>OX376202.1:4332682-5728455 GCA_947363905.1 Lithophane semibrunnea | reverse complement strand
TTTCGATTTTATCCGGGAAAAGATTTAACCGCTTGAGTCCTAATGATGCACGCGATGCATCAATCGGAAATATCCTTCAAGCCCCACTGATGCATAAAATGCATCGAGTTGCAATGCTAAGTTGCGTGGCATCGACTGATGCATTTTATGCAACTTAGATCTCTATTTTTACTGAAATACGGGTTAATAGTGTCTATGGACAGTAGCACTCTAGAGTTGGATGATATTCACGTCAAATTAATCTACTACTTAAATGCTTAATCTGTGCATGGAACACCACTAAAAATAATATTTAAAAAATAAAAATTGGCGTTTGACAGTGTCATCTGTCAGAGCGCCTGCGCGGGTGTGCGCGGACGGCCTCCGTGCATATTTTAATAATTATTTTGTGTTTTTACTGCCGTAATCGTCGTGAAGTGATATTTAAATCAAATTAATAATAGTTTATACATCGTGTGTGATAATAATATTACAAAAATACATAATTTGAGAGTGCAAAATTAGCGTATCAAAAAAATGCCGTGAAAGTACTGAGTGTGGTGGTGATTATGTGAATTGTGTTTGTTTTATGATGTTTACAGCGTGGGAAGCTACTATAAAATATTAATTAGTGTAATTGAATCAATTTGTAAGTGATTTTCACTACTATAACGACATAATAACAACATTTTGTCGTCAAAACACGGTCCTTGAAATCAAGGTCAAGATGACCTCTAGTTACGTAATAATTTTGTTTTTTATTTTCTGTTATTATCTCAAACTGTTATTTTTTTTAGATTCGTTATCTATTCATTATACTGCCTGCAAAATTTTATGACAATAGAAACAGTATTTTTAACAGAAATCATCAAAACATTAGAACAAATAAACTACCACGCACTTTACGATAATATTGTATTATCGTAAATCCTATTGTATTCATCCGTTCACCGTATATAGATAAGTATGTGGTCTGTTTATTCAAGAATCCAAACTACTTTACGTTATCGAGCTGCGATAAGTATAACTCAAGATATTGAAGTTTTACCCGGAGCCGCTGACACGCGGCGGGCCCCCGGGACGCGATGTCGGACGAGCAGCGGGCCCTAAAAGAATTACGCTTTCCAGCACGGAATCTGAGAGGTTAATATCCATAACTTTAGAAGTTACTTTACCACACTATAGTTTGAATATCAAGTCCAGTCTCCAAACTTAAGTTAATTTACCTATCATTACTTGGGATCTTCTTTCTCTTTCTCATTCTCTTTCTCATTCTCTTTCTCATTCTCTTTCTCATTCTCTTTCTCATTCTCTTTCTCATTCTCTTTCTCATTCTCTTTCTCATTCTCTTTCTCATTGTCTTTCTCATTGTCTTTCTCATTGTCTTTCTCTTTCTCTTTCTCATTCTCATTCTCTTTCTCATTCTCTTTCTCATTCTCTTTTGATTCTCTTTCTTTTCTTTCGATTTTATCCGGGAAAAGATTTAATATCCATAACTTTAGAAGTTACTTTACCACTAATATATACCTCTAGTATATCCCCATCAGTAAGTGTATCTGCTTCTAAACTAGATATTTCTATATCGCAATATCTGAAGTTGCGATGTTATTGTGATGTCTGCGGATGTAGACATGATTGACGGCTGAAAATTGGTCTTTGGTGGGTACGTTGTAACTGTTACGTACTGAAAATCGGGATAAAAAGGTTATAGTATTATCTGTCTTGTTGAAAAGAAATATTGAAATAAAATCTCATTTTATTTGATAGCTCTTGCCCGCGGCTTCGTCTGCGATCCAGGATTAAAAGTAGCCTATGTCCTTCTTCAAGTCCCATCAGGCTATTGGTAACCGCTGAACCGAATAACGTTCGGTTCAGCGGTTTAGATGTGAATAGGTAACAGACAGACAGATAGCGATTCGCTTTTTATACCATTTCTAGCACGCTTCGCCCACGTCGAAGTCGGAAATTATCCAACGGGAACTCACAACCGGGAGTGCCCAGGTTATGGTTCATTCTTGTGTCAATCTTCTCTGCGTGGTGGATTACGGCCCACACCCTTTCACAGAGAGGAGGCCTGTGTCCCAGCAGTGGGAACGTTATAGGCTGATTATGATGATTTGTTTTTCACATAATATTTAGGTACTTGTTATTTATAATACACTACCATTCATAGTATCTCTGGGTAATACTTACTTACAAAATTTTAAACCAAAATGCTATGAGATAGAGCAGTGGTGGCCCAGTGGTAACGGCCTCGACTTACGAATTGTAGGTCGTGGGTTCGATCCCAGCCAAGCACTTTACTTTGTGTAAGTAATTTCATCACTAACTGTCAAAACGCTGAAGGAAAACGTCGTGAGGAAACATGTTCGTGCGGGCCTCTGAATTGATTCTGTCGGGTACTTCTTGTCGAGTATAATGTAAGGATATCCAATTAACCATTCTCGGTAACCGATCGCTACCAAACCGTGTAAGCGGAGATGATATATGCTAATAAATATTACAACAACGGGTACTTTGCGGCACGGCAAACAGCCTCTGACGGCTCCCGGTCACCCCCAAAGTCTCCCGACTGCTCCCGACGATATATTCGCGTGTCATTTGCCGCGTCCTCTCTTCCGCCACTCATCTCCATACATTTGCATGTTGTTTGTCGTGTGTCGGCTGTTGAGCCCATCGGTTTTGCCTATTTTAATCCCTTATGTATAGGCACGGGTTTGAGCTTGTTCGAGAGAAAAATCGATAAAGATGTGTGCGTAGAAGCTCATAGATTGCGCTTTTTAGTTTATGACACCAACCTTTTGTTACAAATTTTTGTTCACAGTTTTTGTTTTTATTGTTACAGAATGGGCCTGCTTTTGCCCCAATTTGCTTGATGGAAAGCGATGGATGAGATCTATGATGGAACGAGCGTGCCCAGTCTTGTCTATTGTCTTATATCTTCAATTGATTGGTTTATTTCTACACAAGTTTTTGCTTCAAAACTGTTACATAACTACAAAACCTCTGTCCCAACATAAGCTTTCTTTTAAAAACCCTTTTTTTATTAAAACATTTTTAATAAAACTCACAGAAATAAAATACAGTGGCTTGAGAAGTTAAGCTGAGCACGTTTAGCTTCGTTCCGGTTGGCAACCAAGGTAAGAGAGATTGTAGAGTTTTGTTAGATGCTTACCACACTAGATTGTAAGCAGCCAGCCCCGGATCTTCAATTTTTTTTAGGCGGGGCAAAATCTGATAATATGCCGCCCCCGCCCACTTATAATAATTTATTTTTACCTATCTTTATAATTTATTTAAGCCTATTTATTTACAGATAAACAGGGTGTTAGGTTAGGTTACACCGTTAGCGACAGGAGTCCCACTCCACATACCCCAGACTCGTCCCCCACGAGTGGGGATGCGTAATGCATTTCTCAGCGCCAAAAAAAAAAAGGTTACACCGTTATCCTTGAAACCAGTGGTTGGTGTCATTTATAGAACGTAAAATCAATGGAAAATCACAACTTTTTTATTTTAATTACATTTTACCACAAGACTATTTTATACTCTTACCCTTTCACCCTATGCTCTAAGGCAACGAACTTGCGTCTCAACACGGGTGGGGGGGCGTGAGACGTGACCTGACCGGCTGCGAGCGCGACCCCTCCCTCAGTCATTTAGCAATTTCGCTAGCGAACACGGTGTCGGATAGAAACTTTTTAAAATCTTTTAATGAAAATAACTTTTTTTTTGTTGTTTTTCGGTCATTTATTTTTATATTGAAGTCAACTTCCCATAGTGGTTTGAGTGACAACGGTGTTTTCCCTTAGACCCTGTATAGACATGAATGTGTACCTCGCCTCCTACAGTCAATACACGTTCAAATATACAGGGTGTTAGGGTAAACACCGTTATCCTTGCAACCAGTGGTTTGGTTTCATTTATAGAACGTAAAATCAATGGAAAATTACAACTTTTTTTTTTAATTTTTTTAGATCTTTTCAACGAACTTGCGTCTCTTGTGGTAACAAGAGACGCAAGTTCGTTGTCCTATGCGCTAGGGCAACAAACTTGCGTCTCAACACGGGCGGGGGGTACGGGATGTGACCTGACCGGCAGCGAGCGCGATCCCTCCCTTAGTCATTCAGCTGTTTCGCTAGCAAGCACGGTGTCAGATAGAGACTTTTTAAAATCTTTTTATGAAAATAACGTTTTTTTTTTTGTTGTGTTCGGTCATTTATTTTTATATTTAAGACAACTAGCCAGGGTTTGAATGACAAGAGTGTTTACCCTTACATCCTGTATATCCTACACTGTAGGATATATATTTTATAAACAACACAGCATAGGATTTAAAATAAAAATCAAATATTGCATTTGTGAATTGAATTGAAATTACAATTTTACTCTTCGAGCTTTTTGTTCTGGAAATAAATCTATGGCTTTGTCATAATTTAGCTCTTGTTCAATTCGATTTTCTATCGCTATTGCAAAGACTCGATAAGCATTCCTGCCTCATAGAAGATCGCAAATAATTTATAATTAGTTTTAGTTTGCTAAAACTTCGCTCATAGCTTGCGGATGTAGTAGGAAGCGTAGAGCTAGAGTACCTAAGTCCCTAGGTATCGGTCGAATTGCGATGGCCACAGTAAAACAAGAGTGAAATTTCTATACTTGTACTACTATTTATTCTGTTGTTAAAGAAGTTAAGTGAATGATGATAGTTGTCCATTCGTCTGTAAAGTGTGAATTTTGCCGCCCTCTGAACTTGTCGCCCGGGGCATAGGCCCCGGCTTGCCCCCCCCTAGATCCGGGGCTGTAAGCAGCGGTACGACTGCAACCGAATTTCAAAGAATTTTCTATGTAAATAGAAGTGTGTTAAGTATATCTGTGGAAGATCATAATTATTTAGGCCATTTAGAAGTAAAAGCTTTTTTTATATTGCACGACATTGAACTATTAATCATTTAGCTTATTGTCACTTTAGCTGTGATTTATTAAAATGATAGCTAAGTCCTCAATTCATGGTTATAAAACAATTAGGCTGGCTGTTCATTAAAACGGAGTAGACATGACATTTGACCGAGGATCATAAAGTTCAACCCGCTTATCTCAGTTATTCGTCGACTTTCTCTCTTATAGGTTTGGTGGATAGACCAACCTTTTAATTATATTTTAAACACATTTAAGTATTGGTTTCTCAGTGAAACCAGTAAAAGTGATTCATCATCATCGTCATCATTTCAGCAGTAAGAAGTCCACTGCTGGACATAGGCCCCCCCAAGCACCGCCACTTCGACCGGTTCTGTGCTTCTCGCATCCAGCGGATTCCTGTGGCCTTCATCTGGTCATCGAGCTACCTTGTGGGAGGCCTTCCAACGCTACGTCTTCCAGAACTCGGTCACCACTCCAGAACCTTTCGGCCCCATCGGCTATCTGTCCTGCGAATAATGTGGGATAGTCCACTACCACTTAAGTTCAGCAATTCTTCGGGCTTCTGATTCCATCACGTAGGGAATATCCAAGCTTAGCCCTCTCCATTGGCTTTTGGTACCTTTCAGTCTTCGATGAGCCCCATTGTACAGTGATTCATATAAAATTACAATTCATATTAAGAATATTGGAACCGGTTTTCTTGCGGTTGCTTCACAACAAACATCACTGCATAAACTGACAGTGATGAGATTTAAAGGCTTTAAAAAGAAATTATTTAAACGTAACTGCAAACATTTCGTTATCATATTTTACAAACAAGCAAGAAAATGAGTACTCCGAATCTCCAAACGCTCGCTTCATTCCACCGCGTCTGAAACTCCCTTACCGCCACTGGCCTTGTTCATTTCACAGCTCTGGGTGTGCTTTACATTAAGAAAGATATAGCGGGCTCCGTGCAAGGGTAATAGTGTATGAACGTCTCAGCTCGCTGCAATTAGCGGCTTTACCTCCACGTGCTCATAATTTCCTGGTACTCCTATCATTGCACGTGAATCATGGACGCCGTAAATTTAGGAGAAATTCGCACGCTCGCTGCTAAGTAAAAGTTAATTTTGTAACTCGGTTCTGGTCGGTTTATACATGTATGTATTTTAACTTGTTTTCATATCACAGGGCATTTATTTAAACATTGCCTTTACTAATTTGTGTGCGTTTATCGATACAAATCTCACATGTAAAAACATCCAGGAATAAGAATCTGCAGATCAAACAAACGCATTTTGCTCCGTGCAAGGATCAAACCCACAGCGCAGAATAAAACGGAACACTATTACTAAGGCTCCGCTCCGACAGACGGACGGACACGTCCGTCTGTCTGTCCGTCTGTTACCAGGCTGTATCTCATGAACCGTGATAGAAAGATAGTTGAAATTTTCACAGATGATTTATTTCTGTTGCCGCTATAACAACAAATAATAAAAAAACGGTATTAAATAAATATTTAAGGGACTCCCATCCAAAAAACGTGTTTTTTTTGCCGTATTTATAGACGGTACAGAACCATTCGTGCGCGAGTCCGACTCGCACTAGTTTATTTTATTCTTTCACACATGACGTTTCATTTTCTTTAGTCAAACTTTCACGCTCTATGTACCTGTGTACACATCCCATATACACGTTGGCGTGATTGTATAGTAATAAAAACGCGACATTATACCTCCAGTCTTTTTAGCTCTGTCCTCAATAAACTCTTATCTCGGAGGGACTGTGTTTTAGTGCGAAATAAAATGCTAGTATGCACTTTACGATGCGAATTTAGAGATACGCGGGGACCGAGACGTCGAGTGTATGCTAAACTTTAGAGCAACGAGGAAGATTTATGCTCGGGACTTCGAGTAATGAGGTGCGAACTATGGTTGGACTTACATTCATTTTATGTTCTGATTTATTTTTTACCCAACTACTGCGAAGAAAAAAGGATGGTTATGATTTTGACCCGTATGTATGTATGTATGTTCATCTGTTCCCTCCTATCTTCTAAAACACTCATCACAATTTGACAAATGAGGTATCGTTGGAAGCGTCTTGATTATCCGCTGGGTATAGGCTTTGTGACGTCACATTCAATTAAAATACGACACCACAAACAGACAAATTAAAAATCCGGAGTCACACGTAATCTGTTCGATTTATGCCCTAACACGTGTGACTCCGGATTTTTAATTTGTCTGTGGTGTCTTGTTTATACCTTTTTAGTCGTAGTTGGGTTTAAGTTTTTATTACTTTATTTTTTTTAGTTAGATGGGTTATGGTTGATTAGAGTGAACAGGCATAGACTTAAAACCGATAGCAAGATGATTCAATACATTGACTGGATGAATAACACGACACAACATACATCTTCATCTTATTACTAGCCTTTTTCTACTATGTTCCAGCTGAATACCAGTATTTTACATGGAGCGACTGCCTATCTGACCTCCACAACTGGTTACTACTACAGCTACAACCAATGGGTAACTGGGTTGCCGAGGTCAGATGGTATTATAAAAATGTATTATATAATATATATATATATATATATACATAACATAACATCACGCCTTAATATTCCCCGAAGGGTTGGGCAGAGGACAGGTGTATTTACATAAAGTACACACACATTTCGCCAGTTATGTTTAAGTCCAGCCTGCCATAAATCGGGCACAAATCCAGACTCCAGACTACTACTGAGAAATTCCAGATAGAAAAAACCCAATAACACTTTGCCCGACCCGGGAATCGAACCCAGGACCTCATGCTCAACAGTAGCGCTTACGACCACTAGACCAACGAGGCAGTCAATATTATTATACCCTGGTTGTCAGACTTTCGGGTTCTTGCATAAGACATGTGAACGACACGACACAACATACATTAAAACGTTAATGTTTTAGCTTTAGAGCTTACAAAATCAAAATATGTGCTGCCTACACAGCCCAGACTCAAAAATGATTTAGATGACATTTTTATTGGTTGCTTCTTACGATGTGGTTCAAACTGTTTCATATGATTTAACTTTATTTGCTCACATAAATCTTACTGAACTGGTTTCAAACATTAATCATAGCATTGACTTCATAACGGTTATGACATAACACTAACTTTTATCTGAACTTTTGAGACACATTAATAATACTATGTCATCATCATCCTAGCCTTTTCCCAATGTTGAGGTCAGCTTCCAGTCTAACCGGATGCAGCTGAATACCAGTATTTTGCATGGAGCGACTGCCTATCGGACCTCCACAAACCAGTAACTGGGTACTGGGTATACGTTAATACTATGTAACTCATCATATTATTATATCTAGCCTTTTCCTAACTATGTTGGGGTCGGCTTCCAGCCTAATCAGATGCAGATGAATACCGCTATTTTACATGGAGCGACTGCCTATCTGGACTGCACAACACGATACCCCTTGGCAAGACTGGCTGTCAGACTGGGCTTCTGACCTCCCGTAACCACTGTCAAAGATCTACAAATGACAGCCGGGACCTAATGGTCCCGGCTGTCGTGCCTCGAAAATGCGTAAAGCTAATGCTTTACGCATTTTCGAGGCACGAAGAGGTCTCGGTATGTAACGGATGGTCACCCATCCATGAATTGACCTCGGAAAGTGTTGCTTATCCTGGTCGATCGACTCGTGCGGTGCGGCTGTATTTAGCCACGAGCCCCATTAATACTATGTAAGACTTAGAAGACACTTTCTTGTCCCTTTTCCGTCAATATTAGATTATTATGTTCATGAAACGTGCGCTCTTCCAGAAAACTCGATATATTTGGCAGGATAAGGAAACTAACTGTATCAGCCCCCTTACTTCCCACGCGTTATTAGAGTCAACTGGGGAAAATTGGTCACTATCATAGCATCCCTTTTTCCTCAATTAACGCGTGCCAATCTCGTATGTGATAATACCTGCGTCGGATTTAATCTTTGTTTTTCTTACATTCCTAAATCAACAGTGTCGTTTGGTTTCGAACAGAGACACGTCATTTAAAGATTCGATGTAATGACTTATTCTTTGCACGTGAAACGTGACTTTTCCTGTAAGTCGTTCAGTAAAAGAAATCGGTGTATTTTACTCTACCACAAAAAAATTGCGTTCGGTGAACTGTTTGTCAACATCACGTACTGTGACAGGTTGTGAAGTATCTATTGATGAAATGGTTGATGCTCTAAAAATCGGGAAAGAAATTTAAATTAAAGTGCAAACAAAGGGTAATGGGTAGAATATTTAACGGTATCTGACAAATACCAGTAAATAATATTCTTTAGTGCTATTGGGTTTTTCTATCTGGAATTTCTCGGTAGCAGCCCGGAGTTCGGATTTGTGCCTGTTTGATGTCAGTAGGCTCGCCCCCTATTACTTGGGACTTAAAACATAACTGGCAAAATCTGGGTGTTATAAAGGTACACCTCTGCCCAACCGTTCGGCAAAACAAGGCGATGATTTTGATTATGATCTAACTAGCTTCCACCCGCGGCTTCGCCCGCATGGCAGGTCATAAAAAGTAGCCTATGTCCTTCACTGGGATGCCTTCTATCTCCTTGCCAAATTTTATGGAAATCCGTTCAGTGGTTTAGGCGTGAAAAGGTAACATACAGACAGACAGACAGAGTTGCTTTCGATTTTATGATATTAGTATGCATATTCTATAAAAAAGTCATTGCTATTCAAGCAATGAAAACGTTCAGAGAAGCGTCGAAATTGGAGCGTGTATTAGATAAGTTTATAAATTATGTCGTCTCCAAGTAGGTATGTAAATACGACCACTTAAATACAAACCTATAGATTTTTAACTAGCTCCAAGAGAAAGAAAAACTGAATTCAAAGTGAATGATTTTTTTCAGCGTTAGCGATAACGGTGGTCTGATGTATAGATTTGATGGATAGTGTTATCTAATCAAAACTATACAGGGTGTTAGGGTAAACACAGTTATCCTTGAAACCAGTGGTTTGGTGTCATATATAGAACGTAAAATCAATGGAAAATTAGGAGTTTTTTTTTAAATTACATTTTACCACTACAGTTTTTCACCCTTTCACCTATGCGCTAGGGCAACGAACTTGCGTCTCAACACGGGTGGTTTTTTTGTTGTTACTCATTCATTTATTTTTATATTTAAGTCAACTACCCATGGTTTGAGTGACAACGTTGTTTACCCTTACACCCTGTAAATCTTAAAAAAACCGGCCAAGTGCATGTCGAACCACGCACAATGAAGGGTTCCGCAGTTAAGATGAATTTATCCAACAAACTTAACATTGTATTTGAAAAACTTGTTCTCACATACAAAATGTATGGCAGAACATGTTTTTTCAACTGCAACTTTAAGTTGGTCGATTATTACTCGGTAATTTGTGGAGCCTTCGTAGCGGTGATAGTGTTCCTTTTAATTTCGTTATACTACTGCTATGAATTTTTCACATACCCAAAACCAACCATTTAGCTGGCGGGGGGGGGACACTTGACTCTAACAAAAATTAGCACTTTAAAGCTTAATATTACGCAAACGGATCCCTAAATCCAAAAATGGTTTTCACAAACTCGCATTATTTTTAAACGACCTTTCCAACTATACCCCACACCATGGGATTGACGAAAAAAAAAAACCATCCCCACTTTACGTGTACCCTAAATTTACGATTTTCTTTTACGACTTTGTCGGCGTAATTTATACGTATACCCATACCATATTACAGCTTTCTAGTACCAACAGTCTCTGAGCTAGGCCGCGGACAGATCGACAGACAGACAGACAGACAGACGGACATGGCGAAACTATAAGGGTTCAATGTTTACTACGGAATCCTAAAAAAATCAATTCAAAGGCCGAAACTCTCGTTAGACAATTAGATCAAACAATTGATAGGTACATAAATTAGTGATACTCATAGGAACCTGGTGCTTAGCAAAGGATTGTCTCTCTTTTCGAAATCCCGATAGTTTTGTTTATTTTCTTCATTAAATACTCGAATAATAAGAATAGGTAATAAACATTGAAACAGTTCAAAACATTCTACAATTGGTTATCAAGTTTGTAAATATTCGTTCTTTATTGTCAAAATACCATTTATTTCCTCTGAAATGTTTTACTCAACCGTGTTGCAAATAATTAAAATGATTGTAATTGGCCAAGTTTGGGAAACTTCCTTAACAATATAATGCCAACTTTATATTATTATATAAACGTTTTGTTCTATTTGTAATTAATTGAGTGATTTCTATCATAGCGGTTCGTTTGTGAACGGTTTTATGATTAGGTAGATGGTTCTACCCTATTTTGAAAGGACGTCGTTTTCCATTAGGATTTTCTCATAAAAACCGGTCACTGCCTACCCCATCACAAAAAAGCAGTGAGTACGAAAAATTCATCAGAAAAAGCAGTTAATTAATGTAGGTTTGTACAATTTCAGTTAATTTATTTATCAGGAAAAATCATCTACCTAGCCTTTTCCCAACTATGTTGGGGTCGGCTTCCAGTCTAACCGGATGCAAGTGAATACGTGAGGCCCTAGACAACGTGACATTCTATCAGCGATAACGATGATGGAAAAGGCAGAAATGTATAGGACTGACATAAGCTAGCGAAAAGCTAGCTTTAAAAGTCGTTGTAGAAATACGAAACGCTTTCTAAGCGTTTGTCACTTGTCTAGGCTCTCAGTATTCTACATGGAGCGATCTATCTGACCTCCACAACCCAGTAACTGTGTAATATGATACCCCTTGGTAAGACTGGTTGCCAGACTTTCGAGCTTCTGACGACCCGTAACGACTGTCAAAGATCCACAAATGACAGCCGGGACCAGCGGCTTAACGTGCTTTCCGAGGCATGGAGGAGTCTCGGTATGTAAAGATGGTCACCCATTCACGGACCAACCCCGGCAAGCGTAGCTTAACCTGATGGATCGACCCGTACGGCTGTTATTACTTAGTCACGAGCTCCTCTATCAGGAAAAATATGATATGAAATAGACTTTTTTTTTGGGTGTGTTTCGTAGTTTCTGGGCATTCACATCCTGGTATTTTTTTGAAAGCCGTTTTTTTGTTATAACTTTGTTGTTTATGTCAGTTTATTGTCGCTACATTACATTTCATGCTGCTCTGCAGAAGTTGCTCGACACGAATTGAAATTACGAAACAAAAAGACGCCACGAACGGCGTTAGTAGTTTCATCTCTCGAAAACTCCTGTAAATCTTTGGAGATCTTAAATATCCACAAAAGGAAATGAATGAACAACTTGTAAATTCGCAAATTGAAATGAGCTTTTCTTCCTGTTGTTTCCGTTACCTGAGATTTCACTGGTCGAGTTATAAAACAAGACAAAAACTTCGGAGATTCCATTAGTATTCATTAATTTCATTATGCTATTTCCAATTCTTTAACTTGTGCTGGCAATTATAACTTTGAGTTACATTAAAAATAATATTTGTTTACCATGGAATAAACAGGCAGAATCGTGAAGGAATTTAATGATTTACGGTTTTTTCTATAAAAACAAAGTATATAAACTAGACATGTGTCAAATGGATAGGGAACTCAAGTGACTATTGCCATCTTTCTAGCCCAGCGGCTGTGCGTTGACTGACAGAGAGTGAATGAATGAATGAATGAATTTAAGAATGTTATTAAGCTTGTTGTTGGCTACGCCTTATCTGGTTACGTAGCGTAGTGTGACAGGGGCGAAGCTGTTGCTACGTTGCTCATATTTCTGTCTTTTGAGTTATGTAGCACTAGCTACCGCGGTTTCACCCGCGTATGTCTCGATCCCGTGGGAATATCGGAATAAAAAGTATCCTATGTGTTAATCCAGATTATAAACTATCTGTTTGCGAAATTTCATCCAAATCCATTCAGTAGTTTTACGTGAAAGAGTAACAAACATCCACCCATCCATCCTTCCATCCATACTTAAAAACTTTTGCATTTATAATATTAGTTAGATTAGATATTTAAAACTTCAGTTCATGAACGTTCCTCTAGTCATTGTTTTCATCGGCATTTTTATTTTTTACATTTAAACAGACTAACAGCAGAAGAAAAAAATCTCTAAGATATTGTAAATATTTCTAATTGTTTCCGTTTTCCGATTGTTTTAGCCCACCATTCAATATGTTTTTACTCATAACAGGTAGGTAAAAACACGCGGCACACGGCTCGGTTTAAAATATTCCAAAAATTAAAATTTCATAGTTTTTACCCCAGTCTGTTGCAGGTACCTATACATAACTATTCGGTTTCATATTACACAATGTTTTGCATTTTTAACAGTGCTTGAACCACCCGTCACTGAATAAAAAAAAACGTCAAACATTGACGTATGTAAACAGAACTCAAACTGCTGATATTTTTACTGTATACTAGCTTCTGCCGTAACTTCGTTCACGTGGAAGTCGTAAGACACCACAATATACTACAATAACAGCCACATTTTATAAAACTTCCCTGTATACTACGTAAGTTTGTAGTTATGCTCTCAGCCGCCAAAATATATTGAGAATCAGGACGGTGACGCGGGAGCAAGGGACGTACAGTCACGAGCACCAATATGAATACACTTAGCAACTTTTAAACGTGATTTTCTCCTACTGTATTGATTGTAATTTTATATTTTAAGGAACATAGTATTTTTGAAACCATATTATTATGAAATAGGTATCATCTCAAAGTTGCAATCGTTATTCCACGAGAAAATCATTATTGAATTTTGCTGAGTGTATACATATTTTTGCTCGTGACTGTACAGTTGACCGTGTGAGAAGCAGTTTGTCCTGCGGTCAACACCCGCAGCCTTCAGTGTCTGCCCCTCCACAACAGTGTTAATTGAGATGTATATCACTTCAATCCCTTATTCGCGAGAGATTACTGTGGTTGATCATTGCAGCTTGATCAGTTTTGGGCGTTAAAATGGCCCGTTCACACACCCTTCCAATTCTCTTGGTACGGTATTCGACTGATGTCCCCGTATACCAGATGATATTCTAAAGTGGGAACTACTCTACCAAGAGTCTCTGGAAGGGCCACCTGGCCGCTTTCCTCTGTTAGAGTGCCTTCACCAACTTTTAGAAGAACATCGGACAATTCTTGAGAATTTGAATTCCCGCCAAGCCAAGCTCGCATATTGATGGTCAAGCGAAGTCTATGAACTCGCGACCATAGAGTCGACCTTTTCAGGCAGTGTTTGCCGGAAATGGCACTAAAAAAAACTGTGACATCAACATCAGCTTCCAAAGCTTTTCCATTTGCGATAATGCTTTCATCTCATACTGTTTATAATACCCCAGAATATCTAAGAAAAGTTAGATTTAACTGAGGTGTAAACGAATAAAGCTCTAAAAATCCATCTCATTTTGCCCCGCCTAGTAAAATACAGCAATATTTTTAATTAACTTAGGACCTAACAGATTCGACGCCATTAGTGATTCAAATTTTAAGGGTACCTACTTAAGTACTTAAGAAAACAACTCAAGAGTAAAATATATTAAGTAAAAGTAACTTTTGTATACTTTTGTAAAACATTTTCGGTCGTTTCTTTCGTTCAAGTGCCTAACAAAAATATTTTTTGCTGTACAATTAATTTAACGACTCAGTAAGTATTTTCAACTGGGACTTAAATACAATTTTTTCCACATAAAATTGCCCGTCTATCGTAAAATTTTATTCTCCTCAAACTTTTCTAAAATTACGATCACAAAGAAGAATTATTTTCAAATTACATTCCTGATTTTTTTACGAGTTTCACGAATGGTGGAAGGTACTAATGACCTTCATGGGACCCCTGGGACTGGCGTTAATGTCGCAAATGGGTTATACTGATTTTCTCTGTTTTTAACATATTTTTTACGTGTTCAAAATTCGGCCTCATCGTTAAATTAATTTCAGGCTGTAAACGTTAAAATACACGACTTGAAAAAGATTTTACCAGTAACTCAATGTTTTACAGATAGATTGTTGGTCACTTTATCAAAGTGATCACTGCCTGTGTTAGTACGAGGAGGATGCTGTAACCCACTTTCTTGCCCTCTTTGATGTAATCCTTCAGTCGCTTTTGTACGACACCCACGAGTTGTTGGGCATGTTTTTCATCTTTCTTCTGGGAAATCACATCAAATCTACCCTGCATTACTTTAATGTATATTTTAACTATGTAGCAGCTAGCTTTTTGAGAAGTTTAAAAAGGTTAAAGTACACCAAAACCTTTTTATATATTTATGAAGCATTTTTTTTCCCTTGAACTCATGATAAAACAATTTTAGATAAAACTTTAGAATTTGAAGTTATGTGTGTAATAAATATATTACGTACGCGTTTTTGTTTTTGTGTTGAATCGTTGATGCTTTTTTAATAGCTTTTTTTTCTGAAATGGCTTTGGCCTATTTCAATGACGCAAAAATTTTTTTTTTTTTTTTAGCACACTGAATGAAACACCAAAAGTTCTCAAAATTGAACTACACAAATCAAATGAAATATGAACCCATGAATGCGCAACGTAGATCGTCAATTTTTTACCTGCAATCTATTTCAAAAATTGCTGGCGATAAATTTGACAGTTCGGTCCCATATTGGATCAGGAATAATAGGAATCTATTCATGTTGGTCAGGACTGTAAACTTTGATTTATTATGATCAAAGACTAATCAAGAGTTATTAGGTAAACCATGATCAAGGGTTCTTGAGTGATTATTGGAAAATCTGCTTGGGGACTTTGATACGAGCGATATGGAATAAAAACCTAGCAAGAAATAGTAGATTGTTGCATCGAGCGCAAAGTGAGTTACTCAACTCAGCTCAACTCAGCTCAGTTCAACTCAGCTCAACTCAGCTCAACTCAGCTCACTCAGCTCAACTCATCTCAACTCAGCTCAACTCAGACAGAGCCGGAGATACGAGGCTTAGTAATAGGGTCCCGTTTTACCCTTTGGGTATGGAAGCCTAAAAACAGTGCATTAATGAAAAACATTACAAGAATGAACTTTACTGCACTGTTTTGGTTCAAAGCAAAAATACGTCGTTTGTGATCGGTTTTGTAGTGATTAATGATAACATTACTATGTACATGTAGTTGAAAGAAAACGATTTTTTTCACAGGTTTAAACCAGTCTATAAAATAAGGCATTCTTTGGCACAATGAACGACGATTCAAATACACTTTTGATCCTCTGCTGCCCTTCTTCTAAATATTGTATTAACGTAACAACACCCGAGAAAATTAGTACAGTGCAATTTTTTGCGACCTTCGATGTTTTAAATGACTCGCCTAATACTTTTATATCTAGGCGTAATATTCTGGCGACATGTGTTAGAATTTCTCACGTCAGTTTATGAAGTTAGGAAGTACTTATCTCTTCGGTCGAGGCTTAGTATGCGTGGAGTTGAGTGCATACTATTAGTCTTTAGAGTCAGTCTGAGCTGTTGTTGGGAAATTCTAATTGTGATTCTGACTTGGATTATTATACAGTATGTTAACTAACAAAGGGCGTTCCCGTTAACCTGCTATAGTATAGCGTCTATACATGTTAAAAAAATATTAACAGTAAAAAAAAAAAATGTTTTTGTATATTAAAATATTCACAAAAAATATTAAATTGTTACGGAAAATAAAGTCTCTGTACACGCACACTTGTCATAGTTTGTTTTTCTACGTTGAAATACAAGTGTGCGTGTACAGAGTGTTTCTTTTACGTTTTTTAATCGTTTTGTGAACATTTCACTACATTTTTTTTTTTTTAAGTATTTACTTATATTTTTTTTAGCATGTACATATATACGCTATACTATTGCAGGTTAACGGGAACGCCCTTTGTTAGTTAACATACTGTATAACAGCTTTTTTACACAGAGAAAGTAACAGTTTATCGCTTCACTTTCGGGAGAACATCTTTTTAATTTGTCAAATAACTTTTAATTCTTCAAATACCAGTTAAACATTAGCAGGTACTATTTCGATTCGGTATAATATGTACCGATACACACGAAACTATACTCCATTTGAAACAAGATTAGACATTTAAATAAACCTTTTTTACAGTCCGTTCAACCGATTTTGACTTCTATTGCGTTGGTGGCATGACAAATGGCAGCTGCAGTAGACAGTTGGTATTGTGTAACCTTTTTTGCTTTTATTTTTTATTATTTTTTACATGTCTAATCTTATTTTAAATGGAGTTTATGTAAGGAACTACCTGCACTGCTTGTTGGAAATTTGAGGGGAATTGTGCAAGGTTGCATTATTACCTATAGGTATATTAATTTCATAAATAATGTTTTCTTTTTTAGGGTTCCGTACTCGAAGGAAGTCAAACGGAACCCTATTCTGAGCCTCCGCTGTCCGTCCGTCTGTGTCAGCGGGCTGTATCTCATAAACCCTCTCTGTAACACAGATTGTGTATTTCTATTGCCGCTATAATAACAAATAATAAAAATAAAATAAAGTTAAAAATTAAAGGGAAGAAATACAAGAAACGTGATTTTTTACGAAAGTATTTAATAAGTAAATAGTGTTAAATCTTGTACGATATGGTACGGAACCCGTCATGTGCGAGTTCGACTCGCACTTGGCCGGTTTTTTGTCCTGCTGCTAACAGTAAGTATCTACTTCTGAAACATTAATATATAGCCTGATTCACCACCTCCGCATGTTATCCATACTAATATTATAAATTGGATAGCAACTCTGTCTGTCTGTCTGTTTGTATGTTACCTTTTCACGCCTAAACCACTGAACGGATTTCAACAAAATTTGGCAAGGAAAAATAGATGGCATCCTAGGGAAGGACATAGGTTACTTTTTACCGACATACCATGCGGGCGAAGCCGCGGGCGGAAGCTAGCTGTATTATATATCCCGTAATAAACATTCACTGCCTTTAATTTTTTTCACGATTCTTTAGAATCGAAGAAACGACTATAATTTCTTTTAATGAAAGGTAATTTCGTCGGAAACGCGGAAGAATTCCTGTTAATAACTGCAATTTCCTTCAGCATTCACGACGTAGAACGATGTTAGTGCCTGTTTGAGGCGGCCCACGTCAGTGTATGATTACTTTTTTCATGCTGAAGTATTTCCAGGTATGAATTATTTCCTGCCAGGGTTGCGGGAAAGGGATACTGGGACCTTGGCAACAGGGAACTGAAGGAACACGGGTGGGTTTTAGTCTGTAAAAGTCTGACACGCTTCCGCTCCGCCCAGAGCGGGAGAAGTCATTGGATGATATCCCACCCTCAAAAAAAAAAAGGTATGAATTATTTCTAGGTAGGTTTCTAGGTACTATTTAGACTGCGTTATTGGTCTCAAGCGCATGCGGTAGCGGTTGAGCTAAGAATGAGGTCTTGGGCACGATTCCCTGGTCGGGTACAGACGTTATTGGGTTTTTCATTGGGTTTTTTTCAGTAGCAGCCCATGACTTAATGCCTTATGCATTCTCTACCAGTCAACGAAGGGTGGTCTAGAGATTAGATGGCAGGTGCTCTGCTTGAGAGGAACAATCATAAAAATATATGTTACTGAATAAAAAAGGTACACAAGTACATTATTAGGTTATAAACTTACGAGTATAATATACACATCTGTACTATAATAGTAAAGCTATATTATATACACACTAGCTTCCGGCCGCGGCTTCGCACGCGCGGTATGTCGATATAAAGTAGCATATGTCCTTCCCTAGGGTGCCATTCTATCTCATTGCCAAATTTTGTCAAGATCATGCAGTGGTTTAGGCGTGAAAAGGTAACAGACAGACTGACAGACAGACAAAGTTATTTTCGAATTTATAATATTAAGTAACTATGGATAATTGACAATATACAAATTCAAGGGAGAGAGGTGTTGAGATGATTCTAAGCTACCTAAGCTATTTATTTTGAAAATAACTGAGGAGCTCGTGGCTAAGTAATAATAGCCGTACGGATTGATCCATCTGGTAAAGCTACGCTTGCCGGGGTTGGTCCGTGGATGGGTGACCATCTTTACATATCGAGACTCCGTGTCTCGGAAAGCACGTTAAGCTGTTGGTCCCGGCTGTCATCTGTGGATCTTTGACAGCCATTACGGGTAGTCAGAAGCCCGAAAGTCTGACAACCAGTCTTTATCTAGGGGTATCGTATTGCCCAGTTACTGGGTTGTGGAGGTCAGATAGGCAATCGCTCCATGTAAAATACTGGTATTCAGCTGCATCCGGTTAGACTGGAAGCCGACCTCAACATAGTTGAGAAAAGGCTAGGTTAGTTTGATTTTGAAAATAACTCTGCAATTTCCGCTTAAATGCAAAATCATTGTATTTCCAGAATTATAATCATTTATACAACTCTCTGACTACATAGGTATGGCTATTGAACCCTTGGGTATATTCTCTGATATAATAACAGTTAGGCAGTCGGTATTGTGATCTCAGTGTGTTATTGTACACGGGTGGATGGTCGCCTTTCACAATAGCTGCGGGAACTAATAGTGCAGTCAACTTAGCAAGGTAATATAGGGAGTAGGTATTTGTTATCTTTCTGATATTATTTTATATATTTATTGAGAGGGGCTACCGCTACGTATCGCCGATTTCTGAATATGTCAATCTCTACTATAGCATTATTTAAGGTGAAAGCTCGCTCGAAATTTAAAAAATTCTTTGCAGATGTAGTGGTATGTAACCCACACAAGCAGCCAAACTTGTGAACTCAAGTACTTATGACGTCACACGTCTGTTAGTTCGAATTCAGAAATCGACTGTCGGTCACTAGCCGACCCTCGTGTCATTTTATAATCATCCTAATCTTAGTTACTGTGTATAAACCGTGTTTAGTTAAAGTATAACTTTGTTACTAAACTCATTGTGTAACCCAATGAACATTTAATTTCATTACACTATAGAACCTGTAGGGGCTTGTGACTAAGAAATAACAGCCGCACGGGTCGATCAATCAGGTTAAGCTACGCTTGTCGCTTGGTCCGTGGATGGGTGACCATCTTTTCATACCAAGACCCCTCCGTGTCTCGGAAAGCCGTTGGTCCCGGCTGTCATTTGTAGATCTTTGACAGTTGTTACGGGTCGTCAGAAGCCCGAAAGTCTGACAACCAGTCTTACCAAGGGGTATCGTGTTACCTAGTAACTGGGTTCTGGAGGTCAGATAGGCCGTCACTCCATGTAAAACACTGGTATTAAGCTGCATCCGGTTAGACTGGAAGCCGACCCCGTCATAGTTGGGAAAAGGCTAGGCAGATGATGATACTACCCTGTTATCACATCCTAACAAAAGGTCAACAAAAGAAAGTAAGATAATAATATTTTTTTCGTGGCCTACATTTGATTGAAGAAATCCCCATACGTAATGCTAAACTGGAATTTGACAAGTAGTCAGTTTCAAATTCTCAAATCAGAAACTTTGAGGTTAAGTTACTGTTGCCTTGGTCAGTCTATAGATGGGTGACCCATTTTTCCAAAGAACACGTCGCTTCGTTATACCCTATCCTATAAATATAAAATGAATATTATTCAGAAGACCTACAGTCTGACTGGTCTAACGTCAGATCTGACATTGAATTTAACCTCGGTATTCAAAAGTAAATTGTGCTATGGAGGTCAGATGGTAGTCACTATGTAAAATATTGATAAACAGCAAACATTTTCTTTTCCCACTAAACCTATTTAACTAGTCGTATTTATGTTGATTTTAGCACATAGATGTGCTAAAATCAACTTGCTTTTGTAAATTTGTTTGATGTATTAAATGGAACTCTATATTTGGTTTAGAAATACGTAACAGTTTTTTATATTTGCAATACTTTTGAAAACGTAATCGTGATTCAAGAAAAATGTTTACATTGCATTATTGGTAAAGATGAAAAAATATTAAGTAATTTATTCGCAAGCTTGAAAGTAATCATAAAATTCTTCGTAGCAAAAATGCTACGGCGTAGCTTATTACGTAGCATGGAGCTTCGTAGCTCATCGCGTAGCGAGATGAAAGCGCTGCCTCGTGGATATCTACAAGAAAACATGATTCTGTATAAGTGTATATTTGTTTGGAAGTTAAAGGCGCTCATGTTAGCAACTTTAATACACGAACAATATGCTAAGAACCATTAAATGTTAGTTGGAACATAATCGAAGATAACGCGTTCTCATGTGGTACTCACACATAGAGTGCAACAGTTTAAACCACTTCGGTATAACGGTAAGTGTTCACGATTATCGAGAAGAACCATATTATGCGGACACTTCGTTTTTACTTTACTGCAAATTGGATGCATTTGCACGTTGGACACATAAAAGTGACGTAAAGAGGTTTATGTGATGTCCTGATGCTACATTATTGTCGCAATCGAGCCTTTTCGTGACCAGCACCGCCGTAAAGTCATGGATAGAAAATAAAAATGATATTTATTGATACTTTGAATTTGATTTGAATCTGTTGACAGTGAACGATATGCGGTACTGAATCAACTCGTTAATAGTAATACACAGCTGAGCCCGCGTCCTATTAAAAGCGATCATCGCGCGAATACTCGATTGTTCGAACTTTTTGTTCGGTCAACATGAACGTGTGGTCGCGCAGACAGCGGGCACTTTCTTGCGGACAAAAAGTGACCTAAGCACGCGAACGATCGCGTATTCGCGCTACGATTGCTTTTAATACCGTTTATTCTGAAAGTTGGCAACGTCGCAAATAACTGTCAAATATTTACCTGTTTTGATTATTTTGGCCATATTACTGTTAACTATGAAATATCGCTAACTAAATGATTAGAATATTAATAATGAATTGCAATTATAACACTGATTTTAAGTTGTAACCGGTTTTAGGTGTAAAAAAGGCATTTGGAAAGTTTCCAAATCCATTTTTCTAAACTAAAAATTCGGTGTTACGATATTATTTGTTGCATTTTATAATCAATATTTTAGATAACTAGTTAGCCTTATTTCATATTTCCATACAGTAATATTGCCAAATTAATCAATGCCAAATTAATCAAAAAGCGAAATATTTGACATCTACATATTTGCGACGTTGCCCACTTTCAGAATAAACGCTCATAAACCACGCGGCCGCTTCATCACGTGGTAAATGGAAAAATATCTCGGTAATTTTCGTTTGAATACTGTCATAAACACCAGGATTCTTTCGACAATCTTGCTTGATTCACAAGGCGTGTAACACTAATTGTGATGATTAATCATTTTTTCATGTTATTCGCGAAAATAGACTACTTACGTATAATTTCGCCTAGTATTAGCAAGTAAATAGGTACTGCAGACTTTCTAAAAACTGCAAGGCAAATGCAGACCCGTTGTAATTTGTCCCAGAAATGTCTCATTTCGTTCACAACATGCAGAAATACAAAACGAAAACAGAAAACGAAGTAAATTATTGTTGGAAAATGTAAATCATTACCCGGTTCTTTGTTTTCAATGTAATACATTCGCATCGCACGCATAATGTACGTGAAAAATGTTGGGTTCGCGTGTGGCATACCAAGTCCTTTGTATCCGATCAGATTAGCTGCGACTAATCGCAGACGGCGGCGACGCGACGAAACTTACGTTTATTGCTCTAATTTATCGTTGAGCCGGTCAAAGTAATTAACATAATTGGAGTTATTTAAGCAATTTTTCGGATTCAAATCTTGATTAAAAATAATTTGATGTTAGAATTCAGTTTGCTCGGGAATTAATTTTTGTCACGAGTCATGGGTTATAACTAGGGCACATAAATATTATGTATTTGGTAACATAACTATCACGCTTGTATTCTTCAAAGGGATAGACAAAGTTGACACCCAGAATGAAATTCAGAATTTAAAAAAAAATTGGTTAGTATTAAATCTTAGAAATATTATTTACAAAGGTATTATAATGTTAGATACTAGGATAAACCAAAAATAAATGTAAAAAAAAAGTAAACAAAAAAAAAATAAGGTAGAATGATAAATGTAGGCTCGCACCCTATTAGGTAATAGGGTGCGAGCCTACATTTGCATTATCACACCAAGCTCTAATCCAGACATCCAATTTTTTTTTTTTTACCTGTACTTTTTTGTCGAATATAGTTTCTGGATGCCAACTCCCAGAATCAGTAAAACATTTTTTTATTGAAACAAGAACGTTTTTCACAAGCTTTAACGCTACTAGGAGCGAATCAAGTCGCGGCAGAATCTGAGCTCAATTCTGCTAAACGACCTACCGTACCTCCACTTCACAACTTTGCCTAGCAACTGAAAGTGCGGGCTCCAAACTAGCGAGTAATTCGTCAACCCGTCCTACATGCCTACGACCCATTTAGGACGTTCTTTTGATTTTCTGCAAGTCGTCTTAGATGGGCCGTAGGCATGTAGGACGAGTTGACGAATTACCCAAACTAGCGATTGAATCCTCGCGATCATGCGCCGACTTACCTTGCTCTTTACGCATTTTGAGTGTCCCGGCTGGTCACTTGTGAATGTGGATTTATTTTCTACTAACAGAATATTTATCAACTGTTGTAATGAAATGAATATTTAGCAACTGCATAGTTTAGATGGGCAAAACTGTAATGATCTTGGCGCAGTTTACTGGAAACGCCTCCAAAGCAGCTGCAACTCCATCCTCCATACAGTCAGTTACACAGCAGTTTCCTTCAAATCGTTGGTTCATCAATTCAAAGAACATCAGATATTTTTTTCCAGCTCTTATTAAGAACAAAGGACTTGCGTATTTTCCCGAAGTCCAACAAACCCAGACAGAAAAACACAAACAAACATACGCGTCTAGAATCTTCTACGGTTTCAAAGTAGGTTAATAAACCAATAAATCCTCTCTTCCCAAGACATACTTGCTTATCTCTTCCGCTGAATTCAGCGCCCCATTCCTCAAGCGGAACTGTGAAATGCTATTTACTAACGAATCTCAGCAAAACGGACGTTCTGAACTTTTGACACCTCCTTCATCCTTACTTATTGTCCAAATATTTCATTCAGCAGAGTGTATGGATGTGCGACGCTGATACATTTCTCTGCTGAAAGTTGGCACGCTGACTTAAAATAAACTTTGAGCTATTGTCTCTTTGTTCCCATCGTCCGAAGTTTCATACAATGTGCCGTTAATTTCGGCAAGTGTTTATGTGAAATATGTTTGTGGGTTATAGTTCTATGGCTGTTTTTGGTTGTAGTTTGTTCTCAAATAGATGATTATGAGAAAATCATGTGACCTTGAGGTAGTGCCTACCCTATATTTAATTTATACAGGGTGAAATTTTATTCGTTTTAATCCTCTTAAGGGGTCATTGTAATCATCATTATGAACAACTTTCACTGGGACCCACCCAGAAATCGTGAAAAAAAAATCAACTTTTCCCTACATTTTGACGAGTTAAGCAAACATAAATGTATGGAACAGCAGATTTTTTGAACACCCTGTAGATAAATTTTAATTTGCATTGAGGCAAAATTTTAGACAAATAAATAAGAATGATGCGAATAGCTCATCTAGTTTACTACCTACCCATTGAAATACCAACAATCGACAGAAAAAAGATTATTCTTCAGAAATATCTTTGCAATATACAAAGTAATGAGAAAAATGCAGATAATATGGTAATACGAATATACTATTCTACCGCGACTTTTCTTTAGTAAACATTCAAATCGACTGTTTTTCTGCCTACCGCTGGATGAGAAGGCCGAAAATTAGATTATTGGCCGAGGAACGGTCAAGCGAGCGCTATGCGGTAAGCGGTGGCTCACAAGCTATAAAAAGTATAAACCAACTATTTTTTACAGAAAAAGAATATACGGAAATAAGACTAAATATTCTGCCTCGTGAAGTTTAAACGATGAAGTTTGGAAGCCATGAAAGGGCCACCCCATACTCTCTCCACCGTTGGATTGTTACGTGTGATGGGGACGCTGCAAATTGAATTGTCGGCCGCGAGCCGGCAATGTGTCAGTCGCGTAGTTTCGACGCTCACCAAAGCATTGTATTCCTCAACTATACATATGATTTTCCATTGGACTAATTGGATTCAACTTGAAGATTTACGGTTATGATTCTTTAGAGATCTATGTGTAAAAAAAAACAATTACCTAAGTACTAAGATTTTTTAATAACAAGTAATATGAATGTAACATTTTTAACTTTTAAAAATTAGGGCTGATTTAACCAAAGCCTAATCTTTTATTCGGGGAATAAAATTGACGTCTGACAGTTTTTGTATAGAAAATCTGTCAATATTTATTCGTTGGAATACACTTACACTAGGGATAAAAGTTTGGTCGAATTCGCCCTTAATAATGTAAAATTCTGACCTAAATTATTAACCTGTGACTATTTTTTATTTTATCTTGAACCGCACCAATCCGCGACCTCTCTCAAAGTGAGGATGCCTGAGTCTCAGCAATGGGAACATTATCATCTGATTTTGTAGGTATGTCTTGTATCGTTACCCCGCATTTAGATAACTGCAGCACACTGGGTTGCTGCCTATGTCCAGCAGTGGACGTCTTTTGGCTGAAATGATGATGATGACACGGGGTTGCTGATGCCTCAAGCTGAAATTAAACGCGTCAGGTACTACGTGTATGATCACTTTTGTTTTACGCCACGTTCTTTCACAGAACTCTGACAAAGGAACATAGGATTACATAGGAATGCCCGTTCATTCTCCTCCTTTTATTTCATTTTTCGATGATTCGGTAGGCGATTGAATGATGGCGAGTGCCTAAACCCAGCATCGTTGGATCAGTTCATTAATGAACTGAATTTTCAGACGTTCCTCTTCGAGTGAAAGTTTCCAAATGAAAGACAAAAATGTACAGACAGTGAGGCGTTTGATATTATTTTGCTCTACCGGTCTGTATTCACCTAAATGAATTATCCGAGCATTGGAGAGGCATTCTCGGATCGCATGACGGGTTAAAATATAAAATAATTAATTCTAAAAACTTTTCAATTTTTTTTGAATTAATTAATTTTTCACTGAACTAATTGGGACCGACCGTTACAGTTAATGTTACGCATACTTTCATAACACAATGAATTGGAAAGCGCTGGTGATTTAATTTTGAACGAGTTATTTGATCGCTATAGATTTTTCACGATCTCAGTAAAACGTATTTGTTTTAGCTTCTATTCCAGAATATTGGATTACAGTTTTGAATAAAAAAAATCGAATAAGTGAAGCGCTCTTTGCTTTTATAAGTGAGTTGCTTCTGTTTGTATTATTTTATGCTGTTTTATTTTTATTAAGCCCCGACGGAAAAAGAGGGGTGTTATAAGTTTAACCTGTGTATCTGTGTGTCTGTCTGCGCCATCGTAGCTGCCAAACGGCATAACCGATTTTGATTTTTTTGGTTTTGTTTGAAAGGTGACTTAATCGCTTAGCTATGATTCAAGAAAATCGGTTCAGCCGTTTGAAAATTATCAGCTCTTTTCTAGTTGATGAATGGATGTGAGCATCTTCCACAGGTCTAATCGATTGGAAATTTAGAATTCTCTTATTTCAATGATATGAAAAGAATATATGTAGAAACCTTGAGCTGATGCTGCAGCATCACCTGGAATTTGCAGGATACCCAACTCCCTCAAGAACTTACAGCAGAGGTATCGTGTTTGGACTCATTGGAAAGGTCTCAACAAATAGGTTACAGATAGATGGTGATCAAAGTCTGATGATGGAGTAGGAAAGATAAATGAGAGTGGATTAGTAGGTAACAAGCTTCACTGTGGCAAAAAACGTACAGCTACGCAGATTTCGGCGAGCTGCGTCTTGATCGTAGCGTTTCTACTAGTGATATAATATAAAATTTAAAAAGCTGGAAATAAAAATTAAATTAAAAATTTAAAAAACCCCCGACAAAAACAAAGCGTCTTAAAAGTAAAAAAATAATATCATAAAAGTTGTAGGTAATATTTTGATCCAAGCGTCGTCGTGTCGGGGGACGGCTAATGAAAATAGGAAGTTAACAGCAGCTATCCTTTCTACAACAGCATACATTCATTATGCCTAGTGTGTGTTGGCGTTTGCATTAGCCGTCCCCCTGACACGACGACGCTTGGATCAAAATATTACCTACAACTTTTATGATATTATTTTTTTACTTTTTAGACGCTTTGTTTTTGTCGGGGGTTTTTTAAATTTTTAATTTAATGGATCGTTCGTTTCATGGCAAAAATTACGATAATATGACACCGAGAATATGTTATTATGTGAGTTCAACCAGTAAGCTACCAAGTGCAGTTAAGCAGCAACAAAACCACTTACCATATACGGAAAACCAATGCTTAAATCCTACACCTATATTTCATATTCTTTAAGAGGCTGACAACAACTAGAAGCTCTGTCGCTGTCGGACTGCATAGAAAAGAAAGAGAAGCGTGATGACGACTACATAAATGAAGATAGAAACATGAAGCAATTACACAAATCTATTAACAAAAAATCTATTGATTAGACTAAAAAGTTAAAAACCTATTACGTTAATATGTTGCTTGCTGACAAAAAAATAGAATGATTGCAAGTAATTTAATATCATTTTTAATCGTTAAAATAAATTTTTAGAGATATCTTCGTGATTTTCTTCTATATTATCAAATTAGTTGTACCTACCTATTATGTTTTCAATACACTATCTAACTAGCATAATATCCTGAAGAATATCATATTCTATTTTTCTGATTTTCCCCTTAAGTCAGAAAAAAAGTATCAATTAATCCTTTTTGCTGACAACATTTCGCTATTATTAGCACAATCTGCACATACAAGCATTTCTATTGTTTGATCTACGATATCCATTGTTGCGGTATTGCAACGTACGTACCTAAGTAGCTACATATATATGTTGATTAATTGCGTACGGCCGCCGCTCTGCGTCTGATTGCAGTAAACATTTGTCACTAATGGATGGATCGCTTATTCCTCATGATTCGACACCAGCGGTTATTACGAATACTGGTTATCTGTTAACTCATTTGATGTTAGACTGGTCAGACAAAACGTCGCTCATAACTCCAGCAGTTATGAGCGTTTTGTAAAGTATTTAACGCGTGCACATTCCTTTGTGGGAACGACGTAACGCGTTCGTGGAATCGGGTGATTTCCACGAACGCGTGAGTTACCGTTCAATTTTGTTCGTTTTGTTCATTCAAGCATTTGAAATGATGGATGCACTTTTACTATTTCCATGTTCTCGTTGGCATGCGTTGTTGGATAAAAATTGTAGAAAGTTCTAGTTATATTTTTATTTTATTTTAAAGTACAATCTAATCAATGAGAAGGAAGAGAGAGTTCTCATGATATGATCCTCATTATCAAAACTCTTCAAGTTTAAGTTCTTAATATAGGTACAGAGAGTATTTCTATTATCTACACGAGCAGATCAAGTATCGCCTATGTCCTATATACCTATATAGGACTATGTAGTGGCAAAAAGTACTATGTCAAAAAGTAGTATGTAGTGAAGGTACCTACCTTCACTACATACTACTTTTTGCCCGCGATCCAGGATAAAAAATTAGCCTATATCCTTCTCTAGATCATGGCCTACCCATGTGCCAAATTTCATACAATTCCGTTCAGCCGTTTTAGCGTGAAAGCGTAGCAAGTAAACAAACAAATTCATTTTCGCATTTATAATATTAGTTAGGATTAGGATTATAATGTATTCTGTCTGCGAAGTTTGGAGTAATCAATTAGGAACACACTTCAGCCTTTCAGCAAATCGATTTTGAGTTTCTAATTAGATAGATAGAATACTCTTTATTATGTACACCATAAAAATAAATAAAAAAAACACGTAAAAATATCACGGAAATAATAAAAACAAAAAAAAAAATCGGAATATCGTGTAAATTATCACGGTTTTTAACAGATCCATTCAATGTTTATGAAATTATGACCGTTTGTAAACCTCGACAAGATTGAAATGAAATAGTTTTTTTTTTTTTAGGGTGTGAAATCATCCAATGACTTCTCCCGCTGTGGGTGGAGCGGAAGGGCGTGTCAGACTTTTACTGACTAAAACCCACCCGTGTTCCTTCAGTTGCCTGTTGCCAAGGTCCCGGTATCCCTTTCGGACTAACCCGCAACTCTGGCAGGCATCGGTCCTAGCGGACCCCGCCAATTGTGCTGACATCTCTTCGAGGCGCGCGTGGAACACGACGCGCCATCGACCCGGGCCTGATCCTGATCGGACGGCGAGCTACCCATTGCTCGCCGTCCGCAAGCCCGCGCCTATGGTGGCCGGGAATCCGCCTGGGATTCCCGAAGCCCAGGGCGTCTCCAGTGGCGGCGGCGGTTAGGGGCGTGAGGGCGCAAACTTTGCCTCTCCCTCACGCGTTCTCCCTCCTCCTTCGCGAGCATTACTGCTTCGCAGAAGGAGGTGACTGCTTCCCATGCCCTCTCGCTCCGTACCATGGGCTGGACCAGAGCCGGACGCGAGAGGTCACCGCCGCCAATCGCCTCCAAGAGGACACGGCGGGGCTCCGCCCAAGCGGGGCCGACCTCCACCGTATGCTCCACCGTGTCCTCCGGGCGATCCACACAGTGGTGACACCCGGGCGTTTCCTCCCGCCATATACGAAACAGGAACCTCCCGAAGCAACCGTGTCCGGTGAGGACCTGTGTCAGGCGGAAGGTGAGGACGCCGTGCCGCCTCTCTAGCCACTCCTCAAAGAGGGGACTTATCGCCGCAATTGTGGCGTGCCCAGCACTGGGTTGCGACAATCGCACTCTCCAAGCCGCCATGAGATCCTGCCGGAGCTCTGTCCGCTGTGCCGCGATTTCTTGCGGCAGCGGAGTTATGCCCTGGCGCTTCATCTCCTCGCGCCACTCCCATATGTGCGCGAGGACTTTCGCCTCCAGATCCCATAGCGATAATCCGGCAAGGAGGCTCGCCGCCTCACGGGAGACCGTGCGGTATCCCCGGGCCAGCCGAATGGCCATGACCCGTTGGGACGCGTTCAACCGGCGGGCTGGCCGCAGCCTAAGAGAACTCGCCCACACCGGTGCCCCGTAAAGGGCCATGGACCCCACGACCCCCGCGTAGAGCCTCCGGCAGGAGGCGTTTGGACCCCCCAGATTGGGCAGGAGACGCCCCAAAAGCTGAAAAACCCTGTGAATGATGATCAGAGAAGCAATCGTTCCGAAATTAATATAAATTACTAGCTTCCGACCGCGGCTTCGCCCGCGTGGTATGTCGATAAAATGCTTATGTCCTTTCCCGGGATGCGATCTATCAACTTGCCAAATTTTATCGAAATCCCATCAGTGGTTTAGGCGTGAAAAGGTAACATACAGACAGACAGAGTTACTTTCGAATTTATAATATATGTATGGATTTATGGGAACGTTCTACCGGGATAGTATCCCATGTTAGGACAGATACCTGGATAAAGGAGCTCGTGGCTAAGTAATAACAGCCGCATGGGTCGATCCATCAGGTTAAGCTACGCTTTCCAGGTTTGGTCCGTGAATGACCGACCATCTTTACATACCTGGACTCTTCCGTGCCTCGGAAAGCACGTTAGCCGTTGATCCCGGCTGTCATTCGTAATTCTTTGACAGTCGTTACGGGCCGTCAGAAGCCTGAAACTCTGACAACCAGTCTTACCAAGGGGTATCGTATTACCCAGTTACTGGGTTGTGGATGTCAGCTCCTTGTAAAATTCTGGTACTCAGCTGCATCCGGTTAGACTGGAAGCCGACCCCAACATAGTTGGGAAAAGGCTAGGCAGATTCATTGGTAGGACATAGGATACTATTTATTCCGGCCATGATCTACCCGTGTGGCAAAATTCATTGGAATTCATTCAGTCGCTTAGGCGTAAACAGACAGAGTAAGTTAAGCATTTATAATATAGCTTTGCCCGCGGCTCCGCCCGCATAGATGTCGGAAAATATCCCACGGGAACGTACCTACTACCGGGATTAAAAGTAATATAAAAATTTCATCCAAATTCGTTCAGCCTTTCTTGTGCCAATCCGGAACGTACATCCAAACAAACAGACGTACGGACAAAAAATCTAAAAGGTATATTTTCGGCATCAGACTCGTTTCTCACACCTCGTAACAATTACTTTTATTTTTAAATATTCGACGTACAGTTTTGACATCGTTACTAATTACCCAACTACGGCGAAGAAAAAAGGAGGGTTATGATTTTGACCGGTATGTATGTATGTATGTATGTATGTTCATCTGTTCCCTCCTATCTTCCAAACCACTTATCATAATTTGACAAATGAGGTATCGTTAGAAGCGTCGTGATTGTTCGCTGGTTATAGGCTATGTGAAGTCACATTAAATTAAAAATGGCGCCCTCTAGAGGACATAAAGTGAGGAACTTAAAAAAAAATATGTATTAATCGTACCAAATGTTGGGTATCAAATGAAAGGCCTTAATGAGCACATTTCAAAAATATATATATTATTACCCCAAAAGAATTTAAAAAAATATAGTAATAAAAACTAAAACCCAACTATGACTTAAAAGGTATAAACAAGACACCACAGACAGACAAATTAACAATCCGGAGTCACACGTACTCTGTTCGATTTACTAACACGTGTGACTCCGGATTGTTAATTTGTCTGTCTGTGGTGTCTTGTTTATACCTTTTAAGTCGTAGTTGGGTTTTAGTTTTTATTACTATATATTTTTTTTTATTATAACTATAGGTAGACCTTTAGTGATAAAGCATGTCTGAGAAAGTTGTGGTCATATTTAAGGGTGTGGTACAGTCCATCAAAGTGAACAACTTCCTCCATAAGACCAAGATCGCAATCGCGAAATGTTAGCTGCTATCCCATACATTTGCGTCGAGTAGGTATTGAAGTTTTGTATGGCACAGCTGATTATTTTTCTGAAACACGCTGTAGATTAAATAGTATAGCTCTGTCTTTCGTGCTCACTATACCATAAGAGTAATAAATAAATACATAAATTGTTTGTTACCACAAAGTTCAAGTACATTGCACTTTATACAGATTAAAGATCTTAATTTAGCATCAAGTAGGTAAGCACAATAGGTTATACCCTGTCTCCTAAACTAGGCTAGGCCTGAATCTTAGGGGGCAGTACCCGGCTATAAGGTATGAGAGAACAAAAGAGATAGGGCGCTTTGTTTCACAGATAATCGCAAAAAAGTTGGACCATAGTCGAACTGCCGTGGTACAAAGAACATTAGTCAACTATGTTTTGACAGCTGCTGTAGTACGACTACTATGGGATATGGATGATCGAATAAAAGAGAAGTAAATGGTGAACTATTTTATTTCAACAAAGATGTAACAGTTAGATAATACCCGTGGCTATCTTCTAATGCTACCCATAAAAGTTAAACGAAGCATTAATTATAGAGCGCTTCAGACGGGTGCTATTAACAACCTGGTGCAATCTACCAATTTTTGTACTTTAGAACGGGTGTGAAAATACCCTTAACGAAGCCGAGAGCCACTTGTTTTTCCCGTTATTATGATCATTTTTTGCACTGGATTATACCTGGGAACCTTCTGGTTACGGAGATATTAAAGTCAAAGTTCCAACTTTTTTTGATGCATTTTACAAAAACAAGTTTTAAAATGCTTTAACTTAACTTTAAACACTCCCACGATCTCTGTACCGTTGCATGAGTTCACAAGCACAATGTCTTGCGTGCGTTACAGCGCGCGGCGCATTACCATAAACAGCGAATTTCACACCAAAAATAAAAGTCGTTTCCCAGCAATTGTTTTTACACAAAGTTATTTAGTTTCATTTACAGAATTCGTAGATGTCGGCTTCATGAACGGTCTTTGTTACACCCTGTATGTGCATGCTCCTACGAGTTGTTATAAATATAAAGTGCACTTACATAGATCTATAAATATATTTGCAGGTATTTTAATCTTTCTTTCTTTCTTTTTCTTGTGGTAAGTGACTAACCTGGTGTCAGACTTTTTATGCCGGCCGTAGGCCTCTGATTTGGCTTCACATGCCGTCGAGAAATATCTCTCAGGCATGCCTGTTTTTCCTCGCGCACATCTGGGAGTGGCGCGAGGAGATGAAGCGCCGGGGCGTAACTCCGCTGCCGCGAGAAATCGCGGCACAGCGGACAGAGCTCTGGCAGGATCTCATGGCGGCATGGAGAGTGCGATTGTCGCAACCCAGTGCTGGGCACGCCACAATTGCGGCGATAAGTCCCCTCTTTGAGGGCCAGGGTCGGGTCGATGACGCGTCGTGTTCCACGCGCGCCTCAAAGAGATGTCAGCACATCTGACGGGGTCCGTTAGGACCGATGCCTGCCAGGGTTGCGGAATAGTCCGAAAGGGATACCGGGACCCTGGCAACAGGCAACTGAAGGAACACGGGTGGGTTTTAGTCAGTAAGAGTCTGACACGCCCTTCCGCTCCGCCCAGAGCGGGAGAAGTCATTTGATGACTTCCCACCCAAAAAAAAAAAAAAAATAGGCATGCCTGTTTCCGATGTTTTCCATCACCGTTTTTGAAGCAAGTGATAATTCTAAAATACGCACATGAATCCGAAATATCAGGGGTGCGTAGCTTAGGTTCGAACTGGTTGGATCATAGGTATACAAATGAAAGTACTGATACCCGAAACTAGAAATAAATACGTACAAAAAAGACCTTGATTGAAAGTTCGAACCTCGATAAATGTCAATGTGTAATTTTTCAATGTTATAAGTTGGTCTAAGTTAATCTTTAATCTTGAAAATATTTTCCGCAAACCGAAATTACTAACACTAAATCAACCAGCATTCTGATATGTGAATTATAGTTTATTCAATGTGTGGGCATAGAATGCATGGCTCTGCAGTGCAAGTTACAGACCATTCATTTATTCACGACAGTATATATTACCTCATTCATTTATTCACGACAGGATTGATAATTATTGATTGATCTCTTAAATTTTGAAGACCCTTTAAATATAGAAGCAGCAGAAATTTACAACAAGAAAAAAACGGAATTCCAGGCTAAAGTGCAAGACTACATCGCTAAAGGCAAAAGATGAAACTTGCATTACCAAGACACTATTGTATCGCTAGAAAACTTTATAAGTGATGCAACGGTTTTTTTTCGGAAACAATACAAAAAGTAATTGAATAGCTGCTTTTAAGTGCTTCTAATGTAATTTTAGAAGAGGAAATGTATAAATCAATAGATACAGACTAAATAAGACCACTTATTATTTTTAATTATTTCTTCATCTGATTCATGACAGCAAAACCCTTGTAAGTCCAATTCATGACCTGCAAAAGAGAATAACTCATTTAAAATCCCTTAGTCCGAATTAATACGAAAATTAGGCTGCCGACCCGGGAAATACAGATGTTTTGGAAACAGAGTGAGGGGTAACCCATAACACATGTATTTAAAGGGTTTTCTTAGGTTACGTTTCTGTAAAGGTAGGAATGTAGTGAACACATTTGAAACTCTGTTTTCTTTGGAGAAACGGGAGATGAGGGTCATTTTGTCTGAGAAGTGCAGAATATAATTTGATAGGTGATAATTATTTTGTAAATTTAAGTAATCCTAATGCACTTTTATTATGAATGGCTAAAAACAGCATCTTCTTTTAAAAATAAAATATTTTTTTATAATTATAAAATTCTACTTAAAAATATAACATTCGTTTACTATAAAAATTATTCACGCAAGCATAATTGCCTACATTTAATTAGTTCAGACGAGAAAGATAATAAAAATTGTAGACAGTAAAAATGATATAGCATATTCTATGGCGTCCTGTGTCCAAGCTTAATTATTGCCAAGATTAAACTGCAGAACCCGGGCTCATCCCACTGGGACAGTGGGTCCCGAGGTTTTCTGGGTCCAGTACGACTCCTGATGAATAATTTAGTAGTTTGTATCTATTAATGTGTTGGTACATACGCACGTGATGAGTTTCTCTAATAAAAATGGCGGCGCGCCTTGAATCTGATAGTTTTGCAAATGCGAAACTTATGTACCACTAAAAGGTGGACTTAGGCCGAATTTACACACGGTTTCCTTTTTAGGCGATCGGCCAGGGATGGCCACCCTTTAGACATCTAAATGCTAATCAAAGAAGGTCATCATCATCAATTCATCTGAAAGACGTCCACTGCTGGACATAGACCTCCCCCAAACACCGCCACTTCGACCGGTTCTGTGCTTGCCGCATCCAGTGGATTCCTGCGGCCTTCTCAAGGTCATCCATCCACCTTGTTGAAGGCATTCCAACGCTATGTCATCCGGTACGCGGTCACCGCTCCAGAACCTTACAGCCCCATCTGTTCTGCGAGGAATGTCACTGCCCACTGCCATTTAAGTTTGGAAATTCTTCGGGCTATGGCGGTTACCTTGGTTCTCAAACGGATCTCTTCATTTCTATTTCTATCAGTAGGGCAAAGCAAAGCCCTCTCCATTGCTCTTTGTTCCGCGAGAAATGTGCCCTGCCCACTGTCGCTTATGTTTGGAAATTCTTCGGGCTGTGTCGGTTACCTTGATTCTCAAACGGATCTCTTCATTTCTGTTTCGATCAATAGGGAAACTCTAAGCAAAGCCCTCTCCATTGGTCTTTGGGTGACTTTGATTATGATCTACCAATGAGAAATTCAGCTCAGGCCTCGTTCACGGCCTTGACTGATACGACATACTACGCAACTTGCGTCAAGCAACACGCACGCGCGTCACCAGTTTTCTTGCTTCGCTCTGCCAGTCGTCACGGTGACTCGTGCATGCTCTAAACAACTTCTGTCATTTGTTTTCTACGCAGTCACTGTCGCAAGATGCGTGTCACTTGAACGTGTGACGCTCGTGGTAAAACAATAACGGTACAGTTGAACGGTGAACTTTGACCTCAAATACAGATGTAAATAATGCTTTCAATGATAATAAGTATTTCTGACAACGTCTAGTTACAAATTATTTTGATAACACAGTTCCATTCCGGATAGTATGCTATCCCTGCCTGTCCCTGGTTTGTTGCCGAAGGCTATAGGTAATATTACTCTGATCACAGGCAAGCCTATGGACGCATAATGAAGAGGAAAATTGCTTCAAACCGATCCCTCTCGAGAATATTATGCTCCAGTTTTAGATTACACAATCTTGATTCTGAAATCAACGGGAAGTATTTTAGTGTACGGATAAAAATCGCTTCGTGTAAAGCTAATACACAGGTCAGTAGCATGTATAAAAGCAGATTTGCACGCAGCTTGAATGCCATAATTATGTGCCATAATTATAGCTTTTGATTGAATTGGTATGACTGCCTCATTGATCTAATGGTCGCAAGTGCTACCGCTGAGAATGAGGTCCTGGGTCTAACTTCAGGTCAGCAAAAGTGTTATTGAGTTTTTCCATCAGCAATTTCTCAGCCCGGAGTCAGGTTTTTGTGCCCGAAGCTCGCCCCCTATTGCATGGGACTTAAACATACCTGGCGAAATGTGGGTGTACTATGGGTACACTTCTGCCTAACCCTTCGGGGAATACAGGCGTGATGTTATTTACCTTCCGATTGTTGATTGTCCCAATTGGCATGCATGCTACATACATGCATATTATATATTCGTGAAATTATAGTAGCTAAGTCAACAACAATAATATTAGAACATGATTAGATCAATGTGATTTGTAAGTGAGAATTATACATATCCACATAAATCGCCTTCTTCCCCACGCCCTCACGCCTTCTACCCCTGGGGTAGGCAGAATCTACAGAAAGACTGATAAGTTCTAACCAATTAATGTTTGTTTATGCTTTAATATTCATGGCATTTTCTTAAAACTTTAATATAACTTAGAGATGAATTATTTATTCATAAAAATAGGCATTATAAAAGTTATAAATGCGCCTCATGAATATGGACCGAAATAAGATGTAAAGTTTTATCTTAAAATAAACGTTAAATATATTTTTTTTACAAATTGCTGCTTTTAAAGAAATTTTCTTAAAATACTCCTTAGATAAAATACATTCTGATTGCTATCGCCGTAAACTTTTTGAATATAAGTAATAAGACAAACTTTTTCTAAATATTATAATGGATTAAATTATAAAATCAAATAATGTTGAAATGATTTATTATGATGGCTTCACAACAAAGTTTGGAATCCTCGTGGTGCGTGAAAATAACCGAAGCTTTAATGAAAAAATGGAACGAAGCTAATACTTCGAAAGTTTATGTATATCCTAATGATAATAATTAAGTAATCATTATTAATAAATAAATAATTATTTAAATAATAATATTTTTGTTTTTATGGAATAAAAATAAATAAAATGAAATAATAATAAGTTTATTTCAATAATTGTTTACAATGATACAGTCACATATTTTACATACCTATAGGCTATATTATCTTGTGACTAATGAATTAGATAAGCTGAATTAGACGAAAGCCTGTATTTCGGCTATCAGCGCACTACCCTCAAATAGTTAACACTTAATAAAAATAACCAAGTAGAGATGTAATCATTTTGTAGACTTAAAATAAAATAAAAATTGTGTGTAATAATTTAAATCTATTGGATGTTTATTTATTCCAAAATCCATTTTATATTGCCGATTAGTGCCGATATGCTTATATTAGGTCTTTACCTATGAAATTGCCGTTTTGTATGAAAAAATTTAAACGAATTTTTTTCATGTATTTTTTATTTGTATTAATCGAAGTAATCACCCATGTAATCAATGCATCTTTGCCAACGCAGTGGCAGTTTATTGATGCCCTTCTTAAAGAAATCAGCTGGACGGGAGGTAACAAATTCTTCAAAGGCATTTTGTACTGCCTCTCGGGTATTGAATTTTTTTCCCGCCAAGAAGTTATCCAAATTCTGGAAAAAGTAGTAGTCTGTAGGCGCAAGGTCTGGTGAGTAGGGCGGATGACGGAAAGCTTCCAACCCCAGTTCTTGCAACTTGGAGACCGTCTGCTGTGCAGTATGAGGTCGCGCGTTGTCGTGCAGGAGCAGCGGAGACGAGCGATTGACCAATGCTGGTTGGAGATGTGCCAGCTTCTCCATCATTGTGTTCAGTTCTTCACAGTACACAATCTGCAGTAATGCTCACCCCGTTTGGTAAGAAGCTGTGATGATCACACCGGCGCTAGACCACCAAACAGTGACCATCACTTTTCTAGGGGTAAGTTTTCGTTTAGAGCATTGTTTAGGTACTGAACCAGGATCCAACCAACTTGCTGAGCGCTTGCGGTAGTCAAACAGAATCCATTTTTCATCGCAGGTAACAATGCGGTTCAAAATTCCTTCATTTGTGTGTCTGTTGAGCAGTGCACGGCACGCCTCGACGCGTACTTCGCGCTGGCGATCATTGAGTTTGTGGGGCACCCATTTGTCAAGCTGTTTTACCTTGCCAATTTGACGCAAATGGACCAATATTGTTTTGACGCTAACGTCGAAAGCTGCTGCTAATTCAGCCGTAGATTGTGTATCATCAGCTTCCACAATCGCCTTTAATTCGTCATTGTCGACCAAAGTCTTCGGTCGACCTCGAGGTTCATTTTTCAGGTCGAAATTTCCAGAACGGAAGCGAGCAAACCAATAACAGGTGGTGCGTTGGTTTGTAGTGTTAGCTCCGTAAACGTCGTTGATGTTGCGTGCCGCTAGTGCCGCGTTGCTGCCACGACGGTACTCATATTCCATAATTACTCGATTTTTTAACGTATCCATGATGACGAAAAAGATTGAAATGCGATGAAAATGTACCACTAATCATTAAACAAATGACCTTTTTGAAAAAAGAATTCCATGTTTTTAAAATAAAATTAATTTGAAATTAGAATTCTTAGCCAAACAAAAATTATTTTGATTTGAAATGGCCAGTACTGCAGAACGGCAATTTCATAGGTAAAGACCTATTATATTCTTTAACCTCACGGTCAATACTTATGTCAAGTGAACTGTCATTTCACCTCATGCTAGGTTTTGACAGTATTGACAATTCAATTCAAGGTCACTTTACGTAAGTTTTCATGGTGAGATTATTACAGTTGGAGTCACTTAAAATCTTGTAAAAGGTAAAGAATGTGCGACTATTTTCGCGACAATTTTCAGGCTATAAATAAAACCTAACTGACAGTTACTGGAAAAGCGAAACTGTGTTAAGAAGATGTTTGTCAAAATGTATGACACAACAGCTCACGAGTGCAGTCTGTTATTAGGTCAAACACACACTGCAACTACATACTTCGAATCATAAAAATGTAATAAAAGCATTAACTGAGTAATACAAAGAATAAAACTACCAAATTCCTTGAAAAACCTTCGCAAACCAATTAATTTTGAGCTGGTTTTCGTGAAAATACATGTAGTCCTAGAAACAACTAATGAACTTGGCTAATAAATACAGTTTACTGTGAAGGCAAACAGTCGCTAAGAAAAGCTTTGCATTTTTAAAAATAATACCGAACATACGTACGCAGTAGAGAATCGAAAGTGTAATCCTTGTTTAGGTATCTGTGATGGCTTGTTTTGTTGATAAAACAATAATTATAATAAAATGCAGTCATTGTGCTCGTTAGGCAGCTAGATCAAAGCCTTGATCCAGAAAGCGGTACTTCAGGACACGGCGCGTATTGTTAGGAGGTTCCTCTCTCAGGAGCCGTGACCACCGGTAGCTTGGACCCTATTCCCGTTAACGGTTGGCTACTATTTTTTATATTTTTAATGCTTTTTTTATACTTAAAAATGTAAATAATAATTAAATAAAGGATAATATATAGGTAATAATGTTAATAGTTTGTTGAAGAGTTTCAACGTGCCTACCTGTATCTTTGAAGTTCTGATTTGTGACAATTCTTTTTTATTCCCTATCATTACAATTTTCTCTTAAAGTACCTTTCAATCTGTGTAATCAAATGTCTGATAAACAACAAAAAATGTACATTATAATCATTGGCATATCTTAAAATTCCGTTTCCACCAAATGGGTGTCTCCAAAAATATTCCGAGGCCAAATATTTGCAGACCAATATTCTTCATAAACAAAATTATCATGTCTATACTTTTTAAAATAAAGCTGAAGAGTTTGTTTGAACGTCATTCATCTCTAGAACTGCAAGTCAGATTGAAAAAAAAGTTTTTGCATTTGATAGCAAAATTATTGAGGAAATAGGCTCTTTAACAAACATCACGCTAGGATTCTTAGGAGCCGAGCAAAAGAAAAAAGTCAGAAAAAACGCTAAGCGAAAACAAAGTAATAGCGCGGCTGGGCAATTTTCACAGGGACAAAGTCGCGGGCCAAATCTAGTAATATAATAAAAATAATACCGCCGGGACTTATCTTCTCAATTGTACAATGACAATGGGAATCTTGGAAGTGATCCCAAATATTTGAGGACAAAAAATATGATAAACGACGATGAATAATGATTGTCCTTCTGGAAATGAACTATGACGTCTTAGCTTATGGCATTCACATTGGTACTTATCTTAATAATCAGATATCGGGACATCTATTGTCAAATGAATAGAGATTGGGAATATTTATTTAGTCGAGTTTTTTTCGATATTTAGAATTTTGAGGTTATTCTATAGGGCTATGTGGCCCATAAGGTCATAGCGACCTTTTTCAGTATCCGTAAGACTCTTAATAATGTAGTGTATGTTGTCTTAGCGAATAAAACACTACAAGTACAAGGTTAATAATACATGAAAATGTCGGCCAAGTGCGAGACGGACTCGCATTCGATGAAAAAACGTTTCTTGGATGGGGACCCCCCATTAATTATTATTATTAACTATTTTAAAATTTTATATAATACTAGCTGCGCCGCGCGGTTTCACCCGCGTAAGTCTCGATCCCGCGGGGATATTGGGATAAAAAATATCCTATGTCCTCTTCCAGTTCATGTTCTACCCCTGTGCCAAACATCCAAATCCGTTCAGCTGTTTTAGCGTGAAAGGGTAACAAACAAACAAACAAACTCACTTTCGCATTTATAATATTAGTTAGGATTTTTTTATAGCAGTACCTAATAGAAATACACAATCCGTGAAAATTGCAACTGTCTACCTATTCGGTTCATGAGATACAGCCCGCTGACAGACAGACGGACGGACGGGTGGATGGACTTACGGACAGCGGAGGCTTAGTAGTGGCTTAGGGGTCCGTTTGGAACCCTTCAGGTACGGAACCCTAAAACCTAAAAATATTCAAAAACTTCCCAACCACAGGGTTAAATAAAATAATATATGAAGTTAATTTTTACAGGACGCTACATCATGCTCAAAATGAAATAATAGATGTTTTGATTACTTTAACTTTACCTTTTGATTACCAACTTTAATTTGGAGCTATTTTGGGTATTAATAAACCGTTGCCAGGTAAACAAACTCTAAACCCAACTCTGACTACTGCAAACTCCTACTAACTATGCTAACTAAATACTCGTATTAAATATGATAAAACTTGTTAGTTTTCCACTCTATTTCTGAGAGCTGTCTGCACGGTTCAAGTTACAATGTTTTGAAGCTTTTCATTTATATTTGCAGTCACACATTTTACGAGGGTACCTATGAGGCATTTAACATAAATATTGACAGATGTTAAAACCCTGATCAAGTAGAATAAGTAAATAGGTAGTGAGTTTATACAGGGTGTTAGGGTAAACACCGTTATCCTTGCAACCAGTGGTTTGGTTTCATTTATAGAACGTATAATCAATGGAAAATTACAACTTTTCTTTTATTTTTTTAGATCTAAATTTTACCACAAGACGCGAGAGTTCGTTGCCCTATGCGCTAGGGCAACGAACTTGCGTCTCAACACGGGCGGGGGGTACGGGATGTGACCTGATCGGCAGCGAGCGCGATCCTTCCCTTAGTCAGTCAAGCACGGTGTCAGATAGAAACTTTTTTAAATCTTTTAATGAAAATAATGTTTTATTTTTGTTGTGTTCGGTCATTTATTTTTATTTTTAAGTCAACTACCCATGGTTTGAATGAAAAGAGTGTTTACCCTTACATCCTGTATAGGTATACATGCATATATAAACTAACTCCTTCTTCCCATGGGGGTAGGCAAAAACTATATAACGCCACCTGTTATCACTCCTTTTGCCTCGTTTACCTTCATACAATCATCTGATACATGCCGGTTGCAAGAACTTCATACATCTGTTCATACATGTACGCCGGTGCGAGTACTACGCAACTGAACTTTCTGAAGAACTGTCAAATAAAATTGTTTGTTTTTGTGATTGGTTGATCATAATTACGAGAGGCTTGTTGCTAAGTAATAACAGCCACATGGGTCGATGGATCAGGTTATGCTTCGCTTGCCTCGGTCGGTCCGTGGATGGGTGACATACCGAGAGCCCTCCGTCTCCGGAAAGCACGTTAAGCTGTTGGTCGCACCTGTCATTCGTGAATCTTTGCCTACTGGCAGACTTTCGGGCTTCTGACGACCCGTAACTACTGTTACGGGTCGTCAGAAGCCCGAAAGTCTGACTAGCAGTCTTACCAAGGTGTATCGTGTTAACCAGTAACTAGTTGTGGAGGTCAGATAGGCAGTCCCGCCGTGTTAAATACTGGTGTTCAGCTGCACCTGATTAGACGGGAGCCTGACCCCGAAAACAGTTGGGAGAAGGACTATACAGGTGATAATGGTTGACCATAATTACAACAACCAACTATAAAATACAGATTGAACACAGTGGCCAAATGAACGCTACCCAAATGGCCTATAATTTGGTTAGCGATCATTTGGTCACCGTGTCTAATTTTAGACACACGCTTTTAGTACCTATAGAGTACTCTACCAGTACTAGTACTCACTTGTTCTGCTCAACGTTCAAGTATTGTTCATAATGCTCAAAATTCTATGGCAAATAAATAATTTTTCTTTCAAAAGGTAAGCATACAACCATGATGTATGTATCTCACAAACGATACCAAAAAGAGAGATCTTTAAAAGCTATCTGTTCTATATTTTTATTGATCACCTTCCGCCATAAAGGAATTGGATAGCTTTTCCCCTAACCTAAAAGTAAAAATAGTCCTCTGGATCCGACAGTTAACCTAGCGAACGTTTCGACAGTTTCAAAGCGTGTCGGTCCCTTTTCCTGCTGCCCTGAATTTTCCATTGGCATTTATTGGATTACGAAAAAAATATTCTGACAAACAAAGAAAAACTTATTTCTATTTGAGAATATTTTTCTATTAAATAAGATCTTTTTGTTAGACAAATTAGAAAAATAATCGAAAGGACAAGACTGTCAAATGTATTACAAAGAATTTCTTTATTTGTACATTTGTTTTAGTAGTTTTTCGAATAATTATATTATCTACATTTATTTATTGACCTAAAACTGCTTGCTCAAATCACTCCAATGAACTTAAGGCTGATTTTAGAGTCACGCTGAGCGTCGCTGAGCGTCGGCGCTGACGGCCCAATATGTATGATTATCGCACGGCACGGCCGTCAGCGCTGAGCAGGATGATGATATATAATCATACATATTGGGCCGTCAGCGCCGACGCTCAGCGACGCTCAGCGTGACTCTAAAATCAGCCTTATAGCTAAAACAATAGCCTAAATATACTAGTTCCATTCCAATCATTGGATATGTTACGGCTCTCCATGACAACAACTTGGACGTAGCCCCAAAGACTAGCTTTTACCAGCGTGTCGCCCGCGTGGAGATCGGAAATTACGTACCTAGTACGTACTACCGACGTAAAAAGATTATCCTTACAACAACAACATTTGCCTAGCCTTTTCCCAAACAAGTTGGGGTCAGCTTCCAGTGTAACCGGATGCAGCTGAATACCAGTATTTTTTATGGAGAGACTGCCTATCTGACCTCCACAACCCAGTAGCTGGGTAATACGATACCCCTTGGCAAGACTGGTTGTCAGACTTTCGGGCTTCTGACGACCCGTAACGACTGTCAAAGATCCACAAATGACAGCCGGGACAAACGGCTTAATGTGCTTTCCGAGGCACGAAGGAGTCTTGATATGTAAAGATGGTCACCCACCCACGGACCAGCCCCGGCAAGCGTAGCTTAACCTGATGGATCGATCCGTGTGGCTGTTATTACTTAGCCACGAGCTCCTACTTAGGTCCTTACTCAGGTCTATTTACTTTCGCATAATATTAAGTATGGATACAACATCATGCCTTGTTTCCCCGAAAGGTTGGGCAGTAGGTACGAGGACACCCACATTTCGTCAGTTATGTTTTAAGTCCCTTGTAATAAGGGGAGAGGCTATTGCCAACTTGCTATCAACACAAAGTCCAAACTCCGGGCGCTACTGAGAAATTCCGCCTGGAAAAACAACAAAAGATTATTATTATTTATAAGGAGGATTTATTTATTATTACCGAAACATACACGTGTGCATCTACAATACAAACGTAAAATTAAGGACAATATCTCCAAAAACGTGGCATTATAAAAATAATCAAAACGAAAATATCATAATAATTCCACGTATTTATTATAACGGTCTTATCGTTACCCAATTATTACATTTTATCCGGAATATTTCTTATATAATCTGACAAATTATTGGTATAAATAGGTCAGTGGATAGCTAACGTTTTACCTTGGTGAATGTCTCGAGGGAAACAGGAACCAGTTTTGCGGCTGTGATGAACAGGGGTCTCTGGGTCTTTGCTATGAAGATCACTAGGTTCTTCTTGAGGGTTGTCGGTAGCTCGATCCAGGGGCAGGAGAACAATACTGTTGATATGTGCATGCTCTGAAATGAGAATGATTGAAACTCAAATTCAAAGTACCTATATATTTCAATTAAACCATTTACACGTCGACGTACGCACGTACGTGTCATTTGTGGATCTTTGTCAGACTTTCAGGCTTCTGACGACCCGTAACGATACGGGTCGTCAGAAGCCCGAAAGTCTGACAACCAGTCTTACCAAGGGGTATCTTGTTACTGGGTAGTGGAGGTCCGATAGGTAGTCGCTCCATGTAAAATACTGGTATTCAGCTGCATCCGGTTAGACTGGAAGCCGACCCCAACATAGTTGGGAAAAGGCAAGGCAGATGATGATGACACGTACTTTTGAATTGTGAAGGAGTCGGTTATTCAGAAAGATATATAGATGTGAGGCAGGGAAATGAGTTTCCAGAGTGATTGTTTATCTCTAGACGAGTTTCCAAAGTATGTATGTAGTTCTCTCAGTCGTCCAGAAACTGCTGTAGTTGAAATTTTCCTACCGTTTTTATGATGGAAAGTGTCAATTAAGATTGCTTGATCAATATCGAGAATGCCCCTAACACTACAAGTGAACTAACGCTTTGCATCCTAATTAAAACTAATAAACTAATCCCATCAATTTTAAACTACACTTCATTTTAAACCTTGGCAACTTGAAATTGAGTTGCTTATGAAATGGCCGATGATCAGGTACTCAACAGTGCATGTACTGTGCCTAAATCTTCTTATCCCGAAACCGGTTTGTCAGGAGACTTCGTTGAATTCATACCTAGTAACCGGTAAGGATACCCTTGGGTGAGGCTTAGAGCTCATCTTGATACTTCTGTTGTATTAGATATTAATATGATTGAAGATAAACGGGGTGTAAGGCAAATTCAGTACCTACATGATTCTATACCCACAAGCGCTGACATTGTTCGTCGGTTATTATGCCCATATAGGTATTGCACATTTGTTTGAAATAGCAGATTAAAAAAAAGAAGCAGCGAAATATTTCTACGCTTGGGGGCTTAGAATCATGTGCTGAATTCATGATTACAGTTTGGGCGTCGTAGTCCTTTACACCGTGTATATTGTGGAGCCTTTTTAACCCCCGACGGAAAAAGAGGGGTGTTATAAGTTTAACGTGTGTATCTGTGTGTCTGTCTGCGCTATCGTAGCTGCCAAACGGCTGAACCGATTTTGATTTTTTTGGTTTTGTTTGAAAGGTGACTTGATCGAGAGTGTTCTTAGCTATGATTCAAGAAAATCGGTTCAGCCGTTTGAAAATTATCAGCTCTTTTCTAGTTGATGAATGGATGTGAGCATCTTCCACAGGTCTAATCGATTGGAAATTTAGAATTTTCTTATTTCAATGATATGAAAAGGATATAGTAACCTTGAACTAATGCTGCAGCATCACCTGGAATTTGCAGGATACCCAACTCCCTCACCAACTTACAACAGAGGTATCGTGTTTGGACTCATTGGAAAGGTCTCAACAAATAGGTTACAGATAGATGGAGTAGGAAAGATACATGAGAGTAAATTAGTAGGTAACAAGCTTCACTGTGGCAAAAAACGTACAGCTACGCAGATTTCGGCGAGCGGCGTGTTGATCGTAGCGTTTCTACTAGTAATATAATATAAAATTTAAAAAGCTGGAAATAAAAATTAAATTAAAAATTTAAAAAGCCGTCACCCGACACGACGACGCTTGAATCAAAATATTACCTACAACTTTTATGATATTATTTTTTACTTTTTAGACGCTTTGTTTTTGTCGGGGGTTTTTTAAATTTTTAATTTAATTTTTATCTATACCGTGGATCACTTTAGTACCTATGTAGTATGACGAATACTTTAGTCATTATTTTTTTACTGGAATTGGTACGATGTCAAAGTGAGAATCTGTGATATAATTAAGTTACAATAACCACAAGTAAAAAAATACTCAATTTGCTTTTGAATCGTGAGTAAATGAGTACATTACAGAATAGCAGTGATGTGGGTGAACTTGGCAGATCATTTCCCAGCAGAGCATAAAAATTTGTGAGTTCTATTGGCATGCGGCTGAGTTCTAGAGTTCCTTATACTTAAAAAAAATAGTTCTGGCTTTTTTGCCCGAGAAAAGTCGAATGAAAATATGCTCTGCTAACTTCCGTCAGAAGAAAACTGATTTAGGTGCACAGTGGTGAGCTTTATAGTTCCTAATACTTTTCCGAAAGAGTTCTGCCTTCCTAAATTTATAAAAAAATTAAAAAAAAATATTGACCAGTTACTATAAAAAGACAATCATTTTGATAAAACATTCGTGAATGACAGAACTCTCACTCAGATATCGCCAGAACTATTTTTTTTAAGTATAAGGAACTCTAGAACTCAGCCGCATGCCAAAAGAACTCACATTTTTTATGCTCTGCTGGCAAATGATCTGCCAAGTTCACGGACATATAGCAGTGCAGGCTTATAAAAATAGTCGTGAGAGACTTCAACTTTGCACTTTTCGGCTTGCTAAGGCTCTTCAGACAGTTCATTTCTTTATCAATGGTTCGCCCTAGGTTTGCCAAACAATTATTGACATAAAACGATATAATATTTACTTTTGCTTTTAAACCTTTTACTTAATATAACCAAACTACGATAGTTTAGGTGAATTGAAGTTTGCTGTGTGTATGCGATTCTAAAAATAGAATCAACAGACCTAAAATACTTGTTAAAAACAGGGTAAAGTTGGTCATTGCGGTACATCAAATAGTAGTTTAGAACACGAAGAGCTCTTTTGGGAACATTTTAGGATTTTCGCGTCGTTGATTTTTATTTAGCTTTTTGTAAAAAGAAAAACATACTGGCTATAATTATGTCCTATTTTAATATAAAGGTTTCATTTTGGATTAAAAAAGAAGTACTTACTTTTATAGTGATAGTATTTCCAAAGTAACAATCAATGAAAAGATCACCAATGAAAATCAACAAGTAAGCCATAACCCATATTACTTCCGTCATGTTCTTCAGAGGAGACTGAATCTGCAAAAAAATATAGCAAAAAAAATATGAATAAGAACGAGCTGTGCAGTTTCTCTCGTTAATTTCCATGCTTTATGTAACCGGACAACAAAATTATATAAGGATTGTTATTATATCTGAGTGTTTCTCAAGTCATAACTGCATTTTAAAGAACAATATACAATAGACGTAGATATATTTAGTAACCTATTCCGCTTAACTATTCTTCAAGAGTCATAAAAAACCCTGTAAGAAATCGACTCGTGTTTCACCTCTCAACGAGGCATCCTCAGGATGACGATTGTGCGTCCAGCGCTCGGTGTGGTAACACGTCGTGTTCTGGTTTGCAATTGGTCAATCGTAATCCTGAAGATGCCCCGTTGAGAGGTGAAACACGTGTCGATTTCTTAGAGGGTTTATATATCTTTGGGATCAGGACTCACCGAAAATATCTGAACTGCAGTAGTACCCAAAATACCAGTACTCAAAAATAATGTTGCTGTTATCTGACCACCAAATGCACCTTGTATCGTATTTACAAATCTGAAAGGGAAGTAAAGAGCTGGCTGTTTTACATTTAAATAAATCAGATTAATTTGCATACCTTTCGAGGAAGTCATTCGTATCATAAAAACTAAAGTAATTCCACTGAAATAATAAAAACATGAAAAAGCATTTCAGTATTTACCTAATTGGTGAATTATTTACTTACCTTATTATAGAGCAGTGATGAAGAACATATCTTTTGAAATGGTCTCTAAATGCTTCATTTTCATTGCAGCGCCTTTCAGCTGCGGTGGCTTTAACGAGGTCTTTCATATTTTCAAAGTTATAAATTAAAACGTCCAATTGGCTGACTGGAAGGTAAATAAATCGTGGAGTACCTACATAAAAAGTTTTAGACGTGGAAAGGATTTTTTTGGAGGATCAACGCCCTTTGAACGTCGTTCGTGTGATGTTAATATTCAAAACGGAACGAAAACTCTGTTGTCTTACTTTTCGTGGGAATATTTTTTGTGCCCCGCGGCGTTGTTTTGGATTTTGCTTTGCCGACGTGTAACGATACTCAATGATTTTTTCTTAATCCTACTTTATCCTCTTACATGGGAATAATGTTTTTGTTTCTGATTTTCCTAAAATATGGACCCATGTCGACCGACTCTCCCCTAAGCGCTGGCTTTCGGGGATAACTGTATTTGACGAGATTTATGACATTATTCAGATTTTATACATTACTTTATGCTAAATAATATGCAAAATTAATTTTACTTGCACAAGACATTGCGGCCCAGGGCAATGTTTGTAGCGCTGTGAATGTTGCCAGCATCATTGGTTTGTACAATATCTGTAATTATACAAAAACACTGAGTAACAAGAAAAAAAATCTACAAAAATAAAAGCAGAGAGAGATTACAAAATACAGTAGAAGAAATAATGAATATACGCAAATCTCTAACACTTTTACCTGATAAGCGAGTACATAATTAAAATACGACTCCTTATTAACATCAATGAGAATGAGATCCATCTTCAGAGGTAAAGTTTCAAAATTATGTAAAGCTGGTACCACGACAACGTGTACTGGAATAAAACCGATACCAATTAAATCGTAAGTAAAGTACACAAGGTAAAATAATTAATTATACTGGCAAACAACATTCATCGTTCCCCTTTGCAACGTTGCACAAAAAAAACATTTACTCTTTAGGTATGCACAAAAAAAGTTCAGGCAATTATTTTAATTGCACGTTATGTTAGCTATAATTACGTATATTATAACTTTACTATTTTGCTAACAATATATACGAGTATGGTTACGTAATTATACAACTATAGATCTCTGTATGTGACATAACTTGAATAACAAGTTTTGGGCACGTTCATACGTACCACAACGACACCACAGCGACATGTGGACGGTCGTTAATTTGTATGAAAATTAATAGTTTATTTACACAAAACACATTTGGCCGCCAAAATCAACCGTGGGCGATACCGAGAACGTTGCAGCCACAACGCAACCATATCGCGAACACAACGATCTGTCTGTCTGCAAACAATAGCTAGTACAACGTAACCACCTCGCAACTAAAAGCGACAACGCATCCCCATCGAAAGTTTGTAGTTACCACAACGCAACTGAAAGAAGCTGCAGTGAAACTATTCACACGTAACCGCTGCTTGGCCACATTTTGTCGCTGCCATGCGGTGTGGTAGTGATACGTGTGATCGGGCCCTTTTACTATAAACAAACATCACTTCTCGTGTTGTTGTATGAGATTATATTACGAGTATCAATTGAAGCATCCTACCTGACAAACACCCACTGAGAGTCAAGTGCTCATAGCAACAAAATTGTTTATGTTTATCGTGCCAAAACATTTACGATATTTTTTCGCACTATGAATGTAGACAACGACAACTACACTATGACAACAGACAACTATTGGTAAAAAATAAATGCACAAGTAACTATGTATTTTCATAAAAAGCAGTTTTATAAGTGATTTCTGTTGTATCACAACTCTAATGCCCATGATTCACAACACCGCTCAAGAGCTAGTTAAAAACGCATTAGTAACTAAATTGCTTTTGTACGAACCGCCCAAATTGAAACATTCATTTCAGACATTCTGGCTACCCATTGGTGATTTGAGTTTGGAGTGAAGCCACACGGGCGTTGGCGGGACGTTGCGTTGTCGCATCACTATGTTTTCAACGCTCCGAGTGCCACACGGGCAATGCGGTGTCACAACGCAACACCGCTTAGTATGACGTCTCAGACTCTCGGTGTTGGGTGTGTCAGTTTTCTTTAGTACAAGCAACACTGTGCTCCGGTACGCCACTCAGAAGCTCGGCATCGCACGTCAACATCCATCCCCGCTTCGTTTCTCTGGTCTCCTTGTCTGTTGAGTGTGCGTTGCGTCGCTGCACGTTGTCGCAACGCACCGTGAGGCATGTCACTGTGATTTGTGATTGAGAATGTAAGATGACGCAGCGTCACCGCATCGTGTGGCTTCGCTCTTCACGTTACTTTTGAGTAGCGTCGTGAACGACTGGCTTAAATAATTATTGCGAAAAAAGATGCACATGTATCAGAATTCCATTGTCATAAAAGGCAGCATGATTTCCGCTATTTCAGAACTCTAATGAAATGAAATGAAATGAAATGAAATTGTTTATTATATAAATAGGATATTAGAATCACTTTTACACGTCATATAATAAAATAGTAAAAGTAAGTTAGATGAGATCGACGTTTCCTATCTCACTACTCTGCGAAGAAAGGCCGAAACAAACTCAGAGGTCGCAGTCTCTTTTAAAGTCCAGACATAATCTTGGTCTGGCTATATGAGGACCATATAGATTAGCGTCTGAAATGGTCTTTTGAGGAAAGAACCACACAGATTTGAGTGGACCTGTCCAATCAGTGCAAGAATTTGTTAGTTATAGTGGAGCTCAACTCCGAACATAAGGAGCTCAACGACTCGACGATCAATACCTAAGTAAAAGAACCGCGACTCACCAAGCACATCCGAGTGACTGGTAAACATCAAAATCCAAAACAGTCTTCTGGAAAATTTGACAGCCTTTTCCAATATATTCTTCTGGTCTGTCGAGCAAAAATTAAACTCCTCACTCTTGAGCTGGTCTGACAGCTGCATGAGTAAATCCCGGCGTAAGCTCAAATCTAGAAGCCTTAGCGATACAAGTAACTCTGTCAGAATTAAGTTTATGCTGAAACGTGGAATATTTAATTAGTGAGTTGTGCTATTTCGTTTTGTTAAAGTAAGAAGCAGACCTTTGTGGCTGGGAAAGGATTAACTACTATTTATAATGTCATTTAGCTGTTTAGTTTGTTTTAATACTGACGGGTTTTAGGAAACTGTGACTGGTTTCCGTGTAGGAAAGATTTATTTTTATATAATAGGGAACAATATTCAGAGGAATGACAAAAGTCATCCAAAAGAACGTACAAAGCAAAATAACCAGATTATAATGACTGCTACAGTACGACACAACACACATTCATTCATTTCAATTTTACGAATGTATTTGGTTATATAACTTTAAAAGTTATTGCGTTTGCGTAAAGATCATTTTCACCTGAAGCATATAGAGTAATGAAGATTGGAGATTTTGAAGGCGCACTCAGTTCGGATGGTGATCGGTTTTACGAATTCTGCCGATGCTACATCTAAGTTGTGTCGTACTGTAACTGTCAACAATTATATGATAGTCAACTTTATTTTAACAGCCAGAGTTCAATCATTAGGTAACATAGCACATATAGGTACATATGTATGTATTCCCCGAAGGGTTAGGCATAGGTGTAACTGTGTGTCCGATGTAAATGGCGACCCTATTGCAAACCGAGCACAAATCCAGATTTCAGGCTACTACTACTCAGAAATTCCTTATGAAAGAACCCAATAACACTTTCCCCGACCCGGGAATCGAACCTAGGACCTCGTGCTCAGCATTAGTGTGTGCAACCACTAGACCAACGAGGCAGTCTAAGTAGGTCATTTAGGAAAACGTGTAATATACTTGTAGTTGGCCGTATCAAACAGGTGAACTAGTGTGAATGGCCATTTTAAATGGCGTCATAAAGTTGTGTTATCTGGAGTGCGGAACGGTAAACTGCAACCACATAACTATAAAGAACTGTTAAGGGGACTACAGGAGCTAAACGCTAGTTTTAAAATGTCTAAAAGTATTATATGATCCACTGCAGTGAACAAAATCAGGAAAATATATGATTTTTTCAGGATAATATGCTAGTTAGGGTGTCGAAACATACCAACTAATTCGATACGATTGAAAAAATCACGGATAAACCTCAAAAAAAATATTTTAACCATTAAAAACCATGTGTATCTTTTCATACACGAAATCTCTTAAGGGGTCATTGTACTCATCATTATGAACAACTTTCACTATGGGACCAACATTGAAATCGCGAAAAAAAAAAATCTGCTGTTCCCTACATTGTCGTTTCGTATAGCGTAGTTCGCATAGCTCATCAAAATGTAGGGAACATGTCGTAGTAACGTTTGTCGAAGTTCCGTTTGGTAGTCGAACAGCTGATTATTTTTTTGCGATTTCAGGTTTATATGCAAACATTTTGTTTTTTATCATGCTGCAAGCAACATAATTATTAACTTAATAGTGTTTTATTTTTTTTATTCCACTTATTCGATTTTTTTGTAAATAGATAATTGCTTCATAATTTCCAATAAATTATCAGGGTTGTGCCATCGCGCTTCTCTTTTGTTTCTATGCAGTCCGAAAGTGACCGCGCTTTAGCTGTGGTCAGCCTCTTAAGCTGACAACAGCTAACATTCAGTTAAGTTAGCGGTACATTTCGTCGTTGCATGTACTGAGAAACGTAACACGCGACATTCCTACACTTTTATACTTATTTCGAGCACATTTTCCGCCAAAGACATTCTCTTGTCATCACAAGAACGCCTATTAATTTCCCCATCATATTATTATGTAAGTAGGCCGCACTGATAAGATTTGACCCTACAAGTCAAATGAAAGCTCGAAAAAACTGGTTTCATTTTAGGTTTGTCATGTATGTTACACGCGATTTCAGTTTCGACGCAGATTTATTGTGTCGTTATAACATAATTTATGAGCACGGAAGGGTTATTTTTACAGTTTTCAAAGTATTTCTTTTGTCCCCGTTTTATGTAATCAAAACTGATTTAATCAAAATTTTATAAGCATTAAAAATTGCGAAGTAGCTCGTGGGTAAGTATTAACAGCCGCAGGGGTCGATCCATCAGGTTAAGCTACGCTTGCCAGGGTTATTCCGTCGATGGGAGACCATCTCTACATACCAAGACTCCTCCGTGCCTCGGAAAGCTGTTGGTCCCGGCTGTCATTCGTGGATCTTTGACGGTCGTTACAAGTCGATAGAAGCCCGAAAGTCTGACAACCAGTCTTACCAAGGGGTATCGTAGTACCCAGTTACTGGGTTGTAGAGGTCAGATAGGCAGTCGCACCATGTAAAATACTGGTATTCAGCTGCATCTGGTTAGACTGGAAGCCGACCTCAACATAGTTGGAAAAATGCTAGGCAGAGACTATAAATTGTGAAGTTATCTGTAAATAGATTGTCCGAAATCCCCATAAAATTTCATTGGTTTTTTTCTATGTGCATTAACATAATTATGATGTACTTTGGGGATCTGGTTGGGCGCACCTAAGAATATTCAACCCTTTTTGGCCCTATAAGGGGAATTTTATGGAGCCCAGGGTAGGTTAACCTCTGAAAAATATACTTCTCGATCCACTTCTATATGGAGAGGCATGGAGGGATGGAGGAGATTAGTCGACGCTTCAATAATTTATGAGTCAAATTTTATTTTGTACAAGGCGGAGTGCTATTTAAGCTTAACTTAATGTAAATGTTGAATGACGGAAGAACCAAATATTTTACAATTTGAATTTAAGACTGCTTTAATAAGGACTTTATTCGCTATTTCAAACGGTAAGCTAGCTTTTACTGGATTAGATGAGTTAATTCGTAAATTCATCTCTATCTGTACCTACATATAGGTAACATAATAGTAACGATATTTTTGTTTGTTTATCTATTTGTCTGGCTGTATGTTCTGGATTTGGCTCATAAACGGCTGAGCGGAATTTAATGAAATTTGGCATTTATGAAATTTGGCATTAGTTTATGAAATTTGGCAATGAAATTGGCATGAAATTTGGCATTAGTTTATAACCTGAGTTTTGTTAATAACATAAAATATACTTTTAATCCCAGTAGTACCTACGTTACCGTGTGATATTTTCCGATATATATGCGGGCGAAGCTAGTCTAGTTCATTATATTGTGCTACTCTCTCATCACAATCGGGTCATTAGAAACGGTGAAGGCAATTAAGTGATTCCATGCCCATCTGTGCAATAGTGTTCCGATCACGTATTGCATGCCAAACAGAATAATCATGTTATATCCAGTGTAGTTCAAGCATGTTCGTGACTAATCGTGCAAACCGATTATCACTTGCTTCAAAAACGGTGAAGGAAAACATAAACATGGCATGCCAGAGAGATATTCCTCAATGGCATGTGAAGCCAAGTCAGAGGCCCACGGGCGGCTTTAAAACTCTGACACCAGGTTAGTCACTAAACAGACACGAGAAAGAATGAAGATGCTTGAAAACATAGGTAAAGTAAACTAAAAGATTTGGTTTTGTATAACAAAATACCACATTATGTAGAATTCTTCTTTATAATGTATACCTACATGACAGATAAAAAAATAGTTTTCACAGGGTAAAACAATGGGCAGTCTTTTGGCTTAAAGCGATCTTCTTTGGATGAACTAACTTAATAATAATTATTATAGGAGGTTCCTCTCTCTGGAGCCCAGACCGCCGGTAGCTTGGACCCTGTTCCCGATACCGGTGGGCTACTATTTTTTTATATTTTTTAATGTCTTATATATTTTTTTATTCTAATATTTAAAAGTCATCATCATCTGCCTAGCCTTTTCCCAACTATGTTGGGGTCGGCTTCCAGTCTAACCGGATGCAGCTGAATACCAGTATTTTACATGAAGCGACTGCCTATCTGACCTCCACAACCCAGTAACTGGGTAATACGATACCCCTTGGTTAGACTGGTTGTCAGACTTTCGTGCTTCTGACGACTCGTAACGACTGTCAAAGATCCACAAATGACAGCCGGGACCAACGGCTTAACGTGCTTTCCGAGGCACGGAGGAGTCTCGATATGTGAAAATGGTCACCCATCCACGGACCAACCCCGGCAAGCGTAGCTTAACCTGATGGATCGACCCGTGCGGCTGTTATTACTTAGCCACGAGCTCCTCGAGAGATATTTAAAAGTATAATTTATAAATATGAAAAATGAAATCAATTCAAATAGGCCCTGTAGGTATATTACACTGTTAAATCTTTGTTACTCACATCCCAGCCACCTCTTGTATTTCAGCTTTTCCCAACAAAATCAACCGCACCACGTAAACCAATTGGCCGCCAGTCGGTACAACGAACACAGCTATTCCTAGAACAATTCTCGTCAAAACGCAAATCCAAAATCTGACATTCTTCAAACTGTAGGGTATGTAAAACCATATGCCGTACAGTTTCAGCAATCCGATTTGTAACGAAATGTGTCGGAACAGATCGATGCCTACCGACTTCATTTTGAATTTGGAACGTAATGACGTTCAAATTAAACTGTCCGTTCTAATAACGGTTAGTAGGCAAGTTGAAAGCTTTTGTTAGTGAGATGTTCGGTATATTTTGTGGAGAGTTGAGTTCGCGCATCGTTTAAAATTGATATTTATTAGATTGTGAACTGGTGAAGTGATATTGATTGTATCAAAAGTTATGCGAAATCAATAGTGCACGTCTAGCTTTTTGCCAGAATTAATCGGCAATAAATCTTTATTTTTTTAATAATAAATATCTCAACGAGTTCGACTAATTGAATTATGATGTTGGTAAAAAATAATAATATGAAAGCGAAGAGGCTTGAGTAGAGACAAAAAACGTTCAATGAAAATTCGCTAATTACTATTTATTACTACGATATTTATGGCATTCCATAGCACCTATTTTAAGGCCCGCAGACAGGCGCGATGCGATCAATTTCTATGAAAATTTCACGGAAACTGTTTTACTGCTGTCGCGTCGCACCTGTCTGTGGTAGGCACTGTCGAATCATTTACCTGGTGTAGTCTCAAAACCACCAAAAAAACATTTTTTCCCAAAAGAAATTCATGACTAAACAAGAACTGATTTATAGGTGACTAATCATTATCTTGCTCATATTCCATTTTATTATTATTGGTCGGCGCGTTACTAATGTCGGCTGTCACCCCCTTTCTAGTCATATCATCTTCCACACAGTTCATCCATCGTTTCTTTGGTCTTACCCTACTCTTATAGCCTACTATACTCAATATATAATATAGCATTATACTCAAAACATGAGGAAAATGTTGTGAGGAAACACGACATTTTCCTCATTCCTCAATATCACATGCCCTCATCATGACAACCGATTTCCGCATAAACTTTTCAGTCACCGGTGCTAATTTCAGACTTCCTCTTTTGTACTCATTTCTTATTCTATCCATTTGTGTAACATCACACATCCTCAAAAGGTAACTATCAGACTATTAAAACACAGATTGCTGAAACATTTACACACGTTACGCTCTCACTATTCCAAAACAGTTAAATGGCGAATAGTTTTCCAAGCTCTGCAGCCGTCCCGCTAAAGCACAGGTTACACAAAGTACATTTAAAACCAGTACACGGTTTTTATTCCGATATTCATGACCTATTTTTGCCGATGCAGTGGAGCTGTTCACGTTTGGAGCGGATAGACAAACGGTAGCCTAGTTGGTCCGGAGATAAGCTGTTGATGTATTGACTGAGACTCGTTTAGTCAAAGTGTGGTTGATAAATTGAGCTGAAATACTTGAAAGCAGATTTAGAAGAGCAATAATTATAGACTCTTTAGTTTCCACTTTTTTTTTTGAGGCCGGGGCCTGGTCCTTATCGGACGGCATACTCTCCACTCTGGAATTCGTACGCCGAACCCTTTGCCCGAACCCCAAGATACAGATTAACTGTCTAGTTAGGGGCTCACTGGTAATAACATTTTTTAACCTAGCTGTTTAAGCTTTTCATGTTGTCTCAACTTGCTGTTAGCCTATGAAATTATCTTAAGCCAAGTTATCTTTCTGGGTTATCGATTCTGCCAATTGGCCTTTCTTAAGGTCTCTTTTTCAATGGCGGGCGGCCTCTAGCTCTTTTTTGTTACAGCAGATTTATTACAATTTGTACCACATAATCTTCACTGCGTTTTTTAATGTGTCCATCCCATCTTAGGCGGTTTTCGGCCATTATATCAGTGATTGGTGCAGTTCTATTTATATTTCTAGTCTTTTCTGATATTTTCGGGGTGCCACTTGAGGTTGATAATTTTGATTTGTGTAGTTTCATGTATATCATAAGGAATCCTAACGTTTTTATTCTTCTCCTTATCGACTAATTATAATAATTGGCTTTTAGTAAAATTATTCCTAAATTATACTAAATGATTTGATTAGCCGTAATGAACATGTGTCCGTGAGGCTATAAATTATTTAAAAACTGTAGTGTCAATTATGACTTAGCTAAAGTCGACCAAGTTTCGGAAAATCTTAGACGTCATTCTACAGCAGCCTACGGTGAACTACACACGTGTTCATAGCACCGTTTTGTATGAAAATGTATGTGGAATCGTCAATAACGACACACAGCCACGCTTCGCACGAAACAAAAATGCTGGCAAACAAATAAACCGTGGCAAACTTTTCCGAGCACATGCTCTGTAACAGTGGACAGTCGACTTTATTATCGGTACGTTATCTACATCTATCGGTAGGCAATCATCATTTAAAAATCCTTAGTTCATTTATTCACCGATAGACAACGCACAGCCTAGACCCGGGTCCAGAAGAATAAAGTTTTGCACAAAAGTTCTTTTTATAGCGAAAATTCACCTCAAGGGGGATGAAGTTCGTCATATTTGCACCGAAATACCGTTGAGCAGACAGCTACTATTGAGATAAACAAGCACCTCTACATTAAAACGTTCCAAAATCAGAACAGATGCAATCACTGTTTCTGACATCAGAAGATAATTGAACATGCCGTGGACAACAATGCATAGGGGCGTTTATTTTTACCACTTTTTAATAGTCCAACGCTGAATTGTGGTGCTCAGCGAATGAAAAAGCCACTCTATCCTTTTCAGTTCGTGTTGTAAAAGCTGGCTAGAGGATTATCTCAAATGGATGGAAAACAGCATCCTGCACTAATATTCTAAGATGACTAATCCTTTTTGTCCGTTCAATAGTACACTATCAAGTAATTTGTTTTTGTTCTTAAAATTACTAGCACAATTTGGGATTTTACATTTATTTATATCTAGGAGAGGATGAATGAATGGCGACTAATAAAAGGTGATTAGAAGGCAATGGAAACTCCAGAAGGGGACACCGTAGACGGACATGTAGGTGAACTTAGCAATGATATTCTTCAGGTGCGTAGTTCTCGCAACTGGCGTGCATGTAACAACAGATGTAGGAACATAAAAGAAGTAAAAGGAGTATGTAAGTATCGTAGCAGTTGGCGTTCTATAGTTTCTATCTACTCCCGTGGAAGAAGGCATTTTATGTATGTATGATATGTAAGATTCTGGTAGTTTAGATGTCCAAAGATTGTGGTGACCATTTTTCGCCAAAGGTGCCACAACATACTACGTTCTGAAATACAATAGACGTTGATATATTTAGTAACTTATTCCGCTTAACTATTCTTCAAGAGTCATAAAAAACTGTTGTAAAAAAGTTCTGGGCATATGGCATTGAGGTTCAATGTAAACAAGAGCAGACACCGCGAACAAAATTGTTGCGAAAAATTTTGCTGTCCAGGACAACAACTGTCTTAGCCCTGAACTGCGTTCATCTGGAATATTTACGGATACACCGCGGTTGTCACATTTGACATCCGCGGAGACACATTTTTAGTTTGTTTATAATAACTTCTGTAGATTACATTGAACCTCAATGACATATCGTATACAGGGTGTTAGGGTAAACACCGTTATCCTTGCAACCAGTGGTTTGGTTTCATTTATAGAACGTAAAATCAATGGAAAATTACAACTTAAAAAAATAAAAAATATACCAAAATTTCACCACAAGAGACGCAAGTTCGTTGCCCTATGCGCTAGGGCAACGAACTTGCGTCTCAACACGGGCGCGGGGTACGGGATGTGACCTGACCGGCAGCGAGCGCGACCCCTCCCTTAGTCAGTCAGCTGTTTCACTAGCAAGCACGGTGTCAGATAGAAACTTTTAAAAATCTTTTAATGAAAATAACGTTTTTTTTTTGTTGTGTTCGGGCATTTATTGTTATATTTAAGTCAACTACCCATGGTTTGAATGACAAGAGTGTTTACCCTTACATCCTATATAATTTGCTGTAAACACACACGTATCATGTCAAAAACAATTTTCCTGTGAGTCGTAGTTTCCGTCTTCTGGCTTCTGGCACCTGTCAATTTACCAACTTGACAAGTCCCTGAACACGATAATATGAAAGACGTTTTGGAAGGACATAGGAAGGTCTTTTTAGGGATGTTTTATACAAATACTTAGTTGATTTATTATTGCGCATACGGGAAGCTAAGGATATATAAAGTTTATTTATAAAAAAATATGTTCGCTAGAGGTTTTCCTGGAATTAATTAGTTAGTCATTTCACGGCTTCGTCCACTTAAAAGTTTTGTATTTCCATACATAAAATTCCTTAATTCTTTTTGTATACGCCACTCAGCTAAAGTAATCATTAAGTGCTCACCCAACAATAAAAGTATTAATAGCAATTACCGACTTATCTTTGTGAATGTTTGATTATTATTCTGTTTGATTATTATTAGTTTTATTATTTGTTTTGAATTTATATTTTATTTTATAATTTTTAATAATTTTTTCATCACATTTTTATATTATTAATTATTTCATTTTATTTCACTGATTTGTACACCAATTATGGTAAAACATGTTGAAACTAATTAAACTTTATCACCTTTAGTAAATATCTCTGCAAGGTAATTACTAATGTACACATGTTTATGCAAATAAATTCTCTTTATCTTTATTTTTATTAAAATTTGATATCGTCGATGTTAATTGTTGAAAAAAAATGGATCGCTTAGGAACTTTGGGATAAAAATACTGAAGTTAATAGTTAATGGTTTTTTATGATCCTTATCGCATTTGCCACATTTTAACTAAATGGTGGATATTAAAGAACTACATTTTAACTAAATGGTGGATAATGAGGAATATATATTCGGTTTGACCACCCTATATTGATCAATGAGAACCTGTATCGAGAGAAGTGTATCTGAAAAATTTCCGAACAAAAATTATAGTGGCGTAGATTAGAGAAGCACCCAATAATATCTAAGCAATTTCAGCTCAGAAGCCAAATAAGAAAAAAAAAACTAAGCATTTACCTACTATTTTTTATTGTTTTAACCCCCGGTTTCTGATTTGAGAAAAGTAGCAAATCTCAACTAATTATTCTCAAATACATAAGTATGCGCTTTTAAAATCGAATTTCGTTTCTGAATTAAGATTTTTTTAACTCTAATCAAGACTGGAACGTGTTTGCATTGATCAGGAATACTTAAGTAAATGATCAGTTGATTATGGTTTAACGAAATTCGATTTTAAAAGCATACTTATGTATTTGAGAATAATCAGTTGAGATTTGCTACTTTTCTCAAATCAGAAACCGGGTGTTAGTCAACTTTTTCTTGTTTAAATGCTCAATCAACCAAAACTAGCACCTGTGGATATAGTACTTTGACTTACCTATCCTTATGAAACTGGTACTTTATGATGCCAGTTTCTTAAGAATCATTAATGAAGCTTCGACAGGAACATTAAACATTAAATGGAAAAAAGCCAATTAAAAAGAAATGGAGCATCTAAAACCAGACGTGATTTAATACACGAACAACGTTGACCTCAAACTGAGCTATATTAGGCAAGATATAAATACATATAGCGGCCTTGCATGTCACTGGAGAAAGGCTTTTGATGTAAACGATGTAGAAAATGCATGAGTAGGTAAATATAATAATGATGGATGTTCGTATGAAGAATTATATTGTTTCAAGGATCACATCTGCCTAGCCTTTTCCCAACTATGTTAGGGTCGGCTTCCAGTCTAACCGGATGCAGCTGAATACCAGTATTTTACATGGAGCGACTGCCTATCTGACCTCCACAACCCAGTAACTGGATAATACGATACCACTTGGCAAGACTGGTTGTCAGACTTTCGAGCTTCTGACGACCTGTAACGACTGTCAAAGATCTACAAATGGCAGCCGGGACCAACGGCTTAACGTGCTTTCCGAGGCACGGAGAAGTCTCGACATGTGAAGATGGTCACCCATCTACGGACCAACCCCGGCAAGCGTAGCTTAACTTGATGGATCGACTCGTGCGGCTGTTATTACTTAGCCACGAGCTCCTATATACATATAGATATTGTAGGAAATATAAAGGTTCTTTTTTTAATTTGCTGACAGAAAATTGCGTCGTTAACGAGTGTTGACACTGCCTTCCAGCTATTTAAAAACAGAGATTCTCCAACTTATTTGAAGTAAGGAATTTGTAAAGGATATGGAATACTGGCAGGCCTAGGATATGGAATACTGGCAGGCCTAGGATATACTGTAGTGACGACTTGGTTAATTCAAGAGAGATAGGGTAGAAAAGGCAATGGAGTGAGAGAGCAAGTCTCTAGCCCTGCAGGATTCATAGATACTTAACTATGGGTACCGTGTCCAACTCAGTTTTACAAACTTATTTGAAAACATATTTTTTGGAAACGTCATCATGTGACATGCAATTTTAACAAGCAACGGGCCAATTCCTTTATTTTTAAGATCGTTCACATCCGCATCGCATTCGCAATCTGTCAAAAATCAATTCACCAACATTTTTGACAAGTTTGACAGATTGCGACTTGAATGTGAACGTTTTTTAAGTAAGAGAATTGGCCCTCAGATAAAGATATTTGCATTTCCAAAGATGACTGCATTAGCCCCAAGAATGGTTGCTAAAATCGTTTGTTTCACTAGATGTTTAAGCTCGTTCTATAACTATTGTGATAGGTTGGGGTTGGGATAAGACCACACGAATCAAATTTTGGGCCATTTTATTCGGCCCCAACTATCGGGGCAGAATAAAGATTGCGCAGTTTGCAATTGCAATGTTGCCAGCATTAAAAAATATTACCCAATTATCCGGGAATTTAATTCGTACGGTCTTCCAGAGTCGAACTTACTTTCTTTTTTAAATATTTTCTTTATTATAATTTCCTTTAAAATACAATAATTATAGTTCAGATTTTCTTTTTTTTTAATACAATACCTAATTATTGTCAGATTTTTTTTTTACATATTAAAAGTTATTACAAAACAACAACACAACAACTATAAAATAAACATTAAAAAAATCAAATATTATATTATTTTTTATTATTATTCGAGTTCTGATCTTTTCGTATCCACGTGTTCCTGTGACAAATAAACCTTTCTTTCTTGCTTTCTTAAACATACTGTACGTCTTTGAGTCTAGTGTTTCTTCACAACTACTGAAACCATACACAGACCGCAATCAATAAGCAATTTCTAGGAGACTGAATACATCAGAGATCGACACATTGCTTTTAATAATGTAATCAAGCATGTTCTAGAACAGTTATTACCAGTCTCTTTGAACATGCGTAAGGACCGCAAATACAGGGTTTCACATTGACATTCACAAACGTAGCGACCCTAGTAAGGGTCCCTTATCCCTCGTTGATTACTTCAAAGTACCTATTATCTAATGACCTGATTTTAGCTGGACTTCTAATCTGGATATATTGACTGCTAAGGCTAGATTTTATTATTACATTTATGTACTTATGTTTTTACAAATATATATTTTTAAATCCTATTTTTTTAACTTAAACATATATCATAACACTTTAACGGGAATCACCTAGTTATGATATGGTAAATCCATATTTTTCCACGTAAAAACAATATAATTATTATACGACTATTATTTATCTAATTAAATCCTAAATAAAATAAACACGATAATTATGTACAATTTGACGACACGGTTGGCCCAGTGGCTGAGCGATGGACTGCTGCGCAACGTGTCGCGGGTTCGATCCCCGCACGGAACAAATATTTGTATGATCTGCTAGTAGTTGTTCCGGGTCTGGGTGTTAGTGTATGTGAGTTTCTATGTTTGTAAACGCACCCACGATACAGGAAGAAATTCTTAGTGTGGGGCAACGTTTTTAAAAAAAAATTATATATAACAAAATTAAAAAGAAAAAATAAAGGGGAGATGCTCATTGGGCATCAAAGAATTCGTCCGCATCGCTGTCAATGGGAAAGGTGCCCCAAAAGGCTGGCATATTTTTCCAGTTATTTTATACTAACCAGGTTTCTCATAGGCAAGGTCTACTTTTTCTGGCCCTGGTTTTTTTACTGAGAATTTTCCAAAAGAAAGACCCCATAGCAATTTTTGCAAAAACTCTCCCAACCAACGAGGTAATCATTTCAGGCTCGCACATTTAACAATTCTCTCTAGTACACAAAAAAGATTCAAAACTGTCGTGTAGTGATGTTCTAGTTTTATCGACAAAGGGTCGTATCGGTACGAGATGGAATAACTAGGGGTGCGGGCGTATTGCCAAAACCGACCGGCCTGTTCCACCTCTTTATTTGTAGTCGGCTTACCGAACGACAATCTCTTTGCGCCCGCACTTACTTCAATATATTTCGATTACGGCTTTAATTTCTGAGAATGCAGAAGAAGTTACTCTATTTTAGCCTAAATCTTTGTCAAAATGTTGACACAATATTTATTTTATATAAATACACAATATTTATTATATATTGGTTGGATATGCAGTGTCAGGGAAAAAAATTAAAGATGTTTGATTTAAAAATAATATATAAGACAATATTTCCAATGATCTCCATTATGTAGAAATATTCAATTTTAATTTAAAACCTAATATATAAATACTTTTGTAAAGATCGGTTCTTGATAAGTTTATAAAGTCGGAAGCGCTGAAGTATTTGATGAATTATTTCCTACTGAAGAGTGAAGTTACGCCAAGCGTACTTAAAAAGTGCGCCAACATTCTAACACGCGAATCTTACGTCGATTGTAAATCTCACGACCCACGTCATAATATTCTACAGAAGCGTACGAATAAGTAAATAAAATTGAATAATTTACGAGTAGGTTTTACCACAGAATGTCACAGGGGCGGTGATGTGAGATATCAAATTATAAGAGGTTGTGTGCACATGCGCGTTGAGCGTCGCCGGCCGCGGCCACCAGTCTGCTCGACGCTCGCGCCCTTTCCGAACGAGCCACGCCATGTTCCGATACGAAATTCGAAACTCAAACAACTCGCGAACGCAACAATAAAAAAAATATAGACATTATTAGTGAGTGTATTCATAATTAAACTTTTTTTCTATTAATTCCATGTTCTGAAGTAATTTTGTGTATATTCTGTGAGGTGTTTGACTGTTCAAACTTTTAATTGGCGTAGTTGTTCAGATTTTTCCGCGTCTTTGAGTTCATTGGCGGATTTGTGTGCAGTGCGATTTATCTGGATCAGTTAAAAGTTTTTTACTGGGTAAGAAAGAAGATGATTATTTTATTACTTCAGTAATATCTTTTTAGTACTGTTATTTTTATTGGTGCGTTACTTTTCATTACGTACTCGCGTATTTGTTTCCATGAGAGTATTTTTATAGATTAATATTTTTGAGCATTATTTTAAAAAGAACAATATGTACTTAGGTATATTTTATGCCGTGGTGTTGAAATAAAATAATGTACTTATTTACGTATTTAGATTTTATTTTGGTATTTTTAAGGAATTGCAATATTGAAGCTGGTCTAATTTATTTACTGGGTTCAATTTAGTTTTTTCCCAACGAGATAAGTTGAAGTTTCGCAATTTTTATGCAGCGATTTAATTAATGCATTTGAAAGTTCAAATAATAACTGAACAGATGATCTGACGGAAGTCGCATGAAGCGCTTAGATGAAATAAGGATCCAAACCGTCCGATTCTTTAAGGGAAGCTCATGCCCAACAGTGGGCAACTCAAAAATATTAATGATAGGTCAGCCTTTTTATAAATGGTACGTAAGGGGTTGTATGTACTGTGAATAGCCGCATCCTGATCACGCATCGCGATGGTAAATTCATTCATAAAACGGTCCGACGACGTCCTGCACCCTAATTGCGTAATGCACAATCGGTCAGAATTGGAACCGTTTTGAAACAAATGCTAATCTATTCTAATCTAATCCATTGTTTCATAAGTTCGATAAAAAATCAGCTCAACAAAGTAACTTACGAACTTATGACTTTATGACGCAATGGATTAGACATTTGTTTTGAACCGATTCCAATTCTGATTGATTGTGTGTAATACACATGAGAGATCATGTTTATAAAAAAAAAAACTATTATTATGGTCATTAATATAGACATCAGTCGCAATGAGTGTAAAACATAATATCACACTAATCGTTCAGTATATTAGTATCCGTCAAACAGTCTACGCTACGTCAATTTCAATTATAGGAAGCTATTTAATTAAGCTACCCAACGCTATCTAATAGCACGGACTTCAAACTGGCAACATCGAATTTGCTCATTAATCGATTTCCGAGCAATTATACATAAAATAGACAAACTATTTGATTAAATTAGCTAACAATAAAATGATGACGTCATCAAAATGATGTCAGGGTTGCCCTATTTCGTTAGTCTTTGTGCCGGAAGGGATCAGTCCCAACTATTATTAAACGGATTATCCGAATATCTTCTCCTCATTTAATAAATAACCCGTATATCTATCGGCATAGGAGTTAATTTTGTATTAACGACATTGATAGTATACGGCAGTTCGTAATAGGACCAAAATTATTAGAAAACAATTCAAATTTGTGAAAATTGTTTTCAACATACTCATAGTTTAGAGTAGGAATACATGTCCCAAATCCCTTTTTGTACAAGAATTATTCAGAAATTACCTTAATTTAAAGTGTATAACCCCAGGGGACTTTCCAGACAGGAGTGTGATATGTTCAAAGTTATCTCAACGTGAATTATGTTTCAGCAAGACTTTATGACAAAAAATGTTCAAGTACACCGAGGTACTACGCGATAAGTGTTGCAAAGTGGAATACATTTTTCATATTTGTACGGACGTTCTGAATTTACGAGGTTTTCAGTTTTTTTTATAAATAAATACGGTTTTTATAATGATGATAAAAAACATTATTCGTAAACACAGCATTTCATAACCCAAAAGTTGATATCTTGGTCCATTGCTGGTGCAAAAAGCCTGAAAATCGTGACAAAACCAGTCCAAGGGGTATTGTATTACCCAGTTACTGTGTTGTGGAGGTCAGATAGGCGGTTGTTCCATGTAAAAAAAAACTGGTATTCAGCTGCATCTGGTTAGACTGGAAGCCGACCCCAACATAGTTGGGAAAAGGCTGGGCGGATTGATGGATTGCTGCTGCAAAAGGTTTCTTTTTTGGAGAAGCCTACTTCTAACAAAACATACTACGCGAATTTCACGTTGATTGGTAGCGCCGTGTGTCGTGTTGTTGACCTCCCTGAAATAGGATTGAGCTGTACGATGACTGATGCATGTATGCCGTCTGTTCGGACAGGACAACTCAAAGCTATGGCTCTTTCCCGAAAATGCCACTGTAGACTCTGCACTTTATAGCTACAGACACATAATTAAGAACCACGATGTGTACAAACACCTGTGGAAACATGTGGTCCAACCCTCCCAATTTTTTTTTCGGGATTGACCCCCAGTTTCGTACGTCAAGCTCACCAATGTGTTTTGAATGTCGGCTCAAGATTTACTTCTCCCGATACGATATTAATTTACAAAACTGTCCAAGATGTGAACACATTCAGAAAACAATTTATTTATCATGCGCCCCGCGGTTTCACATGCGTAAGTCTCGATCCCATGAGAATATCGGGATAAAAAGTATCCCATATCTTATTCTGGTCTACCCCTGTGCCAAATTTCATCCGAATCTGTTCAGCCGTTTTAGCGTAACGAACAAAAAAACTCACTTTCGCATTTATAATATCCTAACTATAATATTATAAATGCGAAAGGGAGTTTGTTTATTTGTTTTTTACGCTTTCACGTTAAAACATTTTGCAAATGAGTAGACCATGACCTGGAATATAGGATAGGTACTTGTATCCCGATATTCTCACGGGATCGAGACTTATGCGGATGAAACCGAGGGGCGTAGCTAGTGTATTATATAAAGTTAGAATTAACGATATATTTTACATCTATCTTCTTCTTCTTCTATCTATCTATACATATAATAAAATCGTAAACGGTCCGGTCTGTACATTAAAGATTTTTGCAAAAAAAGTACTGGAAGCCGCGAGAAATAAGTAATAGAAAGTAAAAAATATTTTTTGAAATTTTTGTCTGTTTGTTTGTTCGTTTGTGAGCGCATCACGTAAAAGCCACTCATTAGATTCCAAATTGAATTACTGAACAATAAGAAGCTTTATTGTGAGTAACATTTAGTCTTTATTTCATCAAAATCGACCTACAGAATCAAAAGATATCTGGATTTAACACTTATGTTTTTTTTTTTTTATCGGGGTATTACGTGCAGCGCTTGACGGTATTCTGTTCACAAGAAATTGTGCAGTTTCCGAGCTGTAACCTAACAGAAAGTACTAGGCTTGCATGAATTCACGATAGTATTAACTAATAGGATATCAAATAATTATAACTGACAAAAAGTACTAGGCTTGCATGAATTCACGCTTAGATTATTTTAAGTACATCACTCACTTTTTTGTTCTATTCGTATCTGCAATACTATATATCGTATATTTGTATTTGTATGAAAAATGTTTTTTGTTGATCCACCGGAAAAGTCGGAATTACGCCCGGGCAACCCCGGGCACGAACAGCTAGTACATAATATGTACCTTGCATCTTCTTTAGGTAGTTGGTAATTCAAGCAAAGCAATTCACTACCTACGTGTTAACCTGCCTAATGCAATTAGTAGGCAAAGCACTAGGATTTCATTATCTGAATACCGATTAACATTCTGCTATGGATAGTGGAACTAAGCCTCGCTAATGTCTGTGCATTGAGCTCAAGCTTATGTTGAATTGCACTGTGTTATGAATAGACGTAATCTTAGTAGGCATCAAAATGATGTCGTTATAAATCTTAATGGTAATAATAACCTCAATCAATCGTTGTTGGGGTGGGTTTCCAGTCTAACTGGATGCAGCTGAATACTAGTATTTTACATGGATCGACTGCCTATCTGACCTCCACAACCTACTTACTGGGTAACACAATACCCCTTGGTAAGTCTGACAACGGTATCAGTAACGACTGTATCAGTCTGTCAAAGACATCTAAGAATAACAGCCGGGACCAATGGCTTAGTGTACTTTCTGGAGCACAGAGGGGTTCCGATATGTAATGGATAGTACCCATCCACGAACTGACCGCCACTGATAATGTAAGTACATCTGTATTTTTTATGGTGTACATAATAAAGAGTATTCTATTCTACAGTCTAATCCAGAGAAGATGAAAACCTGAAAGTGAGATGATAATGATCTTAAAAATGCGTCGAGGTGGGCTAAGAAATACTACAATAATAATAATACCTACCAGCTTTTATTGTCCCACTATAGGGCAAAGGCCACTCTTTTTCAAGACGAGTTTACGACTTCAGACCAGGTTATTCAAAATCAAAATCAAAAGTCATTTATTCAAACTAAGCTGAGAATCAGCACTCTTCGAACGTCAAAATTACATAAGACAGTCCCCCAAAACGCCCACCCTTCACCACTTCCTAGTGCTTTAGCTGGGAAGAAGAAGTGGCGCAACAAACTCCCCAGCAGGTTTTCAGAAAGGTTTAAAAAAAATACCTCTAATGGAGTTTTGCAGTTTTCATTAAATTAAATAGCCTTTGTGTCTGAAACCCAAGAGAAGAAAACCGTGGCCAAAACCTAGTCTACAGATAATGATACAGAAATGCGCAAATCCGTTGTATCCGAAGAAGCAATAAAATGAAATAGCCGATAGCTATTACGTCATCGTGTTTGAACAATAAATCATTGATGTTACAATTTGTCCCTTTGTGAGAGGAAATAATAATATCGTTACTGTCTGCCTATGGTTGTTGGGAACCTATTAACTAGTTAGTTTTCGTTATTGTTATTTTATAAGTGCTTCTGCAGAGCATGGCTAATTTAGGTATCATGGCAGATGATGAAGTGGTTTATTTTGTGGTCCCAGAAAACAAAATGGTAGCTAGACTGGCTGTTTAGGGAGCGCCGCATTGAAACATACTCGTAAAGGCTAATTTGTTGGTTCTGGCATAATAATTCTTTAGCCGCTTTTAGGGCACCAACAGATGGCAAAAAGGTTTTTTGTCACAAAGTATAATATTAATTTTACTTGTGTGACGTGTTCAGTCTGTCAGGTTTATCTAAGTTATGTGCTCCTTTTACATGCAATACCGCACGGTGCCCGGGTTTGGGCGGCTCATTATAAAATATAATGAGGCCGTTCCACGCTGCTTTGTTTTGCCTTCAAATTCGATGAACGGCGACAGTTGCACGATTTTGATTTTAAATGAATTTATATGAAATAACATTGTTTGTTGTTTGTTGTCACTTATACGAAATATTATTCAAAAAAAACTTTTTACAAAAAAAAACAGACTTCCAAAAAAAACACTAAAAAAGTGAAAAATAACTTTAATTTCGGAAGTCGGTGGCAAAGAACGAAAATTGAAAAGCAAAGACCCTATTGTTTTTGTAAAAAGTTTTTATTTTTCAATTTTTAGTTGTGATACCTACCCCACACAAATTCGAATACCACTACCTGCTATGTAAATAACAGTGACGGAGTCAAATAAAATATCGTCTACATAGACTAAGTGGGAAAAATACGTAATTATTGAAGCTAACTCAAAAACTACGCAGGAAAAGTTAATAAAATGTATAAGGGGACACTCGGGAGTTTACTCTTTCGAACTAAAAAAGATTTTTTTAAATCGGTTCATAATTGGCGAAAATATCGATGAACAACAAAAAAAAAAAAAACATACAGACGAACATATAACCTCCTCCATTTTGGAAGTCGGATAAAAAAACAATAAGCTAGATGGAGTCGGCATTCCATATCTGACTACTCCTGAGAATAAATCGCGAAAAAAAACTCGAGGTCTCTTTTAAAGTTCAATTATAATCTTGTCCGAATCATGTGAGGACCTTAAAAATGAGTGTCTGAAATGGTTTTTTAGAAAAGGACACAGGAGGCTAATTGGTCATAACAAGAAGGTTAGGCACGTAGTTACATGTGACTAACCTTCTTCTTATGCTTATGCTTAATTATTCCTTCACTCAAGTTTTTGATAATGAAATGGTTGGATCATGTTTTTTACTTTAGAAACAGCCTGTATCAAAAATGTGTGGTCATATTTAATGGTGTGCGATGATGTTGCCACTGCTGGGACACAGGCCTCCTCTCTGTGAGAGGGAGTGGGCCGTCATCCACCACGCGGGCCCAGTGCGGGTTGGTAGATGTCACATGTCTTCGATTTTTTGTATCTAGGACATGCCGGTTTCCTCACGATGTTTTCCTTTACCGTTTTGAGAGCAGTGGTGATTAAATTATTCACACAAAGTAAAGCGCCTGGCAGGGTTCGAACCTACGACCTACAACTCGCAAGTTGCGGCCGTTACCACTGGGCCACCACTGCTCACTCAAAACAAACCTCACATTTTTGATACACGCTTTATTTGAAAACATTATAAAAGGAGGAGCTCGTGGCTAAGTAATAACAACCTCACAGGTCGATCCATGAGGTTAAGCTACGCCTGCCGAGGTTGGTCCGTGGATGGGTGACCATCTTTACATACTGAGACTCCTCCGTGTCTCGGAAAGCACGTTAAGCCGGTGGCCATTTGTAGATCTTTGACAGTCGTTACGGGTCGTCAGAAGCCCGAAATCCGATCTGGCAACCAGTCTTACCAAGGGGTATCATATTACCCAGTTACTGGGTTGTGGAGGTCCGATAGGCAGTCGCTCCACGTAAAATACAGGTATTCAGCTGCATCCGCTTAGACTGGAAGCCGACCCCAACATAATTGGGAAAAGGCTAGACAGATTGATTTATTTAAAGTAAAAGGAGTATTACAATAAAATATGTTGATTGTATGTCTTCTGTTGATATTAAATGAATCACATCATCCCGATAATCAATTTTAAGAGACTGCGATTACCCCTGTAATTGGAGGCCGGGTGCTAACGATTTTGGCCTGGATGGTTAACAGACACATTTTCTGATGATTACAAGATTATTTTATGCGGTGGTCAATTGAGCTGCTGAAGTAATGATTATGTCTGTCAATATAACAAATCTAGATTATGGGGTCACATTAATCAAAAATTAGTTTTGCCTGTCCTATGCAATGTGTTTTTTTTTAATCCCGTATCTCTGTGGTATTTTTGAGACCATATCAAAGAATCAACTGGCTTTTATTTTTGTTTTTTTTTTCTATTTACGTACCAAAATAATCGACAGTCACGCTGAAAAAAGTAAAAAATTAAAATAAATATTTAATTCTGACTATTTTTGTGCTTATAAATAAAAACATTTTACAAAAAAAAAAACAACCGACTTCAAAAAAAACACTAAAAAAGTGAAAAATAACTTTAATTTAAAGTCGGTGTATTTGCTTTTTAATTTTGGTTTTTTGCCACCGACTTCCGAAATTAAAGTTATTTTTCACTTTTTTAGTGTTTTTTTTGAAGTCGGTTGTTTTTTTTTAGTAAAAAGTTTTTATTTTTCACTTTTTAGTGGTGGTACCTACCCCAGACAAGTTACTATCTGCTATGTAAATAACAGTGAAGGAGTCTAATAATTATATCGTCTACATAGACCGTGGGAAAAATACGTAATATTGAAGCTAGCTCAAAAACTACGCCAGCAAACTTAATAAAATTTATATGGGACCATCTGGGAGTATACCCTTTTGAACTAAAAAAAGTTTTATAATCGATTCACAAACGGCGGAGTAATCGGTGAACATAAATAAAAAAAAAAATTAAAAAAAAGAAACAATCATCCGAATGTACTACCTCCTCCTTTTTTGAAGTCGGTAAAAATATGACAACGTCGCATTTTTTTAGCTTAAGATTGATTGAATGAAAATGATTTACTCGTACTGATCAATTAAATTTAAATACACGTATCGAGAGTGTACCTACTGTTACGATATCTTAAAAAAAAAACAAATTTAAAAATAATTTCTATGACATGATCTCATTAATACCCTAGAGTTATGGGAAATAAAAAAAGCACTGTGTAAGTATACCTATTAAAAGCTTGGGTGTTTATGAGTTTGTATGTTTGTTCCTCAATCACGCTTTATCAGCTGAACAGATTTGGATGAAATTTCGCACACAGGTAAACTATCTCATGGATTAAAAATATAAGACACTAGCTGCGCCCCGCGGTTTCACCCGCGTAAGTCTCGATCCCGTGGGAATATCGGGATAAAAAGTATCCTATGTGTTAATCCAGGTTATAAACTATATGTTTGCCAAATTTCATTCAAATCCATTCAGTAGTTTATACGTGAAAGAGTAACAAACATCCATCCATCCATCCATACTTACAAACTTTCGCGTTTATAATATTAGTTAGATTTTTTATCCGTGTGTAGGAATCCCTACACACGTTTATTGTAAGAAGGGAGAGAAAAACACGATCCCTGTGGAGGGAGGTAGAAGAAAAGGTTATTCCAGGAAGCTTCATGCCAATTATGTATTCCAAATATTTCCTCGTTTTTCACAGAGCCAAAAAATAATATTTTTTTTACGTATCCTTTTAATAAAACCATTTTTCGTACGACTTTCACTCTGTAACAAGCGGTACTAACAAATAAATTGGCTAGGAAGTCAAGTAAGGCCAACATTACATTATTATCTCTGAGGAGATAAAATAATATCGAGGGAAACCTTGTTATTCTTCTTTATTAATCAAAAACTTCTGCATTTTTTAAGGCAATCGTTTTTTTTTTCTGTTCCCACGAAGAAGCTTTTTTGTTTGTCGCAAGTGCGAGTCTTTAAAGTTAAGTTTTACTGTTTTCTTTTAATTGTTTGTTTCATTAAAGTTCTTAAAAAAATCCTAATTTATTTATACTAATTTTAAGAAATTAGAAACAATTAAAATTAAACCCACAATAGTGATAAATTTAAATCAACGACTCAATCGTTAAGAGTGAAACGATCAATTGCAATTTGCGCATCAATGTGTATCAATCACTTAATAAAATTACTTGAAATTTTGGCTTAGTGAGCTGCCACTACGGGTTCGGTAGACAATTGCAATTGATCGTTTCGGGGATCCTTATTAAACCAGTGGTGACGGTTAAATTTTTTTGTAGGTACCTAAATATAAAATAAATATCTAAGTACCTCTCTCGGCTTTTTTCATCAAAATACCTTTCTTCGAAACAAAAATAAAAGTCTACCGAACCCGTATTGGCAGCTCACTAAGCCGAAATTTCAAGTACGAAGAGAATTTCTTGGAAAACCTTCTTACCGAGAAATGCCGATATTTCTCGTGATCGTATGAATACGTAATTAGAAAAGATCAGAAGTGAGATATTTTATCTCAAACAAATCTACTTTAGGATGGCGACAGCATTAGCGAAACATCAGACGTCTACAAAACACAGATAGAATGGAATACTCATTATGATGTACAACATTCTATTATATTTTTCAACACACTTGCTCGTAAAGTGGCTCTTATTGAACCGCTTTTAGATTCATAATGCAGTGTATTATGGAAGCGTGCTTTTTACTTTACATTTATTTATTTATTTATTTATTTATTTAATGCACAATGTACACAACCAATTTTACACGCTAAGCTTAAACTAGTGAGTACATGACCCTGTTAGGGCGCAGCAAGATAACTTAAAACTAATATTGCAGAAGAGGTATCCAATAACACATAAATATCATTAGGAATTAAATATTAAATTAATTAAATTTATATCTAACATTTCACTTCATTTTCTTAATAACAATTGTCTGAGTGTGTTAAAGTTTAAATTAATTACTGAAAATTAGTTAAATAAACCAAACATAACTTGATTATTAAAAAATAGAAAAAATATAAAATCATAAATATATCATCACTATGTCAAATCAAATTAATAAAATCACAATATACTTAATGTCAACATGATAAAAATAAAAATATAATAATGATACACCATTCGATATTTAAAATGTCGTACCAAAAATCAAGAAAAGTGGCGCACATTACCGCACTAGTGCGGTAATGTGCGCCACAGATAACTATTTACTAGTCGGAGTAAAGACATGGCAGTATGGAATTAGTAAGTATTATCATTGCAGCATGGAATTTGTATCCAATAGAAATTGGTTTTGGTGAAGCTTTTTACCAAAGACAAGCGCTCAAAAGCAAGTTTTTATTAAAAAAAAAGAACCATAAGCAAACCAGTGGCGTTTAAATATGGAAAAAAAAATCCCATGGGTACGCATGGGGTTTTTTTTATTTTTTTTGTTTTTTTGTTCACTTGGATCCTTACTATACATTAATTATCAGTCTATATTGTTCACTACCCTAACCCCATTTGCGTATTATGTATTATTAACATTATTATATTTTTATAAGCTGTTCAGCGGTATTACCAGTGCCTTTATTTACACCCGCGCGTGCATTGCAAGAAACAAAACCAGCCGCCAAATATGAATAAATTATAATCAATATTTGTTAAAATTTTTGTAATCATTATTAAAAATTTGGATTTTACGTAGGGGAGAAGAGCGTAAATAATAATAAATAGATTTGACGCCACCATGGTACGTTTAGTGAAAATATTTTTTTTTTCTTAATCAAATCATTTTTTTTTATATAGGCTGTCCAACGGTTTTGCCAGTGCAGTTTATTTACACCTATGGAAAAACAAAACCAGCCAGCGGCCAGCGCGCCATTTTCCATAAATATTTACTATCGTTTTCATTGTGAGGTTTATTTTACCAATCAAAAATACAAAATCTAAAGTATTGCCAGCAACCGACTAGAAGTTTTTAAAAGAAACTCCGGATAGTCAGTACCTGGCAACAAAGGTCAGTTAAAATTTATAAATCTATCATCTCTATAGTTAGGTATGTTATTGTAGCATAAGTTCTTATAATAAGTTTTTTTTTTTCCTCACAAGTGTGTTGAAAAACGTCGTATGAAACGCGTGTGCATTGATTATTACACTCTCGGCTACCTTATCGCCTCGACTGTAATATCCAAAAGAGCACACTCGTATCACAATGCACTAATAAATTACAGATATAAATGTAGGAATTTTAACATAGGGTGACACAGTGGGCGGTCTTAGTGCTAAAAGCGATAAGACAACATTTGGATGAATTAAAAAGTAAAAGATGAGCCAATACTGCAGGTAGTCTGTGGTGTACCATTTACATATACAATAATTACATACATAAAGCTTATACTTTAAAATAAAAATGAAAATGGTAAGCGCATCACATGAGAACCGCTGGACCGATTTTACATTTTTTTTTTGTTTTAAAATGTATCAGATTTTTATACAAAGAAAAAAATTCAAAACTTCCCGGAAAAAAAAAAATTGGAAAAAACTGATCGTCCTATTTTTTATGAATTATTGAAAGGACAGGACACGCGTCTGTCGGGTCAGCTAGTTATGAAACAGGAGCAAAGATAATAAATCATTAAGATGTTTAAGGAAAGAGGAAGTGTTTTTTAGATAGGTACTTGGACTCAGTAAAACCTTTTAAAATCAGTAATAGGATTAAGGCGGGCGAAATGTTTTCCCGGTGCCTACGCCGCTTAGCACGGCTTAGCTTAGATTCGCAGCACAATCTCGCTCTGATTGCACAAACGCTTTCCCGAAGCGTACAATTTTTACTGCCGCCCAACCGCCCACTACGGCGATCGGAAACTGGGCGACGGACGACTCGGTTTGTTTTTTTTTTTACAGAAAATTTTACTAGTTTTCTTTTCGATTTTTCGTTCCTAGATGTGGACAAATTACTGTCTGCTTGTTCTGCTTTTGGAATCAATTAAACGAACAACTTTCTATGCATTTAATCGAACCACAAATAGTTTAGTTAATTTAGTTTAGAACATTTTGTTTTCCTAAAAATATTTTTTAACACTTTAATATGAAGAATGCGCCTCTTTTTATGACCCTAAAATTGAAAAAGTGTGCATCATTAGAAACTCAAAAGTTGAGGATCTTTAATTAAAAAAGCGTTCATCATGAACAGAACATTTATAGAGGATCAGTGTCTCTAAAAACATTACTGGGTTTTCTTATGGTAATATTAAATATTCATACTGAAAGTGTGACGCAGCACACATAATACGCGTACCATCGTCGTATGAGAATTAGCTTTTAAACGTCTCGTCAGCAAAAGGCGCCTGAGGGCCATTAAAGTAATTCACTGGCCCATAAAGGCTATTGTGTTGTTTAAACAGCGTAATTATACGAGCTTGTTCATAACATTCTGACATTTTTCTTATCTTATGAAATTAAGTCAGTCTCGTGTTTTCTAACGACTATTGCTTTTATGATCCTTATATTTTCAGCGTGTAACCTAAAGCTCTGGCCTGATTGAGGCGAAACCCGCGCGGGATGCGGGATAAAATTCGCTCGCACCGATTGTGGCAACTAGCTTGTGTGTTCAAACTGACGCGAATAGTCACGTGACTTCTTTTGCGTTTTACATTATGAAACTGGTGTCGTGACTCGTGAAACAGTAGCTTGACTGTTCTGTTTGGGGCTTTAGCTAACTAACACCCGGTTTTTGAAAAGCGGATAAATTCAACTAACACGCTGTTATAATTATAGAGAAATAATAACATATAATGCAGCCAACTAATCCATTAAAACAATGGTTAAACCCGTTTGAATAATTATTGATGTAATGATTTAATCGACCGCGAAATAGTCGTGGGATTCGCCCGAGTGCGGTCAGAGCTTAAAACGGAAATATGTAACAGAGTACTCAAAATGTGTTACGACTTACGCTACAAAGAGTAACTTTTCCAATATCATTCCGTATCATAGGATCGGGAAGTTTCTAGACAATAACGGAATGAAGAATTAATGTTCTCTGTTTGAGATGATGTCTGACCTGCAGTGGAGTAAAATTGGGTGGAACGATCCCATCTCTAGGTGTTAAAGTAGATGCTATCCCTGGATGACTTAACGAAACTATTTTTTTATTAATCGTCTTGGTATTTTTTATGGTCAATGTTTTAATGTCAGCCTAATTTTGCCCTACTGCAGACTCTGTGATGATGATTGCACAAACGCCTATGGAAGGGTGTTAGAGGCCCATTAGCCCAAGTGAATAAAAGACATGCAAGATTCGCCGAATATTTGAATGCCTTTGCGGTTGTTATCAAGATCTGTGCCTATAAGTAAATTGCGCTGTTAGATATTCAACATTGGGCTTAGCGCCGAAAGTTGAAAATCCAACAGCGCACTTTGTTTAGGTGTCGCCTAGTGTTAGAAAACGGGCATTAGTGGCCCGTCACTAAACGTTGTTGTCGTGAACTGAATTAATTACTTTCTTGTTTATATTGTACTTGTAGGTACAGTTTAAAATTAGTAGTCCCTGTTTACGTATTAGGTACGTACTAGGTACCTGTTTTAGGTACATACTTTTAATATACTACGAAGTAATTGGGTTTATTGCACTAAAGTATTTATAAAAGCACATTATATAGGAATCCACAAACGAATTGTTCCTTCTAGTCTACCTTTATTAAAGTTTAAATAAATAAAATAAAATCATTTTATTTCAGACAACACTAAAAGATCCATAAGTTTAATTTTACAATTTACTGGATGCACTTTTATGCAGAGTATAAAAATACCCATCACATAGCCGTTATCTACCCATTCTGAACACCAAATTAAATAACATACGAATTTAATTTTTGGTGTGAAAAATGGCTGTTTACGCTACCGCGCAATGTAAATCACGCAAAAAATAGTGCTTTTAGGTGCATGCAACGGTACAAGAGTCAAGTTATAAAATTGTTACTTGTTTTAGTGAACAAAATAAATAAAAAATGTTGGAACTTTGACCTTCAATATCTCCAGAAGGTTCCCATGTATGGTAGAATGAATACAGGAAATTGAACACAATTTCGAGGAGTTCAAATGACTCTCGGCTTCGTTACGCTTTTTACACCCATCATCATCTGCCTAGCTTTTCTCCAACCATGTTGTGGTTGGCTTCCAGTCTAACCGGATCCCGCTGAATACGAGTATTTTACATGGAGCGACTGCCTATCTGACCTCCACAATCCAGTTACTGGGTAACATGATACTCCTTGATAAGACTGGTTGTCAACTTTCGGGCTTCTGACGACCCGTAACACCTGTCAAAGATCTACAAATGACAGTCGGGACAAACGGCTTAACGTGATTTCTGAGACACGTATGTACGTATGTAAAGATGGTCACCAGCTATCTATGGGCCAACTCCGGCAAGCGTTACTTATCAACTGGTGTGGCTCTTTTACACCCGTTATTATTTTTATGTTTAGAGTTCAGTATCCATGATACTGTTTATTTTCGGATTGATTCATAAATAAATAAGTAATATTCAGCTTAACTCGATACAAATCGACAATAAGTAGGCTTACGTATTAATTTCAATCTGTATACGCAATTAACGTCGATAATCGTTTCATTAATATTTGATATCCATTCATTATAACTTGCCCCGTGATGCGATTGGTAGCATTGAATTTTGCAGTCTTAGTTTCAATGCTAATAGAGTTCAAAATGGCGTCTGACAGAACAGTATTACCAGTCGCGTCACAGGTCAAGTTATAATGAACGCACTGTACAAATGATCCGTGTTAAAAATGCTACCTGTTTGTTATTTGTTAAATATATTTTATTCGATTGTTTTATACGCTGAGGTTTTATTGACCGCGTAACGTGAATTGTTATGCTATCATAAAAAAATAATAATTTAATTTATAAATTGTTGATACAACAAAAATAGGTACCTACAGTCGAACAAGCTATTTGTTATACAAGCAGATAACTTGCAACTACTTTAAACAATTTTGTAAGTGTTTTCAGTAGTCAAAAATCCTTTTACGTCACTCTCCTAATCCATAAACTCAAAAAGTTAAATTAAACTCACAATCAAAACGAATTGTAGTTGAATAGTGTTGGCAGTGTAGCGGGAAGTGAATATATTTTGCCTGTTTAGCAAATAGCTTGTTCGACTGTACATTATTAGGAAGTTGAATTTTTACATGGTTATCGGAGGGATTTATTAAAGGTATTTTTGACTACATTATTTTCATTATTTTTTTAACCAGCTTAATTTATTTTAAAAATTTTAGCTGCTTTTAGCTCTAAATACTCTCAAGTACGCAATCTAACACGACAGGAGAGAGATCAGTTGCAGCAGGCGTAGCATGAGCACCGTTTTGTCGACAGAAGAGTAGACAAAAATGACGTTCCGTGTAGACAGTACGACAGCAGCAAAGTAGAAAGAGCCAACTGCACTTTTTACGAAATTCAGTCTTCTACATAATTCGACTCAGAATTCTTTGTTTTGTCCTAGGATATTTTTTCTGATGGTGATTTTGACAGTTGGGATAGAAAACTTTCTTCCGAAATTGTCTACACTTATAAAAACCTAGACAACGATCGTTAGAAACGAAAGACAAAATGACAGATTGTAGAAGGATTTCTTCGGTGCGATGTCGAAAATGAAGAAACGTAATGTCACTTTGTATAGAAAAAGCTATGTCTATTCTTCGTAGAAATAGAAACCGTCATGCTACTCCTGCAGGCGTAGCATGAGCACCGTTTTGTCGACGGAAGAGAAGACAAAAATTACGTTTCCTATAGACAGTAGACAGTACGAGACGGCAGCAAAATAGAAAGAGTCAACTGCTCTTTTTACGAAATTCACTCTTTTACATAATTCGACTCAGAATTCTTTGTTTTATCATAGGATTTATCGGTTGTCAGTGTGATTTTGACAGTAAGGATAGAAAACTTTCTTCCGAAATAGTCTACATATAAAAAGACCTAGACAAAGATCGTTAGAAATGAAAGACAAAATGACAGATTGTAGAAACATTTCTACGGTGGATGTCAAAAATGAAGAAACGAACTGTCACTTTGTATAGAAAAAGCTATGTCTATTCTTCGTCGAGATAGAAAGCGCCATGCTACGCCTGCTGCAGGACCAATCGTGCTATCGGACTATGAGAGTGCGGGAAGAGAGAGTGCACCTTTGTCTACGCTGCGCACACACATGTACACCATAATACCTCCCGCGCCGAAGGCTAGTTTCCGGTGAGATTAGCCGCTATGGTCGAAACACGGCCTGGAGGACTATTACCCTCAAGTGGTCTGTCCTACAAACTTGTCTTTTGGGCAACTAAATATCTTCTCTTTAACATTTTCAGCACAAGCATCCATAAGACTAGAGTTCCATAGAATACCGCCTACAGACTGGCAGGTTTTTACTGACATAGGTAAAATGCAAGCACTCGAAAATTTTGAAATATACAGCCTGCTAGCACCGCTAAATATAATTAAATCATCTGATTGTTCCAACTTTAAAAATTCAACGATGTTTAGATTATTGTGCAGCTTATTGCCTTTGTACACACGGCTACACATCAAGCTATACATTTCCAGTTTATGCTGTTCTCGCATTGTATAGGATTTCCGTACAATGCGAGGTCAGCTTATACTGGAAATGTATAGCTTGATGTGTTACCGTGTGTACATACCTATTTAGTGAAGGCAAGGCTAAGACTCATTAAGGCCCTCTTGCACCACAAATCACTAAATAACGCTAAACGAATTTAAAACATCGTTCCATTTCTTGTAAATTGTTTGAACATGATAGAGACAGAATGATGATTTAAATATATTTAACGGTTTAACGGTAAACAAATTTTGTGATTTGAGGTGCAAGTGCTCTTTATTATTTTAGGAAAAAAAAAATTGGCACATCAACAAGCACCATTAAATGAATATCCTTTACTTTCGACTTCGTGTCTTCAAATTAAATTATTTCAAGCGTTGAAGCGATTTTCCTCAACTCGAAAAGTTATTTATTTTTCAGCTCAACGTAAAAACAGGGTAACTGCCATATTTTATTAAAATGAATACCAAACTATTTACGGATTTACGAATTTCATTAAAATATAACTGAATCGTTCACGTGACATATTACGGTACGACCTCATTGTTTATTTATTGTATTAACATACGTAATGACAAATCATGGAATATAACAAGTGTTATTACATTGAATTATGGATATTTTCATGTCCATTTAATATTTAACTCTGTAATAAAAAACTGTATTGTACAGTGGTGAAAATTACAGTTTTCAAGTTAAGCCTTCTTTTATCGATAAGTGTACATATAGGGTGACTGGTAATTAGTGATACTTAAACACGTGACCTTACTCATTATTATGAACAACTTTTATTATGGGACCAAACCTGAAATCGCGAAAAAAATCTGCTGTCTACATTTTGACGAGCTATGCGAACATAAATGTAGGGAACAGCTGATATTTTTTTCCTCACTTGGGGAATGAGTGCTAGACCGAAGAAAGTGTAGGTAACATTTTGATCGTCACAGCACTTTCTATACTTAATATCTGTTTTTAAATTTACTCAATACGTTTATTGCATTCAACAACATTCAAAACCGTTACAATCGGGTGTCCCAAAACACCTCTTAAGACTGAATTGCAAAGCTTTTGCCATGCAAACTACGTACCTACAGATGACTGAATTAGGATGATTAAAAAACAGCTGCGCTTATAAAACCTAACGCAATGTTGTTTGGTAATCCAACACACGTACCGTGTTCTATTTTTCACACCACGACCAAAAATAAAACATGCAGCTCCTAGGGCTTGATTACACAAACGTGGATACGTTCCGAGTGAAAGAGCCGAGCCACTACAGTACAGCCAGTCAACCCGATCAAAGGCATTAGTGTGCACTCAGCCGGCTAGGAACTTGGATCTAACGCGTTTTGATGTTTATACCCCTTAAAATTATGCAGGCTGGGCTTAATTAGCGTAATTGATTTGGTAAGATTATAGTGTTGTATGTTTCCGGGTTGTGTTGGTTAGAATGGTTTTGCGGTCTTATTGGTTTGGTGCCGTGAAATAGGATTAAGGGCTGTAACGAGGAACATCTAAATCTTGTTTAATCAATCTGCCTAGCCTTTTCCCAACTATGTTGGGGTCGGCTTCCAGTCTAACCGGATGCAGCTGAATACCTGCTTTTTATATGGAGTGACTGCCTATCTGACCTCCACAACTCGGCAGATGGGTAATACGGTTGCCTAACGTGTGAAATTCAGACCTCGAAACAGAATCGATTAAAATCAAATCGATTGCAAATTAGAATTCAAATAGAATCGATTATGGATTTGTAATTAGTATGATATTACCTTAGACCAAATTACGGCTAGAAATCAATATCGATTTTTAGTCGTTTAAAAATCAACAATGCAAATCGACTAAAGGCGCAAACAGGCGCGACTTGTCGTACGACCTGACGCACATTACGACTCATAAAAATGATTCTACGGATATAATACTTATATAGCGCGTCGTGCCTGTCTGCGGGAGGGAGCCTTTAGTGTGATTTATATAATAATTATTTAAAAAATTACGATGTATAATCGACATAGTTTCTGAATCAGGGGCCATTATAGATAATTTAACTTCGTGCAAGATCCCTATTACGTACTTAGGAAACTATGGCCTACACGTTTGGTCAAGCCGTGGGTAAACTATAACAGACTTTAACGTGTCTACTAGTTTTGAAGCAACTATGTTGAATCTGTAGCTTAAACTCTATATCGTTCATTAGTACATCATATGGATACCTACTAAGTAATAGGATTCTTAGTTCCCAGAATTTAGTTGAGCTTTCTATGTTGTTACTTTATGTTATGTGTTCAACTATGGCACAGTATATTAAAGAAACAGTATTATATCTCGGCAGTGACCTTACCTATGGCGTGCATAACTGCCGCGCATTCGATACTGTTGCCTACTGATATACACTGAGATTTCGAAGCACGTCGTTTCGGTTGTTTTCTATGGAAGCCAATTATTTTTAAAGAATAACCGTGGTGTTTCTTGCCAGCTCTTCTCCATAGGAAACGACCAATTGGAACCGTGCACCTAGCTTCTGACGTTTCATAAGTCACCATGTAGGTTTTTATGAAATAAAATATTTTGATTTTGATTTGATAACTGTTACATTATAATTGACTTATTCAAATATCTTGAATTACTTTTCTTTTACTCAGTTTCTACACTGGTAGGAGGTATCGTAGTTGTGAAAGCTATGATAATTTTGACGTTCAATAAATCTTTATTTGCAGCCTTATTTGAATGAATGACTTAGCGTCTTATTTGACCGGGAGAAAAAGCCAAACGAAAAAGAGTCTGTATGGACCATATTATGAGTAGGTACCTACATTGTTTTACATATAACCAGGTCAACCAACATCTGTTCGTATGCGAACTAATGAGCGCACTTCCAACTTTTTACGCTAAACGGACCTGGCAGTGAACCAAGATAAAGAAAAATGATATGTTTATTATGTTCAATGTGTAGCTATAGGATTGTAGCTTTATTACTTACTGTAGCTGTACGACTGTACAGTGTATTCCAAACCTATCCAATGAAAGTGTAAACAGACCCTGTTCGAAATCACTCACAAAAGGGAATTAATTAGTAACACATTTATCTGTACTTACATAATTCAACTTTATATTTAACCACTTTTTTCAGCAATTATTGTTTGGATAACATGACAACAAAACATAACAACATGTGAGCAAAGGGCTGGCCTATTTTTTGGCCAAAGAATCAGCATTGCTATTGAACGTGGCAATGCTGCCAGTCTTTTGGGCACTTTTCCTGTTGACAGCGATGCAGACGAATTTTTTGATGCCCTTTGATCATTTTCCCCCCTTTTCTTTATATACTTGTACATAATTATTATTATTAATTTTAATCAGGTAGTATTACATTTTATATAGATTAAATTGGATAACATTATATAACTTTTTTTTTTAATTGACAAATATTGACGTTACAAAGTTAACCTCAATTTGTTGTTAAATGCAAAAGGTGATTTAAAATTAGTCTAGGTTTATGTATTTAATAATCGAATAAAAGCACTTAATTTGTAAGTGACAATGCAAATTGGCATCCACAGGTACATTTACATTTGTTTACATTTTCTTGATACATTTGTTTACATTTTCATTACTTACTTTTGGCATTGACTATAGCTATACAAATGTAGGTGCCTCTAACTATTACTGCGCATTTCTCCGGACGCAGGACGCGGACAGAATTAGTTATCAACGCGTGGCTAGCAGTACTTCTTAATTAATTCTAATTAAATAAGTAGAAGTTTACTGCGGTGGAAAGGTTTATGGGGACTGTTGTTGGGCAGAAAGTTGCGGGTTCAAAACCGGGAACTAGGTACTTTTCAGAGTTGTTTTTAATGTCGTGTTCTTTCACAGTAAATCTCGGGTCAAGTCCGAACTTTTGCTCTGTTATTCGACTCTCCAACGGGTTGTCGTTGTTGGGCATTTCTCACATTCTACCTAAGGTAGGTAGAATGTGAGAAATGCCCAACCAGGAACGTCCAAGAACTACAATATTTTCTATTAGGAAACCCATGTTTTTCTTCTTTTTCGTGTGGTTAGGGACTAACCTGAGGGCCTAGACAAGTGACAATCGCTTCGAAAGCGTTTCGTATTTCTACAACGACTTTCAACAGGATTGACATAAGCTTTTCGATAGCTTATGTCAGTCCTATACATTTTGGCCTTTTCCATCATCGTTATCGCTGATAGAATGTCACTTTGTCTAGGGCCTCTGGTGTCAGAGTTTTAATGCCGCCCAAGGGCCTCTGACTTGGCTTCACATGCCGTCGAGGAATATTTACAGGTATGTCGGTTTCCACACGAACCCATGTTAAGACCTAGTTACCTATTAGTATTGTTTGATTTAGCAGCAATTTCTAGGGATGTTGTTTCAGGATAAACATCCGCGTCTATGATCTAGTGGTTAGACCACCTGTCTTAGACCCAGAGGTCCCGGGTTCGATTCCCAGTGAGAGTAAAATTTTCTGCTCGATTTGGTTGGTGGTAGGACTTGTTCTAAGTCCGTCTGGCTAGCTACCACCATCTTATCTAAGTCTGTCGCCATAACAACAATGTTAAACAGCATTATTGTATTTCGGCAGTTAGCGGTAAGATAGCTAGTTCCTCTGTAGTTATGGGTTGCAGGGTAAGCTCGCTTCCACCTTCGGCCTGATCATCACTTACCAACAGGTGGGATGCAAAGCCAAAAGCTAAACCGTCGTGGATAAATTAAAAAAAAAAACATATTTCTAACAGAAAATTATGGATATTCCTAACATTTTATCATATTTTGTTAACTCAACTACCATCAATTACATGTCATACTTTTGCTATCGTCATCATCATCATCTGCCCAGCCTTTTCCCAACAATGTTGAGGTCGGCTTCCAGTCTAACCGGATGCAGCTGAATACCAGTATTTTACATGGAGCGACTGTCTATCTGACCTCTACCAAACTTTTGCAATCGGATGATGCAAAAAAAAAACATGTGAGACAGTCTTTGGGAACTGCCAATAGAAGTAGAATCTCAACGTAATTCAAACGGTAAACGGTAGATGGCGCTAAAAACATTTCTTCAAGCGTGACGGTGACGATGACGCGAGTTCCATGATTTTTGTTCACCCAAAAAGTGCTCTACGCGCCTAAAGAAGTTTTCACTTCAAAAATTACGAATTCTCGGAATAGACACCGTCTAAAGGAGCCATAGCTTACTAGATTCTGTCCGTCCGTCCAGCTTAACTATGACGAATGTAATTGCCAGTCTGTAACTTTTCCTCAGTCGCTTCAGCAAGCAAATGGAAATAAGTTAGCGAAAGTTTTGTTAACTATGAATAAAAGAAGTTGGAAGCTTCCCCGCTAGAGTATCTCTTACTTTTCTTATTATTATTTGTATTTATTTATTTGTTGTTATGATAACTTGAATGATATTTGCGTACTTACTTATGTAACCATTTTTCCGAGTTGTTTGCGGGATGTTTTTCTTTTCAAATAAAGTAGGTAACCTACTGAGATTTTTATTGTAAATACCAGTCGGTATAATACTTTGATATTTCTGTGAGTACGTAAACATACAATATTCTTGATTTACTTACACTATTTGCAAACTAGCACACGCCGTAAGCCGTGGTTGCAACACTTTAGCGAAACCAACAAATCTGTCATCTCATCTGCCTAGCCTTTTCCCAACTATGTTGGGGTCGACTTCCAGTATAACCGGATGCAGCTGAATACCAGTATTTTACATGGAGCGACTGCCTATCTAACCTCCACAACTCAGTAACTGGGTAAAACGATACCCCTTGGTAAGACTGGTCGTCAGACTTTCGAGCTTCTGACGACCCCTAACGACTGTCAAAGATCCACAAATGACAGCCGGGACCAACGGATTAACGTGCTTTCCGAGGCACGGAGGAGTCTCGGTATGTGAAGATGGTAACCCATCCACGGACCAACCCCGGCAAGCGTAGCTTAACCTGATGGATCGACCCGTGCGGCTGTTATTACTTAGCCACGAGCTCAACAACAAATCTGTCATAATTTATGAAAATGTTCCATCATGTTCTAACTTTAGACTATTTCGTATGTGTGTCTCGCTTGTTTCTGAAATAGCTTTACTTGCACACCTTCACACCGTTTCTGTGGTAGGTTCTACCGATTGTTTGTTATTATTTGGTGTCGCAAAACAAAATAATAAGTTGTGGTATATACTTTTAAGGGCGTTTACTATTTCTCATTAATTACGTAGTTAACAACTTTACTTGGTATGTAACGTTTTTATATATGTAAGCTAACATAGTTCTTCAATGTTTTAAAAATCTTAATACCAGTCATACAAAAGAGTGTTAACCTGTCCCGTCTCGCTAAAATAACTATGAAAAGTAGGTACATATGAAAAACCACCTCGAAAAAAAAATTGTACCGTTTTAAACACTATTGACCTCGCAGAAAGAAGATGTTTGTGTCCTGACTTTAGTTTATATAAAAATGTTATATAATTTTTATTACTGCACTAATTATTTCGCACATCTAATATTCTATCACAGAATTCACTTTCCGAATCCCTTTATAGATTCAGCTGTTTTTTTTATAGCACCCATGAATATTTTTCTTTTTTTAGCTTTGTATTGATACGAAAAAACTCAGTTCACAGAAACTCTGTGTTCGATAACAAGTGCATTAGTATACTGTGTCGCAGTCATTAAGCCCACTTCCAAAAAGTCCGAGACAAAAGCAAAACTAAAACGAATCAAAGTTATTGAACTGCACGATTTCTGACAAATGCGTGCGCTGACTGGACAGGTCCACTCAATCTGTGTGGTTCTTTCCTCAAAAGACCATTTCAGACACCAATCTAGATGGTCTTCATATGATCTGACCAAGGTTATGTCTGGACTTTAAAAGAGACTGTGACCTCTGAGTTTGTTTCGGCCTTTCTTCTCAGAGTAGTCAGATAGAAAACGCCGACCTCATTTAGTTCTAAAAATGTGATTGACGTGGTGTTTGTACAAACCTACTTACAGAAATAAAATCATTTATCGTTTATTAAATTTAAAAAAATAATAATAAGAAGAATAGCAAATAATAATAATAGAATATATTTTATGGCTTCCACCTATTTACATTATCATTACAAATGTTCAATGAACCGAACTGTCCAGTAACAAAAGTTCGCAGTCTCTCGTCCGGTTCAATTCGGTAGCGCTGCAAGCATTAAATGTGTCACTTGCAAGTTCACAGTCGATTGCTGGAAACGCGGGGAAACGTGGTAATATGTTACTTGTGCAAGCGTTCAGTTGGCAACTTATTATACTCATGAAAAGCCAGTAAGTTTGAAACAAGCGTGTTGTTCCTCGCCAGTTTCAACTGCTTGTCTTGTTAAGTTATGAGCAGCGGTACATTAACAGTAGCAATGGCTTTCAATTTGACAGTTCAACAACATTCATTGCGTTATGTAGGTTATTGAGCAGACAAATTTTTCGAACGTATATGAAGCTATGTTGCTACCTATATCCTTCAAAATCATTCAGATTGAAAGTGTGTTACGCAATCAGGGTGCAGGTTGTGTGAATTTAATCAATCGATGTTATATTTTTTTGATAGTTTGCCTTTTTATCTCAAATAACTTAAAATTACTTAAATAGGTATTCAGGTACCTAAAACGATAAATTTTAATGAACACGATTATTAACAACTAAAACGGTATAGTATTTTTTTTTTTGTGATTTACGAATATACTAATTAATATTTTGTAACAATAGACCAATTCATTATTCTTATTCAATTTCATGGGATAAGTGGTGTAGTATTTTAGATTTTAGTAAAAAAATATAAAACACAAAAAAATGGACTCACCTAAATGCCAATCAAAGACTCTAAAGTTATCAATACATAGGCGAATAGTAATGAGAGAGAAATGGTTCAAAACCGGCAAATAATTACCTATTTAATTCGGATCGAACAAAAAGACATTTTGTTTCTCTTGGGAGTAACGAACTTCAAATGATTCGAACGATTTTATATTGTGTATAATTTTAATTTATTTTAATTTATTTTATTTCTTATTTATTGTATGCTGCACCGGTCGACGTCATCACATCAATGCCGGCTGTCGCTGAAAACCAGCGATGGGGCTCTGTTTCGAATAGGGCCGCAGCATTATGCTGAGCGATGGCCGTTTTGCGTTGATGTGACGCATATTTTCCCCCAATTTGTTATTTTTTGTGTTTGTGTTCTTTCTTTGCGTCATGTTTACCGTAAATAAACGTACCTATTATCTTTCTTCTTTTTTGATGTACGAACTCCGAATCTACTAAACAACATTTAGAATATCAATACCTATCAGTCACAAGCTTTTAAAAGGTCTAGATTCAAAGAATTTGATACACCAAAGATCCATTATAAGAAAACTTAGCAGAGTAAAGAATTGTCAATACTTTTTGTTCGCAGGTCCATTGTGCGGTGATTCACTGTGAGTGAATGGTGAATGTGACTGGGAATGACAATTTAAAGTGAACTGCCCTAATGAAGATAAGTGATAAAGAGCAGTGTTTGCCCTAATGATGTGAAAAAATAAAACTATCGTGATGTGGCTTGCGGCGTTGGTGTGTTTTTTCTGTCATTTGGGTAAGTCTTTTTTTTTCTTTTTGCTCGTTAGCTTTTAAGGTATGCGAGCTTTGTTTTGAAAGCTATCTATAGAGAGATACGGTTTTATGAGGCGTGTATTTTGTGATATAAATTCTGCATTTGATAAGTGCAGGTACTCTGCGTATTTTTACCTGTGAGTCTAATTAAAGAATGTTTCGAAGGTTTCCTACCGCGTCGGATATTAATTTATTAAGTTTTCATGAAGGTTTTGTCTTTGTCCACGTTCGCACAATCGACAGTCGATAATAATTATAGAGATAGGTACAGTAAATATGCGTAGAGAATGTCCAATGAAATTTTTCATAAACGTCCATTGTCAGTTCTCACCGTGTTATCGCACTACACACGTTCAATCACGGTAATCCGTTAAATTACATACGAACGAAGGAATGCATCGGGAATAGCGCAGTACGACATAACACCTAGTACAAAATGGCGCGACTGAAAATTGAAATTGGAATATATGTCCACCGTTTTCGGTAAATGTAAGGGATTTTGGCAGTTCTTTTTTTTCTTTTTACGAGTATATCTGACAACCCGAGCAAAAGCTGACAGTACCGTTTTATTGTAATAAAAAGGTTGCGCGCCGTGAATAAATCCTCAAAGAAAGTAAAAAGAAGACATTTTTCTTGTCATCTGGACTAGTTTCTTAAGCTAAGTACAGCTTAAGAAACTAGTCCAGATGACAAAACATTTCTAGGACCTGAGTGACCTGAGCACTATTTTTAGTACAGTATAAAAAGTTATATTCTTTTTGATTTTATCTTAGTTTTGAACTTATGTCCACTCTACTTATATAACTTCTTAACATTATTCGTTGAAGTTGTGATAGCTGACAAGCCTATTTTAAGACTTTTTATTTACCAAAAGATAACACACAGTTATAATCTGTTAAGATAAGCGCATTTATCGCATTGGATTTTCCTGTAATGGTAAATGTAAATTGATGAATAAATAAATAAATAAAACATTAAAATTATGAAATTGTCTAAAACCAGGCCTATCCTTTATCTTTCTTGCATGTACCGGTAATTATGAGCTTCATTAGGATTCGCTTCAATTTAGACTATCGAATTTTGTGTAAATTCTTACCGTCCTTCGCCATAAGATTCCCAGTATTTCTCAACTCTCTGACAACAGCAGCTTCACAAAGCAGCTTCTAAGCTATAAAAAACTACATCTAGCCACCGTTAATTAAAAAATGTAGCAAATATAAATGTTATAGCAGAGCCGATGTTAATCATAGCACGCTGTAGCAGGTTAGGTATGACACACTGCGCCTCCGTGCCGGCAGCCGAGCCAATTAACTTGTCGCGTCCAACTGATATTAGATTGCGCACAGAACTTGGTTACGGCGGAAAAGGTTTAAAAAATCTGTCTTTATTTTGTTCATTTTGTGAAGTTTTATGTAACACTTTTATTGCTTTTTTTGAGAATTCTGGAAAACAATTAATCAAAGCACTTTGGTAACGACCGTGACTTACGACTTTTAGGTTATAGGTTCGCACGCTTTTTTTTTTTTTTTTGGTTGGGATTTCATCCAATGACTTCTCCCGCTTTGGGCGGAGCGGAAGGGCGTGTCAGACTTTTACTGACTAAAACCCACCCGTGTTCCTTCAGTTGCCTGTTGCCAAGGTCCCGGTATCCATAGGTTCGCACCCTGACAGGCGCTTGACTTTGTGTAACATATGCCATGCATGACCACTGCTCTCAAAACGGTGAAGGAAAACATAGCGAGGAAACGGGCATGTCCTAGAACCAAAAATCGAAGATATGTGACATCTACCAGCTCGTACTGGGTCCGCGTGGCAGATTACAGCCCACTCCCTCTCACAGAGAGGAGGCGTATGTCATGACCTGTGCATCGCCATACAACGTGGCAATGCTGCCAGCCTTTTGGGCACTTTTCCTGTTGACAGCTATGTGGACGATTTTTTTTATTCCGTATAATTCTATTCCCTCCTTTTTTGAACATGAACTTATTGTTATTATTATTTTAAGTCTGTTAGCGTACATTTGATATGTAAATACTATGATTAAATAAATAAAATACTTACTAACTTAAATTGTCCGTATATTCTAATTACAACTGTCATTCTTTGACAGTTGTATGAAATGGCTTTAACACGGCAAATTGAAGAAGGGTGTCAATTTGTTGAACAATTAATTTCTCTGAATGACCAAACACATTAACAGGTAAATGTAAATAAATATAGAAAAAAAAAAATGAATCCTAATCCTAACTCATATTATAAATGCATAAGTGAGTTTGTTTGTTTATTTGTTTGTTTGCTGCGCTTTCACGCTAAAACGGCTGAACGGATTTGGATTGGATACTTTTTATCCCAATTCAAGCGGGAGAAACCGTGGGGCGCAGCTAGTATAGAAATGAAGATAGGTAAATACAGAATCCTTAACACCAAATTATAACCAAGGACGTTGAGTCACGAAATTGATAAAGCGCAGTGGCTTCCCGCTTACTACCACACACAGCGTGGCCGGACCACCAGCTGGTGACCCAATTAAGTTGTCAGTCCTAACTGATGCTGTTACATAGTGCCCTTTAAATAATATCTACTGATCCGTAGTGCACTGAGAATCTGATATCGCTATGCGATGCTGAAGCCCGATTTTCGTTGGTACTGTTTTTAATAACACCTACTATAAATTGTTGATTCCAGGAAATACCTCCAACAATATTCTATATGTTGATACAAAATGACAGATAAACAATTATGTCATTTTGTCTATTCTTCCGTCGACAAAACCCGTTTCTACGATGGTCATGCTACGCGTGCTGGTAGTAAATTAGGATTTGCATAACCGCCTTCTTCTTTTAAAGTCAGTTAAAAAGAAGAATCGTGTAGTCTTTACCGAACGACAGACGTCGACGAGGACGACTTTTGGTTTTTCATCCGCATGTACAGTCTGGGAAATTAATTGTTAAACAAATTAACATCCTACGTCAATTTTCCCTTCCACGTAATTTTTTTTTCATTTGAATATACTGATACTTTACGTACGTAGTCAATTTTCTTAAGAATTACGAGCTGTGGGTACAAAATAACCAACATGTGGAGCCCTGAGAGAGCTAGAAGGCGTCGTGGCAGACCCTGTAGAAGATGACGGGATGAGCAGCGACCAGTGGTACATTAGCACTGGACCGCAAGCATTGGAGACTTCCAATCGTGTTTTTTTTGCGTTTTTGCTCGTTCTTAATACGGTATGGAACCCGGCCGTATTATATTTTTGCTCGATCTTATCAAGCCAAAAGTCCGACTCGCACTTGGCTGTATTACTTATTAATTTTTATGTGTTTCCACTATGTCAATAGCTGTTTACTATTTTTACAAACTTTTGTTAACTAATCCAAGTCGCCTCGCCATTCTTTCTAAGTAAAAAGTCAACAAAATATAAGTAAAAATAAGCTATCATATCCCAGTGCAGAAAGCTAAGGATTGCAACGTTTAATCTTGTGGTTCAAGCACACGCCGTCTTGCCGCTAGTCAGCTTGGTACTAATTAAACTGCCACTTTGATTTACCCTATTAGAGGAAGATAAAGTTATACTGCTGTTGCTTGCACTTGAACTTACAGTTAGATTAAGATATCTAACAAGTTAGACTCAAGTCTTACTTAAGATGTTAAGTTACTAGAGTCCTAGACCCTAACCGCTTTTATGGCTTTATGGACCCGGGACTGAGACAAGTGGTTTCTGACTCAGTCCCGGGTTCGATTCCCAGCGGGGGCAAAATTTTCTTTTCGGTTTGGTTGGTGTTAGGGCTTGTTCTAAGTCCGCCTGGGTGTACAGTATGAAAGGGTAAACACCGTTGTCACTCAAACCATGGGTACTTGACTTAAATATAAAAATAAATGACCCGGTAACAACAAAAAAAAACTTTATTTTCATTAAAAGATTTAAAAAAGTAAATATCCGTCACTGTCCCGATACTCATGGATACGCGCTCGAGAGAGTTGCGAAACAGCTGACTGGCCGGTCATGTAATGTCCCGCGCGCCCCGCCCGCCCCCCGCCAACCGCCGCCCGCCGCGTTGAGACGCAAGTTCGTTGCCCTTGCGCATAGGGTGAAATATTCTTCTGGAAAAATGTAGATATTCTTAAAAAAAAAAAGATTTTTCCATTGATTTTACGTTTTATAAATGAAATTAAACCACTGGTTTCAAGGATAACGGTGTTTACCCTAACACCCTGTATAGCTACCACCATCTTATCCAAGTCTGTCGCCATAAAAACAATGTTGACAGCATTGTTGTGTTTCGGCAGTTAGAGGTAAGATAGGCAGTTCCTCTGTTGTTGAGGATACCGGGTGAACCTCGCTTTCAGCTTCGGCCTGATCATCACTTACCATCAGGTGAGATGAAGGCCAAGAGGTACCGAGTTAGGGTTAAAAAAAAAGGAAAAACTTGACAATGTTTCTGGATTTACTGTCACTGAAGTTTTAAGGCTTTCAGGGCTCTCACCATCTGCCAGGGTTGCGGGAAGTCCGAAAGGGATACCAGGACCCTTGGCAACAGGCAACTGAAGGAACACGGGTCGGTTTTAGTTAGTAAAGTCTGACACGCCCTCCCGCTCCCCCCAGAACGGCAGAAGTAATTTGATGAATTTCCACCTCCAAAAAAAAGGGCGTTTCTTACCATGGAAATCATCATAATCTTATTATAAAAAAGTATTATTTTGATGGTACTATATTATCTATACATAAAACATTTCCACGAATTCGTTTCTCCCAGTATTTTTAGAATTTTAACCTTTTAAGGTGAAAGATAAAGATTTTGTGATGACTGTTTGTGGATTAATGTTCTTTTTAAATCCTTTGAAGATATTCTCGTAAAGCTGCTGTTTATGCTTGAATTACGTACAAAGACTCTCTTATTATAAAACCAAACCTTATTAAATTAAGTTAGAATGTTATAATATGTATTTATTTCTGGAGATTTAGATCAAAATAAGATATCGTATATAGCCCAGTAGCTTCCACCCGCGGCTGCGCCCGCGTGGTATGTCGATAAAAAGTAGCCTATGTCCTTCCCCGGGATGCCATCTATCTCCTTGCCAAAATCGAAATCCGTTCAGTGGTTCAGGCGTAAATAGGTAACATACAAACAGACAGACACACAGAGTTACTTTCAAATTTATAATATTAGTATGGATGTACTACGTACTACGTACTACCAAAATATACTATAAAGGCTCTTACATCCTGGGGCGATTCGTCGCGCGACGCGACGCCGCCGCATTTTTTGCCGTGTAGTTTTCTCAGAAATTGTTTTGTTAAAATTCGCGTCACGCGACTAATCGCCCCAGTATGTAAATGAAATGAAATGAAATGAAATTTATTTATTTGCCAGAATATAGGTACTTGCATTAACATGGTAAAATAATTTTAGTCTCACTATATTCGACTTATCAGTCGTGCAAATATTTCTGGTTGGTACATGCATTGGTAATAATAATCATAAATTTACATCAATGTCATTACAATAGTCATACACATCATAATCATAATAGAATTTACAGTCTTACTTCGTCAATATTAATTAATTAGGCACATTACATTATAAAATATTATTTTAGTTTTAGAATATATCTCACAGTCAAGACTGTTCATCAATGTATAAATTAGATTTTTAAGTAATATCAATAATTATAATTTAAGTAAGTGTTCGCAAATTTAGTTTCATCATGTCTGTTTAAGATTTAAAATTTAAATAATCATCTATTGAATAAAAACATCTGTCACAAAGCCAATTTTTTAAAGTTCTATTAAATTCTAAATTATTCATTTTTCTTATTTTTTCTGGTAGCTTATTATAGATTTTCACCGCCATGGTGTAGCAGTTTCTGTTACATACTTTTAATCTGCTTCGAGGTACTACCTTCGAGGTACTAGGTTTTTGTACTATTTTGCTTTTAAATTGGGCCTTATCATCCTGCTCAAATAGTGATAGGTGGTTTCTAACGAATTTACACATTTCAAAAACGTATAGGGATGGAAGTGTAAGTAAACGTTTATCGGTGAATAATGGTCGGCACGAATCAGTCCACTTGAGACTATAAATTGACCTTATGCATTTTTTCTGGGCTATAAAAACTCTTTGGGCGTCTGTAGAGTTTCCCCATATGATTATCCCATACCTCAATACCGAACATACATGACTGTGGTATACCATTAATGCTGTTTCTTTATTAGTAATTTTTTCTAATTTTACGAAGTGCGTAAACGAATTTTTGATTTTTTTTACAAACAAGATCTACATGACATTTCCAATTACAATAATTATCAATATTTATTCCTAGAAATTTTATTTCATTTACTTCTTCAATGATGTTATTATTATATTTTATTGGCAAGTCTATTGTGTCTTTTTTATTTCTTTTGTAATTATATGTCAGATATTTCATGAATTTAGTTTTATCGGTATTTATTTCTAAATTATTTACAGTTAACCAGTCGTGTATACCCTTTAGAGCTTCATTGGTGACATTTATCGCCTGATCAATAGTAGCTTCTTTAGTTATTAAAATAGTGGTATCGTCCGCGAACAATACAGTGTACTGATCCGTTGATTCTGGCAATTCATTGATATATGCTAAAAACAATATCGGGGCTAGCGCAGTCCCTTGTGGCACGCCATAGTGATTCGTTAAGTATGTGGACCTATAGGTTACCTGAGTGTTAGTCTCTGGGTGCATTTTTATAATCTCTGTGCACTGTTTTCGACCTCTCAAATAACTTTCCAACCAATTGTATGCAGGACCTCTTATACCGTACTGTTCTAATTTGCTTAATAATTTATCATGGCATACCATATCGAAAGCTTTGGTCATATCTAGAAACACAGCTATAGGAATTTCTTTTTTGTCTACTGAACTGAGAATTTCTGTTATTAATTTAAAACATGCCAATGTAGTGGATTTATTTTTAATAAAACCGTTTTGCTGTTTACTTATTATTTTATTTCTCTCAAAAAAATTTATAATCCTAACACACATTACTTTCTCGAATATCTTGGAGAGAATCGGTACCAAGGTAATTGGTCTGTAATTCCCCGCTTCTGTTTTGGAACTCTTTTTATGTAGTGGTTTTACGATGGAGAATTTTAGGGCATCAGGAAAGGTTCCATTTTCTAAGGACAGATTTATTAAATAGGTCAATGGGTTTAGTATAGCAAATATATTATCTTTTAATATTGGAGTTGGAATACCATCATACCCTGCTGAATTCGTATTTCGTAACTCCATTGTTATTTTATAAACGTCCACATTATCAACGGGTTCAAGAAAGATAGAGTCTGTTACCCTCCTTCCCATTATTGGTTTGTTTTTTGTATTGTTACCCTCCTTCCCATTATTGGTTTGTTTTTTGGGTTCTCGATGGATGTTTATGAAGAAATTGTTGAAATATGTTGCAATGTCATCGCCTTCGTCCAAGATGCATTTTCCATTAAAAATTTCCTTGATTTCATTGGTTGCATTGTTTTGTTTTAGTCGTTCATTTACTATTTTCCATGTAGCTATACACTTGTTTTTAGCTTTTTCTATAGAATGTTTATTTTTACTGCTTTGAATATTGGCAACACATTTTCTTAATATTTTACTATAAGTAGTGTATTTTAGCTTGTTTTGTCTACTTTCGTTTTTGTAATATTCGTTTTGTAGTTTTCGCTTAGTTACAAAAGACTTTTTCAAGCCCTTTGTAATCCATTTTGGGTTTGTCGAGTTTTGGTTCATTTTGACTTTTATCAGTGGGAAACAGAGTTTAAAGAAGAGACAAATATCATCATGAAACAAAGAAAACGCTTTATTTACGTCTGTTTCATCAAAGATCTCTGAGAAAGACATGCTACTGAGGTAATAATTAAACTTGTTCAGATTATCTTTACATAAGTCTCTTTTATATACAAACCAATGTTGTTTAACACGATTTATTGCTTTTATTTTTAATGACAGAGTTTGCCCCGTGTTGTGATCGGACAGTCCTAGTTCGTGTACCTCCCCCTTCGCTTCTTTTATGTCACTAATTATATTGTCAATACTTGTTTTTTGTCGAGTTGGTTCCTTTATATGGAGTGTCAAATTATAGTTGTATAGAATATTCATAAGTTCATTTTTATTTTTAGTGTCATTTAGAATGTCAATATTAAAGTCCCCGCATATTATATTATTATATTTATTGTCTTTGTCCTGTATCCTATTTAGTACTATTTGTAGCTTCCTAAGAAATATGTTCACGTCTGAATTTGGCGTTCTATACACACAAAATAAATTAATGCCACATTTTTGAAGTCGTATACCGCATATTTCAAAATGTTTTTCAAGAGTAATATTTTCTAGCCATTTTATATTTTCGTATTCAATGTCTTGCCTTATTAGTATGTAAACACCGCCACGTCTCTGATCTTTCCTGGAGTAGTAACTCACTAATTTATAAGATTTTAATATCATGTTTTCTTCATCACCCGATTTAATAAAGGTTTCAGTTAGACATATAAAGTCAACTATACATTGTTTGTCCCGAAGTAAGTTCAGAGCCATTTCTATATCATCGGATTTATTTATCGCACCAGCAATATTCTGATGAAAAACGACATGGTTTCCATGAGCTGTAAGAGCCTTAACTCTTGTCCTATAGGTAAATACAGACGCGATGATGGCGAGAGCCATTTTGTCGATAATTATTCTTAATGAGATCAATTTTCCCGATAAGTGAGGGTGGGTCACTACGCCCTAATCCAATAGGGCTGTTCTGCAACATGTATGACCTAAATTCCCGATTTGTATAATGTATGTATACATCGTTTTATGCATAACTTTATTATGTAGTATCTCTATTTTCACGCTCGATCGCCGTTATGCTTTATTGACTACGCTTCAACCTTCAAAGAGTTGTATATATACCTTTGAGAGAGACGCCAGAGAGGTATAAATAAATAAAAGTTAGGAATATTTACAGGCGTAATGTTTTGCTGTTGGAGTGGGAATGCCGTTCTCCTGATATTCAAATTATGCTTTGACATGTTTTAGAGTTGTTTAAGCAAAGACCAAAGACCTTGTAAGTCATCAGAAGAAGTCTAGGAAGAAGATCAGAACATGACGTGTTTCCTCAAAACATTATTAGGCACCTTCAATCAATCTGCCTAGCCTTTTTCCAACTATGTTGGGGTCGGCTTCCAGTCTAAACGGATGCAGCTGAATACCAGTATTTTACATGGACCGACTGCCTATCTGATCTCCACAAGCGAGTAACTGGGTCATACGATACCCCTTGGTAAGACTGGTTGTCTGACTTTCGGACTTCTGACGATCCGTAACGACTGTCAAAAATCCACGAATGACAGCCGCGGGACCAACAGCGGCGTGCTTTCCAAGGTACGGAGGAGTCACGGTATGTAAAGATGGTCACCCATCCACGGACCAACCAACCTGTAGCTTAACCTCATGGATCGACCCGTGCGGCTGTTATTAGTTACTTAGCCACGAGCTCCATTATGACCATTATTCCATTTTTACCTTACATAGCACCATTATCTACAAGCTGTCTGCCTGATAGGAGGATTTACAATCAGAAATGATGAACTTTGATCCCTATAATCCAATAAGCGATGAATTGAAAAAAATTCTCAATAGAACTTTCGTGAAAATTTTCATGGTTCTAGAACCAGTGGTTTAGGCCATACGTTGTCTGTGAATTTAAGATTTTTATTTATTAGAAAAGACAAACCCTGTTGTCTGGACACAGTAGACACACTACCGTGATTAAGTCCTGCATAAGTAGGGTTGCCATACGCCCCGTGGACACACCGTGGACCGTGTACACGGGACTGTCACCCTATTTGTATGACGTGTCCCATATTGCTGCTTGTCCCGTTTTTGTCACGTTTTCATCAAAATACGCTTTAAGTCTCGACGCCGAGGGGTGCGGTGTAAGAAATACTGTGTGTCCAGTATCAGTGACGAACAGCTATGGCAACCCTATGCATAGGGCATGGGCCTTGTCTTCATTGCTTGCTGTTTCGCAACAAGCAAAAATGTTGAGAGTGACTTCTCGTTAAATAGATGCGTTGGAATATTAGTATTTTAGTCGAAGCGATAGCTTAGATTAGTATTTTAGACCTCTACAATCCTCTGGGAAATACCGATATTCTAAGTTTAGACCGGTTGTATTCCGGCGTCTGGCTACCTGTAACAACTGTCATACGTGACGGCAGGGACCAACGGTGTATACATCACTTTATATCGTCGACTAACTCGTCGGTAACAGTTGTATGAAGAATAATCTTTAAAAATTGTTTTGATATATTTTTTTTCCAAACGGCTGTACTTATTATAAACTTTAGGTCCTTTTTTTAGGTTTTCGTGTGAACGGGTTTTTCGGGTTTTTCTTTTAATTCGCTACGGATTTTGGTTCATTTTTCATCATGATTAAGAGCAGTTATTCCGGTAAGTTTTATGTATATTTTAATACATTAAACAGTACTTTCATGTAATAAAGAAATCTCGAACCGTGGGAACCACCTTAAATGTCCTGTAACTTTTTAAGGGTTTTAATTCCAGGATCGAGGCTACAAATTCGGATAATTTACTACTAAATATTGGCAGTACCCGCGTTTAAATATGAGACATGGCTCCTCAATCCATACGGACATAGCAGAGGGAGGTCGCTATTAGATTATTGATTGGCTGTGCGCTAAGTTTAACCTCAGTTTAGTTGAAATACAATTTTTATAAAAAAAAACAGTCTGTTATCCCTAAAAAAAACCAATAAAAGTTTGTGCAAACTTTCAAAGATATTGAATCGTCAAAGAGAACTTTGTGGTCTATAAAGTGGTTCCAGCCAGCCACACGGTGTCGCCGCCCGTTTGCGAGCCAATTAAACTGTCAGATTCTACAAGCGCTATTAGATAGTAGTAGAACTGCACGAACAACCAGAAGGCCAATTCTCGCACTTATAAAACGTTCACATTCAAGTCGCAATCTGTCAAATTTGTCAAAAATGTTGGTAAATTATGTATTTTTGACAGATTGCGAATGTTCTTGTGGTATTTGACAGATAAAATAAAAACGAATGGTTTCAATGTTTAGTTTGCACTATTATTACCATCCTAATGGGAAATTAGGCTGGTAATAATACTGCAGGGCAAAGGAGCTAGCCAGCTATCTAACTGCGTAACTATTATATTGTAAACGATTAAGACCAATCTGTTTCATTTGACAGTTCAACAAAATTCATTGCGCTATTTACGTTGTGAAGCAATGGATTAGCAATCTGTTTCAAAACGATTCAGATTGTGATTGATCGTGTATTACGCAATTAGGATGCAGGTTTCCTCATGATGTTTTTCCTTCACCGATATCAGTAAAGTCTTAGATAAAGTCGATTGATTGAGTTTGCATAGGACATCAAAACGTCTACATGCCTATACACCTACAACGCAAACTCATTTTGTCAAGGAAGCATGTTCTAGTTCAGCGCTGTGGAAACCTGATACATGAAACGAAGATGTTGTCAATATACACAAAGCTAGTTTTGTCAAAGAGATAAGCTGTTAAACCTGAGCAATATTGATTTAACTGGAAAGTTGATTGTTTGTTTCAGTGTATTAAAGAATGACAGACCTAATTGTGATTTGAATTTACAGACAATTTAAGTTGGTAGTAAGTAGTATAATATTCCGTGTAACCCCTTAGTCCCTTGTTTTTATATTTATTGGTATAGTTTTAGTTATTTAGTTATTTTAAGTACGTTAATATGTTACCCAATTTTAATGTATAAATCACATAAAATATTATTTTTTCAAGATATTGCAAAACTTTAAAGTTGGTAGTCAATTTGCTTTAGAAAATATCCTGAAGCTAGTTGTAAAGAACAAAATTGCTTAATTATTCCTAATGTGGTTATTGTTGCAAATAGGTACATATGTAGTGTAGGTAAGTACCTCAATAATAGTTACAAAACTAGTATTTTTACATTTTATTAATTTTATCAAAATGTAGGTACTTACCTTTTTTTTTTTTTTTAATTTGGATAGTCATCCAATGATTTCTCTCGCTCTGGGCGGAGCGGAAGGGCGTGTCAGACTTTTACTGACTAAAACCCACCCGTGTTCCTTCAGTTGCCTGTTGCCAAGGTCCCGGTATCCCTTTCGGACTTTCCCGCAACCCTGCCAGGCAAAATGTAGGTACCTAACAACGTAATGTATGTAGTTAAATGTCTAAATTATAGTGGATTAAATCTCTCAAAGTTCTCATGTTTTAATATCCATCCAGCCCAGACAGTGTTTACACAAATAAAATTATTACTCTCGTCTCATATTACGCCTAAAACCATTTTATATTTGACACTAAAGAGATAAACATGGAGTTTGAAATAAAACCTAATAATAAAACATGAAGATGACTAACAAACGGGAACAAAATACAAAATTTTTTTCGCTAACAGACGGTTTTTATTAAAAAGAAAGCTTTCATTTTATTTTAATGTGGCGGTTTCTGCGTATTCGGTAATCCCAATGACAAGGTTGATTTTATAATGCTTAATGCCTCAATTTGATTTTGATTTATTTTTCCTTTACAATAGAATTTAATAGCAGGGACTTCAACCTTATTGTTTTGTATTTTTTATACGTGTAAGTTATTTTTTGGATATTAGCGAGAACTTTGTTAACGAAATTGACCCAAATCGAGGTTTTTCTCCGGCTTCATTTTGTTTGTCCTTCACAAACTGGACAGATTAAAAAGCTTTTTTATTTAATGGGAAGGAATATTAAGGAAAACTCGGTTACGGACTTTTTTTTAATTTTAATTTTATTTAAATGCCTTAAAACTACCTAATATCTTCTTAGGTCTTAGCCTAATGCGATAGCCAAGGAACACACCCAAAATAAAAATTAAAGCACCAAATAAATCATACAGATAATTGTGTATAACATAATAATAAATAATAGTACTTTTGCGAATTCACCCACATGTAATTACATCCATTTCGACTTGAGTATAATTGATGGTGCGAAATTATATTTTAATACTTATTTTTATTTTTTATTTTTATATTTTCTTGTACCTTAAACGACACGGCTGTCGTACACCATCGGCAATTTTAAAGGCTTGAAGCGTCCCGTGTAGATTAATGACTATTATAAATCAAATAAAATCTTGTAATATGCTGACACAACATATATACAAAATTTTATTTGATTTTGTATTCATAATCAGCCTATAATGTTCCCACTGTTGGGACATAAGCCTCCTCTTTCTGTGAGAGGGAGTGTGAGCCATAAACCACAACGCAGGCACAGTGCTGGTTGTTGGATGTGACATGTCTTGTAATTTTTAGTTCTAGGTCATGCCGGTTTCCTCACGATGTTTTCCTTCACCGTTTTGAGAGCAGTGGTGATGAAATAATTTACACAGTAAAGTGCTGCGGTTCGAAATCAGCTCCGCTCGTCCACAGTGGAAACGCAGGGTCCATTTCCACTGTGGACGAGCGGAGCTGAGCTTAGAGTTATCTACTTTTGTCAAAGGAAAACACCTACCTATATACATCTCTATAGACAATGCCTTCTGTAAATCTTATGTAGATAAATGTTGTTTGTGTACTCCAATCTCTATTATAGCAGACGGTGTCGGGTAAAGAACTTAAGCCGCGACCTCGGGTGAGGACAAAGTCATTGGCTAATCTACTGATTGAGCTTGAATCCCAGCCATTTAGGTGGCAAATTAGGTAGACCCTTATCCTAAGTAGGTATTATTCCGGCTTATCCGGGATTACATACAAACCTAACCAAATATAATATTATATTTGAATATATTTTCATATATACTAGATAGGATTGGAGTGTACGTGCATTGATTTATTTAAATGTGGGCGATACTTCTTTTGATACCTAATGTAAATATTTTCGTAATCCGTGTATAAGTATTAAGGTTCGTCCAAACTGACGCGATATCGCGGGCGCGACGGGCAGGGCGACCCTTGTCGCACCCACGATATCGAGCCTGTTTGTGGGAAGCCTTTAGAGTCAGAGCAGTGGTGGCCCAGTGGTAACGGCTGTGACTTACGAGTTGTAAGTCGTAGGTTTGAACCCTGACAGACGCGTTACTTCGTGTTAATTATTTAATCACCACTGCTCTTAAAACGGTGAAGGAAAAACTCGTGAGGAAACCGGCATGTCCTAGAACCAAAAATTCGAAGACATGTGACCTCTACCAACCCGCACTGGGCCCGCGTGGTGGATTACGGCGCACTGCCTATCACTGAGAGGAGGCCTGTGTCCCAGCAGTGGGAACGCTAAAGGCTTTAGGTATAAATTGTGTATTAGGTATTTTGAAGCTGCCGCAATTTAATGCATTGCGCTACAAATATTTGGTATGCAAAAATCTTTATGGAATTTATCTAATCAAAAGCTAAAACTGAATAATTTGGACTCTAAAATCTTAAATATTTAACTTTGGCCTTAAATATTTAAAGAATATTTAACTCTATCGTTCCTATTTTGTCCTCCTGCGAGGCAGCTCGCAGATTATCAACCGTGATGAAACATTGTCATGTGTGTGTGTGTGTGCAATCTCATTGCGGTTTTAGGCAACCCAAGGTGGCGTGTTAGGTCTTTTTTTACCCTCTGTTTTTTTTTAAATAAAGTAGGTACCACCTTTTTATTTTACTTCTTTCTTCTTTTTCGAGTGGTAAGTGAATAAACTGGGGTCAGAGTTGTTATGCCGGCCATGGGCCTCTGACTTGGCGTCCCATGCCGTCGAGAAATATCGATTTTGAAGCAAGTCATAATTGTACAATACGCACTCATGAATCCGAAAAGTCAGATGCGTGCCTTAGGGGCGGGACACACAGAAAAGACAGACACGAGGACGCGTCGCAGACGCGACAAAACGTATAGAAAAGACAAGACGCAGACACGTCGCTTTTGCATTTCTGCGTAATATTGCCGCGGCTGCGTCCCGTCTTCGTCTTGCGTCTTTTCTGTGTGTCCCGCCCCTAAGGTACGCATCTCTGACTTTTCTTTTCTGTGTGGCCAGCCCCTTAGGTTCCAACTCGAGACCTATGACTTGTCAGTCTGAGGTCACACTACTAGGCTATCAATGCTGTTATTTTACTAGTACGCAGATGTGATAAACATTGGCAGACACAAAACCTATTTTCGTGAAGAAATAATAAATAACAAAAACTGTATCACCCCTTTTTTGGGCAGTTGTGTAAAAACAATACACTTTTATTACCACTACGTGAGGAGTCGTTACTTTGAGCACATTTATTTACTCTACTAGGTCTTGCCCACGGCTTCGCCTGTATAAATGTCGGAAAATATCGCACGGGAACGTACGATCGGGATTGAAAGTACCGTAAGTGTTAATCGACGCTAGAATTTTTTTTTCAGTGTTTATAGTTTTAGTTTTTTATGTAACCTTTACCTAAATAACTTTTAAAAACACGTTATGTATGTACAATTACATACAGGGTGTAAGGGTAAACACTCTTGTAATCACCAAAAAAAAAAACATTATTTTCATTAAAAGATTTTTAAAAGTTTTTATCCGACACCGTACTCGCTAGCGAAACAGCTGACTGACTGAGGAAGGGGTCGCGCTCGCGGCCCGTCAGGTCACGTCCTGCACCCCCCGCCCGTGTTGAGACGCAAGTTCGTTACCCTAGGGCATAGGGCAACGAACTTGCGTCTCTTTTGGTAAAATTTAGATTAAAAAAAAGAAAAAAAAAATCCCTTGATTTTACGTTCTATAAATGAAACCAAACCACTTGTTGCAAGGATAACGGTGTTTACCCTAACACCCTGTATATAACAAAATTAAAAAGAAAAAAAAATAAAGGGGGGCTCATTGAGCATCAAAGAATTCCTCCGCATCGCTGTCAATGGGAAAGGTGCCCAAAAGGCTGGCAGCATTGCCACGTTAGAATAGTAGGTATTTGTATGCCAAATTTCAGCCGAATCCGTTCAGCTACTTTTGCGCCAATCCGGAACATACATACATCCAGACAAATGGACAAAAAATTCTTCGTTATTATTTTATGTGTACAGTCACGGACTTTAATTGATGAGCCACCTGGTACTGTTCGCATTTTAGCCGTGTAATGCAAATCGGGTTTATTCGGTTCCCGACACGCAAAGTCATATGTCTTCGTATTAGAAGAAGAAAATTATATTTCATATCTTTACCGGTTGGCTAACCTGAGAACAGAACTACAAACTTGACAGCAGTGACTACTCAAAGTCAACCAATTGCAGGTCTAGCAACAGTAACCTAACAACGATAAACAATTGTTGCTAGGTTACTACTGCATAGTAACGTTAGCGTACGGAGAAATTCTTTGACATCGATATTTCTACTGTCACTGTCTTCAGTTAAGTTTTTCAGAATTATTGAGCTAATGAGCTATGATTCAAAGGAGGTCAGTATCAAATAGATTGGATAAACTTAATGCAACATTGTATTTATTTTTATCATTAAGAATTTATTAGTCAACCTCTATGGATAAGACTATTTCCGATTAAAAGTAATTTATTTGTCATCTTGATATTTCAACTGTCACTGTCTTCAGTTATGTTTTCATAATTATCGAGTTAATGAGCTATGATTCAAAGGAGGTCGGTATCAAATAGATTGGATAAACTTAATGCAACATTGTATTTATTTTTATCATTGAGAACTTATTAGTCAACCTCTATGGATATTTCCGATTAAAAGTAATTTATTTGTCATCTTGTTTACGAGCTTGCGATTTGAGTTCGTGTTTGATCGTGTAATCTCGTGAATGTATGAAAGTAAACAAGATGACAAATAAATTACTTTTAATCGGAAATATCCATAGAGGTTAACTAATAAAGTCAACCTCTATAGATATTTCCGATTAAAAGTAATTTATTTGTCATCTTGTTTAATAAAGTCAACCTCTATGGATATTTCCGATTAAAAGTAATATATTTGTCATCTTGTTTACGAGCGTGCGATTTGAGTTCGTGTTTAATCGTGTAATCTCGTGAATGTATGCAACTGCAAAATTGAAAAGTTTGAAGGTGGCTCATCAATTAAAGTCCGTGACTGTACATGTATAGATTTGTATTCAAACTCGAGAAATTGACCTGCCATCTTGTAGATAAATACAGAATCTAACGCGGGTGTAATGGGTTGCCAAATACAATAGGCTAGCAAATTGTTTAGCTGTATTATTCCATTTATACAGTCCACAGCCTCCATTTTGCTCCCATTATTTCGCTTCCATGTTTAGTCGCTTCAATTCATCTATTGTAGTTTGATCCTTCAAGTTCTATTTATTTAGAACTAGCTCTAATTCGAGTTGTAACAAAATCTTGATTTAGGGAAAAACAAAGTACTTATTTCCTGATCTAACTACATGTCATTTGTGTCTCCTAGTGAAAAATGCGAATTGCGATAAACGAAATAATTTTTTACTAATTTTACCAATTTTACCGATGAAACCTCTAACCCCACGTCTTATTTAAATCGATTATCACGCGAATACGCGATCGTCGCGTCCATATGTCAATTTTTGTTCGGAAAACCGGAAAGCGCTCTCTGTCGGCGCGACCATGCTTCAGATTTACCTAACAAAAAACTTTTTACAAAAAAAATCCAACCGACTTCCAAAAAAAAACACTAAAAAATGTGAAAAATAACTTTAATTTCGGAAGTCGGTGTCTTTGCTTTTCAATTTTCGTTTTTTACCACCGACTTCCTAAATTAAAGTTATTTTTCACATTTTTTTGTGTTTTTTTTTTGGAAGTCGGCTTGTTTTTTTTTTTGTAAAAAGTTTTTATTTTACTCTTTTTAGTTGTGGTAACTACCCCACACAAATTCGTATACCGTTGTCTGCTATGTGACCGAGTCAATTAACATGTCATCAACATACGCAAAGTGGGAAAAATACGTAATTATTGAAGCTAACTCAAAAAGTACGCAAGCAGAATTAATAAAAATTATATGGGACCACCTCTGAAGCATAACCTACCAAACAAAAAAAAATCATCAAAATCGATTCATATTTGGCGGAGTAATCGGGAAACATACATAAAAAAAAACATGCAGACGAATTGAGAACCTCCTCCTTTTTGAAGAAGTCGGTTAAAAAGTAGCATGAAGCGACGATCGCGTATTCACGCGACTTTCGGTTTTAAATAGGACACGGCCTAAGTTGTGCCGTAGGTACTAAGTTACCTATGTGTAAAACCCGTTTCCATTAATCCTCCGAGCTATTCTAGATGAGTTGCAGGAAATGGTCCGATTCCGTCGGAGAGACGTAGTTTATTTGATGAAGAATTTTCATTACTGTAATTAAGGATATGTTTTTGCTGCCAAGATAGTCTTGGGAAGAGAATTAAACTGAGGAAATTTAGAAGAAACTTGGGTGAGTTTTTAAAACTATGCCATTTTCCATTTAAATTTAGGTACCTACTGTTCCGCTGGCGAAAGTATGACTGTCGAACTAGGGTCCTTGGTTCGATTCCAAGATCGGTCAATGTTCGGGTTTATTACTTAAAAAAACGCAACGCAACTAACTATTTACACTCGGTACTAAACTAAATAATTATCTAAAAAACTTTGCAAATAAATAAACTAGTAAAAAATAAAACAAAAATAAACTTTGTGGTAGTTTAGATTTGTGCCCATTTTGTGGCAATAGGCTCGTCCAGCTCCTGTTCATGGGCTGAAGCATAGAAGAATTAAATCTTTCTCTATTTATATTCCCTGTAGAGTCCTGTTGATCCCGTATTTAAACTGATCACGAGTTCATGACACTGGCTCATCACCACACCAAGCCTCTCGTGCAGGCACCGCCTCACTTTCAACTGTTTCTCGCCATTCGTGGTGAACTGACAGTTGACATTAGTGACAGCGACCTCACTGCTGACGTGCATGAGATAGTTGTACATTATCTATTAAATAGATACACTACATTCTCTTTTGGGGAACACAGGCTTAATGTTTTTTTATGTTTGCCAAAACTTCAGCTTCTAACTTGTCTTACTTTGTCTCCCATCTGACCTACATACGTATACCTCGGAAACAAAGCATTGGTCTAAACGGGGATTACAAAGTGACCTCCTTACTAACCAATATCTAATCCGTCGGTTTATTGTCGCTTGTAGCACAAGCGTCGTCTACAATGAAATAGCATAAAGATAGAAAGCTCGTAGTATTTGGAATGTAAACATTGTTACTTGTTCTTTTAAATTAGACACGTTGATAATAGCGCATTAGGCATGTTTGCGGAATTGCATGTTGATTGCTTTTATGTATTAATGCGTAAAAGATGTACGTCCTTAGTGGCCAGTTCCAACAGCATCCTGGGAATGATCAGTGACAGACTGGACTGCTGTATCGTTAGTCGTTGCTCCAGCATCTCCGCTTGAATGCTGAAGCAGTGATTGTAAATTATTTATGTAAAATCGTGTCAATAGCTTATTTATATAATATTAAATTTTTAAATAACCCTCAAATTTGCGATTCCTGGAAAAGGCCGCTAAGTTGTAAGTACACACGGCTACACATCAAGCTATACAAAACCAGTTTAAGCTGATCTCGCATTGTATAGGATTTCCCTACAATGAGAGATCAGCGTAAACTGGTTTTGTATAGCTTGATGTGTAGCCGTGCGTACCTATGCCTATTATAAACGAACACCAAAATGTACACTTAGTTTGCAAATAAATCTTTGACTTTGACTTTGTTTTGTTGTGTGTGTTTTGTGTAATTGTTTGTTGCAACTGTATCACTAACATAGTTGTAAGTTAATTTTATTGTTACTAACACTGTATGAGTCTCAGGGTTACTCTCAATAAAGAATTTATTATTATAATAGATCGGTTTAATTACTCTGCGAGATAATTCTGTAATACACTGAAATGTCAATACCATTGATTTTGACAGTTCAACAACATTCATAGCGTGGTTTACGTTGTTCAACAGACGAATTTACCAAAAAACCAGGTTCCCACAGCGGCTTCGCCCGCGTGATATTTTTTATAAATAGAACCTATGTTACTCAGTGATAGGTACTATAGCATTCTACTAAAGAAAGATTTTTTTAAATCAGTCCAGTATTTTTTGTGTTTATTAATTACAAACAAAAATATAAATATTTTCTCTTTGTAATATTACTGTAGTTATGAAGCAACAGCAACAGACAGTTTCTTTCAACCGAACCCACATCAGATCAGAGAGTCATCATCTGCCTAGCCTTTTCCCAACTATGTTGGGGTCGGCTTCCCCATACCGGTATTTTACATGGAGCGACTGCCTATCTGACCTCCACAACCCAGTAACTGGGTAATACGATACCCCTTGGTAAGACTGGTTGTCAGACTTTCGGGCTTCTGACGACCCGTAACGACTGTGAAAGATCCACGAATGACAGCCAGGACCAACGGCTTAACGTACTTTCCGAGGCACGGAGGAGTCTCGATATGTAAAGATGGTCACCTATCCACGGACCAACCCCGGCAAGCGTAGCTTAACCTGATGGATCGATCCGTGCGGCTGTTATTACTTAGCCACGAGCTCCTCAGTTTAGAGAGTGTGTTACGATATTAGGGTGCTGGTATAGCGTATCTAGATTTGATACTATACAGGCTGTAAGGGTAAACAGTCTTGTCATTAAAACCATGGGTAGTTGACTTAAATATAAAAATAAATGACCGAACACAACAAAAAAAACGTCATTTTCATTAAAAGATTTTAAAAAAGTTTCTATCCGACACCGTGCTCTCTAGCGAAACAGCTGACTGACTGAGGGAGGGGTCGCGCTCGCGGCCGGTCAGGTCACATCCCGTACCCCCCGCCCGTGTTGAGACGCAAGTTCGTTGCCCTAGCACATAGGACAACGAACTTGCGTCTCTTGTGGTAAAATGTAGATTTAAAAAAAAGAAAAAAAAGTTGTAATTTGCCATTGATTTTACGTTCTATAAATGAAACCAAACCACTGGTTGCAAGGATAACGGTGTTTACCCTAACACCCTGTATACAGTATGTTAACTAACAAAGGGCGTTCCCGTTAACCTGCAATAGTGTAGCGTCTATACATGCTAAAAAAAATATTACCATTAAAAAAAAAAAGTTTTTTTTGTTTTTGTATAGTAAAATATTCACAAAAAATATTAAATTGTTACGGAAAATAAACTCTCTGTACACGCCCACTTGTCACACTTGTTTTTCTACGTTGAAATACAAGTGTGCGTGTACAGAGTGTTTCTTTTACGTTTAAATTTAATCGTTTTGTGAACATTTCACGACACAAAAAAAAAATTTTTTTTTTTTTGATTGGTAATATTTTTTTTGCATGTATACACGCTATACTATTGCAGGTTAACGGGAACGCCCTTTGTTAGTTAACATACTGTGTAAGATAAACCCCTATCTTATAATAAAGACAATACCCGTCAATACTTACTAATTCACTCTGGAGAAAGTATCAAGCTTATAAAATCCCAAAAGCACCCTAACAGAAATGCCATTTATTCAAATTCAACACTCCTCTCACTTCGTAAAAGATTTAATTTCATTATAACATTATGAAGAAAAGATTGTAACATAATACTAATCAAATAATTATAGAAAAGGGTCTGCAGTGCGCAGCGGACCTTAAATGCCCAATTACTTCTGCTAAGCGGGGAGTTCTACCAAAAGTAATTGGAAGAACAATCATAATTATTAAGCGGAATATTAAAAGTTTCCTATCTTCTAATCCTATATCATTAATAAAGTAATGAACAGCAGAAATTTCATTAATGCTAAAGAGAATAATTGCCCCTCGCGAAATTTTTTGTCGATAAGAAATTCGTTGGAAAGTTGATTTATTTTTGGCTTTATTAATTCAGGGTTGTTTTTTACATGTAAATAATCTCTTCTTTCAGTAAAATGTTCCAGCTACAATATTCAAGGTACTTTCCCTCCATGTGGCATATCCGTGGGACGCCCTGTATATAATAGCATAGTTAGGAATTCGCTATAATTGGGTAGTCGCAATCTTGTACCTACTCTGAGGAAAGGCATTAGCAACAATGCCGCGGGGCACATACAATTTTGGCTTGTATTGTTAATGTAAATTAAATAAGGAAAATAACTGAATAACCACATCCAATTACCATTAAAAAACGTTTTTTAAAAAAGGAACAACCGACTTCCAAAAAAAACAAAAAAGTGAAAAATATCTTTAATTTCAGAAGACGGTGTCTTTGGTTTTAAATTTTCGTTTATTGCCACCGACTTCCGAAATTGAAATTAAAGTAATTTTTCACTTTTTAGTGTTTTTTCTAGAAGTTGGTTGTGTTTTTTTTTTGTACAAAGTTTTTATTTTTCACTTTTTAGTTGTGGTACCTTCCCCACAAAAATTCGAAAACCATTACCTGCTATGTAAATAACAGTGACGGAGTAACTTAAAACATCGTCCATAAATATTAAGTGGCAAAAATACGTAATATTGCAGCTAACTCAAACACTAGGCACGCAAAGTTAATAAAGTTTATATGGCCATCACGTCTGATGCATGACCTACCAAACAAAAAAAGAATCACCAAAATCGATTCAAAATTGGCGGAGTAATCGCTTAACAAACACACAAAAAACAAAAAATATATAATATACAGACTAATTGAGAACCTCCTCCTTTTTGTAGTCGGTAAAAAAATATTCCTTTAAGTCGGTTGCATCACGTAAATTAATTAAAACTCATCCTACAGTTAATTGGCTAAATTACATACGAAACGTATACTCTTACACCAATCTTGGTAATCTGGTTAACCGTATGCTACCGTAGAGGTTATTAATTCCACGACGTGTTTCAAACGCTTGACATAAACAAGTAAGTGTCCCGGAATTCGCGTACAGACGCGACAATAATATTAGCTAAACAAAATCGCAATTTCGAACAATTTTCTCTTATCGTACGAGTTACTCACTGAGTCAGTTAATTTCGAGAGAGTAGCGAAGCGTAAGTGATAAGGTCACGAAAATCTTTGGTACCTATATAAAACGCGTTTTTATCGACGGCTTTGTATTAAAATCGCAGCTTGTGTGTTGTGCGAAACTCTATTCATTTTGAACGCTTTCCTTTATTTTGAACGATTTGAATGAATCCGTTTTTTTCGGGTGTCAAGTGAAACTTTTTAGTGACCGATTGTTTTATTTTTTTCAATCGGAGTAAAATGTGGTGTATTTCGTTTCAATGTTTAGCGTCGCGTGCAATTTGTAAGATTTAACAGAGGAAAATGGCTGTCGTAATGGGGTTTGTAAGCAATGGGACTGCAACCTGTACATAATGGCACATTGTTATGAACAAAATTATTGTTATTATTGTCGCTATAATGAAAAAATGTGTATTTGTGTTTTTTGTAATAATACTTACTATTATTTTAAGTTATAAAGCAAATTGCTTAGCAGTTTTCCCAAACCTGTAAATAATCTTTTAGTAGTAAAAGATTTTAGTAGTAAAAGATTTTAGTAGTAAAAGATTTTAGTAGTAAAAGATTTCAGTAGTAAAAGATTTTAGTAGTAAAAGATTTTTTACAGGGCAGAATGATGTGAGTGGAAACGTCAGGAGGGGACGCCCTAGAGGGGCATATGTATAGCGACCTTATTGGTGATGTTCTTCAGAAAGGCCAGGTGCGTAGTACGCAGAGCCGGTGTGCGTGCATGTGGACATTTACACGCACGCTGGTTGCGAGTACGTAATCGAAGCAAGAAGTTGGAAGGCCCCCCACAAGATGGACCGATGTCCTGGTGAAGGCCGCGGATGCGAGAAGCACAGAACCGGTCGAAGTGGCGGTGCTTGGGGGAGGCCTATGTCTAGCATTGTACGTCTTTCGGCTGAAACGATGATGTAAGATGCAAAAAGAGAATGTAAGAATCGAAGCTGGTGGCGTTCTGTATTTTCTGCCGACCCCCATGGAAAGAAGGCGTGCGTTTATGGACAAAAGTATGTATGTGGTAGGTATGTACTTGTACTATTTGTATCTGAATATCTTTTTGTAAAGATTGGTTGTATTCAACCTGGATAAACAAAAGAACAGTGAAAATTACTTCCCCGACATCCTTTGTTTGGCAAACCCTTTAGAAAATTATATTAATAACCAAGTTTTGAATATATTTTGTATAAATAGGTATGTATCGATTTTCTTTTGAGACAATAGCCACCTTTACTTATTTCACAGAATGCCGTTACTATGATAACCAACATTTTGTTTAATAGAGGTTTTCCCCTTAGCATTAGAAAGTGATAAATTAGATAAGTCTGAATGTTTGAAGATATATTGCCAACATGTTGAGAATTTGAGACAAATGTCGATGTTAAATTTATGGCAAGAGAAAATGTTTAGAGGAAGTTACGTCGCCAATAAGATTGTTGTTATTTTGTTCTAAATAACGATACTTGAGAAAATATTTTATATGTTTTCAATGTAGGTATAACTGATCTTGTTATTCTTGTAAATTAAATGTAGGAAAAAGAAATAAGCATTAGTAACTAACTTAAGCGTTTTCAAACATAACTTATTATTTATATAATAAACGTTTAGCCCACGCCTGTAAACAAAAACAAAATTAAACACGAAGGAACTACAAAACACCCGTAATGAAAATTTTAATATTAGAATTTTGAAGCACCTTTTGTTCGGAACTCCGTGTAAAACAATGCCCTATTCAGCTCACCAATTACTCAAATTATGAAATTTAACAGACGAAAACACTTGGGTAAGCGAAACTGCGAGACTGCGAAACCACACTTGAATGGGCACTGTAACAATTTTACTCCGGGAAAACGTTCGACGAAGTCCGATCAGCACATTGGCATCGGTCCTCCAACCCGTATAATTCAGGAAACTGGCCCAGTCGATTTCCGATATATGAAGACGTAATCGATGGGCTGTAACTGTAACTAGCGGCGCGAAAAGTCGGATGTGTTGTTAATTCTATTGGAGCGTATGTTATCGACTCCTTCAATTGGATTCGATCGACTTAAAAATGCGGCGATCGATGAATTCTCCATACAAACGTAATACCTAAATCATTTGCAATACGAGCATATTTCCACCATATTATGTTGATATTCGGATTGAATCTTTCCTTTTTATTATCTAGGTATCATAGATATAAGGAAGATAGGTAGGTATAAGATATAAGAAAGATAAAAGGTATCATAGATATATTTGTATGGTAGGTATCTTTCTTGATTTAGAGACTTCTATTATTTAGATATGTATTATGGTTTGTAAAATTGGGCAATTCAACTCTATAAAACTCTGACGCTATAGAGTATTTCTGTTGAATTTCGAGTTGGTAAAAGGATAAAAAAGCATATATTTTCTACTGTGACTTTCCTACTACTGCAAAAAGCTCCTGGAAATTGTGCTTTTATTCTGATGTAAATGACGTTGAAGTAAATTTTGTCGACACAAATAGCTCTTGGAACAAGGGGACAAAGCATAAGGTAGCTATTTGTTTACTTTCCCGTCTTTATTCCGAAATAAATACAGTAATCATTTAATAAATATAGGTAAATAATTGTCGTACTCGCCAAGTAAAAGATCCATCCATTTCCAAGGCTGATCTTGGATTATTAATAATTATAATTTATCGTATTATAGTCCATAAAGAAACGTGTACAGAACGCTTTGTTTACTTAGAGAATCTATAATGCGTCTTATTATAGGATAACTACTTCCAAGCAAGAGGCAGAAGACTCCTATGTCGTTTTTATATCGAACTGCGATCGCAAATAGGTACATGTGGTTTAGACCTTTACTGTAGTGTTCTTTACTAATGAGGTTTATAAGTTTAGTTTATAAATAATATATTACAAGCAGCGCCCTGCGGTTTCACCCGCGTAAGTCTCGATCCCGTGGAATTATCGGGTAAAAGTATCTTATGTCCTATTCCAGGTCATGGTCTACCCGTGTGCCCATCCTCTCCTCTCTAGGGTAGGGAACGTCGCGGCGCCAGCGTCGAACGGTTCGCGTATTGCATTTTTATACTCGTGATAATTTCGAAATTAAATGTTCGATTCGAATGAATTAAAACGTATTTTACTGCTACATAAATACCCTTGATGTTAAAACTATTTATTTGAATAAGAATTAATATTATGTTGATAAAACTCCTTCGCAAATAATGCATTCATTTCGAACAAATTTGATTAACATAAAAAAGGTTATAGGTGAGTCAATCTTAAAAGATGGACATACCTATGCTGTCGCGGACTTTTTTTTAGAACTTTTAAAGAAAAACAATTCCGTCATACATGATATTTGCGTAACTTAAACCGTTTACCCAGCGCACGCAACGGAAACTCTCAAAAAGGAATAATGTTTCCCGTTTTTGCAACATTTTTCATTTATGCTCCGCTTCTATTGGTCGTAGCGTGATGTTATATAGCCTATAGCCTTCCTCGATAAATGGACTATCTAACACAAACATAATTTTTCAGTTCCAACCAGTAGCTCCTGAGATTAGCGCGTTCAAACAAATAAACAAACTCTTCAGCTTTATAATATTAGTATAGATAGTATAGATTATTCAGAGCAGGTCTTTCAACCCTCCTCTGTCACCCGCAATAAATATTTGCGCACTGATATCATTTTAATATAATAAAAATTTAATAAGCGTTTTAAAATATTAATTAAATTAAAATGAAAGCTTAAAAGCTTTGGCCTTTCTTGAAAAGAGGATAATCCAAAGTGTCTATTCAAAGAAATCATTTGAGAGTAATTGCGAAGTTGAGACCTGCTTAGAGAAAGTCACCAAATCTCTCAGGTCGATAGATACAGATAAATGAGTGTCGTCTACGATTGGAAGGTTTTCAATTGAATTTTATATCTGTGGTTACGACTTTAAATCTCAATCTTCAGTATCGTGTTACCCAGTAACTGCGTAGTGGAGGTCAGATGCTCCATCTAAAATACTAGTATTTAGCTGCATCCGGTGAGACTGGAAGCCGACCCCAACATAGTTGGGAAAAGGCTATGCAGATGATGAATTACGCCTTCAAATAATGCATATAAGTTATGCAAAAAAAAAAATTAAACTAGAACTCTTGAATCGTGAATTCTTTAAGTGAATATTTAAGTATTGCTGTAAAATACTTTATGAAATAAATTCCCGAAGTAATGTCTACCTAAGGCATAAAAAACTATATTACTTTCAAACTACTGAAGATATTTTCATGTTTTTTTGTATGAACAGACTATTTTATCCTTACTATTATTATAAATGCGAAAGTAACTCTGTCTGTCTGTCGCGCTTTCAGGCAAAAACTACTGAAGCGATTTAGATGAAAATTGGTACACAGATAGTCTAGAGCCTGAGAAAGGACATAGGCTACTTTTTATCGACATACCACGCGGGTGAAGCCGCGGGCGGAAGCTAGTTATCTGTAATTATATCTATGATTTTTTTAATTTGATCCGTAAGTTTACCATTCAGCGTAGCATGACCACCGTAGAAACGGTTTTGTCGACGGAAAAATAGATAGAATGACAGATAAAAAATCACAATCTATTATTTTGTTTATTGTTTCATCGACAAAACCCGTTTATACGGTGGTCATACGCGTGCAGGTTTCGAAGTAATGCACTCTAACAGAAAGTTGGCTTTCAAGTCAACTTTAGATACTTACGGTGTACCAGACTAACTTAAGCCCTGTACCGTCAGCTTATCTTACACAAATCGCGATAGCATTAGCAGTGACGTTTGCTTACAAACACTATTAATCTGCCATCTCACTCTTTGACTCTCTATCTCGCTCAAACTTTGCCAACTAGGGCAAAGATAAACAGTTGGTTCTCAATGTTTTTCGCTTATCCCTAGATCAGTGTAACCGAGCAAAATTAGTTTTTAAAATGTTTTACTACCAGTTAAGGGTTAAGTTAGGTACTGCCTGTAATCCCAGACATTTTGACTTTGAGTACTTTCGTAACTCGTGGTTTCCGACTTGGAATGGGCTGTTCTCTTTACTTTTAAGTAGTAAGTACACAATAGGGACGTACTTTTAGCTTGAAAAATGACATTTGGCAGTTATTCCAACAAAATCATGACATTTGGCAGTTATTACAACAAAAACAAAAAAAAAATGAACATCGCGGGCTGCCTTAGCGCATTTCCCTTAAGTATATTACAATTAGATAAAGGATTTTATTATTATTATGTTTATAAAAACAAGATTACAAAGGTTCCATTCCAACAGCCTAACCCCAAGCGCGGGTCACTGCGGGTCCCCAATTTTCGCAACTAGTACGTAAACAACTAGGTTAGTTTGTTGCTCGTTGGCTCGACCTAAAGCGATTTTATTTTGTGCAGAGGGTCAAGTGGGGCGGGGTGCGGGATGCGGGACGAGGTCGCGTATGAAAGGGGTTGCGTTAGTGGGCAATAAGTAATTTCCTACCAACACATTTTCCTTCGGAGTTGGAAAGCTGACAAAGAATTGTGATTAATATTTGGTCGCACTTGCAGGACTTGATAGAGAGTTGCGTCATATTTGTTTTTGTAAGTCGAGTTTTTTGTGCCTTGTTGTCAACAACAAGGCACACTATATACACGTTATGACAAAGGTCTTGTTGGATTGAAATGACATTTATTAAAAAAAATAAAAAATGTTGCCGTAATTGAAAGTTAAGACTACGGTAACAAATTATAAATATAAGAAATTAGTTAATTTATTGTATCAAATAATTGTCCGATGTTATAATTACGTAACGGTTTCTATTATGATTATGCAAAACCTTTCAAAACCAGTTCGTAGTACACACGGCTACACATCAAGCTATACATTTCCAGTTTATGCTGATCTCGCATTGTATTGGATTTCCGTACAATGCGAGGTCAGCCTATACTGGAAATGTAAAGCTTGATGTGTAGCCGTGTGTACACACATATAAGGGGTTTACCTACTGTTTTAGATGGTACAGCAAAATACCCTTTGACGTTGTGATTTAATCCTACTACTTATATTTATATAATTCATTGTTATTACTTATTTTTTACATTTTTACGTTTATATTTACGTTACGTTAATATAATAACCACCAAACCATCCAAACAAGCTTACCAAAGGAAAGAAAGAAAGAAAATAAATTTATTTGACCCAGGTAAGGCACACAATATTTATAGAAAAAAACAAAGAACATAAAAAAAAAGTATTGAAGTAGTATACCAAGGGGTATCGTGTTACCCAGCTACTGAGTTGTGGAGATCAGATAGGCAGTCGCTCCATGTAAAATACTGTTAGACTGATGGAAGCCCACCCCAACATAGTTTGGAAAAGGCTAGGCAGATGATGATGATAGTACAATAATATATTATTCTACTAATATCATAAATGGGAAACTTTGTATAATGTATGTCTGGATGTTTAGACGTTTGGATATTTGTTACAAAAACACGCAAAAACGGCTTAGCGGATTTGAATGAAATTTGGCACACAGATAGTTACATAGGATACTTTTTATCCCGGTAGTACGTTCCTGTAGGATAATATCCGACGTAAACGCAGGCGAAACCGCGAGAAAAAGCTGGTTAAAACTAAATGAATGTATTTAGTTGTTTAAAGGTCATTTTTGTTTTTCTTCCCGTTCTATCAAGGGCCAGCATCTACAGTTTATAAAGTAGGTACTTATGTACAATCTTTTAATTACTGATAAACTAGAATAATGGTGCTGTTACAGAAAATATTAAGATTAATTTATATAATGAGTTCAATTAGTTAGGGTCGCCTTAAATCAGTCTTTTGTTTTAATATACATTTTCGCGCTCAGAGGAAACTTATTTTGGCAGGGCGATTGGCTTATTTTATAACGATATAAAAAGAGCCTTGTCAGTCTAGTGGTCGCAAACGCTACTGCTGAGCATGGGTTCTGGGTTCGATTTCCGGGTCGGGGAAAGTGTTATTGGATTTTTACGTCTGAAATTTCGTCGTCGGATTTGTGCCCGGTTGATGGCAATAGGCTCGCCCTAATTACGTAGAAGTTAAACATAACTGGCGAAATAAAATATATTTAAGTTAAAAAGTAAAATTATGATTTACATTAATTACAAACGAGGTAATGAGGTAAATGTGGGTGGTATAGGTACACCTCTACCTAACCGAGGCGAGATTTTATGTTATTTATAAAGAAAAACTTACAGAAAACAAAGACACGCATAAAGGGTTGGTGGACATTTCGCCAATTAACGAAGTGCGTAAACTCCCATGTAATAGGGGGCGCCTATTGCTATTAAACGGACTGTGACGTGATAACATGGTAGGTGCATTGTATGTTTAAATATAGAATGTGTAAAACGTAGAAAAAGAATTTAGCAATTGAACTGGAATGAAACTTTCGAGAATAATATCGGAGATTCGGAGCCAGTTCTAAAGTTCCGTTTCAATAATCTTTTGGACCAACTTTTATTCGCAGCGTTAGGATTGGCAAAGTAATAAGGAAAGGGTTTAAAATGACGTCGATATTTTCAAACGTTTTCTAATAAAATGTTATTTACTTTGAATCTTCAATATTTTTGTGACTCCAATGAAGTATGAATATAACTCGTAATAAAGGTAAGTAAATAACCCGTTTTCATCAATATGTACTTCAAAACGTAGGATATATTGAATTATGCAAATACTGTGAACAACGCCGTAACAGACCCCTAACCTATGGGCACAGATAACCCGGGTAAAACTCAGTAGGCACATGTGCGCCTCCTCAATAGAATGTGGAGAAACAATATGACATAAACGAAAACTCTGGCAATAATAATGCTTAAGGCGGAAGCTTCAGGGTAGCCCGCGAATTATTTTGAAAAAAGTCATCAGGTCTTAGGATTGTATATCAATCACGTACGATCGCATCGTTATCAATAAATCACATCCAGTAATCTTTAACCAAAGCTAGGTACCTAATTTACATACCTAAAATTAGAAATATCCTAAAAGTTTTCGTTCGGTGATAATTAATGTACCTAAAAATTTAATTTTATTTTAGATAAAACTACAGAGAAATGGATTTGCAATTTTGAATAATTTAAGATAGATAGATAGATAGATAGATAGATAAAACATTTATTCAGTACAAACATAGAAGACACAACACAAAAGCATAGTTACATAAATTCAAGTTTTAAGACAAACAAAAAAAAAAAAGAAGAAAACAAGTAAATACGAACATTAAAAACATAAACCCTTCCTTGGCAGTTGGGTAAAAAGAACAAACAAACAAAAAACGCAAAGAAAGTATTGTCTGTGGCAATCTTAAAACTACCTACATTCTTAAAATATTTTAGTTAGTCAAAACCCTTGTGTGGTGCGTGTCTCCCAGTTGCACCGAATGGGAGTCCAGCTCAGCATATGCCAGGCATTATACCTGACGCTGGTATTCTGCTGGATCCCTGCGGCGGCATACGGACGCCAAGCAGGTGCAGAACAATGGAAATGTGAGAAGATAAAAAGTGAAAAAGTGAATAGTGGTTTTGCAAGATAAATTTGGTGAGTTATTTACATTTGATTTGTTTTTGTGCTTTATTTTTATATTTAGGTGTGTATGTAATATTAACAGGCATATATAAAGGAGTATAAATTAAATGAATACGATTGTGTGTAGTGTTTGAAAACGATATTAAAAATAAATAAAAGATTATACTCAATAAAAGATTAGCTGCGATCACTATGATTGTGCGTAATTGGATTTCCTCGATCATGATAAAATGTTGTTTTTTTTTTTTGTTTTTTTTTTCAGATCTACGTCTATTGCCTACTGCTAAATTTAAATTAACGACGTGTTCGAAATCGTCACGCCCAGTTCTCTCTGTGAGTTGATAAGGAACTGTCGAAGCCGACTTCTGAAGGTGTGTACTGTTTTGGTATTTCTTATTGGCGGGGGAATATTGTTCCAGCATTTGGATGCAGCGTACCTGAAACTGCCTCTGAAGGCGGCTGTTTTGTGCGACTGAGAAAATAGTTGTTGAGAACACTGTCTGCTTGCGCATTCCCTTCTACTAGCGATCCAGCTAAGTTTTTCATAAAGGTAGCTCGGTTGCTTGTACTTTATAACACCAAATAATAGGCAACCTAAGTGTAATTTACGACGCGACTTCATTTTAAGTATTGAATGGCTATTTAAAAATGGTGTTACGTGTGTCCTTGGTGGGATATTAAAGCAGAATCGAGCGCAGGCGTTTTGCACCCTTTGGATCAGTCGATCAGTTTTTGCCAGTAGTCGCGGGCCAATTACTGTATCCGCATAATTTAAATTCGAAAGTACGAGTGACTCAACTAGTTGGAGTCGCAGCTCTTCTGATAGATAAGGCCTTATTTTATAAAGGACCTTCAGCCTGTAAAAACACGTACGCACTGACGCTGCCACATGCGATTCGTATCTTAACTCAGCGTCCATGTTCAGACCCAGATTACGTGCTTCACTAACTCGACTGACCGACTCGCCCAAAAGGTTAACATTAAGTGTTGCCGGCACTGCACTGGTTTGGTTTTTGGTTCCAAAAAGCATATATTTCGTTTTGGTAGGGTTGAGAACCAAACCGTTGCTCTCAGCCCAACACGCTATTCTATTAAGATCATCGTTGAGATCCCTTAACGCATTATCATAGTCACTAGGCTTAAAAGAAATGTAAACTTGTACATCGTCAGCATAAATATGGTATCTACAGTGCTTCAAAGACTGTATAATGTCTGCACAATACAAAATAAAAATAATGGGACCCAGTATTGAGCCTTGCGGAACTCCCCTACTAATAGGGGTGAGTGACGAAATAAAGGATGAGCCATTGCTCAACCTGATCTCCACGCGCTGTTGACGATTAGTGAGATAATTTAGAAACCAGTTAACTGTGTTTTGTTCAAAACCATAATAGTTCAGCTTTGACAGAAACAGCTCCACGTTGATGCAGTCGAAAGCCCGCGAAAAATCAAGCAGAACAAGGAGTGTACATAAGCCTTTGTCTTGAGCTGCCAATATATTGTCCGTGACATCCAAAAGTGCCGTGGCAGTACCACGCTGTTTACGAAAGCCCGATTGTAGCTCAGGTAGTATTTGATTATTTTCCAGATATTGGGTCAACTGCTGGCAAACGGCCTTCTCGGCAATCTTGGATAGGCATGGAAGAATACTTATGGGTCTGAGATCTTTTAGGTCTGTTGGATTCTCTTTTTTGGGCAATGGCCTGACGATTGCAATTTTCCAGATGTCAGGGAATGTTGCAGAGTCGATTGATTTGTTCACAATATCGGTGATGGCTTTCAGTGTGTGAGGGAGGCTTAACAAAAGCATGTTTAGGGTTACTTTATCACAGCCTTCCGCATTCGACTTAAGCTCACGAAAGTATTTCAAAATTTGACTTTCGGTTACTGGTTGTAATCGGAATGCAACACTATCATCCCCAAAACGATGAGAATCGAAATATAACCGTTGCTCAACATTGCAAACCGGATTGCCGGGAATACTCAAAAAATGGTTATTTATTCGGTCTGGGTCTCTGAACTGAGTAGGAAGATCATTAATTTCTTTATTTGGTAGCACAGTGTTTTTTAAATTTTTCCATAATGTTTTAGGGTCTTTTATTTTATTATTAATATTGAAACTAAAGTATGCTACCCTTTCTCTAAATATTGAGCTTAACACTAGAGATTTCAGTTGCTTGTAATATGCCTTTTTAGAATCTGTCTTCGTTTTACGGTATTTGACCAAGGCATCATTTCGCAGTTGCATCATAAGTTTTATGGTATCCGTAATCCAAGGGTATGACGGTTCCTTGATTAAGCATGTCTTAACCGGAGCGTGAACATCGTAAATTGTCAGAATGTTTTTATTCAAAACCTCAACCATTTCATTTATGTTAGGCAAGTCGCAAATGTTGTCCCAATTTATATTCGAAAATTCACTATCAAGTACTTCCTTGTTTATTTGTTTAAGGGGTCTATACGTTACTGAATGGGGTTTATATTTACTACGCTTAATGCCAAATTCACAGACGATAAGCGAGTGACCATTCAATGAGCTAAAGGGTTCAACGGACACCTTTTTGTGGTGGAGATTAGTGCATACAAGGTCGATCAAAGTTTCACTATGATCTGTGAAATGGGTAGGCGAGCTTACTAGCTGTTTTAAGCTTAGGCTATTCAGAAAGTGACATACTTTCTTTGTTTGCCCGTTAGTATTTAGTAAGTCGACATTAAAGTCACCGAGTAGTACGTAGTGGTCACATTTTACTAAGGAGCTAATAGAGTCAGTTATGGCATCGAGAAAGAGGTCCAAGTCGGAGCGAGGAGGACGATACGCTGTTCCAATAGCAATTTTAATACCATTTAGTGCTAGGGTAATCCACATTTGTTCTATCGTCCCGTACCTTGGATCACTTGGAGCGGACCAGTTACGAGCGGTGAGACCGCGCTTAAGATAGAACCCCACGCCTCCCCCGCGCCCCCCGTGTACAGTCAACGGCCGTGGTATGTGACGGAGGCGGTAACCAGGTACAGTAGGCGCACGCCCCTCCTCGCCGGTTCGTAACCAAGTCTCGTTGACTGCAATCACATCGAAATCATTCAATTGCACTGCTGCTATGAAATCATCGTGATTCGTTCCAAGGGACCCCGCGTTTAAAAAACCAACTTTGAGGCATTTTTCAAGCATAATTATTTAATTGACAAACAATAACCATGAAGTACTGTCAAATGCATGAAATTATTATTTTTGAGCTCAGGTAAAAATACAAAGAAGGTAAGCTGATAACAATAATTATCTTTGGTTAATAAGGCAAATGCTAAGGGTAAATGGTCAATTAAAAAAACACCACTGTAAAACATAAACATTCTAAATAATAAAAAAGCGAAATGGTCAATAAAAAAAACACTATTGTAAAAAATAAACATTGTAAATAATAAAATAACGAAATGGTCAATTAAAAAAATACTGTTGTAAAACAAATAAATTGTAAATAATAAAATATTAATTAAGATTAGCAGTAATTTAAAATTAATCAAGGGATATAACGGCTCGAACCCGATAGATGAAACTGTAAATAATGTTTGTTTATAATTGTATGTAATTGTAAATATTATTTGTATATAACTGTATGTATAATGTGTAAATGGAAATGTTGTATAAGTTTTAGCATACAATAATTTCATAGTCAAACAAAGATAATAGATACGTGCATTAGCAATAAGTTTGTCAGCCATGTTATTGTAAATAATATAATATGTAATCGTTTTAAAAATCTGGTGACTGGTTAATTGCCGAGAACACAATAATCCGAGTTTACTCCCATCCGGTAACACTGGTAACACACCGCCCCGTGATAGTAACAATGATTTAATTTGATTTAAAAAGTGTAAAACAAAATAACATACGGTTCCATTACGAAATGTGAAACAAATTTGCATAATGATTTGAAAGTTTAGCGTAAAGAAAATAAATGTGATGTGTAAAAAAAAACTGTATAAAGATTGATTAAGAAAAGAAAAAGCGGTTACACAAAACAGGTTTACATTACGTGCACGGAAACAATGCAAACTAGTCATCAGCCAAAAATCCTACTAATGTCGCTATCACATCGGACGCGCATAGCTTTCTGGTTATCTTCCCTGCGGGCAAAGATTTTCCCATCCCTTGTCCACACGTACTTCCATTTGTGCTGACTCCCTGCCTGTCGAGCGTGATAAAATAACTGGCCGTTCGTCCGCGTTAGGCGCTCGTTAACGTAAACACGGTGCGCCGCCGCTGGCCCAGTCATATCAAGGTCGCTTGCACTTAGACCGCGTCGCACTCGAGCCGCTCGCAGTAGCGCGTCGCGCGTGGCTCGCCTTGCGAATCGCACGGATATGCTGCGCGGCCGCTGCGCTGCGAGGTTGGCAGAGATGGTATTGTCGGACATTTGTGTTCGATTACGGAGCGTAGATCCTAATCGTTCAGCATGAACAATATCCCTTTCATCGATGGTGATGCCAAGCTTTGTGGAGAGTACCTTAACTAGGTGTAGGGTACTCTCGTCCTTGCATTCCGGAATCCCGCCAACCTCGACGTCATTGAGAAGCAACTCCTGATCCCGCTCGTTCAGCTGGCATCTCAGTTCAGCAATGGTGGCCTCTAGTGGATCTCTGTCTGGCTGAATTTTTTGCTCCAGCTTAATTTCAAGAGCACTGACTCGCGCTTCCACGCTATCCATTCGCTCGTTCGAAGCTTTCATGGATTCTCTAAGGTGAGCCATTTCCGTCCGTAATTGCTGGAATTCTGAATGCATCAGGCGAAACTCTTTGCGCAGCTCTTCCTTAAACAGTCGCAGCTCGTCCGCGAAGTCAGGAGGCAAATTAATGTCTAGTGCCGTACAGTCCAGAGCGCTGGTGTCCATCAGTTCCTCGGATCTTCCGTGCTCCTCTACTTGAGCAGCCCTAGCCCCTCGAACTGGCGTCTCGGCCTTATTATCCCTGACCCGATTCTTGTCGCACTCAGGGCAACGCCAATTTGGTTTAATAAAACCAGTCCCAGGAAGGCAAACACAGGCACGATGGTAAAACCCATTACATTGACTGCATTTAGCGGCATCTATCGTTGACAGAAATTTGGCGCAACCACGACACTTCGCTGTAGGCATGTTTCGTGCGCAATTGGAACTGCGTCTCCCCAATTCGTAACTTATCGATCTGTTGATCGTTCCACACGGTGTTGACAGATGGCGCTGTTTTCAAGTTATAGTTTGACAGGGTTTTATGGCTTATAAACACCATACAGCGTCACTGATGAAATCAGAGCAAAACACACACTCTCGGACGGCACTTCAGAGCAAACTTTTAACTTTTTTCAACTTTGTTTTTTTTATTTGTTTGTTTGTTACTAATGTTAGGGTAGATTATTAACACTTTGTCTTTTGTTTTAAGTTTACACAGTAATAACTTTTTATACACTGTACTTGCACATTGGAGAACGTTTTGTGTGGTGAATTATTATTTGATGTAACGTTCTTTAATATAATTGTTCGTATAGAATGAGTTGTTTTATTTAAACCACTATTCGCAACAGCAATGAGTACCGACCAACTTGACGTCCGCGACGTCACTCCACAAAAAATTTATGTTTTTTATTTATTTATCTTCGTGTTATGTTAGTTTATACTTAATCAAGACATTTCGATACAATGTAAAAAAAAACATAAAATAAAAAATCAAAATATGTTTGAAGCTAGTTCACTGACCATCCTATTAAATTAGATTTGTATTTAAAATCTTAACTTAAAACTTTAAATTTTTCTTCTTAAAATATCATAATTTTAAATAAATTGGAATCATCATCTGCCTAGTCTTTTCCCAACTATGTTGGGGTCGGTTTCCAGTCTAACCTGATGCAGCTGAATGCCAGTATTTTACATGGAGCGACTGATTTATTTATGTGAATAAATTAGAATCACATTTACTTTAAAAGCTTAACTTTCCTTGTCTGAATATCCAAAATTCGTTAAGAAAATTTTGAACTTTGAGATGTACTCTTGCACAACTGGGGTAACTAACGCCCTAAAATTAAAATGTTGTAAGCAAGAAGGGTTCTTTGATCTCACTCTAGGTATTTCCATATTTTTATTAGATTGTAACATCGACACGTGACAAGCGATTACGTAGGAAATCTGAAGAGGCACTCATCGACAAATCTCTGAGGGATCTTAATAGGATGCGGTGACAGTAATAGCGCAAAGCGCAAATGGATAAGGGGATGGGATTGTACAGTCAAGTCTTTTATATCTTTGTCAGTTTTCAAATTATTTCCTTTATCAAGTCAGCGGGGTAATTGCATACCATACATCAAATGACAATAAAATTTATCGCAATGGGTTTTATGTATTTTGATAGTTCATGAGCTCACTGAGCAGTTGTTAAGCAAGTTGAGCAGACGAATTTTTCATATATGAAGCAATAACGCAGCACAGCACAGGACAAGATTTTGCAGGGTAGGGCATGCGAGGCAGACTGGTTGATGGACACATAATGCCTTTTAAGTAGACTTTCATAGCATTTTTTTTATAATTATACTCGCGAAAATCTAAGAAGTCCGTTTTGACAGCTATAAAAATCGTTTGGCTAGCGATGAAAAAAAAAATTGTTTCTTATATACTGATTCTCGAGACATATCGATTAAACATGCTTAGAGAGTTTGTAATCGACGACTTATCTACATTGCTTCATACTGATTCTCAAGGCATAACGTTATAATATAAGTACGAGAACGAAACTTCAAAACGGACTTCTTAGATTATCGCGAGTGTAGGTACTTGATAGCAAAGATCAAAATTAGCCTTTGACTAATGTCAAGTTGACATCATCCTAAAACCTTTTTACTGACCTGGCTTTTTTTGTATTTTTTTTCATCTGTTATTGTCACATTTTTTATTTCGCAACTAAAGAAGATGGCTGAATGTGATTCTGCGGTAAGTATTGACATTACGACGGAATTTACCGATCAGCCGACTAGCTATAGTGACTAAACCATTGGACATATTTGACTGTGTATGCCGACTGGGAACGTCATTAGATAATACGAAGTTTAATAGTGTGTCGGTAAAGCAGATTCTAATGAGCAGGCAAAATCAAAAATACCCATGGTGACGAATATACATTTTGGATGTGACTGTACATGTACAAGGATGAAGGGCGAGAGGTCGTCATCCCCATCGTCGGCTGGCTTTGATGTAGCCTCCCCCAGTGTCGCAGTGATTTGTTTTGTATGATGCCCCCATTATATCCGAGTGGTTTAACGTGATAAAGCCGTTAGGTACAGCCACGTAGGGGATCAGGGGTTGTCTAGGAATTTGCATTTGTGTATTGGCGAAGAATCTTCAAATTTGTTGTGGTGGCGTTAAAAATTTTGTTTGCCGGTATGCAAGATTCTTTCATTTTTAGACAAGGTTTTTTTAAAGTAATTTTTCATGAAAATATCCAGAACAGCAAACATATTTTGTCATACCTTCTTAAATAAACCAATAACCAACATTGGCAATTCTGTCTAAGCTGATTACTATTCGCTGTCGTCAAAAACAGTGTAACACTGTGCATCCAATGTGCTCCTAGATAAGTAGCTACGATGTCTCCGGGAAAGGTCCACCCTAATATTATGGGATGGATGTTGTCCTTAATGTGTAAATATATCATGTGAATCCTGTTAACTGCCACCCCATCAATTTTGGTCTCGACTGGAGCACCCTTAAGTAGAATAATAAAACATAAAAGACATATTATGAAAATATTATGCCATGATGTCCGGGAGCAGTAGTGGCCCAGTGACACAGTATAAATAACTAACAGTATGTCTTCATATAAAACGACCGAAACGACGCGCTGTGCACGGCGTATATCAGTACGCAACAGTCTCGAGTGCGCGGCAGTTACGCATGGACGTGGCAGGTTTATCTATCGAGGGGCTGTAGGTAATTATTTCAAGGTCACTGCCGATACATAATACTATTACCTTATTATACTGTGGTCTGTATCAGTGTTAACGGCCGCGACTTACAAGTTGTAGGTCGTAGGTTCGAACCCAGACAGCTACTTTACTTTGTGTAAAATCTTTCCCTCCGTATCAAAACGTCCTAAAAGTAAAGCAAAACGACACTTATGCAAAATATCCTGTAAGCAAATCGTCCTACGAGCAGTTCGTCCTATTACCACTGCTCTCAAAACGGTAAAGGAAAACATCGTGTGGAAACCGGCATGTCCTATAACCAAACATTCGAAGACTGTGAATGTGCCATCTACCAACCCGCACTGGGTCCACGTGGTGGATGACGGCTCACTCCCTTTCGCCGAGAGGAAGCCTTTGTCACCCCTTAATAGTACAGAAGGATTTTTTTTGTAAAAAAACCTCTTTTCTTTCTTCTTCAATCGCTCTCTACTGAGAATCGTGACTTGATGATATTACCCAATACAATAAAAGATTATAGTGTTTTTTATGAATACTGGTCGATATATTATGCTATCGACCATTATTCATAAAAACACTAAAATCTAGAATCTGTAAAAGCAACAAAAAAAAAATTAATATAATATAAAGATACCCTAAAAACTACAGCAGTTCTTCCTTACGACTTACGCAACCTTACCCTACTAATTTTAATGCATGAAATATTAACGATATACTTAGGTCATAAAAAAGTAAAAAATATCAAATACTGATAGGAATTTTTCCAAAGTGACCATTAAAAAAACCGTGAATATGCCAGCCATCTTTATCCACTTACGTTTAAGCAAACGAATAAGAGAACCCGACACATGTTTTTGATATTTGATTTACAAACAACCTTTTGAAGATAAATCATTACGACAAAAATAATAAGGAAATGGCATTTAAATAAAAAAACGAAAAAGACTTTCGAGATAAATTAACGATGGATACCTTTGTCGTTTATATTCCTTTCTGAATATATTTTTTCACATGTTTTCTTTATATAAGCTCTCGAATTCTCGATAACACAAGGTGAGTCGCCGACTCAATTTCCGACTAGAGATGTGATCGATCACTGACATAGTAATCGAGAATCGTTTGGTATATATACATACCTATGTACATACATAGTGGTACTGATTTGTATGGAACTAGTGGTGTGGAACAAACACATGATGCTATCATATAATAATAATGTTTATGTCTATACTTAGTGTATATGTAAACATACAGGTAAGGTCATTGTGAGATATCTACTAAGCATACTCTCTGACATATAAATTATTGGTGTTCGTGCCACTCTCAAACGCACCATTTAAAACTTTAAACCAGCGTCAGACAGTATATGTTTGGCATTCATGCTGAAATGGACCTTTTTGGCGCAGACGTGAGGTACGTTACCACTATTGTTATCTTTTCTTTCTTTATTTAATTCTGTAAGTTTCAAAACAGATATAGGTACCTGCAGAATTTCTTTCTTAAAATAATAATCATAACAACACCATTGCCATTTCCACGCGTTTTGCGATTTTTCCCGGGCACATGTATATCTGATCTCACATGTAATTCGAGTGTACTATACAGTTGCTGAAACACATATCGGCAAATATCGGATATTTTTGCTAAGTCATATTTACATAATGTGTTTAATAATGGGTTTGATTTGAACATTACTTGGCAGACATGTTTAATCATATTACACTGGATTAAATACGAATACCTAAGCAATATACAATTGTGTAATTAATCCAATAACGTTATTTAATTCTGTAGTTTCTAGTCTATACTTTCATTATAGTTTTAATTTATTTCGTATTTTCGTTTGAGATGGCTGGCACATATAATGGTGTGAGCCCCGCTCGCCCCTTGGATCTTGCCCTAATTATTTTCTTCTTTATTTTTCTTGTAGGCAAAAGATAAGGGTAGATAAACAATTTCTATTGCATAACTAAACGGACAATTACTTTGCGCAAATAGCGGCTAAAGGATTTGCCAACGCTACGCAAATACTTCTTGTAATGGGAAGAGAAACCTTGTGTTCTAGAATATTTCAAAAATGGTTTCTTTTTCTGCAAAATTCTTGATCTCGATTAAAATCTTTTATGCCAGAAAAATAAACAGAGTTCAGTTTTGTAGGAAAATTGTTTCATGTTGTTTTTTTAGTGAACTAGCGACCCGCTTCCTGCACGGTTTTTACGGGTTGACAATACATCCAGATTTCTTTATTATATTACTAATGTTTTTACGAGTTGACAATATATTCAGATTTCTTTATTATAATTATTACTAATGTTTTTTACGAGTTGACAATACATCCAGATTTCTTTAATATACAGGCTGTAAGGGTAAACACTCTTACCATTCAAACCATGGGTAGTTGACTTAAATATAAAAATAAATGACCGAACACAACAAAAAAAAACGTTATTTTCATCAAAAGATTTTAAAAAGTTTCTATCCGGCACCGTGCTCTCTAACGAAACAGCTGACTGACTGAGGGAGAGGTCGCGCTCGCGGCCGGTCAGGTTACATCCCACACCCCCCGCCCGTGTTGAGACGCAAGTTCGTTGCCCTAGCGCATATGGCAACGAACTTGCGTCTCTTTTGGTAAAATGTAGGTTTAAAAAAAAGAAAAAAAAAGTTCTAATTTTCCATTGATTTTACGTTCTATAAATGAAACCAAACCACTGGTTGCAAGGATAACGGTGTTCACCCTAACACCTTGTATTACAAATGTTTTTACGAGTTGACAATACATCCAGATTTCTTTATTATAATTATTACTAATGTTTTTACGAGTTGACAATACATCCAAATTTCTTTATTATATTACTAATTTTTTTTACACATAAACCTTTCTGTTTAAGTTATCTACATGTTTCAAAATTGAATCGTTGTTGGTGTTTTTTGTGTTTTTGTTTTGTCCCATCAAAATCCGTTGTGTATTTTAGAAGAACAACGCGGTCACACAGACGGACACGAAAAGCGACTTAATTTATATGTAAGTATATATATTGTACCTAGTTCAATGTGGAAAACCATTATTTCACTGCAGCGTTTCCCAATTTCCAATGGAATAGTATTGGTTTTGATATAATTAAAAGTGGGTAGTGCGTGGTTGGGTAGCTGCTGTTTATTCCCAAATATATTGTGTTTTAGATTCAATCAGCCTTAAACTAGAATAGAATGGGTAGTGGGTACTACATTATAGGAAAGCGATATTCGATTTTCATGATATTACGTTTCAGATATAGATTGCTTTAGTTATTATTGAATTACAGTTATTAAAAGCGATAGTGCTGCCGTATTAATGAATACTATTCATTTAAGAAACCCAACTCAAACTCCGCTTATTTCAAAGTTAAATAGGTATTATTTCAAAAAAGGACAACCTTATGTCGTGAATACTTCACGTTAAATAAAGTACCAACATTTTGCAAGTCAAATAAAGACGTCGTCGCAAAGACAGCGTCGAAACCAGACTCAACCACAAGATCGTGTTACGAACATAAGTGTACACCTACCCTAACAAGGACAAACGGGGTTTGCTTCCAATATTAATGACTTCGTTAACAGTAACTAATTTATTTACTCTGTAAAATGTCGCTTTCGTTAATTATTCGCTCACGATTCGTGAATCTCTGGCACGCATTACTCTTGCCAATTGAAGGCATTTGTATCGACGAAGCCTATTTGATATGTAATGAATTATGTATGTGTGATACGTGTAGGTAAGGTTTTCATACACTGCATGGGGGCTTTATGCGATGCGTAGCGATATACGCGACCATAGAAATATAAATGTACGCGACTGACGGCACACTGAAAGTTTGTGATATTTTTAAAGATTTAATGTCTGGACTTTAAAAGAGAAATAGGTACTCAGATAGGAAATGTCGACTCCATCTAACTTATTTTATATTATAAAATATTTATGGCGTTCAAAAGTGATTTTGAGATCGTATGTACAGAATAAACAATTTTATTTCATTTGTGACCGTGAAGTGTATTGAGGAATCCTAGGCAACTGGTCGGAATTACAATTTTGATTTTGTAATGGTGAATGCGAATCTTTTTCACAAGATCGTCGGTGCACCTTCACAGTTACATTACCTCTGATTTTGCATCACTGACAAAATGCAGTGATCTTTATTGTCGTCGCAATAAGGTTGCTATTGGGTGACTGTCATTAACAAGTCGGTCAAAATAACAATGATCTTTATTCTCGTCACGATAGGGTTGCTGCTGAACGAACCGAAGCTCGTCGTCATAGCTCATCGGCGTAGAGGCACTCGCTTTCCATGTGTCGCATTCCTTATTTCTTTGTACGCACTTCGCACGCCACGCACTGCACACACCCGGAGGTTTAGTGTGTCTGAGGTTTTATTGGTCGCAAAATGTACGTGACTGTAAAATGTATGATAACAAATTCCTATTTGCTTACATTTGTTTTAATTTATTTAAATTGCGATTGGATCGAGTGGTGTTTGTGTGGAGTAGAATAGCGTAATAGGAACAAATAAAATAACGGTAGATATACGTTCATTTTCTCCGGCGAGTTATTTACAAGTAGGTACCTTGAAAAAAAGAATCCTAATTCTAACTAATAATATAAATGCGAAAGTGAGATTGTTTTGTTTATTTGTTTGTTACACTTTCACGCTAAAACGACTGAACGGATTTAGATGAAATTTGGCTCATGGGTAGACCATGACCTGGCATAGGGCATAGAATACTTTTTATCCAGATATTCCCACAGGATCGAGAAACCGCGGGGCACACAATCATAAACGGAAATAATAGAATATAGGCGATCCATCTCGTCGTTTGGCATGTCAGTTCTAACATAAAAATGTATTCTTTGATTGAAGTTCACTGTGGAAATATTTTTTTTGTCATATTTACTTTTTTTTAAAGGTCTTGTAACTAGGCCTAAAGGTAAAGGATATCGTAAAAAAGTGAATAAAGAGAAATAGACTCAAACTTATCGCGGCCTTGTCTACTATGATTTCCATGTCATGTAGGTAGATACAGTATATTTTCAAACAAAAAATAAATCATGCAAAAAATAAAACCTACCATTTTAGTAAGACTTTCGAATTGAAGCTTCCAAAACATGAATATGAAATTAAATGAGGCCCATTCGTATGTATATTTCTGTTCATAAAACATCCCAGGACAATACGACGTCATATTATTTTATTCCGTCCCTGTTCATTCTACACGGCCAGCCATTTGTGAGAGAAAAAAAAACACGATCGCACCATTTCTCCCTTGGTATTTATTCGCAGTTACCGATATTTACAATGCAATAAAGCTAACCACAATAAAAATATGGTTGCTGGGTAATAATGGCTGCCATAAAAGCATTTTATCGCGCCTGATCAACGTACGTAGTGGCTAATTTGGCTCCTGCTAATTTTGATTCATTTGTCGTGTAAATAAGAATTAGATTCTCATTTCTAATGGAGGGAGTGGTTGCCCATAAACAGCGAGTTATTATCGTCTGTTTGTTACCCACTGGTGTTAATGTAATAGTAGAGAATACATTATTATTTCCCTGGGCGTATACTTATTACATAATGTTCTCGATTCTAAATTAAAGCTCGCTTTTCGTGTTTGTCTACATGTCCGCATTGTTCTTCTAAACCACGCATCAGATTTTAATGCGGTTTTCATATTATCGTTTAGAGAATTTATTCCGGAAATTTTGTGTGTATAACTATTAACGTATTTTTAATATTAAAACTAAGACATCTCGATGTTTTGTCAAGTCATAAAAACTGTGCAAAGCGGATCGCTAGTTCTCAATAGATGAATTTCCTTTTCAATCAATATTATCAATCTGACGAAAGTCTACCCTTGATAGATTACCAATTACAGGAGAAAAGGCAAAAGCCATCTAGAAGACAGTATTTTCGAGTTTCCATTATGCAAACTAACACAATAGCAATAGTAGAAGTTAATAAACTTAATACATACATACATAAAGTCATTCATTCTTACCATAAGGGTAGGCGGAAACTACAGAACGCCACTTGCTACGATCCTTACATACTCCTTTTGCTTCGTTTACGTTCATACATCTGGTCATACAAGCACGCCGCCGGTTGCGAGTACTACGCACCTGACCTAAGGATTGCAGAAAAAATATCGATATTTTTTGTTCGATATATCGATATTTCCCGGTGATATTTATTATTTCGATATATCGATGTATCGATGTATCGATATAAAATATCAAGTATCGAAAATGTATCAAAAACGATATATTTTCAATAGCAACACCGTTGTAGCCGCTGACTAAAACCGCTGGAATTCAGAGCCGTAAAAATTATTAGTACAAAAGTACTTCTTAGTTTGGTATTTAAATGATTATAAAACTTCAACTACATAAAGTAAAATTTCTTTTTGAAAATTCCACCGATACATCGATATATCTATATTTTTTTTTCGATATATCGAAATCGATATTGATATGTTTTTTAAATATCGATACGATATATATCGATACTTTTTTACACTTCTTGCATCCCTACCTGACCTTTCTGAAGAATATCACCAATAAGGTCAGTTTAAAGCCTCCTAGAGCGTCATTTAAAATAACTTGTACTAAGGTAATGGCACTATTATGAACGTGAAGTTTTGTTACCATTATGTAACATGTAATGTAATACGACAATCCAGACTAACATTATATTACATTGTTATACAAGCCACTTACTACTCACATAAAATATTGTTATAGGTATTCTAACTTTCATAGAATTTATGCGTTCATTCTTATTGCCTCTTACGGTTTACCTTTCATGTATGTATCATGCATAAATTACGTCATACGCTATGTGAGAGCAAGGGTTTCAAGCCAGTGTGACCTGAGTGTGAAGTGTGACGTGACATTTTTTTTTCTAACTGAACAGGCAACTGGCCTGCTGGGGACTTTGTTGCGCCACTTCTTCTTCCCAGCTAAAGCACTAGGAAGCGGTGAAGGGTGGGCGTTTTGGGGGACTGTCTTATGTAATTTTGACGTTTCAAAAGTGCTGATTCTCAGCCTAGTTTGAATAATGACTTGATTTAATTTTTTATTTTGATTTTGTGACATCGTATGACATGTAAACCCCAACTCTAACAAATTTTTGTTAAATATTACCAACTAAATAAATAAATAAATAATAAATAATAATAATTTTTATTGACATAAAACAGGTATTACATATACTTATTGAAAGCCCTGGCTCCTGAGCTAGGTAGCAACCTGTGTGACAGGAACCAGTGTCTTCACCCAATTGTGTTTTAGCGTACAATGTACAATAAAAATAACCAAAAAAAAAAAAAAAGGTAAAGTAGGTAATAAACACTAAATATAAAAATTAAAAAAAAAGAAAGATGCCTGCATGCTCTTATTGTCTATAATATTTGTGTGTGTTATAGACATATATTATAGACAATAAGAGCAACTGATATGTCAATAATATTATCTATGGTTTAATTTATGGGGGGGCTCAAAAAACCAAGACATTCGTGTGACGTAATTTATGGCCTCAAGTTTCAGGGTCATCAGGCCAGTTTCGGTTTCAAATAGAACTCGAAAATGCTACAAACTCTGCTGACAACCTAACCAAGAGAGAGCAGCGTTATTAAAACCATAAAGAATAATAATCTTGCAAAATGGATTCTAGCTCCAGGTAACTAGTATCTTGGTAGTTGAAACACTGGTTTGCATGCAAATGACATAAAATCGACTGCATTCTGGACAGCTGTGGCTGTGACCTCATACCTACGTGCAAGGTATTTGCGTCACAGGTAAGCACTTGTCTGGATTATAAGTGGACCAATTGCCTTCCTTTGACCTCCTAAGACTTAATATTATATCTCAAAATTACTAATTTTATTGCAGTTGAGAATAAGAGCAATACTGACATGGAGTTTTAATTTTCTGATTTTTAAAGCGACTGGGTTTGTAAGGGTATGGTCAAGACAGCATCTCCCCTTATACGAACATCTAATAAAATAGGATTGACCCAGTTATCGTGTTAGTATGTTAGGGGTATCGTATTACCTAGTTACTGGGTTGTGGAGGTCAGATAGGCAGTCGCGCCATGTAAAATACTGGTATTCAGCTGCATCCGGTTAGACTGGAAGCCGACCCCAACATAGTTGGGAAAAGGCTACGCAGATTGATTGATGTCAGTTCTACACATTTTTGCCTTTTCCATCATCGATATCGCTGATAGAATGTCACTTTGTCTAGGGTCTCAGATTCATAAACTCTTTGTCAAGTGTCAATTTGTCAAGATTGACAAAGCAAACGAATGGCTAACGTAGGTATAGTGCGCGCGACTGGTGGCGCTGGTGTGCTTAATTATATACTCTTATATTTAAAATATTCAATATTTATTAATAATTAATCTATATATTATTAATATAATTAAATAATTCTATAATTAATTCGACCTCGCATGACAAGAAGGCGGCATACTTATTAGTTCCAATGTCAGCCGCAAGCAGATTTATCTTGCGAGCACTCCATTCATAATTTTTTATACAAAAGCTAACAGTATATCAACAAAAGGGCAGCTGAAAACCAGTACCTACTTACCCAAAAAATGGGAAATAAATCTCTTTGTTAAAACTGACATTCAGTACATGAGAAATGACTGATTTGCATCCAAAGTTCCCTGCAACCACTATTTTCTTTACCAAATGAAGGGGCAGACCGCAATTTGGCCTCTAGAAAACTTTCGTGCCGAAACACTTGTCAGTTCCCACCACTTGGCTTGTCCTTTGCCACTTCAATTGAGATTTCTAAGAACTGTGTCAGCAACTTCGAATTTTTCCGGAACTTCCTCGTTGCGGAATTTTTTGCATATAGAAAATAGGGGAATAGTTTTCTGCAGCTCCTTGAGAGAGTTTACTATTATGCCTTACCAGCAATAAGCTTCTATTTCAGACCCTCTTTTTAATATCGCCGTAGTTGGATATGCAGAGGTGTGACCGTCTTAGACTGCCACGTCATAGTTCACGGGTTCGAACCCAATGCACCTCTTACTTTTCGGATTCATGTGTGTATTGTATAGTTACCAGTTGCTGCAAAAATCGGTGAAGGAAAACATCGTGCGGAAACCGACATGCCTGAGAGATGTTTTTCGACGGCATGTGAAACCAAGTCAGAGGCCCAGGCAGCATAAAAACTTTGACACCAGGTTAATCACTAACCACACGAAAATGAATTAAAGATAGAAGAAATTGGTTAAAATATAATCAGCCTATAATTTTCCCACTGCTGGGACACAGGTCTCATTTGTGTGAGAGGGAGCGGGCCGTAATCCACCACCCGGGCCCAGTGCGGGTTGGTGAATACTTGGAACTTCATTAATTCATCTTGAAAATGTTAAATAAGAACCTCTAGTTTGCTCCAAGACATTATCCGTAAGTACTCGTAATACCTGTTCCCTCTAAGTATGCAAATTAAGCACACAATTGAACAAAGGCTTTAAATATTAATGCGCTAAATAACCCGTAGAGTTATTATTAAAATAACTGTGTTCTTTAGGGTCCGATCACAATTGAACAAAGGAACAATCTGATCGTATCTTACCTACATCTATTTAAAGCCGGCAATAATGTAAAAACTTTCTGAAGAAAAAAAGGGAGGCCCAAAACAATTTCAACATTTCAGTATCTATTGAGAACCCCTGACATCACTATTATAAATTCCCAGTGCACAAAACTGAAAATTATTAACATAATGAAATGCCCCATAAAATAGTAGGTATTATTATCTCACCGGCGGCGAATCCTGGCACGGCATTGTGTCCGCACCCTTACAATCGCAGACAGAATTATAATTGAGAACCGAAAGCCGTTCTACGCAACGCCATCACAATTAGAACCATTTCAAGGAGCCTGGTTATAGCTATATTAAACTTTATACATTATTCATTGTGTTATAGGGTACTGTAAGGCTCAATAAAGATAAAATATTGAAGTAGGAGATGTGTGTGTGATTTGCTGTCATTATGACTAAGTGGTGTAAGTAATCAGTTCATTGGGCATGTAAATCCTTTGATGAAGAATTGAATGAGAAGAATTTATTGAAATGAACCAAAGTGCATACATTGATTATTTTATACCAAACACTGCTTTAGATTACTGTGTCTTCTTGATGCTTTTGCACGTCGATCCAGCAACCCACACTGGGCCCGCGTTGTGGTCCCTGCACCTCTCACAGAGAGGAGGCCTGTGTCCCAGCAGTGGGAACATGATACTCGTACCTACGCTGATTATGCTTAATACTTTAATGGTTTTTATTTTCATGCTTTTTCAACCGCCATCGTGCGTAACACACTTTCATTCACAATCCGAAGGATTTTGTAGGAAATTCCTAATCTATTGCTTCACATTTGAAAAATTCTTCTGCTCAATAAAGTAATAACGCAATGAATGTAGATGAACAGTCAAAAAAAAAAAAAAAACTACAAAGTGAAAAATAAGTTTAATTTCAGAAGTTAGTGTCGTTGGTTTTGAATTTTACTTTTTTGCCACTAACTGCAACTTTTTTTTGGAAATCTGTTGTTTTTTTTTGTGTAAAAGAAAAATACAATACGTATTATTGAAGCTAACTCAAAAAGTCTTATTCGCAATCTGACAAAAATACAAACAATTTACCAACATTTTTGTCAAGTTTGACAGATTGCGACTTGAAAGGGAACGTTTTGTTAAGTACGAGAATTGTACTTCAGAGCAAATTTAATATTTATACAGGACCACCGCACAAGCTTCCTCGACCAAATGAAAAAATAATTTAAAAAATCGTACCATAATTGAAGAAAATACGATGAACATACATAAAAAAAAACACAAGTCGGACACAGAACCTCCTACTTTTTGGAAGTAGGTTAAAAATGAGAGACAGTGCCATTGTTAGTGTTTTACGACATTGTGTCTTGCTAAAGTTATTACTCTACTTTTAAACTAACGATATTGCCGTACTCATATTCCTACCAGAAAACATACACTATGATGAGGTTACAATGCCTTCAGGGGGCCTACCACCACCGCATACAGCAGTATTATTTTAATCTTACTTCAGTGGGGAAAGAGATGGAGCTAATACGTCCTGTAGAGCTTCATCTCTTTCCTACACTGAAGTAATATTAAAATAATAGTGCTTTAAGCAAACTCAAAACTCAAACTCAAAGCATTTATTTCAAATAAACCAATTACAGGCACTTTTGAATTGTCAAAGGGTCGGTCAGTCAGAAAATATGAAGCTAGTTGCCCATTCCAAAGCGTAGTAGGTTCCTATGGAGAAGAACGGGCAAGAAACTCCACGGACACTCTTTTAAATCAGAGTATTAATTAAGCGGTGGTGGTAGGCCCCCTAAGCTCCCCAGACAGATGCCGGAGAGATTTGAATATGTTTATAGTCATTTTGTGTAGGTACCGTCGACGTACTTATTGATCATAATTTTCAACGTTTTATAAGTAAGTACGTCGTAGAAAATTAACCTTATTACCACAAAACCGTGTTTATCAGTTGTCTAGCCTAAACACATGACATTTCTATATCGAGTTTGACATAAAACTGACATTAAACACGCGTTGAACAAGTGTCTAAGTTTTGTGTTAAAGCCCTAAGTTGTTAGCCAATGATTTTTATATAACTGTCCACGAGGTTATAAAATATAATCTGGTAATGATTTACTTCGTGATATAATATTACCAAACAAATGTTTGAGAATGAAGAGATCCGTAAGAGAACCAAAGTAACCAGCATAGCCCGACGAATTGAAAGAAAGAAAGGAAGAAAATACGTTTATTTTGCGGTAAACATGACGCAAAAAAAGAAATTAACACAAAGAATAAAAATAAGAAAGGTTGGGGGAATCATTATGCGTCACATCCACGCAAAACGGCCATCGCTCAGCATTATGCTGCGACCCTATGCAAGACAGAGCCCCAGCGCTAGTTTTCAGCGACAGCCGACGTAATAACGTTGACCAAACCAAACATAAAACATTGCCAAACTTAAGTTGCAGTAGGCAGGCAGGCATACCTATAATATTGCTCGCAGAACGAAAGTCATAGCGACCGCGTACCAAAGTCAAAGTCAAAGTCAAATAATTTATTTCAAGTAGGCACATTAAAGGCACTTTTGAACGTCAAATACATAGAAATAGAACTAATTCTAGTTGCCCCTTCCAAAAGGTAGTTTTCGTACCGGAAGACGTAGCGTTGGAAGGCCTGCCAATGACTGAATGACGATTGTGAAGGCCGCAGGAATCCGCTGGATGAGAGAAGCACTGAACCGGTCGAAGTGACAATGCTTAGAGGGGAGGCCTATGACCAGCAGTGGGCGTCTTTCGACTGAAATGATGATGATGGTGAAATCTTTTACTGCTACATAGGATTTAGAACTTTGAATCACCTAGAGACATGGCAAGACGTGTGTGTGAATGAGCGAACAAAAAAAATAAAAAAATAGAGGCATTATGACAAGAGGGGTGTGTGAATGAGCGAACAAAAAAATAAAAAAATAGAGACATGACAAGACGTGTGTGTGAATGAGAGAACAAAAAAATAAAAAAAATAGAGACATGACAAGACGTGTGTGTGAATGCGAGAACAAAAAAATAAAAAAAATAGAGACATGACACGACGTGTGTGTGAATGAGCGAACAAAAATAAAATAAAATAGAGACATGGCAAGACGTGTGTGTGAATGAGCGAACAAAAATAACATAAAAAATCAGATGAGCATAAAATCCGCCCATAAAATACCTACTAAACTGTATCAAAGTACCACCCACGACTTAATTATCCGTTCAGATAAATCGTAAAGACGCACAGACTCCGGTTGGGGTTGATAAGCCCTAATTACGGCATCAGATTACAACGTAGCACTAATGACCTGATGGTTAATCAGAATAGAAGGGAACTGGGTTGAAAACCGTTTTGTAGGTAAGTTAAGATACCTTTCATTTTGTGAATAAGTTTCAGACTATCTCGACCTGTGCTATTTTGGTTAAAATAAAATGTAAACGCAGGGAGGGGTTGCCTGCCAGGGTTGCGGGAAAGTCCGAAAGGGATACCGGAGCCCTTAGCAACCGGCAACTGAAGGAACACGGGTGGGTTTTAGTTAGTAAAGTCTGACACACCCTCCCGCTCCGCCCAAAGCGGGGAAGTCATCTGATGATTTCCCAACATCAAAAAAAAAAGAGAGGGGTTGCTATAGGAGGACATAAATTGGGACCTTATTGGTGATGTTATTCAGCAGGTCAGGTGCGTAGTACTCGCAACAAGCGTGCGTGTATGACCATGTACTCGTATGAACGTAAACGAGGCAAAAGAAGTATGTTAGGATCGTAGCAAGCACGTTCTATAGTTTCTGCCTACTCCCATGGAAAGATGGTGCGAGTTTATCTTAAAATGTATACCCAGGGAATTAATTATTATGAAAATTGGCTCATCTGGCCATTGGTCTTCTTCCGTCTTTCGGCAACCATTTAATTAGGGTTACCAATGTCAGGGTTATAAATGTTTACTTAATCGATATATTTGCAAAGCCAAATTTTCGTGGAAACTTGACCTGAACTGATATTTGCAAAGCCAAATTGTCTGAGGTCGTTGCAATAAAGATTGAAATTGAATTTGTCGATTTTTTTTTTTTTTGACTATTTATCTACACATCTATAAAAATAAATAAACTTGAAGTGACTATTTGCAATGACATAATAACAGCTTTTTACTAAATGCATATGAAAGTATATAGATAAGGTGCTAATAAAAAAATAAAAATAAATTCGTCTGTATGTCTGTTTATTCCTATTAGACCAATTTTGACGGGACTTACACTGGCAGATAGCTGATGTTAAAAGGAGTAACTAAGGCTATTTTTATTTAAAAAAAAATAATTTGTGTCCACGCGGAAGAAGCCGCGGGCTGTAGCTAGTTGTTGGTATAATAAAATCGAAGCGAATTCAAAACTGTACACTAAAAGTTATTTTTTTTATATTATTGCTGCGTATTCTAAGTTAGTAAAATGGAGAAGAAAATTAAAGAGGAATACAAAATTACAAACGATATTCTGTAGTTCAAAATAAATAAAGCCTTCGAGGGCTTTATTACGTGGAAAATCTGTGATGAGTTTGTTAATACTACGGTATTACCAGTGATGTAAATTGATGGGTTCACAATTATACAGCTTTCAACTATTGACAGGCTGTCGAAGTTAGTTTAGCAACCTGAATAATTGGAGCTCGAGTTATTTCTACCTGAATTCTTAGTATTTCATTCGAATGAAACATTGAATTTAGTTGAAAAGTAGATACCTACATATACAGGGTGTTAGGGTAAACACCGTTATCCTTGCAACCAGTGGTTTGGTTTCATATATAGAACGTAAAATCAATGGAAAATTACAACTTTTTTTTTCTTTTTTTTAAATCATCATTTTACCACAAGAGACGCAAGTTCGTTGCCCTATGCGCTAGGGCAATGAACTTGCGTCTCAACACGGGCGGGGGGTGCGGGATGTGACCTGACTGGCCGCGAGCGCGACCCCTCCCTCAGTCAGTCAGCTGTTTCGCTAGAGAGCGCGGTGTCGGATAGAAACTTTTTAAAATCTTTTAATGAAAATGACGTTTTTTTTTGTTGTGTTCGGTCATTTATTTTTATATTTAGGTCAACGACCCATGGTTTGAATGACAAGAGTGTTTACCTTTACAGCCTGTATATAAACTTACCTTTTTTTTAAATCCTTTTGCTAAATCAGGCTTTATTACTAAAGTTTTTCTGTTTTTGTTCTGAAAAGTAAACCTCGAGTAACATATACTGCGTTCGCAATTTAGTTTCCAAACATGCTGCTATGTGTTTTTGGAAAAAACGACTTTAAAATCGACACACAAATTCCAATTTCAGCTACAACTTCAAACATTTTTATATGACTGTTTCAACTGTACGAGTAATTCTAAAATCAACTTAACTCGCACTATAATAAAGTTTATATTCGTTTAAATGGAAATAATAGCATTTGGAAAGGAATTTATAACTACTAAGACTATGTCTATACACAAATTACCGTCAACAGTAAACATTTACATAACATAGCATTACGCCTGTATTCCCCGAAGGGTTAGGCAGAGTACCTATAGTACACCCACATTTCGCCAGTTATTGTAACAGGGGCGAGCCTATTATTGCGATCAACCGCGGGTACAAATCCAGACTCCGAGCTGCTCATGAGTAATTCTTGATGGAAAAACTCAATAACACTTTACCTGACCTGGGAATTGAACCCAGCAGGCGTAGCATGAGCACCGTTTTTTCGACGGAAGAGTAGACAAAAATGACGTTTCCTGTAGACAGTACGAGACGGCCACAAAAATTGAAAGAGTCAACTGCACTTTTTACGAAATTGACTCTTTTACATAATTCGACTCATAATTCTTTGTTTTATCATAGGATTTATCGGTTGTCAGTGTGATTTTGACAGTAAGGATAGAAAACTTTCTTCCGAAATAGTCTACATGTAAAAAGATCTAGACAAAGATCGTTAGAAATGAAAGACAAAATTACAGATTGTAGAAAGATTTCTACAGTGGATGTCAAAAATGAAGAAACGAACTGTCACTTTGTATAGAAAAAGTTATGTCTATTCTTCGTAGAGATAGAAAGCGCCATGCTACGCCTGCAGGACCTCGTAAGTAGCGCTTGCAAACACTAGAGTACTAAACCACTGAACCAACGAAGCAGTCCAGGTAAACTTATATTATAACTCTATTGATTGAAACTACTATCTAAGATAGTTTCTGCAACTCCGAGCTATTTATTATTGCCGGAGTTTCGACATACTTCAGAGAATATTAAATTATTTCTCCCCCATTCCGTCTTTTTTCAAAACCATAGCATGAAGTTCAATACGACCGTCTGTAAGTACTTTGAATTGTCAAAAGGTTAGTTAACATGTTCTAAGTCTAGATTATGGTTAAGTTATGTAGGTACATTGTATTTTTTCTAACAAATAATGTTGTACTATAGTGACATAATAATAACACACACACACATCGCACGCTGAGAACGAAAGTGACCTATCTCAAAATTTTAGTAAAATGAGTTAAATATACAAAATGACTCAAAAAAGTACACTTTATCACACTTATATTTAAAAACAGACCATTAATGGTCAGGGAGGGATAGAGGGCTTTTCGGTCTCTTGGTTTTTGAGCGCTTTACACTCCCCACACCAGAGTGAAAGGGAGGCAATCAGTACTGCACCGCAAGTGGATGTAGCAGAATGTGTCAAATTTAGTACCGTAGCGACCAATAATTACACTTTTTGTCAGTTTTGTGCCAATTTGTGGGCGTAAGTTTTGCGTACAATTTATAATCATTAAGTGACCAATTTATGGTATAGGTCACTTTCTTATTTTTTATATTGACAACCTAGGTGACATAAAATTAAATTCGGTCACTTATTTATTTAGGCAAGAGTTAAACACATGGACTCATTTCTGACACTATTTTTCCAGAAGTTATTTTACATTTACATTTTACATAGAAAAAATAATATTTTTTAATTTTTATATAAGTATATTTAAAGTTATAAGGCCAAATAATATTATACAAAAGAAATTCGTAACTTTCGTTTTTATATTAAAAAGTTATTTTAGAATGTATAGAAAATGTTCAATCAGTCGAATACATTTTATTCGATTCCCAAAAATCGTAAATTTTGACTTGAGTCACTTTCGTTCTCAGCGTGCGACATCAACAATTACATCAACATCAACAACAAAACAACGACACTGGATGACTGGACACATCACAATACCAAAACACGTTCCCAACATATTTTATTTTATCATATTTTCTTACTTTCTTTTAAAGCTGATCCAAAAGAAATGTATAAATATTGATCTATCGACTCACAAATGCTTTAAAATATTTTCTTTGAAGTCTCCAACCGAACAAGAACATATAAAGCTAATATTTTTTCTAAGAGCGTTTTTACCGACTTCAATAAAGGAGGATTTTTTTTTATGTATGTTCACCGATTACTCAGCCGTTTGTGAACCGATTTTAAAAATTATTTTTTAGTTTGAAAGGGTGTACTCCCGAAATGGTCCCATATAAATTTTATTAAGTTTGCTTGCGTAGTTTTTGAGCTAGCTTCAATATTACGTATTTTTCCCACAGTCTATGTAGACGATATAATTATTAGACTCCTTCACAGTTATTTACATAGCAGCTAGTAACTTGTGTGGTAGATAGCTAAATAGTGAAAAATAAAAACTTTTTACCAAAAAAAAACAACCGACTTAAAAAAAAACACGTGTCTTTGCTTTTTAATTTTCGTTTTTTGCCACCGACTTCCGAAATTAAAGTTATTTTTCACTTTTTATTTAGTGTTTTTTTTGAAGTCAGTTGTTTTTTTTTTGTAATTATTTGTATTTACCTTGAATTATTTTAAAATATAAATGCAAATTTTCTGCTATATTCCTTACTTGTTAACCAACTTCTTTTAATATAAACTCCTGTGCAAAAATAATAACTAAGAATTTTCCTGGAACCTGTAAAGCGATTCACTGAAACTTTTCGAGGGGAAGTTCTGTTTATTTCATTAATTTTAAATGAGTATAAAACGTTTTACTCAAGTAGGGGTATAATGAAAAGCTCGTTCAAGAAAACATCAAGCGTTTTCTAAGTTACGTTGGTATTCACATTCACGATGTAATAAAATGTTAGTTAATACAATTATGAAACGTAAAACAGGTTGAAATTGAAATGAAATGTGATGAATTAATGGGAACGAAATGAAACGGAAATTTCAGAAACGGGTCACTAAAGGCGATGATATTTAACGAATCATTACGCTAATGAAATCTTTGGAGCATACAAATTAACGTTAAATTGGGCTTTGGAATGTAATTTTAATTAAATTTTTGTTGTGATACATTTTCTAATACTTCAAGCTGTAAAGTGGGATTTGTTAAGACATTAGCAGGACTCCTACTCATTCATACTTTTATTTACACCATTATTTTATTTTAAATAAAAAAATCATGCAAATTAGGCTGAGAATCAGAACTTTTTGGACGTCACCACCTGCGCTTCACCACTTTCTAGTGCTCTGTTGAATTCAAAGAACTTGATTCTATAAAATAGTATGCAAAGCAATTAACAAGGAAACAAAAAAAAAATTGCCACACATGTCAGCTAGCACAGGCTAATATAACCATCAGCCATCAACCCGATTTTAATCGATACTTATCGAACTTTAAAGGTTCTTGAAAACTGGCGCGATATCGCGGGCGTGACAGGAAGTGCGACTATTGTTGCGCCCGCGATATCGCGCTCGTTTTTGGGAGCCTTAAAACAGTGGTTACCCAATGGAATGACATCCTGCACTTGCTCTCAAAACATTCCCTGTTTTAAGACCAGTGCTGGACAACAATATGAGGGAACTTTCGAGACATGTTATAGAACCAAAATTCGACATCCACTAACCGAACCAGTTGTGGGAGCATGGCTTGGCCGATAATTTTATCGAGTTCTATAAACAAAACAATATTTTTGAAGTGAAAACTTCTTTATGCGAGTTGAACGATTTTTGGTTGATTTGATTTTAGGCTAAGGTTTCGCGTCACAAGTAAGCTATTGTTAACAATATACCGTACCTATGAGTAAAACGTGTAGCGCTTGACCAGCATTGAAAGCAATTCATAGTTTTTATCACTTCTGTCGGCAGTACACCTAACTGCCCACGTATTTTTTTAAACATCGTACTCTGACGAGAAAAACCTTTACATGGGTAATTATAAATAACGAAACAGCACGCTTGGAACTCAACACACTCATTAGCGATAAGTAATGTTTTATTTTAATGCTCATTAAGGAGCTTGCTCGATTAATTTAACTGAGTACAACGTATTTTTATAGTGTGCAATCTTTTTATGTCAAGGTATTTTATTTCCTTTGTTGAATTGCATTTGTTAATTATTATTAAGGAAATGTTACACAAAAGCTGTGTATTTACTGTTAACTTAAGTATTTGGATCACCATAGAGCAACCAAAAGAAGTGTCACTTCATATTTCTTTTTACGGATGCAAGAAGTGCCAAAAAGTATCGATATACTATATCGATACTTTTTGGCACTTCTTGCATCCCTATATCGATACTTTTATATATTATTATATCGATATTAAAAAAATATATCAATATCGATTTCGATTTATCCAGAAAAAAATATCGATATATCGGCGAAATTTTCTATTTTTTTAGTTCATTTTTATTTGGTTTTATTCATAATATTAAATACCAAACTAGGAAAAAATCTTCTACTTTTTACGGCTCTGAATTCCAGCGGTAAGTCAGTGGTGTCAACAGCGTTGCTATTGGAAATATATCGAATTATTATATATCGCCTAAAAATATCGATATATCGATAAAAAAATATCGATATTTTTCTGCAAGTCTAGAGTATAATGAAGATAGCTACCACTAAACGTCCACTCTATTTACCTCCTGTAAGGTGACAATTCTATTTAAATACTTGACACAACTGAGTGCCTTTTAAACCGTTAATCGAAATGACTTTGATTCCTTCCTCAGGTCCGTGTAAATGGGATTGCACAAAAAGCTAGCCAGGAAAGTATACACGAACAAGCTACCGATCTGATAAAGCCGATAGTGACTCCTCATTGATCGGTAGACTACTTTTAATTGCTTTTGAAGATGAGACCTCCAATTGTATACACGGCTACACATCAAGCTATATATTTCCAGTTTATGCTGATCTCGCATTGTATAGGATTTCCGTACAATGCCAGATCAGCTTATACTGTTTAGCTTGATGAGTAGCCGTGTGTACGTTGTCATGTCTGTGTGTTTATTTTTTTAAGATTACTTACCCGAAGGGTGCCAATGGAACTACGTACCTACCTACCTACATGCCTACAACCTGTGTAACTACCTAGCTACCTACCTACTGATTGAGAGTCAGTGGATTATTTCACAAATCATGGTATAGTACACAGTCACGTGAGTGAAGCCGAGGGCTTATCTAGTAGCAGTCATTTATTTCAACTCTTATTATATTTTGAAGTGTGATTGATAATCTCATATTCGATATTTCATAAGTTTTCTGTACTTAGGTACCCTAAAAGGAAAAACGTCTATTATCATAGATTTTTTTAAGTGAAAATTTCTTTAGGCGCGTTGAGCAGTTTTTGGGTGAACAAAAATCATGGAACTCGCGTCATCGTCACGCTTGAACTGATTTATTTTTTTAGCGCCATCTACCGTCTACCGTTTGAATTACGTTGAGATTACGCTTTGTTGCTTAGTTTTCACTTCTATGGGCAGTCCCCAAAAACTGCCCCGCTTGTTTTTTTTTTTAATGGGTTGAAATAAATTAAACAATTTAGTTTTTTTTCTGCAACTTCTGTAACTTTCACTGGTAAACCTCTAAAAAGATTCACACATATGCTAAATAAACATTACTTCGTATATTCACTCAGTATTCACATTTGTTTCGGCCCGTAATTGGGCTATCCCTATACAAGAGAGCGCTTAAGCGAATTAGATGGAGCTTTCAAAGTCCTTGCTTGAGCTCAAGTGTTCACGTATCGCCGTTAACAGGGTTTTAACGGGATTTACCCCTCCATTAAGCTGGTTCTCTCTAACTGACTGCTACTGACTTTGTACTTAGTACTTCGATCATGAAAATGTAGCTAAAATCGACTTTGGTTTAAGAATTTTGAAGTCAATATCAGATTTGAGTTCACTTTATACTTACTTACTTACTAAAACTTTGAATAGAACTTTGACAGTAAGAACGTATTACAAACATGTGTGGTCTAGTTATACTCCTCGAATGACTAGGCTCATTTAGTATTGTTATTTTTTCATATTTATAATCTCATCGTATGCTGCACCGGTCGACGTAATCACGTCAATGCTGGCTGTCGCTGAAAACCAGCGCTAGGGCTCTGTTTCGCACAGGGTCGCAGCATTATGCTGAGCGATTGTCGTTATGCGTGGATATGACGCATATTTTCCCCCAACTTGTTCTATTTTGTGTTCTTTGTTTGCGTTATGTTTACCGGAAATAAACGTATTAAAAAAAATAAACGTATACCTAATTTAAAAAAAAACATAGTTTTTCCTAGTTTAGATGACCTGCTTAGTGAAATTTCGATCAAATCAGTTTGATATCTTATTTTTTTTACTTCATCTCATCATCTGCCTAGCTTTTTCCCAACTATGTTGGGGTCGGCTTCCAGACTAACCGGATGCAGCTGAATACCTGTATTTTACATGGAGCGACTGCCTATCTGACCTCCACAACCCAGTAATTGGGTAACACGATATCCCATGTTAAGACTGGTTGTTATTTTATTTGCTTATCATTTTTATTGTTATCATAATGTTTCAATATTTTCTTGATAAACTATTTTGTTGTCGGTTACTTATTTCCTATCGGTATACCAGCCATTATGGGATCCGCAAAGGGAATCTATTAATATTAAACTCTTAGTGGTTTATTTATAAACATTGCTTAAAGATAAGTAATGATTAGCGACTGTTTAACTATACATTTTTGACGTTTGAACGTCACTTAACTTTTATAAATAAACCGCTTAATTCGCGTTTACGAGAATAATTCCGTCTTAAACTGAAACTATCCAAAATCTCGTTATTGGCAGGGCACTCCTGTGCACCCAGATTCTAGCCAACTCAGACTAAGTGCATTTGAGTTCTGAGTTGGCCAAGTACCCACATTTGCCAAGATTGCCCAACATAGTTGTTTGTATGCGTGAACTTTAGTTTGTGGAACGTTCAGTTTGATCGATGAACGTGCGGAGGTTTGTGGGTGTATTGAAATGTTATTATCTCTAAATTGATTCACGTTTGATAGTCTGTTGCTGTTTTATTAAATGCAAATTGAACGCTTCGTTTAGGCACAGGTATCGGAATTTAATTGCGTTAGTCCATCGTATAGGTGTTTTGATTAATTTATAAAATCTAAAAGCTTCATATAGGCTTATAAATTCAATCTATAAAGTTTAGTGACAACCGTGCAGTTTCTTTAATCAAGGGAGAGGATTTTTCTCAATAGTGGGATGATACATGATAATATAGAATAGGTAGGTACTTTGAAATAATATTTGGAACTATGTTTTTACTAGCTGCGCCCCGCGGTTTCACCCGCGTAAGTCTTAATCTAGTGAGAATATCGGGATAAAAAGTATCCTATGTGTTAATCCAGGTTATAAACTATCTGTTTGCCAAATTTTATCCAAATCCATTCAGCCGTTATTGCGTGATTGAGTAACAAACATCCAAACACACAAACTTTCACATTTATAATAACAAACACACAAAATTTCACATTTATAATATGAGTAGGATTGATCTATAGAATTATAGACACCTTCTATAAATTCCATATAGCTTAAATTAAGTAATAATTTATTTATATAGTTTAATATCAAATCAACTCACGAGTCATTTTTAAGTTCGAACCCTTATAGAAATTATTCTCCAATAACATAAATTATGTTATTACAATATTTAATCACTTATTCGTTATCATTCCATTATAAATTTTGATCAGTAGTCCATTACGGTCTGTCATGCAAAACAAAGGCAATAAGAAAGGAAAAATATTTTTCAAGGGATTTTTATTTTCTGCTCGCAATCTAGAACATTTTATGCTCAAACGTTTTGTATCTAGGTCATCTGAAAGCGTCTACAAATTCACTTGTCCTCTGTTAACTTTGGCTCAGGGACTAAAACATTTGAGAATACGTGAGCATTTTCTATTTCATTTGGAAGCCATTGTGAGATATCATACGAATGTAAGGGTACTCAAATGAATGTTCAATTCTTAACTTATCAAAGTTTCGTTCAGATTTTTTTCATATCCAGCATCATCTCATACTTTTCAATCTGATTTGAATATTGTGCCATCGAATGTCAACAGATTTAATCAATTTGGAGCTTGATCGATAGATAAAGTTTTTACAAAGAATAAGTTATCTATAGGTACATACATATTAGCATAATAAAATTGTAACGAAGGCAAAACTATACAAGTGTACATTGAATATTTTTGGAATAAAAAAAAGTTAAAAAACTAAAACCCGACTACTTAAAAACCACGTTCTAATAAAAAGTATGAAACAAGAAAATATTTCAGACAGAAATCAAGACAGTGACAATGGTCAAGGACAAGCCGTCGTCGCATGCCTGTACAGTCACGAGCAAAATGTCCACAAAACCTACCCCTCTAATCTAATCTTAGTTGTTTCTTATAATCGTCTTTAACGAGGACGACTGACTGGTTGAAAACTTTTTGAACAACATCCTAGATTATGGGAAAGCACTGGACACTGTCAAGTAATTGTATACACAGAGAGTATTTAAATTACAATGTCAGTCAAAAAGCTTTGCAACATTTACTACGAAGAGCATCAAAACATTTGCGTAGAACATAATGCACTAAACTAGTGCATGATGAGAGCAATGATGGCTTGAGGCCTCTAGAGCTTAAACAGAACACCCTTATCTTCGGAACATATACCTAGCAATCCTAACCGAACTGGAGGTATAATACGTATAAGTAGTATCGATATCGGTATTGGCTCCCGTGTCATGCTACGCAGGAATTTATACATTAACTGAGGTTAGTGAGTGGTGCGATGGGACTGGTGAGAAACCTGGTATGGCCTGCTCTTCGTCGGGATCAGCTGGAGCACGGAGAACAGCCAAGCGCAGTTCTCATACAATTTGATAATTCCACTATAAATGCAGATGAAGATGGGCTTGTTAGAATCGAACCTTATCTGACTGAATTTGACGGATTAAGAGGATCGGGAAAAATTCAACGCAAAATGTTACCATTAATCCTTACTTGGGCAGTTACTGTGCATAAGTTGCAAGGGTGCACTCTAGACAAAGCAGTAGTTGATTTAGGAAAGTCACTATTCGCTAAGGGACAGGCCTATGTGGCCCTCAGCAGACTCAGGTCTCTAGATGGATTATTTATTCGTTCCTTGGATCATAATAAATTGCTAAAAAATCCTCTCACGTTCTCTTGAGGAATTGGAAAGGTTAAGAAGTCTTTCTTCTTAAGTCATGCGTCTTTGGGCATTTTTGACCCAGTGCCTTGAAGTACGCGTCGATGATTGAAATGTGGTTTGTTTTGAACGTTTAAGGTTAACATAAGGGGAAACATTTTTTTTACCGACTTATTGATTTTCAATCGCTACTACTAACTGTGATCCGCTCTCTGGCGCTCGTAAGGCGCAATCCACATTGCAGTACAGAGTTTAGAGGCCCTCTCTTTCACACAATAAACCCAATATCGGTTTCAATGTGCGTTGGCTCGCCAAAGTTGATCAGCAGGCTTAGCACGAGCACCGTTTTGTCAACGGAAAAGTAGACAAAAATGCCGTACCATTCGGACAGTACGACGGCAGTAAAGTAGAAAAGTCAACTGCACTTTTTACGAAATTCACACTCTTTTACATAATTCGACTCAAAATTATTTGTTTTGTCATTGTTTTTTCTCTGTTTGATTCTTATTTTTACTGATATTAAGTCACGTCAACTACAACAAATTGTGTATTAGGTATTAATTTTACAGCCGCGCCATACGTAGCTTGGCCTCACTTTTGCTTTAATTAACCATTTAAACATATTTATGTACCTAGACAACACGATATATATACATATTTGTAATGTGCTTGTCAAGCCCTTTCATTGGATACCCAACACGGCATAATTTAAGTGTTTTTTTTTATGTCATGACTTTATGACCGCTAGAGGGCGCCATATTCAAATTAATGTGATTTCACACAGCCTATAACCAGCGGACGATCAAGACGCTTCCAACGATACCTCATTTGTCAAATTGTGATGAGTGGTTTAGAAGATAGGAGGGAACAGATGAACATACATACATACATACCGGTCAAAATCATAACCCTCCTTTTTGCTTCGCCGTAGTCGGGTAAAAAGTAATTGCTACGAGGTGTCGGAACGAGTCTGATGACGAAATATAGTTTTTAGATTTTTGTCCGTTGGTCACGGGGCCAAGTCTACCAATTTACAAACGTGTCAGTGGTCTCGCAATGATGAGTTTGAGTCAAAAACTCATAATTGCGAGACCATTGACACGTTTGTAAATTAGTATACTTGGCCCCCTGGATAATGTTTCGGATTGGCGCAAACACTACGGAATAGATTCTATTCAAATGCACAAATATTCCTTAAAGTTCTGGTCATAGAATATTATCAAGCTATTTGCTATAGGAGATAAGCAACATTGCATTATGTTCGTATTCCTCAACAGTTTACATTACAGCGAGATTTAATAAGACGCGACAAAAAAATCTGATAGATACGGATTTAACCTCTGAAATGAATATCATCCTGCTATAGCTACAAGGAGCTAAGCAGTGAGTAATAAGTATAAGCCACATCACGTTTCGATTACACTTATAACGCCTAGTGCAAGTGCTGACTTTTATAAAGAACACGTGAATCAAGTGTCTTCCCCTTAACTTATAGTGAATAAGAAAAACGTTATTGGACGATTTCTTAATTTTATAATTACTTGTTAGCTTATAGGCTAGATTGTAATGTGAATAAAGTATCACCAATCGTGATACTTTCTAAAGTGGAAAAAAAAAAACTTATAACGCCAATAGAATACACAGTCACTTGAGCGTAGCCGCGGGCACTGCTAGTCGTTTTATAATAATTTTTACCGTGAGAAATAACGTTAGTGATATTGGCAGATGTCTGAATGATGGAAGTTGTTAGGAAGTGAGACGTGCCACCCACTGCCTATTCAATCCTGAAACTATTCGTAAGAGTCAATCACTCCGATAAACAGCCCTTGTGGAAGTAACAAATCGACCTTTTGACTTGAAAGGAAAGTGGCTTTTTACTTTGTAGAACGCCAATCGCTTTGCTACGCTTTGTTTTTTTTTTCTTGCCAGACAGATTTTTCAACCCAGATTGGGTTTTGTGAAAATTAATAGTTATTATTTTAATAATACTATAGTTCTAATCTTGTGCAAGATTAATTGGTTAAAACTGAAGTTCTTATTTTGAAATGAGAGACACCGAAGCATTTCCGATATTAATTCTGTTTTATTTCAGAATCATTATGTGGGCTTTGCTTATTAAACAAGGTTAATTATTAATGAACTGTTCAATAAAATCTCTTCAACTCATCAAAGATAAATGTGCCATTTAATGAATTTTATCGTTTTAATGTAAATGCCGAGTAAACATAGAGTTTCACTATAGATTTAGGTTATTGTAAGAAATAATTTAAATTCTTTATTTTAATAATGCACCTCTCATGCCCAGGCTCATTTTCATTGGTCGATATGGCTCGTATGCGGGTGCGGGAGATTTCTTTAACGCATGCCATACAGGGCCCACATGGAGGGAACCCTTTCCATTATTCCATTGGGCCCGCATATAGTATGCCGGAGATTTCTGTAAAGCATGCCAAAGAGCCCGTATTCGTGGAATCGTTTTCATTAGTGGATACGGAACAATTGCAGTATACCGTAGCTGCTTTGAAGTCTCATTTTCATTGTTAATTTTCATTGGGTGTGAGTCTTCACTGGCTTTTTACGTTCTGATGAATTTCATTGGTCGCTACGCCCGCTAAGGGGATTCCCCGCAGACGGTAAACCGTCCGCGTTATCGAGTTTTGGCTTTCATTTGTCATTCAGACAGGCAGGCGGGGGTCTGCGAGGAGTCCCCGCATGCTGTCGACCAAATTATCGTCTAATAAAAATGAGCCATAAAAAAACATGCACAAAATAGTTATGCATTCGTCGACTCATTATTAATTTGTCTATACTAACCCTACTCAGTAAGAGTAGGGTTTACACATGAATATTTAGGTTTGCAAGTTTCTGAAACGAGTGTCAATCATTGTAGTGAGTGGCATTTCCCGTATCTGCGCCGCGCCGTTTGTTTGCGACAACCCTGTCAACCGTCGTGACAAGACGTCTGACACGCGTTTCTCCTTTTGATGCTGTACAGTCACAAGCACTAATATGTATACACTTAGCAACTTTTAAAAGTGATTTTCTGATTGTAATTATGTGATTACGAATATAGTATTTTGGAACCCCGGTTAATATGATATAGGTCTCATCAAGTTATTCGACGAGAAAATTGTTATTGAATTTTGCTGAGCGTGAACATAATTTTGCCCGTGACTGTACACGAGATAGCGGTGCTATTTTGTAAAACAGCTAACGATTATATAAAACAGCGGATTCGACAATCCATCTACGACATAATCTACAGTGAAATAAAAGCGTGTTTTCTAATAGATAAATCTACTCTTGAATCAAAAATTTGGTAGTACGGTTACGGTCTGAAAATCCCAGGAGACGTTCTACATGAAATGGAGTTTACGAGCTTGGCTTCGGATCACTAATGGCTAATGCTTTCAAATCCCTAGATGGAGGAAAAGTTAGTAGCTATAGTAACCCTTGATCTTTAGCTTTAACTTATTTAACTGAAACTTTCGTCAGAACGTACTTTAGATAATTTTGTATATTGAAGCTGATGAGAAGGAAGAAATGTTGGATTTAATCTATGTATCTTTTCTCGCCCGTTGATCTCGTGGTTGCAAGTGCGATTGCTGAGCGGGGTTCAATTCTCAGGTCAGGCAAGTGATATTGGGTATGTCTATTAGACATTTCTTAATATGTAGCAGCCCGTGTTAGCGGTGTGATACCCCCGTGCCTCGAAAGCACGTTAAGCCATTAGTCCTACACCTGATCTCTCACCGGTCGTGTCACATTGCGTCTCATCGGACTATGAGAGTGGGAGAAGAGAGTGTGCACCTGTGTCTGCGCACACACTTGTGCACTAAAATATCTCCCGCGTCGTGTCTCCGTTGAGATTGGCTGCCATGGCCGAAATACGGTCTGGAGGACTTTTATCTTCCTTCGTAGCAGTACGAACTATTTCTGAATAACTCATGACATAAATTTTAGCCAGTCAAGGTGTGAGGCTGACTACTCTAGATGTACCGAAGAATAAAGTTTCGTAACTCGTCTAAGGCCGCGTCTTATTTAAAAGAGATCGCGCGAGTACGCGATCGGTCGCGCATTGGTCGGCGCGACCACGCGTTCAGGTTCAACGACCAAAAAGTTCGAACGATCGTGTATTCGTGCGACAATATACGACGATAGACGACAATAGCAAACATTTATAACGTTCCTACATTCTCAAAAGCAAAGCACAGTTCTTTCATCCCGCTCACATCACACATTTTTACAAAGAAACTTCTCTGTGAAAGTAAAAACAACAATTGTTCTTCTAACATTTCTTTTTATGGTGTGAAATAATACATCATTAGAAGGGAACTATCCCCATCCCTAGGGTAAAGTACCTCGTAGAACATTGTACCGTTCCGCGCTATATTTCAACACCCTGTTTGTTTCCCACGTGTGACGTCTCGACATTTTTATTTTATAGTGCATTTTGCTAGCATTCTCAAATTCCTGTTTCTTGTACAATTTCTTCATTATCGGCTGCATTCGATTTAATTTTCCTTGTTAGGTCTTGGTCTTCTTCAGTATAAAGTTTTGAATAAATATTTGCGCTCGATTTTATAACCTTTTTTATAGCGGTAACTTTATTTTGTCGGCGTTTACGTCACTATTCTTGCTTCAGAAGCGTCTATACAGAGTTTATTGTGTTAGCTGTATTTAATGCATCGCTTGCCTCCATTTCCCTGATTAATTGTTTAGTACGATGTTTAAGGCTGCTTTTCACACCTGCCTGTCATCCTGCGTCTTAGATGTTAAACGTGTTGTAAGGGTGTAAACGAACGATGAGCTGGCAACTTAGCCAATTTTCTGATAATAGAATGAGGGAAAATAACACGTATTCTACACAAAAACATCAGTTTGCTTCGCTCTACAAAGCATCTATTACCTGTATATAATAGGTTCGGAAATACTAAAGCGGTATAAAATTCTGTTTCTCTCGTGTCGGTTCGAGATCTACGGGGAGGCTTAGTGAGGGGCCATTGACAAAATTGGCAGACTGAGTTAGATGGCCTTTGTCTACCACCCCCGTCTCACCGCTCATATACTTCAGGCGGTGACTAGAAGTCGCGCGTGGACTTAAAGGTTTATTCTTGGATAATTTCAACATCTTGTTGGCCCAAAACTTCGCCACTTCCATGACATCGTCGGTGGCAGCGCAGACGTGACCATGGCTGCATTTTTTGGGGCACAGAGGGGAAGATAAAGATAGTGTGACGTAGACAAACTATTCTTGACCTAAAGTTACGGTTACTTTGTTAGCTCACAATTATTCAAACACTGTGCGATGTGCAGGTCATGTTTGCCAGACTGAACAATCAAAACTACAACATAATGTTGATATTAAATTTTGGCATCCCATTGATCTATTTATAGATAAATGTTTGAGTTCAGCAGTTATACACCGATATTGAAATCCCGTGGCCAAATTCGATTAGACGATTACAATTTGTTGTTTATTTACAAGTTCATTCATTCGGATAATTAGGTTTGTTCGTAATGAGTAGGTATCGTTTACTTATTACATTTTTAAACTGTAAAATAGGTATTAATTTGATTTTTGTCAACGGTATTTTCCGAAGATAGTTTTGTTAAACTAAGCAAATGATGGAGCAGTGGTGGCCCAGTGACGACCCCGACTTATGAGTTTCAAATCGTGGTTTCGTATTCAGCCAGGCGTTGTACGTTCTGTTAATAATTTCCTCGCCACTGTTTCGCTGACAATGTTTTCCTTCATCGTTTTGACAGCAAAACAATGATGGAAAACATTGTAAGGAAACCAGCATGTCCTTGAACCAAAAATTCGAAGACATGCGACATCTCCCAACCCGCACTGGGCCCGCGTGGTGGATTACAGTCCACTCCCTCTCGAAGAGAGGAGGCCTGTGTTCCAGCAATGGGAACATTTTAGGCTGATTATGTATGTTATGCTAGAAAATTAGAGAGATTGAAGCGGCGGTGACCTCTCGCGTCCGGCTCTGGTCCAGGCCATGGTACGGAGCGAGAGGGCATGGGAAGCAGTCACCTCCTTCTGCGAAGCAGTAATGCTCGCGAAGGAGGAGGCGGAACGCGTGAGGGAGAGGCAAAGTTTGCGCCCTCACGCCCCTAACCGCCGCCGCCGCTGGAGACGCCCTGGGCGTCGGGAATCCCAGGCGGATTCCCGGCCACCATAGGCGCGGGCTTGCGGACGGCGAGCAATGGGTAGCTCGCCGTCTGATCAGGACCAGGCCCGGGTCGATGGCGCGTCGTGTTCCACGCGCGCCTCAAAGAGATGTCAGCACAATTGGCGGGGTCCGCTAGGACCGATGCCTGCCAGGGTTGCGGGTTAGTCCGAAAGGGATACCGGGACCTTGGCAACAGGCAACTGAAGGAACACGGGTGGGTTTTAGTCAGTAAAAGTCTGACACGCCCTTCCGCTCCACCCAGAGCGGGAGAAGTCATTGGATGATTTCCCACCCTCAAAAAAAAAAAAAGGTGTACAATATAGAGCATAGGTATATGCTTTATTGTACAAAATTGCATCATGCTGTTACTCGTTTTTACGAACGTTTTATTAATTACTGAACCAGTGTTTCTCATATAAGCGAATAATATAATATATTATTTATTCGGTTATGAGAAATAAATGTCTAAATCTTAAATTAGCCATTAAATTAGGTATACCCATATCATTCAAGATGTAACGATTAAAATACTTAGTAGGGGTGCCGAGAAATACCAGTAAAAGATACGAGACATTTCCTCAAAACCGAATTAAAATGTCAAACGGAACCTTTTAATTGAAAATCGTCGGCGACTGATTAAAAAAGAACCGACAGAGCCGGTTCATCGAGATTTACTTTATCAAAAGCTTAATTATCAAAGATTTAAATCATTAGATTTGCCCTGTCCTGATGTAGGTATATTGGATATGGAAACTTCACATAATTATCCTACATGGAACGATACATAGATACTATTATAGTGTATAATTCCAAGCGGGATGTAATGTATATTATTCCACTTTTATGTCATTGAGACAATAGTACCTATATTTGAATCTTCAAATAACTCGAGTCAGGCGAATCTTTGACGGGGTCCGCTAGGACCGATGCCTGCCAGGGTTGCGGGAAAGTCCGAAAGGGATACCGGGGCCCTTGGCAACAGGCAACTGAAGGAACACGGGTGGGTTTTAGTCAGTAAAATTCTGACACGCCCTCCGCTCCGGCCAGAGCGGGAGAAGAAATTTGATGATTTCCGACCCTCAAAAATAATAGGCGATTCTAACGCTTGAAATATTTGCTAATTATACTTATCGTCCACCATTCATCCTCAGCAGGAATAACATTAATACAACTTTACTGCTCGATATAAATACACTTGTGTAAGAAAAAACAAAAGAAACACTAAAATAATCGAAGTTAAAAATAAATTCGCGAAGTTGAAGAGAGGATATTTTTTTTTGTTTTTGAAGAGCTGAATTATTTATCTACAGTATGGTAAATTTTATATGACGCGAGAACCGTTGTCAATCTCAATCAGAGCACTATATTTGTTGAAATAGAAAAGAAATGGTTTGGCACATTATTATGACGTGTGTAGCACATATGTGAGTAAGTATACAGCTACAAGATTTTGATCCTCTTATCTTTAGATCTGATTCGTGAATTATTTTCATTAAACATACACATATTTATAGGGTTCCGTACCCCAAGAGGAAAAAACGGAATCCATAGAGGATCACTCGTCTGTCTGTATGTCCGTCTGCCACAGCCAATTTGCTCCGAATCCAATGGACGGATTAAGGTTGGAGTTTGGTAGACATAATGTATATCTGTAACCCAAATGTTTAAGGCATTTAAATAAAAATAAATAAATACGGATGTGTAACGAAAATAAATGAATTTTGAATAGGTGAATCACTTTTGGGGGGCAAATAAGAAAAAAAAAAAAGTTTTGCAAACTGTATCTTATGACATATCAAATAAAAGGGCTTATTGCGACGTAATCATTTTTTTTAAATTATTTTATGCTTTTAAAGATTATTTAAGATAAAAATAGATGAAAATTAACCATTACCCCGCCCTTACAAGCTAACTACTAAGCCTAAAATTTTGAAAAAAATATAGAAAATAGTTCTATACTTATAGATTAAAGGGAAAACTATAAGAAGTCTGTGGTCTTTTTTCTTGGGATATGTTCATCCCAACTACGGAACCCTTCATTGTGCGTGGTCCGACACGCACTTGGCCGGTTTTGTCTTACTAAGGATTATTTATTTATTTATAGTTAATTAAAACGGCACAACACCAATTACATTAATTTATATAGAATTGCATTACATTGTTATGTATAATTTAAGCTAACATGGAACAGTGGACTTCCTTGCATACTTTCTGTCACAGAACACCAGACAAATACGCATAATTTTATACCATTCATCCGCAAACACAACACATTCAGGGTTGGCAATCAGAAGGGCGTTGAGCATCTTCAAAGTACGACATACTGGGGATTCAGCTCTAGCGACAGTTTGGAAGGTGGTTGCGCGAACAGATTGTGCCGGCAGCTCGGACGGTGTCGGGTACAAATAGTCGGCAGAAAAGGCCGTAGAGCTCTGGGCTGTCGATTCGACCCCGTAAGGATTTATAGGCTACCGTGAGCTGATCAAGGCCTCTTCTTACCTCCAACGAGTGAAAGCCCACCATCCCTAAAAGATAGTTGGTAGGGTACATATAGGGAAAGAAATGGTATAACCTTTGGAAGAGGCATCTTAAGAATGTTTTCTGTACCTTTTCAAGCATGAGTGTTTGTGTCGCGGTATAGGGGTGCCAAACACAGGCACTGGACTCGAGTTTGCTTCTAACCAGAGTGGTGTACAATAATTTTATCACATTAGGATTGCGAAAGTCACGAGCATTTCGCTAAACAAATCCCAGGCGCCTGAAAGATTCCTTCGCAAGGGTAGAAACGTGATCTTTAAAAGTAAGACAGCGGTCGAAAGTCACTTCCAAGTCCTTTATGTTGGTGACACAAGTAATTACCTCACCACCCAAACTATATTCGTAATGGATTGGTAGCCGCCCTCCACGGTATATCATGATATAGCACTTGCTAGGATTGAAACTGCTTATTCTTATTGCTCCACTCAAAAACGGCGTCAATATCCCTTTGTAGGAGTTTGCAATCTTCGTCTGTTCTGATGTGTGCGACAAGCTTTAGGTCGTCGGCATAGAGAAAGCATTTGTCAAACTTAATATTTGCTATGAGGTCGTTGATCATGATCAGGAACAGAGGCGGCCCCAACACAGATCCCTGATTTACGCCTGAGCGTGTGCTGTACGGCTTGGACTCGAAGCAGCCATGTCTGACAAACTGCTTGCGATCCCGCAGGTAGTCGGAAAAGAAGTGTAGAAGACCCGCCGAGAAACCGATGGCCTCTAGCTTTGTCAAGAGCACATCGTTATCAACTCTGTCGAATGCTTTCCGGAAATCGAAATACAGAGCATCAACCTGCGTACCGACGTCCAAGCCACTGGATATGTAATCTACAAGAATCAGTAGATTCGAATTTACGGAGCGACCCGGCCGAAAACCATGTTGGGCATCCGATAGAGACATATTTATACGCTTGAAAATATAATAGTGGAGTATATGCTCAAAAACCTTGGCAATAGTTGGCAGGATAGCGATGGGCCTGTGTTCCCCTACACATGTTTTGTCATTGGTTTTAGGGATGGGAGTAACACGTGAAGTTTTACCTGGAGCCGGACTGGAGGGCTAGGTTAAAGACATGACATAGAGGAGCCGCCAAGATAACATGACGCCCCTTAAGGATAAAGGCTGGAATGTTGTCAGGGCCAACCGAGCTACAGGGTTTGAGTTTAGCAATCCCCTTAACTACATCCGATGGAGTTAAAATGGGAAGAGCAATGTTATCTCGCTCACCAGTCACATTTAAGTTTCTAGGATCCAATTTAGGTGTATTAGGCAGAAACACGCTGGCAAAAAACTCAGCAAAAGCCTCAGCCGCTTTGATACCCGAAAAAGTCTCACCATTGAGTATGACGTTTGGTTCGAAACCGCCCTTTAATCGCAGGCTGGATCTGCGCTGGGCTTGGCAGGCAGAACTGTCGCGGATTTTTACCTATATTATTTTCTAAGGTATAACAGTACTTTTTGTAGGCGTTCTGGGTTCTTACTTTTAGATCCGATCGCAGATCACTAAACTCCGCATATGTAAGATCACATCGCGAAAGTTTCCATTTATTATGCAGTTTAGTTTTACGCTGAGTATCGTTTACTATATCTCTAGTAAACCAGACTGGATACCGCCTGTTTCCAGCGATCATTCTCTTCTTCTTTGGAATGAAAGAATCAAATAAATTATAAATTATTTTATAAAACTTACCAGCAGCCGAAGGTACGTCATTGCAGCCAAAAACGTCTTGCCAAGGAGCAGAACGATTTTGATCTCTAAAAAGAGCGTAGACCCCCTGACAAAGTTCCAATCCCTACTACGATCAATGTTGCTGGGTTCCAATTTTTCTCTATCCTTATGCGTTGTGATGTTAATCCCAATATCTAAAGGAGGCTGGTACAAGTGGATTGGAACCAGCTCCGTACCTTTGACATGCTCGCAGTTCACTTCGGTACCCTGCCGAGCCAACACTACGTCTAACTTACTCCCACTCATATTCATCACGTCATTCATCTCTGCTAGACTACAAAAGCTTAAGAAATAACAGTAATAATTGTTGACATTCACATATGCACTTTTTAAGTTAAGGTCGCCCAAAATTACTATCGTTCCGTTCAAATAAAGGATGATGCTCTCAATCTTGCAGAACCACGTCATATAATGGTCATCAGTTGCCGTTGGCTTTACGTAGACAACACATACATGTATGTTTAGGCCAGAAATTGTAATCGTCGCCCATAGGTCTTCGCCACAGTCAGTCTCTAAATCTAGCCGCCTCTTCATGGTAACGCCGGGGCGCGAAGCAAGCAACACGCCGCCACCCAGAGTTACTCGGTCTCTGCGCAGGATGCTCCAACCACCGCATGACATTTCTGAATCCTCAACTGAATTGTCCAGATTTGTCTCTGTTACGGCGATTAAGTCATGCTCGGAAGAGTAACAGGCTTGATCCCCACGTAGGTAACTTTCTTTTGAGCCCCCGCACATTCTGGTAGAGTAAACGCATATAGACATTGCGGTCAGTAGAGGCGGGTAAGCCAGGAACATTGAAGGGCTTACTGAGTTTCGGGCGTCCACGAAAGTTACGGCGCCACGGCTTGACGCAGATATCCTCTGCCCAGTTTTGGGGTGCATAACTTGTTCAGCCAGTTTTGAGGGCACACCCAACTTGAAGGAGGCGTATTTGCCACGGGATTTCAGTGCTTCAACCGTGCAAACATCAGTTCCACAGATGGTAATTAAGTGCTCACGTACCTGGCTATCAGAAGTGCCCTGCTTCATGTAGAAGAGGTGCAGGTATCTCCATCTTTCCGAGGCCTCTAAATTGGTGGTACCAGGTGCCGCTGTCCCACGCAAAACATTGCCGAACGCCGGGAGCGCCTGTGTTGAACTTCCGTCCAACCATCCTTCAAATGTACATGGTTTATGTCGCCCATCGTAACGTCCGCAACAGGAGTAGGCACCGGCAAGAAGACACGGGGTTTGGGACCTTGGCTGGTAGCTGATGACACCAGTTTACCTTGGTAGTGTATGTCCCGTAGGTCCGTCTCGCAAGTTTCTCGATCCACAGGATTCAGACAGATTCTCGAAAAATTATAAGCCAAGAAAGAATTTCATTGCACAAGACTTGGGAATTTAAGCCGTATTTCTTTACTAATATAAAAGGTATTCTCGTATGTTCTCATACAATTATTTCATAAAAGGTCTGGAATTTTGCAGCGAAAGCGAACCGAAACGATAGATTACCGGATAGCGAAATTCAATCTAGGAAATAAAGAAAAATAATTCGGTTTATCTCACGTACACACAGGCACCGTGATACGATAAATACCTAGATAAACGGGGATGTACTAACGTAGTCCGCGAAATTCAAATTTTCTTACGTTTTTTGCAATTTGTAGTTCAGTCAGGTTGAAGATTTGAATTTCGCGGGCTACCAAACTTTTTCGCCAAAATCAACCAAAAATTACAAGGTTATTTTAAGGAGACCTGGACAAAAAATATCCTTATTCATAGGATTATTACATAAGCTATTAAAATTCGGTACCCAATAACTTTTCATTAATATTCGTGCCAAAACACTTTCAACATGTACAAACAGCTTTGGTTAGCAAGCACTATTATGAACTTTTGCGAAACTGATGGGCCATAACTTTCGATAAAATTGAAAGATAAAATACGATAGCTCCAATATTTCTTTTAGAAATGAAGTATTTCATGAAACGAAACCAATTTTAATTTCTCTAAAATATACATGGTAAGTTTACTGTTCAAAGTTCAATAAAAACAACGTTTTACGTAATCAAATCAATATGTCAAATATTTTATGATGAAAGCTGAATTTTCACGAAACGGAAGTATGAAACGATTAACTTTCAATACAATTCAAGTGAGTTCAAATTAGCGTTTGCACAGTCATTGACTGACCAATACCTACCTCATCATCATCATCCACAGCGACTTAACACACTCATATTGGGCATAGGCCTCTCTTTTCTTATGCCAATCCTCCTGAGGCACCAGCCAGTTTCTACCCGCGATGGTAACAATGTTATATAATATAATATTATATAATATATAATGCTATATTATAAATGCGAAAGTGAGTTTGTTTGGTACGTTTTCACGCTAAAACGGCTGAACAGATTTAGATGAAATTTGGTACATGGGTAGACAATGACCTGGATCAGGACATGGGATACTTTTTATCCTGGATCGCAGACGAAGTCGTGGGCAGCACCTAGTTGAAAATAAAACATGATTCACAAAATTAAATATTGAAAAAACTATCCGAAGTAATTACTAAATAAAAAAAGCAGACACCACAAAAATTTTCTTAAAGGATTTGGATATTGTTAGTAACGAAAAACTAGTAGACCATTTTTTGCCAACTTCAAATAGGAAGAGGTTATGCATTCAACGCGATTTTTTAATGTCTGCACAGATGGGGCTGTAATATAACAGTTTTATTACCCTGAACTGATAGCAATTTACTACTTTTTTATGAAGGGTCATCCCGTCTAGTATAAATCTTACTTCGCATTTTCGGTTTCAACTATTGTTGATGAAAAACACATGAAAATAATGTCAGGAGTGATGAATGGAAATAGTGTCTGAGTTCAGGTCTGTTTCAGGTTCTGTTGATTCCGAATGGATCAGAAAACTTACCAGTAGATGCCAATCTGTAATGCCACTTACAAATTGAGTGCTGCGATTTGATTGTTTGAATACTTAATTCCGAATTCCAACGTCAAAATCACTATAAAGATGTTTGTCATTTGAGGTTAATTTTATAACCTCAATATTCAACGATGGTTTTTCAACTACAATTAAACAACGGTATTCAAACAATAATTGTTGGAATAAATGGTGAGATAAAAAGTTGAAACCTTTTAAATACATATGAATGTGTTACAAATTCCTTTTAGTGAGTGGGAATTCAACCTAAACAAGATTTGTTTACACTTTCAACGGATACTTTTGAAACAGACTATAGAAAGAAGAAGAAAGAATAATAGGTTTATTTGTCACAGATAGTTGTATAAACTACATTTACATGCTACAGGGTGTAGCTATTTATTTCTCCAAAGGTGACCACAGACTATTCAAAATCAGTTCCTCTGTGGACCCAAATAAGTCAAACGTTGCATGGCTGCATGGTAAACACATTGGGTATATATAAATCAGTCAAGTAAAGGGTACTAGGCACCTTTCGGCTTACGTTCGAGACAAGATAATCTAGTTTCTAGTCGGAGACACAAAGTCGACTGACGCCGACGAACTGAAGACCGACTTATTGTGAAGCATTGTGTAAACCTATTGTGTGTTAAGCCATCTGGTATAACATGTAAGTTGGAGTATGATATTATTATCAATTGTATAAAAAAATTTGATACTTTGTTCAAAGTGAAGACATTTTAGTCGATTTTCAGTTTTTAGTAGCATCACCTGGTAGTCTGGCAACAATAATTAAAACATGCATAAAAAATGATAATAAATTATAGTTTGGGCAGGTGAAAGAAGAAACAATAATAATATACACAAACAACTGTTCCTAGAACACGCCTGATCAATCATGTTTAGCTGCCCCATACATTTTGATCGAGTAGTATTAGTATTTTTTTATGAGACAGTTGATATTTTTTTCGCGATTAAGATGTTGGTCTGCGATCCTGGTCCATATCGAGACCATCTTCACATATCCAGACTCCTCCGTGCCCCGGAAAGCTGTCATTTGTGGATCTTTGACATTCGTTACGGGTCGTCAGAAGCCCGAAACCAGTCTTGCCAAGGGGTATCGTATTACCAAGTTACTGGGTTGTGGAGGTCAGATAGGCAGTCTTATGTATGTAAAATACTGGTATTCAGCTGCATCCGGTTAGACTGGAAGCCGACCCCGACATAGTTGGGAAAAGGCTAGGCCGATGATGATGATGACTGTTGTATAGAATCAAATTCTTCTAACTGTACAGACAACTGTACTCCTAGAAGTTTGTTGTGCCACTTTTTGCCAGCTAAAGCACTAGGTAGTTGTGAAGGACAGGCGTGTTGGGGGACTGTCATACGTAATTTTGACAAATAAAAAGTGCTGATTTCCCGGACTTTCCATCATTCATTTTGAAGTCATTTATTCAAACTCCAGCCTAGTTTGAATAAATGACTTTTGATTTTATATGATAAACAATCAGGGAAATTATTTTTTAAGCAAATTGGCTCTCTGCCTCAGTTTACCGTGTTCATTCAAAATAAAATTAAAATAGCTATTTCATACAACTGCCAAAGAATGACAATTTTAGTATGATTTGTATATACGGACGATAATATTTAAGTTGGTTGTCAATTTGCTTAGCAAGTAATTTCCCTGAATTGAACACAAAATAAAATTATAAATATTGTGAAATTTTAACAAAAAATGTCTCTGACCCGTGATGGAGGGTACGTACTCAAATTAATTAAGTTATAAAAGTGGAGACTGTTTGAACTCTTAAAATTGATCACAAAATAAACTGCCAGAACGGGTTTCTTTTTTGTTGTATATATTAAAATATAGACTTTTTTTTATTTTCTTCTGTTATAAATTTATAATGGACGGAGTTATGCTTTTACCGGATTAAAATGGAAAGTGCTCTAAAAACAGACAAGTTAATTGAAGACAATCCTAAAATATGAAAAAAAATAACGCATATTGTGAACTCAAGCTGACATATCTAATTCAAATCGTGAGCCTAAAACTCCGCATTCTCAAATTCCTTCCACAAGCGCCTATCAATTTGTTTCCATAATGTTATTACTCCCTAAGCATGCAATTTGCATACACTTACCTTTTTCCATAACAAGAAAAATGAGATTTAGATACACAAAACATTTTAAGGCCCACTTTGTCTCCTTATCTTACCATCGAATCAAACTAGACTCTAAATTCTATGCAAAACAATCTATTATTCAGTAAACAACCGCAATAATTTTTAATCCAATGTTCTCAGAAATTTTGTAAGCGTCGGTTAGTGATGTCTTTTAGCACAAAAACGGCGTTTTATGTAAATGAACTACCGGTCGAATTGCACCCCATGGATCTGTGTGGCTATAAAGCGAAATTAACTATCTTACTGTACCACAACGAAATAGCAGATGTTACTGAGTATCTTCACTTTAAAAAGGACGGTTTAATACATAATTTGGTAACGAAAAAAGTAGAAATTTGGAAATCGGGCAGATAAATTATCTGCCCGATTTCCGAATTCTTAACATAACATTTGATATATTATATATTTATTTATATGATTAATATATTATATTTATAAATATTTTATATTTTCGTCACCGAGATAGGCCTAAGAAACGCTGGCGCGATAATTAACTGCCCGATTTCCGAATTCATAACATTTGTTATGTTATATATTTATTTATATGATTAATATATTATATTTAAATATTTTATATTTTCGTCACTGACGCAGGCCTAAGCAACGCTGACGCCTGACGCCAACGCGCGACGACCTAGACAGTTTCTTGACTGATTGGCCGAAAAATAAATAATTTTATAATATATTACACGTTAAATCGCACGACGTTTCTACTAAATGGATAAAACTGACCACTTGTCATAGGCTGTTTCTAAGTTCCACAACACATTTATTTTTCCCCTCTGTAGGGTCATCAGTCTACATATATGCAGCTGGAGTATAAAATATAGAGCAGAGTGGCTGAAAGGCTGAGAGGTTATTCTCAGCACTTATAAAGGGGATCTCTAATGGAACGACCTTTATTGACGCTCGATATAGCGTTACGATTATATGTGGCGGCCATCTACAACGCCATATGCGAACTATGCATCACACTGACGTCACCCAAAAATCCTGGATCGCGCAAACAGAGTTTAACGCGCGACTAGTATATATACAACGTCCCGACATCAATCGTTGGGCAGGGGCCCTTCACAACACCAGTCTGGTCGGAGGATCCTCTCTTTTCTATAGAGGATGAGTGAACTTTACACCCTATACCTCATATCTCTTTATAAATATGCTCCCAATGTGATTGTGAGTAAGAACAGCTAGATAGGTTATATGCGGTCCGCAAGTGGCACGTCAAACTTGGCTAGTTAGCCAAATTTTCTTCGTCTCCCTTTTTCGCTCACGATATTTACGACATGCCTTCCTACTTCCACGTGTCATCTAATGTGTGTGACATTGTGCCGTTTTTAAAGGTAAATAGGTTACCTATCTACCTCTTTAAACGTATAATAGTCTGACACGAGTTGATACTTAAAACTTTATTTAAATGAAATTAAATTTCAATTATCAACACGAACAAAAAAAAATATCGCACTATATTTAGGGACAAATAGTCTTGTATTTTTTTAAATTTCGCGCGTGTTTTCAGGATCAACTTTCGTTGGCCAGACTCTATCATTGTATAATACGCCATGTCTGTACCCAACCTTCCGATGCCACATCAAAACCTGCTAAAAGTACCCTTTTCTTTGTCTCAGGTATTTCAGCGGGCGGCGGCGGTGAGACCAGCGAGGAAGCAACCACCAGCACCATTGAATTCGCGTTCAATGCCACTTCCAGCACCGAGAGCGTCGCCCAGCCTTATTTCGATAATGCAACGAAACGCGATTACACGGCGGCGGTGGGGCAGCCGGCGTATCTACACTGTCGCGTAAAGAATCTTGGAGATCGAGCAGTACGTTTCCTTTTTTTAAAAACTATTTATAGGCTTTTTTTTTTTTGAGGATGGGAAATCATCAAATGTCGTCTCCCGCTCTGGGCGGAGCGGAAGGGCGTGTCAGACTTTTACTGACTAAAACCCACCCGTGATTTGATGATTTCTCAACCTTTTAGCGTTTTTTTTGTTCTGAGGATATTGTCAGCCCGGAGTCAGGATCTGCACCCAGTTATTGACCACGCGCCAATCTTAGCTATTAAAATATGGATCGATGAAAAATGGATGTTGTGCCTTTTCTATACCCTCACGGCTGTGTTCTTCAAAAATATAGTCTTTCGGGGAGTGTTATCTATGAAGAGTTTGTTTTTTTTGTTTTGAGTTAAGCTCTAGAACTACCAGTCAGATTTGATCAATACTTCATGACAAATCAATTATTTTTAACCAACTTCTTCAAAAAGGAGGAGGTTCTCGATTCGTCTGTATGATTTTTGTTTTTTTTTGTTTGTTTATTACGCGATTACTCCGCCAATTATGAATCGATTTTGATGATTCTTTTTTTGTTTGGTAGGTCATGCTTCAGAGGTGGTCCCATATAAATTTTATTAATTTTACTTGCGTAGTTTTTGAGTTAGCTTCAATAATTACGTATTTTTCCCACTTTGCGCATGTAGATGATATAATTATGTCACTCCATCACTGTTATTTACATAGCAGATAACGGTATACGAATTTGTGTGAGGTAGGTACCACAACTAAAAAGTGAAAAATAAAAGCTTTTTCCAAAAAAAAACAACCGACTTCAAAAAACAAACACAAAAAAAGTGAAAAATAACTTTAATTTCGGAAGTCGGTGGCAAAAAACGAAAATAAAAAGCAGACACCAACTTCCGAAATTAAAGTTATTTTTCACTTTTTTTGTGTTTGTTTTTTGAAGTCGGTTGTTGTATTTGATAGTCCAATTCTTGAGGAAGGTTTTAGGCTATTATCATCACGCTACGACCCTTAGGAGTCCAGCAAAAATAAAGGCCAGAAAAACTAAGTAATAGGGGCAGGCGATGCGATGCAACGCGGTGGGTCGGGGGACCAATTTTCACGCAGACGAAGAAGCTAGTAGTAGATAAAACAGAAGTGCCAATAACCAAGTAATACGTTTAATTCGTGTTCAGTATCATCCGTATATCTAATTCAGTATATACAGCGAGGATGCAGATTAACACCTTGCATAGGATTAGTCGTGCAGGCTTTACGCTAACGCTAAAGCGAGCTCTGGGTGAGTCATACAGTTTCATTGCGATAATACTAAATTTAACTGCACTGCTACATCGACGATGTACGTTAGACAGCTAGCTTTCCCGTACTGCGTCGGTATTGTGTGGTTCGTTGTTAGTTCTTTATTTATTTATTGTTCTTGTTAGTGATTATCTATGAAAAATACCATCAAACACCTTAAAAATTGTATCTCTTAGATTAAGTTTTTGTTATACTTTGAGAGTGAAATAAACAATAAAAAATGAGAATTAAAGATCAATTATCTGGCGAAATTACATCTCTGCCTAACGCTTCGGGGATTACAGGCGTGATGCTATATCAGGTTATGTTATTTATTTATTCAAATCAAATCAAAATCAAAATATTTTATTTCATATAAACCTACATGGGCACTTATGAAACGTCAGAAGCTAGGTGAACGGTTCCAATTGGTCGTTTCCTAAGGAGAAGAGCCGGCAAGAAACTCCATGGTTACTCTTTTAATTGTCGTCTATTAATAATGTTATCGGTATAAGTAATGGTTACTCATTATTTTACGTCAAAAGTATTACTTAGGGCGAGTTTCACCAAACTTTTATACGTAGTATAAGTCTTATCCTGCGAATACATTTTGAATTTTTTGACAGTTTTACCATACAGAAACTGTCAGACGACAATTTCATTCCACGGATAAAATATATTTATTTATTTAAACTTTTCGCACAAAAAAATGGTACAAAGACGGACTTAATGCCTGAGGCATACTTTGACTGACTTTGATAAAATCAGCCCTTAATAGATTAAACTGTCACTCAAACTTTGCCTCTAGTTTTCTGGTAAAAACGAAAACTTTCTAGATTACGGCCTTAATTTATTCATTTTTTTTAGGGTTCCAACCCCGAAGGGTGCCAGGCGGAACCCTATTACTAAACCTCCACTGTCCACCCGATCGTCCGTCCGTCCGTCTGTCTGTCAGCGGACTGTATCTCATGAACCGTACTATGTAGACAGTTGAAATTTTCACAGATTGTGTATTTCTATTGCCGCCATAACAAAAAATAATTAAAATGATCAATTAAAGGGGGTCCCCATACAAGAAACGTTTTTTTTTCGTCGTTTTTTGCTCGATCCTAATACGGTACAGAACCCTTCTTGTGCGAGTCCACTCGCACTTGGCCGGTTTTTAGTAATTTTGTTTCGAAATTTTCTTATCTGCATTCTAAAAACGGCGCAAATCTTTTTTTCGTACAAAAAATAATCAAAATGCTAAAGATTGTGTTGTTTTACCGAGACAGAAGGCATCCTTAACGAAAATTAATGGTCTCGACCTCAATCAAGTATCACTCTTCCACTTTTTGTCTGGACCTTAACTACATTAAATATTTATCTAGTTAGGAAACCTTTAGTGTCGCGGGTTTTTCTTCTTGTTTCTTTATAGCCAGTTTTTCATTGCTTTATACTGGATTTTATGAAAAAGCGCTGGTTGTGTGGAAGTCATCAGCTCGAGAGCGCGCCGTAAGCGGCAAGAGGCGCGCGTCTCAGGTTATCTATTCTCAACTTTATTTTAGGCACGCAACGTTGATATGTGTTAACAGTGACAACCGCGCCACTCTGCGCCTTACCAGGTGTGCGCCGGCCCTTAGGTAAGTGCGCGGCGAGACCGGGGAGGACAGTGCACACCGCTCATTCGTCAACGCTGCTTCGCCGCGCGCTGTATAGCGGTCTTGGTCAAACTATAACTTCCTTACATTTTAATCTTAAATATATAATCCTAATTTTAATTTAATATTATAAATGCGAAAGTGAGTTTTTTTCAATTTCTGAGAAAACTTCACGGCGAACAATGCGGCGGGGTCGCGTCGTGCGACTATTCGCCCCAGTATGTAAGGACATAGGCTACTTTCATCCTGTATCGCAAGCGAAGTCGCGGTATCTTCATGAAATTTTGCAAACACGTCGCCTGAGATACAGAAAAAGACATAGAATACCTTTCATCCAGAAAAACAGAACTATCCCTGAGGGATAGAAAAACGCGAGCAAAGCTGCAAAAGCTAAAGGCAAAAGCTAGTTGAGCAATGTTCTCAAGTGATAATTGTGTAATGAATATCCTTTTTAACCGAATTCGGTTAAAAAGGAATACAATGATGATGAATGAAAAATAGTTGAAAGATAAAATACAAAAAGTTTTCTAATGCCGAGATCCGACGATCCAAGATTTTGCGGACGGACACGCTCGGCAGACGACCATAGACCGCCACGCACGCAACTTCCGATGTCTGCGATATCCCGCACGTATACCTTCCCACGGTGCGTCGTGCGGGCTCGTCCGTGTCCATCCGCAATATGGCGCACCGTCGGATCACGGCAGCACGACAAAACAAAAAACACATCAACGCTTCCAAGTGTTACTAGCTCAATAGTACCTATTATGTTCTTCTCACTACGCAGCGAAATACACAAGCATAAACCCCGTTTACAAAATTTATCTATTCACACTTTTATTACCGTACTCTTTACGTAAAGTAAAGTGGAAATAAAGGTTAGTTACCCACGAGAAGTCAAAGTAAAAAGAGTGACGAGAGCAGTTTGAAAATTAGGCGCACCCTCCTAAATAAAGTGAGCCTGCTTTGTGAAAGACATTGTGTACCTAAGTAATTACCTATTTTATTGAAAATGTAGCCCACTGCCTACTGCGTGGCGCAGAACTTTTGAGGAAATGCTTTAGATAACGGAAGCCATTTATTTTAATGAAAAATGACGACCTTTTTTACGCTTCACGAAAATGTTCGTGTATATCACCATAACGTTGTACTAACATTTTTACACGGCATTTGGTTGGACAATAAAATATTTTATGTGTTTTATGGGTATGATTGATTTTTTTGCGGGTTTGCTGAAGTAGCATGTGACGTCATAATTGCGATACAATGCGGGTCATTTAGGAACATTGTTTGCATTAATTACGAGCGAGATGTGTTGTTGTGACTCGCTAGCAATTAACATTTGATTGTTTAATGTATGGTAGGTACGATGTAAACAAGAGGTCAGAAGTTAAGTACAAAGTACAGTGTAATTAAACAGTTGTGGAATAATTAATATTACTTAATTGAAACACCCAAGGAAACTCGCAAAAAGGCTAAAAGTCTGGAAATAATGAAAGGGCCCAACGAGGCCTTTTCTCAATCATTTGAGATATAAATAGATTGAGGTAGAGTAGTTAATTGATTCAGGCGTGACTGTGGAAATCCATTATAAAAAACAATAGACGCTGATATATTTAGTAACCTATTCCGCTTGACTATTCTTCAAGAGTCATAAAAACCCTGTAAGAAATCGACACGTGTTTCACCTCTCAACGAGGCATCTTCAGGATGACGATTGACCAATTGCAAACCAGAACGCGACGTGTTACCACACCGAGCGCCTGCGTCCAGCGCTCGGTTACCACACCGAGCGTCTGCATCCCCATTTTTTTGAGGTAGAGTAATCAGATTTCTGTCTAGATCCAACGTTCTGAATAAAGCATTGATAAAATGAAAATGCGAACTGCTGAATGATCTTTATTCTCGTAAAATGGTAATAATTAACACTAAGAGGCTTGTAGCTTAATAAAAACCACCGCAAGAGTCGATCGATCAGTTTAAGCTACGCTTGCCGCGATCGGTCCGTGGATGGGTGACCATATTTACATGCCGAGACTTCTCCGTGCCTCGGAAAGCGCTCTTTGACAGTCGTTACGGGATAAGTATTCGACTGATGTCCACCAGACAAATCAGATCTTCTAAAGTGAGAACTACTCTAACAAGAGTCTCTGGTAGGGCCAGCTGGCTCCCGCCAGGGTTGCGGGAAGTCCGAAAGGGATACCGGGACCCTTGGCAACAGGCAACTGAAGGAACGCGGGTGGGTTTTAGTCAGTAAAAGTCTGACACCGCCCTCCCGCTCCATCCAGAGCAGGAGAAGTGATTTGATGAATTCCCATCCTCAAAAAAAATAAAAAAAGGGCCAGCTGGCTGCTCTTCTCTGTTAGAGTGCCTTCACACACCGACTGGCGTAACCTTAATCAAACTTCCGTATTTCCCTTTTCAAATATACAACATTTCCAGCCAGCGTTCTTTTATTTACAAAGGACCTATGGCGGGAATGTCGATAAAGAACAAATAAAAAAATACAATTTCAAAGAAAAGCTGTGTTTGTGAAATAAGCAGTTTTTTCCTTAAACTAATGGGGCTGAGAATAATCCACGCGAACGTAAAGGATCGTGCGTGTACACTCGATTTTTCGCTGTCGATGAAAATCTCTGCCGCCGATAGTAAGCAGAATTCATATCAAAAGATTATTGTTCTTTGTTATTAAACATTGTTCTAATTTTCGATGAGAAAAATAATAACATCTCTTTTATGAGCTTATGTATTAATGTATAATTGTCAAAAATTCAAAGGGATGACCACAATTTTTTTTTTTTTGTCCGTCTGGTATATTAATAAGCAATATTGGACACGTATTTTTCTTTTTTTACGTAATCAAAAAAATTACTGCAATACATTGAGTTAAAATGTGGTATGATGTCACTGGCCAGTAGATTTTATACTGTCTTGTGATGTAGCGAGCCCCCACTCCCTATGCATTTTATCTAAATCATCTTTTATTAATATGATAAAAAAAAAAAAAATATTATCTGCTTGATGGACTATTTCTTTTTTTTTACCCAGTTAACATCCCTTTTAAACCTTAAACATGCATTTTTGAATTGACAAGGAGTCGGTCAGTCAGAAAGATGATGCCAACTGTAGCCCATTCTAAAGTGTAGTTGGTTCATATGGAGATGAACGAGCAAGAAACTCTTTTAAATCAAAATATTGATTGTGTTATTTTTTATCGATATGAGGTCGGCGTTTCTATTCTGAGTAGAAAGGCCGCAACAAACTCAGATGTCACAGTCTCTTTTAAAGTCCAGACATAATCTTGGTTAGATGAGTGTGAAGACCATTTAGATTGGTGTCTGAAACGGTATTTTGAGGAAATAACTATACAGAATGAGTGGACCCATCCAGTCAGTGCACGCATTTGCCAGTAATCGTGCACTGATTGAACCATTGTTTTCACCATTAATTAAACAACATCACACAAACACACACACACACACATTTCGATAGATTATAGAATTTAAATGTTAATGTTCTGGTGCGTTACTCCACACAACATGGTTCTTGTGCTTTTGAATATACCTAATACTCATTAGTGGGATTTTTCACTGTTAAAATAATCTTTGTTTTACTCAAATAAATTGATCATTAATATCTTATGATGGATATGAAGGGTTCAAAACTTCACGTAAACAAATAACTCGTTTGTCATAGAAATAAAAACTGAAAAATGAACAACAGATTATATTTTATAGGCAGAACGATAGACATCAAGTGTAGGTACTCCATTAAAATGTCAGATCGGCCATATTTCAAAAAACGTGATCCATTTTCCACAGATAGCTGCAATATAACGCGATAAAAATGTATAAAATATTAACATACAAAAAAAGGCTGAGAATTTATGTGCCTACCCGGGTCAGTAAGTACTTCCAATAAATAAGAGCACATAAATATTTTTTTAGACCTTAAGATATTTTTATAAAGGTACTCTAGCGTCGTCACAAACTATGCGTGATTAGAACTTACAGAACATAATAAATCCCATAGAAAAAAAAGGACTTTTGGTTTTTCCCGAATTGACAAGAAACTTTTCTAAATTTTCTTTCCATAAAAACCAAATTCGGACCATTACGAACATGAGAAACCAAAATATAGCCTTGATGGTCCAGCCGTTCTCAAGAGACGCGGTCACCAACGAACAGCATTTCATTTTTCTTATTTATACGAAAAACTATCGGTTGTTTCATACAAAACTGTAATATTTACCCGATGAAAATGTATGAAACAGATGTATATTTTTTGCTATTTCGTAGTTGGTCCCATAGTTAAAGTTATTTATATTCATGAGAACTTTCACTTCTTAAAAGGTTAACAGTGGATTAAAAATCACCGTGTATATGAAGGACACTTATGTAAATTAAACCATGTACGGAAACATTAGATTAATACTGTATTCGGAACTACATTTGATAACAGAACAAATATGGCATGAATCCACAACGATAATGCATAATGCTTCAGCACACACGCGAATTTCGGTTACAGTCTAAATTAACTTGAAATTAGCATACTAATCCCATTTAGAATTTCATGTATGAGAAATTGCAATGAAGTAGATTTAATTAATAATTATTTTACTAGATAAATTAGCCCAACAGATAATTCAAAGGTATTTATGGCAACTTACAAAAAATGAGTAGGTAGGAAGCAATATTGATGAGCACAAATCCTACGATCAAATATTTTATTTTAGTTACGCACGGACACGGAAGGTTCTACCGAACGGCCGTAGGTAATTATTTCAAGGTCACTGCCCAGATAATACTGTTATTTTATTATACTGTGGCTATACGAACACACTGTATACTAGGAATCTAATCAAGTAGGAAAAAACGTATACAACCGGCACTACAACCTCATAACCTCGCTTCGTTTAAGGCAAAACGGTACAAAGTTACTCCATAATATTACATGAACGGAATATATGAATATTTTTAGGGTTCTGTACCCAAAGATTGCCAACGGAAGCCTATTACTAAAGCTCCGCTGTCCATCCGTCTAACTGTCACAGGGCTGTATCTTTTGAATACGATTAGGTATAGGTAGTTTAGGGATACGATATAGGTAGACACGAAAAAAAATCACAGAGTGTGTACTACTATGGCCGCTTTATCAACAATTAACAAAAATAAATAGTTCAAAAAAAATTTTTCTTACTAAAGTATTTTTTAAATATGTAATGTTAAATATTGTGCGGTGGTACGGAACCCTTCATGTGTGAGTCCGACTCACACTTGGCCACTTTTTTAAGAACCAACCATGTAGCAGTAATGCATCACTCGTTATATCAAAACTATTCAAGTTCTCCTAAACCTGCGTTTACGGCTAGTTTTCTTACCAAAGTAACTCTTAAAATGTTATCGAGGTCACTAAATAAAACTGTAAGTGGAGATAAACGTTGCATTTTATTTTAATGGCGGACGTTTAGCTGTCATTCTGTGAAGATGCTTCAGCTGGAAAACTTTTAATAATCTGTAGTTGAGAAAGAGGTTTTGCTTGTGCATCGATTTGAGAAGTTCTTCGTGTCTATGGTAGGGATAGTGATAATAGTCTCATTCTTCACTAACTTCTGCCCTCGACTTCGTCTGCGTGGGACTCAAATATTTAATAAAACATATTATTCCTTGACTCTCGGTAGTTGTAAAACTTTTACTGGTGTTAGAGAGTTTTCAAATTCGGATCAGTAGATCCAAAGATTACCCCAACCTACATAAAAGATTGTGCAATGTGCACATAAATAACAGAGATATTGGTACAATATTACAAGGACAGCTTATAAGTACAAAGGCCAGCTTAACCAGAATTGGGTATTTTGACAGCAACCCTCAGTATGACAGCGAAAGACACTAAAAAAGTGGAAAATAACTTTAATTTCGGAAGTCGGTGTCTTTGCTTTTCAATTTTCGTTTTTTGCCACCGACTTCCGAAATTAAAGTTATTTTTCACTTTTTTAGTGTTTTTTGTGAAGTCGGTTGTTTTTTTTTTTTGTTTTTCACTTTTTAGTTGTGGTACCTACCCCACATAAATTCATATACCGTTATCTGCTATGTAAATGAAGATATCGTCTACATACGCAAAGTGGGAAAAATACGTAATTATTGAAGCTAACTCAAAAACTACGCAAGCAAAATTAATAAAATTTATATGGGACCACCTCTAAAGCACGACATACCAAACAAAAAAAAAAAAAATTGAGAACCTCCTCCTTTTTGAAGAAGTCGGTTAAAAATATGTATAAAACAAATAAATGAGCAATACTTATTTAATAAATCACGTTCTCGAAAACGGCAGTAACGATTTCGATGAAAATTGCAATTGATCTAGCTAGGTCTCGTTAACTGGGGAAATTCGAAAAAAAAAACAAAAAAACACCCGAGCTCGGTCGAAACATAATAGATGCAATATTTACAATATGGAAACGACAATACGACAATTCATCAAAACACTAGCAATACTCGTACTCATGCGTACGAGTTTTTTTGAACTATCAAATAAATCCTAACATCGAAATTAAAAAAGTTTTTTTTTTCAAACAAACTAAATCGTAGGGATTTGTCAATGTTTGACTAGATATACTGACTAAACTATTGGATATTATTTGGTTGAATTTTTGTGTGCAGAATGGTAAACGGTAACGGTTACGGTCAGAAAAATCTGTATAAACATAGAAATATGTTTCTAAATTCATTTTCACGGAATATAAACGCGTGGTGGTTTACTGGTTAACCGATTCTGGTTCCAAACTGGTTGAATTCGATTAAAACTTTTTAATACGAAAAATAAAGGAAAATAGCACAACAGCTGCTGTTGAGCTATTGACTAAAAGTGAGTTTGAGCTGTACCCATTATATTTATATGAAGCCGTCTGTACAAGCATAGGTAAACTTGTGCAATCTACTTCTGTAGGTAGTTTATAATGTTCTGTCAAAGTCAAAATTCTCGAAGACCCGGAACGTCAGGATATTAAATATCTTTTGGATAGCTGTTTGCTTAAATCCCACATATTAATACCACCTTCATCTATGAAGGAATTTAATATAAAGCTTCCTTTGCGTGACTGTATTTATAATATGATTTTAGAATTCCTGTAATGTCGGTGCTAGAAGATTTAGTAGTAGATGGCAAGTTTAACATACTTATAGGGTGTTTGGTAGATCTGCTACTTACTCAGCCCTAATTTATTTGGCCCTGGCTCAATGTTTTTTTTTTTTTTTAAATGCATGTTGAAGTTAAGATTTAAGTATTTTTTACATCTTTCTGTAAGTTTGAGGACTCATATTTTTTTTTCTAGCTAACATCTGAATAAAGCAATAATCAATTTTATAAAAATCTGACAAAAATAAAGATTTAAAAAAAAAATTGCCTGTTTTACCCATTTTTAATAAAAATTACACTTTAAAGTTAAGAAAGTGGTGAAAATAGAAGAAAGCAAAAAAAAAATTTTTTTAATTTCCGGGGGGCCAGGGCCGAATAAATTAGGGCTGAGTACCTAAGTAGCAGATGATCCCACCTATCCATCATTTTCGTATAGGATCACTCGTGTTTCTGTCTGTCTGTCTGACTGTCGGGCTGTCACAGCCAATTTTCTCCCGAGCTAATAGACCGATTAAGGGCGAAATTCACCAAAATTTTATACCGGGTATAAGTCTTATCCTGCAAATAAATTTTGAATTATTTACAGTTTTTCCATACAAAAACTGTCAGACGACAATTTTACTCCCCGGATAAAAGATAGAGACTTTGATGAAATCAGCCCTTAGTTAAAAAACCTAAGCGCCACTGGAGATATATCTTACTTCATTATGTTGCTTAATACAGTATGATCTACCTACCTATAATTTTGTATGACTATGAGGTAAATGCACACGGATTTATGTCTCAATTCCATTGCTTAGGTATTCCATGTCCGACATAGCAGGTGGTATTACACCGATGCACTCCAGGCGTTACATGCGATTAGAATTTATTATTAAGCTGCAAACTCCTGGAGACATTCTCCTCTAGTTTCAAGGAAATATTAAATTTTAATGAGAGGTATACTTCTATTTACGTATATTCGGTACTTCACTACATCTACACTAATATTATAAAGAGGAAAGATTTGTATTTTTGTGTGTATGTTTGTAATGAATAAACTTAAAAACTACTGCGCCGTTTTCAAAAATTCTTTCACTATTAGAAAGCTACATTTACCCTGAGTAACATAGGCTATAATTTATAAAGATAACACGCGGGAGAAGCCGCCGGCGGCAGCTAGTATATTATAACACAAAGTCCTCCGCCGCGTCTGTCTGTCTGTTCGCGATAAACTCAAAAACTACTGCACCGGTTCATGCTGTTTTCACCAATGGATAGATTGGTTCTCGAGGAAGGTTTTTGTATATAATAACCGACATCAACGCGGGCAAAGCCGCGGGCTTCAGCTAGTTGTAGTTACTCATGACCATTATCCATTTTCAAAGTAAGACGTTATGTGTGTGGCTTCCCATGTAAGCTAATGTAAATCATAGCAAAGTGATGTAACACAAACGTTGAAAACAACGGGATGCGATGCGACCACTGCTAGGATTTCAGATAGGAATAAATAATAGTGCTTTCTGCACGTTTTAGTGATACTCCATTTTTTTTTAACAATCATCTAAAAGCTTTATCCTCAATCTGATTTTTTCACTGGCTGTTGAAACTCTTGAGCTATCCAGACGTTTTTTTTCATAGCTACTTCTTTAAGTTTTCTGTATAAACTTATCCAAAACCCGTAACACGATTTCCTGATGAAGACCCTTACAAGGAAAACATTTTACACCCCATAACGCCGAGCAATATTGGCACAGAAGGATGCGCTCCGCTCTAAGATGGTATATTGTTTCAAGCGCCATCTATCTGACGTCCGCTAAATATAAATAACTTCACTAATTAGTCTCAAGTCATCTACGACGCTATACTACCCATTATTAACGCACATAAATTTGATTTATAGTTTGTATATGGTCCATAAATTCCGGAAAATACTTCAGATAATTCATTGGAAGGTGCTCTGTTGTCTAATTAATTTTCTATCCGCCAGTGCTTCTTACTAGGTGTAGAATTCGCCAGTCTACTACCTTATTTCGAAGAGAAATGAGGTAGCAAGATGAGTTATAGCTCCTGCCAAGAATCGGAACATGAAAACTTTATTTTATTTTTGCTGTTTAATAAAACAGAAGATTGATCCAATGCGCTAAACATACAGTAAAAGTTTCGCTGTATTAGATCGGGTGTGCTAAATTTCTAGAATAAACAATAGGTAACCGAGTCTAGATGCTCGGAGCTTGTCTACCTCGAATGGTCTCAACGAAAATAGCCGTGGCATTGACATAGATAGCGAGACAAAGATTTACGTTAAAGTATAGGTTTGTATTTCGACTGAAAGTTTTTGATAGATATGAGGAAGAAATATTGTTAATTCTTGCGCCAAATGTCGACTCATACAACAAAGAGATAAGTGTTTTTGGATTATAATCTACAAACTGCGCGCCGCGGTTTCACCCGCGTAAGTTTCGATCCCGCAAGAATATCGGGATAAAAAGTATCCTATGTCGTAATTCAGGTCATGGTCTACCCCTGTGCCAAATTTCATCCAAATCCGTTCAGCCGTTTTAGCGTGAAAGCGTAACAAACAAACAAACTCACTTTCGCATTTATAATATTATATAGTTAGGATTCGTGAGAATCATTCTAATGAGAAGGATGTGCTAAATTCAAGGTAACAGTTTACGCGTTAGTGTCCCTGACACCCTGTAGATTAGGTATAAAAAGATAGAAATGCGTCATAAAATTTGAAACATGTTTGAAAATAAACCTTTAACGTTTCGCTGATACACCGCTAAGGGCGTCGTTTATTTAGAATTTAACAACATTTTGCCGGTCGATAGCGTCCTATGCCAACAATTTTATGTAAATAACCGCTCAACTGTAAAACGTTACGAAAAGGTTCGTGTTCCGTGTTCACACCTTGTTCGTTCACGTTCCAGAAATATTACATAACTAACTACCCAATTTATTTTAACAAAATAATATTATCAAAGCCATGAAAAGATAATAATGATGTTGATATAACTCAAAATCGTAATTCCACAAGCAATAAATTACATAGTAAAACCAACGAAACAATTTCGGTAAAACTTGGCTGCACAACACAGTCATAACTTTGGAACACAGTTGCCGTAAAAATTGGGTACACGTGGCAAAGTCTCTATTTGTCGGTAACACGCGACGTTAAGCACATCACGCCTGTAAAGGTACGAATACATTGTATAATCTAACAAGTCTTACTAACTTAAAATATAGCACCAGCTTTACCGACATTTTTACGGAATCAGGCTACGTCCTAACCAAAGCGATTGTCGCGCGAACACGAGTTCGACGCGTGTTCGGCTGACGAAACAAAACGCGTGGTCGCACCACAAAGGGCGCCATCTAGATTTCCGAACTAATTAATAACAAAATGACACGACGATCGCGTATTCCCGCAACTAATCGCTTTGGTTAGGACCCGGTGTGTAACATTTAAAACGGTAAAAAAGTTTCTCTAAATAAAAACAAAAAAAAAGATGTAACCCACTTAATTCTTTTCACATTCCTAATGACACAAATTAGGGTTACGACCTTAAATACTTTTCAATTATGACTTTATCACCCGGAAGCTCTTAGCCAGAGAAGCCTTTGACAATAAACGGGACAAATGTTTTGAAACAGCATTTGTTTTTCCGTTTCTTGAAGTGTACTAAGTATTATTGCAATGTTGTGGTAAAACGTTTTTTTTTATCTCGGTTTGTATTTGGAATAACTTTAAATGGGTTTTTTCTTTTACTAAGTAACTTTTCAGAGGAAAATTATGATTTATTAACTTCGTGCGTGTAAAGTTTATTAGGCCACAAGTTAATAATAAAGCCTTGTGATTTTTGGTGGCGTGGAACTCACTATTTTCTTTCAGTAAAGGAAAACATTCAAGCCAGACTTTTTTTTTTAATATGGGCTTTTCTCGTCAGCAAAAGTAAATGTTAAGGCGAAAGCGTCAGCGTAGCTCGTAAAATTAAAATATTCTTACGTTTTTTTGCAATTTTCTGGTCAGTATCAGGTTGTATGTTGATCAAAATATGATTCGCGGCTATATCAAGTTTTTCTTTATAAATACTTAGAGAGTTAAATTGATTATTTTTATGATTATAATTCATAAAAATAATCAATTTCACTCTCTAAGTTCATATTATTACCCCATTGAATCACTACTTCATAAAATCATGAATTTCCAACTTAAGCAGTTGTATTGCTGATTCTACTGAGATAAGCCATATTTGGTTACGGCCGCGAATCATATTTTAATCAACATACAATTCGACACTGACCTGCAAATTGCAAAAAACATGAACATTTGAATTTCGCGGGCTACCTTAGTGCATCCCCCTTAAGATACTCGTGAACTTTGTTTTTCAATTACAACTAAATGAAAACAAATGACTCGCGGCGGCAGCATCACAATCTTATTTCTATAGCTTCATTATGTTTCTTTGCCACAGAAGCAAATAAAAATGTAACCGCTTCACACTGCTAAACAAAAAAAATAGAGCGGCAATCACACAAAGTGGAACTCACAAAAAATTCAATACAGCAAACAACTAATAAAACTACAAAAGAGTTCTACTAAGTAGATATTTTTATCGAAGTCAAGCTGTGGGCGTATATTGGCAATGCGGCTTAACAGTCCGTATGTGTGGGATTTGATTTTCCGTACAGGCCCCAGTAAGTGCAATAGGAAGTGTCGCGTGAGTCTCGCCGTCGAATAAAGCAAAGAGAATTGGGTCGTGGCTCACGAAGCCTCACATTTTGGAACAAAGCCAGCCGCAACGGCGATTTTGTTTTATTTCACAAAAATAAAATACGTACTGTATAACGATTTAGCTCGGTTAATAACGGTTATGACTGCACGTCACAATGGAATACCGGTTATTGGATAACGGTTAAAAATTGTTCATCGCGTTTTTAAGGTTCATAATAAACAGATTAGGCAGAGCCGATGGTGTTATTCGGAACGCTCTGGGATAGCTTATAATATATTTTTTACCAGGAAAAGGTTGGGTAGGTAAAGCTTAAATTGTTTGTAAAATGTTAACAGCCGATTAATTTGAAATTACTTCTCTTTTTACACAATTCGAGAAAATAAGTTCAATGGATAAGCTTCTATAATATTTTATGCGTTATCAGCATTCCGATTGAGTAAGAGGAAACCAATTTTATGAAATTACTTACACGTGTTGTTCCGGCAATATCCTCTCAATGAATGATTCTATTACCGACTTCCGTATTCTACTGTTTATATAGATCAAATATTTGCTAAAGAAGTACAATCACGAGCAAATATATGTATAAACTTAGCAAAATTCAATAACCATTTTGTCGTGGAATAACGATTAAAGATTGCAACTTTGAGATGATACCTATTTTAAAATAATATGGGTACCAAAATACTATGTTCATTATAACATAAAATTACAATCAATACAGTAGGAGAAAATCACTTTTAAAAGTTGCTCAGTGTATACATATTGGTGCTCGTGACTGTACGTAATTTTATTGAACAAATGCCAAACCATTTATTTAAAAGTCAGGCAATAATTCTACCCCAGATCGGCATACGAAGTAACTACGAATAAGAAACCTACTGAGAATTTCCCACGAGACAAATTACCCAAAGCCGCCTCCATCAGCAGATTTGTACTCTTTTCAAGGAATTCTCACCTGATTACAGACAACAGGGAAATCAATGATATGTGAACGATTTGTTAGATTCCCTTATTCAGCCTAAAGGGAATGAGTTTGGTTATGTAAGAGCATACATTATCTACAAATCGAAGTAAGATTCGTCTTTAAAAAAACCGTAGTAAAATGCAATGTCAGCGTTGTCAAATATAAAAGTTTATAACTAACTAGCTGTGCCCGCGACTTCGCTCCCGTGACTGTCTCATTATAAGTTAATATGAACGTGAAGTCTTAGTATATTCTTAATATCCCCCACAACATCGGTTGATTTTCATTTATTTGCTTAAACTTTTTAGTACATTCATACTTTGGTTTCAAAGTATAAAAATGAAAGAATATAATTCATGATATTTTTATGTATAAACAAAATAATATCTTTGAAAGAGATCAGTTTGGTACAAGTAACGACTCTTATTGAATTACCTTGATAATATGCGTGGGATGTTAATCGCCCTCGAAAAGTATTTTTTCTGACACCTGTACCTTGCCAGCATAACCTTTACAAACGATGCAATATTATTTCAACAACACCAGTGTTTTACAAACAACATTCTAGAAAATCTAAGACGTGTAACAGCGTGAAGCCGGATCTGTCACGTCGGTCAACGCCAACTATAAAAACGAGTACCCATTACGTGAGTTATCCGCCTCCCAATGTAGGATAAAACTGAATTTATGTACATAGGCCGTTAAAAAAGGGCTGATAAATATCCCTCGGGATGGGATCAAGACGAATTACCCAATAATATTGGATTTAGAACGTGACAAGTAAAGAGAATTGGTTTAAAATTACTGTAATTTGGGATGAGACCTCTTTGTTGAGATTTAGTCGGCGTGAGCTGAGTCAGTTAATGCCTACTGATTTTAAACGTGATTGTACTATTAAGATAAGATAAGATAAGATAAGATATTTATTTTGCAAATATGGGTACATAATGGTGACATAAAATAAAAAATATATAATAGCAACAGCCATATTTAACCAAAAGGCATGCAAAAGATAAAATATACTAGAGTTGCTAAGTAGATAATAATAATAAAGATACTTATCAAGATTGATTAACTATAATTACAATTACACAATAATTATTCTACAGTCAACTTATTTTGTATTGGAATTACATAAAATATTAAATAAAATTAAAATTAAAAATTAAATGTCATATTTTTCAAATGTCCAATCGTTATAATAAAGTACCTTATCAAGAAATTATTTTCTCCATTAAAAATTCCGTCACACTATAATACGCTTTGTCTACTAAAAAATTACGAAGTTTTTTTTTAAATAACGTCAAGTTTAGTTCTTTCCAAGTTCTCGGAATTTTATTATATATGACTGGCGCCATGTAGCAGACACTTTTGCGCATTAAAGTCGTTCTCGCACTAGGGAGACAAAGCCTACTATTATCACGCCTATTACGTGGAAAGATCTCACATATGCGGTCAAAACGATCAGGGTTCAACTTTACAAACACTGCCATTTCTAAAATATAAATACATGGTAAAGTTAATATTTTATGCTGTTTAAAATATGGCACGCAGCTATCAGTTGTTTGCAGCTTTAAAAAGGATCGTACGCATCTTTTCTGTGCTTTGAATGCAGTTTCTCTTTCGGTGGAGTTGCCCCAAAAGATAACTCCGTATCTTAGGTACCTAGCATTCGACTAAACCGTGATATGCAGTCAGGAGTGCGCCTAGATTTACTATTAACGTAACATAACATCACGCCTTGTTTCCCCGAGGGGTTGAGCAGAGGTGTACCTATAGTACACCCACATTTCGTTCATTTATGGTTAAGTGTGGTAAGGTGGGCAGTGGTGGCCTAGTGGTAACAGCCGCGACTTACGAGTTACGGTCGTAGGTTCGAACCCCGACAGGTGTTTTACTTTGTGTAAATAATTTCATCACCACTGTTCTCAGAACGGTAAAGGAAAACATCGTGAGGAAACCGGCATGTCTTAGAACCAAAAATTCGAAGACATGTGACATCTACCAACCCGCACCGGGCCTGCGTGGTGGATTACGGTCCACTCCCTCTCATAGAGAGGAGGCCTGTGTCCCAGCAGTGGGAACATTATAGGCTGATTATGTTATGTATGTATGTATGGTTAAGTCCTATGTAATAGGGGGCGAGCCTATTGCCATCAACTGGATACAAATCCAGACTCCAGGCTGGTACTGAGTAATTCAAATTCAGAAATCATTTATTTCAATCCATTTAAGATCATAAAAATGTAAAATTTCGTAGCGCTTGCAACAAATAGACCAACGAGATAGTTGGTACTATGTGAGGATCGTAGTATTTGTCCGAATGTGTTAATTAGATTCATGTTGCAGGACTATTTTATTAAGCACTATCTTCCGCCCGCGGCTTCGCCCGCGTGGTATGCTGATAAAAAGTAGCCTATGTCCTTTCTTAGGCTCTAGACTATCTGTTCACATCTTCTACCTAAAATAAAAAGGGCAATTATTCAAGAATTTCCCAATCATTTCAATTATTCAAGTATGTATATAAAACTCTTCACAGTCTACGGCGTATGTAAGGAGAAAAACAATTTTTGATCTCGTCAGAACAATCCTTATTGGACCTGCGCGGGAATCTGTGACTGGTAATCTGTCTCAAGTACCCTATTGTCTGGCTAGTTTTAATACATTTAATTTATAATCGAAACTTTCCAAAATCTACCACAATTTCACCAACAAAAATGAACAAAACATACATTAAATCATCAACTTATTCTCACACACTAAAATACTACTCTATTCGTTCGCCCACTCACTCACTCTTTCACTCATATCTACTGCACCTACCACATAGTTACTCCAACACTCAAGTATTCGCACCCTACGTATTACACCGTACCCGACATAAGTACAATAAGTGTGACAGTGTTCACATCTACCCAATGTACACAAGCTGCACCACTATTGATTCTGTATTCTTCCCAAATGGCTAACCATGACCACATTAATAATATTAATAATGACCTTGACTCGTCAATTTGCGAAAATTCGTACACTTGTTACCCAGAGGACTGCAAAAAATACGGAGGAATCTATACCCAATCAATAAAGATAATTCACATCAATATTCGAAGTGTAAATAAAAACTTTGATCAATTTCGCATCTTACTGTCACTTGCAAAGGTAAACTTTGATGTCATAGTCCTATCCGAATGCTGGCTTAGCAAGGTGAAAGATCTACCTATCCTAGATGGTTATGTATCACATTATTCCAGAAACATTGTTAACCAAAATGACGGCATAATTATTTTTACCAGCACAAAACTAACCTCATTAGTATATGAACCGGCATTCAAAGATGCAAATTGTCTAGTTTGTCAAATAGGTAAGGAACTAGAAATAGTTGCTATCTATCGGTCACCCTCATTTAAGTCTAGGATTAACTATGATAATTTCTTGGACAGCTTAAATACTGTCTACACCGGATTAACAACTACTACACACGTCCTCGTCGGTGATATCAACATCGACATCTGCAGCATGAACAGTGACATTATTTCAGAGGAATACCTGACCTTTAATGCATCCCACGGCTTTTTCCCAACACACACTCTTCCCACTAGGATCAAAACATGTCTGGACCACATCTTTCTCAAAACTAAATTATCTTCTAAAACACTAGTACTAGAATCAAATATAACTGACCACTGGCCTGTTGTATTGTTCATAGAAAACGTGTGTCCTAAACGACAGTACAATAACACTAAAATACATATTGATTATGTCTCAGTAAAATTAGAAATAGAAAGCACAAACTTCTTACCTATCTTAGAAATAAATGACGCTAACATCGCGACCAACTACCTAATATCAACAATCTCATCTATTATTAATAAACATACGCAAACAGTCTCGGTTCCTAATAAGCAAAAAATCTTAAAACCGTGGATGACGGCGGGGCTCCTGCGCTGCATTAGAAACCGGGATAGGTTACATTTGAAAGCAAAAAAATCGCCAGATAACATGATACTTAAAGTAACATATACACGCTATAGGAACTTCACAAATCAACTCCTACGAAAACTAAGAATAGCTTATGAAAAGAGTCAACTGGACAAAGCAGGTAATGACCCGAAAGCTCTATGGAAAGCTATCAAAGAGATAACTAACACTCGAAAAGTCAAGCATAATCCTTTGGAACTACTTCAAATATCAGAAACCCCAAAATCATCTGCCAACCGTGTCTGCAACTTTTTTACAGACGTTGGCAAAAATCTAGCCAACAGCATCCTTCTGTCTCAAACCTCATCTACAGATGACTCTGCATTCCCTGAACCTCCTCCTTCAGACTATTCCGAAACCTATCTACCCAACTCGCTCGTTATCCTAGAAGTGGATGAAGCGAAAATTGAAACCACAATTCTTCAGCTGCGGCCGGATTGTGCAACTGGATGGGAAGGAATTCCATCTTCCATTCTCAGAGAATGCCGAAGTGCCCTGATTCCATCTATAACCCACATCTGTAATCGTGCTATCGTTACTGGGGTGTTCCCTGATGCTTTTAAAAAAGCTATTGTACATCCAATTCACAAGGGTGGGGAGAGAGACTGCGTCAATAATTATAGGCCTATATCGGTGTTGTCAGCCTTGTCAAAGATCTTAGAAAAAATACTTTACAAGTCGCTAAAAAAATATCTAAATCGCTTTAAAATTATAGCCAACAACCAGTACGGATTTAGATCAGGTGTTTCTACTGAGGACGCAGTGTTGGAATTGACAGAGCGAGTAGTGGAAAACTTAGACAAAAGAAATAGATGCCTATGCATATATCTAGATCTTTCCAAAGCGTTTGACACTGTTTCTATCCCCATCCTCCTAAAAAAGTACGGAAAGAATTGGAGTACGAGGCATTGCTCTAAAGATATTTAAAGATTACCTTTCCCAGCGTGAGCAACGTGTCAAAATAGGCAATTGTCTTAGTGAGGAACGCACAATACTATTTGGGGTCCCACAAGGGAGTATTCTGGGTCCCCTGCTGTTTCTGGTTTACATAAATGACCTGTGCACAATGTCACTTCAGCACACCAACGTTTTCACATATGCAGATGATACAGCAGTATTGGTCTGGGGACAGAGTTGGCAGGCGATCAAGGATAGAGCCGAATATTCCCTTTCCAAAATAATGGCCTGGCTAAGACAAAACCTCCTCACACTAAACCTGAGTAAAACACAGTTCCTACCCTTTTCCTTGAGACCGAACACTAAACCCATTCCTGAGTATACTATAGTAGCACATATTTGCAGTAACAGATACAAATGTAACTGCCAGGTTATCTCTCGGGTAGATTCCGTCAAATACTTGGGAGTGCTGATGGATGATGGACTGAGGTGGGACAGGCAGATTGTGTCTATTACTTGCAGAACTAGGCGTCTAATAGCTGTGTTTAAGGCGCTAAGAGATTCAGCATCTCTGGAAAAACTAAAATTAGTCTACCTAGCCCTATGTCAGTCCATTATCCAATATTGCATAACCGTGTGGGGAGGTGCAACCAAGAAATCTCTACTCGGGTTGGAGCGGGCGCAGAGATTTGTGCTCAAGGTCATGACCAAGAAACCATATAGGTTCCCCACCTCACAACTATTCCTCGACTGTAAAGTCCTCACAGTACGTCAGCTCTATGTGCTCAAATCCATCCTGAGGAAACAACGATATGTTCCCTTACCCGACCCAAATAAACGTGGCAAATCCTCCATATGCCCTACTATACCCTGCCGGACCTCATTTGCCAAACACCAGTTTAATAGCCTAAGCAGCAAACTTTACAATCACGCAAACAAAAAGCTTAACATAGCTAAAATGTGTCAAAACGAAATGAAAAAGAAAGTTGCAGATTGGCTCCAAAAGATGGATTATCAGGAGACTGAAAGTTTACTCACATTCATGTCATGATCCAAAATTAATTACACACTGTGCTCCATAGTTAAGATTCCTGTTCTTTACACACATTCAAAGGTGCGAACATAACCAGAACCTCATGCAGACCCCCACACCCCTCTCTCACTCACACACACACACACACACCCCAACACACCCACAAACACGCACACACACATACACGCTCAGACATGCACATAACTCTTTTGTATTTTACCTTTGTTTTTACCTATGTTTTTATAATTAATAAGTTTTACCTATGTTTAATCAATTAGGTTTAACTATAGATATATATTTTTTATCACATGACACTTGACTGTCAACTATGTAGCGACACTACTCTATAACGTTGTAAGAGCAATAATAGAGCCCATGGCTGAACGCTGGCCTCCAAAATACAGGTCCAGGCCTAGTTTGGGGGTTAGAATCAGATTCTTGGCAATACATTTGTGTGCTATATCATTACGACCTACTTGTTTATATCATGTATTTTAAGTGTCAAATAAATGTTTTTATTTTTATTTATTTTTTATTTTATTATGTCAATAATGTAAAAATCTAATCGCTTAACCGAGTGCTGTCACCCACAAGCGCTGCTACAAATAAATTAATTACGCTTTACCGAGCACATCTATCAGGCACATTGAACAGTACAAAAGCTTCCACAAATTGTGATAATGAGAAAGTATTTTGTATTCCAAATTTGTTACGAACAAAGAGGTCTCTGAAAGCGGAGATCGGCGGTACGAAGCATTAATTACATTTTGATCCGACAATTCAATAAAGTCGCCACCAACGCAGACGTCAATTGCTACGAAATTCAACTCTTATGTAACAAAATATCGAAAATAATAATGGTTATTAAATAATAAATCATTATCAAATTCAAACGAAAATAATAATGAAAGTTAGGGAAGTTCCTTTATCATCGTTTTTGATGTAATTAGTGAAACGTTAAACGATAATTGCTTATTGTTCAATTAATTGAGCGAAAGTTTTGTAGGATATTGACGTAAACATAGACTTCGAAACGAGAAGAAGAAAATAAAGGGAGAAGTCAAGATCTTACTTCCGTTATGTAAGATAAGACTCAATTTTGTCGAAAATAGAGTCATATCTTAATCAGCCTTTAATGTTTCCACTGCTGGGACACAGGCTTCCTCTCAGTGAGAGGGAGTGGGCCGTAATCCACCACGCGGGCCCAGTGCGGGTTTGTAGATGTCACATGTCTTCAAATTTTTGGTTCTAGGACATGCCGGTTTCCTCACGATGTTTTCCTTCACCGTTTTGGGAGCAGTGGGGGATGAAATTAAATACACAAAGTAAAGTGCCTGGCTGCGTTCATACTCGCAACCTACAACTCGACAGTCGAGATGATACCACTGGGCCACTACTGCTCCTAAAGATACAGGGTGTAAGGGACAGCCCAAATTAATAGGGAACATTCAGCTCTTTATTTTGACTCATATTCCACCGGAAATTTTCAAGGGAAAGTTATCTATTTTTTTATCGCTTTTTCAGTTACTATTCCTTTATTTTAATGTAAAATTACATTTTCTGTATGTAGCACTCCATTTATGTAAATAAAACAGCTAAAATCAAAAAGCCAGCAATGAATGTTAAAATACTAGAGCGCGCCCCGCCCGAGTGGCGTCGACGGAGAGTGCGGCTTCGCGAGTTTTGCCACGGTAACGATACATTGCGCGTGAGGTAATAATACAAATCAGGTTTATTGGATTTCGATAACGTTCCTGAAATAATGTCTTAGTATGATATGCTGAATTCATCCCATCAGTCTGCGGAGGGCTGTCCCTTACACCCTGTATAGTCAGTCATGAGAGTCGTGAATTAAAAACAGAGAAACGAGAGGCCCACTACCACCACCTAACTATGTATTTTCTCGCTGATTTGAAGAGCAATAAACATTGCGTCTTCATGATTATTTATACCAAAATATTGACTTAAATTATTAACTACAACAATCAGTTCTGAAAGATGTTTTCGAGAAATGTTCACAATAAATTTCCATTTGTACTCAAGGGAAACGCCGAGAAAGTTTAATTAAATTGAATTATCTCACAATCATCTCGCTTATTAATTCAAGAGGAAAGTATTTTGAAATCGTCAAACGAAATTAAATTAATTTATATTTTGGAAAATGTCGTAAACATTCGAGTTTGGTTAATCCTGATTAGATCAATGAAAGTTTTTTTTTTTGGGTTCCTTACCAAATTGGTACAAAGAATACTTATGGCGACTTTGTCTTGGCGAGATTAATATTTGTTATTAGCGACCCGCGCATGCTTCACACGCGGGCACAATCTACTGATGTAGTGACATATCAAAATATTTTTTGTAGCGTAATTTCTTGTACATGTCAGATATTTCTGTACTATAAACAAGTTAATAATTTATTAAAGTAATTATACATATTATAAACCTAAGAAAACCTATGAATAAATTCTTTAAATTATGAGGAAAACCACAACAAAATCCGTTGCGTAGTTTAGAAGAACAACGCAGTCTCACAGACACACAAAAAAATGAAATCTTTTATAATTATGTCTAAATATTTTCCATCGAAGGTACCAAACCTTCGGTGCGCAAGTCCGACTCACACAAATCCCGTTTCTGTATTTCTTTTGGCGCAACTTTGTATAGCATCTTGCCAACATTGCGAAGTTAGTGCAAGAGAAAATTACACTCTGTGTCGCTACAAGTCCCCAGTGTGCCTGGCTAGCGTTGCATTTAATTGAAGGCTCGAGCTGACCAACATTGTTTAAAACGACCGCCTCTCCACATGTCGACACACGTTGGGACTAACAACATGTTCTGCTCCGTAATCATCACAGGTTACAGTGATTTCGGAACAGTGATTTTGGAACAGTGATTTCGGAACAGTGATTCCGGAACTGTTTGAATAAGAACATAGGAACTGTTATTATTTAATGCTTGTCCAACGCAAAGCTTAATTAATAATGGAGGTCGGATTGTGGCGGCTAGAAGTGTTAGCACTAATGTTTCTTTTCACAATTGAATTTATAATTGAATAATGAAAACGGGTTAGGGTAATAACTAGTAATAACTAAAAATATCAAGTAATAAAAACTAAAACCCAACTACGACTTAAAAGGTATAAACAAGACACCACAGACGGACAAATTAAAAATCCGGAGTCACACGTGCCATAAATCGAACACATTACGTGTGACTCCGGATTTTTAATTTGTCCGTCTGTGGTGTCTTGTTTATACCTTTTAAGTCGTAGTTGGGTTTTAGTTTTTATTACTTGATATTTTTAAATCTTTTGGGGTTATAATATATATATTTTTGAAATGTGCTCATTAAGCCCTTTCATTTGATACCCAACATGGTACGATTAAACCATTTTTTTTTTAAGTTCCTCACTTTATGTCCTCTAGAGGGCGCCATTTTTAATTTAATGGGACTTCACATAGCCTATAACCAGCGGACAATCACGACGCTTCTAACGATACCTCATTTGTCAAATTGTGATAAGTGGTTTGTAAGAAAGGAGGGAACAGATGAACATACATACATACATACATACCGGTCAAAATCATAACCCTCCTTTTTTCTTCGCCGTAGAAGTCACTTTAAATTAATAATTTAATGTGACTTCACATAGCCTTATAACCAGCGGACAATCACGACGCTTCTAACGATACCTCATTTGTCAAATTGTGATAAGTGGTTTGGAAGATAGGAGGGAACAGATGAACACACATACATACATACATACATACCGGTCAAAATCATAACCCTCCTTTTTTCTTCGCCGTAGTTGGTTAAAAAGGATAAAACAGAAATTAATACGAAACCAAAGCAAGATAATAAATAAATAATAAATAAATTCTTTATAATAACAATACTTACACAGAAAAATACGAACGAAATAACAATAAATAGAACAGTTTGGTTGCAGAACAGAATAAATTTCAGTTGCCACACTATTTCCACAACTTAACTGGTTTACGACTAAATACAGACCGGCTGCTTTAACCAAGAGTTGTTTACTCCAAGTTTTAGTTAACTGCGCAACAAGACATGTGTTTCTGTTTAAAAGATTTAACAAATATGTGAAGACTGTACACACTTTTGTGATATAATTGTTTTAAAAATAGTTTGTCTTCATGGGGTTGGGTAGGCCATTTTGACTTAACCTTTAGATTAGGAGAAAGAACAAGGTTAGGGTCAATTTTTTCTAAGGGATACCGGGAACCTTGGCAACCGGCAACTGAAGGAATAGCCAAGCCAATAGCCAAGCTTGAAACGCTCCATGGCTTTTTGTGCAAGTCTTGCCACTGCCGCTCCGTCGCCGCGCCGTCTTCCCTTAATTAATTAAAGTATTATAAAGTGCTCGCAGTTTCGGAATTGGCAGACTACGGAATAAAAAAAACTGTTTAAACAATACTAGTGGGGTGGAGGAGGAGCGGTGGCGTCGGCGGCGCAGCGGTGCGATGACAGCGTCAAGTCCCTGAGCACTTAGGCTTCCTGTGAATGACCCCGGAGCTGCACCGGACCTTAAGATGAAAAAAATAAGAATATCTCAGAATGAGCGTAAAATCTACGCGACGCCGGTGTGGCTCCGGTGTCATGTACAGGTAACCTTACCCTGTACCTGTCTCTTGCGTGAGCGTCCACGTCTCAGTTGATGACAAAGAAAAACGTAAATAATTCAATTTGTCGAAGTACAAGTTAGTAACTAGACAAAATCGAGACCTCATTAAAAATAAATAAGGGTCAATATTGTTTAAGCCTTTAAACATTAACATAAAACTCATCTATGAATATTTTATAAGAAACGGATGTTTCAAAGTGAGCGTGTCTTTAATAAAATATGAACTGATATATCGGAAAATTGATTGGAACGCCCTTCACATTTCCTGCCTTGAATTTACCGACTCAACGCTACCCATACACGCAACGTTGATTAGTTTTTAGGGTTCCGTACTATTTTGGAATAGCACCGATTTTAATCTGAATGTCACATGTTATTTATCTCAGGTCAATTACTAACAATTAAAAAAGATTTGAATTAGAAAATCCTTCAATTTAAAATACATTCAGGAAAATTAATTGCTGAGCAAATTGACACCATACGTCAATTAACCGTAGTATTTCATACGAGTCAAGGAATAACAGTTGTTGTGATTTGAATTAATATGTCTGTCGACAATTTAAGTTGATGGTCAAGAAACCCTGAGGAGCTCGTGGCTAAGTAATAACAGCCTTACATCCTTCAGGTTACGCTACGCTTGCTTGGTTGGTCCGTGGATGGGTGACCATCTTTACATATCGAGACTTCTCCGTGCCTCGGAAAGCACGCTAAGCCGTTGGTCCCGGCTGTCATTCGTGGATCTTTGACAGTCGTTACAGGTCGTCAGAAGCCCGAAAGTCTGACAACAGTCTTACCAAGGGGTATCGTACTACCCAGTTACTGGGTTGTGGTCAGATAGGCAGTCGCTCCATGTAAAACACTGGTATTCGGCTGCATCTGGTTAGACTGGAAGCCGACCCCAACATAGTTGGGGAAAGGCTTGGCAGATTGATTAAACAAGAATCCCTGTCTTGACATTTTTTTAACTTGGTCCCCAGGTATCATGGATCCGCAAACGTGACCTCCACATACTCACTGTGGGTGTTCATACGTACAGCAGCGACGCCCGCTTCGCCGCACTACACACGGACAACTCAGACGAATGGACGCTGCGGGTGGCGCCTGCGCAGCCTCGAGACTCCGGCTCCTACGAGTGCCAAGTGTCCACTGAGCCTAAGATTAGTCTGTCGTTTAGACTTACTGTTGTTGGTGAGTAACGTTTGCTTTATTATTTACGATAGGTGATAGGTGACAAAAAATCTGTCAATTATGTAAGTTTTTTTCATAGATTTCTGCTTTATTGCGTTATACAGCATAATCAGCCTATAATGTTCCCACTGCTGGGAGACAGGCCTTCTCTCTTCGAGAGGGAGTGGGCTGTAATGTACCACGCGGGCCCAGTGCGGGTTGGTAGAAGTCACATGTCTTCAATTTTTTGGTTATATAACATGTCGGTTTCCTCACAAGGTTTTTTTTCTTTTCCTTCACCGTTTTGACAGCAGTGGTGATGAACTACACAAAGTCAAGCGCCTGTCAGGGTTCTAACCTATACGACCTACAACTGCGAAAATATGACAGTTATGTTTTTTTTACAAATATTTCGCATTGTCTGTTACATTAAATGGGACCCAGCACCCTAATTGTTGTGTAAAACATTTTCAATAACAATCTGGAAGATTTTTTAAGAAATTGCTTCACATATTTGAAAAATTCATCTACTCAACAACGTTACTAACGCAATTAATGTTTTTGAACCGTCACAATGAAAGGCATTGCCATTGCGAGTGTGTTACACAATTGTCCCGCAGATCGTTACTTCGATATTTAACCTCACACGTCAACTTATTGTTGTGAACCCATTTTTAGCGCAAGATTATTATTTAGTTTCAAAGTTTTAGTTATAAAAGAATATTTTATGAGTTAGCATAACATATATAGATACCTACTATTAAGTGTGGTGGACTAATGAGGTTGAATAAAACAAAAATGAATTTAGGTTACATATTACACGTATTTGAATTTACGTCCCGACCTCGTTAGTGCTGTGCTAAAGATAAATTAACTACTGAACTTCCTCCTAATACTGTAAATGAGTCGAAATGTCGACTTATGTAACTGTTAGACGCAATTAGCTTCGCCGAGACAGCGAGCCATCCCGCTAAGTAAACGTTTGACGTCGAGCGTACCCGACAAATTGAAATAGAGAAAATTTCGAACACTCAACTCTGTCCCATTCCGTGAGTAAATAATTTAATATGCAATGCAACTGAAGAGTGATATTTGTTGCAGTATCAAAAGCAGAAATACTCTCAGGACCAGAGTTGTTTGTGAGAGCTGGTTCTGACATCAATCTCACTTGCATCGCCAGACACGCTCCAGATCCGCCGAGGTAAGTGTTTTTCTTCGAAGTTAAACTATATAAAACTGACATGTGGCAAAACTCTATAAACGTTTCTCACTTTATGTGCAAAATATGCTTCAGACAGAGCAAACATGACAGCTTTAAAGCCGGGCTCAAAACTGCTTCACTTCCCGTTTACATATACCTTCAAATGGAGGAAATATAAAGCTTTCGCCGCAAGTACTCGGCGGGTGTTGACTCAACAGACAGACTGTGTGACTTTCCATGTTAGGAACAGGCGACAATGTTCTTGAAACGAGACAATCCATGCACAACTATTTGCTGACAAGCTTTCGTGTGATCGGGATAACAAATTGAATCCGAGTTTGAACACAAGGATGCGAGAATTTGATGTCTTAGCTTGACAGCAAACAACATTTTTTAATAAATATAAATATTTTATAAAAACGAATCCTGTACAAACATGATTCGTTTTCGCCCTAAGTTTTAAACAATTAGGCGAAATACCACTTGGTCGCTAGCCTTCATTCGGGTAGGTATCCGAATGGCAACCCGAATTCGGACACACGACTTGTTATTTAGACAGGCAGTCTTGACGAATTCGGCTGTCAATGGAATTGAACGGCCAAGAACGTAAGTTTAAGTGCCTTATTTTATGCAGTTTTATCTACTGGTACCGAGGCTCAAACGTGGTGAACTACGCTCAGCGCGGCGGCATTAGCGTGGAAACAGAGCAGCGCACGCGCACGAGCCGCTTGCTCATCGCGCGAGCATCGCCGCGAGACTCCGGCAACTATACCTGCGCGCCAAGTAGCTCTGGTAAACAACTATTATTTATTACACTCATTATAAAACGGTAAAGCGACGTACAGTCACGAGCACTTATATGTATAATAATAATAAAGCCGTTTAATTACGAAATTAAACTATAATATATCCCGCAGGTTGGTGTGCCTTTTGGTATAGGCCTCCTCCAACTGTCTCCATTGTGGTCTGTCTACAACTAATATGTATAAATTATACTCAGCAAAATTCAAAGGCCATTTTCTCGTACAATAGATTGCAATTTTGAGACAAGACCAATTTCATACTAGTATACCTAAGTTCCAAAATACTATGTTCGTGACACATAAAATATCTATCAATACTTTAGGCGAAAATCACTTTAAAGTTGGCTCACTTTATACATTTTAGTGCTTGTGACTGTACATTGTACAATTTACAAAAACACATAAATAACTTTGCAGCATAATTTTAAGTTTCAACATAGTTTACACGAAAATTCTCATAAAGCCAGAATTATGACTCAGTTTAATTAGGCGGAGCGTAAAAAAAATCCTTAACGAAGCCACGAAGCTAATCGCTTGCTTTTGTTCTGAATTCTGTTATTTCCGCCAGCGGCTTATAGCTAAGCTACATTACACGGTTCTTTTATTATTTTGCTCCCACGGGACATGTGGGTGGTATAAAAAATATACATGCCACAATGGCCGTCCATCGGGTCTTTTATGGCGTACCTACATTTTTCACTCCGCATACTTCACTATATCTCTGTCCATAGCTGTGTAAAAACCATTTATCTTTTTCCACGCCTTCCCCCTCAAGTTGAATCAACGTGTTCAAATTCACTGTGTACTTTGCGTTCTTATCGTCCATTTGTATTTCTTACACGCCTTTAATATATTTTCCGCAATGTTCTTTATTTTTTAGATTAGGTTTAAAGAATGTGCGGTTTGGCGGCATGTAAATAGGAAGGCCTATCATTGCTTTTTCAAAAGCCTTTTCTGGATACATAATCTTTGACGTATGATTTAATTTCCGGTGGAGAGACATTTTCGTTGCATTTTCATTTCCTATCCGATGTCAAGCGAGTTTTTTTTTGTAATAGATTCGGCGTCGGTGGTGGTCCATGTTGTGAGTGGGGAGCGACCAGCCGCCATGCAGAGCAACTCCAAGAGAACATCACCTCTACCACCACTATTACTCCTCTCGATCAGAACAAGTCAATTGAAATCATTCTTCATCAAAATCATGCTGTACATTTTGTTAATGTCCCAGTACATTTCAACAAATTCTCTCAAAAATATCAGATTTCTGTGGAACAATTACTGCATTAGAAGATTTGTGACTAGATGACCAGCTCTAGCCAATGTTGGTAATGTGGCATAAAATGCGCAGCACAAACATTTATGTAGGATTTTTAATTAGCTGTAAGTCAAACTGACGTATAAAGAAACGAATTATTGTAATAAGCATCTTTTTATTACGAGAACCTTCTTGAACTTCAACTGAGTTTTTAATGCATTTTTTTTAATGTTTGAAGTTAATGTCTAACGGCCAGTTTCTTCATTAAAAGTAAAAGCCAAAGTAACGTCAAAAAGAAACAAATTTAACCGTTTCTTTGACTTTTTGACGTAACTTTAGCTGTTACTTTTGATGAAGAAACTGGCCGTTAATTGGTTATTTACAAATAAGTAAAAAATATTCGATTTTCAGAAGCTTTAGTTATTTAAACTATGTTTTTGAAAAATCCTTACGATCGCTTGTTGTTTAGGTTTTAAGTCATACATCATCATCAATTTATTTTAAATGACTGAGTAGAATTTTGTGATAATTATAATCATCTGTTAAAGTATGATCTACGATACCATTTTTTTATTATTAATTAATTAATTGTTTCTTTTAATTCTGACAAAAATATTGTTAAAAAACTATTTGTTAAATCAGAATCCTTGCTAATGATGCTCTATGTACAGTTAAGAAAAACGAAGTCTATCTATTAAGTTCTAGTGCAATCAACGTAAATATAGAATTACCTAATCATTTTAAAATAATAGTACCTAATAATAATAAACATCTACTGATAACGTTGTAAATTACTTAACAATGCAATTTTAATTAATTTCCATGTACTTGTTTCCCCGGTCCTATTTCACTTTGAGCTTGTAAATATAATTCAGTATAATTCATGAAATTGACGAAACAGTAAAGTTAAAATTCACAAGGGTAAATTGTTGAATTTACACAAATTAAGGCTGTACGTAATACTTACAATATTGATTTTATAAATGGCATGTATTTAATTGAATCTCTCATAATTCCCATTTTGCGCTCCTAAAAATATTATTGAACACTCTAATAAAATGAATTCGCCTCTTTTTGTGAACCTCAAGTAATTCCTATTTTGGGGTTCTAAAAATAATAAATAGCTCAAGTAACTGAACCAACTTGAATGCAGGCGCAGTTTTGGTCGCAGTTTTGGTCGCAGTTCTTACCTAACCTAACACGTTTGGTCTGGGTACCCTAGCTTAGTTATTGCGACCCTATGAGAAAAGGCTAGAAAGTTAAAAAGAGGCTCAATTATTTAAAAAGTGTGCATCATTAAAAGTGCAAAAGTTTGTACAGGTTCATTATTTCAAAAAGTGTCCATAATTAGAAGTTCAATAACTTTTTAGGGGATCAGTTTCATATTTTCCTTTTTGATAGTTAATTAACTCAGGCGTGACTTTGCGGAAATCCATTATAAAATACAATAGACGCAGATATATTTAGTAACCTATTCCGCTTGACTATTCTTCAAGAGTCATAAAAACCCTGTAAGAAATCGACACGTGTTTCACCTCTCAACGAGGCATCCTCAGGATGACGATTGACCAATTGCAAACCAGAACGCGACGTGTTACCACACCGAGCGCTGGACGCAAAGTACACTGTGACTTTGTGTCTTCTTTTAATTTCTTACAGGGTTTTTATGACTCTTGAAGAATAGTCAAGCGGAATAGGTTACTAAATATATTATTATCTGCGTCTATTGTATTTTTCCTTTTTGAATTACGTTAGTTGGTGGCTACGAAGAATCCGTAGCATGTGCTACGTAGAGCGCTACGAGAAAATACTACGCTAAACAGATTATTCGTAATTATGCTACGATTACTTATTTAGTAGTGGTGACCTAGACAAAACAGTCTTTAGGTCAGACTACGACTCTTATTACGTACAAAAATGTCTTATAGGTTTGAGAGGGAGCAAAAATATGTATACACACAGCAAAATTCAATAACGATTTTCTCGTGGAATAACGATTGTAACTTTGAAATTATACCTATTTCATAATAATAGGGGTTCCAAAATACTGTGTTCGTTATAAAATAAAATTACAATGAAAACAGTAGGAGAAAATCACTTTTAAAAGTTGCTAAGTGTATACATTTTGGTGCTTGTGACTGTACACAAGGCTACACATCAAGCTATACATTTCCAGTTAATGCTGATCTCGTATTGTATAGGATTTCCGTGCAGTGAGAGGTCAGCTCATACTGGAAATGTATAGCTTGGTGTGTAGCCGTGTGAACTATTATTATATTATCGAAGTAAATACAACTACTGCCTCACTTTGTAACAATTCAACAGTTTACATCATTAAAGTCTAGAATAATGTAAATAGTCCCATCTTTTTTATAATATTTTCATCCAACTTAATGAAAAACGTAAAGGATAGACGTTGATGTTGTTTTTCTAATAAAATAAAATTGTACCGAAACATATTACCCAGCTGGAGATTATATATAGTACCTAAATAATAACTAAAATTAAGTTTTAGTCAAATAAATCTGTGAATACACAATTTAGAACAATGTAAATACGGTTTGTAAATAAATACGTTTTACGTGTTATTTATCGTTGAGTTTTACTTTGAAAACTTTTCTAATATTTTTGTGTTTGTACTAGTAATTATTTCAGTACAAAACTTAAATAAGTAGTAGCACTTTTGGATTAAAGAATTTTATACTTAAATACGCTTTGAATATAATTCATCTAGGACCCGACATGAGGAAATACTTGGAATTTGTTCAAACACCTGTTGTAATACCGGAAAAATCACGGTTAAATAATATTTACCTACCTTGTACATAAACATAAAAGGTGACAACAGAAATGTCTATTACATACAACGTGTGAGCCCATGAGTAAGTGCTTCTCAGAACACGACATGTCAGAAAACCTTGAAATGAACACGAGATTCAAACGGTTTACAAAATAGTACTATTAATTAATATTAATATAACTATTTTGTATTATTATTAATATAACTATTTTGTAAACAATAGAAACATTTTACACAAGATTTTCTTTGGTTACTACGCAAAACATAACAATCATTCCTACAGGAGCTTGAATGTTACGAAAAGGACAAAGTTGCTGACTCTTGTTAGTATTTTATTATTAAATTATATTTACAGGGTTGCTTATCAAAGACACACAATTGTTCTACAACTTTCCCCTCTTGCTAAAAAATGGTGTGTAGTAACCTTTTTTAGAGTAAAATAACGTTTTTACCATTTACTTCAATGAAACATGCATGTCAAACACGTTAAAGTTTCTCCGAAAAAACAAAAAAGGAGCAACAAGTTTCAATTTTGAAAACATCAAAAAGAAACCATCTTTCAATACGTGATATACCCGAATACCACAAACGTTTACCTACAAATTCCACTCGCCAATTTATAACAACATGTAAATTGTGAGCACACACGCACATCAAAGGCTTGAAGGGGTCTATCAGGTAACTGCCAAAAACGTGTCGATTGCATTCAACTCCACCGGCTCCAGTTCCCTTTGAACTTTTATTTGACCCTCTTTATTTCCACCGAATGAATAAACACGAGTACCTAACTCAATAAATCGAGCCGTTCAAGAATCGACCCCTTTGCCGATTAATCGGGTAAACTCTATAGACAAATAGGCCCTCTCGAGAGGTCGAAACTTTAATACAAGAGATCTCGACGTCTCCCACAGGGGTACTTGACTCGACTATCATCGTAGCAGGCAAATGAAAAGAAAAACATGTCGCAAACATAGTTTTGGAAGAGCTTTCCTTATTTACTTAAGGCGGATTTTCTTTCGCAATCCTGTATTGTGAAGTGTTTTCCGAGATAACCCTTGGTTTATCGCGGAAATTAGGGCGTCTTAAAATGTTATGTAGATAAGAGTGACTGCTACGCACACGCCTGTAAACGTAACGACTTGTGACTAAAGATTTGCACATTAGACGGAAAAAAAAACACGTCGGATACGTGATTCGACTGCTAATATCTCCTGCTCATCTCACACAAGAGAGATTGTATAAGATGGTACTACGTACTCGTCTGTATCATTAAAATGTTCATACGGCGGATTAAGGTCAAACACCGCGTGCACATAAGAGACTATAGCGAGCAACGACATCTGTGTGATGTGAATAAGTATTTGGGTTAACCACCTTCTTATTCAAATAAATTCCGATATCCCAGGCATTCAACTTGAAGCTGATTATTCAGCTGTATTTAACCAAGTCTTCAAGTTAAGAGTGAACAGGTTACTTTTAAGCTAGTGCGCACGATCGTTGAATGCATCACCGCTTATCATCAGGCCAAATAGTAGCTGAATAGGCTCAATTGGACTTTAAATAAAAGATTAGTGGACTGTGTTAAAATAGGTGTAATACCATAATTTACATGAACAACGTATATGGAAGAAAGTACAAAGAAATGTCCGTAGCGAAGCGCGTCTGTGAGCTGAGTGTGGCGGACGCGCAGCGGTCGTTCGTAATGGGTTCGAGAACGAGTGAATTCTAGTAGGTAACTATGTATAAACAGTATAGGAGACAGACATACTGATACATACTAGCTCTTTCTACAATTTCTAATCAAAATACGTGCATGAGTACCTACTCTAAAAATCCTTTCATATAACGAAAAACATTTTTAATTAGACCGTCGGTACTATGTTACTTTATTTTTTTTACACACGTACCACATCTATATCACACACACACACATTATATATCACACACACATGTATATCTAAGCAAGAAATTTGCAAATTTATTTTCCGTCCAATATTTCACCTAAAATAGGTAATTTTCCGGTTTGTGAATGTCGCAAATTAGGCTTTAATTAAAATTATGCCAAAAATTTACGTCATTATTTCGCCGTCCTTTGTGATCGCGACCTTTTCGAGCTTCCATCGCTTCTCTTATCTCTTCAGACGAGCAAGGAAGTTAAGAAAAAAATAATAAATACCAAACAATACTTTCACTGAGAAGGCGGTGGGTGATTTTATTATATTAAATTTTTGTTCACAATTATACCTTTTTGGAGATAGCTGCGTTCCCTTCGTAATGATCTGGGCTTATCCTTTTCGGCTGAGCTCAAAGAAGGCCAATGTTTACGGGTAGGCTTGTCTAAAAATATAACAGAAAAGATTATTTCGGGTATCTACATTGGCCAATATTTGCCCAAGTTCGTCCGTTTAGTCAATCTTTAAAGACGCGAATGAGTGCTAAGCTACTTTAAAATAGATCCTTCTTGAAATCATACCCTTTATGAATACGTAGTTAAAGAGCTACAACGGTCCGTAAAATTTGAATTTTTAATTTGAACAAGGTTATTTCTACTCGTGGCCAAAATCGGAACTAACGCCGCCATCTTGATTTTTGAGTACATTTCAAGTGACATAGAAAGAAAAAGAATGAAAAATAAGTTTATTTTGTCACAGAAACATGTACTAAAAGATGATAGATCTAATATTACGAGAACAAAACAAAAATAGTCGGCAGCTGTTGGCACGTCATGACTATGACAAGAAGGCTTCCACTCAGCATGATGCTGTGCTATGGGGACCCACAGCACAGCGCTGATTTTTTTGTGGTCACCCGAAAAAGACTTACGGAAATCAAGTTAGGTTTAATAAATTGTACAGTCGAAAAAAATTATTCTGACCTACCATAAGCTTATTTTCTTACAGACATTCGAATACAATTAGGTCGACATTCGCGTAAATATACATTTCTTTGGTAACGAATTTGTCATCTGCCATTTTTGATTTTTGGTTTCAAACGATTTATCGTCAAAGTGGGTCATGATTCACTTAGCCTGACTGTACATGGATATCAAAATAAAACAAACAGCAACTAAAGTATAATAATGCTAATATACAACCAATTATATAACAGACATAATGTATGTCAACCTCATTTGTGCGCCAAAAAATCCATAAAGGTCGTCATTTATAGGTTAATCCTCGTTTTATCTAGCAGCAAAATGCAGCATATCATCGCGTAAAGGTTTTCTATGCGCGGCAGCGGAGCCTCGTCAGGATCTCGACATGAATGCCTCCACACACAACGTACAAGAGAATCTTTAATCGAGCGAGGTACGGTCCGCATAAATCTTTTTAAAGTAGGTAAGTATTGAGTAAGTGGAAGATGCTATGGGAAATTGGTCCTGCTCATCAAAGAGATTGATACTCATTTGTATAGGTAGGTACGGATTTTTTCTCTTATCATTGTTGGTACAATTCAATACATCTGAAATATTATTTCAGTCGTATTGAATTGTTATCCTAACTAATATTATAAATGCGAAAGTGAGTTTGTTTGTTTATTTGTTTGTTTGTTTGTAACGCTTACACGCAAAAACGGCTGAACAGATTTGGATGAAATTTGGCACAGGGACCTGGAATAGGACATAGAATACCCGTTTTTATCCCGATATTCCCACGGGATCGAGACTTACGCGGGTGAAACCGCGGGGCGCAGCTAGTATTTAATAATTCATCATCATCTGCCTAGCCTTTTCGTGTTGAGTTCGGCTTCCAGTCTAACCGGATGCAGCTGAATACCATTATTTGACATGGAGCGGCTGCCTATCTGACCTCCACAACACAGTAACTAGGTAATACGATACCCCTTGGTAAGACTGGTTGTCAGATTTTCGGGCTTCTGACGACCCGTAACGACTGCCAAAGATCCACAAATGACAGCTGGGACCAGCTTAACGTGCCTTCCGAAAATTTCTGAAAATTATGCTTTATTTTGTAAATACAAACAGCATTTACTTATACCTAATATTGATTTCGAGGTGTTCAATCGTGGAAACGCCGAGACCCCGACGCCCTAGAAGAAGGAGTGAGTTTATTGTGCATGTATGTTAAATCGTTCGTGGAATTTAAGGCAACAAAATGTAAATACAATATTCTGTTTTGTACTTCATAAGGTCCCAGTAATATACTTAGTTTTCTGAAAGAGATAATGAAAGCATGATATTATAGTTTGAAAATATCTAAATAATTTGATATTTTTCTGAATTCCTAATTTGACTCGGGCCCGATTCTAGCACCCCGAAGCGTTTGATGAGGTAACATCAGCACACTAAGTTCGTACGTTTTTAAAATCTCAATTGTTGAGAAAATATTTAAATATAAAATCGGAACAAAAATCTAATTAAAAGAATATCAATTCTTAGCTATTGCCAATTCTTTTGTTTTGACTGCCTCGTTGGTCTAGTGGTCAGTCTATTTATTTACTGTTAGAAATAAACATAACGTTTATTTGGACTCAATAAAATATAGCCTAATACAGTTATATTATATTTTAAAGAACTAGGATACAAATAATGTAAAAATCCCACCGCTGCCACCAGATATAGTAACATATTATAATGTACGTGTGTGTTTTTATGATAAAGTAAAATATTGCAATAAGGATTTAAATTATTTAGGTAAGTTAGTATTAACAATAATAATTGGTTTACAAAAGGAAAGAAGAAAATGTAAGAAGAAAATTAATAATAAAAGGGGATGATATAGTAACAACTGTTTTATTATATTTTATTTATTATATTATATTTTATGATATATTATATTTATTTTATTTTATTATATATTATATTTATTTTATTATAATATTATATAATAGGGAATATGCATATATTTTTTTATTTTTTTATTCGATAGTTTTTAGCGTCAAATAATAGTAAAAAAAAATTCGACGGCAAAAAAGCAATTTAAAGTATTTAAAAAAATGTTTAAAAATATCCAACCGATCCGGGCTATTTAAACGCCCTCCATTTGGCGCGCTTGGTGTGGTGACGTCACACTCCGTGAAAACAGACAAGCAACTGTCAAGTCAGAGTAAAAAACAGAACTAAGTTGAATTACTATAAGGCAGATTACGTGGCAATTAATGCAGCACTGGAGCAGGTCAATTGGTCATCAGAGCTAGATCCTTGCATGACTATAGATCAGATGGTGGAGTCTTTTTATAATTTATTGTATGGGTTAATTAACCGCCACGTTCCACAAGTACCAATAAAAGATGCTAAATACCCGTACTGGTTCTCTAGGCAGCTCATTAAAAGACTAAACGAAAAGAACCGCCTGCGACTTAGAGTTAAAAAGTACAGTAATCCCTTAGATATTATTGCTTTAGATTTACTTAGGAAAAGATGTGACCGTATGGGTACGTCTTGTTATAATGCTCACATTTCTGATATAGAGGCCAAAATTACCTCAAACCCAAAATATTTCTGGAGTTACTTAAAAATGAAGAGAGGTGGCAACAGTAACTACCCCAGTTCCATGACAGATGGTACAAACACCTCTGAAAATGTTAAGGAAATATGTAATTATTTCGCATCCCATTTCGCTAAGGTGTATAGTACTGATGGGAATGGTGTGCATGCGGCCGCAGGTGACACTGATGAATGCATAAGCAATAGCACGTTAGGCCAAATGACAATATCACAAGATCAGATCCGCAAGGAATTAAAAAAAATAGACGTTCACAAAGGGGCCGGCCCTGATAATATACCTCCTTTGTTTTTGAATAGGCTTGCGGATGTTCTTTCACTGCCATTAAGTGTTATATTTAATAATTCTCTGCTTCGGGGTACTTTTCCGACCATTTGGAAGGAAACCAAAATTGTACCTATTTTTAAAACCGGGGATCAGTCCAATGTGAGCAATTACAGACACATCGCTATTCTCTCTATACTTGCAAAGGTATTTGAAGCCCTCATATGCCCTGTGCTATCCAGACATTTATCACAGCTAATAATAGATTGCCAATACGGATTTATGAAGGGGAAATCGACAGCTACCAATTTGGTGACCTATGTTGAAAGCATTGTTGAAGCGGTTGATGCGCGTGTTCAGGTTGATGCAGTTTACACCGACTTCAGCAAGGCTTTTGACACGGTAAACCATGGCATACTCTTCAAGAAGCTTAAAATGTATGGCGTTTCGGACCCCCTCTTAAGTTGGTTCCAATCATATCTGTCTGGACGGATGCTCAAGGTTGTAGTGAATGGGTGCTCATCAGATCCGTACATGGCAACGTCGGGAATCCCTCAGGGATCTCATTTGGGTCCGCATGTTTTCATTCTTTTTATAAATGATATTCACAAATGCTTCTCGAATTCGAATATATTCCTATTTGCTGATGACCTCAAAGCCATAAAGATTATAAAAAATCCTGCGGACTCGGTACTGTTCCAAAGCACTTAGACCGGCTGACTGAGTGGTGTGAGCATAACAAGATGTCTTTGAATGTGAAAAAATGCCATCATATCAAATTCACAAAAAAGAAGAATATCATCCAGTCAGTTTATAAATTGAATGGTGAGCAGCTTGAGGAAGTCGAAACTATACGAGACCTAGGCGTTCAGTTCGACAAAAAGTTAAGTTTTGTCGAACATATTGACAAAATTATATTAAAAACGTCAAAGATGCTAGGCTTCGTTATGAGAGAGTGTAAAAACTTTAAAAAACCTAATATTAAAAAAATTATGTACAACTCGCTAGTTAGAAGTCATCTAGAGTACTGCAGTGTGGTCTGGTCACCTGAGTATAAGGTCCACATCAAGCGCATCGAACGGCTGCAAAAACGGTTCTTGTGGCATCTCACCTACAACACAAATAAGTGCAAAAAACTCAACTCGTACCAAGAAAAACTGAATTATTTTAACATGATGTCGCTGGAGAAACGCAGGAATATGCTAGATTTGGTTTTCCTTAAAAAGTTAGTAACAGGCTCTTTAAACTGTCCCGATTTGCTCAGTCGGGTGCTATTCCATGTGCCCCGTAATCTGCCAAGAAGTTCTAATAGGAGGCTTTTCTGCATGCCAAGATGTCATACCAACTTGAGGCAATACTGTCCACTTTCTAGAATGTATGCTGCATACAAGGAGCATGAAGTGGACATTGACCTCTTTTACTCATCAATACCTACTCTAAAAAAAGCCGCGCTTGCCATGTAATGGGTATCTCTAGTCTAAAATTAAATAACCTAATCATAGTAATTAATTATACAATTCAATCTAATTTACATAATTTAATTTAATCTATAATTTATTGTAATTAATCTATTGTAACCATTTTAGTTTTTAATAATTTATTTCTTAGTTTTGTCTAAACTATGTATTACTTGATTTTAATTCTTTATTGTGTATTACCTGCGCATAATTTAGTGCATGTTGTGTTTTTCTTTAAGTAATGAGGCGCTTAGACTTAAGTTTGCAACGTACAAATTGTAAAGTAATAGTGTACTCATTGTTGAAGAGCCTAATATTAAATAAATAAATAAAGTCAACGTCAAACACTCCTTTTTCTATGAACGTTTGACATTGACTTGACACTGACATTTTGATTGCTATTCCGGATTGTTACGTCACATCCGCTCTTAGCCTTTTCAAGTATTTGAATTACCCGCAGTTTTTTGGTACTTTAAAAAAAATAATTTCTCGCTCAAAAATAAATTTTATTCAAAAATATTGATGGAGGCATAATTCTGAAGTAACATAGTTTATAAAAAAAAATATTTGACCCATATTTGAATCACATGCATATTCCCTATTATCTAAAACAATACAAGTGACAGCTAAAATTGTATGAACTCCTGAATTCCAAACTAGGTAAAAACCTGTATCTTGGAAATCAGTGCTTTTCCGTTCTAAATTAGGTATAAAAACTTATAAATCACTATATGAAAACTCAACAATTAAATGACTCAATCAGTGTACACATTATTTACCCAGTTCGTCGGTATATCAACATCAAATCCAGTAATTATACCAATAACCAATAATTATAATTTCTTTCTGTCTTTAAGCTTACATTAATAACAACAATAAACGGTTCGGATAATTAAATCCGTACTTTCACTTCTGCTACTGATTCAGCGCTTAATCCAAACAAATTATAATTAAAAATTAATTGAGTCAGTGGCCATGAAAATGGTTTCGAGAGTAAATCGTGAAACCGATATTCATGTTTCAAGTGAAGTTTCACGAGGCTGACTATGAAGTATTAATGCCATCATTATTCCACTGCGAAAAAAGGATGGTGTTTGCGGCCTTGTATAGCTCCGTCTCTCACTAACACTGGAAAAATGGTATTCATACGTCGTATGAATACCGGGAGGAGCTCGTGGCTAAGTAATAACAGCCGCTCGGGTCGATCCATCAGGTTAAGCTACGCTTGCCGGGGTTGGTCCGTGGATGGGTGACCATTTTCACATATCGAGACTCCTCCGTGCCTCGGAAAGAACGTTAAGCCGTTGTTCCCGGCTGTCATTTGTGGATCTTTGACAGTCGTTACGAGTCGTCAGAAGCACGAAAGTCTGACAACCAGTCTAACCAAGGGGTATCGTATTACCCAGTTACTGGGTTGTGGAGGTCAAATAGGCAGTCGCTCCATGTAAAATACTGGTATTCAGCTGCATCCGGTTAGACTGGAAGCCGACCCCAACATAGTTGGGAAAAGGCTAGGCAGATGATGACGTCGTATGAATACCATTTTTCCAGTGTTAGTATTATGTGCTGATAAATGCAAATAGTCGTACCTAGAAAACCACAAAACATCAATATAGTAGTGTTTGCTCAAACAAGTTTGAACTCACGACCTCGGGGCTGCCCGTCACTACTTTCTGGGTCATTGACGCTACAATTTTCAAAGTTGAAAGTTGTACTTAAACATACTATGTTGTACTTTAAATAATTATACTTAAACATTAAAACTAATCAAGTTTATAAAATAAAAAATATGTATTAAAAGTTAAAACATCGCTTATTTTTGCTACTGACTGTATCTACCTAATTAGTTGCCCGCGGTAACGGTGTATTTAAAAAACTACCAATCAAATTAGGGAAGGCAAAGAAGTTCTAACCTTGACTGAGAATACACCTAATCGATAAAAAAGGTTTCTTTGTTTAGGTTAGGTTGAACCAGTAAACATCTTTGTTAAATAACTAATTAGTTAATTGGTTCCGCACGCGCTCCCGCCAGTTGTTTAGAGGCTTAATAATAATAAAGGTACCCTTGACTTGGCTAGCAAAGTTGTCGACATGTGGGATGTGAACTCTGCGATCATCATCTGCCTAGCCTTTCCCCAACTATGTTGGGGTCGGCTTCCAGTCTTACCGGATGCAGCTGAATACCAGTATTTTACATGGAGCGACTGCCTATCTGACCTCCACAACCCAGTAATTGGGTAATACGATACCCCTTGGTAAGATTGGTTGTCAGACTTTCGGGCTTCTGACGACCCGTAACGACTGTCAAAGATCCACGAATGACAGCCAGGACCAACGGCTTAACGTGCTTTCCGAGGCACGGAGGAGTCTCGGTATGTAAAGATGGTCACCCATCCATGGACCTACCCCGGCAAGCGTAGCTTAACCTGATGGATCGACCCGTGTGGCTGTTATTACGTAGCCACGAGCTCCTCCTGGATGTGGACTCTGCGATCATTGTCCCGATAGTCGTATCAGCCAATGGTTTAATTGCCAAGAGCCTCGACCAACACCTATAGAGGCTCTCGTTGGGCGGTACTCCTGGACACGGCTCGCATTGTTAGGAGGTTCCTCTCTCTGGAGCCCTACCGGTAACCGCCGCGCCGGTAGCTTGGACCTGTTCCCGATACCGGTGGGCTACTATTTTTATATTTTTTGTTTTTATTCTTTTATTCTAATGTTTAAAAATATAATTTATATGTATAGAAATGAAATAAAGGAAATAATAAGGCACCCAAACTTTATAATTATACATTTTACAAGACGAAGACGAGTTTGGGGCCGATTAAAAAAGAAAAAAATTAGTTAGTCTGTTCAACACCCTGGTTCAGTATTATTGTTTTCAACAGTTATCCTCTCTGTATTTATTTGTCGACGAAAAACATTTCAATGTTACATCGTTGGATCAGTTTACGTATTTCGCACTTCTTTTTCCGTTGTTATTTTCTCTAAAAATGGCTCAATTTTAGTAAACACTTCAGTATTCTACAGAAGACAGATTTAATAAAAAATACATGGATATTTTAATACTATAGGAAATGTTGACATCGTGATACAAAGTCAGTAATTTCAACGTAATTAGCCAGTTCAACAAAAGACAAACGAGACATTTTACACTTATTCAACACGAAATAAACACGTGTTTCAGAGAAGTTACAGAATTCCGGGTTGGCACGTGTTAGTTAGATCTCCAATTCGGAGAAACTCGCGTTTGAAGTCAATAAAGACGTGTGAGTTTCGCCTAATAAGCTTAATATATTGACATTATATGTACTAATTAGCTTCGACTTAGTGAGAACATTTTCTACAACAGGGTTTACCAAAAAAGTTTTGTGTGGTTTAAGGTTGTGGTTTTTCGCGATTATGATGTTATAAGAACTAATAGGACATATTATAGATTACGAAATAGTTATGTAACTATAAAACTGTACAGTTTTATATGGGTTTCATAGTAAAATAGGGAGAAGTCGGGGTATAAACGCAAGTGGTCCGAAAAGGGGCGGGGCAAGTCCCGCCCCTTTTCGGAAGCTTTTCGGTAGCAAACTGAACCGTTTTGACATTTCAGGCTAACCAGATCTTATAAAAATATAAAATACAATAAATAAAACCAAATTCAACATAAATTGACATTTCTATTATACCTACTATCCTAAAATTCTTGCTAATATGAGTGAAGTGGGTAGCCAGGTTTAGCCTTCAGGTGGCCATTATCCCTGTAATAAGCATTGTATACTAAACTTACTCAGAGACTGACTGACGTGTCAGATCTTACAAGATCTGACCCGTCAGTCAGGCTCTGCGTTTATTTTGGACGTAAATCTCAACCTTATGTTATAACTAAAATGAGGATGAGCCTCCCCAAGTTCTACCAAATTTCAAAGTAATAATATAACTTTTATAATTAGATAGTTCACATAAACCCTTATTTTTTTGAGGGTTGGAAATCATCCAATGACTTCTCCCGCTCTGGGCGGAGCGCAAGGGCATGTCAGACTTTAACTGACTAAAACCCACCCGTGTTCCTTCAGTTGCCTGTTGCCAAGGTCCCGGTATCCCTTTCGGACTAACCCGCAAAGTTCACATAAAACCTAAGGTTGACTGGTAGAAAATGCCTCAGGCATTAAGTCCGCCTTTGTACAGTAGTTTTTTTACTTGTGCATAAAGTTTTAATAAATAAATAAATAAAAGTCTTAAATAAAGGCCATTGCTTGTTTCAGCCTTATTTTAGTGAAATCCATATCATAAACTGTTTTCAGCTTTAACCCACTGTCTGTAACACAAAAGTCTGCTCCGAGGCATATTGTCATCGTAAAATGCTATTATTTTGTTCTGTAGCTCGACAATTTAATCGTTACAATTTGCATACGAGAAAAACGAATTGTTCAGTAACAGTTTTAAATTACATTTCAGAGCGTATTATATTTTTTGTCGTGTTTTTCAGGGCAATGCGTGGATTTTAATTTTCGTGTGAAGAAGGGAATTGAGAGCGGTTTCATTATTTCAGTTTATAGCGTTGTTGTTTTAAAATAAATTAGTCTTTATAAATTCCTCTATAGAACTTAAGTTTTATACTGGTATTTATTGATGTGGCATAATACCATTCAAGCATGAACGTTTGTTTACTGGATGACAATTCGATAGCATTCGTTGGAAATGCTACGACACTCGTAGCACTTTGCTACGACACTCGTAGCACTTTGCTAGGAGAGCAACGACGTAGCTACGCCAACAAGCTACGCTTACCTTTCCACGGCTCGAGTCTGACAATTCTTGTTTGACACAAACAGTAAAGAATCTCGAGATAACATTTTCCAGCAAAAAAATCAGGGAAATTCAAATTTCAGTATTTATAAAAGCAAAAGAGATTGTTTAACAAAGCCCAGTTGAAAAGTTAATTACTTACAAAGTGTAGGTGGCAAATATAGTGTACTGGGTTAATATATAGTAACTGGGTTGTATTACATTATAGAAAGATACAGAAGTTCATACAATATGGCAATCAGTAAAGCCGGATTAAAATGTCATTGGAGGCATTTACACGAATACTGTTAAATGCTGTCCATTGCTATAGCAACCATAACAACGTCATTTCCAACCAGCTTTTAAAAACTGTAGGAGGATTTATACTGCAACCAGTACTTTTAAGAAAATCCAAAAAATATGGCACCTTTCTCACGAGTCTCTCACAGTCGTTTCGGGTCGTCAGAAGCCCGAAAATCTGATAACCAGACAAACTAAGGGATATCGTATTACCCAGTAACTGGGTTGTGGAAAGGCAGGCGCTTCTTGTAAAATACTGGTATTCAGCTGCACCTGCTTAGACTGGAAGCCGACCCCAACATAGTTGGGAAAAGGTTAGGCAGATGATGGCCTTCAATATATCACACTAATGTGAATATATTATTTGACTTTGACTTTGACTTTATTAATTGTTGGATAACTTCAAAAAAATATTATTCAACTAAAAGCAGCTTATAGCAATACAGGTTCCAATTAAATTAGCTAGGGAAACTCTACAAACGTGGCGGGTATCGCTTACATAAACACGATTTAAAAAAAAATATTTTTGGGGTCAACGACCGCTGGTAGTGTTGTAATATTGTTGATATTTGAAGTGACTACATTAATTGCGTTTGATGACCCCACAAAAATCAACAAATTTATTTCTTTTTAGTTTTTATCATGCTTTGATGACGATACCAACCATGTCTGCGGAGGTTCGCTATCATAATTAATTTAATTTGTCCTTTATTAATTGACCTTCTGTAAATCTCTTCAAAGTGGTTGTTTATAGATATTCTCGTTTCGCCGCGTCGGACGAACGTGTTGCCTATTCTAACGAGAGATATAGTCATCTTATATGTCATATTCACGTTTTACCGTATATGACTTTGTACTCACACAAGCTTGATGTTTTTTGTTTTATCTGTAAAAGCGATGAGTGGACAAAGGGTTGACTCGTGACGTTTCAAATTAAATAATGCTCTACTTAAAATACAATAGACGCTGATATATTTAGTAACCTATTCCGCTTGACTATTCTTCAAGAGTCATAAAAACCCTGTAACCTCTCTGCGTCCAGCGCTCGGTGTGGTAACACGTCGCGTTCTGGTTTGCAATTGGTCAATCGTCATCCTGAAGATGCCTCGTTGAGAGGTGAAACACGTGTCGATTTCTTACAGGGTTTTTATGACTCTTGAAGAATAGTCAAGCGGAATAGGTTACTAAATATATCAGCGTCTATTGTATTTTATAATGGATTTCCGCAAAGTCACGCCTGAATCAATTAACTAGCTCTACTTAAAGTAAAAACGAATGTTCAGTATGAATTTGTATTTTATTTGTTAGGTTATCAGATAAATTCTGTTTTATTAATGCAATTAGTTATTATTTAACCGTGTTTTTGTATGTTCTGGTGTATTTTGTGTGCACCAAATAAACGTTTTATCTATCTATCTATTTCAAGTCTTACTCAGATTATGCTATTTGCTATTCTGGAGCAATTTATTCTTAATATAAATAGAAAATCTTGTTGGTACCTAAGATCCATTTTCCACCATTGAGCCAATCAAGGAAATAAGTAAGTGTATAAGTAGTGAAAAAGTAAATAAATGCTATAACAAAACAATAACTTAGAATATAACTACATATACGTATACATACATACTTACATATAAATACAATTATAGTATCTGTTAGTAATGTCAAAATAACAGTTTTTTACTAAATGCTTAATGAAAGTACCTACATTATAAAAACTGATGACAAAAAAACATTTTTTTTTTATTTGTCTGTTACCTAATCGGCCTGTTTGTTCCGGCTAATTTACGAAACGGCAGGACCGATTTTCTGACGGAACTTTCCAGGGTTTCCAAATAGCTGATGTTATAAGAAGTAACTAAGGTTACTTATATTTTAGGGTCCACCCAGTCGAATAGTAGTCCTAGTAGTTGATAAATTGACAAACTTATTCTGCGTAGATAAGAGGCTTTTGACTGCTATGTATGTGTTTATTTTATTTAGCACTAGCTGCGCCCCGCGGTACCCACGTAAGTCTCGATTCCGTGGGAATATCGGGATAAGAAGTATCCTATGTCCTATTCCAGGTCATGGTCTACCCCTGTGCCAAATTTCATCCAAATCCATTCAGTCGTTTTAGCGTTACAGCGTAACAAACCAACAAACAACTCACTTTCGCATTTATAATATTAGTTAGGATTAGGAGTTTTTGTAATTTGCGTTTTGTGTGTGCAGAATAAACAATTTTTCTTTCTTTTCTTTTCTCTGCAATTTTCCAGTTAAACAATAGTACCTTTACTAACAAGTAAATGCTTTTACAGTCTTATAAAACTACCACAAAAGTCTGTACCGTATTATCATCCGTAGAAAAAGTTTCGTAATAAGTACAAAGTGGGTATCTAGATAGACTATTTTCACCAAAAAAACTAAGCAAAAAGTGTGTGAGTTGCTTACGAGCATGTAATTTGTACTGGAGTGGTAGTCGTTACTGTTAGCGGTAGAAGACAGTGTTCGTTGTTTTGTGGAAGTATACCTACTTAATGTTTTTTTGGTTTGGTAATGTAGCTAGGAAACGATGATTAACAGTTTAAGACATAACTTTGGAATGAATGTGTATGCAGTGCATGAAGGAGACGACGAACTTTCTTAATTTAGCTCCCTTCAAAATGGTTGAGCTAAACGGTGCTGATCCATGCATCACGTTCGTGAGCGGGCGCCGTCAGTTGGGAGTGGTCATCTCTTAGCTGCCATGGCTTATTTTAATTTTTGATTACGGACGCTTTTAACGTGCTTTCTACATTGTTTTTACATGTATAATTGCAACATGAATGATGTAACCAATATTTTGTAACATTTTTTTATTTATTTAAAAGAGTGTCCGTGGAGCTTCTTGTCCATTCTTCTCTATAGCTACCTTGATATTTCTGACTGACCGACTCCTTGACAGTTTAAAAGAGCCTGTAAATGGTTTAATTGAAATAAATGCTTTGAAAATACAATAGACGCAGATATATTTAGTAACCTATTCCGCTTTACTATTCTTCAAGAGTCATAAAATCCTGTAAGAAATCGACACGTGTTTCACCTCTCAACGAGGCATCTTTAGCATGGCGATTGACCAATTGCAAACCAAAACGCTTAAAAAATGTTTAAATGCTTTGAGTTTGCGTTTGAATTTTCCGCTTCGGGAAACGCTATCAAGCGTAGGGCACTTGTTAGTTGACCAAGACCTAAGAGGTATTATACAGGCTGTAAGGGTAAACACTCTTGTCATTCAAACCATGGGTAGTTGACTTAAATATAAAAATAAATGACCAAACACAACAAAAAAAAAGTTATTTTCATTAAAAGATTTTAAAAAGTTTCTATCCGACACCGTGCTCTCTAGCGAAACAGCTGACTGACTGAGGGAGAGGTCGCGCTCGCGGTCGGTCAGGTCACATCCCGCACCCCCCGCCCGTGTTGAGACGCAAGTTCGTTGCGCTAGCGCATAGGGCAACGAACTTGCGTCTCTTTTGGTAAAATGTAGATTTTTTTTTAAATATTTAAAAATGTAAATAAATAAGAAAGAAACAAAAAAAATATATATAATAATAATAAGGGGATAATAGCCAGGAGAAAGAGAGAGACATATAAACCTTCCGGAATACATTCTCTAAATAATGGTGAAAACCGCATCAATGCGGGCATATAGACAAACGCGAAAAGCGACTTTGTTTTATAATATTTAGAGAAGATATGAGCAATAAAACCCCATAAATAGATTGAAGATCATTAAATTAAAATTTAATCGCCAGAGAATATAACGACATGGTTTCAATTTCCATTAAAAATTTTCAGTTGCAACGATTTTAAACTTCATTCAGCCGAGTACCTACTACAGATAATTATGGCGGCCGCTTAAAGCTTTGTTCACTGTGGTTAAGTAGAGAGCCGTTTTAAAACATTACTATTGAAATTAAATTGTGTAACTGACAAATTATTTTTGGTAAGGGTTTCAAGTAGAGATTTTCAATGGGATTATTGAACGTTATTGCACAGATGAAACAGATAGTTCACTCTGCAAAATCATTTAAATAAAAACCGGTCAAGTGCGACTCGGACTCGCTATAGAAACGGCAAAAAAATCACGTTTGTTGTATGGGAGCCCCCTTAAATATTTATTTTATTCTGTTTTTTAGTATTTGTTCTTAAAGCGGCAGCAAAAATACATCATCTATGTTTCACCTGTCTAACTATCATGGTTCATGAGATACAGCCTCGTGATAGACGGACAGGCAGCGGAGTCTTAGTAATAGGGTCCCGTTTTACCCTTTGGTTATGGAACCCTAAAAAGCGACTCTTGATACGACACAATAAAGTGCAATTCAGGTCGCACAGCTAATTACCTACAGTTATATTCCCTTAGAAGTTGCATCTCTTTCCATCGCGTAACTCTTATAACTTCTGACTACGTTATACTCACTGAATTGGTCCGACAAGACGGGCCCACCACGTACTTGTACCTTCATACCTAAAATGCAGAGTGCACTATCTGTATTTATCCGTGGTAATTGAAATATTTTACCAGCCACGCATGTTTTAATTAGGTAAGTGATCATGCACTCGATAAAAACCAATAATGACGAGGAATTTAAATAAGAACTTTCTCCATATTTTCACATTGTTTGATGCTTAAGACAAAAGATTCTTTGAAATCCGAACAAATGTGTACCTATTTTGCTTCACATTAAGGCGATTCAAAGAGGAGAATATAATGTATCGTTCAAGGAAAATTTCTAAGAATCGACTCTCATCCCTCTAACAATAAAATCACAAGTCGGTCTATTAGAGTCCTTGTGCAACCTTAGATGGATTTATTTGTATCTTATGACTACGAGGGACAAAAAAGACAAATGTAATGTAACTGAAATATGCATAAAGCAAATAAAAGAAAAATAAAATCGGGTACATATCTCTGATAATCGGTTATCGGGGAAGGGCATAAATCATATTCATACTAATCTTTCTATTGTTTTAAGCAGCTAGAAACTTATACAATAGTAACATAATCACCATAAACACATAAACCCATGCTTGGAAAATAAATTGGCGGCATGAGGACCACCAAATTTATATTAAAATTTACAACATGTCGAGTACCAAGCACGGCGCTTTAAAGAGATGAGAAAGCGCGTCGTACTCATTAAAAAAGTGTTTGTAGTCACTGCGGTTCGAAATTGGAATGTCTGAGTCAAGCTCAAATTAAAATTACATGACATTTTCCTTGCGGAATGGAACGAAACGGGCAAAAACAGTGGCGTAATAAAAATCTAGATACGTCACTCTTTGTTATTCGCGTTGTACGTGAATGTTGAACTAATTACTAAAGCTATTGTGATTCTTCCCCGCTGCAGTCTTATTCTGTCACGCATTTTATCTGGGGAACGGTTGATCCCATTTATATTCTGGAATGTATCGCGAAGAATTCTAATGTAAATCGAGTAGGCATTTTGGTTTCGTCGTTTGCAAGTGCTGGTATAAATATCCCTGCCATTACGGTAGCGTAGTCGCGTGGATATTTGTTTATCGATTTATTTTAAGGTGGCTTCGGAATTTTATTTTGAAGCGGATTCTGCTAGGTGTATAGAGGACTGACTTGACTTTCAATGAGGAAGTTTGCTAGGTATAATAATTTTCTTAGTTTATAGTGCAGGATTGAAAGTGTTTTGACCTAGAAACATAATCTGACCCAACGGTGAAATAGGTAAGTTTAAGAATCTGAGAAACCGTATTACTGTATTGGACACATAATTAATTTCTAATGGGAATCGAAATGAAAAATCCTTTTAAGGGGCCGGCGGAGTATCGGTCGCAACTACAAATCGAGTGCTACAAATGTTGCGCTAGTGTGCCTGTCGGAGCGATACACACAGCTACCGTGAACTCTACGACCACGCACACATTGGCATTGACATGACATTTGCTTGACGTGATAGCACTACTAGCTATTGAGAAATTGTGATAAAGGTTATGTTCCGTAATACCTAAGATGATGAATAAAAACTTAAGGTTTATTCAATTTCGATAATTTGTAACTTGATAATATAAGTATTGTTAAAACATGTCATTTACTTCTTTTTAGGTAAGATTTTTGGGAAAAAAACATGTAGGAACCTAGATAAATACTGTCTCAATCCGAATATCAACATAATGTGGTGGAAATATGCTCAAATTGCAAATGATTTAGCTATTACGTTTGTATGGAAAATTCACCGGTCGCCGCATTCTTAAGAGTGACCCTTTTTCACTTCGTATCTGGATAGTGGGAGTCTAATGGATCAGCGGAACCTTTTGTATCTTTCTTTTGTTCCGTGAACCGTTGAAAGGTCGTGGATATGTATTTGATGGATGTAATGGCAGGTGTTTCTGACTCTCTCGAGAGAAAGTAAATAAAAGTATTTACCTATAAAATACTTTTACGTAAAATTTTAAATACAAAGAAAGCATTATTCACTGTTCTAGAAATTAGGCCAATCAATGTCTATCAATATTCATTAAGTTCAGGTTCTAAGTTAAAGTTTTCGAACGATTGTTTTGCCAATATTATTATTTTGTGAGCTTAATAGAACCTATTGAACAACAAAAGCAAATTAGCGATTGTTGTTGTATTTGTTACTATTATTAAATATTCACTTTTTAATTAACAGCCTTTTTCATAATTCGTGGGACCTCTATACCACCACATACGAACTACAACTTACGCGTGTCCTACATCACGGTATCAGAGTTAGACTAAGCTTAAGCTAAGCCGTAGGTGCCGCAGGTCCTCGCAGATCAGAGAGGATCAGATGCATTAACGTAACGTTGTATATAATGGTTCTCTCTTATTTCATGGCCCGTACTCCACCAAAGCGCGACGAGACGAGAACAGATGTACTAATATAGTAATTTGTTATTCACACATCTTGTCTCCATTCAGCTGGTTAACATTTAGCGGAGATGTATAATATTTTTGTATAGCGCGATCGAAGCGGAGATTTGAGCTGTGCCTCCCTGATATTCAGCTGGGCGGTGGTACATTCAGGCTAAGTGAATCATGACCCACTGACGATAAATCGTTTGAAACCGTCAAAATAACAAAGATGGCAGATGTCAAAGTCGTTACCAAGGAAATGTATGCTTACGCGAATGTCGACCTAATTGAATTTGAATGTCTGTAAGAAAATAAGCTTATGGTGGGTCAGAATCCAAGTTTTTCGATTGTACATAGCGGAGATGTGAGCTGTACCTTGCAAGCTGGCGACGGCTAGCAGCGGACACGAGAAGAGATGAGAGCGGCGTGCTGGCGTGCAATGAGCAGCACCGCTAGTTTCCGCCGCGTCGCACAACCAGCCGGTCTAGCCAGCACACATTATCGCTCCAGTCTAGCCAGTACGCACCTCCACACAGCTTCGGTGGATACACCCTAGCTGAAAAACAACTCATCTCGTCTTCGGACATCTTCGCAAATCTCCGCTTTGGTGAAGTTCGGGTCTTCTTAAATAAACATCTTGTGGACAATCGTCTGAAGAATCGACTAATATTTAGGTACAGAAAGTTTTGGAAAAGCGTAAAAAACCGCACTTTTATTTTCTGAACTTCTGAAGTGACGGTAGAAAGGAAATTTAAAAATAATATTACGTTTCACTTTACCGTGGAAGTCATAACATTTTGAATTAAGAAAATAAACTTAATGGGTAGATAGATAAATACGATTCATCCTAACCCATTTAGTTGCATTTGTCAAATTCATATCTAACGTCGCTTACCTAGTCAATAAAGTCAAGAGAGCAATTCAATAAGTACAAAATTACGACTTTTCTCTGTCAAGTCTAAATCAATTGAAAAATGTTTTATTTTTCTTCCTTTGAGTTTAGATGCTTTCAGACATATTAGCTTGGAATAAAATCTCACGTGAACGTGACAAGTTTTCGACCATTACAATAGCTTTTAAAAATCGTGAAATGCTATATAAATAAACTTATCATTCCACAAGGGTATTCAAATTCTGAATAGCAATTATTAAGTTGCGGAAATATTATTGAGTACAGGAAACATTACTGAAACATTAGGTACTATTACTGAACGATACTTATGCAAAACCCTGAAACGTTTGAATAGTTAGTTACACCTACCATTTCATTTCGCAATTTCCATTTCGCTAACATAATTTCCTAGGAAATAGGGTCTTTGGTGACATCATCGCCTAAATGTGGTAATAATCGACTGATAGTGACATTAAGGTACCTACCGTCGTCTCAGCGTTATGGCAAAGTAGCCCTTTTCCCTTCAGTCCATTTTTATGGCTCACGTCAAAGATAAGCTGCATACTTTCAAGCTTTCGTGTCGTCCCTTCGGGAGGTCGATTGATATGAAAATTCTTGGTGCACGAAAATTGTTTTTGAATGTAATCGAATTTGGAAAAGATGCTTTAGTTTCTCTTGAATAGACAAAAAAAAACTATTTATAAATTATTATTAGTTTGATGGTGAAATGACAATAATAATTGTTTTTTAATTACTTTTTTACCCAGATTAAAAAAAAAACCCGTCAACGCATGCCAAAATACAACGACTATAGGTACACTATGGGACTCTGCGTCCAGCGCTCGGCATGGCCACACGTCGTGTTCGGGTTCGCGACTAGTCAATCGTCATCCTGAGGATGCCTCACTGAGAGGTGAAACACGTGTCGATTTCTTACAGGGTTTTTTTATGACTCTTGAGGAATAGTTAAGCGGAATAGGTTATGGTTTATGGTTTAAGAACTTTATTATTACTCATTACGAATTAACAATAATTCACTTACTGAGAAACTAAGTTTACATAAAATGTTATAAGCGTACAAAGATGACGTTCAAAGTAAATTTATAATAACAAATGGGAAGGTAGTGATAAAAAGGAAGTAAATATCAACTAATCACCAACCAAGTAATCACGGATCTAAAGTAAAAGTAGATGTATTATTAGATGTGGCATGTATGGCAGCGTAAAGATAGTATTTTTATATTATTATTGTTATTGACACAATATATGTGATTTAAGTTGGTTTTTAAAACAAGTAATGCTTTTTGCTTCTTTTATTTTCATAGGTATTTTATTGTACAGTCACGGACTTTAATTGATGAGCCACCTGGCACTGTTCGTATTTTAGCCGTGTAATGCAAATTGGGTTTATTCGGTTCCCAAAACGCAAAGTCATGTCTTCTTATTAGAAGAAGAAAATTATATTTCATATCTTTACCGGTTGGCTAACCTGAACCAGAACTACAAACTTAACAGCAGAGTGACTACCCAAAGTCAACCAATTGCAGGTCTAGCAACAGTAACCTAGCAACGATTGTTTATCGTTGCTAGGTTACTGTTGCGATAGTAAAGTTAGCGTACGGATAAATATTAAAAGTCATTTCGACAAGTTCGAAAGTAACGTCTCTGACATCGACTGTCACTGTCTTCAGTTAAGTTTTCAGAATTATCGAGTTAATGAGCTATGATTCAAAGGTGGTCGGTATCAAATAGATTGGATAAACTTAATGCAACATTGTTTTTTTTTATCATTGAGAACTTATTAAACATCCTCTATGGATAAGACTATTTCCGATTAAAAGTAACTGTGACAAATAAATTACTTTTAATCGGAAATAGTCTTACCTTAATTAATACCTTAATTTGATACTGACCTCCTTTGAATCATAGCTCATTAACTCGTAATTCTGAAAACAAAACTGAAGACACTGACAGTTGAAATATAGATGTCAGAGACGTTACTTCCGAACTTGTCGAAATGACTATTCATATTTCTCTGTACGCTAACGGTACTATCGCAACTTACTGTTGCGATAGTACCGTTAGCGTACAGAGAAATATCCAACCATTGTTTATCGTTGCTAGGTTACTGTTGCTAGATCTGCAATTGGTTGACTTTGGGAGTCACTCTGCTGTCAAGTTTGTCGTTCTGGCTCTCAGGTTAGCCAACCGTTGAAGATATGAAATATAATTTTCTTCTTCTAATACGAAGACATATGACTTTGCGTGTCGGGAACCGAATAATCCCGATTTGCATTACACGGCTAAAATACGAATAGTGCCAGGTGGCTCATCAATTAAAATCCGTGACTGTACATGTTAACACCTTCAAATTCAATATTTCTTTTCCCTGATATTTGAAATTAAATAATATTTTGATTAATCTTTTTTGTGCTGTTTGTAATATTTCTAGATTAGATTTAGCTGCGGTCCCCCAGATTTCTATTAGGTAGTCTATATGCGGTTTAACTAGGTTACTAAATATGTCTATGTCTATTGTATTTTACTATAGGTATCTATTTCCTTAGCCCAACCGCAAGAAAACCATGGACACCAGCCAATCAAAAATACTCAAGCAAAAGAATCTATTGAACTTTTAAAACAGCCAGTATCACCAACTCTTTGTCTACTAAAACTTCTCAACTCTCAGTTCGACAGTAACAGGGCAATTTCCTTATCTTTAAGCGCTAAACGAACTTGAAAGTAGATAAGAAGCGCTGCGCTTTTAGTTATAAACTTTTATACGTGACGTATCGAAAATGCATCGGATGGTAAGAAGGCTTATACGAGTTGACTTTAAAGTAGTTTAAGCGCTAAGCGCAAATCGCATTTGGCCCCGCCCTACATTATTCAGGGGGTGATCCACCCTACATGAAGCGATAAACTTCGCCAGCTAAAAAATTCCGAGAAGAGACGTGCTGGTAATTGGTAGAAAATTTTAATCTACAATATCTATTGCGCAATATTTGTTTTAAATACCTAAATATTGTTATTAAGTATTATTATTTCGTTTATTATTTTTTTTCTTACCTATTTTTTTTTTTAATATTTCTTAAAATAAAAATTATTAAAAAAAACATTTAAAAATCTAAAAAATAGAGGTCCGCCGGTGTCAGCAGCAGGGTCCATGCTACCGGTGGTGATTAATATTTACTAGCAGCGCCCCGTGGTTTCACCCGCGTAAGTCTCGATCCCGTGGGAATATCGGGTTAAAAAGTATCCTATGTCCTATTCCAGATCATGGTCTACCCCTGTGGCAAATTTCATCCAAACCCGTTCAGCCGTATACGCGTGATGGCGTGACCAAGGGAAATAGGGATTCATTTTTATAAATATTGATTAAGATTATGGTATTTAAATTGAATTTTTCATATAGTTGTGGTTTTGAGTGACGCGACGCGACGGTTCGTTTACTTATATCTGTTTGTTATTTATATTTTTGTGACTGTAAATGAAAGTGCCAATGTGCAATGGGAGAAATGCTTGACATGATGAAAAAAGGTACCACTTATTTTCAAATAGGCTTTAAACATGTGCCAGTCAATCTTAAGTTTAATACTTCAGATAAGCAGCTACCTAATAATTTACGAAACCTATCCGTAATCAGCTATTTTATGAACAATACTTGATACCCAAAATGGACTTTGTGTTTACCATTTCAATAAAAAAAAAAACGTTTATATTGGGACTCACAAGAAAATCACAAATTAAACTAAATCTCCAATAGTCAATCAATAATAATCTTATCTTTTCCTGAATGTGTTGTTTATGTAGTTCATCACCGTTAATCAGTTGTTTCCATTAAAAGGTAAATATTAATTAAGGCACAGGCCATACTGGTAATGAAGCTAAGTTCGTTTAGCTTCGCTCATGTAGCTACCGCGTATTTGCGTACTTCGGGTGACACCGCGAACTATGAAAGTAAGAAAAGAGGCGCTACCTACATGAGCGAAGCTAAACTAACTTTGCTCCGTTCCCAGTGTAGAATATTCAAACTCATAATTGGCTAGTCTCTTGCTAAAAACGTCTTTAAACATTTTTCTATTACATCATATAAATAAAGACAAATAAATCCAGATATCAATATTCCAGGCCACATGCCATTTCCAGAACCCACCATGTTGCTTTACCGAGAACCATTTTTCCTAAAAGTCATCAGCGCACGCGAGAAATTACGAATGCTTAAATAAAACATGTGACAACAGGGAGTACTATGTACAGTCGTGCACAGAGAGTATTTGGTTTCATTACGCTGTATCAACATTACGCCATCGCTGACAAACATAAAGTGGGGTCGCCTTACGTACTGCCGCGTACAAAATTATTTAGTGTATGCTAATATTTAGCGAGGTTTTTGGTATGTAGTTTGTCGCCGTGAGTTATTGTGTCTGGGAGGCACTGATAACGTTTACGGGTTTATAGACTCGATACCGGAGCAATTACGAGTATGTAGCGACGTGCGCGTTGATTTAATGATCCAATGTGGAATTATATTTTGTATGGTGATAAATTACAATAGACGTAGATATATTTAGTAACCTATTCCGCTTAACTATTCTTCAAGAGTCTAAAAAACCTTGTAAGAAATCGACACGTGTTTCACCTCTCAACGAGGCATCCTCAGGATGACGATTGACCAGTTGCAAACAGATGCCTCGTTGAGAGGTGAAACACGTGTCGATTTCTTACAAGGTTTTTTATGACTCTTGAAGAATAGATGTTACTAAATATATCTGCGTCTATTGCATTTTATAATGGATTTCCGCAAAGTCACGCCTGAATCAATTAACTAGCTTTGGTGATAAGGAATTGTTGTATATACGCATGTAAAGTTAGGGAAATTAGTTGTACCTAAAGCAAATAGACTGTACCAACTTAAATTGTCCGTTTATTTCCAAATAAACGGACAATTGACTGTCAAATAATGACATTTGTGATCTGTCACAAATGTCATTATTTGACAGTCACAACTGTCATTCTTTGACAGTCAACCGTCATTCTTTGTCAGTTGTATGAAATTGCTGTAACACAGCAAATTAACGTAGGGTGCTACTTTATCAATTAATTTTCCAGATTGTACGTGTTTCTAGGGTATTCGGTTTTCCTTATATCATACATATCAGAAACTAGGTGTTGCCCGCAACTTCGTCTGCGATCAAGGATAAAAAATAGCTTAAGTTCTTTTACAGGTCATGGTCTTAAATCAAATCAATCAAATCCAATCAGTCGTTTTAGCGTGTAAGAGTAACTAACAAACCAACTCACTTTCATATTTATAATTGTACCTAAATATTAAGTTAGGATAAGTTATACTTTGTTTTTTAATCCCGTAGTAACCCCCTAATTTGACATTTCAAATTATTGTTTTTTTGAATTTGGGGTTTGACATTTGCATCCGTCAAATTAGTTTACGGGATTAAAAAACGAACTTTGGGATAGTTAGGATTACATTCCCAGCACGGCAGCAATGCTGCGCGACATTGCTACGTTACATTGCTGCCGTGCATATTATCATAGGAAATTATCGTTAAACGGTTAATCCATGAACTGGAAATGTTATGATTGTGACCTGATTACTCATTGAATTCAAACTATGTTACTGTTCACAGCACAATTTTCTACTAATATGAGAGAAACGTTATAGAAGTTGAAATCGGCTATTGGTGATAACAGTTATTGCATAAGCCGACTGTTATTGTTTAAAACTATCGTTATAGTTATTTATTTTTCGCATAACACACTATTGTCTACATTTCTTTTTGATTTCTTCTTTCGCAGGTTTGCTGAAAGAAATTTCTTAATTAAGAAATATGTAGTACCTTTTTACCCAAATTTTAATTACGTCGTATCTCGTATTTTACTGTGTGAACATAATTAATAAGAATAAGTGCGAATTTCACCAAACTTTTATGCCGAGTATAAGTCATAACCTGCGAATAAATTTTAAATTTTTGACAGTTTTTCCATACAAAAACTGTCAGACGCCATTTTTATTCCACGGTTAAAAGATATCTGACTTTGGTAAAATCAGCCCTAAGAGGAATAAAGAATAACATTATTTTCGTAAGTTTACATACTATTGGACTGAATTCCTAGACCTCACAATAGGATTCCCTGTGTTGCGAGAGCTCCTTTGTTCCGTTAACTATTTTAGATAGAACTAGCTGAAGCCCGCGGCTTCGCCCGCATAGATGTCGGTTATTATACAGGGTGTTAGGGTAAACACCGTTATCCCTGAAACCAGTAGCTTGGTGTCATTTATAGAACGTAAAATCAATGGAAAATTACAACATTTTTTTTCTTTTTTTTTAAACTACATTTTACCTCAAAAGACGCAAGTTCGTTACCCTATGCGCTAGGGCCTTCCCTTAGTAAATCAGCTGTTTCACTAGCGAGATTTTTTGTTGCTACTCGGTCATTTGTTTTTATATTTAAGTCAACTACCTATGGTTTGAGTGACAACGGTGTTTACCCTGACAACCTGTATACTAAAACCTTCCTCGAGAAACGAAGAAGAGTTTTTGAGTTTGTCGCGAACAGGACGACAGACAGACGCGAAGGAGGACTTAGTTTTATAATAATGTAAGGTTAAGGATGGTACATTTTTTATACTTAAAAAAGATATTAAAAGAGTGTATGCATCGTGCTGTGATTTGTGTTAGTTGTATTGGTGTTGTTAGAAAGAGTCTGTATATTAATACATACTCTTTTCAGATTCAATAACAATAATAAATGTTTTAAATGTTTTTTTTTATGTTTTATAAAAATATTTAAAAATCGTCTATCACGGAACCGCTAAGTTTTTTTCAGAGAATACTTTCAAAGTGATATTTATTTTAGAAGTATGTATGTAAGTTTATTCTCATTATGTATTTAATTTTTGAATTGTTTTTGATTTATGTATTCTGTTTCTCTTCTACTCTTACACACGTTGTCTACATCTCTTTTATCTACTTTCCTATCGCAGGTATGCTGGAAGAGATTTCTTTAGAAATAAGCATTGCCTTTGTACGATTTTTTCTGTTCCTTTCTTCTTTTCGTGTATTTATGTGGGTGCATAAATGGTTAAATAAATAAATAAATAAAGAACCTAAGTAAGTCGAAAGGAAGAACCGCAACTAAGCTTAACTTCCTAAATTATTTCCTGCGGTTTTATAAAATTAGTTCTAAAATACAGCTAAAGGCACTTAAACTCTTTTAATACCCAATTTTATGTCCCAAAGCGGTTGTAGCAGAGAAGGCACACATGCTTACGTCATTAGGGTCACCGATCGAAACACCTTCTAATTAAAGAGGTTTTAATGGATACCCCATAAGTACCGAATAGATAGATACGGAAAGTCAGCTCCATACAACGTGAAACAACAATGTTGTCATAGCAACAATGTTCACAGCATTGTTGCGTTTCGGCAGTTCGAGGTAAGATAGCCAGTTCCTCTGCGGGCATTTCCTCTGTGGTTGAGGATTCCGGGTGAAGCTGGCTTCCACCTTCGGCCTGATCATCACTTACCATCAGGTGAGATGTAGGCCAAGAGATTCCCGGTTGACCTTAAAAAAAAACTTACGAAATACACAAAAAATATATAATAATACAACATTTATTTCTTATGAAGACTACTTCTTCCAGCTTCCGCCAGCGGCTTCGCCCACGTGGTATGTCGTTAAAAAGTAGCCTATGTCCGCAGGGTGCCATCTACCTCCTTGCCAAATATTGTTGAAATCCGTTCAGTGGTTTAGGCGTGAAAAGGTAACATACAGACAGACAGAGTTACTTTCGAATTTATAATAGAAGTATGGATTGAATTTTAATATAATAAGATACAATAGAATTATTACAACAGAAAAGCAGTGAAAAGTGGGCTGTGGACAGCTGATTTTGATAATCTGCAGTCTCTGCCTACTCCTATAGGATTATGGGCGTTAGTATATGTATGTATTTTTATCGTCGGGTATACCTACCCAAATCAAAGATACCATAAAGAAAAAAAAACACCCCAGATGAAAAACAAATAGCAATATCACACATTTAGCCATCGAATAGTCAAATATTTACAGAATAAATCACTAAAATTCTCAGCTCATGCTGTATCTGTTCGCTCTGGTTTTGTTTTTTCTTGAGCATTTTCCTTCATATTGGTTATGACGTATTTTCAAACAATAAAGTGTCATCTATAAAAAAACCCTTTTTACGATTTGTTTACCTTTAGTTAATAATCAAAACTGATGGCCGAATGTGATGAAAGGTGGCGATCGAGTACCGGAAGACGTAGCGTTGGAAGGCGCCCCACAAGGTGGACCGATGACCTGGTGTGCGGAATGCGCTGGATGCGAGAAGCACAGAACCGGTCGAAGTGGCGGTGCTTGGCCAATGCCCAGCAGTTGACGTCTTTCGGCTGAAATGATGATGATGATGATGATTAGCAAATCCAATGGTGTATAAGTATGTAGTCGACCTTCTGTACCTATCTATCTCCTGCCTTAGGAATTGCGGGAAAGTCCGAAAGTTGCGGGAAAGTCCGAAAGGGGTACCCGGACCCTTCGCAACAGACAGCTGAAGGAACACGGGTGGGTTTTAGTCAGTAAAAGTCTGACACGCCCTCCCGCTCCACCCAGAGCGGGAGAAGTCATTTGGTGGCTTATCAACCTAAAAAAAAAAGAAGGGTTTTCCATGAAACTTCTTCTACCTATACCATTCACTTATTGGACTTCGATCGAAGGGCAACGGATGCGGTTGATCAATTGTTTAGCTCTACCTACCGGGAAAATGGACGGCTCAGTGTTGTCAACCTTGAGAGCGTCAGGGGTGTCAAACATTTTTTTTTAATAATTTATTATGAACTACCTGTGCCCGTGGTTTCGTGCACGCGATTGTGTATTCTATTGGCATTATATTATGGGAAACATGAAGTTGCCAGTCATGAAGTCGGCAGTCATAAAACCTAAGTCGCAATAATCTCAAAAACATCGGATGATTGTGTTCTTAAAAACTAAAACTTGTTAGTATTTACATATTTAGTTTGAGTACCTATTTATTATGAACGAATGAACAAATAATTTTTATTTCATGATTTCTCTTGGGTCCCGACCTGACAATAAAAATCGTTAAAACACAAAAAACCTTATTTGTTATTTCTTTCATTTCTCTGAGAACATGAGCTAAAGTGAATAATTATACTGAATATGCAAAAAAAGCGTTAGTAAAACATGCTGTTATCGCTTATCTTTTATTATGAACAAGCTGCTGCACTCGACTTCGTTCACGTGAAGTTTTTGAAGAATCACCTTCGCGCAAGTGTGCTTGCACAAAGTTGCCAAATATCGCAATCGTATTAACGGTATGGCAGCGCATAAAATACGAACAAACAAACAGATTTATATATTAGAAGATCTAGGTTTAGTTATAATGTGTTGGATCGCATCCAAAATAATCCCATTCTAGTGGAATAAATATTATAATGTAATAGTTTGTGGTTTTATTTAATTATTATGGGGTAGTATAATAATAGTATAAGTGATACAATATACAATCTAACATTAAACAATTTTTTAACTAATATTATATTAAATAAAACTAACTGTACAAATAAACAACTAATATCTAAAATATGGCGTCGAAAAATTCCTCCGCATCGCTGTCGGCTGGTAGTGTACCCAAGAGACTGGCGGCATTGCCACGTTGAATGGCAATGCTTAGCCTCTGACCAAAGTAAAAGCCAGCCCTTGGGTCACGGGAAGTGTCAAACAGCCGTTTCGAGATTTCATTAAATAAACTATGAGCACTCGGACCCCACGGCCCTAGGGTTTCAACCCCAAACGGCTCGAAAATATAATTGCCTATAAGGCTATTATACTTTCGCCGCTTGAGGTTTTCCGCAGCCGCAGCGGCGGCGCCAGCACAGCACGCCGAGCCAGGAAGATGAGATGGCGCAAGAGTATCGACACACGTTGCGTCCCACACTAAAGGCCTACCCATCTTCCATGGAAATAAGGACATGCCGTCCGGTCTTTTGCCATCGTCGCGTGCCAAGCCATTGGGTTCTAATACAGCTGGAACGCCGACGGTGACAAGAGCTCGTCGGATGATGTCATTAATGTTAGCGTGACATGCTAAGCGACCTGCACTTCGGCTGCAAGACAGGCCGTGGCGTCCGAGGCTGTTGACAACTTCGCCACAGTGACAGCGATGAGGAGAAAAACATGGAGCTCCTAGTCGCAGGGAAGCAGCAATGCGGAACGTAGTGTCGTCGAACAAAGTTCCTAGGTTCGATGACGGTAGTGCGTGAAGCCACAGACCCGACTCCCACTTACCCACAGCCAGCAGGCGCGCGCGCTCCGCAGTAGTAGCAGACGCGTCAAGTAAATTGTTCTGTACTACTCTGCAGAGCGGCTCATCCCACCGTCTCTGGGAAGATGGATAGTCGGGCGGATCTGTATTCGGGCAAGCGAGTCTCCAGGCATCCATAGCCTCGGTGAAGCACGGCACGTCAAAATTAATCAGTGTGGAGGCTAGGATTTTCCTGATTAATTTCTCAGTACCGTGGACCGAGGATATGAATGCGTAAACTAATACTAGAAATTTTGCGGACGCCGAGGCCTCCCATGCGGATGGGAAGAGTAGCTTGCGCCCAAGCTCGGTCGTCCATGGCCACATTTAGGATCAAAGTTAATGTATGACGGATAATTTGGTCCATTTGGTCTAAAAGATTAGTGTGCTTCCATAAATGTAAAGCGAGGAGGAAATATGTTAATTTAGGGCCGAAACAGCAGTAGCGGATTAGGGTTATGGCCGAATGCATGTTAATTTGGAACAATCTTTCCGAAACGTCATTGAAATTTTGAAAAACTGGGAAACCTCAATGAAACTGGGAAAGGCCTGCGCTGTCGCGCTCTTCGTCTCCTTGGGTCTCCAATCTTTGAGGATTTCAAAGATTGGAGACCCAAGGAGACGAAGAGCGCGACACCGCAGGCGCGACATCGCGGGCGCGACACCGCGGGCGCGACACCACAGGCGCGACACCGCGGGCGCGACACCACAGGCGCGACACCGCGGGCGCGACACCACAGGCGCGACACCGCGGGCGCGACACCACAGGCGCGACACCGCGGGTGCGACATCGCGGGCGCGACATCGCGGGCGCGTCATCGCGGGCGTGACATCGCGGGCGCCCGGGCGTGACATCGCGGGCGCGACATCGCTGGCGTGACGTCGCGGGCGCCCCGGGCGCGACACCACGGGCGCGACATCGCGGGCGTTACACCGCAGGCGCGACACCGCGGGCGCGACATCGCGGGCGCGAAATCGCGGGCGTGACATCGCGGGCATGACATCGCGGGCGCGACATCGACAACTTCAATTTCGGAAGTCATTGTCTTTTGTTCTGTTTTATTTCTTCCCAGTGGTCCTTTTTTTTTAAGTCGGTAAGGAAATATACTTACGGCTGTCTAGGCTTGCAGAAAAAATATCGATATATCGAAATATCGATATTTTTTGTTCGATATATCGATATTTTCAGGCGATATTTATTATTTCGATACGCCACGATGTCGACGCGATCAACCTTGCCAAGAATAAAACGTTCTTATATACTGACTTTGTTCCGGATTTCGGTTGGGATTACTCGTATAATGTGTAGTGTTGTCATGATAAAGGGAAACTGAAAAGACGGACTTTTTTATTTATTTTTATGTGCTTTAGCTTCCTCCGTTTGGTTGACAGTCCGATTTAAAAGTTATTGGTATATAGTATGGTTATGGTTATGGTTAAGGTATACAACATTATTTTTTGCTTAAGCTAAACCCGAAAAGGGGTCATTGTACTCATCATTTTGAACAACTATAATGTATAACTGTATTCACTTAAATCGACAAAATGTATGGAACAGCTGATTTTTTTTTCGCGATTTCACAGTTGCTCCCATAGAAAAAGTTGTTCAAAATGATGAGTACAATGAGCCCTTTTCGGATTTAGCTTAAACAAAAAATAATGTTGTATAGTATGGTTATGGTATGGTTATGTAGTTATTGGTTATGCTCATGGATATTTTCCACAACTCCGCTCATAAAAAAAGTTCAAAGGGCGCGTCGTGTGCCTGTAATTTAATTTAAGTCAGAATTTTATTAAATTCCAACGTTACCTACGTACTTAATTGTTTAGCTGACTTCCAAAAAGGAGGAGGTTCTATGTTTGACACAATGTTTTTTTTTTTAATACCCGCGACTTTTATTTTTTTTTTCTATAAAAAATACTACAAAGCAAAACAACTTTAAATGCGGAAGTCGGTGGCAAAAATTGAAAATTCAAAACCAAAAGCACCGACTTCCTATATTAAAGTAATTTTTCATTTTGTAGTGTTTTCACATCCGGTTTTCACCTTTATTGTCGCTGAAGAAAACACAGAAGTTAAACAATTGCTGTGTATGCAAACAGTGACTGTGTTATAAATGACGGATTGGTAAAAATATCTGAATTGTACATTGTACAATTGTATTGCGCCTAAATCAAATAAAATACGTAAGATATCGGACTTCGCTTACCAACCTACCCTAGTCCTTCACGCAACCTTGGAAATCTAAAGGAAAGTACACAATGTACGCGAGCCGATCAGCCGTATCTTCGTCTTCAAGATTCGTTTATATTGCCTGAACGAGTGTAGTCTATCTTTCCATTTGAATTATAATGTGGTCTCTGTTCGGGAGCGCTGGAGTGTGAAGAAATTGTGTTGTGTCTGAAATATTTGAGATTGTACTGGAAAAGAAACATGGAATAGCAGGGAGAGATAAAAATAAGAGTCGAAAATGTATTTAGTGACAGATTCACAAATAAACTTTCTAAATAAATTATGGTTTCTGATTTAAGAAAATTCCGTCAATAATCTAAGTAATATTACAGAAAAGCCGAATGAAGATCGTCAAGTTTTAAATTCAAATCATAAAGTTAACCTGTCTTGGTACGTTTCTATTTTATTGTATATTCCAAAACTCACGAATCTTAAAGCTTAAATACAAGCACACATTCTAAAACTCCACACTAGGGTCGTGTGGAGCTGTGAAAGTGTTGAAAGTTGGGAAGCTACTCAAAATTCATCCATAATAAAATTGCACTTTCAGTACCGCGAGAATTCAACAAAATAAAGTGGTTTGCACACGAGCTGTGTGCCTTTTTCATACGAGCACGTATCTGAGCACAATTCATCGAAAATAAAGTGGTTTTCACACTAGCTTTGTACGTTTTACGTGCATATCAGTACAATCGAGCAGGTGTTGATGGTCCTGTCATGTATTTATTGTTATTTTTCGCTCGTTTCGATGCAAAATAAAGAGAAGTGAAGCGTCGGCTTTTTGAGTGTGTTGCCTGAAATGCCAACAAATATAGATAGGTTCCAAAATAAATAAAATATAATATTTTGTCGTAAAGCTGATCGGATTTTTAATCTTTGTAACAATATTATGAATGTAATTTTAATTTAAAAAGCACACAGTTTTTTGAGGTTTGTTTATAGGTAACGTAAAAGTGTGCATTCTTAAAAAAATGATGATTGATTTAAATATTTATGTTTTTTTTTATTATTTCAGAATTCAGGTAACCTAGAATATTCAAAACTTCCTGTAGCGTTACTGTACTAAAAAAAACTACTACTGCTATTACTTACTTAAGTACCTAAGTAATTTTTCTTAAGGGTTTTTCTCCTCAGTAGGTACTATGCCTTATATCTCTTGTGCCTTCCTTGATACCGTTACTCCCGTTACATCGTTACTGAAAAGTTTATAACTACCAGTTCTTAGAAACTTTACGAAAACTGTGAAATTGTACTTCTATACTTTACCAACTCATAATTGGAAACGTAGGTTGCATTATACAAAGGTTGTATGTTATATAAGTACCTATCATCATCTGCCTAGCCTTTTCACAACTATGTTGGGGTCGGCTTCCAGTCTAACCGGATGCAGCTGAACACCAGTATTATACATTGAGCGACTGCCTATCTGACCTCCACAACCCAGTAACTGGGTAATACGATACCCCTAAGACTGGTTGTCAGACTTAAGGGCTTCTGACAACCCGTAACGACCGTCAAAGGTCTTCGTAACTATGTATTTTTGGCTTATATATGCTATAAGTACCTATATAAGCCAAAAATACGTGACCAGAGGGCTGGCCTATTTTCAGCCCAAAGAATCAGCATTGCAATGTGGTGCAATGCTGCCAGCCTTTTGGGCACCTTTCCCATTGACAGCGATGCGGACGAATTCTTTGATGCCCAATGAGCCCCTCCCCTTATTTTTTTCTTTTTAATCTTGTTATATAACTGTACAAACATAACGTTTTTGTATAGTTAATTTTATCTAGGTTAGTTGTATAACAATTATTTTGTTTTTAAAGTGAATCTAGAAAATAAAACATACAAAACAAAAATACATAGTTATCAAGATAGCATAACACCAGACTCTCGAGGTGTGTATCTAAGTTTCATTGATTACGAGCTCAGACCAAATAAAAATCCAGCGCTGTCAACAGTGACGTGAGGCCCGTTTCGTAAACATGCGTGCACTTAGTGAGGTGTAGTTTGGTTGTAAATAGTTGTAAATGTATGCGTGTATGCACAGGGCGGAGGTGTAGTTTTGGCATGATTCACTGTATTGTTCGCAGCGCTTTGTCTTGGTTTTTTATTTGGTCTGACAGTACGAGTAAATTATTTTCATTCAAATCAATCATTCTATTTAAAGCTAAATTCGACGTTGTATTTTGTTTTATGGACAAAAATAGCCTGTTTTTTTATGCTTCACGAGTGTTTCACATAAATAATCGTAACATTGTCGAATTTTTTCGTAAGGAAAATGAAAAAAAAAAAAATTGTTATGCCAGTTGATTCTTTGACATGGTCTCATTAATACCCTAGAGATATCTATATATATAAAAATAAATCCCTATTGCCCTTGGTCACGCCATCACCCGTGAACGGCTAGACCGATTTCGCAAATTCTTTTTCTGTGTTTGTTATTGTCAGGAGAAGGTTCTTATGAAAGAAAAAATTAAGAAAATTGCGCGGAGAATTAGAAAATTTAAGACAGGACAACTATATATATAAAAATAAATCCCTATTGCCCTTGGTCACGCCATCACCCGTGAACGGTTAAACCGATTTCGCAAATTCTTTTTCTGTTGTGTTTGTTATTGTCCGGAGAAGGTTCTTATGAAAGAAAAAATAAGAAAATTGCGCGGAAAATTAGAAAATTTACATGACAACGTCTGTCGGGTCCGGAGAGTCTGGATTTGCTATCTCAAGATGATTAAGTATCCTTAATTGCTTAACTGAACGCAAAGATGGACGTGTTGACGGCGGCAACGACTTATTGTTTCCTCTGTGTTAATTACCAATACATGTATAAAACAGCACTCTACTGAGCAAGCTATGTGTGGAGTGGACGGTAAACGAACTTATTCGGTATATTCGCAATCCTTTGATATGTGACCAAAAACGGACAATACGAGTGTTCGTATATTTGCCTATTATTCGTCTTATTCTTGGAAAAAATTAAATATAGGCGAATAGAGTAACTTCACATCGTCGTATTTGGGCAATAAGACGAATACGCGAACAAGAATATAGCGATATGAAATGCCATTATTAGACTCTTGGATGTTGGAGCAAAGGACCTCGACAACTGGTGATTCTTTATAGACTTCATTGTATTATGGCACTTAATTATTGCTGAGGAATCACTAGCTACAGGAAGTTAGAATTTGGAAGATTCCTCTTTATATCTCAGCACTTTTTTCAACAATCTCCACAGCCTACGTATTCTGATCCACATAACATCATTATAATGACGCCCGTTATCCCTGAAGGGTTAGCAGAGGTGTACCAAATAGTACACCAACATTTCGCCGGTTATGTTTAAATCCCATGTAACATCGAGCATCAACCGGGTACCAATCCGGACCTAGTCGGTTATAAAAAGGAACAGCTTGTGGAGGTAGAATGGAGAAGGAATAATATTAATATATTTTTTTTGGTTTAGCCTGTGCTGCTGGGCAAAGACCTGCCCCAAGTCCGCCCAGAAACTCTTTTTCCGCACCACCTCGAACCAGTCGGTTCGCGTCTAAGTCGTCTCGCCGCCTCCTTCTGGGCCGGTCTGGGTGGCGCCGTCCATCTTAGGCACCCATTGTTTAGACACCTTTACCCAGCGGTCATTGTTCATGCGGCTGATGTGAGCCACCCAATCCCATTATAGCCCGACTGCCTTCTTTCCCATTTCCAGTATGCCGGTTTTGGAACAAAAAAAAAACAACAAAAATCATTTTAAATTAAAAATAAAATTACCTGCTAAAGTTTTAATTTGGCGTTTGTTGTTTAAGGAAAATTGTTTTGTTGTTTAAGGAAAATTGTTTTGTTGTTTAAGGAAAATTGTTTTGTTGTTTCTTACTTTGCTTTAATTTCATTGTTGGTTATAACTCGTAACATAATATTAAGATTAGCAAGATAATAATTAATTTCATTATAAACTTCAAAATCATACTGCCCAGCCTTTTCCAAACTATGTTGGGGTCGGCTTCCAGTCTAACCGGATGCAGCTGAATACCAGTATTTTACATGGAGCGACTGCCTATCTGACCTCCAGAACCCAGTAACTGGGTAATACGATACCCCTTGGTAAGACTGGTTGTCAGACTTTCGGGCTTCTGACGACCCCTAACGACTGTCAAGGATCCACAAATGAGAACCGGTACCAACGGCTTAACGTGCTATCCGAGGCACAGAGGAGTCTCAGTACCTATGTAAAGACGGTCACCCATCCACGGACCAACCCCGGCAAGCGTAGCTTAACCCGTGCGGCTCTTATTACTTAGCCACGAGCTCCTCCCAATAGTATGAAGTAGGGACCACAATTCCAAAACTTTTTATCCATTTAAATACAAAATTACATTTCAACTACCTCCATAATTATTCCTCATTTAAACTTATAACCCACTTATAAAGCGTCATCCCTTTCAGGTCCACATTATGCATTCGGTCGACTCAGTTCAAATACCTTACCATTATTCTATGAGCATATAGAGTGACGTCACTCATATATGTTAGACTCGACCTTAAGGCTACTACACATGATAGTAAAATCTTCCTCTTTCAAAGTTCCCTCCATCACCACTACAAAAATTGGACCATGTTTACATGTTACGGCCCGAACCCAATGATAGCGGTTGAGGCGCCCAGTATTTGTAGCAAATTGTTGAAACTGACAGTTGACAGTTTCATCGTTTATTGTACAACCAGTGCGCATTAACATGGCACCTGGTTCAATGACGTTTGCACCTTCCTCGCACGGCGACGGCGGGGCGCCGCGCGGGTAGTGGGGGAGTATTGAGTTCCGAGCCAGGAGCCATGTTATAGCGCATGGGTTGTATGTGCACGCATACAAGTGACAATCGCATCGGAAGCGGTTCGTATTTCTACAACGACTTTCATTGACATAAGCTTTTCGATAGCTTATGTCAGTCTCATACATTTCTGCCTTTTCCATCATCGTTATCGCTGATAGAATGTCACTTTGTCTAGGGCCTCAGACCAAACTGACGCAAGTTTGCCTCTTCATGTACTGTACCTTTATACTCACCCTTATAGACAGATCGAATCAATTTGTGACCACCCATTGACCTCCCCGTTGAAACTGTGAGACTACGGAGGAGCTAAATTGGAACCGGGATTCAATCAGAAGAAAAATGGGGATGTTGGAATAAAGTACATCCAACTTTGTCCCCCGTATTATTATTTGGTGCTAAATTTTGGCACGATGCTTGTTTAGATGTGACTGTGAGTTCCAATTAGTTTTTCCAGCAGTTTCCGTTGATAGTGTTTTGTTTGCAAAGTACCTAGGAGTTGAGAGAGAATGTATTTGAAGTCATAATTTTGTGAATTTGTTTTCTGTAGTTTCACTAATGTTTTGAAAACAAATAAAACGAATTATTCCGCGTCTAGAATAACATAAATTAGAAAAAAAAGCTCGCTCATATATTAAAACAGTCTAGTACAATGCTCATTATTTGATTAAAACGTTTAAGGATTACTTTTCTAATTAAATTATGAAGCCCCTCACTGTTAAGCCTGCTTATACCACAACAGCTGATACACAGTATGTATTATAAGGGTACTTACTATTCACTCGTTTTTTACATCCACATTTATTAAGGATACAATATTTTTACATTGCAAAAAGAAAGCGACGCCTCTCGCTCGGGCCGTACTAAATCGCGAAAAACCAATTTCCTGCAAATAGTCTAACGTATTTTCGCAGCACTGACTGGTTTACTAATCAAACACTCATAAGTTTTCTCGTGTACCATAGGAATTCAGGACACTTATGCGTCTGAATTTTAGGCCGAAAATATACTTTATCTACAGGCCCACAGAATAAACTAAAAAAAGAAAATAGTGGAGTGGAATGTGATTCAGAAAAACTGCCTGGAAATGCAAAACTAAATTGGAATGTAAATCAAGTCCGCCCGTTCTGTGTTCCTCTCGATTCCCAATACACCTGATTACTGAAACGAACTTCGTAGCGAGCAAACAATACAAAACAAATATCTTTTAGTTCACTGTTCTGTTGTAGCCAATTTTTTACTTACTCCACGTTTTGGGCACAATCAATAAGTTGCTAGCGCACAATTACGACTTTTCAACCCGTTTTAAAAGTTTTTTGCTGGGTATTCCGACCCGAGCTCGCCCGACTGGTGGTATTCTAAGTGTTTCGACAGATTTACCTGCAGAATGTAATTGAATAAAACCTTTTAGGACCCCAGTCCACCCACTGTTGCTATAAATATGCCTATTTTAGTGCGTTATTTTTAAATTTTCAAGAAGAACTATTTATTCAAGTATTTTATTTATTTATTCCCTTGATAGACCCTTTTAGTTCAAGTTGTGGGAGGTGAGGAATGTCTGACCTTTTAAAATAATCCAGTTAAAACATATAGTGTTTTAACTGGATTATTTTCGGGCAAGAATCGGATTATTTTGGTTTGACATGCAGGAATGTAGCTATACCTAAATTTTTGTAAAGACGTCATGTTGAATTTGATATTATACTTATATTAATTTAAAGGCTTATTATTTACATGAAATATAATTTAAAAAACAATGACGTAACATAAACAATTCATATTAGCTGAAAATGTAGCGATCTGAACTAACTTTAAGTTTGTAAGAAGATTACTGTCAAAATAACATCAATGTTTTACTTGGTTTTTATTTTAGGAAATTTAATTATTAGCTAAGATGGATAGATGGTAGAAAAGTAAATATCTGATCTTACAATATCGTCACCAACAATGTACTTTACATCTTTGGCCATCAATGTGAGCACATTTGCGACATCCTCAATATAAAATCCTACGTATATCCGACGAAACGACCTTTCCCCCACTGACCTACATAACCCCTAGTGCATACTGTTTGCCCTAAATTAATTCCTTGATCGAATGAGTAGATCACTAATACTTGGCTGTACGGGCGAGCCAGAAAGCTGTCAGGCTAATGCACTGCTGAAATATTAAACGAGAAGTTTTGGCTTTGTATAGCTTTGCGAATTTGAATCAGTTTCGTTGCAATTATTTATGTTTTATACTGGTCTATTTTTATAAGTAGGCTAGTAACTACTACAGGATTATATAAAGTTTTTTTAGTACATCGTACCAGTTGTTTTTAATTTTTGCCTGGTAAGAAAATTGTGCATTAAACAACGGCAAACATTATTTAAAACTAATGTTTAATGGGCACACAATCATACATAAATACTTACTTATCATTACGCCTGTATTCCCCGAAGGGTTAGGCAGAGATATAGGTACCTGACAAAAAAAAAATCTTAAATATAATGAATGATTTAAAATTCACCCATTTTTTTAATAGGTATTACACAATACCTTTCCAGTTTCACAGCTAAACAAAGTAGTTTCTCCATTTTCTCCTTTGCTCACTATCTTGACTCATATATAATATATTTTCCTTCTACAATCTCCATCCTAATTCGCGGAGGAACTCGTGTCTAAGTAATAATAGCCGCACAGGTCGATCGCTGGCCGGGGTTGATCCGTAAATAGGTAACCATCTTAACATACAGAGACTACTCCGTGTCTCGGAAAGCACGTTAAGCAGTTGGTCTCGGCTGTCATTCGTGGATCTTGGACAGTCGTCAGAAAGCCGAAAGTCTGACAAGCAACCACGGGGTATCGTATTACCCAGTTCCTGGGTTGTATAAAATACTGGTATTCGGCTGCATCCGGTTAGACTGGAAGCTGACTGAAGGAAGCCTGCCGAACATAGTTGGGAAAAGACTAGGCAGATTGATTGAATCTACGTCCTAATTACAAAATACTCCGCTAATTTCATCAACACTTCAAAGTAGCCTTTTGTATATTAAAAACAAAATAGCTCACTTGCTACGCGCTAATTGGCTGCTCTAAACCGGTGAGTAATTGCCATCATTGGTCCGCTTATATTTTTTATCGCCCTTTATTGGCTATTAACTGGAGCATAATGTGCTATGAGGAAGTATATTGGCTAGTTATATATAACACACGACGCTTTTTTACGATAGAACGTTTTCAATACTAATTAGTTGTTTATGATGGCAGTCATTAGTGTAGTTCTGTTTTCAACGGTTTAGTTTTGTTGTTGTTTTGTGAATTGATTGTTGGATGCGATTACGAGTCTGTTTATTATCAGAAACAAGTATTTCGTTGAGTTGGGATAGATTCTACACTAATATTATTTTTGTTTGTAATAAATAAGCTCAAAAACTACTGGATCGATTTTTATAAATTGTTTCACCATTAAAATGCTATATATTGCCGAGTACAGTTCGATTCAAACTTAATGGCGGCTCGAAACATGATGCGACTCGCTGCGCAGTAATAATTTCATGTGAGAAGCTAACTTCCGAGCTGCCATTAAGTTTGAATCAAACTGTAACATAGGCTATAATTTATAAAGCTATCACGTGGGCGAAACCGCTGGCGGAAGCTAGTCATTTATCAAGAGATCACGTTAATGAGGGTGAACGATGTAAATCAAATCTCATTGAACCCTGAAGTGTCTTTATGATCCCAAATAATTTATAAAGGACTTAAGGCCCTTCTGTTTAATTTTTATACCGGTTTTCGAAAGTCTACTAAAATTAATCGCTCGCCGAAACTCACGTCAATTAAAATAACTTATTGTTATTATTTATTGAAGTATGATGGTGGATTATGGTAGCAGGGTATGTGGTGGATAGCTGGTGTACCGAATCGGTTGGTTGGTTGGCTGTCAATTTTTTTACGACAGTCTTAGCCCAGATTCGCACGACCGCTTTTTTACGCGACGATTTTTTTTCGTGCACTTGATTTCCACCTTTCGGCGTCGAACGGAGCGTTGAGAATCCAACATAGTGCATCCTTAGCGCGTTGAAAAAGTGCACAGTTGGATTTCCAACTCACACCGCTAAGCCGAGCGTTGAAAACCCAGTGCGCGGCAAGAAATGTCGCGTTAAAAAGAGCGCCCGTGCGAACGTAGGCTTATCGTAAGATTACCGAAATATCTTGATGTGGAATGGCTTTCTATTGGTAAATTTCGCCCTAAAATCATTACTAATAATTATCTAGATAAAGCCAAAATCCATGATTCATCAGAAATCTAGGACAATAAAATAGGCAGCTGAAATCAGAAAGTACCTGCGATAAGTGGTAAAACCGCGGTTGATCTGAATTTTGGCTAACAAGGTGGTTATTTGTTTATCAAATTACATTATTTCGGTGTCAGCATTCCCAGCGGATCAAAATAACAATGGATTATTTTTTATTTTCTACGTAAACATTTATCACTATACCAGATTCTGTCCCCCCGACCCACCGCGTCGCGTTGCATCGCCTGCCCGCGCTGTACTTCGTTTTCGCTTAGCGTTCTTTCTGTCTTTTCTTCTTTTTCTCGGCCCCTAGGGGTTCTAGCGTGATTTTAAATATCCTATAGCCTTCCTTAATAATTGACCTCTCAAATGCAAAAGAATTTTTCAAATCGGATAGACAGTTCCAGAGATTAACGCTTTCAAACAAAAAAACAAATTCTTCGGGTTTATCATTAAATTAGAATAGATTGTTTCGTTTTATAAAACTAGCTTCTAATTGGTTAATCTCCGTTCTATGAAATTTTAGTAATTCTTTGTAAAATAAAAGGAAAGAGGATTTATGCCAAATAACTTAAGACTGATTATGAAGTTTTGCGAATATTATCATAGAATCATAGAACGTTACAGGAAAAATATAAGTGGCACGTGCTAAACTACGGCGTAGCCGCGTAGTACATACGATTCTACGATTGGAAATCTCCACGGCTCTGCAGTATTACGGAAATTTCTTAGATTTGTGTAAACAATTCAAGTCCATTAATTTTGAAGCTATACTTGGAAGCATAAATGTTCAAACCTCAATCAAAATTACCTACGTCCGGTTGGCTTAGTTTACACCTTATATTTACCACGAAAACACTCCACGTATTCATAGAAATAAAGTTGATCATAAATGTATGAGGCTCAACGAGGGAAAAAAACACGACCTCGACAGAGTGAAATGAAAAAATGCTGTACCTGCATGTAAAGTGTTAGTAGCGGATATAATAAATATTAAAAAGCAGCTTTCCCCGCGGCTTCCCACGTGAACTTCGTAAAAATCCTATTTGCGTATACTTGTATATTAATGTGATAAATCCTATTTAATATTTCACATTTGACCTTGTTTTCAAGGTATGATTTATGTACCTAAAATCGCGATCAAATAAAGTTCTTTCATGTGTGTGAGAAAAAGGGAAGCTTGTTAGCTAACGAGTTTGTTCTGAGTATTTTTGATGTTAAGTTTATATTAGTTTACTTTAATATTTTTTTAACCTATATCTCCGGTTCAGATGGACGGATACCCGCGGCATATGGAACCCTAAAAACCTACCCTTTGTTCAACTTGGTCTGACACAAATCAGGGCTAGAACTTTGCCATACTATGACAAAAAGGTCACTAGGTAAGGTATACTAGTTATAAAACTAAAACCCAACTACGACTAAACAAGACATCACAGACAGACAAATTAAAAATCCGGAGTCACACGTTGTTGGGCATAAATCGAACAGATTACGTGTGACTCCGTCTAACTTTTATTTTTATTTAATTTTTTTTGGGGTTATTATATATATAAATATTTTTGAAATGTGCTAATTAAGCCCTTTCATTAGATATCCTTCAATTTTTTTTTCTTTAATGATGCCATTAAAGAAAAACATTTTTAGTTCATGACATTTTGTCCTCTTGAGGGCGCCATATTCAATTTAATGTGAGGTCACATAGCCTATAGACCAGCAGACAATCAAGACGCTTCCAGCAATAGGTACCTCATTTGTCAAATTATGATGAGTAGTTTAGAAGTTATGAGGGAACACATGAACATACGTACTGGTCAAAATCATAACCCTCCTTTTTGCTTCGCCGTAGTCGGGTAAAAAGAACCCAAATTAAAACTCATAACTTCATTCCCGAATACATGACGTAATCAAATACAAGATGATACATATTATGTAAGAAATGGTTCAATGCCACCCTTTATGGTCTAAGGAGAAATCGTAAAAAGTAGCGTTTTGCAATATCGCAGTCGAGACCACTTTTATAGTGATCTACCCTACCTTATTAAGTCAGCAACCGACCCTTTTTCCCTCAGAGACCCTCGAATGTTTATGAAAGTGAAAATGTCTTTAAATGCACCTGTTTACCCTTGTTACGGGAGATTTGTTAGAAATTGAATGCAAACTTGTAAAATAGGGCGAAAAAATAATTCTGTTAAATTAATGCCCTATTAATCGTGACGGTCGTCGTTTTTATTCTGTTCACACTTTCTCTCGCAGAATTTTTGTTCGATGTTTTGCGAACAATTTGTTTTAGTTCAGTTACGGGATTGTTGATCTTTTGTTTTGTTCTACTGAAATGTTTTAGTTTTGTTTAGAGTAGAACAGAAACATTGCAGCAGTTGTTTAATGGTGTGTGGAAATCAGAAAGACTTTTGAAAAGGTTAGTTCTATTTCAGTACGGCTTGGCTGTGGTACAGAGTGGTACCTGGCCATGAATAAGCGGTCTTCACATGTGGTATGAAAGGCGATTAAGGGGACTTTGTTTGCAAATAACAATATACGTAGCTTGACTAACAATCCGATTTCAAAGTGTGATTTTCCATGACCTTTGATAACTCACCTTTCATGATACATATTCATAATAGGGATACATAATTTTGTGTTCATCAAAACAACCAGGAAAATAATCAGTAGCTACTTAAATAAACAGTTTTGTAAGAATGTGATATGCAGAGTTTAAGACAAGTGGCACAACTTTTTAAAATCAATCTCCCTAGCCTTTTTCCAACTATGTTAGAGGTTGGCTTCCAGTCTAACCGGATGCAGCTGAATACTAGTATTTTACATGGAGCGACTGCCTATCTTACCTCCACAACCCAGTAACTGAGTAATACGATACCCCTGGGTAAGATTGGTTGTCAGACTTTCGGGCTTCTGACGACCCGTAACGACTGTCAAAGATCTACTAATGACAGCCAGGACCAACGGCTTAACGTGCTGTTAAAATAAAAGTTTAAAATACAATAAAATCAATTGTATTTTAAACTTTTATTTTAAAACGTTGCTTAGATAAGAACCATCAGATTAATAAGAAGAAAACCTCACGTAGAACTGAGCAAGTATTTCCATCTAACATTGCATAGTTACAAGTATATAGGTACTAGGTAGGTACTCCGGAGAGGAGACTCGGGTACATGGGTCGCTATGCCAAGAACGAGAGAATTCCGAGATGAAGTACGCGAGTAATAAAATAACTCGCAGAGATACTACGAATCTGAGATACTAGACAAATGTTATTAAATTCTAAATAATTTTATCTCAGTTGAATTGAATCCATAATGCAACAGTACTGTTACAGTACTGAAACCGTTTGGCGACATTCCCGTTTCAATAAGACTCTTTCGTATCTTTATTTCAATTACATATAATAAAGTTAAGTGCCTTAAAAATGTTCTGCATAACGTTTTACCTGTTTGCCACAATCGTGTAGTAATCGCAATAAAAAAATTCGCGACCTCGAAAGCTACACAACGTATTAGCATATATTATGCGCATGTGAGCTCACACATACCGTCAATTTATGGGCATGTAATATCGGGACAATTGCCATGAAGGAAACGACACTGAGGGAATGTAACTGCCGCGTCTCTCTAATTTATTAGACGTAATATTCGGGCCCGACCGACGACGCTAGCTCTTACAACTCTCACCTGTACTCGCTCCACACACGGCTTTAAGAACATAATCTTTATTACCTCCTGTAGTACTCAGAGTTCCTTTATTTTACTCTCTGCCGCGGCCGTAATATATCCAGGATTACGTGGTGCTATGAAATATGCAGAATCTTTGAGCGGGACGAATGTACGATGTTTCTTTAAGCAGCGTGCGAGCATCAAATCACGTTGCTTTCTCTTTTTTATTTTACACTCTGAATATGCAGAATTTCATGTGTACGTGCAGACTATATCATCAGCTGTTGCTTGAATTATTGATTGTGACGTCCCGCGCAACACATTGCGAATGAATAATTAATACCGAGTTGTGGCTTCATTTCAAAATATAGTGTCGCTGCGGTTTGATCTTTTGCCGTAAACCAGCCCGTGACGCGTTCGCAAAATGGTAAAATGTTTTCTATTTGAGTACAATTTAATGTTTTTTTGTGACATGTTCATTAGCTGGATGACTGTGCAACAAAACTGCTGGTTCACGCAGGTTTTCGAAATTGCTTTCCTTTGTCATCGAAATTGTTCGACGTGTCTCCTGAGGACAATCTATTCATTGTTGTTGGATCGACCGAAAGCCCCATTCTTCGAGTTTTATAAGAAATCGTTTCTAAAACGGTAATAAAAATTTAATTCGTTATTAAAGTGAAACTACTATAATGAATCTTTTCCGCAATTAAGTTACTGAATGGAAAGTTTTAATGGATGTTTATGTTTACAAAACAAATTAAATGGATGAGAATGGTCTGTACTTCATTACCGTTAGTTAAATATGAACGAGTGATGCGGGACGATACGTCCGCACTAATGAGGCCTACGCTTAATAAAGTTGCGTTGATGAAACAACCTATCTGTCCGCTCATTACCGGAACTTGTAACTTTAAAGGCTGTGGCGATGAGCTCGCTTTTTCCTAACTTTATCGAACTGCCAAAGTCCTGTTTGAACTTGTCTGTTCACTTTGATTCTTAATCCCGTTCTTAGAGACTATTTACAGCTGCTTACTTAGGTGAACTTTGTAATCCTGTTCGACAAACATTATAGAAAATTAAGGTTATTGCCCAAATAGCACAGAACTGGTACCTAAGACAGTGAGGCGGGGTCACGGCAGACCACGTAGGAGATGGCGGGAAAGAGGACGCGCGGGCTCGCGAAAGTTAGCAGGAGTGGAGGGAGGTCTTTTCCCAGAAGTGGGAAAGCGTAGGCTAGGAAAAAAAAAAAGAAAAAAAGTTATTGCTACGTATTTGTCAGTATCATATCACAGAGATTCGGGTCACAAATTCCTATACTTTTCTTTAGTCAGTATTATTCTGTTTCAAACCGATATTACGCCCTAAAGGTTGGTTTACACCAAACAAGCACATTAACACATTCTATCTTCACTTTACCTAATTATTTTTGTTTAAAACGGTGATAGAGCTGAAAGGCGTGTAATAGGAGAGGCCTATGTCTAGCAGTGGACTGCTGCAAGTTGATGGTGATAATAATGATAGGGATAGAGCATGTTTTTGTTGGTCTAATATTAAAATTTCTAGAATATCAAGAAAAGTATACTCTTGCCCTTGTTTTGGTTCTAATTTTTTCATTTGGTGTAAACCCAACTTTACAATTGCCATAAAAACGGTACCTTATTACAGAAATTCTATTTAGCTCGAAATCAGCTCTTGGAGGTGAGTAGACTGGTCCAGTGGTAAAGGCCGGCTTACGTGTTTTTTCATCATTATCATTATCAGCCTATAGTGTTCCCACTGCTGGGACACAGGCCTCCTCTCTATGAGAGGGAGTGGGCCGTAATCCACCACGCGGGCCCAGTGCGGGTTGGTAGATGTCACATGTCTTCGTATTTTTGGTTCTAGGACATGCCGGTTTCCTCACGATGTTTTCCTTCACCGTTTTGAGAGCAGTGGTGATGAAATTATTTACACAAAGTAAAGCGCCGTGTTTTTATTATGTATTATTATTTTGTGTCATTTATTTCATCACCACTGCTCACAACCCACTCCCTGTCACTGAGAGGAGGCCGGGAGGCCCTAGAAAAAGTGACATTCTATGAGCGATTACGATGATGGAAAAGAAAAATGTATAAGACTGACATAAGCTATCGAAAAGCTTATATCAATCTTGTTGAAAGTCGTTTTAGAAATACGAAACGCTCTCGAAGCAATTGTTACTTGTCTAGGCCCTCTGGAGGCCTGCGTCCCAGCAGTGGGAACATTATAGGCTGATTATGCAGTAGCACTAGAGCTACTGCATAATCAGCCTATAATGTTCTCACTGCATACATAGCTCTGTCTATTGTCACGAATAAAGCGTGTGACAGAGGAACTTTGGTCGCAGCTGATCTGAAATATGGACAGTTGACTGTACCTACTTACGTCAAATGTCAACTCCAGTCTAAACTGGACCAAGTCAAAGTCCCATCCAGTGCTCAAGTGCTCATGCCATCCACGTCCAAGGATCTATCTTAAGAGTCACGTACTCCAAAGATAGCACAGATGCACTTGTGTCTAATCCGAACAAGTTGGTCTTTAGTTGGGCTAAGCTTTTATTTATAGACGGATGTTTCAGCTTATAACGTTGCATTTTCTGTTAGTTCAAAGAAGAAAGTTCTAACGTATTTTTTTATGTTTTTTTTTAATACGGCTTCGTTCCCTAACAAGAGCACTGATGTTAAAATAAGCGTCTAGGTTTAATGATTTCTTAAATCGTTAGCTAAACACGTAGCAACTGAAACGGTACGAGTGTTTTTATGCATTTTACGAATAAATGATGGCGTTTGACTCTCTTAAAGTTACCGTTAAGTATTTTTAATTGTGTTAAGTATTTTATTACTTAATTTAAAAAAGTTAACTGTCTATTAGAAGACAGTTTATAATCGTACAAGACAAAAACAAATTTACTTATTACGTAAAAAATTTAATACCTAATACATACTTAACACGCCCGTATTCCCCGAAGGCTTAGGCAGAGGTGGACCTGATAGTACCCAGATTTCACCAGTTATGTTTTAAGTCCCATGTAATAGGGGGCGAGCTTGTGGCCATGAACCGGCCTCGATTTGATCGAGGCTCCGGGCAGCTACTGAGAAATTCCCGATGGAAAAACCCGAGAACACTTTGTCGGACCTGGGAATCGATCCCAGGACCTCATTCTCAGCAGTAGCGGTTGCTACCCGTGGACCAACGAGGCAGAAAATTACAGAAAAAATAAACCCACTTTTACCGAAAAAAAATATAGATTTAATCATTTAGGTCAATGGTTACATTAGCAATTCTTGCGAGCGTCCAGTAACGAACGAACGAACGTATCAGTAAAGTTTTCCCTGTAATGTCTTTGTTGGTTTCGTGCCAACCAATCGAATGGAGTCTTTACTGCCCAGACTGGATTTTTTAAAGTTTAAACTTCTTTTACTAATTCCCGTTTAGTTTTGGTTTAATTAGGCTGAAACGTCTTAAATGATATCGTTTTATTTGACAGTCGTGTTTAAAATTATTTTGGTCTTGAAACTTCAGCGTGTATTTTCATGAAATCTGAAGAAAGTTTTAGTTTGTACAAAATAAAAAATGTTCAAATAATCCATACAAATATTATAAATATGAAAGTAACTCTGTCTGTCTGCCTTCGTAACCTATCACCTATCGTTATATTTAACAGATAGGTAACCTGGGGAACCTAGGGTGAATAGGAGACCTGGAGAAGAACACAGGCTGCTTTTCATCCTGAATTAAAATTTGTAAAAAAAAAAATGATGCAATAAAAAAACCACAAATGAAATTACGGGCAAGAGCCAGTAATTAGATCAATGGTGCAAATTATCCATAGTGCAAATAGATTTAATATGGTACAGAAAAAAAAAACTTACGTGCCGTCGGCATTAGTCACAGGGCGCACATCGCCTGTTTGTGTCAAAGAGTCGATTATCCCGCGCACCGGGCAGCGAACGCCGACCAGAGAGGTTAAAACAATCACTTGGGCAGAATCATAATAGGAAAATATTATTAATCATCGTAAAATTTCACAAATTGAGAATTCGATTTGCGTGCGATTCATATTACGAAATAATTCATCTGTTTGACAGTTTTCTATGGAGATTCGTAAAATAGTCCACATTATTATGAATTGCTTTTGTGTCAAATTGGAGGAATTGCTAATGAAATGACAGTTGAATATTCAGGAAATGAATTGATTTTAGAGTTATTGCTAATGTGGCCGTTTTAGGCCCGGCCCAGCCACGGAATATTTTCAAATGCCAACAAATTTTTGGCATAGCGATATTCTGTTTCTTTCTCGTAATTAAGGTCATTTTTAGGTAGGTAACGGATATTAAAACGGTAAGCTAAATAGAAGTAACATGTTTATTCTTCTTGGTTCCCGAGATAGTAGTACAGTTCGATACAAACTTAATGGCGACTCGGAAGATAGCTACTCGCTGCGCAGTACACCAGCCCTCACCCCCGCTGACACAAATGAAATTGTTACTGCGCAGTGACTCGCCTCATGTTCCGAGCCGCCATTAAGTTTGTATAACCTAAGTCGTAGACGTAACCAAAATTCTTCGATACCTTTACCGTAATTTATAAAGGTTTTCGGTCCCTTAAAATGACAACTTAATTTACAACAAATCCTTTCTCAAATTACATAACCATAACGTAAAGTAAAACTTGGTAGTCACGGCAGCTAACTTGCCATTTCTCAGTTTCCTCCGCTAAGCCTTCGTAATAACATAAGTGCATCCACTCTGACGGGTATGCACGAAGTTAGAGAATTTCAAAGCCACCGAACTTCGTCGTCACTGCGAATAACGGCGTGCGTATTTCGGAATGCAGCAATATAATTGATTATTGTTGTTTTGTTTTTTTCTCAAATATCGTAGCATTATGCTGACATCCTTTGGCCTTTTTGGCCTCGCACAGGTCTTTTTTTCTGTTACACTTTGTTTTTTCATTATTTTGTTGATTTTATTATTTGTTTTTATGATTTTATTAGTTTAAATGTTTGTTTTTATTGTTATATTTCCTGTGCGTGTCCCAAATATATTTTTTCCTTTTTTCTTTCTTTACATGGAAGATCTAGCATTGCATATAAGAGCTATTTGATTTTGAATTTTGATGGAGGTATCAATGATATTTTTGGAAGTGAATCACAGACGGACAACCCATGCGCGCTATGTGATTGCCCATCGACAAACATAACGATCTAACATACAAACTTACATCCCCTATTTAACCACGTAAGAGGATGCATTTTCAAAAAATTCAAGCTATTAGGCCCAGCGTGTTAGGCTGTGCGTTGTCTGTCAGTGAAGTCCATTTTTGTTGTCTGGATGTACCGGATTTGGCACACAGATAATTTATAACCTGGATACTTTTAATCCCGGTAGTACGTTACCGTCGGATATTTTCGGACACACGCGGGCAAACTGGATCAATATTATGTTAGATCATTTTGGTAAGATTGTGAAAACGCATGAAAGACTATTGGGTTAAGGTGAATTTTAGTGGAAACGACGGGAAGTCCCAAAGTAATAAAGGGGCGTTAAGTTATCCTATAAATAAGTTTTAAAAGTCAACCATTATTCATCTTTCATGTCGACACGGACTGCACAACAATAACTCATGGCGTAGTAAAATATATACTACCTATGGTACGCTTGACTTCTTTTAGAATTTTCGCATAGCATAATAAAAGAAAATAAAAACATTTTACAAAAAAAAAACAACCGATTTCCAAAAAAAACACTAAAAAAAGTCAAAGTCAAGTTTAGGAAATCAGCGTCAGCGTGTTTGTACACTTGGTTACCACAAATAAAGCGCGCGTCGTTTCATGCGATAAAAATATTGTATATAATATACGTGTAATACTATGAGTGAACATTTTAACACCTTAAAGGTGTTTCAAATGTTTAAATAACACAAAGTTGTTCGCTAATAACCCTTTAGGCTCAAACAGGGAATGGGAAAACGATTTAATCCTCGGTTTATGAAGGTCTTTTCCAATTAATCTGTTGTCAAGTCTCGTTGTAACTATTTTGGTCAAACAATCCCAACAGCTAGCATGGGGTATGACAGCGGATTTACTTATCAAAGACTTGATCGGGCTTTCAATAACGTGGTTAATTTTACCTGTGATTAGAAATGAATTGTGTATGACTTTATTTCGTTACAGAGTTGTTTATGATGTTCACGCAGTAGAGATGTTTTGAATACTTTGTTATTGTTGTCATTCGTTTCATTAATGAATTAGGTTTATTTTTATTTTAATGCTTTTATATCATCATCTTCCTGCCCTTGTCCCATGTTACTTGTGGTCGGCGAAACACGTTGTCTTTTTCCACTCTCCCCTGTCAACCGTAACGCTATCATTCACTCCCTTCTCTTTCATATCTTTCAACGTATATTCCTCACACAATCCATCCATCTTTTATTTGGCCTTCTTCTCCCACTCCATCCATCAATTATTAGAAGTATAATTAATCATTTGAAATAAAAAATCAAAAGAACAATTTTTGATTTTTTATTTCATTTATTACAAAGTTCATGTGCTTTTCAATTACTTATACTTTTGAATTTATATTTTCTACATACGCGTGTAATTATTTAAATTTTCGTTAAGTTACCTTTTTAGAAATGAAAGAAAATATAATGATGTATCTGTGTTTGTTTATGTAGTAAATTAGTTTTTTTTGAAGTATTTTTCTTCTCTCATAAAATAACTACAATTCCTATCTTGTTTAAAAGCAAATATCATCATAATTCTGACAATAATTAATTAATATTCCAATTCAAAATCAAGCAACAACAGCTCCAGGCAAAAAAAGAGAATATATTGAAGTGGAAACATCCTCGCCTTGAATCGTTTGACGTGGATGCCATACAAAGTGAACTACCAATGAGGAATCGGAACGCTTTGAATGCATTAATATGGCGGTGTCGCTGCTAAAATGTGATTGATGCAATCGATGCCACGCTCGTCTCTCGTCTCTTACTGTCAGTATTTTAGTCGGCATGAGCGTGTTTACGAGGTCGTGTATTTTTTAGGGTTCCGTACCCAAAGGATAAAACGGGACCCTATTACTAAGGCTACGCTGTCTGTCTATCTGTCCGTCTATCACCAGGCTGTATCTCATGAACCATGATAACTAAACAGTTGAAATTTTCACAGGTGATATATATCTGACAAACACTAAAAACCAGAATAAAGTCAAAATTTAAGGGGGCTCCCATACAAGAAACGTGATTTTTTTGCCGTTTTTATAAATAATGGTACGGAATCCTTCGTGCGCGAGTCCGACTCGCACTTGGCCGGTTTTTTTTGTTCCTTTTTTAACTTGACAGCTGAGGGTTAGTGAGACTTTCTGTAGATTTGTGAATTTTTAGAAAGTCGAGTCTAGATCGAAATAAATAATGGTAAAATAAATAAAGGTAAGTATTTATCTACCTATCAGACGCAAAATTATAGAAACTAAAGAAGAAAGTAGGTTTTTATTTAAATAATTGCCATTTTATTATATTTTTTTTGCTTACGTTTGTGCAGATTTTCAAAAAAATATACAATCAGGCTCGATTATTAACTTTCCCTCTTATAATATTTTTTAATCTATGTGGGTTTGTAGCAGTGTGTAGCTCTGCTAAAATGTGATTGATGCAATAGATGCCACGCTCATCTCGCCGCCTGTATTTCAAGCGATATGAGACGGTTTACGTTTACGAGTACCGTACATATTCGCGAAGTTTATTAAATGTAGTTAACTCTTCTACGTATAATTTATCCAACCAAAAATAGCACCGCTAGAACAGCACAATGACGTGCCGCGAGTATAAGATGTAGCTGTCACGCACACCAGAATAACAAAGTTACCCTGTTTGTATTAGTTCTTTTGCAGTGCGATACTATAGACATAGAAATTATCAAAGATAAAGAAGATAAGTTGATTAGCCAAATATAAGAAAACTTGTATGTAAAAACTAGCCAAGTAAAATTTTCAGCTTGAATTCATCCTAAGTGCTTTGTGTAAATAATTCGACTTATTATATTATATTTTTAAATAGCAAACATTGTTATAACAGAAAAAACAAGAAATTTTGTTTTAAATTTATTTGAGAATGTTGTATCTTCTTTATAAACAGGATTATCTATAGAACTTGGCACCCATTTAGATCTCAATTCTTTTGTCGGCGAAGTCTATAACCACACTTTGAATTTGACTCCCATTTCACATATATGTTTTTGGTTGGATATCATTACTTTTTGTAAATAAATTATTATTATTCGTCAACTAAAAGTGATCCGTAAAATCTATTTTCTAAATATAAGTAGCAAGATTGTGTTAGAATGTATTTCTTTTGTAACTTAATTAGTAACACTTATCCGCAGTGATGTCAGATCGCTGAGCCCGGCGTTGTAGTTTGTGTTAATATTGGTTGTCGAAGTTCTATAAAAAAACGTGTGCCGTCGGGGAAACTCCGTCAGGAACAAGTTCAATTCAATTGAATTCAAATCTTTATTGCATATCTCATGTGTGTACAAACTCTTAAAATGATAATTACAAAGTTCACATGGACCCACCCTGTCGGTTCCTTCCCCACGTATGCTTTAATTAATTAATTTTCGCAGCCACTATTTTGCATATACATTTTGACCTCACTATCCGCTTTGACACACTCAAAAACATACGTAACGTCTATAAGAACGAATCGGTATAAGTACGAATTTTTATATATTTTTTTATTTATGGGCTTCTAGCTACTGTGGCAAATGTATTCTATACATTGCCTAGGTATTGTATAGAATACCTGAATTATACAGATTACCGGTAACATAATTATATACGAATGAATATCGCCCACATGGCGGAAGGGCGATATGCACCGGAACGTCACCGGTGCGGGCGGCGCCGCGCCGCGATTTTTTTCGTCTTGTGGTCCGGCTCTGGTGCGGCTCCGACATCATGTACAGGAAGCCTAAATGTCACCTCAAGATACGGACTATGACTATATTTCCAAACCTTGAAATCCCTGTGACCCTGGACGCGCCGCACTCCTGTTGCCCGCCTCGCGGAAAACTTAAACAGTCAATGATTAACAATTATTATTAATTATTGGCTGTCTAAGTTACATTAAATAATCTGGTACCTATATACAAAACGATAAAAGCGACCTTTCATAATGGAACCAATTCTCCTACAAAAGAAAATATTTTTGCTATTATAATTTCGATAGGCGCTTGGTGATAAAAATCGATAACTTGAATTTTTTTTTTAATCGTAAAAAAAATCTGTTTTCTGATTTTTTCCTTTGTATACACACAATTACCAAGCTGGACGCCAAATTTCAACTTTCTAGGTCATCTGGAAGTGGGTTAGGTTTTTGATCTATAGGTCAGTCAGTCAGTGATAAAAATGACGATTTTTAGACGTTGATATCTCAACAACCGTTTGAGCTGTATTTATGAAATTTGGGGTTCTAGTTAATCTAGGGGGATTAATAAGTAAACCAAGTTTCATGTGTGTATGTTAAATAGATTTTGAGTTATTGAGGGGTGAAAAGTAGCTCCAAATGGTTCGTGTAATATAACACACGGCTGCTGCGTCGCCAGTTCTTTTCTTGAACTTGGCTTGACACGCGGCCGCGCGTCTATTAAGACCGTTCTGTGGACTTCTTTTTCACTTTTTATTTCGTTTATTTGCAGCGTTTTAAATTTTATTATTTAATTATTACGTTCTAATTATACAAATACAGAAAAACTACCTCGTAATCATTATTCCTTTCCCACCTTAGGTATATATATATAGGTTATTTGTCATTGCTCCATTTTTAATTCTTTTTTACCTATTGTGGTACAGTAATTGTATTCTCGGTGCATCGTCTTCACATGTAATTATATACCAAATATTATAAAACATTTTTGTGAAAGAGTAACGGTGGAGTTTCTTGCCCATTCTTCTCCATACGAAAACTACCTTTTGGAAGGGGCAACTAGAATCAGTTCTATTTCTATTTCTATGTATTTGACGTTCAAAAGTACCTTTAATGTGCCTACTTGAAATATATTATTTGACTTTGACTTTGACTTTATAACATTTTCTTTCAACATAAATTACCCATGTTGGTTATCTAAGTGTCCTTCAGGATATCGGCGTCGACACCTACTTATATGTGGATCCGATACCGAGGACACACTGTTTGATCACGATCGTGGTAATCGAATAGTCTACACTAGACGTCTCGGACAGACGCTTTTGTCACAGAATAGTATCTACAGAAGGTCAGCTCCATACGACGACGAGTGAAAAGACACGCACACATAAACGCGTACGTACGGCAACCTCAAACGAATATAGTCGCCGGCACGTAACTTGGAAAGGTTTTGGCGTATTGGGAGTAGGTTAGCGCATGTACACTTAGCGCAACAAAAAAATTGACACTTATTGCATGTCAATATTCTATGGTTATTGGCATAATTTATTTTTGAACCTATTTATGATGAAAATCAAGCGAAAACGAATTCTGCGCATCTACGATTCTTGCCAAGTCACCACAATAGAAACGGGATTTGTCGACGGAAGAATAAACAAAATGACATATAAAATCTCTATTTGTCATTATTATTCTTCTGTCGACAAAACCCGTTTCTATGGTTGTCATGCTACGCGTGCAGTTGCGAGTGCGCTTGCACTTGCTGTATGTGAAGCTTGTCTATGTGTGCGTGCGTTCTCGCTCCTTGTATGGAGTTGACCTTCTGTACCTATCTATTTTGTGATTTTCTGTAGGTTATGTAGGTATGTTTAAACTATCGAGAGATCGTGGGAGCTTCTATGTAAAGATTGTCTTTATAGGGTTCAAGGCCCTTCATCCTTTAAAATAATTGTATTGTGTTGAAATGTTTAATGTCTGTGAGATTAATGCAAATTCATAGGAATATCATTCTTACTACTACAATGTAAAATGTAGTTTCCTTATTTTATGAAAATAACAATAGTTTCTTTAAAAGAAAGATATCATTATATTTTATTTTTGATATTATACACGGAACTGTAACATTTTTAACCGACTTCTTCAAAAAGGAGGAGGTTCTCAATTCGTCTGTATGCTTTTTTTTTTGTTTGTTTGTTACGCGATTACTCCGCCAATTATGAATCAATTTCGATGATTCTTTTTTTGTTTGGTAGGTCATGCTTTAGAGGTGGTCCCATATAAATTTTATTAATTTTACTTGCGTAGTTTTTGAGTTAGCTTCAATAATTACGTATTTTTCTCACTTTGCGTATGTAGACTATATAATTATTTCACTCCGTCACTGTTATTTACATAGCAGATAACGGTACACGAATTTGTGTGGGGTAGGTACCACAACTGAAAAGTGAAAAATAAAAACTTTTTACAAAAAAAAAAACAACCGACTTAAAAAAAAAACACTAATAAAGTGAAAAATAACTTAAATTTCGGAAGTCGGTGTCTTTGCTTTTCAATTTTCGTTTTTTGCCACCGACTTCCGAAATTAAAGTTATTTTTCACTTTTTTAGTGTTTTTTTTTTTGAAGTCGATTGATTTTTTTTGTAAAAAATTTTTTAATATTATGTACCTACCATCGTCACACTATTTAATATAATTATGTCTAATGGAAACCACATTTTTCAAGATATCGCGTAAGTAGATACCTATATAGTTTTCTCTTCTATGTATTTGACGTTCAAAAGTGCCTTTAATGTGCCTACTTGAAATAAACTATTTGACTTTGACTTTCAATTCAAACATCTAAAACAAAACACAAACAAACAATTGATTCCTACTGTCGTATTCGAAATTCAACTTTACCTCAACTGTCTCAAATCAACCTTCACTTGTTAACTTCACTAAACAACAACAACGGGATCTTGTATGTACAGATTAGGGTAAGGAGATTACCTATTAAATCCTCCATTCATTAAATTTATATTCATTGAATCGTACAGAACAGAACATAAGGGATTAGCGGCAGCGTGTTATATATAGACTGAATAACTGCTGAACGATTTTGGCGCTGCGCTTGCTGTGGTTAATTTTAACCGGTTTTAGATATGAATGAACAAATCCTTTTAGTGTCATAAAAAGTATTGATATCGGCGTAGACTGAAAGGAAGTCATGAGTTTGATCCTCAGGTTGCATTTGTTGAAAAATACACTCAGATTAGGTACAATTAATTTATCCAGAAGAAGAGATCCGTAGGAAAACCAAGGTGACCGTCATAGCCCGAAGTATTGCCAAACTTAAGTGGCAGTGGGCAGGGCACATTGCTCGCAGAACGGATGGCCGATGGGGCCGAAAGGTTCTGGAGTGGCGACCACGGACCGGAAGACGTAGCGTTGGAAGGCCCCCCTCAAGGTGGACCGATGACCTGGTGAAGGCCGCGGGAATGCGCTGCATGCGAGAAGCACAGCACCGGTCGAAGTGGCGGTGCTTGGGGGAGGCCTATGTCCAGCAGTGGACGCCTTTCGACTGAAATGATGATGATGATGAATTTATCAAGTAATGCGTAAGCCACATATAACATCGTTAAAAAAACTACCATACTTTGTATATCGTAGATGTCTTTACAACCATAAATCTAAGATGTGCAGTCACTTGAGCGAAAAAGGGGGTCTACCTCGAAACGAGAGATAATAAGCTGTAAACTCATATTACACCTTCATTTTGGTATCCTAAAAGTTGTCTCATAAGTGTCATAAAGTCTCGTGTCTGCGCCGTAAGTTATTCAAGGTCAAAGGTCACAAAAATCAGTTCTTCGCGATTATTTCGATTTCTATAGCTCCAATTATGTTAATATTTAGTATTAAAATTGAGCATACAATTTGCGGCAAATTTTGTTTTAACAATTTTGCATACACCCAACCGTTTTTGACATAGAGGGCAGAGAGCCCGCCGCGCTCAGCCTTGCTTACTGTAATGCAAGGTCAACCGTGTATCTCAGTGAATAATACCTTGTATAAAATTGTTCTCCAAGGTGAAACGCTAATTTGACTGGACTATTGTAAAATGAGAGCATTGGTCCAGTGATAACGGCCGTGACTTACGAGTCTTAGATCGTAGTTACGGACCCAGACAGGCTGTAAATTATTTCATCACTGCTCTCAAAACGGTGAAGGAAAACATCGTGAGGAATCCGGCATTTACTAGAACCAAAAAAATATCGAAGATATGTGACATCTTCCAACATGCACTGGGACCGCGTGGTGGATGACGGCCCACTCCCTCTAGTACCTGCTCAGCTGCATCAGGTCAGACTATAAGCCGACCCCAATATAGTTGGGAAAAGGCTAGGCAGATGAATTATTCCTGCACCAAGTGATTCGTCCGTCAATCTAGTTGGTAGCTTTATCTGAGTTTAGTTCAATATTGTGTAATTAGATCAAGCCATTCAATCATGGATTATAATTGGAGTATTAATTTCATGTTAGTTTCGGAGAGTTGACCATCAAAATTTAGTTGAATATTTTATTATATTGAAATCAGTTACATAAAATAATATATTATGACTATTACTCTATTAAGGTTTTGCTAAATTATATTTATGATAAATTATATTTTTAACCGACTTCTTCAAAAAGGAGGAGGTTCTCAATTCGTCTGTATGTTTTTTTGTGTGTGTTTGTTACGCGATTACTCCGCCAATTATAATCGACTTTGATGATTCTTTTTTTGTTTGGTAGGTCATGCTTCAGAGATGGTGCCATATACATTTTATTAACTTTGCTTGAGTCATTTTTGAGTTAGCTTCAATATTACGTATTTTTCCCACTAAGGGCTGATTTTACCAAAGTCAGATATCTTTTATCCGTGGAATAAAAATAGCGTCTGACAGTTTTTGTATGGAAAAACTGTCAAAAATTCAGAATTTAGTCGCAGGATAAGACTTATACTCGGTATAAAAGTTTGGTGAAATTCGCCCTTAGTATACGATGTAGACGACGTTTTAAGTGACTCCGTCACTGTTATTTACATAGCAGGTAGTGGTATTCGAATTTATGAGTACCGTACCACAACTAAAAAGTGAAAAATAAAAACTTTTTACCAAAAAAAAACAAACGACTTCCAAAAAAAACAGTGAAAAATTGTGTTTTTTTTGGAAGTCGGTGTTTTTTTTGGAATTTTTTTATTGGAACGAAGTTCCATAACGCGGCTTGCGATAGGAGTTGACTGGTTGAAATCGTCACGTAAGGAAAAGGCGTTATGCATTGTATGAGCAAGTCGCATGCGACATTCTGTTTATCTTTCTATCATATACGAGTGTGATTTCAGTAAATTGGTTTAAAAACGCACTTCTACTCGTCAAAAAAAAAACAATATTTTAAAACGAGATGAGTTCGGTGTTTCATTCAAAATTTATGTACATCCAGACAAACGGACAAAAATTCTTCGTTACTATTTATTATATGTATACAGGGTGTTAGGGTAAACACCGTTATCCTTGCAACCAGTGGTTTGGTTTCATTTATAGAACGTTAAATCAATGGAAAATTACAACTTTTTTTTTTCTTTTTTAAATTCTACATTTTACCACAAGAGACGCAAGTTCGTTGTCCTATGCGCTAGGGCAACGAACTTGCGTCTCAACACGGGCGGGGGGTACGGGATGTGAATTGACCGGCCGCGAGCGCGACCCCTCCCTCAGTCAGTCAGCTGTTTCACTAGAGAGCACGGTGTCGGATAGAAACTTTTTAAAATCTTTTAATGATAATGACGTTTTTTTTTTTTGTGTTCGGTCATTTATTTTTATATTTAAGTCAACTACCCATGGTTTGAATGACAAGACTGTTTACCCTTACAGCCTGTAGATGTAGAATGGATTTAGATACGTTTAATGTTTCGAACAAAATCTATTTCGTATCAAAGAGTATCCATCCTTGTTCACATAAGATAACATCACGCCTGTAATCCCCGAAGGGTTTAGGCAGAGGTGTACTTATAGTACACCCACATTCCGCCAGTTATTTTTAAGTCCCATTTAATAGGGGGCGAGCCTATTGCCATCAACCGGGCACAAATCCAGACTCCGGGCTGGTACTAAGAAATTCCATTTCATTCTATCCATGTTCATCAATTTGGTTAAATATGTTACAATTTGAGCGCGTGACCTAATTGCGTTATGATATGCATGTTTGTTTACTAGATCGGATATATTCTGATGAACAGAATTTATTTGTTTTGCATACAATCATTAAATGAAACTTGCCGGTTACTATCTACACCAAAAAAATAATAACAGTATGATTATGATTAATCTTCACGATTTTTTTTTCCTTTCCTTGGAAACCAATTTGTAATACCGCCTCCATCTTTGATGTTTCAATTGTTTACACTCCCGTGCAAAATAACTTCGTCTCGAGTATACATCCAATTGGGTTGAGCATTAACTCAGCTGAAATAACTGAGAAAATGGAAAACGTTAGGTATTGTACTACGCTATCTCTCTGGCCTTAGTCATGAATATTCATTGCGAAATATCGTCAAGGGACATTCCGTCTTTGGGAATAGAAGAATAATCCATAAATTTAGTTCTTATTATAGCCATCTAAACTTACGGTTGTCGTTCTCAAAACCCGATAATAATTGTTTAGGTTGATCTAGTCCTAAGGGCTTCGTCTACACTTAGTCGCTTTAAGCAACATAATCAGCCTATTACGTTCCCACTGCTGGGACTCGGGCCTTCTCTCTGTGAGAGGGAGTGGGCCGTAATTCATCACGTGAGGCCAGTGCCGTGCGGTTTGATAAATGTCACATGTCTTCGAATTTTTTGGTGCTAGAATCTGGGACAATTTGAGAACCTGCCTGTGATGCAGCTTTTAGTAGCGCTGCAGTGATATTTGAGTGCTGTGTTAACGAAGCAGCACGGCATCAACACTGCATCGATGCTGCAAGGCAAAGCCCCTTAATGATTGCACAATGACGTCACAACATTAGCTGGTATTTATGTGCAGCTATCTCTTCATTGTAACAGGTCTATTGTTTCTCGGATCGCTTTGTACGAAGATTATATTGCGATAGTTGAGATATTATCCTGTGATCAAAAGCCCGATCAATAGTAGCTTTAAGTCGTCTGGTGAATTCCATTTATATTACCGGATAATAGCCGAAGGAACGAACAATCTCAGGACATTGGAAAGTAATAAAAATGGGCGGAAGAGATATTTTTAGAAAAACTTAAGTTCGTAGCAGATAATGTCAGCCGTGGTGGCCCAGTGGTAACGGCTGCGACTTACGAGCTGTAGGTCGTAGGTTCGAACCCTGACAGGTACTTTGTGTAAATAAATTCATCACCACTGCTCTAAAAACGGTGAAGGAAAACATCGTGAGGAAACCGGCATGTCCTAGAACCAAAAATTCGAAGACATGTCACATCTACCAACCCGCTCTGGGCCCGCGTGGTGGATTACGGCCCACTCCCTCTCACAGAGAGGAGGCCTGTGTCCTAGCAGTGGGAACATTATAGGCTGATTATGTAATGTCAGCCATTATGTTATTTATTTCTCTTGCGTCCTAAATGAAACCAAATAAATACAACACAACATCTGCAAACAATTTCTTCCGCCTTTCCATCTGAAAGGGCGTCGCTAAGAATCGGAAGCGTGAAACGGAATAATTCCATTAGGCAAAAAAAATGGGACAACTTTTTATTTCAGTAATTTAATTAAAAAGATTGGTTATATTCGCTAGAGTCGACAACACGAAATGTTCGGTTATTGTAGGAGAATTCTTTGTAATTCGGTGGGGCGCACGGGAAGCGCTCGGGAAAGCCCGGGAAAGGCTCCGGAAAATCTCGGCACCAACAAATTCGTCCGCCAACGAACATTCTGCAGTTTCACGACCAATTGCGCCGCTTTTTATGAGCCTCCGCTATTGTTCAGCGAATATTTAAAAAAATATCTCCATGATTTCCTGGACCGAAAGGAAAAATTGCGCGCCAGTTGCTTAACGTGTCACGAAATTTTAATGGAAAATGTTAAGGAAATGTTGTTGCAATAATGATACTCGTATTGTTACTTATTGGGGAAAGGACTACAAAATATTTGGTACCAAAAGTATTCAATAGTATATACCTGTTAAGACAAAACCCTAAAGTAAGTAAAGGTATGTTAAAGTCAAGAGTTTATTCCTTGATAACGACGATTCTGCCTGTACCGCGAAATAAATTAACACCATAAAGTATAATTACATTAGTGCATACCTGGTAGTTTTAAGGTTATTTTTAGTAGATTATTTGTGTAAATGTAAATATTAACAAGCGCTTCTCGCCATCAAACATTAACGTTTGGCGAGTGAAAATGTAAAAAAAAAACAACAAATTAATAATGTACATGCTTGAGAATAAAAAATAAAAATAAAATAAAATGTGTTTTGTAACCATGGTTTATGAGTAGCATATTTGCGACCATGCGTTTTATCAGTAATTCCATCCGTTTCGTTGTTTTATAGAAAATCTTATTGCAAAAAGGAAATTAAGTACCTATTACATAATAAAATGCCATTACAATAGGGATGATGACAAATACTAGATATATTGGAACAAATTAATAATGTTATTTCAAAGAAGGGATAGTAAAATGAGATAATCGAAAAAAAATGTAAAATATGTAAGGAATTTTCGACGCTATTATGAAGCTACTTAGACCTGACATCATTTCTCAAATAGTGCCGTTTTTGTCTAGCAATAATTTTATAACGTTATAACTTCGCAACGTTTTTTTAATCTTTTATACTTTTCATAATATTATAAGCAACTAGCTGATGCCCGCGGCTTTGCCCGCGTGGATGGCGGTTATTATATACTAAAACCTTCGTCGAGAACTACTCTATCCATTGCATTGGTGAAAACAGCATGAACATCGGTGCAGTAGTTTTATAGTTCATCGCGAAGAGACAAACAGACAGACGCGGCAGAGGACTTTGTTTTATATAATATGTAGTGATATTTATCCTTTATAATAAAAAAAAATCATCGTCCATATTGACCCCCAAAATTGGTAATAATAGCTGAAGAAAGCCCGAAAACCGTCATTAAAAACCAGTTTGTAACACTTTACAACAAGCCCCAACATTTTATATCGTAAATTACATGAACCATCAGAATTATAAACGTGTCATTATTACAACGTTAAAGGTGTGCTTAATTGTTACGGTTATGCCGTACTTCAGCAACCACGGTAAGGCTATAAACACCCTGTTAAAAGCCTATAATCGTGTACCGTGCGAAAAGGCTCTCTTGTTGATAATTTGCATCAGAATCATTATAAGATTCTGAGAATATAATTTAGTGCACGTCACCAGTCGATACCAACCTTAAAAGCCTATTCTATATAAGCGATATCGTTGTCCCGCTCTGTGGCGATAGAATAGAGTAGAAGGCTCTTTATAAAAATTACAGACGTCATAAAATATATTTTCATCATAGACAGTCAAAATTCGTCGGACAAGCACGGAAAAATCACCTGCTTGTCAAGCAATTTTGACCGTCTAGGACGTAGTATTATAATATTTGTGGTCTAGAGACGCCATTAGGATTTAGCGACCGAGTTCCGTCGTAAAGTGATCGCTATCTGACGTGACGTCGAGACTGCAGCCCCAGGTCGTCGCAAAATGTCTTTTTCTTCCATACTTCTCTGTTAGTCGTCATCTCAGCGTCAAAAAGGCGTGAATCATGAAACTATAAATGGTTTGTTAATATCAACAGTATGTATCCAACAGTTAAATCAATTATGCACGATATGCACATGTTAATTTCGAAAACACGGCAACCAATATTGTTGACAAATTGTTTTAATTAATAGCGCGGGATTTTCAATTAATTTTTGAGAACAATTTATATGTTTCCTTCTTCCATATCGGAATGAGTAATGTGGTCAATTGAACAACAATGATTAACTAACAAAGCGAAGATATTATAAGGTACGTTAAAAAAATTTTCTTGCAAAAATTCAACTTAATTATTGGTCTATGACTTTATTTAAAGCCACGTCTTATTTAAACGCGAACGTGTGTCGCGCGAATATACGATGGTCGCGTGCATGTGTCATTTTTTTCGCGTTCGGTGAACCTAAACGCGTGGTCGCGCCGACAGAGCACTTTCCGGTTTACCGCACAAAAAGTGACATATGAACACGATGATCGCGTATTCGCGTGACGATTCCTTAAACTCAAAAGCATTTATATCAAATAAACCAATTACAGGCACTTTTGAACTGTGAAGGGATCGGTCAGTTAGAAAGATGAAGCCCATTCCAAAGCGTAATAGGTTCCTATGGAGAAGAACGGGCAAGAAACTCCATGGACACTTTATAAATCATCAGAAATTATTTTAAATTAAACACGGAGTAAAGGTTTTTTTTTCTAATAAATGTTAAAATAAATTAATCAATCTATCAGCAATATCTATAATGTTCCCAATTTAAAGCAATGACAATTTCCAATGCATTGAGCTCAACTCTTGCTTTACTAAGCATTCAAATCACAAAGGTATTTCGAAGATATAGTAGTAAAGTAAGACATAGTATAGATAGATTGTGAAGTCATATTGGTATAAATACTCGTACACAGTTCTAAAACTGAAACCTGGTTTTGAAGTACCACCACAACCAACAATATTGAAACGACTTTTAATAAAACCTGATTGTTTCCAACAAGCCGTCAAATTATTTTATCAATACATTTTTCCACGGAAGGGAAGACAAAGTAAGCATACTCACTGTACCAAACACTTTATTTGCACGTAGATTCAGAAAATGATGTCATTGACCTACATTCCTTTGAAACAAAAACAATTGAATTTTCTGGAAAAACATCAACAAATTTCCTTATTGTTTGGCCTCAGATTATGTAATTGAAAATACATTAGGTATTTCAATTGTCGCTTAAGGTTTACGGATGATAAATAGTCGAGAAAATGTACAGGAAAAAGAGAGAAAATGGAGCTCCAGTGGTTAAAAACGCTTTCATTTTTCAAGGCGTGGTAGGTATATTATGAAGAAACTTCAAATGTGGTGGAAGGAACGCACAATAGCCGCTGTTTTTTGAATGCCTCGTTTCCTTTGTAGGCATTTGGAGAAAAATTTAATGAGGGACACAAACAGATCTGAGTGTTGATGTTCGGATTATTTAAGGTTAAGGATCTTATTGTTGGCGTCTGGTGTACGTACTCTTGGTTGAGGGTCATTTCACACTTAGTTAATGTATTTATTTTATTTAGTATTTTGTTATTGATCACTTCGTATGTGCTGCACTGATTGACGTCATGACGTCAACGCCGGCTGTCACTGAAAACAAGCGCTTGGGCTTTGTCTCGCATAGGGTTGCAGCATTATGCATAGTGATGGCCGTTTTGCGTGAATGTGACGCATATTTTCCCGCAACTTGTTATTTTCGTGTATTTTTCCTTTCTTAGCGTCATGATTGCCACAAATAAACGTATTTTCTATTTACTTTGGCGGTGTATAACAAACTGGCCTTGGATATTAATTGTTTGATGCCTACTTTATGTCATATTAGAGTAACTTCGTTATAGGTACTCAACATTTGCCAACGTTTTGCCTTATGGTGAGTAAATAGCATTTTTTCCTAAAAGTTTGAACGACATTTCATAGAACTTATTGCAAACGGCCTCTTTACGGAAACTTGACAGCAGAACCCTTCCGGAAACTTTGAGAACTCCAAACTTTTTTGCTGATTTAATTTTTGTTTCCACAACTTTTTTGATCTTTTAATATGAACATCAGCATTTCTAACTTGCCCGGTAAGAGCCTACCCAACCTCAAATTTTATCTCGCTCGCACCATACTACTCGCGGCCTGAGTGAGAGTGAAATGGAGTGGGGTGCTGGCGGCTCTCAAGCTTCGAATAGTTTAGGTAATTGCTTTTTACGGTGAAAATAATGGTAATTAAAAAAAAAAAACATAAGACCTGCTTTATAGTTAGTTCAGTTATTATGCAAAGTTTCATGATCTAATTTGAAGTATTTTTTAATACCAGTGGTGTATAGTTCGGTTTAGAGGTAACTTTGGATAGTTTTTCTCTTTAGAAATTTTTATGTAATCGTGTTTTCCTCAAACATAGGACCTAGCATCAATCCTCGAATTGAACAATTATATTTATTTCTAAATTAATGCTGCAGTGTTTTCGGCATAACGGAAGATCATGCTAAGCAATTTTTTAGGGCCCTTTTAAGGTCCTTAACAAGCTGTGTTAAACAGCTGAAAACGTTTTGTGACAAAGAGGAAATTGTCCAAGAATTTGTCAGTTCACTACAATATATTAGGTTTTACTGTGAACCAGCACAATTTATCTTTAAAACGCGACTCAAGTTTAGCTGTCGGTTCGACTTTAAACCGAATTAGAAACAAGAATATCTACTCTGCAATTCTTATTAACTTAGTTAACAAAGTAAAGACTTTAACTTGATATCCGTAACGGTATTACTGAAAGATTATTATGTAATTGAAATTGTTTTAATCTATGCGATCAGGTTGTGTTTACAATTTGTTTCATCAACAATTTTCTTAATGTAGAAGAGACTTCGTAAGGAAACCTAGAACCAAAAATTCCCAGACATATGATGGACACCTTATTCGTACTAGTCCAACGTGGAGGACTACGACCCGCTCCCTCTCACAAAGAAGTCTGAACAACAGTGGTAGGCTATGTGTTGTTGTTATATAAGCAATAAGTTAGCTAACTTAAACTACATAGGTGGACAGACGATCTGATAGGAAATCTCTGAGGAGTAAGGCGTGCTACCCGCTAGTTCGGATCGGATGATTCGGCAAGGCACAGCCCAGTAGAAAAATTTTAATATAGGTATCTGCCCGGCCTGTGAAGCTCATTTCAGATATTTAGAACATGTTCACACTTTGCTATACTATATATTAAATAAATGTATGGCGAGCGATATTGTTGTGCTATGAATTATATGCTATTATATTATAGCGTAGTCTTTAATGAGCTTGACCCATTATGCCAACTCGAACGTATTTAAAGCAACCCTCAGGACGTTTCCAGAAGTTGACGTCCTATGGCTAATAAAATGATGATGATAATCAGTTTTATATTTTACTGTTAAACTCATCTGAAAATCAAACAGTCACACCAGTGAAGAGAGACCATTTGTTTAATTTTATTATTACATTTTTGTGTGGCCCGCGGCGCGTTTGGGACATGGCAGTTTTTTTAATTAATTATTAACGGACAACGCACATATTTTTTTATATAAGTACTTTAGCATGTTATGACGTCATTACATATGAGCATTGTTAGCAGCTTTGTCTTTAATATTTTTTACTGTGAAAATACGGACTCGAACTTACATAATTATTTTAGTTTTCATATAGTATTTTAGTTTTATTATTTTTGTTGTATTAGGTATTTTAGTTTTGTTTTTGTATATTATAATCTTGTTTTTTAAATTTCTATAGATATTAATTAAGTACTTCATTGTATTTAATGTAATGTTTAATTTAATTTCTAATATTGTCACTTAAAAATGCATGCTTTATAGGGTAGCTTTTGAGCTACTATAAAATATTTTTAAGACCCAGTTGTATCACCAAAAATCGCATTAATAAAACTTTGAATTTGACTTTGACCTTCTCTATATTACCTACTCACGATATGTGGTAAATACTGTGATCAACAAAGGATGAGTAATTACTGTGATCAACAAAGGATAGTACTTGAAAAAGATAATACTATCGAGGCCTTGACGCCGGTAGCACACTTCCGCCGCGATATCATACCAGCCTAACCAGTCAGTTCAATTGTACTGACTCGCGTCATGTCCGCTACGCGAATCCGATTCGAGTAGCGGAACGTTGTGTTTTAAACAAAGTCAAAACAAAATATTACCTTACGAACTAAGGTATGATCCTACTATTCAAGACACAAAAAGACATCATCTGCCTAGCCTTTTCCCAACCAAGTTGGGGTCGGCTTCCAGTCTAACCGGATGCAGCTGAATACCAGTATTTTACATGGAGCGACTGCCTATCTGACCTCCACAACCCAGTAACTGGGTAATATGATACCCCTTGGCAAGACTGGTTGTCAGACTTACGGGCTTCTGATGACCCGTAACGAAAGTCAAAGATGCACAAATGACAGCCGGAGGAGTCTCGATATGTAAAGATGGTCACCCATCCACGGACCAGCTCTGGCCAGCGTAGCTTAACCTGATCGATCGACCCGTGCGGCTGTTATTACTTAGCCACGAGCTCCTCCAACACAAAAAAAAGACATCAATGACAACATTTTTTTTATTTATTCATGTTCATTACTGAAAACAAACGCCCATACAGAGTGTGCGTGGTGCGTGGGTGGAAAATGATCGTTCTCACGATTACGCGATCGTCACATTATGTCGCTTTTTGACAATTGAAATTTTCCCAGATTATGTATTTCTATTGCCGCTATAACAACAAATAATAAAAGTTTACAACGATTTCCAACGACAGTTTTTATCATACAAACTAGCGTTCTCATCAACATTGTGTTCCGAAGCGAGAAAGGCAAGTAAAAGGGAAATGTAGGTAATATCCAATAGACATACTATATTACACGCAACAATAAAATGAAACCCTTTGAAATACGGGTATAAAGCAATTCCTTTTGACTTCTGCTAGTATAAAAATATTGAACAAGGTACGTAGGTGATAAAATTGTATCGCAGCTCCAGCAGGCGTAGCATGAGAACCTTTTTGTCGACGGAAGAGTAGACAAAAATGACGTTTCCTGTAGACAGTACGACGGCAGCAAAGTAGAAAGAGTCAACTGCACTTTTTACGAAATTCACTCTTATAAATAATTCGACTCAAAATTCTTTGTTTTGTTACAGGATTTATCGGTTGGCACTTTGTCGAGAGTGATTTTGACAGTAAGGATAGAAAACTTTCTTCCGAAATAGTCTACCTACAAAAATACTTAGACAAAGATCGTTAGAAATGAACGACAAAATGACAGATTGTAGAAAGATTTCTACGGTGGATGTCAAAAATGAAGAAACGAACTGTCACTTTGTATAGTAAAAGCTATGTCTATTCTTCGTAGAGATAGAAAGCGCCATGCTAAGCGTGCAGGTGTGACATCCAGGCAATCAATTCAGTACCGTCCGTGTCTACCCCAACATGGGTTCCGCGCTTCGTAGAAAACACTCACTCCGGGACCATTACTCAACACTGTATTGTGTTTCCACGGGTTTTGTTTGCTCGCGAATTTTATTTTTGTATTGTCCCTTTGAAAATTGTCTGTTATATGAACAAAGCAGATATTTGTAGCTACTAGCTTTTGTTCGCGACTTCGGTCGTTTAGTAAATTGATGCAAAGTTTAGCAGCGGGCTGCTTGTTCTAATGTGCGCCGTGATTTATGAGGTGTGGTAACACTAGGTAGGAAGTGCAGAGAAAGCGTGTGTTTACGTTCTGCTTATATTAAAGCTCTTGCAGCAGCGCCATTTTGTTTTCCTCTTTTCTTACTTTACCGTCTCTTTGGTTGAAAAAAACAACCGACTTCCGAACCGACTAGAAATATCTTTAATTTCGGAAGTTGGGTCAGGTTTTGTATTTTCGTTTTTGCCACCGACTTACGAAATTAAAGTTATTTTTCACTTTGTAGTGAAGACAGTTGTTTTTTTTTTACTTTTTTATTGTGGTACGTAGACCCACACAAATTCGAAGGATAATAATTTCTCATAAATAGTGTAAGTGTAAGGAATTATTATAACTTCATCCACATAGACTAAGTGGAAAAAGTACTGAAGCTAACTCAAAAACTACTCAAGATCAGTCAATAAAAAAAAATCAAGTAACAAAAACTAAAACCCAACTGCGACTTAAAAGGTGTAAACAAGACACCACAGACAGATAAATTAAAAATCCGGAGTCACACGTGTTAGGGCATAAATCGAACAGATTACGTGTGACTCCGGATTTTAGTTTTTATTACTTGATTTTTTTTTTAATTCTTTTGGGGTTCTAATATATATATTTTTGAAATGTGCTCATTAAGCCCTTTCATTTGATACCCAACATGGTACGACTAAACCATTTTTTTTTTTTAAGTTCCTCACTTTATTTCCTCTAGAGGGCGCCATTTTTAATTTAATGTGACTTCACATAGCCTATAACCAGCGGACAATCACGACGCTTCTAACGATACCTCATTTGTCAAATTGTGATAAGTGGTTTGGAAGATAGGAGGGAACAGATGAACATACATACATACATACATACCGGTCAAAATCATAACCCTCCTTTTTTCTTCGCCGTAGTCGGGTAAAAATAAACATTTAAACGAACATAAAACCTCCTCCTTTTTTGAAGTCGGTTAAAAATAACTCCAGTCAATACAAAGTAGTAAAGTAAGTAGTAGTTAAGTAGAAAAACAAATATGATTTTGTTCTGAAGTTCCGTTCAGCTTGAGCAGAAGTTATATTGAACCTGTGTGAAGTTGAGTGTATAATAAGATATTGGATTTCTAGACTGGGTCACAGGATAAATAAGTAACAGTATTATGTCTTCATAGAAAACGGCCGATACGACGCGCTTCGAAATCTCAGTGTATATCAGTACGCAACAGTCTCGAGTGCGCGGCAGTTACCGAAGTGGAAGGTTTATCTACCGAGCGGCCGTAACTACTTAATTCTTTCAAGGTTACTGCCAAGATATAATACTGTTACATTTTATACTGTGACTTGGGTAACTACATTACCTGTGTTCGGGCCCGAGCAATCTTGGAGAAGTTATAGACCAGAAATATCAATTATTAGATTAGAGGCTAGACTTTCAGGAGATTTCATTCGAAAAAGATTATTGTCGAGACAAAGATCTTTTGGGCTTCAGAAGGTATTTTTTGTTGGTAACATGATTATTTTTTACAAGATCAATTTCTTTTGCATAACGCCGCAACATCACGCCTATAATCTCTGAAGGATTAGGCAGAGGTGTTCCTATAGTACACACGACTACACATCAAGCTATACATTTCCAGTTTATGCTGAACTCGCATTGTTTAGGATTTCCGTACAATGCGAGGTCAGCATATACTGGAAATGTATAGCTTGATGTGTAGCCGTGTGTACACCCACATTTCGCCAGTTATGATAAAGACCCATAAAATAGGGGACGAGCCTATTGCCATCCAGGGCACAGATCCAGATTCCGAGCTGCTACTGAGATATTGCTGATGGAAAATCCCAATAACACTTTGCCCGGGAATCGAACCCATGGCCTCGGCCTTGTTTTTTGTCTTGTTTATTACGAACATACATAAAAACACCCGTTTTACAGACTATATTTCCATACTATCATGAAGCAGTATGGATTGGACTTCTGAAAACTAAAAATCGCGAAACGTATTATTGCACACTATTTATCCATGTTGTTATCAATAAAACAGAATTTACACAGTGTTAATTACTGTCAATAACGTATACTGTCACTACCACAGTCTATAATTACCTAATCGAATCGAATCACTATTAATTTAATGAGTCACAAACAAACTGTTGCAATTGTCGTATTTATAAATGATTTGCACAACAAACTTCAAACAAAGGCAGTGTTTATATTCTAAAACAACAGAACTCATACATAATTAACACCACCCGTTCCGGCGTGCCATTTTTATTTAGATAAATCGCTTTTATTACAATGAAATAAACACATTACTGGACACCGTATCCGTAAAGTCTCTCTTTACTTTACTCTCTTATTTAGCGCTGTGGGGTAACGTCACGTCACGTCATGCGTTACAAAACTCAAGCGCAACTTGGATCTAAAGTTATTTGTTTTAGATATACAGCGTGTAATAAAAAACCCTTTCCTGTTGTTAAGAATCATACTGAAACTGATTCTTGTGGTAAAAAAAAAATGGGCCGCATTCTTTTTCAATGGGGAATTTTATCGGTTTATTACATACATGGGGCTCGGGCGGCCATAGTTTAGTGGGTGTGTACAAGTCATGACCTCTGTAGAAAATTTGCTAATTTATAATGAAATTGGGGTAATTTTGGTACTCAAAATGTAAATTTCAAATTGCAATAACTTTTTTATTTTCAATATTTTTTTTTTCTGGTTTTGTTATTGCAGTAACTATGTGCCCCTTTCGGATCGGACAGGGATTTTCTTACACGCTGTATATGAGAAGTTGAATATGTAAAGACACATACAAGGTTTTAAAAATAAGCGATTAAGGCGTCGTTTGACGATCCAGTGGTCATAAGTCTCTCTATTTAGACGTCAAATTAAGGAGAAGAACTTTGGATATCTCCTTGAAATCCTGGAAACCAGCCTGTAATATTCTGGAAAGTACTACCAAGTGGTTTTAGTCTGTAGAAGGAGTCAGATTTCTTGTGGAAATACAGGTACAAACTTTGCATAACTGTAAAATCAGGGCAAATAATGGTGAAGCAAATTGATTACTAACTCAAATTGTACGTATAATCAAATAAACCTAATTAATTAATTGTACCTAATTTATTGTACCTTACATTTATTATATTCTTTTCTATCGTGCTTGTTAGTGATCCTAAGATTTCTATTACTTTTTCAGTTTTTACCCGTGAGAACCTGTAATTGTTCTATGTTCCTTATAAAATTGTTATCCATTTGTTATAGCTGTTGGTTCTCCTATAAATAAATAAAAAAAAACTGTAATTTTTCTTTATTATTGCTAAATATCTGCTCTGGACCTCAATCCCGCCTGATGACGAACGAGCGTGCTCAGAAGATGCCTGTTCACTCTTACTTTGAAGGCTGACGGGTTATATTATGTGGAAGGGAACGCTGGCAGAAAGTTCCGCACTTTGGCTGTGCGCATAATAAATTATTTCATTTCATTTATTTAATTATAAAAAGAGACACGTTTACAATAAATACCATAACAATTTAAAATAGAGCACAGTTGCCGAATGTGGACGTTAATGAAAAAAAAAAATATATATATATAATTATGTATATTATAAATGTGTGTGTGTGTGTGTTTGTGCGTGTAAAATAATAATATAAATGTGGAGGAGAAGCGCTGAGCGATTCTTTAAAAGTGGTATGAAATGGCTACAACATTGGTAACTGACGTAGTGTGATCGACTGATAAACAATTGATTTCTCTAACTGTACCATAAACTTAGACCTATATATAATTTAAAAAAACAGATTTTGGTTCGCAGTAGAGTGTAGTAGGTACCCATGAGAAGGATCCTGCTAGCCAACAACGTCTAGAAACCGATATGTACCATTTACCTTTAAGAGCAAATGGTGTACTGGTCTAGTCGATACGATATTGGTATCACTTCATAATTTGAATAGATTAAATTGCAGCAGAGGCAGAGGCTGACCGACAGGCTTACCAAACTGCGCTTCAATGGTTCCTGCAAGGAACAAATATTTGAATGGTTTACAGAGTTACTGATATTGGTTCTGAATCATGGTGTTTGGGCGAGAGTTATTTATTAATATTTGTGTCTGTAAACCAGAATTCATGTTTTCAATTTCACTGCTCTCAGGTACTTACCCTATTACCACAAAACCGTGTTTATCAGTAATTTAGCCTAAACACCTTTTAAACATGACATTTCTGTATGGAGTTTGACATAAAACTGACTTTAAACACGCGTTGAACAAGTGTCTAAGTTTTTGTTGAGAGGCCCTTAGTTTTTAACTGTAACTGCCATTCAGAAGTCAGACTCAGATTAGTGAAGGTATAATACAAGGTGACGCAAAACTAATCTTCCAATTTCGTTTTTGAACAATTTTCATACTAAAGAAAAAAGAATGGAGTGATGGAAATCTTTATTTGGATCTTTACAATTTTTTCTGTTAAATGGAAAAGATGATATCCGCCAAGTGGCCGCCGCCAGTGTTGATACACATTTGTGCCCGTTTTATCGCATTTTCCATGACTTTCCGCAAGATTTCCGGTGATAACTGTTCGTATTCCTTACGAATATTCTCCTTAAAAGCTGCGATAATCTGAAGCTTGTTGACAAAAACCCGCGACTTCAAGTAGCCCCAAAGAAAGAAGTCTGGGATGGTTAAATCGGGCGATCTTACGGAAATCTTGCGGAAATAGTCATGGAAAATGCGACAAAACGGGCACAAATTCAACACTGACGGCAGCCACTTAATGGGATATCATCTTTGGCACTTAAGAAAAAAAAATTAAAGGTCCAAATAAAGGTTTCCATAACTTAAAATATATATTTTTTTTGTTAAAATGTTATTCAAAAACAAAATTGGATGATTAATTTTGCGCCACCTTGTAGTACACAGCCAACGACACAGCAGAAATCCTAATGCTCAAAAACGTTTTTGTAAGAACACGGTCAACTAAAATAAATGGAATAAAGTTTTACACCACTACAAAAGATTGTAGTTTTATTGATTTTCAGTTGCAATGCAACTACAAAGCTTGTTTTCTGTGAAAGCAGTTGTAGTTTGAAAGGTATCTTTGGGAAGATATTTCTACTGTTGCAGTCAACTTGTAAGCCAATCAGTGAAGGTACTTTGCATTGTGCAATAATAATATTAGCTGTTGCTTGTAAATATTATTTTTTGTTTCTCCTGAGGCCCTATATATACATTACTAGCTGTGCCCCGCGGTTTCACCCGCGTAGGTCTCGATCCCGTGGGAATATAGGGATAAAACGTATCCTATGTCCTATTCCAGGTCATGGTCTACCCGTGTGCCCATCGTCTCCTCTCTAGAGTAGGGAACGTCGCGGTGCCAGCGTCGAACGGTTCGCGTCTTGTATTTTTAAACTCGTGATAACTTCGAAATTAAATGTCTGATTCGAATGAATTAAAAAGTATTTTACTGCTACATAAATACCCTTGATGTTAAAACTATTTATTTGAATAAGAATTAATATTATGTTGATAAAACTCCTTCACAAATAATGCATTTATTTCGAACAAATTTGTTTACCATAAAAAGGTTATAGTGAGTCAATATTACAAGATAGACATATGCTCTTCCGGATTTTTTTTTAGAACCTTTAAAGAGCAACAATTCCATCATACATGATATTTACGTAATATAAACCGTTTACGCAGCGCACGCAACGAAAGCTCTCAAAAAGGAATATTTTTTCCCGTTTTTGCAACATATTTCATTTAAGCTCCGCTCCTATTGGTTGTAGTGATGTTATATAGCTTATAGCCTTTCTCGATAAATGGACTATCCAACACAAAAAGAATTTTTCAATTCCAACCAGTAGTTCCTGAGATTAGCGCGTTCAAACAAACAAACAAACTCTTCAGCTTTATAATATTAGTATAGATTATTTTTTTTATTTCATTTTTGTACATATAAAAATATTTTTATAAAAACATAAAAAAACAAACTTAATATTATACATTTATTATCGTCGTAGTTGTAAAAATCATGCGAAGGAGGGGCAAGTCGCTAACATACAACACGAATAACACCTACAATGACCTACATTTTCTACTTTTATGATGATGTTAAGCATATTATGCGTAAAAGAATTTCTTCAACCAGCTTTATGCTATGCTTAAGTAGCAATTATCCGTGAACACGGGAAATACTAAGAACACATTGTATTATAATCATCTCTTGTAACGGAAATTCAAAGCACTTGTATTAACTGAAGATTAGAATAGTATAGCGCACTTACCATTGTGAGCACCAACTGTACTAGTTACATTCATATAAGTTGGAACCTAGTGTACTGTCTCTACAGCAAAAGTCGATTAATATTGTATGTAATATGTTTTTTTTATTTTACAAGTAGGTTATAATTATTGACAAAATACCTTTTGGAATAAGAACAAACGACCTTTCCAACGACACCCCACTCCATACGATAGACGAGAAAAACTTTACTTGTAGGGAAGGTACCCCTTAAGAAAGATTATTTTATTTTACCGCTTTGTCGGCGTGATTAATAAGTATATTCATGCCAAATAACAGGTTTCTAATACTAACAGTCTTTGAGTTAAGCCACGGACAGAGAAAAATACTTTAGATGCATGTAGCTTGGTTCCTCTGAGATAGATTTTGATGGTGTCAAAATAAAAAAAGATTCAGTGTTATTTGCTCATTTAAGTAATTCATACTTAGTGGCTGGCCGTGCTGGGACCACCATCACCCACCATCCGTGTTAGTTAAGTAGTACAATCATAATATTTAAATCTGAATGACCACGATTTTCATAATCTTCATGGATTCCAATCTTCTCTCTTTTCAAAAACGCGTATACAATAAATAATTAGCCATTTACAACACTGCCAATTTACAAAAGTTATCTAACATCGACACAAATACTTCCATAAAACGAGAGTTCTAACCTACTCACTTAACAAACTAAATTGTTGATATTCTGAAACTGGAACTAAAACGCCAACCAACAACATTTTAAAACGGAATTATTATTGGAGTTGGAGCAAAAATGGCTGTTTTCGTTGTCCGAGTACGTTCCTTGGGAAATTGAAGCGAACACAACAGTCGTTTGGAGAGCAACAACGACATTTTAGGGTGGCCATACACGGGCAGCTTGAAACAGTCATGACGGACTGATTCAAGATGCAACTGTTTAGCGGTCTTCTGTTCTTTGGAATTCACCGGACGGCTTGAGCAGTCGCGATCGCGCTGGCCGGTCAGCAGCATGGCGAAATTCACTGACACATACCTACAGTGACTTCGAGCTATCGACTGCTCCAGTGCAGGCAGGTATCCCTTCCACCCTTCACCTCTCCACCCGGTGTAGCGTCTAACACCTTTTAGTGGTTGATTAATCGTTTAAAATAAAGAACGTGTGTAAAAACCGTAACTGTAGTGCTTTTTGCCCAAGATCCATATTGCTATTGCAGTTGAATTGTCAACCATTTCAGCGGTTGGAAATTAATGCTTGAGCAGTTGACAGTGTCTGCTCAAGCAGTTGACAATGGATGCTCGAGCGATCCTTATAATTTGTGACTGAATTTATTTATTATTTATCTACTTACATCACCCATTACAGGTGGCAGGAGGTTTTTAACCCAATGCGATATAAACTCAGACTCTCTCCTTGTAGAGGCGACATATGCGCCTATCCTAACTTTATCGATATACATTTTATTATTCACAGCATAATCAGCCTGTAATGTTCCGACTGCCGGGACACAGGCATCCTCTCTTCGAGATGGAGTGGGCTGTAATCTACCACGCGGGCCCAGTGCGGGTTGGTAGATGTCACATGTCTTCGAATTTTGGTTCTAGGAAAAGCCGGTTTCCCCACGATGTTTTCCTTCACGGTTTTGAGAGCAGTGGTGATGAAATTATTAACACAAAGTAAAGCGCCTAGCTAGGTTCGAACCGTCGAGTTCGAAAAGTCGAGGCCGTTACCGTTATTTTTCTATAAATATTGTGTGCCTTACCTGGGTCAAATAAATTTATTTTCTTTCTTCTTTCTTTCTTTCTTTGACCAGTGGATCACCACTGCTCTCAAAACAACGCATTCTTTGTGAATTCCACATAACAAGTCCGACTCATCCAGTGGCAAATGTAGAACCGATGACCGTTGGGGTGGCCGTGTTCTTGCGTGGAGACCGCGAATCGGCAAACGTAAGGTAGGACGCCCTCAGGCTAGGTGGAGCGACGATCTTCGCAGGGTGGCTGGCAGCAACTGGATGAGAGTTGCCGAGAATCGAACTGAATGTCGTGCAAATGGAGAGGCCCATGTCCAGCAGTGGACTGCTATAGGCTGATGATGATGAGATGATGAAGTCCGACTCACTCGCTTTGAGGTTGAGGTCTGAGGTTGAATGCCCGAGCTGCCCGTGTATGGCCGCCCTTAGCTACAGAAATGCAATGACACTGTTTCCACTTATTGCTGTTGGTGACTGCGCTGCGTAGTACGACAGTACGACCAACGTTTTGCAAGCATGCAGTTATGAGCGAGAATGAACTTTTATGAGAGTTCTGTTATTTATTTTTGGTACTTATATGTTGTTATTGGTTTAGTTGGGATTAAAGGTTTTTTTCGCTGAAAAAACTTGGGGTGGAGTGCCAGAGTTCACCAAGCGTCTGAATACTGTTTCTAACTTTTGAAGAGTCGCGAAACTTTTTCGTTATCTATTGTTTTTTTTTTTCTTTATTGTTCAATAAAGAAAAAAAACTACATATGAACACTAAGTAACAGTAAGAAAATTGGAGTCTCTTAATACACTTATTGCCAGAAGCCAGAATACAAACATAAATCCACGCCTTGTTCCAGAAACTACAGATCGACACCTGCATCGATCTTTAAATACTTCTTTAGCTTCTTTTGTTTCGTTTAGTGCCAGAATAGATTTTAAACATTAAATTGTACACAGAATATCATGCAAAAATAAATGTATACGTTTATATTTTCACTAAAACAATAAACTTCAAAACAACGAACTTTGCAGTAACTAGCCAAACAACTCAGCATAAATAAATAAACGAAACTAAACGATCTTCTAAAATCGAAAACATAAACTGCAATTAAATGAAAACAAAACACAAACGCTATGAACACAATGTTACTCTATAATATCAATCTGCCTAGCCTTTTCCCAACTATGTAGGGGTCAGTTTCCAGTCTAATCGGATGCAGCTGAATACGTGTTCTACATGGAGTGACTGCCTATCTGACCTCCACAACCCAGTTACTGGTAACATGATACCCATTGGTAAGCCTGGTTGTCAGACTTTTGGGCTTCTGTCTACCCATAATGGCTATCAAAGACGACAGCCATTACGGGTGACCATCCATCACCGGGACCATCAGCAACATGCTATCTGAAACACGGAGGAGTCTCGATAAGTAATGGATGGTCACCCATCCATGAACCGACCGCGGCAAGCATAGCTTAACCTTTGATCGATCCTTGCGGCTGTTATTGTTAGGCCGCGAGGCCCTCCTGTTACTCTATAATCAGGTCATCACTACATATTATAAAACAAAGTCCTCTGCCGTGTCAGTCTGTCCGCGATAAACTCAAAAACTACTGCACCGATTTTCATGTTGTTTTTACCAATGGATAGAGTTGTTCTCGAGGAAGGTTTTAGTATATAATAACCGACATCCACGCGGGCGAAGCCGCGGGTATCTGCTAGTCTGCGGGTATCACTAATATTATAAAGAGGAAAGATTTGTATTTTTGTGTGTATGTTTGTAATGAATAAACTCAAAAACTACTGCGCCGGTTTCAAAAATTCTTTCACCATTAGAAAGCTACATTCATCCTGAGTAACAAAGGCTATAATTTATAAAGATTACACGCGGGCGAAGCCGCTGGCGGCAGCTAGTTATTAATAATATCCATACCCGCATAACTCGATACGCCACCTAATTAATTATTACAATTAATATTCTGCTACACTCAAGTAGTGTATAATTTAGTGATTCCTAGGGGAAATACCTAAAGACAGCAATGCGGCAGACGTACAATATGCAAGAGTATTTGCATACACATACCGAGGCCACCGTCGTCATGGTGGTATGTAATATGATTGAGGCAAGACGTATGTATTGCTTAGCTTGTCGTACACACGGCTACACATCAAGCTATACATACCCAGTATAAGCTGACCTCGCATTGTACGGAAATCCTATACAATGCGAGATCAGCATTAACTGGAAATGCATAGCCTGCTTTATGTGTAACCGTGTGTACAGCAGGTTAGCTAGTTTTGAAAACAATATAACTTATCACCACATCTGGATTCCCCAAAGGGTTAAGCAATAGAATACGTCCTGTGAATCCATGCAAGCACTTTTTGTTCCTCTACATTATAAAAGGAAGCTGTGTGCAAAATTTCTCGTTCCTAGTACCAGTAGTTTCAGCTGTGCATTGATATATCTCAGTCACGGTCACGGTCCCTTCACGGTTTCTTTTTTATATAAAAATAGATAGTAGATACATAGATTACTTAGGATAAATAACTGTTTTTTTAACCATTGAACAACCAACCAGATTCAAATTATTTAGTAGGAACAATGGGAATTAAAAATTAAATTACTAAATTATTCCCTTTCGTCCCACCTGTAGGACCACGGCAGTGGTATGAACGGGAATACACGAAGCAGAAGCAACTTTAGGTACGCCAACTTTTCTCCAGCCGAGCCGGTCCATTTTGTAAATATCTCACCTTTTTCCACCTTACGCTAGGGATTAACAGAAAGAAAGAGAAAACGTTTATTTGTCACAGAACCAAGCACACACAGACACACACACATTATTGACAGCTCACTTCAAGCTCACGTCACTTCACTTCACTTCACTTCACTTCACTTCAGATTTCATGGTTTTACTTTAAAGACTAGATCGACTGTTAGGGTGAAGTCCCATGTAATAGGTGGCGAGCATATTGCCATTAACCGGGACATACGCAATCGTCCAGACTCCGGGCTGCTACTGACAAATTCCTTACAGTGACATTAAGTTCAGCTCGCCATTATTCTTCACTGGGAGCGGCACGTGCATCGACAACTAGCATGGCTTAGCCTGCGTAGATGTCGGAAAATATGCCATGGGAACGTAGGTTCTACAGGGAATAAAAGTACCCTATATTTTAATCCAGGAATCCTATAAGAAATCCGCTCTGCCATTTTTTCGCCACATAAATCCAGACATACAGACACACAGACAAAAATTCAAAAATTTATATTTTTCCCATACATCGTAATTTTTTATTTTTTTTCAAATTTATTCAATGTATTATTTTATCTTCGTTATTATACATCTATCTTCGTTACTATTCGTTACCATACACACATTCATAGCTTGTACACTTGGTTACCACAAGTTAAGCGGTCGCTTCGTGACATAAAAATACCTAATGCGTAAGAGCTTAATGTATAAGAATATTAAACTCGGGGTAAAGATGCAGCTCTTTATTCACGTAAAATTGGCGTAATGTTGACGTAACATTGACGTAACATTTTATGAGAATGAGCAGCAGAAACTGAATGCTCCTGAAAACTTACTCGAACTAATATTAACGCACAGCGTTCACCAATCACATAACCAAGCGTAATAATTGTATCAATTAGTATTCACTACAAGCCTACGTTTATAATGATATACTAGCGGCTACACTCACTTATAATACTAATTTAGTAATCCTTAAACCTGGAATTACATAATTTCAGGTAAAAGGATTACTAAGATTGCTATTTAAATAAAAAACACATTTTCTCAAACATGCTTGGAAATTCGAGCATTATTTTGACAACCTTCTTCGAGATAAATCGAAATTGCCGTACTGTTCAAAAACAAATGACGATGCGGCCGGCAAAGTAAGTATGAAAATCCATATCTGTAGTGTTTAGCGGCCAAATAAATTACTATGAAAACTCATATCTGTTGTGTTATTTAAAAATGGAACGAACTTTTTACTTCCGCGCATCAAAGATTTTATTTGAATTTCTATTTGGCTTGCAAATAGAGCTGTTTAAAATAAAGAAGAAACAAATGAACATATTGGCGCATGAAAAATTATTGTTGTCCGATTTTGATTCTGGAATTTATCATTAATTTACTCAGTTTGAATTTCTGCGCATTATTTGAGAAATGTACTGTACAAGCCTTGGCCGCAAGCAGGCATTGATGGACGCTCGGATCAATGCGCCAGTTGCAAGCCGCGACAGTAATGTACTATTTATAACTCGAGAAACATCTATCCTATTGATAGGTGTTTCTTGATTTATAAATGTGCTAACAAGGCTTTAGTAGTTTTCATAATAATCTAAGGCTGCAATCTTATAATTATGTATAACGAAGGCACCCATTTCCAGTACCTACCAACGGTACATACAACTCAGGTATATAAGATCAACACCGTTCGGCGTCCTTGAACAACAAAGCAATTCCTGAAGTCAAACAACTCCTCGATCCCAAATATGTTTAGATTTATAACAATATAAATGTGCTACTGGCTACATTGACTGCATTCTTAGAAGTTTTTGAATACGTGCAGCAATGTGAACTGCAGTGAAAAGGCAGTTGTATGGCCAATTGTGCTGCGCTGTGCTACGTGCATTCCATGTTGAAAAGATCTGTAAAAGATTAGGTTTAAAAGTAAAATGTCTTTGATAGTTTGTGCTCTGGAGTAATGAGGAAATTCTGTCTTGTTACTTTTTAGTGGTTCGTGCTGTATTTTTCTTGTAATAAAATATTTTTTTAACACTGACTGTCCTGGTTCCACTTGCGTCTATTATTTTAAACGTAAAAGTCGTAATTTTATTCGTATCAAAACAGAAGCCCTTTTTCATACGTGTATGAATGTAAGTTTGATTTAGTACCACGGTATCAAATGGCATTAAAAATGGAGCTAAATAAGCAAACAGTAGTTTTCATTTTCAAAACGTCAAAAGACGTTTATAAAAAAAAATACTCGTAGGCCTCGTAGCACAGCTACGAGCTTGCTACGAATCTAACATACTTGCTACGGTTGCTACGAATCCTCGACAATTTTGGGGGAATCAAGTAGAAACATAACGGTTATTAGCAGATCCCTAGAACCAAAAATCCTCCATGCGTATTCAAAATGTTGTGTAAACTGTACGGGATCTAAAGTAAATATATATTATGTTCTGAAAATTTACTGCAGCTAAAGTTTATGTTTTAATTGAATTTACACGGCGTTGGAAACAAGATAATAGTTTAATATTATTATCAAAAGCAATGAAGACATTAATAAGGTAGATGAGCATATTATACAATTAATATTATAACTTTCAACAGGAGAGCATTATATTTCACACTAAATTAGCTCTAAAACGCTTGTGTTGCAGTATTTTATGCATTAAATTATGATAATAGGCTGCTGTTGGCAGAATTTATTTAGTGTTACATGCGTCGGTCGGTAATTTGATGTTATAATGCAGTGATACAGCCACAGTGTGTCAAATTAGAATAAACAATGGGTTTGAGTCAAAAGTATATACACAATGTAGATAGATAGATAAAACGTTTAATTGGTGCACACAATAGACATAACACAACATACAAAAGCACGGTTAAATGATAACTAATTACATTAATGAATAAATAGCTAATATACAAAAAAACAATAAAATAAGAAAACAAGTCACTGTGATGACACAATTGGCTACTGGCAACGTGTAACTGAATTAATGTATCTACATTATGAAAGCAACCAACGGTCTCCTGAGCGTGTTCTCAGATCGGTGGGGACTCCCCTCTGCTGCGCCACTGGGTAAGAATCAATACCATTTGATATTTACTTATTATCTCCACTAATTATTAAGTTATTTTGTTGATACTAACACTATGGACTCATGTCTGAAATAAAGAATTTTAATTTGAAAGTAGTTTGTTTAGAATCGCTTACTGGATCGATTTCTGTCATTTTTAATACAGGTAATTTTTTATCACCAAAATAATGAAAACTACGTAAATTACAGTCACACTTTTTTTGTACAGTCAAAACAAACCAAAATGGACGAAGTACCTACGGTGCGACTGTGTGCTCGCGTAGATTTTCAATGTAACCACAATTTTTTCTCACAATCAGGATAACTAATTTATTAAATAATAGTACATTACTGTCCCGGACTGCAACTAGCACATTGATGGACGAGTGTGAAAATGATGCGCGGGAATTCAAACTGAGTAAATTAATTATAAATTCCAGAATCAATGACGGACAACGAGAATTTTTCACGCGCCAATATGCTCATTTGTTTCTTCATTTGTACTTTAAACTGCTCTATTTGCAAGCCAAATCGAAATTTAAATAAAATCTTTGATAAGTTACCTCCTTGGTTACCATGTTACCAACTTGTAACTTCAAAGTTACAAGTTCGTTCCATTTTTAAATGACACGACAGATATAAGTTTTCATAGTAATTTAGGGTATTTGGCCACTGAATACGCCAGATATGGATTTTCATAGTAACATTGTCGGCATCGTCACTTGTTTTCGACCAGTACAGCAATTTCGATTTATCGCGAAGAAGGTTGTCAAAATAATGCTCGAATTTGAAAGCATGTTTGAGAAAACAATGTTTTATACATAATAGTAAAAATTCAGTGTATGTATTGTGATTATAACATACTATTCTAATTGGGGGTGTTTCGTTGTGTGCGTTAATTTCGGGACATGTTGTACGCAGTCCTCATCATCATCATCATTTAAGCCGAAAGACGTCCACTGCTGGACATAGGCCTCCCCCAAGCACCGCCGCGCCACTTCGACCGGTTCTGTGCGTCGTGCATCCAGTGGATTCCCGCGGCCTTCACCACCTCCCACAAGAGGCTTCCAACGCTACGTCTTTGAACTTGAACTTACGGATTTGAACCCTCTACCTCGTGCATCAGAGTCAGGGCCTTAACCAACATTATCTTTCATACTATTAATTATTATGAGTTAAAATATGAACATGAATTCGTGTTGTAGATCAACATTAAATATTTTGAATTATATTATATAGGTACCTTGTTTACATGTTACATTAATCATTCGGTAACATGGCTTCCCAAATATCAATGTTGACACGATAACCTATGAACTAATATTTTGATGTCAAATTACTATAGTAATTATTTCGTTTAGTTATCCTGTATTTCATTTTGAATACATATGATTTAAATTTTTAATATTTTTATAAAAAACATTTAAGCATCTAAAAAATCATAGCCCATCGGCATCAGGATCAGGGTGGGTCCAAGCTGCTGTGGTGAGGGATCTAGAGAGAGGAACCTCCTCACTATGTGTACCGTGTCCAGGAGTACTGCTTTCTGAATCAAGCCCTTGACCCAGCCGCGCAATGAGAGCCTCCTGAGATTTTGTTCGAGGCTCTCCGCTATTAGGCCATTGACCATAACGATTATCAGTACAATGATTTTAGAGTCCACGTCCCAAATGTCGGTGTCGTTTGTTCGATTACCGGGTCGGGCATAGTGTTATTGGGTTTTCTATCTGGAATTTCTCAGTAGCAGTTTTTTCTGGAGTCGGGTTTTTTGCCCGGTTGATAGCAATAGGCTCGCCCCCTATTACATGGGACTTAAACGTAAATGGCGAAATGTAAGTGTACCTACTACAGGTACACCTCTGCCCAGCCCGTGCATAAAACAGACGTGATGATTTATGTTAGATAGTCTGCATTTCATTTGTAAATACTTAACAGGTACTAGTAAAGGTAGAGTACTAGTTGGTACATATAATAGGTCTTTACCTATGAAATTGCCGTTCTGCAGTACTGGCCATTTCAAATCAAAATAATTTTTGTTTAGCTAAGAATTCTAATTTCAAATTAATTTTATTTTAAAAGCATGGAATTCTTTTTTCAAAAGAAGTCATTTGTTTAATTATTAGTGTTACATTTTCATCGCATTTCAATCTTTTTCGTCATCATGGATACGTTAAAAATTCGAGTAATTATGGAATATGAGTACCGTCGTGGCAGCAACGCGGCACAAGCGGCACGCAACATCAACGACGTTTACGGAGCTAACACTACAAACCAACGCACCACCTGTTATTGGTTTGCTCGCTTCCGTTCTGGAAATTTCGACCTGAAAAATGAACCTCGCGGTCGTCCGAAGACTTTGGTCGACAATGACGAATTAAAGGCGATTGTGGAAGCTGATGATGCACAATCTACGGCTGAATTAGCAGTAGCTTTCGACGTTAGCGTCAAAACAATATTGGTCCATTTGCGTCAAATTGGCAAGGTAAAAAAGCTTGACAAATGCCCCACGAACTCAATGATCGCCAGCGCGAAGTACGCGTCGAGGCATGCCTTGCACTGCTCAACAGACACACAAATGAAGGAATTTTGAACCGCATTGTTACCTGCGATGAAAAATGGATTCTGTTTGATAACCGCAAGCGCTCAGCAAGTTGTTTGGATCCTGGTTCAGTACCTAAACAATGCTCTAAACGAAAACTTACCCCTAGAAAAGTGATGGTCACTGTTTGGTGGTCTAGCGCCGGTGTGATTCGTCACAGCTTCTTACCAAACGGGGTGAGCATTACTGCAGATGTGTACTGTGAAGAACTGAACACAATGATGGAGAAGCTGGCACATCTCCAACCAGCATTGGTTAATCGCTCGTCTCCGCTGCTCCTGCACGACAACGCGCGACCTCATACTGCACAGCAGACGGTCTCCAAGTTGCAAGAACTGGGGTTGGAAGCTCTCCGTCATCCGCCCTACTCACCAGACCTTGCGCCTACAGACTACTACTTTTTCCAGAATTTGGATAACTTCTTGGCGGGAAAAAAATTCAATACCCGAGAGGCAGTACAAAATGCCTTTGAAGAAATTGTTGCCTCCCGTCCAGCTGATTTCTTTAAGAAGGGCATCAATAAACTGCCACTGCGTTGGCAAAGATGCATTGATTGCATGGGTGATTACTTCGATTAATACAAATAAAAAATACATGAAAAAAATTCGTTTAAATTTTTTCATACAAAACGGCAATTTCATAGGTAAAGACCTAAAAGTAAAAAGGCGTAGACAGGTTACCTACCCAACATTCGATCTTCAAAAACAGCATAATGTCACACTATGACATGTGGAAGTAGGCGTGTAACTTGGCTAATTTTGCAGAGCGTGTATAACCTATAATCTACTTATTTTTACATAAAATATCATTGCCGATATGGTAACATGACATAGTCATTTACCAAAAAATCTGAACACACTGACTTCATTCGTAAAAATCAGACTTCATATATGTTAAAAATACTTTTTTGAGTGTTCATAATTATATTCCAGAACGATTTTGAAACAAGTTAAATTGAATTAAAAAATGTGGGTTCACTACTCACATTTTGAAGGACATCAAAATATTAGAGAAATTCTGAGATCACTGATCTGAACATACGCACAACGTCTTGTCAAATAGCTTTTATGTCAACTGACGTCATGTCGAGTGTGGCTTTGTGAATCAGCTAGACAAAGCCAAATCTTCTGTTAAATCTAATATAAGGGCCCGATCACAACGACAACACGGGCGCTAATTTGTATGAAAATGAATAAGTTATTCACACGGACCACATTTGGCCGTGAAAATCAACCATGTGAGCGATACTGACCACATCAACGCCACGTCTGTCGCAGCCACAACGCAACCACCAGTGGGACCGCGGCCGGCCACATCGCAAACACAACGATCTGTATGTCTGCATACACTTGCCACAACGTAACCACATCGCAACTACTAGCGAAAACGCAACCACATCGAAATTTTGCAGTTACGACGACGACGCAACTGCAAGAAGCCGTAGCTACACGGTCACGACCGTTGTCAATGGACATTTACGTCTACTGAGATACTGAAAAAATTATGAATTATTTTATTACATAGTTTTTCTCTTATTTTATGAGTAAAATCATGCAACTCTTTGTCTGTTTATTTTATGGAGATTTGTATGAGCCAGGATAAGTTAGTAATTTATTCGGTCATTCCTTTTCGATCAGTCTCGATGTACGAGCAAAACTAAACGAATTTTACAAATCAAAATGCCAAAACCACAACAAATGAAAGTCTAGTCCACAAATTGAATTTCAGCGATGGAAGAGCCCTAAATACTTTTAACGTGTGCATTTATTAAAACCAAAAAGTTTAAATTTTAATCGAATTTGAGCCTTAACTAGATTTAAAAATGTTGAAGGGTAGCTTTTGATGTAAAAATGTAATCTGATATTTTTTGTGAACAAATTTTATTTCAGAGAATTTCTCATAAAAAGGACCATGCGACATTTTGAACCAAATGCTCAACAGCGATGAAACTCATGCCATATGGAAGTTTTTGGGGTATTGTTTAATTCATTCTATGGCAGCTAAGTCGAAATCGAAGGCGAACATGGTGTTTTTGAACATCAGTTCAGTAACAAGTAACAACGAGCAGTATCGTAAAATATTTTTATTTATAAATAAAAATGCACTGATTAAATGACTGCCTCATTGGTCTAGTGGTCGCAAGCGGTACTGCTAAGCATGAGGTCCTGGGTTTGATTCCCGGGTCGGGCAAAGTTTTATTTGGTTTTTCCATCACGAATTTCTCAGTAGCAACCCGGATCTGGATTTATGCCCGATTAATGATAAATGATTATATTTATGTAAGTATGTTATTACAACAACGATTAAACGTCAATCATATTTTTTAAATGGAAATAGATTCGCCCCCTGTTACATCGAAATCGCTCGTTTATTTTGTTGAATTTGTGATATCATCAAATAACTTTACCCGCTCTCGGCGGAGCGGGAGGGCGTGTCAGACTTTTATTGAATAAAACCCACCCGTATTCCTTCAGTTGCCTGTTGCCAAGGACCCCAGTATCGTGATTTTCGAGGCACGCCAATGCCACGGAAACGTACTACCGGGTTTAAAAGTATCATAAGTGTTAATCCAAACTATAAACCATTTGTGTGTCTCCAAATCCGTTTACCTGTTTTTACAAAAACAGGTAAACGGATTTATCGTACAAAAACTCGAAAAACTATAAATTTTCGACATCAGACTCGTAGCAAAACCTAATAGCTATTACTTACTCTGCTTTTGGTCCTCTGCATTTTCATAATTGTACCACAGGGCAAAGCATTACGTGCATTCAGTCTATATCCCAAACAGATGGTTAATTATAGGATCTTTAACATGAAAACAATAATTAGTTCAAAAACGAAACAAAAAAACAATTTACAGTTTTGACTTCGTTACTATTTTATTAAATGTATAGATCAGCGTCAGTTTATACTTTCATCAGATACTTTTGAAACAGATCATAGTCATAACGATCTCTAATATTTCGGCGACGACTCAATAACAGTAGCCATTATTATTTTAATAAAAATACTTGCGTGTGAGTTCCAAACTGCTTTTTATTGTGCTATGAACAGAATATTTGTATTGGACAGTTTAGTTAGTTATTGGACGAAAAGCGAGTGCAGTTCATTTTTATTGGTAGAAATAATAGTTATTTATGCAACTGTTATATAATAAGGGGTATTTAAACACGAATGTGGGTTAAAAGTATCACATGAGTGTTTTAATACTTAATTATTTACAGTTGTATAATGCATACAAGACTTTATCTACACCCATGATATGAATTTTCTATAAAAGTTTCTTTGCAATACCAATATAGAACAAAAATGGCGCGGTACGACGTGAATTCGAATTTTTCGAATTCGAATGTGTTTTGTTTTTAAATTACGGTGCTTTGTTAGTGAAATGCTCGTGAATGACAATGTTCTTTTTTTTTAAATGAGTTGGCATTATGAAATTCAGTACAACATTATAACACCCGTTTGGATGGTGTTATGGTTACTATGACACTGGCTGTTTTAATGTTGGCAATAAGCTAACTGTTTCAGGATTTATAGCATGAGTGTAGATAAAGTATTTTATTTTTATAAGTACATAACATGACATTACGCTTGTATTCCCCGAATGGTTAGGCAGAGGTGTACCAATAGTGATGCTTGCCAGGGTTGCGGGAAAGTCCGGAAGGGAGCCGTTGGTCCCGGCTGCCATTCGTGGATCTTTTTCGTTCGGGGTCGTTACGGGTCGTCAGAATCCCGAACGTCTGACAACCAGTCTTACCAAGGGCTATCGTATTACCCAGTTACTGGGTTCTGGAGGTCAGATAGGCAGTCACTCCATGGAAAAAAACTGGTATTCAGCTGCATCCGGTTAGACTGGAAGCCGACCCCAACATAGTTGGGAAAAGGCTAGGCAGATTGATTGATTCTGAGTCAAACTCAAACTCATTTACAGGCACTTTTGAACTGTCAAGGAGTCGGTCAGTCAGAAATATGAAGCTAGTTGTCCATTCCAAAGCGTAGTAGGTTAGGTACCTATGGAGAAGAACGGGGCAAGAAACTTCACGGACACTCTTTTAAATCAAAAAATGGATACAAATAAATTGGTTACATCATGAGAATCATATGTTGAAATTATACATGTGAGAAGTACGTTTCCGAGAGATATTTTGCGTCACCCACCTCAGGCGAAGCCGCGAACAAAAGCTAACACACAGGGTGGTAACGGTAGTACAGTCACGGACTTTAATTGATGAGCCACCTTCAAACTTTTCAATTTTGCAGTTTCATACATTCACGAGATTACACGATTAAACAAATAAATTACTTTTAATCGGAAATATCCATAGAGGTTGACTTTATTAGTTAACCTCTATGGATATTTCCGATTAAAAGTAATTTATTTGTCATCTTGTTTACTTTCATACATTCACGAGATTACACGATTAAACACGAACTCAAATCGCAAGCTTGTAAACAAGATGACAAATAAATTACTTTTAATCTGAAATATCCATAGAGGTTCACTAATAAGTTCTCAATGATAAAAATAAATACAATGTTGCGTTAAGTTTATCCAATCTATTTGATACCGACCTCCTTTGAATCATAGCTCATTAACTCGATAATTATGAAAACATAACTGAAGACAGTGACAGTTGAAATATCAAGATGACAAATAAATTACTTTTAATCGGAAATAGTCTTATCCATAGAGGTTGACTAATAAGTTCTTAATGATAAAAATAAATACAATGTTGCATTAAGTTTATCCAATCTATTTGATACTGACCTCCTTTGAATCATAGCTCATTAACTCAATAATTCTGAAAACTTAACTGAAGACAGTGACAGTTGAAATATCGATGTCAGAGAATTTCTCCGTACGCTAACGTTACTATGCAGCAGTAACCTAGCAACAATTGTTTATCGTTGCTAGGTTACTGTTGCTAGACTTGCAATTGGTTGACTTTGAGTAGTCACTGCTGTCAAGTTTGTAGTTCTGCTCTCAGGTTAGCCAACCGGTAAAGATATGAAATATAATTTTCTTCTTCTAATACGAAGACATATGACTTTGCGTGTCGGGAACCGAATAAACCCGATTTGCATTATACGGCTAAAATGCGAACAGTACCAGGTGGCTCATCAATTAAAGTCCGGGACTGTACATAAAACGTATTTACCCCGATTTCCTAAACTCCTGTCCATATCAAAGCACCAACTAATAAAACCGTCTCCCATACAATGCACCTGCAACCGCTTCATAAATTATTCCAACAATCTAATTACGGTCTGGTCGATAACTAAGTTACGTAACAACTAAGTGTCCCAACTTTCGAAGCACGGGACATCCTAACTCTTATATATAAAAACTATACATAAACCGTGTGTAAGTATAGCATTAAGCATCATAGGACTATGAACCTTATCTGTGTGGTGTACAGTTCAGTTTATATTACAACTAAATTCGTTTTATGACATGTTACTCTATACTTTGATATTCTGGTATAAACTTAGTTTGGTTTAATATAAGTTGTGTTTGTAAAGTATATTAGCTGTAATATAATTATTTAGTTACTAAAGCTCATGTACACATACATTAATTCGGTAATTCCGCAAAAAAAAACCGTTAAAATGTTGTGTTTTCTTGTATCTATGAGTGTCATAAAACAAAGTCCTCCGCCGTGTCTGTCTGTCTGTTCGTTCGCGATAAACTTAAAAACAGCAAACAGCATGAAAATCGGTGCAGTAGGCAACGATTTTCATGCTGTTTTCACCAATGCATAGAATAGTTCTCGAGGGAGGTTTTAGTATATTATAATAACCGAAATACACGCGGGCGCGGGTGCCTCGGAAAGCACGTTAAGCCGTTGGTCCCGGCTGTCATTTGTGGATCTTTGACAATCGTTACGAGTCGTCAGAAGCACGAAAGTCTGACAACCAGTCTAACCAAGGGGTATTGTATTACCCAGTTACTGGGTTGTGAAGGTCAGATAGGCAGTCGCTCCATGTAAAATACTGGTATTCAGCTGCATCCGGTTAGACTGGAAGCCGACCCCAACATAGTTGGGAAAAGGCTAGGCAGATTGATTGACACGCGGGCGCAGCCGTGGGTATCAGCTAGTGGTCTGCTAAAATTCAGATATTAATACTGTCGTTATACCATCCTGCCAGGGTTGCGGGAAAGTCCGAAAGGGATACCGGGACCTTGGCAACAGGCAACTAAAGGAACACGGGTGGGTTTTAGTCAGTAAAAGTATGACACGCCCTTTCGCTCCGCCCAGCTGGCGTAGCATGGCGCTTTCTATCTCTACGAAGAATAGACATAGCTTTTTCTATACAAAGTGACAGTTCGTTTCTTCATTTTTGACATCCACCGTAGAAATCTTTCTACAATCTGTCATTTTGTCTTTCATTTCTAACGATCTTTGTCTAGGTCTTTATAGATGTAGACTATTTCGGAAGAAAGTTTTCTATCCTTACTGTCAAAATCACACTGACAACCGATAAATCCTATGATAAAACAAAGAATTCTGAGTCGAATTATGTAAAAGAGTGAATTTCGTAAAAAGTGCAGTTGTCTCTTTCTATTTTGCTGCCGTCTCGTACTGTCAACTGTCTACAGGAAACGTCATTTTTGTCTTCTCTTCCGTCGACAAAACGGTGCTCATGCTACGCCTGCAGAGCGGGAAAAGTCATTGGATGATGTCCAACCAACAAAAAAAAAAAAAATACCTCTGTGCTCTGTATCAATAAGCTTAATCAACTTTACTGAAAGGTCAAGATGTCACGTATCTTTGTCTCGAAATATCTAATCAAAACTAATAGATACACAAAACTAAAACTAATTTACAACTTCTTAATTTAACGATTGTTTGAGATACACGAAACATTTCATTAATATTTATTCGTAACTCTGTATTTGACGAGTTTCATTTCACACGTTCGCAGTAAAAGCACAGTATAATAAAGTAACAGTATTATGTCTCAGCAGTGACCATGAAATAGTTACCTACGACCACTCGGTAGATAAACCTTCCGCACTCGAGACTATTGCGTATACACTGAGATTTCGAAGCACGTCGTTTCAGCCTTTTTCTATGAAGATATATTACTGTTACCTATTTATACTGTGGAAAAAGGAAACTCAAAAAGTTCGAATATTCACAAACTCCACAATACAACACTAATTGCATCTGCTTACAAACTCGAATTTGGACTTTTAACGAATATTGCTGTTGAAGCAGTTCTTAAACTCAATAATAATTATGAGAGAAACATCGTTGGTCATAATCTTTTATAAAAAGAAAAAAACCGTATTACATCTCAACAATTTCATTTTCTCAAGGCCTCGGGTGATTGTTTTTCTTATATAAAAGTAAAGGATAAAGTCCTTAATGACATTTTCATTATATTATACAATATACAAAAGATAAAACATGGCTTCTCTTAAATCGTCATACATTTTGTGGAATGTTTACTCTTAAATGAAAGACCCTCGATTGTGTTTACGTAATCGGCGTAATAGTAACACTTGAAGAGAGCAAAAAGCGGCCAAGTGGACGTCGGACTCGCACACGAACGGTTCCGTACCACCGTATACTATTTAACAGTTCATATTTGTTTATTATTTGTTGTTGTAGCCGCCATATTAATACAAAAGCAGATCATTAATTTTGGGCTAAATTATGAAAATGCCGGGCCAAATAAAAAATGATACATTATGTTGGAAAATGTATTTCTTCATTTTTATTGTACCAAACCTGTAGGGCAACTGTATAATAGCACTGCGATTTTGAAAAACACTGTTTCACTATGTTTTATTTAGGGCGAATTTTACTTAACTTATACCAAGTATAAGTCATATCCTGCGAATAAATTTTGAATTTTTGACAGTTTTTCCATACAAAAACCGTCACACGACAATTTTATTCCATGGATAAAAGATATCTTGATAAAATTAAAGTAATAGCTTGTAGTATTAAAAAATGAAGAGGAAAATGTAGTCTTTGGGAATATAGCTTTATTTTTGTTTGTCCGGCACTCTCACATTTAGCCCAAAAATGTATGGACGGTGAAAGAAAAGAAAGAAAGAAAATACGTTTATTTGCGGCAAACATGACGCTAAAAAAGAACAAATACACGAAAATTACAAATTGGGGGAAAATATGCGTCACATTCACGCAAAACGGCCATCGCTCAGCATAATGCTGCGACCCTATGCAAGACCAGAACCCCAGCGCTGGTTTTCAGTGACAGCCGGCGTTGACGTGATGACGTCAATCGGTGCAGCTTCTATTAAATTAACAATAACAAAAAAAGAAATAAAAATATTTATACAATAAAACAATGTTTAAATATAATATTCGGTGAATGATCTCCTTTCAAATGTCGACCTATTACGGTTCAAAAGATACACGCCTGTGACAGACGGATGGACGGACGGACGGACGGACAGCAGAGCTTTAGTAATAGCGTCCCATTGGCATCCTTTGGGTACGAAACCCTAAAAACTGAAGTACTGAACACAAATTCACGCTATATTTCAAATTAAATTACGGTTTTTGTGTGGGTCCCGGGACATTAGCAGGGGCTTCTCTTGACCGAAGGTAATTTTTGACCCTCATTTATTTGAGATAGGGGCCATATTATTTGTGAATCCGATGTACAAAGCATATTAGTTACGGCTACCTCAACAGAAGGTAGGATTGATTTTGGTCACTCAATTAATGAATAAAATAAAGTTTGGATGAAATAGGAACGATCATTGTTCTATAATTAACAATATTTCATACTGTAACCTTGTGGGCAACTACAGTTTTGAGCCGTTTGGGGTCGAAACGCTCGGGTCATGGGGCCCGAGTGCGCGTCTCCTTTTTAAGGAAATTTCTCACCGACTGGTCGATACTTCACGTGACCAGAGGGCTGGCTTGTTCTTTGGCCAAAGAATTAGCATTGCCATTCAACGTGGCAATGCTGCCAGTCTTCTGGGCACGTTTCCGATGACAGCGATGCGGACGAATACATCGACGCCTGAGGGTCCCTTTGTTTTTATATCTATTAGTAAGTCCTTTTAGTTTTAGTTGTCTTAATTATTAATTCCATAAAATATAATTTTATTGGGTAACTTATTATACTTATTTAATTCTTAATAAATAAAAATCTACAATAGTTCATACTGTACTATATAGCATGCAAACTGTAAAACGTTTCGTTTATAAAGTGCTTGTGTGCTCATAAAACATAGTCCGAGAATCATAAACGTCTTTGTCACAGTTAGGGTAATTTAAAACGGTTTATTTCGATGCAAACAGCGCTTAAACTAAAATGGAGTAGCTATTTATTTAGTTAATAACTGTGGTATTTACAAGCACGATGCTATAGCTAAATTGGGAATATAAATGGTAGAAATGTGACTACGGTTTTTAATATACAGTATGTTAACTAACAAAGGGCGTTCCCGTTAACCTGCAATAGTATAGCGTTTATACATGCAAAAAAAAATGAAAATAAAGTTTTTTTTTGTTTTTGTATAGTACAATATTCACAAAAAATAATAAATTGTTACGGAAAATAAACTCTCTGTACACGCCCACTTGTCACACTTGTTTTTCTACGTTGAAATACAAGTGTGCGTGTACAGTGTTTCTTTTACGTTTAAATTTAATCATTATGTGAACATTTCACGACCCAATTTTTTTTTTTTTTTTGGCATGTATATACGCTATACTATTGCAGGTAAACGGGAACGCCCTTTGTTAGTTAACATACTGTAGATGTAGAAACCATTAGGCACAATTCACATTGAAATGCCACGTAAATCGACAAAATCACAAGTAAATCGTTACGTGTGTTGGAAGATTTTTGCGCAAATTTCTTCCAACACACGTCACAATTGACTTGCGCAAGCCTAAAGCGCAAATAAATCGTTACGTGTGTGGCTAGCATTAAGAAGCATAGGTAAATGTTCCTTTTTGACACGGAACACCAAAAGTTTTCCCTGGAGCAGTAGTAAGGATTTTCCGTGAAGAATTATGACAAAGTAAATATGTACTTTCAGCTTAGTTAAGTATACGGAAAACAAATAATAGACTAAACTGGCTCGAAGCGAAAATGGAGCGCTGTTTTGTTTGTTATGTAATAGTATAATATAGACTCGACCTTTTCTGAATGGCTCATTCTTGTGAATTGCTTTTTCTTTACAAGAATGAAAAAAGGTGTAACATTGATCAACAAGCTTGATGGCATTTTCAGGCAATTAAAGGCTCTAAACAGGCGCGACGTGACAGCGCGACGCGACTTTAACAGAACAATTTCTGAGAAAACTTCACGGTAGTACAATTACCGGTGTCGCGTCGCGTGAAAAGTCGCGCTAGTGCACGAGCCTTAATTCGATTCGATTCCCAGGTCGGACAAAGTGGTATCGGGTTTTTCTTTCAAGAATTTTCAGCAGCTCGGAGTCTGGCTTTGTGCCCGGTTGAGGGATTACCCTATTAAGGCCTAAGCGCCTATTAAGGCTCGTCCCCTATTACATAGGACTTAAACTTAACTGGCAAATTGTACAACAAGGTGTAGGTACTTTAATTACACCTCTGTCTAACCCTTCTGGGGTTACAGACGTGATGATATCTGAGCACATGCTAAGTTTTGAACTCGCAATCTAGTGTTTAGAAAAGGCCAATGAACTGGAAGCTACCAACACATTATTAAAAAAAATATTATTTAGGTACTCCTTTATAAAAGAAAATGTAATCATAAAACTCATCATTTTATCATTTACATACATAATAGTGTTGTTATTACTTTGGTCTTGACGTAAATCTGACCTTTCTTTCATCCAGTAGATCTGCCTCCAAATTGTTTAGACCGTTTAGGCTAGACTCTAAAGGATACAATATTTTCCTATTATTATAATAAGTAATAAACAAAATATTGTGATACTTTTACGTTGGAAAAGTAGCTACTAAACCCATAATTATACTGACAAATCAAATCAATCGGCCTAGCCTTTTCCCAACTATATTGGGGTCGGCTTCCAGTCTAACCGGATGCAGCTGAATACCAGTATTTTACCTCCACGACCCAGTAACTGGTAAGACTGGTTGTCAGACTTTCGAGCTTCTGACGACCCGTAACGACTGTCAAAGATCAACGAATGACAGCCGGGACCAACGGCTTATCGTGCTTTCCGAGGCACGGTGGAATCTCGATATGTAAAGATGGTCACCTATCCACAGACCAACCCCGGCAAGCGTAGCTGCTTAACCTGACGGATCGACCCGTCCGCCTGTTATTACTTAGCCACGACAATTATACTGACACTAGGATGTATTAATAACTAGCTGAGCCAACATTCATACAAAAATCCAATAGAAAATGCACTTTCAATTTTTCCAAATTTTCCAATTTACCCGGAAACTTTAATTTTTTTTTCTTTCCGGAAGAACCTGATTCGGACTAATACAAACATTTTATTGTACATCATTATGTTCAAGTGTAAGTACTTTTTAGGGTTCCGTACCCAAAGGGTAAAACGGGACCCTATTACTAAGGCTCCGCCTGTCTATATGTCTGTCTGTCCGTCTGTCACCAGGCTATATCTCATGAACCGTCATAGTAAGACAGTTGCAATTTTCACAGATGATGTATTTCTATTGCCGCTATAACAACAAATAAATATTTAAGGGACAATACAACAAACTTGATTTTTTTGCTCGATATTGATAACCGCAATAGGTAGACGCTTGAAATATTCACAGAATATTTAGTTACATATTCCCTTTAAAACTAAATAATGTAATTAAAAGAAAACCAATATTTAATTAAAAAATATTTATTTTACAAACTTGATGTTTTTGCCGTTTTTATAGATAATGGTGCGGAACCCTTCGTGCGCGAGTCCGACTCGCACTTGGCTGGTTTTTTTTTTTGGAGTCGGTAATTATTATATTATTTCTCCCACTCTGGGAGAAGCTAGCGGGTTAGACTCTTACTGACTAAAACCCACCCATGTTCCTTCAGTTGCCTTTATTTTGCCAGAGACCGCAGTAACCGTTTCGGACTATCCCACGACCCTGGTGAAGATACCTTTTTTTTTTTTAAAGATATAATACCTACCTACATAATCTCACTGCAGCGATGGAGACTTGGAGAAATGGAGAGCACGTCTTGACACATTCTACACTAAATTAAAAGCTTTGTTCGGAATTCTTGGAAGGTGTAACTATAAACCTATGATTACTTTTTTTTTTTTGAGGTTTGGATATCTTCAAAAGACTTCTCCCGCTCTGGGCGGAGCGGAAGGGCGTGCAGACTCTTACTGACTAAAACCCACCCGTGTTCCTTCAGTTGCCTGTTGCCAGGGTCCCGGTATCCCTTTCGGACTATTCCGCAACCCTGACTGGTGGTGTAGATACCTGAGAGCACAATTTACTTGCTCATTGGTGGAATTCCAGAGGGTGACACTTAATATGTTGTCCTCTGTCTGACTTGTGCTGGTATTCAAAGTCGTTACTTGGGACTATTAATCAACCACGTTAACCCTGTTAGTCAATATGTACCTATACGACAATATAAAAACATTTTTGTTTTGTGGTTTTTGGGTAACGTCTCTGACTGTAAAAAAAAAACTGACTACATTGTTGTATTGGGTTCCCAACCTGTAAAAACTAATGTAAGTGGTAAGTAAATAAATAAATAAGTAAAAAAAAAATACAATCAATTTACTAACATTTTTGACAAGTTTGACAGAATGATAGCGACTTGAATGTGAGCGTTTTTTAAGTACGAGAATTGGCCTTTTGGTCAATATTATCCCATTTTTGTATAGAATTTTACTAAACAGTACATTGGCTTGCAGTGGCACGGCAATATCCTGTTTGTATTGATCGCCACACTTCCTCAGTGAATGTCAAGTTTCGTATTAGTAGAATCCAGAACTACAACACTAGCCGGAACGTCTCTTTCCAAAAAACGTGAGAAAATATTCACCATGTTTCAATATTTGTACCAACCTCATATAGGAGGAGTCCCTGAATATAGGTCGAACTACCAGAATGCAAAGTTTCAGCTAGAAAATATCTTCCCGTGACGTCTCCACAATGACGTCATCGCCTCGCACCGCTGTTCCCACTATTTTATCGCGTCAATCTATTGAAGATTCACGATCCTCAATCAAGCAGCGACAAGCGCTATCTATGAAATTTACGAGCTTTTCAGATCAAGCGCTGCAGCGCTGCATCCATGCTTTTATATGGGGGAAAGTAAACAGAGGTTCGGGCTACCGTTTCAATTTGTTTATGAGAAAAAAAAATGTGTTTGGCAAATAAATGTTGCGAAGTGTTTTTAACTTTTTTTAATTTATTTGTGTCAATTTGGCCAACCAAAAACTATTTATTTATTGAGATTTGTATTTTAACACTCTTCGTAAACAACAAATTAATATTGTAAGCAAATACACTACCCGCCCGCGTAGCATGACCACCGTAGAAACGGAAGAAAAGATAAAATGACAGATTAGATTAGAAACTCCTAAGCAATTCATAATAATAATACTGCAGACGCAATCGTAATCGTGTAACTAAGTGCAATCAACTGTGTTTAAGTAAATTGTAACATAATAAATTAACTAGCTATCTCATTATTCTTAAAATTTATGTTAATTATTATTCCTTTATTTCATTTTTCATACTTATAAATTATATTTTTAAATATTGGAATAAAAAATTATATAAAACATTTAAAAATATAAAAAAATAGTAGCCCACCGCTATCGGGAACAGGGTCCAAGCTACCAGCGGTCAGGGCTCCAGAGAGAGGAACCTCCTAACGATGCGAGCCGTGTCCAGGAGTACAGCCTTCTGAATCAAGCCCTTAATCCAGCTGCCCAACGAGAGCCTCCTTAGGTGTTGGTCGAGGCTCTTGGCAATTAAGCCATTGGCTGATACGACTATCGGCACAATGATCGCAGAGTCCACATCCCACATGTGGACAACCTCGTGAGCCAAGTCAAGATACTTGATTTGTTTATCTTTCTCGGCCTTCACGAGGTTCCCGTCATGCGGGACCGTTATGTCAATGATCATTGCGCGCCGCTCTGTTCGATCCACCACCACTATATCAGGCTTATTGGCAACAATAGTCCTGTCAGTTATGTTAATTATTGTTAAGAAATCAGTTGTCCTAATAGTAATCTTATGAACTAATGCCGCCTGTGATACAGGTTTATCCTAGTACAGGCATCATACTTTGTAATACCTACATTATTTCTAACCTTAAAGGCTCTTACATACTGGCGCGATTCGCCGCGCGACGCGACGCCGCCGCATTGTTCGCCGTGAAGTTTTCTCAGAAATTGTTTTGTTAAAATTCGCGTCGCGCGGCGAATCGCGCCAGTATGTAAGAGCCTTTATACTGTATTTTACCAATTTTTATTTTTTGAATAAATTTATTATTATTATTATAGTAAAATTAGCTTCAGTTACTTATTTTTACCCGACTACGGCGCGGCGACCGAGGGTCATGATTTTGACCGGAATGTATCTGGGTATATACGTTCGTTCCTCTATTCCCTCATAACTTATAAACTGCTCATCATAATTTGACAAATGAGGTACTGTTGGAAGAGTCTTAATCGTCCGCTGGTTATAGGCTATGTGACGTCACTGTTGCGCAGGGTTATGACTTTGACCGGTATGTATGTGGGTAAGTATTAGGCATGGGTTCGATATATCAAAACGTAACTTATATCGGATATGTGTTTATTATCATACCATATCGATATCTAAATATACATAACCGTTTTCACAAAAACTTTATCGAGCTATGGCTTATCCAAAGCGCAACAACGAGAACGAACTACGAATAATATCGAATAAGTAATAACGACTAAAACGCAAACTTCACATCACGAGCGATATGACATCGACGGTTTTTATTCGCTTTGTCTCTATCTTACCATTCAATGTTTTACTGGCGTAAAAGTGATGAAGCGAATATTACGTAACTTCGGCTAGTGATTGGTTATTTGGTTAATAATAGTGCGTGCGTAATATCTATATCCTAACGCGCTAGCAATAAGGTCTAGTTTCTATTTATTTAGTTACAACAAATATTCCATAAGTTAGCAACTTTCCGGCGGCTACTCGATATCAGGGAGCAAATCGTACTACTGATATCGATATCTGAAAACGGTTTTCGATATCGCTATGAAAACTGAATATCGGTTACATATCCGTTAGCAACTAAATACAAAAACGCCCATGTCTAGTAAGTATTTAGTTTTTACTTTCCTAGCTAACAATTAAACAAATTCTAATACTAGACTAGTTTATACATTTAAAGATAACATCTCAAAGAGCTGTGGATTTTGTGAACAATAAATAAATAATTCTGGTCGTGAAAACAATGTTATTGTGTTAGTACGCAAGTACATACTCTATTATTATCTGTGGTATTAGGTAGAGTCTAAAATAATGGGATGACGAATGGACTTTAACGTTTTCTGGGCAACAAAGCCTAATGTGCCCTCAATTCTGAATGTCCTTTGTCTTAATCTAGATAATATTATGACAGGGCGATGTACCCTGAATCTAGAATGCGTGGGCCCAGACCTATATGGCCTACTAAAGAGATTAACGACAGGTCTAACGGTGCGGAAGAATAGATCATATTATGTTACTGGCAGGTTATAAAACCGAGCATTTCTAGAAAAAAATCTTTTGTTATTTTTAGGGTTCCGTAACGGAAGGGTGCCAAACGGAACCCTATAACCCCTATTACTAAGTCAACTCAACTCAACTCAAAGCATTTATTTCAATTAAACCATTTACAGGCACTTTTGAATTGTCAAAGAATCGGTCAGTTAGTCAAAAAGTTGAAGCTAGTTGCCCATTCCAAATCGTAGATCTCTATGGAGAAGAACGGGCAAGAAACTCCAAGGACACTCTTTTAAAATTGGATATAGATATTACAAAATCCTGGGTACAGTATTCTTGGTGCTTCTATATGTGAGAACAATGTCAAATGAAAAATAATCAAAAACAATTCAAGATATAAGATTAAAAATAAGCCCTGGCAGATGAGAGATGACCAGTCTCAACTGACAGCGCCCGTTCACGAACATGACACGTGGATCAGCACCATCCAGCTCAACCATTTTGTAGGGAACCGAATGATCCAACACACGCGCCACCATCAGCGAGACATTTAAGTGAGTATGACATACTCTCATCAGCCATGCTCTTTCAAGTCAATATAAAACATGATACCATATTAAACGGCTTCATGGTACTCACATTTACAAAATTGAAAAAATGCTTCTAATTTATACAAAACTATAATTTGCAATGTACATGAAAGATTAAAATAATAGAATTTAAAGAAAAAAATAAACTGAAGTTTGTAAAGTCAGAAAAAAAAAAGGGGGAAGCAACTCTTCCAAATGTTAAAATTTTTAACTAGTGAGCCCTAGTGCCTGTGGAGCAGGACCAGCATTAAGCCAAGCATTTTTATCTACGATATAATCATCCAACTTATAATATGCCTGTCTACATAGTGTGCGTTTAATGCATGTTTTAAATTTCTTCTCATTTAGTTGAAGAATAATGAGTGGTATTTTATTATAACATTTTACACAGTACCCCATAAAAGAAGTATGTACTTTAGACAATCTGAAACGTGGTTGATCTAATTTGTTCCTATTTCTAGTGTTAAAGTTATGCCTGTCACTTATCTTACTAAAAAGATGTAGATTTTTCCGAACATACATAATGTTTTCATATATGTACTGACAAGGAACCGTCATGATGTTAATTTTTTTAAACAGTTCCCTTAGAGATTCGCGTTTGTGGAGGTTGTATATGGCTCGGACAGCCCTCTTTTGCAAAATAAAGATAGAATCAATATCTGCAGCCCGTCCCCACAGCAAAATACCGTAAGACATGATGCTATGAAAGTAACTAAAATAGACCAGTCTCGCGGTATCCACGTCTGTTAGTTGGCGGATTTTCCAAACAGCGTAAGCGGCTGAACTTAGTCGCCCTGCAAGTGATGTTATGTGAGGACCCCACTGTAGTTTTGAATCAAGCGTGATCCCCTGGAAAACTGTCTTTTCGACGAATTCTAGTATCTCCTCGTTCAGTACAACATGACATTCACTACTTCTTACATTCGGTAACGTGAATCTTATGCATTTAGTTTTCTTCTCATTTAATACCAAATTATTTTTAGTAAACCAATTATGGACCTTGAACATAGCGTTATTTACGTCGTCAAGCTCCCGTGCATGTCTATTTACTTTAAAAATCAGTGATGTGTCATCAGCAAATAACACCATTTGTGGTCGATTTTTCAGTAGTTGAGGTAAATCATTTATATATACTAAGAAGAGGAATGGACCCAATATCGAGCCCTGTGGTACACCCATTCTAACTTTTAAACCCAATGAGTTCACACCGTTTATTTGAACTTCCTGCATTCTATCATTCAAATATGATTTTACTAAGCTAAGCGCAAGTTTACCCAGTCCGTAATGCTCAAGTTTCAAGAGCAGCGTTTCGTGATTCACGCAATCAAAAGCCTTAGATAGGTCGCAAAAGATGCCTATTGCATCTTGTGCCTCTTCCCATGCCTTAAAGATGTGTTTCAACAAGGTGACACCGGCGTCAGTTGTGCAACGTCCTTTGGTGAAACCATACTGTTGATCGTGTAGGATGTTATTACGATTAAAATGATTGAGCATTTGATTTAACATTACTTTTTCAAACACCTTGCTGAAAACCGGCAAAACTGATACGGGTCTATAATTATTAGTGTCTTTGCTGTCCCCGGATTTAAAAAGTGGAATAACTTTACTGTACTTCATTAAATCTGGGAATACCCCTTGATCCACACACAAATTAAATATTAAATTTATTTATTTTTATTTATTCATTTAAATCAGATACATTGATCCATATTTTTGTTAGTAGGTGTACTTAAGAATTATGTTAGTAACCAATCATACTATTATAACTAAAAAAAAATAAATATCATAAATTATAAATTATCAATATCATTATAAAAACAGGAATTCATTAAAATATTTAAATTCATTACAATAACATTACAAATAATAATAATACTTAAATAATACATAAAAAAAAAACAATCAAATGAATAAATATCTTATCAGTTGCTGTTCTTTTTGACATGCAACTGTACGCAATGCCACAGTATTGGGCAGTCAATTCTGCCTGCCACAACACTAAGAATGCTGTTGCCACTGCCGCGGGCACGATTTAGCAACGATGCAGCTCTCTTCCTGAGTATGGCATGGAAGCCATCAATACGCGCATCGGCAAACATGCCTGACGCGCTGCAGTGCCACGGCAGCTGCATCAACATTCTAAAGGCATTATTGTACTGTACGCGCAGGGCGTTGATTGCCTTCTGCGTATAATTGACCCATAGACTGCACGTATAAAAAGATTGGCAAAACGCTCGAAACAGTGTACCTTTTACTGCTTTACTGCAGCGTGCAAATCTACGAGCCAACATATTGCATCGGACAGCCAACGCCCGACGCTCTCTTTCAATATCCTCGTAGTCTGAGAGGTCATCCGAGACCCAGTGGCCCAGGTATTTGAATCGCGAAACTCTTGGTAAAGAAACACCGTCTATGAGGACGGGTGGTACATGTGTGACCTTATGACCTGGTGATTGGAACACCAATAGCTCGCTTTTATTTACATTATACCTGAGCCCGTGGGCCTTGGCATATTCCACACATATATCGAGGAGTTTTCTAACAGCGCTTATAGAGGGGCCCAGCAACACCATATCGTCTGCGTAACTGATATTGTTGACGTATTTTCCGTCTATAGAGCAGCCAACATTGGTGCCGCTAAGTCTCTCTATGAGCCCATTTACGTACAGATTGAAGAGACGAGGCGAGGTTAAACCTCCTTGCCTTACTCCACACCTCAGTCTGTACGCATCGGAGCTCGCGCCCGCCCACTTCACTACATTAACTTGGTTGTTGTACCAATAATCAAAAATGTTGACGACTTCTTCTGGGAGGCTGGTTTCAGTCCTCAATTTGTGCCATAGCACATCATAGCACACCAAATCGAAAGCTTTCGAAAGGTCTAAAAAACAGGCGTAGACCGGAGTCTTTCTATCGGTGTAGTACCGGACAGTGTGCTTGAGGCATAGAACTGCCGTTTCCGTCGATAGCCCGCGCCTAAAACCGAACTGAGCGTCGTTTAGCTTAATGTGGCCATTCAAAATACGATCAAGCAGGCTGTCCAGCACTTTCGCCACCGTAGTAGCTAACGAAATGGGCCTATAATTGCTGTTATCTGAGGCATCACCAGTTTTATTTTTGATTATTGGCACAACCATGGTCTTCATACACTCATCAGGTAGGTATGAGTGTCTTAAACAAAATGTATAAAACATTGCTAGAACCCTTGGCAGATGAACTCCTGCATGCTGCAAATGCTCAATACTAATTCCATCGTGGCCAGGGGACTTACCCCTCGTCATATGTGTTATAACGGCAGATACATGTTTAGATGCAAAAGATGGCAATACTGCCGGACCAAGTGTATTTTGCCTCACTTCACTAGTACCTAGCATTCCCGGCACACAGGGAGGCGGGTCTATCTGAAAAAGTCTTTTAAACATGTTCGCAATGTCACGCGGTTCAGTTACTCCGTTAACATTTAGAGGAACGGTGGGTTTACAATTTAGTTTCCTCGTGCCTTTCCAGAAGCTTTTGAAGTTTTTATCTGCGTGGTGTGATGCAAGAATATCCATCTTAATTTGCTCGGCGTTATTCTGACACCATCTTAACTTAGCTTTGAAAAGACGCCGAGTCTCCACCATGTTATTATAGATAGTTCCATTTGCAGGTTTACCGTATAGTAACCAGGTTTGAAAGTTTAGCCTGGCAACCTCGTGAGCACCACGAACATGCTTATTCCAGCCTAACACAACACGTTTTCGTTTTATCATGTTCTTATTTTCTTTGCAATTTGAACTAATCACAGCCGCTTCACGCATAGTAGCAACAATATCTGTGTACATTCGGTCTATAACTATTCTGTGATCTTTATTATTACATACATCGTCACAACATCCTGACAATTCTGATGGAAAATCTACTGTTCTAAAGTGATCATTGCATATCTTTCTATAAACTTGAACTTGTTGCTCATCCCTATCGGCCCACAGTATACCATTTGGGGTATTTTCATGTAAAAGAAACCGTGGTTTCATAACGGAAAGATTACAGGATACTTTTAGAGGATAGTGGTCTGACCAGGTGCAGTCATAGAACACCCTTACACTCACCACAGACTGCCATGCAGACTCCGTTACCACACAATGGTCAAGCCAGCTTGTGCTGCCGTGGGCATCACTAACGAATGTAAAGGTGTCCGATGAACTTCCCAATTTTTCTATATCCGCACATACCCATTGTTGATCATTACAGAATTTTAGAAGTTCTTTTCCAAACAACGTACAAGGACTAGCATTAAAATCTCCTAAAATGTACACATTCGCAACCTCGGTGTTCTCGATTATAGCGCTTATTTCACTAAGACAGTCAGTAAATTCAATTAAGTTATCAATGGAGTTCACAGGCATATACACCGAGAACACTACGAAGGCACGCTCGCACACCACTACCTTAATTGCCGCGATACGCACACTGTTGCACGGGATCACTGTCACCGAACTAAAAGCGCTTTTACGCCAGAGCAGAGCGACACCGCCATACGGTCTGCCTCGTACTAAGCCCGCTGACGAGTCTATAGCCGATTTGCCACAATAGTCAAAGTCTGGGTCGACTGTTCCAAGGATCGGCAAGTCGTGCGGGAACAACCATGTCTCCTGTAAGGCTATTAAGTCTGCTTGATGACACAAGGTTTTTACATAATCCACAGAACGTACTAATGACTTGCAGTTGAACGTAATAAAACTGCTAAGTGAGGGTGTTCCTAATATTTGACTGTCCATTTTGATTTTTAGTAAAGTGCCTTCTATTACCAAAGTCTATGAAACGCCGGAAAGATATCCCTTCGGGCCATATACGGTCGTCCAGGAATGTAGCCAGCTTGTGCCTCGGGACTAATATCTTATAAGCATCATACTCCTTCTGTTGCTTCATTATAATTTTTTCCAATGTCACACACACATTTGTTTTAGTCATAATATAACTTGCAATATCTGTAGGTGAAGTTTCTTTGTCAACATTGTTTATAAACAAAGGGAGTCTGACATCAGCAGCCCTAAACTTACATTGTGGTGTGGTAACAGCCACGCCTTTCTGTCCTATAAACCTATTCTTATGTCTATTTCTCTGTACCTCCTTCCATTCACCATCTATCTCTGGTTGTTTCCATTCACCCGGCGCACGCGCAATATCTGCAAACGAGTGACAAGACTCAGGCAAACAGCTGTTGTTAGGCGCCACAGCTGACGCAACACTTGAATTACAAGTGGGCTTCAATACATCACACCCCATATGCTCTGTCTTTCTCGCACCCCCCGCTGTCACCTCACTCGCTATTTTTTTATCAACCTCCTGCCGCACTATTTGTTTATTAGGTGCAAACGAAACTGCTTTATCGCACCCATTCGCAACATCAATACTACCGCGCAACGCGGACGAGCCAACACATTCATGCATAGCAGGCCGAGCATTCGTACTATTTGTTTGCTTTGGAGAGGTCAGTGATAATGACGACATGTGCGGAAGACCCATCGGTCCGCTGTCATAAGCAAAACTAGCTTGCATACATGATGCCCCTCTCCGTAGGTTAATGTTCCTATAGTCATTCTGCACAATAGTTTCATTTAACCTGTCTACATTACTGCCGCAAACGCCACGGTCGGTGTTAATTTTTATCAATTCCTGCTTTGTTTCTAACAGCTGATCTACGGTTACATACATACTTTTAAACAATTTGATCTCGTTTTGTAGGATAACGATATCTTTTAAAAGTCTACTGACGTCTACATGATCAAACGTAATTGGAGGTAGTTTGTTTAAATCATGAGCTACAAAAATAGGAATCTTCTCAGGGTCTACATTCTTAATAACTTCTATAATATCAAATAGGTCTTTCTTGCTTTTTCCTTCCTTATTCTTACGTTTTATCTGACGTATATCAGTAGAAACAGATTGAAACAGTAATGACTTAGCTTTTTCGATGTCTTCTGTTGAAAAGGCAGAACTACATATCCTCACTAGACTTTCACTGTCCATCACTTCATGTTTATGTTGCACAAACGTTAACAGTTCATTAACCACGAGATTACAATTATTACATTTAAGCACATTAGCCGCCGACATTTTTAACAACGATTAGTATTACGCGTATTCGACACCTGCATGCATCGAGCGCACAGCTGGGACTGAAAGCTAAGTAGGGTGCAATTGTCTCAATAATGGATTGACAAACTTTAGTAGACATGCCCCACAGATCTTCGGTAATTTTGATCTTGAGTTGCTTAAAAGCTTTTAAGCCTCCGAAAGCCTCCGGCCTCCTCCTGTGCGTATTGTATGATTATCACTTGCTTCAAAAACGATATAAATAGATCATATTATGTTACTGGCAGGTTATAAAACCGAGCATTTCTAGAAAAAAATCTTTTGTTATTTTTAGGGTTCCGTAACGGAAGGGTGCCAAACGTAACCCTATAACCCCTATTACTAAGCCTCCGAAAGCCTCCGGCCTCCTCCTGTGCGTATTGTATGATTATCACTTGCTTCAAAAACGGAGAAGGAAAATATCGTGAAAAAACCGTAATGCCTGAGAAATATTTATCCGCTGTCTGTCTGTCCGTCCGTCTGTCACCAGACTGTATCTCAGGATCCGTGATAATCAGACAGTTAAAATTTTCACAGATTATTTATTTCTGTTGCTGCTATAACAAAAAATACTAAAAAACAGAACAAAATAAATATTTAAGGAGGCTCCCATACAAAATTCGTGATTTTTTTGCAGTTTTTATAGATAATAGTACGGAACCCTTCGTGCGCGAGTCCGACTCGCACTTGGCCAGTTTTTATTGTATTCATTTTAGCTTTGTTAATTCAACGAATTTTAATTTATGAAACCACAGCTTTGATGTAGGTATACAGTTATCTGAAGTTTTATACTACACATATTTTCAGTTGTTGGGATACAGCCAAATACAATGAATGAATAAAGATTTCAAAGATTTGCATTGTTTAAAATAATATAAATAAATATCTGGAATAACGATTATCTTCAACTGAACCGACTTTTTAGGGTTCCATGTCCGAATGAAAAAACGGAACCCATATAGGATCACTCGTGTGTCTGTTTGTCTGTCATAGCCAATTTGCTCCGAATCGAATGTACCGCTTAAATTATTTGGTACACTTAACTAAAAATACTGAAAATAATAATCTATACTTACAGATTACAGGAAAACCTAGTCTATGGTCTTAAAATAACATAGACTTAAAAATAAATCTCCCAATATTGTGCGTACAAACTTACATTTGCAGTTGGCATGTATGGGAGAACACGTTTCAACTACAATATTGCGTTTGTTCTGGGGGTAAATTCATCCAAATTAGTTTTAATTCCGGTACCAGATTCAGGCTTGGACGCAGTATGCCCTGCCCTCCCGCTCGCAAAATGCAGAAGATACGGATAAGGTGCAACAATAAACGCAAACCTATGTTACTCGACACGTGTCGCGCCCCTCCACGGGCACTTTTTGAAGCCAATAAAATGCTGAGATCAATCAGTAAAGTTTACACAATACTTACGTGGGTAAACTTCTGTCGTTCAAAAGTGCCTTTTATGTGCGTAATTGAAATAAATTATTTTATTATTTGACTTTGACTTTGACTAAAACTTAAGTGGGTAAGGTCAATGCTTTACCCACTTTAAATAACTATACCGCAAAAATGAAGCAAAATAGTTAACTTATTTCGTCCTGTAAATTGTTCCACGAAACGAAAAAGTATTCAAGTAGAAACATAGTTACAATTCCATCGAGCAAATGGAAAAATCCCCGAGAAAATTGGTCTGAGTATTTACAAGGTGTCTTAGTAAAGGCAATGTCTGGCTATTTTTGAGGTAGATACCTATTTACTTTATTGTTGATACTAGAAGCGAAGAAAGCCATTTTTAGAGTTCTGACTACGGAACCCTAAAAATGACAAGCACAATGACAAGGAACCCTTATAGTTTCGCGATGTCCGTCTGTCTGTCGGTCTGTCCGTCTGTCTGCTCATAGACTCTTAATGCTCGAAAGCTGTAATTTGGTATGAATATACATATAAATTACGCCGGCAAAGCGGTAAAATAAAATCGTCAATTTTTGATGCTTTTTTTTTCTCGTCAGTCCCATGATGTGGTATATCGTTGGAAAGGTCGTTTAAAAATAATCGAGAAAACTATTTTTGTTTGTGAAAAGTTTGTGAAAACTATTTTTGGATTCAGGGATCTGTTTGCGAAATATTAAAGCTTTAAAATGATGGCTAATTTCAGATATGTGAAAAAAATCGTCGGCATTTTTGTTTGAACGCGTATTTGAAAAATTATGTTTGCATTGGATAGCCCAATTCTTATTAGAAAAAAAGTCCGAAAGAACGCTAAGCAAAAACGAAGTAATAGTGCGGGCGTGCGATGGGATGTGACGCACTGGGTCGGGGGCCGAAACAAGCGCACGACATCACGGGTAGAAACTAGTTAAAAATATTAAAAAATAGGCCTACCTGATTGTAATAGAAAGAAAGAAAAATGCGTTTATTGGCATTGTCACACAAAAATAGACCTAAAAACTAAGAAAAAAAACAGAAAACAGTCATTACAATGCCAAAAGGGCCTCAGCTCAGCATATTGTCAGATGGCAACACACAGTGTACCACTTGACGCTGATTTTCAGCTGCAACCCACGAGTGTCATACGCTAGAAACATAATAGTATCTGTCACCAATGGCAATATCAGAGGCACCACAGGAAGCCTTTCAGCAGAGACAAAACTGTCCCATTTGACTGTTATTGCATTGCCACCCATATCCTTCGAACCGGATCACAGCAACGATGCAATTAATCTGCCTAGCCTTTTCCCAACTATGTTGGGGTCGGCTTCCAGTCTAACCGGATGCAGCTAAATACCAATATTTTAACTGAAGCGACTGCCTATCTGACCTCCACAATCCAATAACTGGGTAATACGATGCCCCTTGGTAAGACTGGACGTCAGACTTTCAGGCTTCTGACGACCCGTAACGACTGTCAAAGATCCACGAATGGCAGCCAGGACCAACGGTTTAACATGCTTTCCGAGGTACAGTGGAGTCTCGGTATCTTAAGATGGTCACCCATCCACGGACCAACCTTGGCAAGCGTAGCTTAACCTGATGGATCGAACCGTGCTGCTGTTAATATAAAAAAAACACGGTCAGCAAATCGATTTTCTAAAATACAAATGTACCGTACCAGTCCAGACATTTCTCCAGAGAGGTAGGTACCTACCTCTCTGGAGAAATGTCTACAGTCTGACTGTACAGTCACGGACTTTAATTGATGAGCCACCTTCAAACTTTTCAATTTTGCTGTTTCATACATTCACGAGATTACACGATTAAACACGAACTCAAATCGCAAGCTCGTAAACAAGATGACAAATAAATTACTTTTAATCGGAAATATCCATAGATGTTGACTAATAAGTTCTCAATGATAAAAATAAATCCAATATTGCATTAAATTTATCCAATCTATTTGATACCGACCTCCTTTGAATCATAGCTCATTAACTCGATAATTATGAAAACATAACTGAAGACAGTGACAGTTGAAATATCAAGATGACAAATAAATTACTTTTAATCGGAAATATCCATAGAGGTTGACTAATAAGTTCTTAATGATAAAAATAAATACAATGTTGCATTAAGTTTATCCAATCTATTTGATACTGACCTCCTTTGAATCATAGCTCATTAACTCAATAATTCTGAAAACTTAACTGAAGACAGTGACAGTTGAAATATCGATGTCAGAGAATTTCTCCGTACGCTAACGTTACTATGCAGCAGTAACCTAGCAACAATTGTTTATCGTTGCTAGGTTACTGTTGCTAGACCTGCAATTGGTTGACTTTGAGTAGTCACTGCTGTCAAGTAGTAGTTATGCTCTCAGGTTAGCCAACCGGTAAAGATATGAAATATAATTTACTTCTTCTAATACGAACACATATGACTTTGCGTGTCGGGAACCGAATAAACCCGATTTGCATTACACGGCTAAAATGCGAACAGTACCAGGTGGCTCATCAATTAAAGTCCGTGACTGTACATCTCAGAAAAATGATTTGTCTTGACCCTTGCCTCCCTTTAAAAACTGCCATCGTCCTACCAAAGGTCTTATGTAAATCGTTTTTCTTTCCTTAGTGCGTATCAATCAATTTTTCAATTTCCTACCTCTCCGACATTTCATTTCCATAATATCATTTTTCACAGGAAGGTTTGAAAAAGTTGTAGCTACTTACTCCTGGCTTAGTACTTTCATAATAGCTATGTAGTAATGCTTACAATTTATTTCTGTATAAAAAAATAGTGTAAGTTACTCAGAGATAGTTTAACATTCTACTACTATTCAGAGAGACAGAATTTTTTAAATCGGTCCAGTAGTTTTTGAGCTTATTCATTACAAACAAAAATACAAATCCTTTCTCTTTTAAAATATTAGTGTAGTTAAAATTGTACATTTTGACGAGCTATGCGAACATAAATGTAGGGAACAGCTGATGTTTTTTCCGCGATTTCAGGTTTGGTCCTATAGTGAAAGTTGTTCATGATGATGAGTACAATGACCCTTTAAGAGATTTCGTGTATGAAAAGATTCACCTTAAATATATTAATTTAGGATTACATAAACAGGATGCTAGATATAAAAGCATTCTCAAGTGTATTAAACTCCCTAAAAGTATGTCCCTCACTTAACCGAGTGATGCCCGATCTCCCCAAGTTTCAATTTCCCCAAAGCAACCTTAGAGACTACTTATACACAGTCCATGTGACTGTCTAAGATGTTGATGTGTGAAGAGGAGCTCGTGGCTAAGTAGTAACAACCACACGGGACGATCCATCAGGTTAAGTTACTCTTGCCAGGGTTGGTCTGTGGATGGGTACCATTACATACCGAGACTCCTCTCGAAAAGCACGTTAAGCCGTTGGTTCCGGCTGTCAAACGTGGATCTTTGACAGTCGTTACGGGTCGTCAGAAGCCCGAAAGTTTGACAACCAGTCTTACCAAGGGGTGTCGTATTACCCAGTTACTGAGTTGTGGAGGTCGCTTCATGTAAAATACTGGTATTCAGCTGCATCCGGTTAAACTGGATGCCGACCCCAACATATTTGGGAAAAGACTTGGCAGATTGATTGTGAGTGCCTAAGATGTGTTAGTAGATCGCTTGAATGAAATTCAATGTATTTCCATGTTACATTGTGGCAAAGAAAACGGTTTCACAAAAAACTTCAAACAAACCCGATACTTTTCAAGCGAATTGTACTTGAAACCCACTCATCCGCTCTCATTTTTCACTATCACTCCTTTTTTTACGTTTTTCCGATACAGCCTATAGTGTCCCCACTGCTGGGACACAGGCCAACTCTCTGTGAGAGGGAGTAGGCCATAATCTACCACGCGGGTCCAGTGCTGGTTGGTAGATGTCACATGTCTTCGAATTTTTGGTTCTAGGACATGCCGGTTTCCTCACGATGTTTTCCTTCACCGTTTTTAGAGCAGTGGTGATGAAATAATTTACACAAAGTAAAGCACCTGTCAGGTTTCGAACCTACGACCTAAAACTCGTAAGTCGTGGCCATTACCACTGGGCCACCACTGCTCACCAGCTGCTCTACATAACAAAATCTATATATATATATATAAATAAATACCTATTGCCCTTGGTCACGCCATCACGCGTGAACGGCTAGACCGATTTCGCAAATTCTTTTTCTGTTGTGTTTGTTATTGTCAGGAGAAGGTTCTCATGAAAGAAAAAAATAAGAAAATTTCGCGGAAAATTAGAAATTTTAAGACAGGACAACGTCTGTCGGGTCAGCTAGTAGATAAATAAATATTGCTCGTGACACCGATCCACATTTCACAATTTTCATTTTTTCCCTAAAAACAGGATGAATAGTCGGAATAAAAACAGGATGAATAGTTGGAATAAACGGGAATGAGTTTATGTAGCAGTGTGAAACTCGGGATTTATATATTCACGAAATACACGGATATATTCACGGCACGACTCGGCTTTAACTAAACTTACTGCATGTGAATGCATTCGTATAATATTACCTGGATAAACTGGATGGACGGTACAGATAAAATAAGAAACGGATCGTATAGGTATACTTTATAGTATCATCTACATTTTATTTATTACTAGCCGATGTCCGCGGCTTCGCCCGTGTGGAGGTCGGTTATTATAACCTTCTTAGAGAACCACTATCCATTGGTGAAAACAGCATGAAAATCGGTGCAGTAGTTTTTGAGTTTATCGCGGACAGACAAACAGAAGCGGCTGAGGACTTTGTTTTATAATATGTAGTGACTAGCATTTTAAGTAGTCATGGAAATTCATTGGTAAGCGAATTGACTGTCAACTTAAATTATCTGTAATGATCAAATCTGATTTGAAAGTTAGGATATCAAATAATGACAGTTATGATTCACAACTGTCATTATTTGATATCCTAACTTCCTAACTAACTATCCTAATCCTAACTATCCTATCCTTATTCTAACTAATATGTATTATAAATGCGAAAGCGCGTTTGTTTGTTTGTTACACTTTCACGCTAAAAGGGCTGAACGAATTTGGATAAAATTTGGCACATGGGGAGACCATGACCTGGGTTAGGACATAGGAGATAGGTACTCACTTTTTATCCCAATATTCCCACGGGATCGCGACTTATGCGGATGCAACCGTGTGGCGCAGCTAATAGTAAAATGACGAAGGGTATTTTTTATTTATTTGAGTGTACATTTATGCGATTTTTAGCCTTAAACTTTTTTCTAGAAAAAAAGCATTCAATATTTTTTTCATGTACTTAATCTGTTTATTCTCTTTGTAACGAACATCAAATATTAAAGGTATAAAAATACTCAACGAACAAGAACATTCCGATAATTTCCTTGAGCTCTTTTACAAAGAAATGTTTTTCTCACCTGTAGTCGCATAGCAACTATTTAAACTCAGTATTCTTTCCTGTTTGCCATGAAAACATGACCTTTTTTTATACATAGATTATAATAAAACTAGCTTCCGCCCGCGGCTTCGCCCGCATGATATTATAATAAAACTAGCTTCCGCCCGCGGCTTCGCCCGCATGATATTTCGATAAAAAGTAGTCTATGTCCTTCCCCGGGATGCCATCTTTCTCCTTGCCAAATTTTATCGAAATCCGTTTAGTGGTGAAGGCGTGAAAAGGTAACATACATACAGACAGACAGAGTTACTTTCGAATTTATAATATTAGTATGGATTAAAATGTCATAAGAACATCGCTCAAATAAAATAACCATTACATCACGTAATTCAAGTATAACACAAGTATAAAGTAATCATGCTTATATCAATCAATTTATCACACAGTAATTTAGCAAAAACTCAATAGAGTTACAATACATCGAAAACTATGAGAATAGGAGTAGTAATTGGCTCCAATTATAATATATTATTTTTAACCGACTTCTTCAAAAAGGAGGAAGTTCTCAATTCGTCTGTATGTTTGTATTTTATTTTTTTATTTTATGTATGTTACGCGATTGCTCCGCCAATTATGAATTGATTTTGATGATTCTTGTTTTGTTTGGTAGGTCATGGTTCAGAGGTGGTCCCATATAAATTTAATTAGCTTTTCTTACGTACGTAATAATTAAGTATTTTTCCCACTTAGCCTTTGTAGACTAAGTGGGAAAAATACGAAATTAGATCTTAGTTTTCTCCGTCACTGTTATTTACAAAGCAGGTAGCAGTATTCGAATTTGTGTGGGATAAGTAGGTACGACAACTAAAAATTGAAAAATATTTTTTTTTTTACAAAAAAGAACAAACCGACAAAAAATCACTAAAACAGTGAAAAAAATAACTTTAATTTCGGAAGACGGTGTCTTTGCTTTTCAATTTTCGTTTTTTGCCGCCGACAGTCAATTGTTTTTTTTTTTTTTGTAAATTTTTATATGTAACTGATTTCAATATAATAAAATAATTATCTACATTTGATGGTCAACTCTCCGAAATTAACATGAAATTAATACGCCAATAAAAAAAATATAGACTATAACAAATGATTAAATGACTGACTGTTCAAAAATTGTAATGCAAACTGAACTTTAAGTATGTGTTGGTATTATCGCTACAACATCTTTTTTTTTTTCGAGTGTGGGAAATCATCAAATGACTTCCCGCTCTGGGTGGAGCGGGAGGGCGTGTCAGAATTTTACTGACTGAAACCCACCCGTGTTCCTTAAGTTGCCTGTTGCCAAGGGTCCCGGTATCCCTTTCGGACTTTCCCGCAACCCTGGCAGGCATCATAGCTACAACATCTGAAAACATATTTACAGGTTTGGCAACTAAATCGCGAACGCACTATAGATCTGTTTCTCTTTCGTCTTAAGTCTTGTCCGAGTTTTTTATCCAATACTTGGTCCTGCTTAACGTTTATCCCATGTTTCCATACAATGGACTCTGCTATAAACAACGCAGCTAACTGAGCATGACTTTTCCAATCGAGTGGAAGGGACCGAACAGTAAATAGGCAAATTGATGTTTTTCTTATACTTTTCCCATAATTGGATCAAAGGTAAGGTTCGGATAAAGTTGGTACGACTAAAAATGGTTGAGAATAGCCAATTTCTGTTCTTATTGTGTGCGTATTTATGATAATCAAAACTACGGCTGACTTTTCAAAGTACTGCTTATTAACTAGGATCTATCTTATCCCCGTCCTAACCAAAATCGCCCGTGTGGATGTCGGTTATTATATACTAAAACCTTCCCCGAGAACCACTCTATCCATTGGTGAAAACAGCATGAAAATCGGTGCAGTAGTTTTTGAGTTTATTGCGAACAGACAGACGCGGCAGACATTGTTTTATAATATTATTATAATGGTAACAAATACTACGTGTATACAATTATTATCCGTTTAGCAGATGTTTAAAAGGTAATTATATGACAAAATGTACAGTTTTATGACGTTTATACTACGAAAACGTTTAGAGGACGAAAAGTTGTATAAGTAAGTTTTATAAATGTCGAAATAACGTCATATGACATTATTATACGACAAAAAAAATTTATGACTATTCGGACATATAATACACCAGTACATGACGAAGAGTTAAAATAATGACTATAAAATAACTTTAAAAAGACTTAAGGTCATATAAAAGTTTGATTATATGACAAAAATGTTTGTTGGATGGTGATGAAATTATTTACAGAATGTAAAGCGCATGGGTTCGAACCCCTAAAACTCGTAAGTCTGGGCCGGTACCACTGGGCCATCACTGCCCTTCTGTTACATAATATAGTAACACAATGAATTGTTTATTTATGATTAAGGGGGATGCGCTAGGGTGGCCCGCGAAATTCAAATTTTCTTACGTTTTTTGCAATTTGCAGGTCAGTATGAGGTTGTATGTTGATCTAAATATTATTAGCGCTCGTAACAAATATGGATTTACAGAATTATAAACATTAAAATCAACAATACAACTCTCTAAGCTCATGTAAATTCGCGGGCTACCCTAGCGCATCAACCTTAAGTAATATTTTCCTATATTGATGTATAACTAAGTATATGCCTAATTTAGTCATATCCGAGCGTCATGGTCATAATTCGTTCGTTCTCAGTACTCCCAGATCATAATCTGATATCATGAGTAATGAGAATTGTGTCTGGGTCACCATGAAGGACCACTCAAAACATTTCCATTATTAATAATACTCTTTGATCCTCGTGGTCCTTATCCATAAAATTGTTAGTTCGATGATGAACATTTCGTTAGGGGGCTTAAGACAATCACTTTGGCAGAATCATACTAAGAAATTAAATAGGTATTATGAATCATCGTAAAATTTAACAAACTGACAATTCATTATGATCTGCGTGCGATTAATATTACGAAAAATTCATCTGTTTGACAGTTTTCTATGGAGATTCGTAAAATGGTCCACATACTATGAATTGCTTTTGTGTCTTTGTGGAATTGCTAATGACAGCTGGAAATTCAGGAATTGAAATGCTTTTAGAGGAATTGCTAATGTGGCTGTTTTACGCCTAATGAACATCGGAACATCGCTCGGTTGTTCGCACAGCTCGTCAAAATGCTACATTGAATAGCTGATTTTTTTTTCGTGATTTCATTTTTGTTCCCATAGTATCGTATTACCCAGTTACTGGGTTGTGGAGGTCAGATAGGCAGTCGCTCCATGTAAAATACTGGTATTCAGCTGCATCCGGTTAGACTGGAAGCCGACCCCAACATAGTTGGGAAAAGGCTAGGCAGATGATGAGGGTTGTTCCCATAGTGAAAATTGTTCATAATGATGAGTACAATGATACCGTAAGAGATCTCGTGTGTGTAAAGATACACTGTTCGATTCTTATTGTTGAATTGAGGGTAGTTGGTAAATCATCACTGAACCTACCCGCTACCAACGTCGCGGCCATCTACATCCGTGACGGGCAGTACGATTTTACGCCTTGAGTTGAATGAACGTTTCTTCCTCTCTTGTTGTGATTGAGTTTTCTAGCTAAACGTTTTAGCGTCTGTAGTGTTCGTGGACTCACTACCGTGTGGTGTACGATCATCAAGACTTTTGAACCCAGAGAATACCTGAACTGCCGATCTGTGAAGTGCCGTGCACGCTCAAGCTCTCCTGCTGAATCGGGAACTGAGACAAGGTAGGTGGTGTTCAATTGCCTTCTTGGAGATAGTAGGAACGAACGATTTCCACCCACAAATACTTTACTTTCAACACATTAAGGTTCACAAGCCGCCAGCAAATATTTTCTTAAAAAGGTTGGTCAAAAACCGAACATACACCTTATATAAATGCGAAAGGAACTCTGTCTATCTGTTACCGTTTTACGTCTTAACGGCTGAACGGATTGCTCTGAAATTTGGAAATGAAAATTGATCGCAATGGATTTCTTCTTGACAATTCACCCACGGTCATTGCGTTATTCGCGTGGTGGAGCACAAAAAATCAAATCAATGGTTTAGTAATATCCTACAAAACTTTTGACTGCCCCGTTGGTCTCGTGGTCGCAAGCGCGACTGCAGAGCGTGGGGTCCTGGGTTCGATTCCTGGGTCGGGCAAAGTGTTATTGGATTTTTCCATTAGGAATTTCGTAGTAACAGCCCGGAGTTTGGAAGTTGGCGGTGTGATACCCCCGTGCCTCGGAAAGCACGTTAAGCCGTTGGTCCTACGCCCGATCTCTCTCCGGTCGTGTCGGATTGCCGTCCCATCGGACTATGAGAGTGAGGGAAGAGAGAGTGCACTTGTGTCTGCGCAAACACTTGTGCACTATAATATCTCCCGCGCCGATGGCTAGTCTCCGTTGAGATTGGCCGCCGTGGCCGAAAATACGGTCTGGAGAACTATTATTATTATTATTACAAAACTTTTGGATTGTGATTGAAAGTGTGTTTGTTATGCATAGGGTACAGGAATAAAGTTGGGACTGAAAAAAATCCGAACTTTTGGCATCACATGCGAAGTTCATAAAATAACAGAACGTTTCTGGTAAAATAACAGCAAGAATTGTTTTGCTTTTTCTCGTGAAAGTAGCTCGGTACAGCTACACGCAATCACGAATGACTGTTGTGTAGGTTCTTTTTATTATATTTATTTTGAAACTATGTCCGTACCTATGTCCGACCTATCGTTTCAGAGCGCTTTTTCGGTCACATTTCTGTATTTACTTAATCAAGCCCCAATACAATACTAAGCAGTGGTAGCCTAGTGGTAACGGCCCCGACTTACGAGTTGTAGATCGTGAGTTCGAACCCAGCCAGGCATTTTACTTTGTGAAAACATTTTCATCATCAACTGCTCTTAAAACGGTGAAGGAAAACATCGTGAGGAAACCGGCATGTCCTAGTTTTAAAGACATGTGACATCTACCAACCCGCACTGGGCCCGCGTGGTAGATTATAGCCCACACGCCCTCTCGATGAGAGGAGGCCTGTGTCCCAGCAGTGGGAACATTATAGGCTGATCATGTACAATACAACATCCATAATCAATGTGCTGCGCCTCCCCCATAGCACTGTATCATGCTGAGTGGAAGCCTTCTTGTCACGGTCACGACGTGCAGCTGCCAACATATAATATCTTTTTTATTTTTAGTTTCGTACCCAAAGGGTGAAACGGGACCCTATTACTAAGACTCCACTGTCTGTCTGTCTGTCACCAGGCTGTTGATAGTCAGACAGTTGAAATTTTCACAGATGATGTATTTCTGTGGCCGCTATAACAACAAATACTAAAATACAGAATAAAATAAATATTTAAGGGGGCTCCCATGCAGGAAACGTGATGTTTTTTTGCCATTTTTACAGATCTTCATGCGCGAGTCCGACTCGCACTTGGCCGGTTTTTTTGCTTTATTATTCGAGTTAACTGATATTTTTTAGAAAAAAGTCCTGTAGTGTTTATAGCTTTATAATTCATATTTAAGAAAAACAGCGACATTTCATGCTTATCTCAGTCGATCCCCTACAGAATCTGCACAATTACATAAGAAAGAACACTGCAATAAAATTTGGCTTTACAGAGTCGCCAAGAAATGCACTCAGCAATGTCTAGAGCAGTGTTTTTCAACCATTTTGAATACGCGACCCCTTTAGAAGTTAACAAATTCTAGCGACCCCCTCGGCCCGACCCCCCTATTTCAGTCAAAAGGATGACCTCCTTTTGACTGAAATTGTATTTTTAGTATGAAGTGTAGGACCTAGAAATACTTGCCTTTTTTCTTTTGTCCACGACAGGGGGTCGTAAGGTTAAGTCGGAGTAAGGTTTCGCAACCCCCTAAGGGGTCGCGACCCACAGGTTGAAAAACACTGGTTTAGAGCTAGTTTCTAAGTCGTTTGCTACGTCACGTACGAAGCTACGAGCTGGTACGTGGTGTAGGCAGTCTAGGAAGTAGCCCGAGGTGTCTCGGAACATTCGGATTGTGTTGGGAACACGCTTCTACTTAGTTGTCAAAGGAAGATGTAATAGGCGTGAAGCTCAGCTTCAGTCTTAGTTTGTGTTGAACTGAATTTTGATCTGATCAATGTTTTTGAAGTACAAACTTCTTTAGGCACACTTTGCGCTTGGGTCGGTGACGCTGAATCGGGTGTACTCGGCTCCAGTTGGTCGGTGATGTTGAATCACGTATGCCCTTTTTTCCGTTTTTTAGGTTTCCGTACCCAAAGGCTAACAGACGAACAGACAGACCCAAAGGCTAACAGACAGACAGAGAGACAGCGCAGTTTTAGTAATAGGGTCCCGTATTACTAAGACTGCGTTGTCTGTCTGTCCGTCTGTCACCAGGCTGTATCTCATGAACCGTGATAGTTAGACAGTTGACATTTTCACAGATGATGTATTTCTATTGCCGCTATAACAAAAAATACAAAAAAACAGAATAAATAAATATTTAAGGGGTCTCCCATACATCAAACGTGATTTTTTTGCCGTTTTTATAGATAATGGTACGGAACCCTTCGTGCGCGATTCCGACTCGCACTTGGCCGGTTGTTTCTTCTTGATCTAGTTTTGTCGGAGAATTATGTTCGGGAATGCGAAGGGGGCATAAGCCTACTGACAAAAGAAATTTGAGAAAATTTAAAGAATAAAAGCAACGTTAAAAGGCGGATAGACATAATGTAAGCGTTAAGCGGATCTGAGGAATATAAAAGAAGTATTAAACGCATGACTTGAGTTTTTCAAAGAAAAATCTTCTTATCTCACCAATATTAGGTACTGTGAAAGTATTTTTTTTCCTTATTGGAAAAGTATTTTGCTAAGTAGATCCGTAGAGCGAGTATCAGGCCTGTGAGGTTATTTCAATATTATCCCTTAGACAAAATCAGAGGAAACTGAACTTTTAGTTTATCAAAACTTTTTCTATTTCCTCGCTATCTAGTGGAACTAACGGGCGGGAGTTGTTGGTGAATGAACTACGGAAAGATGGTAATGGATAAATTACTGTTAGTATGTTAATAATTTTATTATTATTTAGTTTTATAACATTTTTTTGTTTTATATCTTAGTTTTAAGTAACTGAGGAAAATGGCAACACCGTGTGTGACCGTTTTTTTTGTTGTAAGTATAAAAATATTACAATACAAAATCAGATTTAAAAAAATCTGCTGTTCCATAGTAAAGTTACTAACTGCATGGTACAGTCGTTTCTTTTTACGATTTCAAAGTTAATCCCGTAGTAAAAGTTATTCAGTTTGATGGTCTAAAGCAAAGTTTGTAAAGTATTTTTTTGAATACCATATTATATAAATAATTGTACCTACTTACTCTAAAGATGCAAATAAAAACATTTAATTATTTATATAAAAACGTAGTTGATAGCTTTGAGTCATAGTGGTTCTGTCGGTTATAAACATTATTTACCCAACGTGAACTAATATTAATATCCGGATCGAAGGACCAAAAAACCAAAAACATCAAGTCATAATAATAAAATGTAGGTATGTGAGTGGATGAACGCAAGCGACCGGAAAACTTTGTGACAAAAACTAAAGAAACCCAATATCGGATATAATTTTCTTTATTATTTTCTTGGTCCTTTGATCCGTTCGCATTTCCCTCTATTAAATTTCCTTATTACATTTCTTAAAATAGGAGCCTCTACACAAGGAACAGACGAATGTGCGGACAGATGGTCTATCTACCTAAAGTCTGTTTTATAATTTCGTAGACTAATTTGACAGGTGCAAATGTCAAACTCCAAATTGAAAAAAAACAAAGAACAATCACTTGAAATGTCAAATTAGTCTATGAGATTAAAAAAAAAACAGACTTTATCCATTTACATGGTGCGTCTACCTATCTGTCCTCCACAACCCAGTTACTGGGGTAACGCGATACCCTTTAGAAAGACTGGTTGTCAGACGTTCGGGCTTCTGAAAACTCGTGACGACTATCAAAGATCTATGAATGACAGCCGGGACCAATGGCTTAACGTGCTTTCCGAGGCATGGAAGATTCTTAGTATGTAATAGATGGACACCCATCTACGGACCGACCGCGGCAAGTGTCGCTTTACTTTGAAGATCGGCCCGAGCGGCGGTTATTATTTAGCCACGAGCCAGGGGTGCTCCCAGATGGTATAAGCTATTAAAAGAAAATTCATCACTGAGCGCGAATAGCGATTGCGGCGGTATTAAACATTCATTTGAGAAAATTATTGTTTTCCCCTGTTTTTATTTAATTTATCTTTATTTCAGACACAGGTATAGAGATACAGTTTATATTATTATTATAAACTTTTATAACGACATTAATCTGTTTTTTAATAATTACAAGGCTCAAGCAAGCATGGAGTGGGCACTGACTGATATCTCTTATAACACGAGCCATAAGGTACAGATATTAAAACCAAATCCTGCTTCAACATGATATCTTTATACACTAGATTATGCAACCAGCAGGCGTAGCATGGCGCTTTCTATCTCTACGAAGAATAGACATAGCTTTTTCTATACAAAGTGACAGTTCGTTTCTTCATTTTTGACATCCACCGTAGAAATGTTTCTACAATCTGTCATTTTGTCTTTCATTTCTAACGATCTTTGTCTAGGTCTTTTTATATGTAGACTATTTCGGAAGAAAGTTTTCTATCCTTACTGTCAAAATCAAACTGACAACCGATAAATCAGAATTCTTTGTTTTAACATAGTAAAACAAAGAATTCTGAGTCGAATTATGTAAAAGAGTGAATTTCGTAAAAAGTGCAGTTGACTCTTTCTATTTTGCTGCCGTCTCGTTCTGTCTACTGTTTACAGGAAACGTCATTTTTGTCTACTCTTCCGTCGACAAAACGGTGCTCATGCTACGCCTGCAGATAAAAACTGTCTCTATACTTTTCTCTTTAGTTCAGAGCACACATATATCACAATTACCGCACTGGTATTTCTTGCATTTCTCTATATCTATGTAGATTTGTAGACATTCCGGAACAATTTGATAATAGTGTATTCATGTACATGTACTGTAAGTACTAATATACATAGGCACGTATGTATACGTAAATGTTTGATCTCACTACATACATGTGTTAAATGTTAATGGGTTCAATAAGATGGCGTGATAGACGGCCTGACAGGTTTGAAATGCTTTATGTAGTTACCTGCTTGTGTTTACACTGTGTTAGATAGATTCAAGTATGATAAAAGGTGTATATGCAAAATCTGAAAATGTCTTATGGGGTCATTGTCATCATTACAATCTGACCAAACCTGAAATCACCAATACAAAATCTTCTGTTCCCTACGCATCGTTAAAATGTAGGGAACAAATAATTTTTTAAACATAAATATTTGAACTGAAATATAAATACCTACTAAGTTGTCTTTCCTTTCTTGAACTTAATGTTCAGACGTCTGTTGGTTACTTAATCACGCCGTAAAAGCAGAGCGAAATTGCGAGAGGTGTTGACTAAGAATGCAGTCTGGATAGCTTTTTATACCAGAAAAGTGGTTCTAAGAAATTTCCACCCGGTCGGAGAAAGGATATTGTTAAAATATTTTAATGCTGAGCTAAGTTAAGTGCACTTGGTAGTTAATAAACATTGAAATAGTAAATTAAAAAGTAAGTGCAGTTTATCTATTTTCTTAATGTCCTTCGGGAATCATCGCATTTCCGAATACAAACGAATCCTAATTTTCATGAACATTAATTATTAGATTGATCGTGTACCTATAATAATTTTTAATTCAGAACTAAGTACTTTATTGTTGTTTTGTTTTGATTTTCGTGAGAACTATATAGAGCTGTAAAATTATTTTCCTTAAACTATTTGCTCCCATTTTTTAAATTACATTAAATTAAAAGAGTATTAACAACTCTATATACTTCCAAGTCGATTGAGAGCGCGCGTTTGGTCTAACCAAGTGCAAAGAAGAAATCCCTTTGCACTTGGTAAGAACACCGAAGACTGTCGAAACACGAAGTTTTCCGAGGGACAATAAGAAATAAAAAGTTGTACTGTAAGTTGTTTTGAAATATTAAAACTTATGACTGATGATTCCACTTCAGAAGTACGATGGACTTAGGTAATCTACTGCTATTTATTTACTAGTAGTTCTGCAAACAGTAGACCTCGCGAGCACAAACTTTTTTGCAACAATTCTAGTAAAGTTATTTATAATTTTTTTATTAAAAAAAATATAGTTACCTATTCTTCTCCTCTCTCTTAATTCTTCAAATCAAAACCAAATAAAAATAAACTAAACCTAAGTAACAACGAATGCCAAACGAGAAACGTTTTTAGAAAATAACTCCCTATCGGAAAGGCCCCGGTGACGTGCGAAACAATCTGCAGATTCCTCCCGAGACCTAGTATCGCCTTTTATACCCCCTTATAACTGCAAAGCTGCAACCAACGACGACCGTGAGGTAGAAAAATGTCTTCGGCTCCTGCAATTCCCGCGTGTACCTTTTGACGCGCTATGGATTGCGGATATAATATTTGGATCGAAAATCTGTGCTTGTTTCTTGATAAATTGTCAGGAGTCAGGACATATGGTTTGCCTTTGGTTTTACTCTCGAGATTTGGGATTAAATTCTTAGTTTATCCTGAAAAAAATTGCCAGAACACTAGATGCCAAATATCACTAACTCATCATCATTTGCCTAGCCTTTTCCCAACTATGTTGGGGTCGGCTTCCAGTCTAACCGGATGCAGCTGAATACCAGTATTTTACATGGAGCGACTGCCTATCTGACCTCCACAACCCAGTAACTGGGTAATACGATACCCCTTGGTGACACTGGTTGTCAGACTTTCGGGCTTCTGACGAGCCTTAGCGACTGTCAAAGATCCACAAATGACAGCCGGGACCAACGGCTTAACGTGCTTTCCGAGGCACGGAGGAGTCTCGATATGTAAAGATGGTCACCCATCCACGGACCAACCCCGTTGGTGGCTGTTATTACTTAGCCACGAGCTCCTCAAATATCACTAACTGCAAACATGAAAAACTCTTTCGACGTTCAAAAATTACTTTAATTTTGAGCAGACAAAAATGGCCGATCTTGTTCTACTAACATGATTAGTCACTTATCCAAACCAGTCTTGACCGAATTAATCCGAACCAATTTATTCTTTAACTAAGAGGCTCAGCATCAGCGCTTCAACATCAGAAAATTACAATAGAGAGCTCCAAAAAGCCGGCTATACAGGCGCTATACAACGTTTATTAGTAAGGCGGCTAGTGTTTAACTTATCAGGAAATTAATATACGGATGAACAGCTTTTGTTTCCGTTGAACTTATGAAAGATTGTTTTAAACAAACTTCGTTAATATCAGAACTCTTACAATCGATCCGTTGCGATGCTGTTGTATAATAGTTTATAAGAAAGGTACTTCTATTGTGTTCATAAAGACTAATTTCTTACGAATAGGCTTGTGTTATAATGTTAGTCAAATGTAGATTGTAGATTTGTAGACTATTATATATTTTGTTATGTACCTGGTAGATAGTTAATTGATTCAGGCGTGACTTTGCGGAAATCCATTATAAAATACAATAGACGCTGATATATTTAGTAACCTATTCCGCTTGACTATTCTTCAAGAGTCATAAAAACCCTGTAAGAAATCGACACGTGTTTCACCTCTCAACGAGGCATCTTCAGGATGACGATTGACCAATTGCAAACCAGAATGCGACGTGTTACCACACCGAGCGCTGGACGCAGAGTAAGAGTAGTTTGACTCTGCGTCCAGCGCTCGATGAGGTGAAACACGTGTCGATTTCTTTCAGGGTTTTTATGACTCTTGAAGAATAGTCAAGCGGAATAGGTTACTAAATATATCAGCGTCTATTGTATTTTACCTGGTAGATACTTGTTGATACAATTAACACTGTAATTTGAAAACATTGTAAAAGCCATATAATTAAAAAAAAAGGTATCGTGGCGTTTCTTGTTGACTTTTATCCATAGGAAACGACCACTTGGAACCCGTTCTGCGTCTTACGTTTCTTATGTGGCCATGTAGGTATATGTGGAATATTTTGTTTTTGATTTCGATAATGTCACATAAATTGTTTATTCATTCTTTTTCTTTGTCAGCGTAAGTTATGCGATAATTGCTTAGATAGTAACGTGAGTCAGGGATAGTAACGTGACCGGCCAGGATATGCCGGACGTAGGCACATAAATGTCGATTCTCGCTGGAGGTTCTTTTAATACACTAAACCGCTGATCTGCACTTACGGAGGTCGTTTAAAGCTCATTATTATTTCTCGTCTTAAAACTTTTATGATTAGTTTTTAACATGGTGAACCGGACTGTAATAAAAGACGGGACATATAAAAACAGCATCCCCGTCAACACACAAACCGACAAAACCCAAATATGTCCGGCAAACGAAACGAATGGCGGTCGTAAATAAAATTATAGCCGTTACAGATGATAGAAATGAGGGCCAGAAGTTTCGCTAACTTTAAATCTTTCTTTTACAACCACGATAAGATACGCAACTGCCTCCAGTTTAGGACCAGTCCCAAGAAACTTGGGCAAAGTTTACTTTGTGTTTTGAATAAGTTGTTCGGCTTTCAGATCTATGGAAAAGGTATTTTGCCAAATACGGAACTTTGATCAAAGATTCGGAATACTTCGAACAGCCTCAGGGTTACCTTGTTCCCTGCCAGGGTTGCGGGAAAGTCCGAAAGGGATAACGGGAACCTTGGCAACAGGCAACTGAAGGAACACGGGTGGGTTTTAGTCAGTAAAAGTCTGACACGCCCTTCCGCTCCGCCCAGAGCGGAAGAAGTCATTTGATGACTACCCACCCTCAAAAAAAAAAGGGTTACCTTGTTCGAGTTAACAATTTAATTAATTATATTAGTAGGTATATTTGCCTGACACATGCTGAGCTGGACTCCCATTTTGTGCAACATTGAGACGCACACCGCACCTTGATTCGTTATTTGATTTGAACTATGTCAATAAGTCACTACATTTCTTTAAGTATGTATGTTTGAGTAACTTGTTTTTTTTTTCTTTCTTCTTTTTTAAATTCATGTAATTTGTTATCATTTAATTGTATTTTTGTGTCTTGTATGCACTGAATAAATGTTTTATCTATCTATCCATCTTTCAAATTGTATTATTGGACAAAGGTAATTTTAGACGAGTGTTTTCCAAAGTGAAAAGTGTCTCTAGGGGTGGTTTGTTGTTCCGAGGCACACGTCGCAAAGGAAATTGAACTAGAAAACGTCGGATTTACAATTCTAATCTTTTATAGTACAAAAGTATTATTTTATTCGAATCCTTACTAAAATTACAAAAGAACATCTCACGTTACATTTTACGATGTAACAAAGACCAAAGTTGTTGTTGCGAAGAATTTACCGATATATATTTTAATATCTTAATATTAATGTTGTTGCGAAGAATTTACCAATATACAACATTAGTTTTTGTTGTGTTACCTTGAAATCGCAAAAAAAAATCAGCTGTTCCATACCATTTTGTCGATTTAAGTGAACACAAATGTATGGAACAGCTGATTTTTTTTTCGCGATTTCAAGGTTGGTCCAATAGAAAAAGTTGTTCAAAATGATGAGTACTATGACCACTTTTCGGGTTTAGCATAAACAAAAAGTAATGTTGTATATTTTGATATTAAAATCTAAAATTGGCCTAGTTTACCTCACAAACTGACAATATAGTTTCCAGATACGGAGATATATCTCCAAAATTGTTCACATCTATTCAAACAAAAGTACGTATGAAAATGGGCTTTTCCCCGTAACGTTGTGTACTTTAGTACACGGAAATGCACTCTGTAACCCGTAGGTACAATGGAATTTGTCAAGAAAAGTGACACAAAATGTACTCCAATAGGCAGTTTATTTTAATTTGGAGACGACCCTGTCCTTTATGCATCATAAATCTTTATATTATCGGGGTTTTGTTTCTAAAGAAAAAGAATATTGAATAAGATAATGATTTATAATCCTTCACATTTTTTCTTCGCGACTTTGGAATCAAAGAAAACGTGTTCAAAACGTTAAAAACATACCGTGCCTTTTGCCAATAAAGACACTGAGATGGTTTTGTTTGTTACCTTTTAGCTTTTCCATTTTATTTCATAAAAATACCCAACCATCCTAATATTTAGTGTTCCTACACAACAAAACAACACACACACAACACAACAACAATAACTTCACAACTTTTCAGTTCCAGAAGGACTAAAAAGTCATCGAGTACACTTAGTGTGCACACACAAACGCACTTAGTGCATATTAAAACTTTATATTTCGAACATACAAAGCAGATGTCAGTGGAAAGTGATTTTTTTTTTTTCCTATCCTGTTTTATGTCTTGAAATCCTGAGGGAGTTAAAGGTTAATAGGATTTGTTTAACAGTTATTTTATGAATAAAAATTATTATTAACTAGCTAGCGTAAACTAAAAAACTAAAAAAGATTTTTACGATTTGACATAACATCTAGATTATTTTAGTTTTACAGAAAGAAAGCTAGTTTCTGCCCGCGGCTTTGCCTGGGTGGGATGTCGTAAAATATCTCACGGTAATGTGCTACCGGGATGCCCTATAGAATATTTATTCAGTAATTGTTAATCCAGGTTCCAAACTAACGTGTAACTAAACGTGCGGTCCATGGCCCTTTACGGGGCACCGGTGTGGGCGCGTTCCATTAGGCTGCGGCCAGCCCGCCGGTTGAACGCGTCCCAAAGGGTCATGGCCATTCGGCTGGCCCGGGGATACCGCACGGTCTCTCGTGAGGCGGCGAGCCTCCTTGCCGGATTACCGCCATGGGATCTGGAGGCGAAGGTCCTCGCGCATATCTGGGAGTGGCGCGAGGAGATGAAGCGCCGGGGCGTAACTCCGCTGCCGCGAGAAATCGCGGCTCAGCGGACAGAGCTCCGGCAGGATCTCATGGCGGCATGGAGAGTGCGATTGTCGCAACCCAGTGCTGGGCACGCCACAATTACGGCGATAAGTCCCCTCTTTGAGGAGTGGCTAGAGAGGCGCCACGGCGTCCTCACCTTCCGCCTGACGCAGGTCCTCACCGGACACGGTTGCTTCGGGAGGTTCCTGTTTCGGATAAGGCGGGAGGAAACGCCCGGGTGTCACCACTGTGTGGATCGTCCGGAGGACACGGTGGAGCATACGGTGGAGGTCTGCCCTGCTTGGGCGGAGCCCCGCCGTGTCCTCTTGGAGGCGATTGGCGGCGGTGACCTCTCGCGTCCGGCTCTGGTCCAGGCCATGGTACGGAGCGAGAGGGCATGGGAAGCAGTCACCTCCTTCTGCGAAGCAGTAATGCTCGCGAAGGAGGAGGCGGAACGCGTGAGGGAGAGGCAAAGTTTGTGCCCTCACGCCCCTAACCGCCGCCGTTGGAGACGCCCTGGGCGTCGGGAATCCCAGGCGGATTCCCGGCCACCATAGGCGCGGGCTTGCGGACGGCGAGCAATGGGTAGCTCGCCGTCCGATTAGGACCAGGCCCGGGTCGATGGCGCGTCGTGTTCCACGCGAGCCTCAGATGTCAGCACAATTGGCGGGGTCCGCTAGGACCGATGCCTGCCAGGGTTGCGGGTTAGTCCGAAAGGACCGGATATACCGGAATACCGGGACCTTGGCAACAGGTAATTGAAGGAACACGGGTGGGTTTTAGTCAGTAAAAGTCTGACACGCCCTTCCGCTCCGCCCAGAGCGGGAGAAGTCATTGAAGAACCAACAAAAAAAAAAAAAAAAAAGGTTCCAAACTATTTGTTCGCAAATTTTCATTCAAATCCGTTCAGTCATTTTTGCGGCAATTGGGAACAAACATCTAGACAAACAGACAAACGGACAGGCTTGTTCCCACATCTCGTAGCAAATACTTTTTTCAAAAATATTCAGTGTACAGTTTCGACTTCGTTACTATGTTAAGATGATTGCCCAGAATTGTTATATTCTCTTGGATAATTCAAAAAGGTATTCCACACTGTATCACAATTTGTACTAAAGATTTGTCAATGCAAACAAATATTGTACAAAGTAAAAGTCTTTAAGTTTGGTGAGGCATGATAACCAACATACAAGTTATGTATGGTGCAATGAGGACGTGTGGCTAAAGGGTAGTTACCTACTTCCCTTTAGTCACCGCTTCAGCGAGTACCTGTTTATGTGGTTGTTTACAAATAACGGTTGAGCTACTCAGCCATTCTCTGTCAACATGTGTACACTGAACTTTGTATTGTATTATAAAGGAGGTAAAGTTTAAAATAGTTTGGAAGTTCATGTGGTACGAATAGCCAATTTACATACTCGGTTTGTGTGAAGACCGTTAAGTCACATATACAGTGAGATAGTTAATAATTTTTGCTTTACCGTGCACTCGAGACTGTGGCGTTACTAGTAAAGCTTGTACACAAAACTGCGTTGCGACGTCGCATCGCAAAAATCAAAGACGGTACCTTTCTCTTTTGAGCGTGGGAAATTATCAAATGACTTCTCCCGCTCTGGGCGGAGCGGAAGGTCGTGTCAGACTTTTACTGACTAAAACCCACCCGTGTTTCTTCAGTTGCCTATTGCCAAAGACCGCAGTTTTGTGTACAAGCCCATACACCGAGATTTCGAAGTGCATCGTTTCGGCATATTTCTATGAAGACGTAATACTTTTACTTATTATTTAGCTTTAGTGCAAGACGAACGAAAGAGTTAACGCGAAATCGTTTTATACAAAATGTTATTTTAGTTTTACTTGGTATTCCAATATGTGAATAGCTCAAGTATACGTTGTTAGTTCGTAAGTAAAGTAAATATTTTTGTTGAAGAGCTCCAAATTCTCCGTCATCTTAAAGAGAGAACACGTATGGAATTCACCTGGCAACTAAAATCTTTTGCGGTATTTTAGAAATTGCGATACGAAAGCATAAAATCGTGTACTAAAGAAGGGGTTTGTGGCTAAATAATAACAGTCGCACGGGTCGTTCTTCAAGGTTAAGTAACAATGGCTGAGGTCAGTCTGTGGATGGGTGACCATGTGCACCGAGTGAAGGATAACAATAAACTGTGATCATAACAAAGTCTCTATCGAAATAGAAAATATAGTCAGGGGAATTAATTGTTAATCTAATTGACACACTACGTCAATTTGCTGTGTTAAGAGGCCGTATACGAAATTTTGCCCAATTTTGCTAATTTACGTGATTTGACAGTTAAAATAGTGTGTTTGTTTCTATAAGTTCTAATACACAATATGAAATATCATTTCTATTATGATCTAACTAGTAGCGCCCCGCGGTTTCACCCGCATATGTCTCGATCCCGTGGGAATATCAGGATAAAAAGTATCCTATGTGTTAATCCAGGTTATAAACTATCTGTGTGCCAAATTTCATCCAAATCAGTTCAGTAGTTTTTGCGTGAAATGGTAACAAACATCCATCCATACATCCATCCATCCATACTTACAAACTTTCGCGTTTATAATATTATAAGTTAGAAGTTAGATCAGAAGATAATAAATGAAATACTTTTTATTTTTATTATTTACTAGCTGATGCCCGCGGCGGAGGACTTTGTTTTATAATATGTATATGTATGTATCTTTGATTAATCGACACACAAATATCAAGTTGTTTTGGTTGGTATCAGCTGGTGGTCAATTTCCTAAACAAATATTTTTCCTGGAACTAGATATGTAATTTAAAAAAATACTATAAAAACTATTCTCGACTTACGTGTTTGACACCGTGACCTAAAAAAGTACCTACAATGCTGTTATCATCAAAAGGAGAAGCATGTGCTCTGTAGAATTTAACACAAAATACTAGAAATTTATGTGTATGTACTTCAGAATAAAGATGCAAATTAAATAAAAAATGATACAATAACTAAAACATGTCGCGCTCGCTAACTTAAAAATGTTTTTCTGAATAAGCTTGGCGACTTTTTAACGTATATTTTTTGTGCAGAACCAGCACTTTCTACGGTTTAAATATTACTGTAAGAGTATACAAATTGTTCTAAAGATTCCTCACACCCGCAACTTAATAAAATGGAGGCAATCAATTGCTTTTCCAACTCGCCACGATCAAGATGATACTCAATCCGATAAATTGCTTGATCAGAAATTCTATTCGATTATAATCGCCTTTATAAGCTTGGCCGATTTAAATTTAAAGTGCTCCTTGAAAATTCCTCGATTCCTCGGGTCTATCAATTTTCTGAGGAAAAAAACGACGCGATTATCTCACGATGTTCTGGCAAATGGGTTTTCGGACCCGAGGCCGGTTGACAGCCGGCTTTTATTATCAAGAAACGAATTGCCACTCAGAAGTACCTACGGAGCTACTCACGAATGTAACAGATGGTGATCCGAATGTATTCAGAACGAATACATATGCACCGTCAGTGTGCCGTTCTGCTAAAGTCTCGTCTTGTGTATTTGTAAAACAAAGCGCCCAGCTAAAGTGGCCAGCTTGCAGTCATGAATAAATGTACGAATTCGTATTTCGTGTACGCAACAGTGCTCGTAGGAAATATCAACTTTTATGAAAGAGGAAATAATGTGAAAAATGAAATGGCTCCACACGACCTGGATATTGTGGCTCCTACGGTAAGATGTGCAAACTTGACCGAGCACCTTCTGCTGCGGATGGGACACATTGAAGCACAGGTTTGTTTTATTACATAGTTGTGTGTTTTGTATGACTATAGCGTGATATTACAAGCGTTAAGTCCTTGTATCCGTACTTATTGCATGCCATATTTGTTAATCGTTGAGCTCCTTCAGTTCTGAGTTGAGCTACACGATTGAAAGAAAGAAAAGAAAGAATAACGTTGACAAATCGATCGGATCGATCGGTCGAATCGATTGCTGACAAATGCGTGCACTGACTGGACATGGACAGGTCGATTCAAATCTGTGTGCCATGTGAATCACCTAATTTATTTTTGACGTGTTTGTACGAACCTACTTACAAAAATAAAATCATTTTATAATATTTTTGTAATCATAAAATATTGCGAATTAAACCAATACAAAATATAGGTAATATTTTATACTGATGAGATATATTAAAACATTTTGTTGTTCAAACAATATGTTGGTAAAATATTTGGTTGTTGATTCAGAGTGAATGTTTTATTATCGGCCGGCTTCATCCGGAAAATCTTTTAATTAAAGGTCGTTTTGTTTATTCTATCAATAACGCAAACAATAATGAATTTAAAAGCTCCGGGCGTTGATGGTCAACATGTTATAATTAAATTAAACTTGATTTTAACTCCTATTTGGTGTTTGAGTTTGTTTCTAAAGCCGGGATTAAAAACATCTATGTCCAACGGGGAGGTCTAACCCCCCAAAGTTTCATTGAATAAAAGTTGACAGGAGTCCGAGGGACAGGTACCTGTTTAGTTACGTAAAATCACAAGTAATGAAACAGGACGGCTTTCCCGAGAATAATAAAGATTCCCATGGGAAATTGAAAAAGTAAACATTTAATTTGGACAAACTGGTGCCATTGATTCCATTCGTAATTAACGGCACATATTTGCAATTTATTCTCAAAAGCCTTTTGTTTATTTTGAACAGAGTGGTAATGAAGTCATCACATTAAATGAAATCACGTATCCTACATGCCTAAGCATAAGCATAATAATTCTATAATGTTACCACTGCTGGGACACAGGCCTCCTCTCTGTGTGCGGGAGTAGGCCGTACTCTACCACGCGGGCCCAGTGCCGGTTGGTAGATGATAACCCATTACACATTACGCACTAAGTACCAAACCGGCGTAATAATACGAAAAATATCATAGTAAAAACGCAATGAGAGTTCGGTACTTGTGGCAACCCGACTCCGACAGGTTAGGTTCCGGATTAACGTCGGTGGCACGACGGGTGTCTCGATATGTAATGGATGGTCACCCATCCACGAAATGATTGCGGCAACCGTAGCTTAACATTCAATCGATCGGTGCGGCTGTTATCATTAAGCAATGAACCCCTCCCCTGTGTATAAGCTGGATAAAAAATTGCAGCTACATTATATCGGTGCGGGATTTCTTCCTTAGACGGCACACGACGACGACGTCCCTAATATTGGTAGGCTTATAACTAATTATGTCCATTTGTCATCAACCTGACCCAATAACTGAAACCGAATAATACACTGATTGCTAGCCCCTGAAACGTGGTCCTATAGAAAACAATTTTGGGCCAAGTGGCGTATAATGCCGTTTTAATGCCATCATGATTCCAGTGCAAGAGAGAGATAGAGCTATAGATGACCGCTAGCACCATCCCGTTTTCAGTCTGGAATCCTAATTTATACTTCATAATACGGCCCCAGAAAGCGGTTACTGCATTTTGTTACAGGGATGTATCAAGCATTGAAACCGTTATTCAATACCGCTTTGTGGTCCCAAGTACCGCAAACCGGGCGCTAAGTAATGCGGAATGGAACTTCGGGACCCACAGAGATCGCTGATTACTTCTGAAAGGGATTTAAAATTAATAAGGATTGAAGGTCTTTTGAAATCGTTATGCTCCTTCTAAGTTTGAGTTGAGAATTTAGTAGATAATGTCAAAAACTTTTAAGCTGCGTGGTTGAATATTCAAACTTGGAAATTAACAGGTATTTTTACTGCTTCGGCAGTCATTCAACCCTTGAATTCCTTGAAAAGGGTTGTTTGCAAATAACCCTTTTCAAGGAATTTAATTGTAATGAATCTTTACATTCTTATGATTTTTAGAAACACATTTTCTCTTAAATTGGTGGCCGAGCCCAACCTATTTGGGAAAAGGCTAGGTAGATTGATTGTTTTGCTCTTAGTAAGTAGGATCCTACTTCCCACTATCCTACTAATCCTAACTATAATATATATAATAATAATAATATTATAAATGCGAAAGTGAGTTTATTTGTTTGTTACTCTTTCACGCTAAAATGGCTGAACGGATTTGGATGAAATTTGGCACAGGGGTAGACCAAGACATAGGATACTTTTTATCCATATATTCTCACGGGATCAGGACTTACGCGGGTGAAGCCGCGGGGCGCAGCTAGTTATATTATAAAATGTGAAAGTTTGTATCTTTAGATGTTTAGAGGTTTGTTACTCAATCAATCAAAAAGTCTGAACGGATTTGAATGCAATTTGGCACACAGAGAGTTTATAACCTGGATTAACATATAGGATACATTTTTATCCTGGTTGTACGTTCCCGTGGGATAATTTTCGACCTCCACGCTGGCAAAGCCGCGGGTGAAAGGCGCGGCTAGTAGGGTATAAAAAGATTCACATTATCTACACAGTAAGTACGGTTTCAACAAATGTAACAAAAAACAAATCTTTGAAAGCATCTTATTAAAACGGTTCCACTCACTACCCACTGACGATAACTAGCAACCAACAGATCCACTTTTTCCGGACAAAAAAACATAATCATCTACCGTAAAATATCTCCGGAAAACCGTTCCTAGATTTGTCCGGTTTTATTTAAATCATGGGTGTCAAGTTTCCGGTTCACCAACGGTTGCCGTGCGGCGATGGCAATCAGCGATGCGGATTTTGTCCACTAATTGGTCCCTCAAAAATATTTTGGAATATTTATAACTAGCTGCGCCCCGCGGTTTCACCCACGTAGTCTATATCCCGTGGGAATAACAGGATAAAAAGTATCCTATGTCCTATTCCAGGTCATGGTCTACCCATGTGTTAAATTTCATCTAAATTTGTTCAGGCGTTTTAGCGTGAAAGAGTAATAAATAAACAAACTCATTTTCGCATTTTATAATATTAGTTAGGATTTCAAATCGGCCGACTGTTAATTGCTGTAGCTAGTCACAATCCTTAAATGATAATCCTATCTTTTTGGATTTGGACGAAATTTGGCACATGGGTCCACCAACCAACTACACGGCGATTCTACATCCCGGCTTCTACACGGCGATTCTACGTATCGGATTCTACATCCCGGGTTCTACATCCCGGCTTCTACACGGCTTCTACATCCCGGCTTCTACACCCCGGCTACTACGTCCCGGCTCTTACGCCCGGCTAAGGACATGGAAAATGACATAGGATTTACGGGATCGAGACTTATACGGGTGAAACCGCGTGGCGTAGCTAGTAATTTATAAAGATATCACGCGGGCGAAGACGCTGGTGGAAGCTAGTTCTAGTTAGGTAGGTATAGCTCATTTCGTATTCACCTTTTCTAATTGGAATTGCCGCGTTCTGCGATATTGAATCGAAATTAATTAAAGGCGCAGCGTGATTATGAATATTAAGAGAGTTACTACTAAATATAAAGAGCCTGTGAATAATTTGGTAAGTATTAATTAATTTTGAAGTTGGACTTTCTGAAAGCATACACAAAGTTTTCATCGTGATTCCAAGAATCTGCTGTTAGAATAATATTATAGTGGTTGAAGTAGCCTTGTTTCGCTGACATTAGAATGTTCTTGTCTAATCTGTGGTCAATGTCAAGACGCGGTCCCACGGCCTGTCGCGTACTGGCGCGCGGCCACGCCTGTCGAGGCCTGTCGCGGCCATTGCCGAGCATTCCCACCACAGGCCTCATCAGATCGACGGTTCCCACGGCCTTTCGGCCTGGCACGATCTGGCCTGTCAGAAAACGGGCCGTGTGACCACAGTATTAACCAATTATATCTTAACGTGCTATCTCGCACTTCCCTTTTTGCACTTTCGTTGCGTCCGTTCCATTGCAAAATTCGTATGTTGCTATTTTATTTTTTATTCTGTTATTCAATAAACAACTGTTGTTTTATCAAAAACCTCCTTTAAGATCAGGTAGAGTATATTAAGTAGCACATTTTTTTTTTTTGAGTTTGGTATTTCCTCAAATTACTTCTCCCGCTTTGGGCGGAGCGGAAGGGCGTGTCAGACTTTTACTGACTAAAACCCACCCGTGTTCCTTCAGTTGCCTGTTGCCAAGGGCCCCGGTATCCCCTTCGGACTTTCCCGTAGCACTAGCACCTAGCATTTTATTTATTTCTTCAGTAAAGATAAACACACAGAACAATTTATCACTACTTACACTATATATAAGTCGAATAAGTATTACGAGTGCGACCTGTATACATCCTAAAGTATCACAAACATGATAATACGACCGCTACTTAATTAATACACATATTAAAGGTTTATAATTACCTTGTATACAACTTTCGCGTACTTTAATACAAAGTAATAGAGCTCAAGCTGAGAGTGAGCAAAATAAGAAAGGTTCCGTATCACATTTAAATGCAAATTTAACTAATCAATTTAACCAAAATACTACAAGTGTGCCCCGCAGTTCATTTTCCAAAGTTCAGGACTCTTGTTGATTTTTCGAAGTTGAAGTCATCCGAAATGAAGATAATGTTGATAAAGAAGACACTTCAACCAACAATGATGACTTCAGAGACGATTAAAAAAGTGGGCTATTGATTTTAATATTCCACAAGTTGCATTAAAGCCAAATAAATCTATATGAAGGAGGTAATAAAAAAAGGCGGTCAAGTCAGGTCAAGTCAGGTCAAGTCAGGTCAAGTCAGGTCAAGTCAGGTCAAGTCAGGTCAAGTCAGGTCAAGTCAGGTCAAGTCAGGTCAAGTCAGGTCAAGTCAGGTCAAGTCAGGTCAAGTCAGGTCAAGTCAGGTCAAGTCAGGTCAAGTCAGGTCAAGTCAGGTCAAGTCAGGTCAAGTCAGGTCAAGTCAGGTCAAGTCAGGTCAAGTCAGGTCAAGTCAGGTCAAGTCAGGTCAAGTCAGGTCAAGTCAGGTCAAGTCAGGTCAAGTCAGGTCAAGTCAGGTCAAGTCAGGTCAAGTCAGGTCAAGTCAGGTCAAGTCAGGTCAAGTCAGGTCAAGTCAGGTCAAGTCAGGTCAAGTCAGGTCGCGCCGTGCCCTCATCTCAGAAGTAGGCAGTGACCTCTCGCTGCCGGCCGTCGTTGAGTCGATGGTCGACAGCGAGGAGTCCTGGGACGCGGTGGTTTCCTACTGCGAGACGGTCGTCTCGCAGAAGGAGGCTGCGGAAAGGGAGAGGGAGATCTCGTCCACTCACCCGGCCCGCAGCAGGCGCACCGGGCGTCGGCGGAGGGCGGATAACGCCCTCTTCCAGCCCCCCTAAATGGGTCCAGGGGCGACGGACTCGGGGACGTCCGTCGCCCCCCAAACATCAGGACCCGAGGTGGCGGCGCGTAGTGTTCCACGCGCGCCCCTCTTAGACGTCACGGGGGGAGTCAAACACCTCACTCCCCCCCCTGACCCGAGGAGGCCCGCGATGGCGGGCCGGCACCAGTCGGGGGTTGCGGAAGATTTTTACGTTCCCGCGACCCCCGGCGTAGGTGTGAGTCGGAACACCGGGGTGGTTTTTAGTCAGTAAGAGTCTGACAGACCCCTCCGCCCGCCCCAGGGCGGAGGACATCCATGAGGATTTTCCACCCCGGAAAAAAAAAAAAAAAAAAAAAAGGTCAAGTTAGGTCAAGTCAGGTCAAGTCAGGTCAAGTCAGGTCAAGTCAGGTCAAGTCAGGTCAAGTCAGGTCAAGTCAGGTCAAGTCAGGTCCAGTCAGGTCAAGTCAGGTCAAGTCAGGTCAAGTCAGGTCAAGTCAGGTCAAGTCAGGTCAAGTCAGGTCAAGTCAGGTCAAGTCAGGCCAAGTCAGGTCAATTCAGGTCAAGTCAGGTCACGTCAGTGATTAATGATAACATTACCACAGATATTATAATACTACACAGATAACATTACTATGTAGTTGAAAGAAAAAATTGTTTCATTTTTTTAATTATCCCAGGAACGTAATTAATATTTCTAGTTTTCCATTTCAAATGTGCGCATATCATTTCAATGAGGTCCATCTTTGATAAAAACTTATCAACATCCGCATAATTAGAGATCACTGTGGGGTTTACCTAAAACAAAAATATTATTTAGACAACCGCTTGAGTCCTAATGATGCACGCGATGCATCAATCGGAAATATCCTTCAAGCCCCACTGATGAATAAAATGTATCAGTCGATGCCACGCAACTTAGGTCTCTATTTCTACTGAAATACGGGTTAATAGTGTCTATGGGCAGTAGCACTCTAGAGTTGGATGATATTCACGTCAAATTAGTCTACTAAATGCTTAATCTGTGCATGGAACGTTTGACAGTGTCATCTGTCAGAGCGTCTGCGCGGGTGTGCGCGGACGGTCTCCGTGCATATTTTAATAATTATTTCGTGTTTTTACTGCCGTAATCGTCGTGAAGAGATATTAAATCAAATTAATAATAGTTTATACATCGTGTGTGATAATAATATTACCAAAATACATAAGTTGAGTGTGCAAAATTAGCGTATCAAAAAAATGCCGTGAAAGTACTGAGTGTGGTGGTGATTATGTGAATAGTGTTTGTTTTATGATGTTTACAGCGTGGGAAGCTACTATAAAATATTAATTAGTGTAATTGAATCAATTTGTAAGTGATTTTCACTACTATAACGTCATAATAACAACATTTTGTCGTCAAAACACGGTCCTTGAAATCAAGGTCAAGATGACCTCTAGTTACGTAATAATTTTGTTTTTTATTTTCTGTTATTATCTCAAACTGTTATTTTTTTTAGATTCGTTATCTATTCATAATACTGCTTGTAAAATTTTATAACAATAGAAACAGTATTTTTAACAGAAATCGTCAAAACATAAGAACAAATAAACTACCACGCACTTTACGATAATATTGTAAATCCTATTGTATTCATCCGTTCACCGTATATAGATAAGTATGTGGTCTGTTTATTCAAGAATCCAAATTACTTTACGTTATCGAGCTACGATAAGTATAACTCAAGATATTGAGGTTTTACCCGAAGCCGCTGACACGCGGCGGGCCTCCGGGGCGCGATGTCGGGCGAGCAGCGGGCCCTAAAAGAATTACGCGTTCCAGCAAGGAACCTGAATTAACTAAGTTATAAGTCACGCAAACAAATATTCTATTTTTTTAATATAAATTCTTTGAACTAAGTTAGCTAAGCGTTTTTAATTTTATCACTGATCCCTAAATCAACTGTAATGGCGTAAACATTTACAATGAACACGCAGTTTATAGGTCGGTAAGTTATGTAGTTGTCATATAACGCAGTCACTTAATAAAATTATTAATAAAATATGTGAAAACGTTAAAGTTTTAAAAGCGCATAAAAAAATTGTTCCAAACCTACCTCACATTAATCAGTAAACTTGATTGCACAATGGTTTACGACTGATGAAATGGTTTTATCACCTCAAATAACAAAGAAAAAATGCAATATTAACTCAGCTGTCAAAAACACCGCCATATTAAATTAACGTGATATAATCTGTTACAATATAATTTCGTTCAATATGAGCATCATCTTTAAATGACAATAACACAACGATTACATTATATAAAAGTCGTATTGTGTACCATAAGTCGACCCGAAGTCGAATACACGCCGCGACAGCTATCATTACATGATATTTAGTCAAATCGCCGACGTGAATATGACTACTATGCGACTAAGTAGGTATTTATATTACTGTTACACGAAACTCTTAGCAACTAAAGTTGAATAAAATGGGCCCTAATGCCGTAGAGTAAACGTCCTTATGACATTTATACGATTATACTGAATAACATTAAGTTGCCACCAAAACGTCTACTCAACGTCGTAAATGTTTGTTGGGCACTGCTCTCAAGGAAAACATTGTAAGGAAACCGGCATCACCTACAACCAATAATTCGAAGACATGTGACATCTACCAAACCGCACTGGGCCCGCGTGTTAGATTACAGCCCACTCCCTCTCGAAGAGAGGAGGCCTGTGTCCCAGCAGTGGGAACATTATAAGCTGATATGCTATGTAATAGAGACAAAAATATTAATTGTGTAATCATAAACGAGTATTACCGAACACAAAGACCAATGTAACTTAACCCTTCCCCAACTCCTTGGGTTTATAATATTGCTTACTAAAGGCAAACTTCGAACTTTCATATTGTATGCAAACTAAAGTTGACCCCGCCGTAGAGGTCAATGATCTATCTCCCAAGAGAAAGCGAATGCATAAACAAGACAATTAGAGCGTAGGATTACAAGATTGATTGTGGATTGTATATTAAATATAAATGTTCCAGTCTAATGAAGATGTATTACCTCGATGTGAATTGAACGATTAGCTTGATTTTATTTTATTTTTATTTCTTTGGGACAACAATTAATTGCGTAATAATGCTTAACACTACTACATAGGTTATAGAACATTTAGTTAATAACGCAACCAGCACCGTTATCCACAAAATAATATAGTAAAAACTTAATTAGGTACAAGCAAATTTAACAAAAAAAAGATTTACTATTATAATGTGATTTACACAACACTGAGTAAAAGGTGAGACAGTGCTAAGCTGTAAATATGCACTGGATGAATGATCCTGTGCTGTGCGTTATTTTGAAGATTTGAGCCTTAAAACTCTAGAATTACTCGGAGAGCACGGAATCGGCAGCATCCAATAGAGACGATAAAAAAGGCGCTGGCACACTGCGACCCACGCTGTGCACCGGCACGCGGCCGCACGCGGCCTGATAAGCATAATTGTAGCACAGCACAATTCTTCACACGTCGCTATCCCGCCCGTCCCACCTCCCGCAGTGAAGCTACAAACATACGTTCTGTGTACCGCGTGCATAGCGTTGACAGCGTTGAGCTGCGTGGGCGCCATATTTGAACAAGCCACGCGTGTAGCAGTAACGTCATTAATCTCGTATTTGTGCGTAGCGCGTTTGTGCGTGGTAGATGCCACCACAATAGAAATCTTCACTTTAGGAAAATGCGTTATGCACCCTCCATGTGACTTTAGGAGTAATGAGGAACAGGGTGTAAAGTTCACTCATCCACCATAGAAAAGGGAGGATCCTCTAACCAGACGGGTGTTGTTTCTGGCGGGCAATTGCCCCATTGATTGATATTGGATTCTTGTATATATGTCCACTGCACTAAACTAATTGCGCGATGCAGGATTTTTGTGACGTAAGGATTTTCGTGTGACGTCAGGTCTTCGTTGCGTAGTTCGCATGTGGTGATTATTTCGATAACGAAAGTGATGTAGCTACCGCCACATGACTTTCGTTATCTCTCTCTGTCTCTTTCTATTATATACGAGTGTGTGTGTGCCGAACACGTTTTTTTGGTTATCAAAATATTCACCAGCCATCAACGATTAGTGCTTATTTCCCACGACACAAACTACCGAACATTCCACAAACATCATTAATCTTCTACCAACCACATTTGACATTGCCAACTCCCTCGCGAGTACTGACATCAAACTTGATGACAAGTTTATCGTGATAATGAGGTAATAACGTATCTCTCTTGTTTCTATAATCTGGATTATGGTTTAGACGCTATAACATTGACAACATTGACCCTCATCAAAACTTTCTTTGATGTACCCTTGTTGGTAGATCGTTGGATTAATTTTCTGCCTTTCGCGAAAGTAAATTACGCATATTTGGCTTCATAAGCTTTTTTTTTTGAGGGTGAGAATCATCCAATGACTTCTCCCGCTCTGGTCGGAGCGGAAGGACGTGTCAGACTTTTACTGACTAAAACCCACCCGTGTTCCTTCAGTTACCTGTTGCCAAGGTCCCGGTATCCCTGTCGGACTTTCCCGCAACCCTGGCAGGTGGCTTCATAAGCTAAGAGATTTATCTGTCATTTCTTGTATTTTTACGCGAATTTTTGAGGTCGTTAACCACAGAAAAATTAGCCGAATCGTTTTCCCCTGGCCCTCGTAATTGTTATGGTGTATGGTTCTTATGAAGTAACAGGACCATCAACTATGCCAACATTTTAATAGACAGGTTTTAAAACGAGTCGGACTCGCGCACGAAGGGTTCCGTACCATTATAAGTAAAAACAACAACAAAAATCACTTTTGTTGTATGGGAGCCCCCTTAAATATTTATTTTATTCTGTTTTTTAGTATTTGTTGTTATAGCGGCACCAAAAATACATCATCTGTGAAAATTTCCACTGTCTAACTATCACGGTTCATGAGATACGGTCTGGTGACAGACGGACAGACCGACAGACAGACAGACGGATGGACAGTGGAGTATTAGTAATAGGGTTCCGTTTTTTTTGGGCACCCTAAAAATAAGTAGTCATTATATCAAAAAAAAATAGTACCGCAGGCTGCATTATTTTAATTATTCAATCATTTAATTATATAGTATTATTGCAAATTAATTAAAGCCCGCAACTTAGTTTGCATTCCCATCTTTGCATACAGTACCCAAGAACAGCAATTTACCTGTAAGTACCTATTACACGAACGGAACAGACGAGCAAGTAACGCAACTATGCGGTTCACGTTCAAAAGCACCTGTGTTTTGTTACAAACTACTTGATTAAATTCCGCACTGGTCCGTCATATCCTAACATGATATATGATAAGTGTAAATCTTGTGGGTGCTCTATATTCGGGCTGTGTCGCCTTTCGGCATTACGCGCTCTCAGGGTCGGAAACCTAAATCAAACAAGAATATCGATTATTTCATTACAAATAGGCGTTCTAGATTCTTTCGTGACTCTGGGCACGTAGACGGGCTTAAATGCGAAGGTTTCTATACTAAATATAACTTACAGCTGACACGAATTGTCTGGTATTTTCTGTTTTTTATAGTTCCGCGGTTTTGACAGACGAGTCATTACTCAGACGAAACACGTCCGTCCACTGCTGGACAAAGGCCTCCCTAAAGCATCGCCACTTCGACCGGTTCTATGCTTCTCGCATCCAGCAAATTCCTGCGGTCTTCACAAGGTTATCGGTCCAACTTGTTGAAGGCTTTCCAAAGCTATATCCTTCCGTACGTGGTCACCACTCCAGAACCTTTCCATCCCACCGGCCCTCTGTTCCGCAAGCAATGTACTCTGCGGGCTTCTGATGACCCGTTCGACTGTCAAAGATCCACGAATGACACCCGTGACTAACGGCTTAACGTGCTTTCCGAGTCACGGAGGAGTCTCGGTATGTAAAGATGTGACCCCATCCACGGACCAACCCCGGCAAGTGTAGCTTAACCTGATGGATCGACCCGTGCGGCTGTTATTACTTAGCCACGAGATCCTCGTTTATCCGGGAAAAAAAAATGCCAGAACACTAGATGCCAAATATCAAGCATGAAAAACTCTTTGGACATTCAAAAATTATTTTAATTTTGAGCAGAAAAAATGGCCCATCTTGTTCTATAACATGATGAAACGGACGGGCACTTTAAGGTGTATATTTAAGAGTCGCTGTACCAGTATTCGAGGCACTACATTCACCCTGCATGACACGCCCTAGAAACGCAAAAAAAATCGGCGAGAAATTTTAACCCCAAGAATGTCGTTAATTCGATTAGATTATAGCCGTCCTAGATTCTTTGTTTTTTACAGAAAGTATTCCGATCGGTCCCGCACGTAATACTCCAAGACTGTAATGAAATTATGAAGCGGTTATAGCCGGCTGCAGGCAAAACGGGTGAAATGAGATTATTTCGAAACTGTACCCGTACCTACCGGAATATACCTATATTTATGAGTTGCTGTTACATGCCTCCCTCGCGTAGTAATATTCGTGTCATTTTTTCTAGTAGAAATCACGGGATAAAATACTTATACCTGTAATAGACAGAAATCCTGTTCAACTTTATCTCAAGATTTAAGTGATTATAATACAGTATGTTATCTAACGAATCGCGTTCCCGTTAACCAAAAAAAATATTTTCAAAAATGAAAGTAGTGAAATCCCAAAACTAATAAATTGATACGTAAAAGAAACACTATGTACACACGGCTACACATCAAGCTATACATTTCCAGATTATGCTGATCTCGCATTGTATAGAATTTCCGTACAATGCGAGGTCAGCTTAAACTGGAAATGTATAGCTTGATGACAAGAGATAGAAGATGAAAGACAAGTGTGACAAGTGTGAGTGTACAATGTTTCTTTTCCGTATCAATTTAATATTTTTTTGTAAATATTTGACTATATTTTTTTTTTTGTAATATTTTTTTTAGAATGTGTAGACGCTATACGTTACAGGTTAACGGGAACGCCCTTCGTTAACGAACATTCTGTATAACCTAGAATATTATAATTATATACCAGCCTATTATTGTCCCTGTAGTGAAAAAATAATAGCTTTGATCACCACGCTTGCTTAAAACGGATTAGCGAATTCAGATTGGTACTTGTCAGGATTTGAACCCCACACTTCTTGCATAAGAGGCGAGACAACTGGGTCATCACGACATTTTACCAGTATGCCATCATCACATTGAACCACTGGGCCGTAATTGGACAGTCGGGATCAACGGCTTAACGTGCTTTCCGAGGCAAGTCTCGATATGTAATGGATGAACACCACATACACGAACTGACCGCGGGGAGCGTAGCTTAACCCTCGATCGAGTCGTGCGGCTGATATAATTAAATCCTAATCCTAACTAATATTATAAATGCGAAAGTGAGTTTGTTTGTTTGTTACGCTGTAACGCTAAAACGGCTGAACGGATTTGGATGAAATTTGGCACAGGGTTAGACCATGATCTGGAATAGGACATAGGATACTTTTTATTCCGATATTTCCACGGGATCGAGACTTACGCGAGGCTTAATACTTCAGAGAGAATCAATATTTTTTTCAGAATCACTTCCATATTTGTTAGTAACAATGTAAACTTATTCAGCCGCGAGTCCTTATACAAATAAATTGAAACAATGTTTTAATTTAGTCACTTCTAAAATCTACACCACCAAATAATCCCCTATCCCTCATTACTCAATACTGTATTGCACTCCACATGTAGGTATTCTTAGGTGGTAAACTTATAATTAGATCATATGGACCCTGTCGGGCACAGCAAAATAAGTGAGTTTGGAGAGAGGAAGCATTTTTTGTTAATTATATGTCGGCGATACGTCAGGATTTATTCCATTAGAATCATCAGAATACATCATGTGGGCAGAAGGTGGGTTTCGTGCAATGAAAACACACTGGGTGCGATACACATTGTTTATTAAAATCACAATTTGACACTACAGCCACAAACTACAATTAATCACAATAACTGAGCACAACGAATCGAGTACAGTTCCGCGACGTCCTAACTCCGATGCGATCAGACATTGACTGTCCGCCTCGCCGTGGACTCAAAACATCACGACTCTGTAAAGCGCGCTTGTGGTGTGGGTAGATCACGTGATGCCTCAGATCACGCGATGCCGCCAGTGGCGCGCTTGCGATTCGTTTCGTGTCCGTACTATTGACCGGCTCCGACATATATATCATTACTTATCAAACTAATCATAATAAAGATGTAGATATCTTTTGAGATAAGACTAATCGCTTTAATATAAAAATATAAACAGGTGAGATGAGGATGATTAGCTAACCTTAAGCACAATTACGAACAATTGCGCAGCGTTTGGTCTTTTGATCCGCAAACCGAGTTAAGTGCATTTGAATTTCCTAGTTGAAAATGCTCGTTTAGAGCGTGGACTTCGGTAACTCGCTTAACCTCACATTGGGACCTAATACTGTCATTAGTAAACCGTTTGGTGTACTAAAGTGCAGTTCTGCCGATATTTCCCACGCGATAAGATTGGTCCCCGAATGTTTGGTCTCATTTTTCATGAAATGTAGGTATCGCAACAGTATAACATTGGTTAAAATAAAAAACCTTAATGGATTTCTTATTATTCGTGATAATGTAACGTAACGGAAACTGATACGTGCGCGAACTACGAGGGAAAAGTAGTGTTTTGTATTGAATGAATTTTTCGATGAAATGTGCGGGTTTATTTTTATACCACCGCAATATTTATTTGTGCTTCCTTATAAATATATAGTACTAGCTTCCGCCCGCGGCTTCGCCCGCGTGGTATGTCGATAAATAGCCTATGTCCTTCCCCGGGATGCCATCTATCTCCTTGCCAAATTTTATCGAAATCCGTTCAGTGGTTTAGGCGTGAAAAGGTAACATAGAGACAGAGAGACAGACAGACCGACAGACAGACAGACAGAGTTACTTTCGAATTTATAATATTATATTAGTAATATTCGTAATTAGTATATTATTATTCGTATATGAGTATTAGTTTGTTAGTATTAGTATGGATTATAATGACTATGCCCCATATGTTGGCTTGTCTTGTAACAATATTTTGATTTAAAAGTGTCCGTGATGTTTCTTGCCCGTTCTTATTCATTCATTGGAATGGGCAACTAGCTTCATATTTCTGACTGACCAACTCCTTGACAATTCAAAAGTGCCTGTAAATGGTTTAATTGAAATAAATGCTTTGAACGTGAGTTTGAGTTTGAGTCCAAAGTGTCCATAATACCTGCACTTCTGGCGATCTAAAAAGCGCCACTGATGCCGCGATTGGCATGGCCAGTGTCGCTAACTACTGAGCTCAAATCATATAACAATTTTCCATCGAAAAGAAGAAGTAGTAGGTAACTATAGATAATCTTTTACCTTGTTAACCTTCTCACCGTAAAAACGTATGATTGCTACGGCGCGCGTAGCCAACGCTACGAAATCTCGGCTATGTAAGCTACATTTTCGTAGCACCGATCCGTTCTGCCCAATACACAAATATGCGTACATTTTTTTGTGACATCATTATATTTAAGCAAAAGAGACGCTACAGAAACCCACTTTATAGACTACATAACAATTTATTGACCTCATTACTTTTTACGTTATTTTCGTCTCCCTCGAAAATATTTGAAGATGTAACTTCAAAGATTATTATTATGGCTTTAATATTTCTTTAGTCTTTGAATAAAGAGGGATATGTGGGTCGAGGCAGTCTTTTATATCATCAATTCCATTTTCTGTTTATGTGCCATGACGTACTTTATACATAGCTAATTCTTTATTTTACAATAACATACATAATATTATACTAACACATTTATTCAACTGTTATAACTTTTATATATAATCTAACACTAAAATTATCTACATAGCTAATAGATTTTTTCACTCATCAATTAGGAATAAAGTTATTGCCTGCAAACCTGTCAAAAGCACTCGAGCTGAAACTTTTTAAAGGAATTAATATTACTTTGTTATTTTTAAGTATAACCATATTAGTTTTTGTTTATTTAATTTTAAATACTTATTCAATACATTTTTTAATATTTTTGTATAAAAACCAAAAAAAAATATATATATAAAAAATAGTAACCTATTAGCATCAGGATCAGGGCTCTAGAGAGAGGAACCAGGAGTACTGCTTTCTGAATCAAGCCCTTGACCCAGCCGCACAATAAGAGCCTCCTGAGGTGTTGGTCGACCCATATTATTTCATTATTATAAATAAGAAACTGGATCTTTGACAGTCGTTACGGATCGTCAGAAGCCCGAAAGTCTGACAACCAGTCTTACTAAGGGGTATCGTATTACCCAGTTACTGGGTTGTGGAGGTCAGATAAGCAGTCGCTCTATGTAAAATACTGGTATTCAGCTGCATCCGGTTAGACTGGAAGCCACAACAGCCAGCAACATAGTTGAGAAAAGGCTTGGCAGATGATGAAGAAGACAATATTGTGACGCACACGAAAAATAATCTACTCTGATTCTGAATCTGGAGTGCTAGATACAAGGATATTTAGGCGCCCGAATGACATTGACTGGGATAGTAGTTGGTAAACATTTGTGAAATTATGTCACAGAAATTGTATAGACAAAACAAGATGGCGGCGGCGACGTCAGTTCCGATTTTGGGCACGCGCCAAAATAATCTTATAGCTTTGTACATGTCTGTATTTGTCTATGCTAAATGTTCAAAATGATCATAAAGGTTACATCAGCCCGCCTTGTTTCCCGAAGGGTTGGGCAGAGATGTACCTATAGTACACCCACATTTCGCCAGTTATTTTTAAGGTTCAGATAATAGGGGGCGAGACAATTGCCGTCAACCGGGCACAAATCCAGATTCCGGGCTACCACTGAAACAGTCAGATGGAAAAACCCAATAACACTATGCCGGACCCGGGAATCGAGCCCAGGACTTCATGCTCAGCAGTAGCGCTTGCGACCACTAGATGGTCAATTGAAAATTATAATACCGACTAATAACTGTCATCATTAAATAAGTCGATAGCGCACCCAAAATGCGAATTACGGCCGCTCATTTGAATTAAAAAAACGCTCCAAGGACCATTGTAGAGGACCAACGATTTAATATTATTAAAAAATGAAGATAATCCGACGGTATAATGATCCCCGCATTATTGAGGTGGGTGAGGATCGTAGACAGAGGATGGCGAGAAGCAATGGGGATCATTTAACATGTCGCCTCCGAACAGCCCGATAATTGGATTCATTGCTCGCCAAGAGAAATATAGAGGCCATTTATTGCCCCAGGACGTATTGACGACAGTAGGACCAGATAATTCTGTAACATTAATAACCTTATATTATTGCTTTGTTCCATCTTGATACTGATTATACTGAATTACCAGATATTTTGGGCGAAAATCTTATTTCACCGACATTTCTCTCTAATGAACGGGGAAATGAAACCTATTGACGCCGTCAGATATAAAACACGTTTAGGCAAAATAATTTCATTTCAATGCGGTTTGAAAATGAGAAAATAGCAACTGGGTACGATGCTTCTATAAATAATTATTAATAACTAAAGTCCCGTGTGCTTTTAAGGAACTTGTAATTTATAAAATAAATAATGTTTAATATTAAACGGATAAAACAAGAGCCATTATTTTTTATTAAATATTTAAAAATGGTATATTTTAATTTCCTACCATTTCAACGTTACCAAATTATTCAATAACGATTTATCTTCGTCAACGAGTTATTGAATTCTTGAAACGTTTTATAATCTTGGCTTGAAGATGGATAATACCTGCCACGGATTCAAGGCACCAATATTGAATCCTTGAAATCCTTTGTTTGTTATTGAATGAGAACTGATAGTCGCTATATGTACTTGTCTATTGTTATTAAGATTCGTAATTTTTGGTATTTTGATCTGCGCATTGGTCTTTCATAAAGATTTATATATTATATAGTCCTCCAGACCGTATTTCGGCCACGGGCGGGTGATATTATAGTGCACAAGTGTGTGCACAGACACAGGTCCACTCTCTCTTCCCTTACTCTCATAATCCAATGGGACTGCAATCCGACACGACCGGAGAGAGATCAGGCGCAGGACCAACGGCTTAACGTGCTTTCCGAGACACGGGGGTATCACACCGCCAACTTCCAAAATCCGGGCTGTTGACTGACTAAGAAATTCCTAATGGGAAAACCCAATAACACTTTGCCCGACCCGGGAATCGAACCCAGGACCCCACGCTCAGCAGTCGCGCTTGCGACCACGAGACCAACGGGGCAGTTAAAAAAGTTAGTTTCAAAAAGATTTACGTAGACAACAAAGATATAGGCCAGCAAAATCGGCCAATGTTCCCACTGCTGGGACACAGGCCTCTTTTCTTCGAAGCGGCTGTGGGCCATAATCCACCTCCCAGGCCCAGTGCGGGTCGATAGATGTCACATGTCTTCGAATTTTTGGTTCTAGGACATGCCGGTTTCCTTATGATGTTTTCCTTCACCGCATTTAGAGCAGTGGTGATGAAATAATTTACACAAAGTAAAGCGCCTGTGTTGGCTACAACTCGTAAGTCGATATGGTTCATGTACAAACGCCTATTGTGTTTTTGTGTACACGGATCATCCGCCCCTTAATGAAAGAAAAACGAACAATATTATATTACTTGAATTGTTTCAACACATTGACCATCTATTTGTATCGCTTTTGTTCAGTCTATAGTTTCTAGGTATTTCGACGTATTAATTTACTCATTTTCTATATTGTTTGGCTCAGCTATTGTTGCTGAACAAAATAGATCTTATCGTACTTTAGTCTCTTAAGATAATATAAATAATAACATTGATTAAAAAATAAAGTCAAAGTCAAAGTCAAATAATTTATTTCAAGTAGGCACTTTTGAACGTCAAAACAAAGAAATAGAACTGATTCTAGTTACCCCTTCCAAAAGGAAGTTTTCGTATGGAGAAGAATGGGCAAGAAACACCACCGTTACTCTTTTAAAAATGTTTTACAATATTTTGTATACATGATTTATATAATTATATGTGAAGACGATGCACCTACAATAAGATTACTGTACCAAAATAGGTAAAAAGAATTATAAATGGAGCAATGATAAATAAATTAATTACCAGATACATGGTGCTCACATATTTACAAAGATTGTAAAAATATACGATATTACAATAGTCCTAACATTGTTACAAGTAGTACTAATAAGTCAGTGCGTGAGTTTAAGTAATAACAGAGTGTAAAAGTCTATGATATACAAATATTAAAATAAAAAACTAAATTAGCTATCAGTTTGATTTTGTCGACTCTAAATTGTCCTATGGAGCAAGACCATTATGTTTCCAAGCATTCTTATCTTGGATATAATCCTCTAATTTGTAATAAGCTTGTTTACAAAGTGTACTTATTATATGAGTTTTAAATTTTCTTTCATTTAATTGCAATATATCACAAGGTATTTTGTTATAGCATTTAACGCAGTACCCTATAAAAGATGTTTGTACTTTAGCTAATCTGAAAAATGGTTGATCTATTTTATCTTTATTTCTAGTATTAAAATTATGTCAGTTAAACAGTTCACTTGGATGAAACTGTACCAAGAAGTATGTACACACGGCTACACATCAAGCTATACATTTCCAGTTTACGCTGATCTCGCTGTGTATAGGATTTCCGTACAATGCGAGGTCAGCTTACCTACATTTGTTATTTGGGACCTCCGATTTGACATACTGTTATGACTGTGAACTAGAATGTAAGTGTGTTCAGCCGTTCTATTGTGTAAAAATCTGAAGTAAGCTAAGGGGTCAGTTCACACCGAGACGTGACGTGACGCGCACTTTTTTATTTTCCGATACAATATCGAATTTATTTAATACACAATAAGGTACATGCGCTCCGCAGCACCACGCCTCTCAGCATACTTTGACACGTGTCAAAGCTCGCACTGAAATTTTACCTTTTCGTGAAGAAAATAAGTTCGATAATTGTTAAAAAGTGTGCGCAGAGTCGCGTCGCTTCACGTCGTGGTCTGAACTGACCCTAATAGTGTCAATCCTTAGCATCAGGTAAAATGACAGATCACTTCACATAAGTTTTCACATGAGATTTTTACCCAATAGACAGGTAGACGCGGCGGTAACTGCGCGGTTCTAGAACCGTGCAGTGTATCGGCTACTTATTAATCTGAGAGAGTCCATTCAATATCATTTGGGAAAATTCCAGGATATTTTTATCATCAAATCATTTAGTTTGCGAGTTTATTTGTTGCAAATATACATTGTTTTCTACTATTAAAAATAGAAAAGCAACATTATATGTACAACATAATAATAATAATGTAGATTTAGCTTTAAATTTGCAAATTAACTCAATTTGCAGAATAACTCGAAAACATTGGCTTTGTCATGGGGTCCCAGCTCGAAAAAATTATAATTAGTCTTGAAAAAAAATCATAGATGGCAGCATAATGTAACAATTATGAAATTAACAATCACTAAAAAGCGTTATACGGCAAATTTTGGCTGAAGTAATATTAGTAAAAATCAAAACATCTTTGTTTAATGATGATTTATGTATTTACACTCATAAATCTCGTATTTTCAACAAAAAACTTAAATTAAGCCTTTTACTTCAATTCGAATCCTTAGAATGATAAAGTAGCCATCTGTTAATCATTTTGTTGAGAGCTCTTTGCAATAGATGACGTTTTACTCAAGTGATAACAGGTCACTTTAAACTTAACTTATAGTCGTTTCATTAAGGAAAATCAAACAACATTTTTTTTTAATCTAGTACGTAAAGTACTAGATTAAAAAATTTTTTGTAGAAATATAAGAATTGAAAACCTAGGAAGAAAAAACGTAAAAAAAGGAAGAAAAAAATCTAGGAGTCTTGCCTAGTACCCAGTCAAGACTCCTAGATGGCGTTTTAAAACTACATTCTCTGGCAATTAGTAAGTCGCTGATGCTGCCATCTGTCAAAAAAATGGAGGAAAAAAATAGCCAGCTCAATAGCCAGACTTAGGGTGGTGTCATTTCTTTGTATGAGATTGGGGTATCTGTACGTAGTATTATAATATCTGTGGCTTTGTTAATTAATGGTAATCTTCATGTATGTATTATTTTAATTAATTGATGCGAAATAACTATACGTATCCTACGTATATTTATTACCTACGTCTGATTTTTTACGTTAAAATATATAACAGTAAGAGTACCACCCCTAAAAGAATAAAATACTTCAAACAGTGAGTACCACCCTTAAAAGAATAATCTTTTTTAAGCTCAACTTCTACTAATGCACTTTCCCAACTAGTAAGCGCTGGAAATCTCTCAAAATATATCCCCGAGTGTGGATCATTCCAAACTTAAATATCTTAAGTAGAACATGTACTTAATCAGGGACTTTCTTTACTTAGTACTATTTGTTTGGTGCAGCACTACTTACCGAAGCTAGTAAGTGCTTATACTAAACAGTACTTTGAAAAATAAACCATTGTCTGGATTGCTGGTAGCAACTGCTTTTGTGTGAATTGTTTTTGTTATTGCGCTACTGACTTTATCTTGTACTGTGCAATACTAAATGTATGTATATAAAGACACATATTTATTAAACTAGTTGTATTCGCAGTCTTACTTACTCTTGAGAAAGGATATTTATTTCGTGACTGTGTTTCTCAATGGCGAAAAACATTAATGAAATTAAATGAAATCTTTTAATGTCCAAATATAAATCCACTTTAGTGCAGCTTTCAATAAATACACACAAAGATAACATAATAAACATACAATACCATACATATAACACAATCACATAACATGTACCTTATAAAAATAAAAGAAAAAGAAAGAAAAATATTTTATTTGGGACAAAATAATGTCATCTAAAATAATTCTAAATAATCGGCGTGTGGTAAGACTGCGACCTTATAATATAAGGGGCTTTTTTTTTGGGGTTTTTAAATCGTCAAATGACTCAACCCACCCGTGTTCCTTCAGTTGCCTGTTGCCAAGGTCCCGGTATCCCTTTCGGACTTTCCCGCAACTATATGTAAGGGGCTGTGGTTCCATTCTCGTACCGTAGTCACCAAAGAATTGGCCGATTGATAAGTAAACCACTGGCCACACTGAGGCGTATCCCGCGCGGGAATGATTAAGAAGTCACGCGACCATTCGCGCCAGTTTAAACACCTCCGTACAAGTTAGTTGACACGATCAGCGCCAGCGAATTTTGTCCCGCATCCCGCGCGGGATTCACTTGAGTTTGCCAAGAGCTTTACTGTGAACACTTTTCAGTTCGACAGACTGGATTTCGTATCGCTAACACACGGTTTTCATAATAAACGTATCAATACTAAGTGATATGAATAATCAATGTCCAACTAAATTGTATCAACGCAATGTAATCAATGTAGGTAATCAGTGTCAATGCAATATTATTGTGGCTACGGGTACTATTCTGATTACCGATAATACCATTATTTGTGTATTGCTTAAGGTAAACCTTTTCCCAACTGTTGGGTTCAGCTTTCAGTCTAACCGGATGCATCTGAATACCAGTATTTTAAATGTAGCGACTGCCTATCTGACCTTCACAACCCGTATGGGTATTACGATTCCCCTTGGTAGGACTGGTTGTCAGATTTTCGGGCTTCTGACTACCCGTAACGACTGTCTCATCTACGAATGACAGCCGGGACCAACGACAAAACGTGCTTTCCGAGACACGTAGAGGTCTCGGTATGTAAAGAAATAGAAAGAAAAATATTTATTTATTTATTAATCACCAACTTGCACTAATAGTAGTAAGACAACAAACATACAAGTTATAGGCTAATACATCCTGACATAGGTTAGGTTATGTAAAGATGGTCACCCATCCATGAACCAAACTGGGCAGCGTAGCTTAACCTGATCAACCCGCCGTGCGGCTGTTATTACTTAGCCACGAGTCCCGATAAAATAACGCAATCAATCGCTTCTCTTACAGAACGAATCATGAGGAAATTGTTTACAAACCAGTGTACCGACTGTTTGGCGAGCCTAGCAAGTGGCAAGTCAACTGGGAAATAGGTCAATCGGCTGTTTGCCGGCAATAAGTTACCGACTGCTTACGCACCGCTGCAGTCGTTGACTTACGGGGATGCGCTAAGGTAGCTCGCGAAATTCAAATTTTCTTATTTTTTTTGCAATTCGCAGGTCAGTCTCAGGTTGTATGTTGATAAAATATGATTCGCGACCATAACAAATATGGTTTTACAGAATTATAATCATTAGAACTACTTTTCGTGTTTGTCTCTATGTCCGCGTTGTTCTTCTAAATCACACAACAGATTTTGATGAAGTTTTCACCAAGTTTATTTGTATAATACGTTATATATAACTAAGAAATGTCGATCTCGATTTTTCAAGTCGTAAAATCGTGCGAAGCAGGAACAGTCGCTAGTACCGTTTATACTTTCATATGCATTTAATAAAAGCTGTCATTTTGTATGTATGTAAAGATGCAATAATTGATCCTTACAAGCTGCTGCAGTCATTAACTCAACATATAACTGCCTGACGTGAAGCAACATTGTTTGAATATAATGACACGAATGTAGAACGTACTCGCAACGTACCTAACGTTTCCCATTTCCGAACTAATATATAATGTATTGTTCACTGTCATTGATTGTGACAGATATTAGTTCATGTTTGAGAAGAGGTTAGTAATATCTTATGTCTATTATTAATATTGGTAGATTATTAGACTATATACATTGACAGGCAGTGAGCCAATGATCTAAATTATTATGCCTATGGAATAGTGGTGGCCCAGTGGTAAGGGCCGCGACTAACGAATTGTAGGTCGTTAGGTCCGAACCCAGACAGGCTCCTTACTTTGAGTAAGTTATTTCTTCACCATTGCTCTCAAAACGGTAAAGGAAAACGGCACCACCGGACCCGCGTGGTAGATTACGGCTTACTCCCTCTCGCCGAGAGTAGGTGTATGTCCCAGCAGTAGGAACATTATAGGCTGAGTATGTATAAGCTATAAGCCTATAGGTACAACATTTGAAACATGTTCAGTCCACCAGCCAGGATATCGGAATCACTTTTACACGTAACATTCAAAAATATTAAAACAAGCTAGATGAGGTCGGCGTTTCCTATCTGACTAATCTGAGAAGAAAGGCCGAAACAAACTCAGACGTCGCAGTCTATTTTAAAGTCCAGAAATAATCTTAGTCAGGCCATAAGAGGACCATGTAGATTAGCGTCTGAAATGGTATTTTTAGGAAAGAACCACACAGATTTGAGTGGACCTGTCCAGTCAGTGCAAGCATTTGTCAGTAATGGTAGAGCTCAACTCAGAACTTAAGGAGCTCAACGACTCGAAGAAGAATACCAAAGAAAGGACATTTGGGTAGGCCGCATAAAGTACTCAAACTGCCAGACCATCGGTAAAACTAACTGAGTACGAAAATATGTAAAAATAAAATAAAAATCCACATAGTCCTGTCCTCACATTCACAATAATTAATCAACATTGTCATAGGAACAGCGGAATATCAGCTTTCTCCTTAAACAATACTACATTACTGCGAATAATTTACGTAGTAACTTCGGCTTCATATTGTAAAACGTTTAATACATTAAGCACTTAATATAAATCAGTTTCACGTTTCTCTCTTTTAAAGCATTTTTAGTAAATCTGGGACAACAATGGCGAGCTTAATCCCTAAATATTGTCGCTTAATCCCGTATTTCAATTGTACTCAATAAAATGTTTGTGTGGCTTAAAGAAAATTTATGGACGTTTTTTATAAAAAGCTGCAATGTTCGAACAACAAAAGCATCAATTTACAATATTTTTTTCTTACTTTTCTTGCCTCATAATCGAAATCTGATAAAAAGTCAGTATACAAGCATAAAATACTAGAAAAGAAAAAATATAACGACTAAAAATATTTTATCCTAGAATGCAAAATTAAATAACAAGACTTCATCTTGATCTGAAATTAAAAGAAAACATGACTGTGTGTTTATTTCATAAATTGGTACAACGACGCGGCAGATTCGGTTATAGATACTATCGAAAGATTACCTTAGCCTTACCCCGCGTCCTATTTAAAAGCGATCATCGCGCGAACACGCGCGTGCGTGCATATGTCACTTTTTGTTCGGCAAAACTGAAAAACGCCCTCTGTCGGCATGACTATGCGTTCAGGTTCATCGAACAAAAAGTAACATACTTATATGACGGCAACATTCGCGTATTCGCGCGATGATCGCTTTTAAATAGGACGCGACCTTAGAAGCATGATTTTATTAATTATTATACTCTCGCTTTAAAACCATGTTTAAATCATTATAATATAATAAATCATATTTCACATCTTCGAATCTAACACAACAACAGAGATATTTTCCTTACAATCAACGATAGGAACTTCAAAGATAAACACAGGTTTCGGACACAGGTTTCACTGTAACCGTATACCTCCGTAATTGTCCATCGGACCGGGGCGAAGTGAGCCTTAGTACGAAACAAGTTAAAAGCGTCCGAAGCATCGATGTTCCTAATTCAAAAGAGTAAAAGGATTTGCTATTTTTCGCTCCAATCACGACTTTTTAAACATTAGCCACATATAATATCTTGTTTAACCATTTGTTCACACTGGTTTACATAAATATCCGGCACGACGAAACGTTTTTGTTATTTGATGAGATTCAACGGCTCTTTTTTACTTATCCGTATTTTTAACCCCCGACGGAAAAAGAGGGGTGTTATAAGTTTAACGTGTGTATCTGTGTGTCTGTCTGCGCCATCGTAGCTGCCAAACGGCTGAACCGATTTTGTTTTTTTGGTTTTGTTTGAAAGGTGACTTAATCGAGAGTGTTCTTAGCTATGATTCAAAAAAATCGGTTCAGCCGTTTGAAAATTATCAGCTCTTTTCTAGTTGATGAATGGATGTGAGCATCTTCCACAGGTCTAATCGATTGGAAATTTAGAATTCTCTTATTTCAATGATATGAAAAGAATATATTATGTAGTAACCTTGAGCTGATGCTACAGCATCACCAGAAATTTGCAGGATACCCAACTCCCTCTCGAACTTACAGCAGAGGTATCGTGTTTGGACTCATTGGAAAGGTCCCAACAAATAGGTTACAGATAGATGATGATCAAGGTCTGATGATGGAGTAGGAAAGATAAATGATAGTAAATTAGTAGGTAACAAGCTTCACTGTGGAAAAAAACGTACAGCTACGCAGCTTTCGGCGAGCTGCGTGTTGATTGTAGCGTTTCTACGAGTAATATCATATAAAATTTAAAAAGCTGGAAATAAAGATTAAATTAAAAATTTAAAAAAACCCCCGACAAAAAAAAAGCGTCTAAAAAGTAAAAAAATAATATCATAAACGTTGTAGGTAATATTTTGATCCAAGCGTCGCCGTCGTCGTGTCGGAGGACGGCTAATGAAAATAGGAAGTTAACAGCAGCTATCCTTTCTACAACAGCATACATTCATTATGCCTAGTGTGTGTTGGCGTTTGCATTAGCCGTCCCCCGACACGACGACGCTTGGATCAAAATATTACCTACAACGTTTATGATACTATTTTTTTACTTTTTAGACGCTTTGTTTTTGTCGGGGGTTTTTTTAATTTTTTTCACGATCGTTGAGCGTGTCAATACATTTGCAGCAATTTCAGGGCCACTAAAGAAAAAAATAACGTTTCGTCAAAAACCCGAAGACGTTAACTTTTTTTTTTAATCTTTCCTAACAAAAGGGGGTTTTTATCCATAATGGATATGGCGACTCCATCGTACGTTATCAACTATTTAACTTTTATTAACTATAATATGAATGTTAACGTTTTTGTCTTCGTCAATGCCTCCCTGCCTTGCACTAATTCGAAGAGTGTTGACTGATGGAATCTTTAACTTGTGTCGTGTTATACTCACAGTAAAGTTAGGTCCGATACCTCCTCGTATGTATTGAGTTCGATCCGAATGAAATTATAATTAGTTTAGTTCAGGTTTACTGAAACGTCAGTTAACGTTTATGAATTAATAACTTACGAGCGCTGAAGGGTAGCTGTGTGTACAGGCACGAGCTTATAATATATTTCTGACATTTTGCTGTCAGATTTTTATGCAGCCTAAGTGATGTCAGATATTTTTTATCACAACGAGGTATCACGTTTTTCTGAATTTAACTAAGTAGGCAGGTAGATTACATATTTTTTTGAAACCGGTGCAGCATCTTATGTTGCTTCGATGTACAATATTTGTGCTGCCACTTGTTTAAGCATTCCATAAATGATCATATTTGGCATCAGCTTAACGACAGATATTAATGGATGCCTCATAAAGTCAAATATTAGTATGGTAATAATAGTAATATATGCTCGTGACAGTACATTCAAATACATTTGGAAATGGTGAAAATATTTATGTTTCGGAATTTTGTGCATTCGATTGGACTTTAACGATACCGATATCCTAGTTCTTAGATCGGGTTTAGTATGTACACATTAGGATTGTGTTTGGTATTCTCCGCATACAGATGGCCACCCAATGAAAAGCAATCGCTTTTAGGGTTCCGTAGTCAACAAGGAACCCTTATAGTTTCGTCATGTCCATCCGTCTGTCCGCGACTTAGCTCTGAGACTGTTGGTTCTAGAAAGCTGTAATTTGGTAAGAGTATACATATAAATCACGCTGACAAAGTGGTAAAAAAAAATCGTATCGTTTTAATTGACGATGATATATCTATGCGGTGGCTTGTTAATTTCTCAATATGGTCTGTTTTATTTATATCTATACGGTGGCTTGTTAATTTCTCAATATGGTCTGTTTTATTTATATCTATACGGTGGCTTGTTAATTTCTCAATATGGTCTGTTTTATTTATATCTATACGGTGGCTTGTTAATTTCTCAATATGGTCTGTTTTATTTATATCTATACGGTGGCTTGTTAATTTCTCAATATGGTCTGTTTTATTTATATCTATACGGTGGCTTGTTAATTTCTCAATATGGTCTGTTTTATTTATATCTATGCGGTGGCTTGTTAATTTCTCAATATGGTCTGTTTTATTTATATCTATGCGGTGGCTTGTTAATTTCTCAATATGGTCTGTTTTATTTATATCTATACGGTGGCTTGTTAATTTCTCAATATGGTCTGTTTTATTTATATCTATACGGTGGCTTGTTAATTTCTCAATATGGTCTGTTTTATTTATATCTATACGGTGGCTTGTTAATTTCTCAATATGGTCTGTTTTATTTATATCTATACGGTGGCTTGTTAATTTCTCAATATGGTCTGTTTTATTTCAAAACATTGTTAAGGATAAGTTTGTTGGAAGTACTTCAGAAATATTTTAATGAGCGCTCCTATAATTATACCTAAGTATTTTATTTCAAGGATTTCGGTAACTATGTACCAAAGTTTATAAAATAAATCTAGTAACTTCTTGATAACCTTAATAGGCCGTAACCAACAAGAAATATGTTATAACCGAAATTCTGGCGGAATTTAACATCAACATTATTTTAGATGTAGTAACTAGTTTAAAACGAAGCTTATCAAAGTTCCTGAATTCGGAATAAATTTACCTTTACCCAGTCAGTAAACACTACGCGAATAATTCGTTTTACTTTGAAAACTTTGCTGTTTGCAAAAGTAATTGAAAAGTTGCCAACAACTGTATTTTATGATGATATGGCATGATGTTATTGGCTTATTACCCGACTTCCCCAGAAGGAGGGTAATGTTTTTCCAGAGTATGTATGTAGGTATGTATGTCTATTGCTTTGGAACGCTCTGTAGCCTAAACGGCTTGATAGATTTTAACATTAAGGAGTTGTCGTTAAAATGGTCTTAATTGCGGAAGATACTTAAGCTATATAATATTTATATATATTATTTCATCTGCAAATACTAAAAAAGGCAGGGGTAGGTTTTTCAATAAATTATAATAATATTGGTATCAAATAAAGGCTAGTAATGAATAAAGCTAGTAGTGGGGCAGAGTCGACGGCGCCGGCCCTGGACCGCATGTTTATGTATACGAATGGATATCGCCCATGCGCCGCACCGCCACCACACCGCCGCCGCGCCACCACTAGTGCTGAACCGGCACCGGCGCTCCCGCCGCGTATATTTTACATTTGAATTATGAGGTGTTCTGATTATTTTTTCATTTTGCCTTCCAGTGCCGTCAAAGTCAAAGTCAAATAATTTATTTCAAATAGGCACTTTTGAACGTCAAAATAAAGAAATAGAATTGATTCTAATTGCATCTTCCAAAAGGTAGTTTTCGTATGGAGAAAAATGGGCAAGAAACTCCACCGTTACTCTTTTAAAAATGTTTTACAATATTTTGTATACATGAATTATATAAGTGCCATATCGGTGCGGCTCCGGCCTAATAATAGATCGTCATTAGTCTACGCCTATAAATTTAATAGTATGACTGAATATTTGGTTTCACTCTATATAATGAAAAAGATATTGAGAAATTCAATCTTTTTTCAGTTTGTTAAAACAACGCGCACTTTTGCAGGATTTAATTTACAGAATGTGTATTTTTAACAAAGCTGTACTGCCTTCAAATCGTCATCCACACAATTTATCTTCCACTCGGTCCTTTATTTCTTAGTTTTCTCTCGGAAAAAATCACGGACGAGCGCAGACATCCCAGTTTCTCAGACTTTCAGACTTTAACACATAAAACAACAAGATAGACTCCTTCCATTTTTATTTTCTAAAGATATAATACCTACCTACATAATCTCACTGCAGCGATGGAGACTTGAAGAAATGGAGAGCACATCTTGACACTAACGCTCATTATCATTGCACACATTCAACACTGAATTTAAAAGCTTTGTTCGGAATTCTTAGAAGGTGTAACGGATATAGATGATAAGAACGGATATATGATTCCTAAACATGGGATACTTTTTATCCCGTTAGGTACATGCAGACGAAAAGTCATAGCCTAGCCCGTCATGGTCTAACCATTATGCCTCATCCAAATCCGTTCAGCCTCTTTAGTGTGCATGCGTAACAAACAAACACCTTTCGCATTTAAATTATATTATCATAACATCACGCTTGTATTTCCCAAAGGATTAGGCAGAGGTGTACCTATAGCACACTCACATTTCGCCATTTTTAAGTCCCACGGATCATTATTATCTATTCACTATAATCCTTTTCCTAACAAAACCTATCCTCTTTCGAAATCCCTTGGCACTTTAAAATAACCGAAATAGTCCGTGTTACCCGTCTGTATGATAACACGGCGGAGCGGTCCCAATAGAATTTCCTTCGGTAATATTTTAGTATGGAACCTTAAAAACGAATAATATCCGGAAACATATCTCGTGAGACGGCCGACATTGGTCAAACGGAGCAATGCATGTAAAGAGAAGTCCCTAAGGCATTTAATATTGGAATGTTTGCGTGTAAAGCTGATATCAGACGGTTCACTTTCTGTCCATAGTTGCCGAAGAAACACAAAATTCATCGAAATTGAAAAATGAATTCATTAGTCAACGATGTTTGGTTTCTCCCTGGCCTACCGAATGACTGAAAAATTAAACGAAAAGAGCAGATGAACATTCATCTCACTAATACTAATATACTAATAATACCAATACCTATGCTAATAGTAATATATACTAATACTAATAATATAATAAAGTTTGTTTGTATGAAAGGGAACTCCCAGTCGGATTTGAAAATTCTTATGGCATTGGATAACCCCATTTCTTGAGGAAGGTTATAGGCACATTATGCCATCACGCTACGACACTTAAGGACCGACCTAAAAGAAAAGAGTCAGAAAGAACGCTACGCGAAAACGAAGTAATAGCGCGGCCGGGCGATGGGATGCGACGCGGTGGGTCGGGGGCTGAAAGATGCGGAAGAAGTCAGGCCCTTATTTGTTTTTTTCCTCCGCTCAACTGTCGATTGGCTTTCTAACGGCCGATAACAATTAAAATTCTATTTTGTCTCATTAATCACAGTTGGAGGTATTCACCTTCACTCGAGTGAAGCGTATGATAACAGCTTAACTATCGGTGGATACCAACTTACTTATTTGTATAGACACGGCATATAACCCAATAACTGACAACTGTGTTTACTTATTACTTATATATCATCCTTCTGATCTCTTGCTACCTAATTCAGGAAGGTCGTTCAGGAGGGACGTTCATCGTTCCTTCTCGACTTGAATTTGCTCACCGAATGAGATGTACCGACTAAATTCAATCAATTTTTTTTTTAAGTTTATAAATAGCTTCCGCCCGCGGCTCCGCCCGCGTGGTATGTCGATAAAATGTAGCCTATCCTTTCCCGGGATGCCATCGATCTCCTTGCCAAATTTTATGGAAATCCGCTCAGTGGTTTAGGCGTGAAAAGGGAACATACAGACAGACAGACAGAGTTACTTTCGAATTAATAATATTAGTGAACCCCATAAACACCAATTCAATTTAGTTCAAAATACGTTTACAATAAGATTATTCGACACGATATTTAAACCCAATTTGACTTTTGAACCAAACACAGCTAACTTTCGTACAATATTATAAAGCAATCCACAAGGGTAAAGTGTGAGAGCTTCGACGAATCCCAGGCATTCCCAGGTCGAGAGTTTCCGATGCTAATACAGGACTTTTATTACTTTGCATTAGAATATCGAATATTCTCCTTTGGAAGCTGGATGCGCCTTTATTACCATATCATCTGTTCGGCGGGAAATCTCTCAACTTTAAGCTGAATGTTTTTAATCATGATTGATTTTTAAGTGCACAACGTTAAGGGATTTGTGGATTTTTTGTGAATTGAATTATGACATAATTATTTGTTTTGTTTTTTTTAATGTTTTCGTTTTTTTCCGTTTCGGCGTTGATTATATTTATAAAATTTTGAATTAAGGAGCAACTGTAATCATGTGCGTATGTCTGTCGTACCTAAGGACTGACGGCGTCGCCGAGCCGGGCCCAGGAAAGGGAGGTTAGACGATCTATACGCGTCCCGCAAGGCTTGGATCGAGGTGGCTCTAGAAAAGGATGCTTGGAAGAATTTTTGGGAGGCCTTTGGTCAGCAGTGGGACAGTGTAGGTAGGCTAACATAAAAAAAGTAAACATAGCTTTAATTAATTTAATTGACAGCTTCCAGTTGGGGTCGGCTTCCAGTTTAACCGGATACAGCTGAATACCTGTATTTTACATGGACTGACTCTATCTGCTGTGTTAATTTAATGTAATACAATAATAATTACATAAAATGTTTGTTTCGCAAATAAGAATACGCCTTCTGCTATACTCTACAACCGAAATCAAACTCAAACTCAAAGCATTTATTTCAATTAAACCATTTACAGGCACTTTTTAATTGTCAAAGAATCGGTCAGTTAGTCAAAAAGTTGAAGCTAGTTGCCCATTCCAAATCGTAGATCTCTATGGAGAAGAATGGGCAAGAAACTCCAAGGACACTCTTTTAAAAATGGATATAGATATTACAAAATCCTGGGTACAGTATTCTTGGTGCTTCTATATGTGAGAACAATGTCAAATGAAAAATAATCAAAAACAATTCAAAATATAAGATTAAAAATAAGCCCTGGCAGATGAGAGATGACCAGTCTCAACTGACAGCGCCCGTTCACGAACATGACACGTGGATCAGCACCATCCAGCTCAACCATTTTGTAGGGAACCGAATGATCCAACACACGCGCCACCATCAGCGAGACATTTAAGTGAGTATGACATACTCTCATCTGCCATACTCTTTCAAGTCAATATAAAACATGATACCATATTAAACGGCTCCATGGTACTCACATTTACAAAATTGAAAAAATACTTCTTATTTATACATAACTATAATTTGCAATGTACTTGAGAGATTAATATAATAGAATTTAAAGAAAAAAATAAACATTAAGTTTGTAAAGTCAGAAAAAAAAGTGAACGTGTTTAATTGTCTCTCATTCGTTACTAGAAATTCAGCTAACCCTAACTTTAATTTATTATTTCATTCCATCGGAAGAAGTTCTAACGCTTTATTTTATCGACTTCTGCTTTTATTATGAAGGCACCTTTTTCTATTTCTCCGCAGTTGAGTTGGGAACTCAGTCAAAGCTCGACTTCGTTTTCTTTAATAAAACTTTGCCCGCGCCGGAGCTCCGAGTAAGCCGGAGTAAAAATACAGAAGGACGGTGTAAATCATAACTATTGAGAAATACCTACGTAACCATATTACTTGATTTATTACTCAATCTGCCTTTTCACAACTATGTTTGGGGTCGACTTTCAGTCTAACCGGATGCAGCTGAATACATGTTACATGGAGCGACTGCCTATCTGACCTCCACAACCCAGTAACTGGGTACCCCTTGGTAAGACTGGTTGTCAGACTTTCGGGCTTCTGACGACCCGTAACGACGGTCAACGATCTATGAATGACTGGTATAAATGGTCATCCACGGACCAACCCCAGCAAGCGTAGCTGAACGATTAATAGCGTAGCGTTTTACCTATTAACCTTTTAAACGCTTACGTCGGATTTATCCGACAAATATTTTCGTGTCCTCGTTTAATCTGTTTTTTTATTTAATTATGCATTGCACATCCCTCTTTTTTGTAGGTATTTATTTTTCGATTTACTGTGCTGGGCGCTGGGGACACGACAACTGATATGAAGTCGGGCAGTTAAAAGGTTTATAAATATTATAATTCATAATTATGGTGTACATATTATATAGTATCTATCTATCTCTTATCATCACCCACTTCGTCTAAAGCTGCCACGTGTCTTCATACTTCGGTTCATAGTTCGCGGTGTGAGCCAAAGTATGAAAAGCCGCGGTAGCTACATGAGTGCCCAGTATGGCCTGCGCTTTAGCACGAACATTATCAGCCGGATCCTAAGTTCAAACTACATAATTTAGTATATTGCATACAAGTATCTAGGTAGTTACAATTAATTCACAGCTAATTGGTAAGTCAATCGGCCAATAATGCTCTCTAATACAGTAGAGACTGTACCGGGTTAATAATAACAGGTAACGTTGACATGACTACCAAACGATACTTCGACAAACGATACTACGACATGATTTTACTTACATTACGGTTCTCCGACACGTCTTTACTTCTACTTACTTCTACTCTACTTTACTTCGGCATGCCTTTAGTCCGACACTACTCTACTCCGACGAGACGTTGCTTCGACATGACTTTACTACGAAATGATGTGACTTCGACGACATCTTACTAAACCTACCTAACTACCTACCTAACTTATTTAACCTACGACAATAATGCTAGTTCGAGTTACAACAGTAATAACATTTAACGAATAAAAAACAGCTTTAATGTTTCAAAAATAAAGAATTAAATTTGTTTTCAATAAAAACCAAGATTGGTTTCTACAAAACTAATACCAATAAATACATCGAAATCATAATTGACTTTAGCTGGTAAATGTACATTCTGTGGTTGTAAGAACTTATACAAAGAAGTTCGAACAGTAGGTAAATGTTGTGGACAGAGTTTCGAAAATAAAAATTACGGTAAAATATTTTCTAAAAAGTCAAGTATTTGACACTAAAATTATATATAAAGCGAAATAAAAAAATATTATACAAAGGAAGGGCTTCTATGGCGTCAAAAAATTCTTCCGCATCGCTGTCAGTGGGAAACGTGCCCAAAAGGATGGCAATGCTGATTCTTTGACAGGAAAGATTTAATATTGATGAGTACAAACAGCAATTTACATTTTTATTGACATTTTGTTTGACGTTTCAGTCGAATGATCATTGATCAAAAGTGAGATTACAAATTCTAACTAAAATACATCATTGTTTGATGTGGGTTGAAAAGCTCGCATTTTTCATGAATAAATTAGTATCAATGGTGTGTTTATTTAATTAAAATATTTCAATTTATTCATCATAATTATTATGTCCTCTTTATTTCAAAATATTATAATATTCCAGGGTAATTGCGTAACACACTTACAATGGCAATGTCTTTCATTTTGACAGTTCAACATTCAGTACATTTTTTATATTTTTGTCAAATTTTATTTAAATTTTATTTTATTTTATTTTTATTACATAGGAACAACAAACAGCTACACTATACAATATTAAAAAAAGAAAAAACATCAATAACTTAAGTAATAATGTAGCCCACAACGCTGTCCACAGATTACCACCAATACATAAAACCTTAAAGTCACTAGGTGAACCGTTCGTGCAATTTTGCAAAATTTTGAAGCAATGGATGGATGGATTAGCAGTTTCCTTCAAAAATGTACTGTTTGTGGTTAAAAGTGTGTACAGTCACGGACTTTAATTGATGAGCCACCTTCAAACTTTTCAATTTTGCAGTTTCATACATTCACGAGATTACACGATTAAACACGAACTCAAATCGCACGCTCGGAAACAAGATGACAAATAAATTACTTTTAATCGGAACTATCCATAGAGGTTGACTTTATTAGTTAACCTCTATGGATATTTCCGATTAAAAGTAATTTATTTGTCATCTTGTTTACTTTCATACATTCACGAGATTACACGATTAAACACTAACTCAAATCGCAAGCTCGTAAACAAGATGACAAATAAATTACTTTTAATCGGAAATATCCATAGAGGTTGACTAATAAGTTCTCAATGATAAAAATAAATACAATGTTGCATTAAGTTTATCCAATCTATTTGATACGGACCTCCTTTGAATCATAGCTCATTAACTCGATAATTATGAAAACATAACTGAAGACAGTGACAGTTGAAATATCAAGATGACAAACAAATTACTTTTAATCGGAAATATCCATAGAGGTTGACTAATAAGTTCTCAATGATAAAAATAAATACAATGTTGCATTAAGTTTATCCAATCTATTTGATACCGACCTCCTTTGAATCATAGCTCATTAACTCGATAATTATGAAAACATAACTGAAGACAGTGACAGTTGAAATATCAAGATGACAAATAAATTACTTTTAATCGGAAATATCCATAGAGGTTGACTAATAAGTTTTCAATGATAAAAATAAATACAATGTTGCTTTAAGTTTATCCAATCTATTTGATACCGACCTCCTTTGAATCATAGCTCATTAACTCGATAATTATGAAAACATAACTGAAGACAGTGACAGTTAAAATATCAAGATGACAAATAAATTACTTTTTATCGGAAATAGTCTTATCCATAGAGGTTGACTAATAAGTTCATAATGATAAAAATAAATACAATGTTGCATTAAGTTTATCCAATCTATTTGATACTGACCTCCTTTGAATCATAGCCCATTAACTCAATAATTCTGAAAACTTAACTGAAGACAGTGACAGTTGAAATATCGATGTCAGAGAATTTCTCCGTACGCTAACGTTACTATGCAGCAGTAACCTAACAACAATTGTTTGTCGTTGCTAGGTTACTGTTGCTAGACCTGCAATTGGTTGACTTTGAGTAGTCACTGCTGTCAAGTTTGTAGTTCTGCTCTCAGGTTAGCCAACCGGTAAAGATATGAAATATAATTTTCTTCTTCTAATACGAAGACATATGACTTTGCGTGTCGGGAACCGAATAAACCCGATTTGCATTACACGGCTAAAATGCGAACAGTACCAGGTGGCTCATCAATTAAAGTCCGTGACTGTACTTAATTAAACTCGTGACATAGAAGACCGATTTGACAGCTAATAAAAATCGTTAGATAGAAAAAAAAATCGGTTTCTGAGACTTATTACACGTATGAGTACGAAACGTCAAATAGGACTTCTTAGATTGTCGCGAGTGTAGGGTGATGGCTGTAGGGCTGTAGGGTACGGCTTTGCCCCCGTGGATGTCGGTTAGTATAATATACCTTCCTCGAGAACCACTCTATTCAGCATTTGTGAAAACAGCAGGAAAATCGGTGCGGTGAGTTTATCGCGAACAGACAGACAGACGCGGCGGAGGACTTTGTTTTATAATATTATGTAGTGATTAGCACATGAAACATGGAGTATTCTATACAGGGTATGACCTACATTCTCGCCAAAATAAAAATTGTATAGCACCTTAACGCCTTTCTATTTCACATTCCAGATAATATTCTAGTATTACAACGGCTACACATCAAGCTATACATTTCCAGTTTATGCTGATCTCGCATTGTATAAGATTTTCGCACAATGCGAGGTCAGCTTATACTGGAAATGTGTAGCTTGATGTGTAGCCGTGTGTACATTAAAATATTCATACAAATGAATTCCTGGAGCTGGTTGTGAATTTCCTATGCAGTCCGTGTTTGATGCATCAACGGCGCAAAAGCAATACATTGCTGGTGAAAAAGTTGTGACATTAAATGGATTACCTTTGCAACTTTTTACTTTTAAAAATCGGTATGGCTTTGATGTACCTATGGCCGTTGATCGTTATCATTCTGTGAATCATTGAAATCGAGAATAATAATGTAGGTACAGTCACGAGCTTATCATGTGCCTAGCCTTTTCCCAACTATGTTGGAGTCGGCTTCCAGTCTAACCGGATGCAGCTGAATACCAGTATTTTACATGGAGCGACTGCCTATCTGACCTCCACAACCCAGTAACTGGGTAATACGATAGCCCTTGGTAACACTTGTTGTCAGACTTTAGAGTTTCTGACGACCCATAACGACTGTCAAAGATCATCGAGATGACAGCCGGGACCAACGGCTTAACGTGCTTTCCGAGGCACGGAGGAGTCTCGGTATGTAAAGATGGTCACATCCACGGACCAACCCCGGTAAGCGTAGCTTAACCTGATGGATCGACCCGTGCGGCCGTTATTACGTAGCCAATGAGCTTCTACAATCACGAGCTTATACTTCACATTTAATTCTTCTTTTCGTGTGGTTAGTGACTAACCTGGTGTCAGAGTTTTAAAGCCGCCCAAGGGCCTCTGACTTGGCTTCACATGCCGTCGAGAAATATCTCTCTGGCATGCTGGTTTCCTGACGATGTTTTGCCTTCAACGATTTTAAAGCAATTGATAATTATACAATACAAAAAGTCACATGAATCCGAAAAGTCAGAGATGCGTGGCTTGGGTTCGAACTCGAGACCTGCGACTTGGCAGTCATCGGACTGCCAAGTCGCAGGTCTCGAGTTCGCTATAGTCTACTGGTGTGACCATCGGGTCACACCAGTAGACTATCACTGCTTATCACACATTTAATAATTAATAGTTTTTAAGTGCGGCCAGAGGGTATCGTATTACCCAGTTACTGGGTTGTGGAGGTCAAATAGGCAGTTACTCCATGTAAAATACTGATATTCAGCTGCATCCGGTTAGACTGGAGCCGACCCCAATATATAGTTGGGAAAAAGCTAGGCAGATGATGAAGTGCGGGCAGAGCCGCAGACAGCAGCTAGTATAAAATAAATAATAAAGTCTCATCATCTAACTAGATACCTCGAAGCCGTTTGACAAAACATGGAGTAACTGCCTATCTGACCTCCACAACCCAGTAACTGGGTAATACGATACCCTCTGGCCGTACTTAAAAACTATTAATTATTAAATGTGTGATAACCAGTAGACTATCACTGCTTATCACACATTTAATAATTAATAGTTTTTAAGTGCGGCCAGAGGGTATCGTATTACCCAGTTACTGGGTTGTGGAGGTCAGATAGGCAGTTACTCCATGTAAAATACTGATATTCAGCTGCATCCGGTTAGACTGGAGCCGACCCCAATATATAGTTGGGAAAAAGCTAGGCAGATGATGAAGTGCGGGCAGAGCCGCAGACAGCAGCTAGTATAAAATAAATAATAAAGTCTCATCATCTAACTAGATACCTCGAAGCCGTTTTAAAAACGTATTTTCATGTCTCTATAATCAGTTCTGAGGCTAAGAATAAATCAACTTCAGCTTTTATGTCCAATAAAAGAATACCATCGTATTTTCCACGTAAATTCAAGAACTGGATAATAACTTCTGTGGGGTTAACGCAACTTTTTAGTTATGTTATTGTCACAGTAATATAAAGTACACTAGCTGTGCCCCGCGGTTTCACTCGCGTAGGTCTCGATCCCGTGGGAATATAGGGGTAAAACGTGTCCTATGTCCTATTCCAGGTCATGGTCTACCCGTGTGCCCATCCTCTCCTCTCTAGAGAAGGAAAAGTCGCGGAGACATATTCTGTCGCGGACTTTTTTTTAGAACTTTTAAAGAGGAACAATTCCATTATACATGATATTTACGTAACATAAACCGTTTACGCAGCGCACGCAACGGGAGCTCTCAAAAAGGAATAATTATTCCCGTTTTTGCAACATTTGTCATTTATGCTCCGCTCCTATTGGTCGTAGCGTGATTCTTTTATATAGCCTATAGCCTTCCTCAATAAATGGACTATCCAACACAAAAATATTTTTTCAGTTCCAACCAGTAGTTCCTGAGATTAGCGCGTTCAAACAAACAAACTCTTCAGCTTTATAATATTAGTAATTAGTCATTTATAATATTAGTAATATAATAAGTAATATTAGTATAGATTATTTTGTCTCGGCAGTGACCTTGACCTACGGCGGCTCGGTAGATAAACCTTCAATTCGTGCGTAACTGCTGCGCACTCTAGACGTTTGCGTTCTGAGATTTTACGCAGTAAGTGTATTTTATTCGATTGTTAGTGTGCAGTGCTAACAAGAATTATTGTTCTTTAGGGATTTAGGGACTTATGACGACATAGTTAATGGCACCTTGGAAAACTTACAGACAATTAAAACTGAGAGCAACTAACCTGCAGAAATATGGTCCTTTTTACAAAACAGCCCAAAAAGGAGTGTAATTATGAACGGGTTTATAGATAATCGTTGCGTAAAGTTAAGTAATGATCAGCGACGCGATCAGCGATGTTTGGTTTTTAACCAAAGATTTTTGACATTTAAACGTTTCTTAACTTTAGGCAATATCAATCTGTCTAACCTTTTCCCAACTATATTGGGGTCAGATTCCAGTCTAAAGCAGCTGAATACCTGGATTTTACATGGATCGACTGCTTATCTGACCTCCACAATCCAGTTACTGGATAACACGACTACTAGCTAGACTGGTAGTCAGACTTTTAGGCTTCCACCGACCCGTAGGTAACGACAGTCAAAGATCTACGAACGACAACCGGGACAAACGGCTTGACGCGTTTCCGATCAATCAATCAATCAATCAAAAATATTTATTTGCTAGAATATGGTACATAAGGTGTTACAGTAGGTTTGTTTCAGCATATCCTGCCACAACATGGCGTGCAAATGTATTCACAATCAGCGATGTCAATTAGTCTAACTTACCAATTACCGATTCTATTGATCTGTCTTCTAAATAGTCCTTAATTGTATAATAACTTTTAAATAGTAGTGTTTTGTAAAGTATTTTTTTAAACATTGTCAGCGGTAGGTCTTGAAAACTATTAGGTAAATGATTATAAATTATAATCGACATGCAGTATACATTTTTCTTAAATAATTTTAGTTTTATTTGTGGCAGCCGGCTTGCCGAGGAACGGAGGGGTCTCGATAAGTAGTGGATGGTCTTCCATCCATGAACCAACCGCGGCAAGTGTAGCTTAACACACAATCGACCCGAGCGGCTGTTATTATTTAGCCATGACCCACTCTAAACTTAACTTTAAGCAACGTTTATAAATAAAGGGATCAACCCACAGCTACCTAGAAAGAAGATTAGATCCAATATCGAGGTTTCGGAAACTACTCAACTGTTTCGTAGAACCTACCTAATTTCCATAGAGTTTCCCTTTTTACTGTCGTCGATCCCGCAAATAGGATTCGCGGATTTAGGGATAATCTTCCTTACAATACCGAGCTCACGTAAGTGAAGCCGTAGCGTGAGAACATGAAATACATATCAAATAGATCATATAACTGAGTACCTAAATCAAAAGTTGACGGAAAATCATTTACATGTAATGCAATTTGATTGTGTGATTTGCAAGGAATGTGATGAGACTGTAGCATTATGTGTAATGTGAGTTTTTACATCGCATTATACCAGAATTGTTTTTTTTTGTTAATTATAGTTTAGAGGTATAAGGAACAGGGTGTAAAGTTCACTTATCCTCTATAGAAAAGGGAGAATCCTCTGACGCGTAGTTCGCATGTGGCGATGTAGATGCCGCCACAATATCAATACATTATCAACAGGAGGATAGGAGCTCGTGGCTAAGTAATAACAGCCGCACAGGTCGATCCGTCAGGTTGACCTACGCTTGCCGGGGTTGGTCCATCTATGGGTGGACATCTTTACATATTTATCGAAACTCCTCCGCGCCTCGCAAAGCACGTTATGCTGTTGGTCCCGGCTGTCATTCGTGCATCTTTTACAGTCGTTACGGGTCAAATCAAATCAAATCAAACTTTTATTTGCTAGAATTAGCAATGAAATATTTAACAAAAATCAATACCGTTTTGCAGCTGCACGATTTGGCATTTGGTAACCTCACGCTGAAATTAAAAGGAAAAATATTTTTATCTTTCATCGAGGTTGGGTACATAAATTCTTTGCAAAGTAAATTTTAAGGGCAGTTTACTCACTTTATAAAGGTTCCACTTTAGGCAAAGTGTTTTGATACATGAAACTGAGAGGAAAATTATTATGCTCAAAGTGCTGTTTACAAATAAAAAGTGTTTAGAGATCAGGCATAACTTCATTCGGGATAGGATTAGCATTTAGGATTTCTATATTTTGTGGAATTCTGCAACTCTATCAATGGAAAAAGTGCCCAAAAGGCCAGCCTTTTGAGCATTTTTCGCATTGACAGCGAATCCTTTATTGTTGTCTCAAGAATCTTTGAGTATTATAGGTACTTCGAGCTGGTATCGAGTTAACTTATCATTTCTAATGCACGTGTGTCTGTGACAATAAGTCTGGGCGCAAACGAGTCACCGGTATTTGGAAGCCGCCACATTTTATAACCCGCTTTCTGCTGTGTAATCTCACGACGGATTCCTGAGTGAGGGTGAGAGGGGGCTGGGCGGCGCGTCTGTGGCGAGTATCGGCGTCTTGTGTGGCCCCTAGCGACCTCAAGTGGCGAATCAAATGTATGAAAAAGCGTGTGAACTGTTTTTCGCTGGCCACCAGTGGCTGTGGTCTGTGCCTCGTTTGCGCCTAGCCTAAATACATTTTGTTTCTCAATTTATTTTAAATCACCCCAAAAGTCTTTGATTAAATTGATTCAGTATGAAAGACAACTTTATAACTATACTAGATTTTGCCTGCGGCTTCACCCGTGTGGAGATCAAAAGTTATCTTACGAGAGCATAATAAGTATAAAAAACGTATTCTATGTCCTAACTCAGGTCATGGTATCTTGTGAGCCAAATTCCATTCAGCCGTTAAGGAGTGAAAAGGATACAAACAGAGTAACTTTCCCATATAAAATATTAGCTTCCGCCCGCGGCTTCGCCCGCGTGGTATTATGTCGTTAAAAAGTAGCCTATGTCCTTTCTCAGGCTCTCGACTGTGTACCAAATTTGGCGTGAAAACGCGACAGACAGACAGAGTTACTTTCGCATTTATAATATTAGTAAGGTTTAGTATGGAAGTATGGATAAGATTTAATGATTTGCTTCTATCCATTTAGCTGTAATTCCATTCCATTTGCATTTTGCCTTTCTTTACGAACTATCTCTGTTTACCAACACTTCTTCACAGATACGTTTGGTTGATACGCTCTAGGGTACGAAATGTGTCAGACATAACTCCGAGCGACTGTCGGACAGCTTGTCTGTGACGTCACGTACATCCAGGCTGCCGCGGGTGTGCGAGCTAATCGTTCTGAGTACCGTTTCCCTAGTTCCATTTTCGCGCTGTTTAGATAAGACATCTTTTATAAGTCTTGCGAGCCTATTCCGGTTCTTTTCCGGATAATTTCATTTCTTATTTATTAAATACATGTGCCAGTGGTGGCCCAGTGGTTACGGCAGCGACGTACGAGTTGGGTTCGAACCCAAGCATGCACTTGACTTTGTTTAAATTATTTAATCACCACTGCTCTCAAAACGGTGAAGGAAAACATCGTGAGGCAAACGGCATGTCATAGAAACAAAAATTCGAAGAAATGTGACATCCACCAACACGCGTAGTGAATTATATGATCCACTCCCTCTCACAGAAAGAGGAGGCGCACTGTGTCCCAGCAGTGGGAAAATTACAGGCTGATTATGCTTTCTGCCTATGTAAATTCTTACGTTTTTTGCAATTTGCAGGTCAGTATCAGGTTAAAAGTTGATTAAAATATTATTCGCAACCGTAACAACTATGGATTTACAGAATTATAAACATTAGAATCAGCAATACAACTCTCTAGGTTCATTTTAACTGTATTGAATGACTATTTCATTAACAAAAATGCTCAGATAATTTTTTTATTTTTCATTTATGAAAGGCCCCACAAATCGTGGTGATTAAGGCTCATTACTTCTCTATATGAAAAGGCCTTTGATCAATGTTATTGTGTGTTATTAATATTATTAACTAAAGAGCTCCGGTTATTAGATCACATTATTCAGCAAATACTATTAGCAAGTACTATGTTTACTACCCGAGATTGGTGTGTATTTGATGGCCTGCTAACATTTATATTATTACTAGCTGATGCCCGCCTGGATGTCGGTTATTATATACTAAAACCTCCTCAAGAACCACTCTATCCATTGGTGAAAACAGCATGAAAATCGGTGCAGTAGTTTTTGAGTTTATCGCGAACAGGACGACAGACAGACGCGGCGGAGGACTTTATTTTATAATATGTAAAGATGTATTGTCGACCTCATAAATTACGTTTAACCCGAGGTCATCCGACCTTCACGACCCAGTAACTGCCTATCTAGGCAGTCGCTTTATGTGAAATACTGGTATTCAGCTGCATCCAATTGACATTCAACCTACGGGCTTAACGTAATTTATTAGGTCGACAATATTTAATAATATATGTTAGCAATAACTAGTAATACGATACCCCTTGGTAAGACTGGCTGTCAGACTTTCGGGCTTCTGACGACCCGTAACGACTGTCAAAGATCTACGAATGACAGTCGGGACCAACGGCTTAACGTGCTTTCCAAGGCACGGAGGAGTCTCGGTATGAAAAGATGGTCACCCATACATGGACCAACCCTGGCAAGCGTAGCTTAACCTGATTGATTGACCCGTGCGGCTGTTATTACTTAGCCACGAGCTCCTTTAAGCCGTTAATGATCAATATAATATAAAGCTAATAAGAAAATTAGTTCATTATGCTTAATAGATCGTTCGTATAACAAGATTAGTAACTGTGTTGTAATAGTTGTATTACGCAAGGGCGTACGCTTCAATAATTAACAAAGGAAGGCTATTTGTAGTGGTCAGGGTATGCATATCATTGCATTGACAGTCTTAGACTATAGATTTGCAATTACTCACTCAACCGACTCCGAGTTGCTGGGATATTCCTGTTGAAGAAACCCAATAATACTTTGAACAACCTGGGAATCCAACCCAGGACCTCATAATTAGCAGTAGCGCTAGACCAACGAGGCAGTCCCTTTTGTTACAAAAAATATTCACTACAATATAAACAAGAAAAAAATCTAAAGCAAATTGGGCACAGAACGATGAAGAACAGATTTATTCTCCCCACAAAATGCTTCAGAATACAGTAAGAGACACTCTGTCACTGTTTTCAGGGTTCTATTGTTGCTGACCCAAATTCTATACAAAAACTGCCTCGTAAATCGAAAACAAATCATGAATTTGTTTTAAATCATTTTATTGGTATGATAGTGACAAGATTGTAGCATGGTGCTACGCCGTAGCATGGAGCTACGTCGTAGCATGGTGCGACGCTATAGCAAGACGCGTGGCGCGAAGCTACGATTATTTTGCTACGTTAATAACTACTTGTATAGTCGTAAGAAAAGGTGATCGCATTATGATTGTAAATCTAATAGTTGCTTTTACGCCGGTAGCACACCTCCGCCGTGAAATCATAGCGGCGGAACCGCAGTTATTTAATTCTACCGACTCACATCATGTTCCGCTGTTCGAATCCGAGGAAAAGGTGTGCTACCGGCGTTATAACAAAAAGCCAAGTCAACGAGTGTTACTTTCAGACTTCCTCTTATATTCTCATTTCTTATTCTATCCATTCGCGTCACACCACATACCCCTCTTAACATTCTCATCTCAGCTGCATACAATTGTCTTTCATTCATCTCGTTTGTCCCCAACATTCTGATCCTAAGAGCCAAGAAATTGAAAAAACCCATGGTTTTTTTTCGATAAAATGGGTACCCGCTTATGGATACAATGAAACTTCTGCGAACAGTTCTTGTAATGCGCACTATTTGAAATTGACTTACGAATGCTACTTTTTATTCCGTAAAATACACAGGTAACTGAGCACTTAAAGGTTATCCATTCAATTTCATTCAGGTACGTGGAATTTTCTAAACAATTTAACTTATAAATGATCGGAATGAACCTTAACGATGTTGACTACGCAGAAAATGTTCACAAAGTTATTTCACTTAAAGTCCAAAATGTAAAAGTTGATACATAAAATAAATAAAGGTAGAAAGGTGCTTTAAAGGTTTGGTTTCAGGTAAACGGTTGATAAACCAATGACTAGTCGATATAATGACTAACCTATTATAAACGGTGACATTCGCTGTGGCAATTCAATTTCCTTTACTTTGATCACAAATCAACGTAAATAAAAAAAAATAACATTCAAAAAAAGGACTACCCTTTATATACGGCTCGAAGGTAATAAACTCGATCTTCATTCGATTACATTAGTTCGAACTTTGAACAGAAAATTAGAATTACACAATGGACAACGTTGCAGTTACTTCGCCTTGCTTGACCTATCTTAGTCAGTTGAGAAAAATTGTCTTGTTTTTTTTTTATTGTAATGGACTTAACAGTTTCTGATGCCTAACAATTACTTATGTCCACTTTTAAAACAACATTAATTCTGCTTACACTAACTATAATGCGTTTACTTTTTGTAGTGATTATTTTGTGATTTTAATGTGATAGGAAACCTAAATTTTTTTATCATTAGAATCGCTACTTTTACAGCTCTCTAATTTATAGATCGCTTTAGCAGCATCATTCATTTTATTTATTAAATACGAACAACAAGCTACATTATGGAATATTAGAAACAGAAAATCACAAGTAACTGAAGTAATAATGTAGCCCTATTCACATAAAACTTGTCACGAGGACTTGTTCATGCATGACAGTTACACTATTAGAAAAACTATTTAAAAAAACGAGCGAGCCTTACAGTAGTCACTTAGGATGTGTACCATCTGATACCGCACGCGCTCATTGGTCAAATCAATAGCGCGCGCTTCCCCGGCTTCCTGTTACACACTTCCGTCCCTTTTCACGAAATCATTCCCACAGATTGCAGGAAAGCGAGAGGAAAGATATTTCATAACAAAAAAATGTATTTTAAAAACAACAACAACAATCAAATGTCTCACAAAAAGCTACGAAACCTTATCAAAGAGCATGTAAATATGTGTTCGAATGCTTCATTGTGGTTGCCGCCATTCGCCGAAACTGGTGAACGCAGAAATTTGTAAAACAACATTTATCAATAATAAGTCCGAAATGAATGTCCATATCTTTTTTATTCGCTTTTACAAAGATGATGTTTACTTTTCGAGCTATAAAAACATGCAATAAACGGAAGAATAAAAAATGGATTTCGTCGCAATTTCCGGAGCGAGCTCGATCAATCAACTCGGTTCAATGCAGACCTTTGTTGGACATGAGTTCTCTATTGAAAAGGAGGTAACGCAGTCACGATTTTCCAATTTAAAAGAAGGTTTTATTTTAAAAAAAAACAGCCCAAACTTGATATTAGTTTACATTTTATAAGGTCCAATAATATTTTGGGTCCCTGACGTCACGTCGTTTACAGAAAAGAGAGCAATGGTGGCCCAGAGTTGTAGGTCGTCGGTTCGAACCCAGTCAGGTGCTTTACTATGTGTAAATTATTTCATCATCAAAACAGTGAAGGAAAACATCGTGAGGAAACCGGCATGTCAAATCGTAGAAATGTGGCATCTAACACATGAAATCGTAGACATGTGACATCTAACAACCCGCACTGGGCCCGCGTGGTGGATTACGGCTCACTCCCTCTCACCGAGAGAAGACCTGCGTCCCAGCAGTGGGAGCATTATGGACTGATTATACTCACAGTTTTTTTTTTCGATCGTGTATATATTGAGCCCTGACTATGTTTTGTCATTTTAATTCTCAGGGGTAGTCAGATAAGAAATGGTTTCCAATGTAAATGCTCTAATTGATAATCTAATAATGCAATTATTCAGTAAATATGATGGGAAATTCCCAGAATAATTACATTTTATTCTTTTCATTGGCAGTCGTATTCTACCACCTAAATCGGTCCATGAACATTGGTGAAGGAATGTTACCCTTAGCTTTGATATAATGTAGCTGGGTAAGCACTGCAGCTCACTAGGTACTTCCCATTCTTTTGACACAAACAAATGTAAATGTAGCGTGGGGTGACCCCGAGTTAAATGGACCGAAAAACTCGGAAAGTAGCAGGGGAAGACTTAATAGAAATGCCAGAGGACTTATGTCTTAAAATGGACCACAATAATTGCATTATCAATAGGAAACGCTAATAAAACGCATCAAATAAATGATATTGACATAAATTGTATTCGAAAAGTTTACAACATGAATGATATCTGATGTCGTAACAACATCATAACACGTCGTCAGGAAGTTACAAAACAGATTCTTGGATATAAAACTTGATGAGTATGAGCTTTACGTAACGACAGATGTTCTCGAAACTTCCCAACTTTATTCTATAAAATACTTTTCGAGTTACGTAGGCGAGTAATAGCATCAAATGTCGAATCTTACGAACAATTGCACCGAAAAGTGTGAAAATATCAAGAATAAGTGAGTAGTAAATTCTCTGGCGTCGGATAATATTTTCAAGGATTTCACTTCATTTCTTAAGAGTGCTTTTAGTGTGGGGCGTATTTACTCTGTGGGGTAAGTGTTCCGTTTCGGGCACATCCGGCGGGTGACACGCCCTTTACATTAGCTCCCAGCACTACTTCACAAAATAAACAGCTGCAGAAGGTCGGTTCCATACAATGAGCGAAAGCGCACGCACACATACAACGCTTCACCTACAGCAAGTTCAAGTGCGCTCGCGACTGTCATTCGACCCAGACCGTCGTAATGCCTGTTGAAAAAGTATAAGATGAAAGTGTTCAGTTTAAATTCTAACGCAATCACTAACTATTAGTAATACATTCATCTTAAAGAAAGCTTCAACTTTATATATCATCGCTTTTTCCAACAATTATTTTTTGAATAACATTATTAAATTGCAACTGAAATAACTTCGACGAAAACTGATTATAAAATTAATCTTAATTGACAAATGAAAAAAATCTTTAGTGATTCAAAAATTATATTTGGGTTTAAGTATTCTTTATTCATTTATACAGGGTCAACCCAAATTAACTAGCAAAACTCCGCAGACGTGATGGATATCGTCAGGTATCTAAACAAGACGACAAAAAAAAATAACACGACAAAATAAAAATGACAGATTTTTTTTGGGGTCGACGCCCTCTTGTCTTGTTACTTGAAGTCTGAGTTGGGAAATCTGTTTTTTTTTTGTTTTATCATTTATTTACATCACGTCTGCGGAGTTTTTCCACCATATTTAATTTGACCCTATATAAACTTTATTGCACACCAAAAAATATATATAACAAAAAATTACTAAATGAAATACTACAAAATATACAATGGGCATCCTTATCGCTTTCAAATAATCAAATCAAAGCACTTAATTTACGTGTGGATGCCAATTTGTAGTGTGATAATTTGTAGTGCCACTTATACACTACAAAGTGGAATATCCACACGTACGTATTTTGATCCACTTGTTTACATTTTGATCTGATACTTTTTGAACCGACCATGCATACACGTCTATGTCTGCGTGCGCCTGTGATAAGGAGCTCGGCTAAGTAATAACAACCACAGGGGTCGATCCATCAGGTTAAGCTACGCTTGCCGTAGTTGTTCCGTGGACGGGTGACCATCTTTACATTCCGAGACTCCTCCGTGCCTCGGAAAGCACGTTATGCAGTTGGTCCCGGTTGTCATTCGTGGATCTTTGACAGTCGTTACGGGTCGTCAGAAGCCAACCCTGACACAAATCTGACAACCAGTCTTGCCAAGAGGTATCGTATTACCCAGTTATTGGGTTGTGGAGGTCATATAGGCAGTCGCTCCATGTAGTACTGATATTCAGCTGCATCCGGTTAGACTGAAGTCGAACCCAACATAGTTGGGAAAAGGTTAGATCAATTATTCCGTGTGCGTGCGCCTGTTTTCTCTCGTCGTGAACCCGACCTTCTGCACTATTCTGTAACTATAGTCTGTACAAGTTCGTTTATCCCACTTCTCGGCTGTTGTTTATGATAACCGTAAATCACTTTATAGTTGCGCGTTAAGAACACATGCAGTCGGGAGCGTAATTAACTATGAAATTATCTTTACTCGCTTGTTTATTTGGAAACTGAAATGTTAGTAATACATCAGAATAATATTCTTCAATAAATGGTTGTCTAAAACGAATGAAGGGACCCAGTTCTACTTCAATAAATACTCTCTGGAAGCCAGGGGGCTATATCGACCTCCTACTAACTAAAATCACAATATGTTGGCTGTTCTCAAAACATAAGGATTCAGTGTTACAAGCAATATACCTACGAATTGTTAACTATTGCTACATTGAATCTTGTCATAGTAAGTTATGTACACTTTTAGGGTTCGGTTCCCGAAGGGTGCCAAACGGAACCCTATTACTAAATCTCCGCTTTCCATCTGTCCGTCTGTACGTCAGCAGGCTGTATCTCATGAACCTTAATAGGTAGACAGTTGATACAAGAAACGTGTTTTTTTTGCGGTTTTGCTCGATCTTAATACGATACGAAACACTTCGTGTGCAAGTCGGACTCGCACTTGGCCGGTTTTTACACCGGTAGCACACCTCCGCCGCGAAACCATAGCAGCGAAACCGCAGTACTTCAATTGTACTGACTCGCGACATGTTCCGCTACTCAAATCTGATTCGCGCAATGGAATATGACGCGAGTAAGTACAATTGAACTACTGCGGTTTCGCTGCTATGATTTCGCAGCGGAGGTGTGCTACCGGCGTTAAACCTGAAAACTAACCCATACTCGAGAATCTTTTGCAGTAAAAAGATAATATTATGAACTTCAAAAGAGATTGAACTATAAAACCTAGATAACTTTTATTTTACTTTAATTTTAGTACGAACCAAGTCACAGGCAACGGCTAGTATATCAAATTATTATGTAGCTCGCTCGTCATCGGAATATTTACTCCTATTTGTATGAATTACACGTATCTGTGCCAACACTACCAACTCAGATGTTTGTTTGTGTTGTGTATTATAATACCTATGTGTGTGTCATACACATGTGGCATATGTAATAACATCTACGATGCAGTGGTGCAGTGTGTATCGAGAAAATGAAGGAAAGCGTTAATTGTTGGCGTCTCTAGTAGAGAGATGAACTCCATCAAAAATATTACTTGGGTAAAATATGTACTATCTCAACACAAAGTTTCAATCTGCTAATATATAAAAAAAAAAATCTAGTAATAAAAACTAAAACCCAACTACGACTTAAAAGGTATCGGATTTTTAATTTGTCTGTCTGTGGGGTCTTTTTTATACCTTTTAAGTCGTAGTTGGGTTTTAGTTTTTATTACTTGTTTTTTTTTTAAATTCTTTTGGGGTTATAATATATATATTTTTGAAATGTGCTCATTAAGCCCTTTCATTTGATACCCAAAATAGTACGACTAAACCATTTTTTTTTTAAGTTCCTCACTTTATGTCCTCTAGAGGGCGCCATTTTTAATTCAATGTGACTTCACATAGCCTATAACCAGCGGACAATCACGACGCTTTTAACGATACCTCAATTGTCAAATTGTGATAAGTGGTTTGGAAGATAGGAGGGAACATACATACATACATACCGGTCAAAATCATAACCCTCCTTTTTTTCTTCGCCGTAGTCGGGTAAAAATCAGTGTTTGCTTGTTCGTATTTTATACGTTGCTATACTGTTAATCCTTTTAAACTTTGTCTATATAATGCAAGCACTTGCGCGAAGGCACTAGCACTTGCGCATTTGGTTTTTTTTTGAGATTGCAGGTTTACGAAGTCTCGGGCAGAAGCTACTAAAATATCTAAAGCCGTGTACTGAACGACGTTACGAGGTGTATTGTACCATTCGCAGCGAGCATGTTACGTTACGCCGTGTTCTAAACTCCGTGTAACGTGCGCTCGTTGCTCGTGTTCGTGCTCGTTTCCACGTATTAACTGCACGAATGCTCGCTTTGTAAAATGTTATATTACACCCCGTAACACCGGTCAGTAGGACACGGCTTTAGAAATTATTTTTATACAGATCAAAAGGTTTCTGTTAAATTATTTGCAAAAATACTCTCAACTCATTGCTTCAACTGTATTTGGTCTGACTGAGAACCAAAAAAAATAATTCCAAAAGGGGCTCCTTTACACAATTTTTTTTTACAACCTAAAATTTTTGTATATATTTAGGTACACTTGACAAATCATAAATACAATATACAATACAAGTATAGAAAGGAAAAATAAATAAAGGGAAAAGCTCATTGGGCATCAAAAAATTCGTCTGCATTGCTGTTAGTGGGAAAAGTGCCCAAAAGGTTGGCAGCGTTGCCACCATTCTTTGACCTAAAAATTATTACTAAATTGACACTATTTTGTTGTGGGCTCGTAAAAAGTATGGCTTCAACAACCACAGCGCAATTAGGTTAAAACTAAAACCTAGCCAGTATCTAATCCAACACTTTGTGCTACTAATCACATCTGCATAGCGTAAAGGCATGTTCCAAAACTTACAGCAACCAGTATAACGCACTAATTATAATCTCATACACGTCTTAACGCGGAATTTATTCCCTAACACAGGGATGGCAAACCTATGAACGCGCCTTAAGTAACGCACTAAAAAAGTCTGGGCACGGCAAGATTGAAAGTCACAAAATGGATTTCAATAACCATCCAACAATTAAAATGCTTTTAACATTATTTATTTTAATTTTAAAGTCTTTGTTTAGTAGCTTCATAACCGTTCTCAGTACGGTAGATGTTTTAATGTGTAGATTTTTTCTATTAGGACGTGGGACATTAATTCTCCACTTTTGCATCATCACTTCTATCTTGTACCAACCCGCACTGGGTCCGCGTGGTCACAGCAACATTATAGGCTGATTATGCATTGAAACTCAAACTCAAAGCATTTATTTCAATTGGTCCGGCCGTCCCTTTTCATTTTATATTTTTCGTAACTATATATTTTATAGTGTGTCTGCGTGCGGCAGAACGTAAATGCTACCATGGCAACCCAGAGTGGTTACCCGGCCGCCCGTCAGAGGTCGCCCTCGCAAACTCCAGTAAGTTTTCATTGTATTCGTCAGTAAGTTAAGTAAGCTACCCACCAGTGTGCGAATGTGTGCGCGCTCTAACTCAAAAGTTAAATTGTAATTTGTTTGTTTTGTGTGATTATAATGTAATTCCTAAGCATCTGCGTTTCTCTTACACCCTCCCTGGTATTTTTGTGGTGTAAAATAAGGTATACAGGCACTTTGAATTGTCAAAGGGTCGGTCGGTCAAAAAGATAAAACTAATTGCCCATTTCAAAGCGCAGTAATTTTACCATAAATTATCCGCTACCCATTGGGATCACGTCTTGTGAAGATTTTACCACTTTAAATTGGTACGCGGATGCAAAAAGGTTCGGCATCCCTGCCCTGATAGCTGGCGACTGCAATGGTTACGCAATTAGTAAGCAGTTGCATGATATGTGATATTGTCGGTGTACAGAACCTAGGGGATCAAGTCGTGTTTACACGGTGAATGCGTACTTTCTATTCATTAGTACAGGTTTTATACAATGTGTAACTGAATTAATGCACATTCACATTACGAAAGTGAGGTTTTCACATTATGAAAGTAATTTGTTCCGTTTGAATCGATTTCTGTCATTTTTAAAACAGGTAATTTTTTATTCCGAAATAATTAGTAAATTACAGTCACACATCCGCTGTACAGCAAAAAAAAAACAAAATCGACGAAGTACCTACTACCCTGGACCCTTATACATGTGCGACTGTATGCGTGTGCATATATTTTCAATTTTCAAGTATCTTTTTAGTCTTTAGTAATAACTAGCTGCGCCTGCGGTTTCACCCGCGTAAGTCTCGATCCCGTAGGAGTATCGGGATAAAAAGTATCATAAGTCTTATTCCAGGTCATGGTCTACCCCTGTGCCAAATTTCATCTAAATCGGTTCAGCCGTTTTAGCGTAAAAGCATAACAAACAAACTCTCTCGCGTTTATAATATTAGGTAGGATCTAGCAGCATACTCTTTTCAATGCTTGTCGCTACATCTTCTTTTAAACCAAATATTTATCTTTACTTAATTCGCAACCTATCTTTTATTTTTATTTTAATCTAAAAACCATCCTGTTAGATTATATTTGCGTTATTCTGTATCTTATTTAAACGTATAAATGGAAGTCCCGGCCCGAGTGTCGTGTCGAGTCGTATTTAAACAGTGAGTGTGCATTTTCCATTCACTATCCAGAAATATGATAGCTTTAGTTAATTGAACTAGCTCGGACCAGCAGAGCTAATTGGATAAATAGGATCAGGGGAATTGTGACTCGTATTTTTATTGGAAAGCATTTACTGGTAATAAAAATGTGGCTAATTAAAAGTTGTGAAGCTGTAAGGACAGTAATACAACAGTATTGGTGGTTCAAAAGTTGGTCCACGCTTATAAAGGACATTTGAGGTGAGAACATCCCTACATACAACTACAGGACATCAGCTTTAATCCTTAACTTACAACAAACAAAATTACACCATAACCTGGAGTAAACGCGCACGCAACAAAAAACACGTGGCTAACCCTCCTCAAATTACTTAGCATGATCCTCCGTTATGCCGTAATTACTACAGAATTCATTTTGAAATAAATACATGTTAAAGTTGAGGATTGATGCTAGGTTCTAAAGTATGTTTGACGGAAACACAACAACAATTTTCACATACAATTTTCTCTACAGATTTTTTTTCCAGATTTACCTCTAACGAACTACAAACCGCTGGTATTAAAAAATACTTCAAATTAGATCATCAAACTTTGTATAATAACTGAACTAACTATAAAGCAGGTCTTATGTTTTTTTTTTTAATTACCATTATTTTCAGTTTAAAATCAATTACCACCTAAACTTTTCGAGGCTTGGAGTCGCCAGCCACCCCACTAGCGAGTAGTATAGTGCGAACGAAATAAAATTTCAGGATGGGTAGGCCCTTACCCCAATAAGCCAACAGGACAATCAAGTTCTCTTCAAAATCTTTAACACCATTACCATTAGCAAAAGTTTTCTGAAGCCATACAAGGAAAAAATCATGCTCCATACATCAATCTACCCTCAATAGCTAATGTCTCCCAACTTCAGAGGACCCAACTTCTGAATATTACAGAAGGTCGGGTCTATAAAACAAGCGAAAACGCACGTAAACATGGAAACGCTTCACGTACAGCGGTACAAGCAAGTGCATATGAACCAACGTTACGGGAGTCATCCGTGGATCTTTGACAGCCGTTACGGGTTGTCAGAAGCCCGAAATTCTAACAGCCAGTCTTACCCAGGGGCATCTTATTGGCAAGTAAATGGGTTGTGGAGGTCAGATAGACAGTCGCTCCATGTAAAATACTGATATTCAGCTGCATCCGGTTAGACAGGGAGCCTAACATAGTTGGGAAAGGCAGATTGATTGATTTATTTGCATAAGACTTTAATCGTAACATGATTTGCTTACATCAGGGACTTAAAACAGTCAGTTTGGCAAAATCATAATAGGAAAATATTATGAATCATCGTAAACTGTCACAAACTGACGATTCATAATAAAATCTGCGTGCGATTCTTATTACGAAATAATTCATCTCTTTGACAGTTTTCTATGGAGATTCGTAAAATGGTCCCCAAATTATGAATTACTTTTGTGTCAAATTAGAGGAATTGCTAATGACAGCTGGAAATTCAGGAAATGAATTGCTTTTAGAGGAATTGCTAATGTGGCCGTTTTACAGATACTTTTTGAATGGACCATAAATATATGCGTGCATTTGTTTTCTCTCATTATACTTTTAAGGAGCTTCTGAACCTGACCTTCTGTACAATTCTGTGACCAAACTTCACTAACTTTATGATAGTAGGTCAGATCCGGGCTCTAATGTCAACTCACTATTTCACTACTTATCTGCCGGTAATGTTGCTTTTTCTTTGAACTACTTACTGTACTTAGTTGTCTGGACAATCTAATTTCCAAGAGACGTAATAGATATTATCTTTAAGTAGGTCGAATGATCAAATCAAATGAAGCGGCGAATGAAAGAGACTTTGGTAACTAAAGTACGGTTTAAAATTCATGAAAATAATATTTTTTTTTGCAAAAATAAACCTTATTAACAAAATCCTAGAACAATTTCAACATGAACAAATATGATGAATGTTTTGGTTACATTTTCACTATTAATGCATTGTGATGTTCTGTTTTCTTTCTAAGGTTTATTGGTTCCCACGGGAACGTACCTACACCAGGATAAAAAAAACATCGGTATCTGTTCAGCCGTTAAAAGCTGTGTTATTTTCTTTCTTTCTTTCTTTATTTCTTTCTTTTCTTTCTTTTCTTTCTTTTCTTTCTTTCTTTTCTTTTCTTTATTTATTGCTTTTCTTTTCTTTCTTTTCTGTCTTTTCTTTCTTTTCTTTCTTTTCTTTCTTTTCTTTCTCTTCTTTCTTTTTCTTTAAAACATTTTGACTAAAAAATCTTTGTTAAATCTTCTTCAGATTGTCCTTTTTACCGCAATTAGGATGGTATAATTAATTGCTGGTGATACGGTAATGTAACTCGTTCCCCACGGTGAAAGTTACAATTTATTAGTTTGTCTTCGACTGGTTGATTTAGGTGACCTATTTCCGATAATGGCTTTTGCAACACGATAAGTTTTAAGTGGTATAGACAGAATACCTTTTTACTAAGATCGATGTGAAACTGTATGTAGAGGAAATCTGAGAGGTGTTTTTAACCTAGTGCCTAAAGGCGTGTACGCACGAACGGACAAAACTTGGTGAACATCGAACACGGAACATTTGGTTAACGAACACCATACGAACACAGTTCGACTTGTGTTCACGCTCAACCGCCCCGCTCTTTTTAGTAGCCATGGATTCGCCAATGTTTGCAATGTTGCATCATTCGACACAGAACAACGAAATTGAATCGCCACGATCGTTATTGTCAAGCACAGTGTTTGATGTTTATTAGCGCTACATGCGAACAAAGTGTTCGACGTTTGTGTTCACCATGTTCTTGTTCGTTCGTGCGTACACGCCTTTAGGTAGAGTACGGCCGATGAATCATGACTGGTCCGAACTTTGCGCAGAAGGCTGTGCAATAACATTTTTTGGAAACCAAATGTTGACATGCGGGGAGTGTCAGTGAGAGAACTTGCGTGAAAGTTCGTAATGTCTATGTTCAGACTGGCATACTGTACGCACTTGCAGGAAAACTTTTACATACTAGTCATTTATATTAAGTTTAAAGAATGAAAATCAGTAAAATTGACAATAAAATTGCCATAGGTTTGATAAATGTAATACGACAGTAGCAATAAATGATCTCATCTCTGTAAAATAACATTATTCAGTTCACTATTAGCTTTAAACTAGCATTATTTTATCCTAGACCACCGGGATACCACAGTTACATTTTCAAACAGCGTTGCCAGATGTCCGGATTTTGGTGGGACGTCCCGATTTTTATCCCAAAATTAAATGTTTTCAGGGATAGAAAAATAAATATAGTATTATAATACACAATTATATTCCTTTACAGACTTCATTGTCTTAAGGATTTGTAGTTTAAAAAAATCCACTGACTACTTAAGTATTTTTTTTTTTTTATGTGGACTTTTTCGTCAAAAGAATGCCAGTTTTTTTTACTCAAAAGGAATCAAAACCCCGCTTTGCCCGAAAAAAAAACTGTTTTCAAAGCAAAACTCCACATTATTTCCTGAGCAAATTTTCATTTACTTCTCTACTTATGCTTATGCCAGCCATCTTGAATTCCATTCAAACGTCGTTCGCTTCAGTCCCCTGAAAGTAATGATGCCTTCATAACTATACCTACGTCATTGGTATTGAAAACATATTTTAATCTGCCGTCTTCCCTTGCGTTATTGTGCCATTGCAGTCTTCATCGAGATGAAGGTAGAAATATAATACCTATGCATGTATGCTCGTATTTCGATTTTTTACTTCTGGAGAAAATACGTTCTGCACTCTGAGCTGAAAGATTTTTGTAGAGATTTTACACGAATGAGATGAATCTGTCATGTGAATGTCATAATATTTTGATGTTATTTAGAGACTAGTTTTACCTCCACGTCAAGTAAGATACTTTAGAAACTAAGGACCAATAAAATAAAACAATGGCTTTTGAAATGAGGCTAATGTCGATCTTTGTCTGGGACCTATTTTTGTTAAGTCCTTGGATGAACTAAAATAACTGTTATTGAAATTGTGTGTGAAGCCTTATTACACTACGTGATATTCAGGGATCCTTTCCCCTTAATCGAGATGGTGTAATAAGAGAAAGGGAGGCAGGGTCCGAAAGGGGTTAATAAAAAAATATCAACTACATATCAGGCCCTATATATCGTGTAGTGAAATAGGGGTTCAACTATGGTTGTAAGGTTCGTGAAGTTCTATCAAAAGTTGTGTTTGTACAAATTTTCACTAATAAGTGGAAAACATGTACTTATATGGTACATACACATGCATACGAACTTATATGGTAAGTGAAGATCGCTCAAAGAATGCTTACGTTATGTACGAATTAGTGAAGCGAATGCTCGCGATGAGCTGAATACTATGAAAGCCGCGGCCCCACAGCCTCTCGAGACCTGCCACGGACTGGCGCACGACCACGCCTGTCGAGGCCTGTCGCGGCCCGTGCTGAGAATTTCCACCACAGGCCTCATCAGATCATTAGAACCAATGATCTGATGAAGCCTGGCCTGCCACGATCTGGCCTGTGAGAAAGCGGGCCGCTGCAGCATGACGAGGACAGAGGTGTGAACCACAAAAGCTTTTACAAAAACAAAAAATCACTAGAGCATTGGTTGAGTAACTAATTTGCAAGACAATGAAACCATTTGTAAGCAGAAAGTTTAAATGAGTTTTTTGTTAGAAAAATTACAGAATATTCTAACAGAAAAATCCAATTACATGCCAACAATACCCTGCACTTACAATCATGGCCAATTAATGACGGTGAACTCGCAGTTCTTTCCAAACAACTCTTAATTAACTGAAAATAATGACCTTTTAGAAAACCTTATAAGCGCCAATTTCACCAATAAACTGAACGCGATCACCAGCACGTCAAGATCTGTCAGTGTCAATTTCCAGAACAATGCTGACACTGACAGCAGACGTAGCTTGAAAAATATTAACCAAGGAAAGGCAAGTGAGTAGCGTAGTTGACTTCCTAGAAAGCACCTGACGTAAGTACTTTCGTATAGTGCTGCAGAAGCTCTTTTGATACAAAATTCTAACTTTTAAAGGACGAGGACTCTATTAGATAATCCTCTTAGAGTCTAAAATATGCTAGTTTTCAATGAAGCACGTTTTCCTACGTTTTAGATCCAAAGACTGCAATAGTGCGTAAATAGTGACAGATTGTTGGCTCAGTGCCTGTGAACACCATTAATTTACCCCTCCCCTCACCCCCTTTACCCCCTATGTTAGCTTTTAACTTCGCCAGAGAAATTAGGCAGTTGTCTTACAAACAAATATTTGCACGGAAATTAGATTTAAATGGAACAACAGAAGAGCCTGATGTTGATCTTAAATCAAGTTTTAGTTAGGTATTTTAACATCAATGTTGTTAACGCACTCAAAACCATAGATTATTATAATTTTCTATCCAATTATCTATCTACTAGCTGTTCCGCCGCGCGCCGAATACGTTCACCCGTTTTAGCGTGAATAACAATACAAACAAACTCACTTTCGCATTCATAATATTAGTTAGGATCATATAAATATAAAACTTATATCTATGGTTAGGATAAATGATATTCATGTTCGTAACGTTTTGTTGGTGGAACTACAGTCCGGGGTCGAGAGAATGCGTTCCTAACACCTGTCAAGTGGACAATATCTAGTACTAATAAGGATCAAATTCGCACCACACATATTCGTTAGTATGAAACGGACATGTATCAAGAACGCAGTCCCCCGGTTGGACTGTAACTTAATTATTTAATATTAAGTTTAACTCTGCTGACTTTTTCAAATGAAAACGTGTAAAGGATATCGTTCAAACAAATAGACCATTCTAGACCCTCCATTTTGTACTATTCAATTTCGGTAAGTATATTATTATAGTACTTCAGATACGAAGAAGGGGTGTGTTTCAATTCGAATGAAAATGGTTGAGGTGAATTTAAACGAGCCGTTTACGAGAATTTGGCCAATACCGAATGAAATGATAGATTTGTCTGCGCTGTTTTTATGTTCATATATTTTTATATGTCCTCTTTTTCTTTGCAAAGTAAGGTTGGTATACCTGCGAAGGTTCTAGAACAATAGAATTTACTTACTGTAAAACCACAATTCCGAAATGGCCTGCTCTGGCTCTGGGTGTTTGTGCATGTGAGATTTATGTTCGTAATTCACCTGGGTGCAGGAGAAATTCTAGGGTGCGATGTGGTCTTTTTACGACAAGATTTGGCTTGTGAATTTACAGAGCTATGATTTGAAGACCTTTTTATTTATTTATTTATTTATTAGGGACAAAAAACAGTTACATGCTAAAAAATACAGAAAATTACTTAAGCTAGGAATTGTCAAACATGCAACCCACACCATTGTCCACGAATTAACTAAAAGTTAAAAGAAGTGATAAAGGAAGTGATAATATAAAGCGATAAACAAAACAAAAGAATCGTTGTCATATTTATTAGCGCTGAGATTGCCTAATGTTACTCAATTTACTCTGCAGACAAAATATCCAGAGCCATTTTCCTAAATACTTGCTTAGATAGATAATATATATCAAGGTCCATGAAATGTGTGTTGTATGTATCAACAAGACGGCGAAGAGGTACTCGTTCCCCAGCATTAGTCCGGCATATATCCGTGTGGAACAGTTGAGGCACGCGCATCCCCCTTAAAATAACACTGCGGGGCACCTTGTAACACAACTTACTTGTAAGGTCGATACAGTCAAATTTGTTAATACATATACCGTGCAGGGTTATGACATCAAGTAATAACCGCCTAGACCCCAGATCTGGAACTCCATACCGTTTCATTAGCTGGACATGTGGATTTTTTGACTGGAAACACTTATAATTCATCGATCGTAGGAACTTCTTCTGTACCATTGCAATTCTAGAGCCGTATTTGTCGTAGAAGGGGTCGTTTTAAAGTGGCGAAACTGACTGATTGAAGATCGCAGTGGGTATAGCTGTACACGGATCTTTTGGCGCGTAACCAAAGTCGGAACTAACGCCGCCATCTTAGTTTTTCAATAAAATTCACAAAACAATTTGCACAAATGGTTGACCAACAACGTCCCCCTAACAATGTGACCAGACAGAGCTAATATATGTTTTACTTTCGTATCTTGAATTTTCATATCATCTCAATGTGTAAACAAAAGTATTCACCGTGCATGACATTCAAAATAATTCATTTAGCACGTAAGTCGTGTTCCCGCTGACAAATGCAAACATACCCGGAAACAAATAACAAACGGCGATATTCGCGCAATATATCCACGTCTGTACGAAATGGGTACCAGGTGCTTCGTTGAAAATTTCATAATAGTTTAATTTTCGTGTTCGCCCGTCCGAAAAAGCAGATTTCATCTGTGTTAAACGTACGTTTTAAGTTATGACTCGATTTCGTATCTATTGTTTTGACGGGCGCCATGTTGGATTGGCGGGAAACCGTTGAGCTGTCAACTGTCATGCTTGAAATGTTTCGTTGCATGTTATTGAAATTGGAATAAATTCTCTGTCACGATACAAAATGTATCAATATTGTATGAATATATTTTGCTTCGTGGAATCTGCATAGCCTTGATTAGAATCTACACAAATGTAAACGTAGCTTACATAATGGAATATTCAGCATTACATTTGGGTGACATTGTTTAAACTGGGATCTCATTAATTACGATATCAAATTAATATCATACCAACAAACTTTACATACTTCATCAATTTGTATTCTGTCGTAGTCTGAATTTACAGTAATTCAATGATATACAGCTTGGCAAAAAAGAGTTTGGAAAAAATGACGGCGCCACTATCGCATATAGGTCACTTCAAATGGAAAATGAGTAAAAGAATTTAAACAAATAGTTAAAAACGCTGCTTGTACTGACTCAAAACCTACTAGCACTTGTCGGCAAAGTAGTGCCAACATCATAGTTTCAAGCTGTACATCTAACACTATAATAATAATAATATGTACAAGTATATAGAAAAGGGACTTTATCAATTAATTACCATTCATTAACTGAACTAAGTAACCTATATGCTATTCAGAGTTTATAAGGCCCAATTAATTAGCTATAATTAAAAACATATAGGTACTGTTTCATTGAAAACCTCACATGGGGTTATCTTAAGGCCCGATCACACGTACCGCAACCATAACTATTTTGGGTAACGTAATAAAAATTGCTCATAACGATGAGTACAAGGAGGTTTCAGTCATTTAGATTAAACCTTGTAGAGAGTGCCGAAATAAGTTAAAAACAGAATTATGTTGCCGAGTCTACGAGAGAGTTATCTATGTACTTACTTTAATATATATACCTATTACTAAGCCCTTGATTAATGAGAATACTTTACGACTGATGAACTCTTGAGGGGTGATATAAAGAGATAACTTAGCCCTAGATCTTTACCTAGAGGTAAAAAACACGCTAGACTCAAAAGTACTTATTTTAAGTATTTTGAATTTTTTACCCTTGAAATCATATTTGATTATCTTATTATAAAGTAATAGTAGTAGTTTATTGATCTAATCGCTAAACAGGGTTTGCTGAGACGGTTCTTGTTGTATTTACTTATATTATTTATTTTTTATTCCTTTTTTTTTTACTAGCTTTTTTATTAATAGGTACCTAATGGTTAAAATATTTATTGGGTATGTTGAAGCTGTTTGTACTTCCCGTCACTTGGCACTAAAGGTTCATTAGAAAACCAGCGTCAGACAGTACCTGTCTGGCATTAATGCTGAAATGAACCTTTTTGGCGCAGCCGTGAGGAGCACACTATTGTTGTCAAAACATTTTTTTTATTTTGTTATTTGTATTTTGTGTTTCACGAACTGTGTCCAAATAAACGTTATTCTTTCTTTCTTCTTTCTTATCTAATCTTTGAATATTTAATGTTAATAAATTAAAACAATCTAAAGTCGTCGCAAATAAAATGAAAAAGAGTAAAGCATCTGTCAAACTTCAAAACTAATTTCAGCAACTTTTTTGTAGTGTCCATCCGGTTTTATGTCAAATTTGACAGCTCTTTTATCCCTTCATCTCTTTGTTGTTTCACCTCTACGTTTAAATAGCGAACACAAATCAGCTGTGAGAAGAATATTATTTCATACGATCGCCGTGTATTACTGTAGGTATAATTCTAAGATCACATGGCAGTTTCATACTGCGTTTGTTTTTAATTTACTCAGATCACTGTTGCCCGAAATAAATGATTTTTATTTTTTACTAGTTATTTGCCGCGACTTCATCTGCGATCCAGTATCAAAGTATAGCCTATGACCTATTTCCAGGTCATGTCCTACCCGTATGCCAAATTTCATCCAAACCCGTTCAGCCATTTTAGCGTTAAAGCGTAACAAACAAACAAACTCACTTTCGCATTTATAATAAGTTAGGATTAGGTTAATAATAAATAATAGTTATGTTGCCAATAAACCGGATATCGTAGTGATAGACCGATTAGCGCGCCGCGCAATGATAGTTGATGTTACCATCCCACATGACGTGAACCTCGTGAAAGCTGAGAAAGAGAAACAAATAAAATATCTCGACTTAGCACACGAGGTTGTCTACATGTGGAATGTGAGCTCGGCTATCATTGTGCCGATTGTCGTAACGGCCAATGGCCTGATAGCCGAAAGCCTCGACCAACATCTCTCGAGGCTCTCGTTAGGCGGTTGGATCAAGGGCCTGATTCAGAAGGCAGTACTCCTTGATACGGCTCGCATTGTGAGGAGGTTCCTGTCTCTGCAGCCCTAACCACCGGTAGCTTGGACCCTGCTCCCGACACCGGCGGACATCTATTTTTTATATTTTTAAATGTTTTTTTATATTTTTATTTGAATTTAAGAAATATTTAAAAATGCAATTAGTTAAGAAAATAAATAAATAAACGGAAAATAATAGTTAGGTATTTTTTATTGGTGACCCAACATAGTCGTAGCTGTTACGTACCTATATACGAAACAACAAAATAAAATTAATATGAACACCCCTTTTCAACTAGCTTCTTTGCTCTTCAGAACCCTACAAATGCCTCAGTGTAAAAAATATGAAACTGCACCCTTTTATCCGGGGGATGTCCCCGTCAACCTTGCTTTAATCAAATTTAATTTTTCACCGTGAGCCCTTTTATTTGACGACATTTTTTAGCAACACTGATGAATTGGAAGGTTGCTTAAACACGGCTTTTATTGAGAAACCTTTGATACCAGTATATTTTTCACTTGAGAAGCGTGTATTAAAAAGCGAAGAAGCAAAATAGGGAATGAAATTGCTAATGTGAGTCGGATACGTAAAAGCTCTTGAGTGTGTCTCCTTCTTGATAATTCGCGACTTTTCCTATAAAAATGTATTAAGAAAACAAAAAAGTCAACCTCCTTTTTTTTCTCAAAGCATGATGTAATCAAACACTGTCTGAGATAATAATATCACGGGGAACCGTATATGTATGGAAATCATTTCATTTTAATCTATATAAATATTTCCCTTGGTCACGCCATCACGCGTGAACGGCTGAACGGATTTGGATGAAATTTGGCACAGGGGTAGACCATGACTTGGAATAGGACATAGGATACTTTTTATCCCGATATTCCCACGGGATCGAGACTTACGCGGGTGAAACCACGGGGTGCAGCTAGTATCTAATAAATATCTTTGCAAACATTAATACGACAGTCTAAACTCATACCAATGATATCAAAGATTTAATCATGATTTTAATTTATTCAGGATTATGAAGCAAGCCTGCATCATATATAGAGGTAAGGAAAAATGCTTGGATAGGTGCTTGAAGATCACCGTGTCTCATAATTACTAGCTGAACCCTGCGGCTCTCGTCCTGTGTAAAGTTTTCGCTTTTCCGGGAAGTAAGGAACGTTTCTTTTTCCAGATAAGCTCCTTCCTTACTTAAATATTTCTTCGAAATCAGTTCCGTGAAAATTAATTCATTCTATGCAAAGAGACTCCCTTTGACATTTTTAATCCATCATACCTTTGTAGTTAATAACCTCCTTTTTTGAAGTCAGTTAAAAACGAGGCTAAACAAGTAGTTGTTTCTCTTGTTCTACTTAGGGCCCGTTTACACGTACCACAACCACACCACATCGCAGCGACAAAATGTGGGTTAGCAGTAGTGGTTGCGTGTGAATAGTGTCGTTACAGCTTCTTGCAGTTGCATTGTGGTAACTTCAAAATATCGATGTGGTTGCGTTGTCGCTAATAGTTGCAATGTGGTTACGTTGTGGCTAGTGTTTGGAAACAGACAGATCGACTCCGGCTTTCTTAGAAAAAAGCTCGCCTTGAATCAACGGACACAGTGTCGTCGCCTCGACGTAACGACATGGTTGCGTTGTAGCTGCGACGTGTCTGGTATCGCCCACACCGTTGATTTTGACGGCCTAATGTAGTCCATGTGAATAAACTATTCATTTTTATACAAATTAGCGACCGCCCACGTATTGTTGTTGTGGTGTGGTTGTGGCACGTGGGACTGAGCCCTTATTATATACCTATATTTTAAATGCCAAAAATGGTAAAAAGAAATAACAAAATACACGTTAGTCACGTTATTCTCAAGTCGGCCATTTTGTCGTGCCGCTTACCAATATGGTGGCTGTGATGGCCAGTTGTCCGAACTTCCCTACGTCACCAATGTGACTTTTTACGGCCCTTTAAAGGGCTCTACTCTCTTGGGTACGCTAAAGATCATATTATTCGGACGCATCAACAGGATCAACGTCTTAATACCCTGTAAAAAAAGGGAAAAAGGGACTACAAACATGTATAGTTTATTTGATACTTTATACGGCAATTTAATTTAATAAACGGTATAATGTCATAGGGTGATTTGATAATTCGAAATTTCGCGAAAACCCTAGGGATAAGGGATATTGCGAAAACCCGGATAATTAGAAAATGGTGAAAAAAAAATCTACGAACAACTTGGAAGTAGCGCTCGCTCGACTCGCGCGCGGTTTGTCACGGTTCTAACCTAACCTAACCTATATCACCCAATTCATTATGACGAATCATAGAATCTGCCTGCGACTAGGTAATTAGACAATGGTCAAAACATTTTCTGCGGCAGATTGTATTTATCCGTCAGAATTTTTTTCACCATTTTCTATTTATCCGGGTTTTCACAATATCCCTAGGGTTTTAGCGAAAATTCGAATTTTAATTTCCTCACGATGTTTCTCTTCACCGTTTTTAAAGCAAGTGATAATATACAATACGCATATATGAATTTGAAAAGTCTGAGTTGCGTGAACTCGAAACCTATGACTTGGCAGTCCGACGGTCACACCACTATCGGCTATCACTGCTGTCCGATAATCAAAAGCTCAGTGCGCCATATTTCTTTACAAAAAGGAACAAGTAAAGAAAAACACACTTTAACATTCGACTTCGAGCTTAAGTTAAAGTGTAGTCCAAAACTTCAATGTAAAGTGCTTGCCGCATCTCACAAGGGAATTATAAACATAGACGACCATATAAAGTTTTAATGAAGCATTTTTATGATACAAGCACCGCAGTCTACAATGTTTGAAGGCTCCCACAGACAGGCGCGACGCGACGGTGCGACACGATTCTGGTAGAACAATTTCCATGAAGTTTTCATAGAAAGTGTTCTACTACAGTCGCGTTGCGCTATCGTGTCGCGCCTGCCTGCGGGAGCCCTTAAGCTACACAAAAAGATTTAAGATATCGGATAAGTAAGTACGGGAGTTGTTTTCAAATATTTACATTATTCTCGAAATTTTATACGCAGCGCTAGATTAGGGTTGGCTTATGTAGTACTCATTTTATCCGTCATGCTATTTTTATGCGGGCCATAGACGTTCAAGGAATTTGATCAATTAAGCTGGTTCAAACAGTTTTATCAAATTGGCATGAATGTGTCTGGGAAAATTTGATCAAAATGAGTTGTAAAATGGCCAGAAGAAATATGAAGTTTCGTATTTCTATTTGATCAAGCTCCTCCTCTTCCCCCGGACCGCCGCAAGGTGTAGACGTGCACTAGATCCTTAATAATATATTTAAAAAATTAAATCACAAATATAAAGTAAATTTAAACTCAGTGAAATAATAGGACAGCATAGAAACGCAGGAGGTGTTTCGGTTCAGCTCGCCGCGCGTGAGTACCGTACATGATACTATACAACAGATCTGTCGCCCTGGTACACAAGACTGTGTCAACTAATCAGCGCACGCGCAGGAGACAATACCAAATTTGTCCCGCCCACTAATTAGCGCTAATTAGCGCCTAATTAAGGACGTCAACCACTCAAGGCATAGCGCCGCCTACCTCAAGGACAAACACTGCCCTGCTAAACTGTGATTGTTCGCTTGACCTGCGCTCGCACCTATTAGCAGTCGTGTCTATACGTGTCTATACGTACATCTGCATTCCATTCAACTTAGCCCAGGCAACAAATTAACTCCTTGCACTCATCACACCCTAGTACTTTGAACGGGAAGAATGAACACTTCTCTGTCAGATTCAAATATTAGTGCAAGGGTGGACACGACTCCCCCTAACTTTATTTCCAACCGTAATAAGAGACTAAGAGAAGAAGATCTGCCAGGGGAATTTACTAAATTCAAGAATGAAATCAAAGAAATGTTAACTTCCTTTATCTCCACACAGGAGAGTGAATTAAAGGTGATTACTTCGAATCTCAAGGAAATTCAGATAACAAATAATAGCATAGAAACTGCTATTACTAACTTATCTTGCCAAAATGAAGAATTCCGTAAGAAAATTGAACTGCTTGAGCTACAAAGTAAAATGGACCGTGACTACATTGTCTTGTTGGAGGATAAAATCGAAGATTTACAAAGAAATAGTAAGAAAACTTGTATTGAAATAAAGAACGTCCCTAAAATGCCTCAGGAAGATAACTCGAAATTAATAGATATGATCATGAACTTATCTAAAAATTTAAGCCTTGAGATGGACGCGCGTGACATTAAGGACATTTACCGATTGCCCGTTAGGAAAGAAGGTATTACGAATACACCTATAATTATGGAACTGAATTCCACTATGTTAAAAACAAACTTACTCAAGAAGGCGAAGTCATATAATATTAAAAACACAAGTAAACTTCAAGCAAAACATCTTGGGATGACAAAAAATGCCGATGTACCTGTGTTTGTTTCTGAGCAACTAACTCCTAAGGGCGCCCGCTTATTTTTCTTAGCCCGTGATTTGGCTAAAACGAAGCAATATAAATTTTGCTGGACAGCATTTGGTCGTATTTTAGTAAAAAGAGATGAAAGTTCTCGAGTAATTGCCATCAAAAGTGAGGCCCAAGTACATCAGCTGATGCAAGAAGCCTGACTAGTATGTAGTACTATCGTTAAATTACTTTTATTTACTTTGCCTTTTTCTATTAATAAAAATAATGTTATGTTTAACTTCACTCAACACAGAATTGTTTTAAACTATTATAATTGTCATTTTAAGCATGCTCAGGTCACTACTACACATTTAAATTCTATGTTTCATACACTCCTTATCACAAAACAAAAACAATTAACACACTCAATACACTCACAGTTACTCCACACAGTGCCTAATACAGCAAGTCTTGATGTCCCACTTAACATGCATAAAATTGAATACAAATATACAGAAAAAGTCGTCAGACTACTGCTAAATTATGGTTCAAACTGCAAGAACCACCGTTTGATTACTCTGATTAATAATGGATAGAAGCCTATACAATTTACAGGAATTGGATACCGCTGAGATTGCTAAGTCTGCTATCCTTGATGTGGCACACTTACAAACATACCTACAACGAGATGCTAATAACTTAACTGTCCTGACACAGAATATTAGGAGCATATACAGTAATTTCGACGATTTTCAGATAACCCTGTCTCAAATCGGAGTTGAGGTAGATGTGCTAATACTAACAGAATGCAGATTAAATGCTAACAAACCACTACCAGTGTTACATAACTATACCGCGTTTAATACATTTAGGCAACTAAACCAAAATGATGGCGTAGTAGCCTATATAAAAGACTGCCACCTACCCCAGGTGGCCGAAATTAACTTAACACATGCATCTGCCTTGCAAATAAGTATCTCAGATTTCACCATTATTGGTATCTACCGGTCACCGTCGAATGTATCCACAGACAGTTTCATTAACTCACTTGATCACTACCTTCTAAGTATTCACACACATAGAAACACTATTATTACTGGTGACATAAATATTAATTTAATAGAAAAGCCGGCAGAATCAACACAAACACGAACTAGTAGATTAACCTATTTGAATATGACTGCTATACATGGGTTCCTCCCGGGACACTGTTTGCCTACTAGGGAGGTGAACTGCCTTGATCACATGCTCCTTAAGTTAGACAAATTAAAACACTCAGCTTTCGTGGCAGTCCTAAACACGTCTGTTACAGATCATGCAATGGTGTTATTAAATATATCCCACACATACCAAAGCAAGACTTGTGTTAAATATAAAACCATTACAAACTGGGAGAATGCCTATAAGCAACTTGTAGACACCGATATATCCTTTCTTGGCGCACATAGAGACCCAAACATTCTAGCTAACGCGATGATAGACGTGATTAGGACAACTCTCCTCCAAAACACTAAAGTTGTCTCAGTGTCTAGCTCCAAGCGAACCATAAAGCCCTGGATATCTATGGGTGCCCTAAGATGCATTAGATTTAGAAATAAACTACAGCTACAAAAGAGGAAAGATCCTTGTAACGTTATTCTGATTATAACTTACAGGCGTTTTCGCACATATTGTTCCAACCTTATTAAGAAACTCAAACGACAATATCATAAAAAACAGATATCAAATTCTTTAAAAAATCCTAAACTACTCTGGCGCAAAATTAATGACATAACCAATTATAGAGAACCTAAGACGTCCAGTACACACCTACTGCATATCACACCACATCTCCTCGACTCATTAAACCGAGTAAACCAATTTTTCGTAACTGTTGGAAAAAGACTTGCAGAAGACATAATAACCCTAACTGGACAAGCAGCTGGACCTGCCACTAACTCAAGTTCACTACCTCAAATTAATTCGTTCGTGTTGCTAGAGACAGATTCAGCAGAGGTGGATAGCATACTTGGGTCGCTTGACTCAGGAAGTGCTTCGGGGTGGGATCGAATACCTGTGAGTTTCCTCAAATTAGCTCGAGAACTTGTTGTTCCTCTTATTAGCCAGTTGACTAACCTCTGCTTCGAAACGGGAATATTTCCTGACGCGCTAAAACGTGCTATAATTACGCCTGTGCACAAGGATGGGGATAAGAGCGATGTCAACAATTATCGGCCCATATCTGTCTTATCACCGCTTTCGAAAATAATTGAATAAATATTAAATAAAAGACTAGTCAGTTATTTAAATAAATACAACATTCTTTCCGATTCACAATACGGTTTTAGACAGGGACGGTCAACTCAGGACGCGGTCATTGCTTTAACATCTGAAATCACTGAAAAGGTAGACAAGGGTTATAAATGCGTCACGGTGTTTCTAGACCTGAAAAAGGCTTTTGACACCGTGTCTGTCCCCATCCTTGTACAGAGACTTGAGGATATAGGGATAAGAGGTAAGGCTCTTTCCCTCTTTGACAGTTACCTCAGAGATAGGAGACAGCAAGTCAAAATAGGTAATTCATTTAGTGGGGAGGAAAACATTGTTTTCGGTGTTCCGCAGGGGTCAGTCCTCGGCCCACCACTGTTTCTAGTGTATATTAATGAACTCTGCAACCTACGAAATGGTGGGGGCAAAATCTACACTTACGCAGACGACACTGCCATTGTTTATTTTGGGGACACGTGGGAAACCGTCTGTAATAAGGCCCAGAAAGGATTGGCTGCTATAAATAGATGGCTCAAAGCCAATCTTCTAACCTTAAGTGTTCCTAAAACAAACTACATTTGTTTTTCTCCTAGTAGAAGGTCTAAACCAGGCCTAAATTTTGGAATTCGAATACACACGTGTACGGACCACTGGGACCAAAATTGTAACTGTCAAGCCATCAAACATGTAACGTCCACAAGATACCTGGGAGTCATAGTTGATGAGTGTTTAACTTGGCATTCGCACATAGAGACTGTCACATCACGGGTGCGAAAATTTATATGGATCTTTAAAAACCTTAGATATGTGATGCCCCAAAATACATTAAATAGCATCTATATAGCGCTCACACAATCAGTTATTACATACTGTTTACCAGTATGGGGAGGAGCCACCAAAACTAAATTCCTTGAGTTAGAAAGAGCCCAAAGGTCACTCATAAAAGTAATGTACTATAAACCATACGGATACCCCACAGGCGATTTATATAGAATCAGTGGCTTACTTACTGTAAGAAAATTATATTTTTTAATTACGACTCTATACTTACAAAAATCTATTCCTTTTAACCAAGGTAGTCGGGAGAAAAGACGAAAGGATATAGTGGCCTACTCCCCGGGGGTCCGAACCGCTTTTGCACGGCGTCAATACGCAACCCAATCAGCCTACATTTATAATAAAATAAACCAAAAATTAAAGTTCCACCATGAGGTCTCACACGTTTGCAAAAAGGTAATAACCGAGTGGCTTAAAACCTTAACATACGAGGAAACTGAGCAAGTTTGGGTTAGACTTGGTTAAATCATTTCTTTTATTATTATTATTATTTTATTATTCCCTCCGTAATCCAAACACATCGGCACTTTAAAGAAGATATTCACATTCACACACACAAACACATTTATACACACACACACTAACACACACACAACACTACAAACAAGACGCACATACATACAGTTTTCTTAGGCATACAACTTCAGCTACACAAAGAGCTGCTAATTAGTTTATAAGTAATTTACTGTTCATTTTTCAACTTTTGTTACGTTACCTATTGAAATATTTTGTGCATTAGTCTCAATATTGTTAATATTATGGGAAGGAGCGAGATGGCCCCAACACAGGTATTATCAATTACCTACTGGGGATGTCTCATTATGTTATCCATGTAACTGTTTTGGGACAAATAAACATTTTTCATTTTTTCATTTTTCAAGCTGTTGTAAGCAGCCTGTTCGATCAAATTACTTGAACGTCTATGGGCCGCATTAGGCTCACAAAGTGGCTAACGAACCTACAATATTATCTATATAGCAAAGTTATTTATTATTACTGACTTTGATTATTAATTGTTTCGGCCATTACTAATATTAGCTAGAGATACTTCGCACACGTGATGAGTATTGATATCTAAATATGATAAAGCAAAAATAAATTAATTTGATGATTTTTTTGCGGTCATTGACCTCAGTGTAGGTGAAATATCAGTTTAAAAAAACAGTTTACTTGTGAAAACTTCACAGACGAGGTGAGTATCGATATAAACATAATAAAACAACACAAAAACTGATTTTTCAGCTCATAATTCTAGTTACAAAAACTACCAGCGGTCATTGACACCAAAAGCCTTTTATTTTGTCGTGTTTAGATATTGACGGTTTACTTAATACCTACAATATTGATTATCAATAAACTTCTACTGATAAAGGAAAACCTAGCGCGTCTTATAACTTGCTTTAATCTAGATAATCCAGCTTAGCTAACCTTCTAACTTAATAAACTGGAAACGCAGATTATTGGAAAAGTTCTTTCAATATTTGAGAAAGATAGAATTAAATGAAAACCATTTCGTCTAGTAAGAAAAAAACAACCTTGAAACACTGCGAAGGGTATTTTTATCTAAGTAATAATCCTTGCTGACAAGCCAGAGAGGTCTGCGATTTACAACTATAACTTTCTCTTCATTTTCTCCTAACTCACACCCGACCCGAGATTTTTTCCACAGACGGCAGGTAGTATTTTTGAACGGAGCTCGTCCAAAATGGGCTCTTAGACAAAGTAATACATTTTCTAAGGCTTCATAAAAGAAATTGACTTAAAAATACTGACCTACGGGACCTTAATCTCGGCGGAGACGGGACTTGTACCCTGCGAATAATCTTGTTTATTCGCTCCCAGTTTAATGAGATTGCTTCGCTCTAGTAGTCGCGGCGTCAGTACGTCAACTGTCTCGAAGCGTCTCAGACACCAAATGAACTTTATTCCCTTTTTGAAATATTGCTTTTGACAGGGGAAGGGAAGGCAAAGGAAACGCCCTTTCACAAGTTTCACTAGAAAGTGGTGAAAGGCCGTTTGCACATTGGATGGTAACCGTTGAACTGGTAGTTTCATACAATTACTACTAAACACTTTCACATTGGTGCCGATTCTGTTGATCACAAACGAAACTAAATTTAATTTCAGTGCATCTTTTTCTTTCTATTTCATTAACAAAAGGATAGAAGATAAATTTTAGTTTAGTCCTGTCAAATTAATCAGAGCCTGACGTAAATTGACTTAATTTTAGTAGGCAAGTTTTTAATCACGTCTAAGCTTGTATGGAGTCACTGACAGGCACTGATTAATTTGCCAGGCCTAAACTAAAATTTAGCTTCTGTCCTTTTCTTAATGAAATAGAAAGAAAAAGATGCACTAAACTTAAATTTAGTTTAGTTTGAGAACAACAGAATCGGCACCACTCTGTCGGTGTAGTCAACGGTATTGTCACCAACATTGATTGTTGTGCCGATATCGGTGGACGACACAGTGCACTTGTTCACTGCTACCATTATTACCTCGAATACACTATTACACTTTTGGAATCGCGCGGCGATGTAAGCTTTTGCTGGAGCATTGCGACTATTCGAAGCTGCTGTGGCATACCGCATGACTCTAAGCTGTTGGTTACATCTTGTCAAATACCGATATCGTCCCGATATTGTCGGCCGATATCGTTATCGTCCGAACTGACGATATGTCGGTGTCTTTATCGGCGCAGTGTGAAAGCGGCCAATGGGAGCATTAGGCCGGTTTTGGACGAGATATCGTCGCCTCCACAGATTGATATCATGCATTAAGTGACAGATTGCAAGATCGGTCGTTGGCTGTCCGGTACTCCGGTATAGCGAGTGACCTATTTCCGTCAGTCGATTTTATGCCTTGGGACTCAGTATTTTCCTTTCATTTATTGAGAAAATGTTGAACTAGAACGTGTAAGGATACAACCAATATAGTAGCAGTAGCGTTACTCGCGATTAACTTCACGAATTTCCCATTTTATATCCCTGAAATCCCGGGACTACAAAATAATCGTTAAAAAGATTACATTTGCAATTTTATTGCTCAATCTTGTCTAAAATTATTGCTTTGTACTGATTAACGTTTGAGGAAGAGAAGGGCAAGCGAAAAACTTGACTAATTATTCAGTTTGTACCGTTCCAACTACAAAATCGAATCGGTCATCGAATAACATGACATTTGTCTCGTATTTTTAGGGTTCCGTACCCGACGGGTACCAAACGGAACCCTATTACTAAGCCTCCGCTGTCCGTCGTCCGTACGTCTGTCTGTCAGCGGGCTGTATCTCATGAACCGTAATAGGTAGACAGTTGAAATTTCAAAATCGAATCGGTCATCGAATAACATGACATTTGTCTCGTATTTTTAGGGTTCCGTACCCGAAAGGTACCAAACGGAACCGTATTACTAAGCCTCCGCTGTCTGTCGTCCGTACGTCTGTCTGTCAGCGGGCTGTATCTCATGTACCGTAATAGGTAGACAATTGAAATTTTTACAGATTGTGTATATTTCTATTGCCGTTGTAATAACAAATAATAAAAATAAAATATAAGTTAGAATGATAGGAGGTCCCCTTACAAGAGACGTATTTTCTTTTTGTTTTTTACTAAATATTGTACGGTGATACAGAACCCTTCGTGTGGCGGTCGGACACGCACTTGGCCGGTTTTTTAATTATTTACTAATCACTAAAGTCTATTTTCAAAAAATTCTCAAAGCTAACCAAAAACTGATTAACATGAGTATTTTAACTAGTATTATTTAATTCCTTAAATTCCCTTAACGCCATTTTAAATGAGTTCAACAATAAAACCGTTTAAACTTTTTTAAGTGGTGTGAGTTACAAAGTAATCTAGTTAGTTGTGAATACGAGTTAAATTGTTGTCCTAAACTTTTGGGGCATGTATCATCGGCTTGGATAAAAGTGTAGGTATGTTTGTTACGGTCAATGACATCTAGACTCAGGTTCCAGACACTCCAGAGTATTCCTCGTGCTTAATCATTTATATATAAAAAGCTGGCCAAGAGTGAATAGACTCGCGCACTAAGAGTTCCGTCACACCACACATGGCATGTTTGTGAAATAATAGATTGGTTTTATTAGTTGTAACACTTTCACTGTCATATAGCTTATTTTATTTTTTTAATAATATGACGTGTAAAAGTGATTGCGATATCCTATTTACAGAATAAACAATTTCATTTCATTTCATTTCATTTCATTTCATTTCATTTCATTTCAGTGTGCGTTACGATTGCTCCACCAAGTTACCCAAACAAAAAAAAACTTCGCCCAAAAAATTGTCGAATTTTGGCAAAATCGAAGGGAACAATCCAAAAATTAGTCCAAGTAGAAATAAAGAAATTATAAGGGTTTTAAGTTGGCCGCGCAAACGTAACATGGAGGATTGCGCGACCATGGAGATCTCAGCAACTACTTGGGTTAGAGAAGTACCTAATTCTTTTTGTCAATTGAAGACCGAATTTGTCAAAAATTTTCGAAAAAAGAATTATTATCTCAAGATCAATATTTTGCGAAACATTAACCTTGGAAGTTATGGCCGCGCTATCGTGCACTTTTTGTTTCTATAATGTTGATTATTTCTTTAAAACTAGGACTTCATACAGTAAAACTGTTACAAGAAAAAAGGTCTTAATTTGTCAAAACTAACGAAAACAATAAATACTGCTAAAGTTTAGTTAAACAGACGAAATCAGTCCAAAACAAAAAGTACAACACTTTGACAATTTCGTCTGCCTAGCAATTTCGGTTTTAGACATGCCACAGGCCTGTTACAGACAGGCAGACGGCGCTTTACCTATGAAATTGCCGTTTTGTATGAAAAAATTTAAACGAATTTTTTTCATGTATTTTTTTTTCAGTAATCACCCATGCAATCAATGCATCTTTGCCAACGCAGTGGCAGTTTATTGATGCCCTTCTTAAAGAAATCAGCTGGACGGGAGGTAACAAATTCTTCAAAGGCATTTTGTACTGCCTCTCGGGTATTGAATTTTTTTCCCGCCAAGAAGTTATCCAAATTCTGGAAAAAGTAGTAGTCTGTAGGCGCAGGGTCTGGTGAGTAGGCCGGATGACGGAGAGCTTCCAACCCCGGTTCTAGCAACTTGGAGACCGTCTGCTGTGCAGTATGAAGTCGCGCGTTGTCGTGCAGGAGCAGCGGAGACGAGCGATTGACCAATGCTGGTTGGAGATGTGCCAGCTTCTCCATCATTGTGTTCAGTTCTTCACAGTACACATCTGCAGTAATGCTCACCCCGTTTGGTAAGAAGCTGTGATGAATCACACCGGCGTTAGACCACCAAACAGTGACCATCACTTTTCCAGGGGTAAGTTTTCGTTTAGAGCATTGTTTAGGTACTGAACCAGGATCCAACCAACTTGCTGAGCGCTTGCGGTTATCAAACAGAATCCATTTTTCATCGCAAGTAACAATGCGGTTCAAAATTCCTTCATTTGTGTATCTGTTGAGCAGTGCAAGGCACGCCTCGACGCGTACTTCGCGCTGGCGATCATTGAGTTCGTGGGGCACCCATTTGTCAAGCTTTTTTACCTTGCCAATTTGACGCAAATGGACCAATATTGTTTTGACGCTAACGTCGAAAGCTGCTGCTAATTCAGCCGTAGATTGTGTATCATCAGCTTCCACAATCGCCTTTAATTCGTCATTGTCGACCAGTCTTCGGACGACCGCGAGGTTCATTTTTCAGGTCGAAATTTCCAGAACGGAAGCGAACAAACCAATAACAAGTGGTGCGTTGGTTTGTAGTGTTAGCTCCGTAAACGTCGTTGATGTTGCGTGCCGCTTGTGCCGCGTTGCTGCCACGACGGTACTCATATTCCATAATTACTCGAATTTTTAACGTATCCATGATGACGAAAAAGATTGAAATGCGATGAAAATGTAACACTAATCATTAAACAAATGACTTCTTTTGAAAAAATAATTCCATGTTTTTAAAATAAAATTAATTTGAAATTAGAATTCTTAGCCAAACAAAAATTATTTTGATTTGAAATGGCCAGTACTGCAGAACGGCAATTTCATAGGTAATTATTACCTATTATTAATAGGGTCTTTGAACAGGGATCCCTAAAAATATATTTGACAGTGACGCTAGCACAATGGGACTATGTTTTTCAGCGCTGACCATTGTGTGCTGTGCCAATCAACGGGCTTTTGTTTTTAATCCCACGTCACAAATTAACACGGTGGTCACACATTCAAAACAACCGCAATTTAAAAAGGGATTATGTTCGTGCTGATGTTTGTGACGTCGTATTATTTGGTTATAAAGTACTAGCTTCTGCCTGCTACATCCGCGTCAAAAATCCGCGTCTTTTTCATCCATCTTCTTCAGGGCGCGTTCAGTCGACACGCGCCCGCTAAGTGCACGCCACGCGTGTCAGTACCCGCGTCTAACTCGCTTTGAAATTTTTTGTATATAATTTGAGTCTTATGACACATCAATAGATCTCTATCGAAGTCCAACCGCACATGCCTCGCGCCCGCCACGCGCCCGCCTCGCGCCAGCCCTGCGCTCACCCTGCCCACGCGTTGCAGCCACCCCCGTACTGACCGGAACCCATACGCTGATTTTGCGCGTGCCGAGGGCGGGTGTAAGGCGGGCACAACGCGGCGTCAGCGCGTGTCGTCTGAACACGGCCTAACGGTTCAGAACTATGAAATTATCTATTTACACGTGAAACTAATTATGTCATGAAACTAATATTGTGCAACTAGTTTCGTAATGTAGATTCGGCTTTAAAAGCTTTTCAATTCAGTATAGAAAAATGAATACCTGCAAAAGTCGATACAAAACACGCTTACTTAAACTAACCAAGTAACTACGATAAAGAACTGTAGTAAAAATCTTACAGGTACTTTGACTTTGAAAATGCTGACATTTAAATAGATCACTTTTAATTAAGAATTTCTAGAAAATCTTTAAAAAAAAAACTCTAATCTAATAAATCTTCATTCACCTTAGTATCAACAGTGTCCTCTGAAAGCGAATAAGATTACTCTTTGAACATTTAAAAGGTTAGCAAACTGATTTCGTCGCACTTTCCCTCTCTGCTCAGCCCGTTCGGAGCGGACGTGTTTTTAGTTTCTGAGAATATAGAAATAATCTTTTAACTAATCTTTTAACTTAACTTAAATATTAAATTTTATCGAAACTCGGACCCTCCTCTTTCTTCTTGAGGAGGTGCCCGTAAGCAGTGGCGGACATATTGGTTAGTGTCGGAAGTCTCGCTCTCTCACGTGTGGCGCGTGGTGGTCGGTGTCGCAGTTAACTTTTGGTGAGTCAAGATCAAGATTAAAATAAACTCGAAAAGTCGACCAGCGCCCCGGCGAAATTCGAACCTCGGACAGTACGCACCGAGGCGACGCTTTTTAGGTCGGCGCCAATTTGACATTACGTCATCACAGCAAATTACTGTGCTGCTTCTGATACGTTGCTACGGGGCTCGTAATACATCATTCGCATCGGCTACGCGCATCGGCTACGCGCCGCGCCGCGCCGGCAAGAACCGCTACGATCGCTACGAATACTTTATCTGCTACGAGCTGTATACGAGCCTGGGCTACGCGGGTCTACCTATTGCATTGAGGTGTGAAGATAACTAAATTTTCTGATAACACACTTAAAAATGCCTCAATTAAATAGAACGCCTCCCTCTACTCCTACTATTGAGGTACAACGTGCTTCATCAAACCCCAACATTGCGGCTACACCGAGTGAATGTGAGTTCATCAATACACAACAGAGATCAACAAAGCGCCCTTGCTTAGACTTTAGTCCCACGAACGAACTTGAGGATTTTAAAGAGGAAATTCGAGCAATGCTTACTAAATTGAATACAGATCAGGAAACCTTTTTGCAAAAATTTATGTCTAAAATAACGCTTGAGTTAGTAGAATTAAAAGCACAAAATGATGAGCTACGGAATATTAAGACCGAGATTGAGGACTCTGCTACGTTATTGAATGCCAAATATGAGGAGATAAGAACTAGTGTGGGAAGGCTGGAAAGAGAACGCTCAGAACAACGTAAATATATAGAACAGCTGGAAAAACAAATAAAAGATAATCAAGAAAATCATAGGTCTGCCGTTATCGAGCTGCGTAATATCTCTCCAAAGCCAAATGAAAATGCAAGTGACTTAACGGAAATTGTCGTTGGTGTGTGTAGATCTTTGGAAGTGCAGGTAAAACGGGAAGAGATTCGGGACATTTATCGAGTGCACAGTAGCCAAGGCCCTTCTAAGCAAATTATTGCAGAATTTCAATCTGTCACTCTGAAAAACTCAGTACTTCGAGCTGTGCGTGATTTTAACAAAGGCAAACCACCCTCCGAAAAATTAAATAGTGAAAATTCTGGCTTGAATGGTGAACGCACCCCTATCTACATTGCTGATCGTCTTCCGGCAACTGCCAGGAAGCTCTTCTATGACGCACGTAAAGGATGGTGGGCGAGAGTGGTCCCAGCACGGCCAGCCACTACGTGTGAATTACTTAAAAGAGCAGATAAAACTGAACATTTTTTATTATGACACCATCAAAATCTGTCCCGGAGGAACCGAGCTACGTGCATCTAAAGTATTTTTCTCTGTCCGCGGCTTAGCTCAAACACTGTTAGTACTAGACAACTGTTATCTGGCATGGATAGACATATTAATCACGCCGAGAAAGCGGTAATATAAAATCGAGAAAATCATCTTTTTTAAGGGTACCTCCCCTACAAGTAAAGTGGGGATGGTGTTTTTTTTCTCCTCTATCCCATGATGTGGGGTGTCGTTGGAAAGGTCGTTTGAAAATATTGTGAGTCTGTGAAAACCATTTTTGGATTCAGGGATCCGTTAACGAAATATTAAGCTTTTAAGTGCTATCTGAGTGGGCGAGAGTGGTCCCAGCATGGCCAGCAACCAAGTGTAAATAACATAAAAGAGCAGATAACAGTGATCATTTTTTACAAAGAAACCATCAAAATCCGTCTCGGAGGAACCGAGCTACGTGCATCTAAAGTATTTTTCTCTGTCCGCGGCTTAGCTCAAACACTGTTAGTACTAGACAGCTGTTATCTGTCATGGATAGACATATTAATCACGCCGAGAAAGCGGTAATATAAAATCGAGAAAATCATCTTTTTTAAGGGTACCTCCCCTACAAGTAAAGTGGGGATGGTGTTTTTTTTCTCCTCTATCCCATGATGTGGGGTGTCGTTGGAAAGGTCGTTTGAAAATATTGTGAGTGTCTGTGAAAACCATTTTTGGATTCAGGGATCCGTTAACGAAATATTAAGCTTTTAAGTGCTATCTGAGTGGGCGAGAGTGGTCCCAGCATGGCCAGCAACCAAGTGTAAATAACATAAAAGAGCAGATAACAGTGATCATTTTTTACAAAGAAACCATCAAAATCCGTCCCGGAGGAACCGAGCTACGTGCATCTAAAGTATTTTTCTCTGTCCGCGGCTTAGCTCAAACACTGTTAGTACTAGACAGCTGTTATCTGTCATGGATAGACATATTAATCACGCCGACAAAGCGGTAATATAAAATCGAGAAAATCATCTTTCTTAAGGGTACCTCCCCTACAAATAAAGCGGGAATGGTGTTTTTTTTCTTCTCTATCACATGGTGTGGGGTGTCGTTAGAAAGGCCATTTGAAAATATTGTGAGTCTGTAAAAACCATTTCTGGATTCAGGGCTCCGTTTCCGAAATATTAAGCTTTTAAGTGCTATCTAAGTGGGCGAGAGTGGTCCCAGCACGGCCAGCCACTACGTGTGAATTACATAAAAGGGCAGAAAACACTGAACATTTTTTACTATGACACCATTAAAATCTGTCCCGGAGGAACCGAGCTACGTGCATCTGAAGTATTTTTCATATCATTAATATCTCACCTAACCTAACCTTACTTATTCAGCACGACCAGCCAGTACGTGTGCATTACTTAAAAGAGCAGATAAAACTGAACATTTTTTATTCCGACACCATCAAAATCTGTCCCGGAGGAACCAAGCTACGTGCATCAAAAGTATTTTTTCTATCCGCGGCTTAGCTCAAACACTGTTAGTACTAGACAGCTGTTATCTGGCATGGATAGACATATTAATCACGCCGACAAAGCGGTAATATAAAATCGAGAAAGTCATCTTTTTTAAGGGTACCTCCCCTACAAGTAAAGTGGGGATGGTGTTTTTTTCTTCTCTATCCCATGGTGTGGGGTGTCATTAGAAAGGCCATTTGAAAATATTGTGAGTCTGTAAAAACCATTTTTGGATTCAGGGCTCCGTTTACGAAATATTAAGCTTTTAAGTGCTATCTGAGTGGGCGAGAGTGGTCCCAGCACGGCCAGCCACTACGTGTGAATTACTTAAAAGAGCAGTTAACACTGAACATTTTTTATTATGACACCATCAAAATCTGTCCCGGAGGAACCGAACTACGTGCATCTAAAGTATTTTTCATATCATTAATATCTCACCTAACCTAACCTTACTTATTCAGCACGACCAGCCAGTACGTGTGCATTACTTAAAAGAGCAGATAAAACTGAACATTTTTTATTATGACACCATCAAAATCTGTCCCGGAGGAACCGAGCTACGTGCATCTAAAGTATTTTTCTCTGTCCGCGGCTTAGCTCAAACACTGTTAGTACTAGACAGCTGTTATCTGGCATGGATAGACATATTAATCACGCCGACAAAGCGGCAGTATAAAATCGAGAAAATCATCTTTTTTCAGGGTACCTCCCCTGCAAGTAAAGTGGGGATGGTGTTTTTTTTTCTCCTCTATCCCATGGTGTGCGGTGTCGTTGAAAAGGTTGTTTGAAAATATTGTGAGTTTGTCAAAACCATTTTTGGATTGAGGGATCCGTTTACGAAATATTAAGCTTTTAAGTGCTATCTGAGTGGGCGAGAGTGGTCCCAGCACGGCCAGCCACCATGTGTGAATAAAAAATGTTCAGTTTTATCTGCTCTTTTAAGTAATGCACACGTACTGGCTGGCCGTGCTGAATAAGTTAGGTTAGGTTAGGGGAGATATTAATGATATGTAGTTTTGTTCCTCCGGGACAGATTTTGATGGTGTCATAATAAAAAATGTTCAGTTTTATCTTTTCTTTTAAGTAATTCACACGTGGTGGCTGGTCGTGCTGGGACCACTCTCGCCCACTCAGATAGCACTTAAAAGCTTAATATTTCGTAAACGGATCACTCAATCCAAAAATGGTTTTCACAGACTCACAATATTTTCAAATGGCCTTTCCAACGACACCCCACACCATGGGATAGAGAAGAAAAAAAAACACCATCCCCACTTTACTTCTACGGGAGGTAAAGTATTTTTCTCTGTCCGCGGCTAAGCTCAAACACTGTTAGTACTGTCTATCCATGCCACATAACAGCTGTCTAGTACTAACAGTGTTTGAGCTTAGCCGCGGAGAGAGAAACATACTTTAAATGCACGTAGCTCAGTTCCTCCGGGACAGATTTTGATGGTGTCGTAATAAAAAATGATCAGTTTATCTGCTCTTTTAAGTAGTGCACACGTACTGGCTGGCCGATCTGAATAAGTTAGGTTAGGTTAGGTGAGATATTAATTATATGAAAAATACTTCAGATGCACTCAGCTCGGTTCCTCCGGGACAGATTTTAATGGTGTCATCGTACAATATGTTCAGTGTTATCTGCCCTTTTATGTAATTCACACGTGGTGGCTGGCCGTGCTGGGACCACTCTCGCCCACTCAGATAGCACTTAAAAGCTTAATATTTCTTAAACGGATCCCTCAATCTAAAAATGGTTTTGACAGACTCACAATATTTTCAAACGGCCTTTCCAACCACACCCCACACCATGGGATAGAGAAGAAAAAAAAACACCATCCCCACTTTACTTGTAGGGGAGGTACCATAAAAAAATATGAATTTCTCGATTTTATATTACTGCTTCGTCGGCGTGATTAATATGTCTATCCATGCCAGATAACAGCTGTCTAGTACTAACAGTGTTTGAGCTAAGCCGCGGACAGAGAAAAATACTTTAGATGCACGTAGCTCCCCAACAAACATTTACGACGTTGAGTAGACGTTTTGGTGGCAACTTAATGTTATTCAGTATAATCGTATAAATGTCATAAGGACGTTTACTCTACGGCATTAGGGCCCATTTTATTCAACTTAAGTTGCTAAGAGTTTCGTGTAACAGTCATATAAATACCTACTTAGTCGCATAGTAGTCATATACGCGTCGGCGATTTGACTAAATATCATGTAATGATAGCTGTCGCGGCGTGTATTCAACTTCGGGTCGACTTATGGTACACAATACGACTTTTATATAATGTAATCGTTGTGTTATTGTCATTTAAAGATGATGCTCATATTGAACGATATTATATTGTAACAGATTATATCACGTTAATTTAATATGGCGGTGTTTTTGACAGCTGAGTTAATATTGCATTTTTTCTTTGTTATTTGAGGTGATAAAACCATTTCATCAGTCGTAAACCATTGTGCAATCAAGTTTACTGATTAATGTGAGGTAGGTTTGGAACAATTTTTTTATGCGCTTTTAAAACTCTATCGTTTTCACATATTTTATTAATAATTTTATTAAGTGACTGCGTTATATGACAACTACATAACTTCCCGACCTATAAACTGCGTGTTCATTGTAAATGTTTACGCCATTACAGTTGATTTAGGGATCAGTGATAAAATTAAAAACGCTTAGCTAACTTAGTTCAAAGAATTTATATTAAAAAAATAGAATGTTTGTTTGCGTGACTTATAACTTAGTTAACTCAGGTTCCTTGCTGGAACGCGTAATTCTTTTAGGGCCCGCTGCTCGCCCGACATCGCGCCCCGGAGGCCCGCCGCGTGTCAGCGGCTCCGGGTAAAACCTCAATATCTTGAGTTATACTTATCGTAGCTCGATAACGTAAAGTAATTTGGATTCTTGAATAAACAGACCACATACTTATCTATATACGGTGAACGGATGAATACAATAGGATTTACAATATTATCGTAAAGTGCGTGGTAGTTTATTTGTTCTTATGTTTTGACGATTTCTGTTAAAAATACTGTTTCTATTGTTATAAAATTTTATAGGCAGTATTATGAATAGATAACGAATCTAAAAAAATAACAGTTTGAGATAATAACAGAAAATAAAAAACAAAATTATTACGTAACTAGAGGTCATCTTGACCTTGATTTCAAGGACCGTGTTTTGACGACAAAATGTTGTTATTATGACGTTATAGTAGTGAAAATCACTTACAAATTGATTCAATTACACTAATTAATATTTTATAGTAGCTTTCCACGCTGTAAACATCATAAAACAAACACTATTCACATAATCACCACCACACTCAGTACTTTCACGGTATTTTTTTGATACGCTAATTTTGCACACTCAACTTATGTATTTTGGTAATATTATTATCACACACGATGTATAACTATTATTAATTTGATTTAATATCACTTCACGACGATTACGGCAGTAAAAACACGAAATAATTATTAAAATATGCACGGAGACCGTCCGCGCACACCCGCGCAGGCGCTCTGTCAGATGACACTGTCAAACGTTCCATGCACAGATTAAGCATTTAGTAGATTAATTTGACGTGAATATCATCCAACTCTAGAGTGCTACAGCCCATAGACACTATTAACCCGTATTTCAGTAGAAATAGAGACCTAAGTTGCGTGGCATCGACTGATGCATTTTATTCATCAGTGGGGCTTAAAGGATATTTCCGATTGATGCATCGCGTGCATCATTAGGACTCAAGCGGTTAAGTCTAAATAATATTTTTGATTTAGGTAAACCCCACAGTGATCTCTAATTATGCGGATGTTGATAAGTTTTTATCAAAGATGGACCTCATTGAAATGATATGCGCACATTTGAAATGGAAAACTTGAAATGTTAATTACGTTCCTGGGATAATTAAAAAAATGAAACAATTTTTTCTTTCAACTACATAGTAATGTTATCTGTGTAGTATTATAATATCTGTGGTAATGTTATCATTAATCACTGACAGACCTGACTTGACCTGACTGGTTAATACAAATGGATAAAAACCGTTTAAAATGCCTTGACTTGACCTGACTTGACCTGACGTGACCTACTAGACCTGACTTGACCTGACTTGACCTGACTTGACCTGACTTGACCTGACTTGACCTGACTTGACCTGACTTGACCTGACTTGACCTGACTTGACCTGACTTGACCTGACTTGACCTGACTTGACCTGACTTGACCTGACTTGACCTGACTTGACCTGACTTGACCTGACTTGACCTGACTTGACCTGACTTGACCTGACTTGACCTGACTTGACCTGACTTGACCTGACTTGACCTGACTTGACCTGACTTGACCTGACTTGACCTGACTTGACCTGACTTGACCTGACTTGACCTGACTTGACCTGACTTGACCTGACTTGACCTGACTTGACCTGACTTGACCTGACTTGACCTGACTTGACCTGACTTGACCTGACTTGACCTGACTTGACCTGACTTGACCTGACTTGACCTGACTTGACCGCCTTTTTTTATTACCTCCTTCATATAGATTTATTTGGCTTTAATGCAACTTGTGGAATATTAAAATCAATAGCCCACTTTTTTAATCGTCTCTGAAGTCATCATTGTTGGTTGAAGTGCCTTCTTTATCAACATTATCTTCATTTTCGGATGACTTCAACTTCGAAAAATCAACAAGAGTCCTGAACTTTGGAAAATGAACTGCGGGGCACACTTGTAGTATTTTGGTTAAATTGATTAGTTAAATTTGCATTTAAATGTGATACGGAACCTTTCTTATTTTGCTCACTCTCAGCTTGAGCTCTATTACTTTGTATTAAAGTACGCGAAAATTGTATACAAGGTAATTATAAACCTTTAATATGAGTATTAATTAAGTAGCGGTCGTATTATCATGTTTGTGATACTTTAGGATGTATACAGGTCGCACTCGTAATACTTATTCGACTTATATATAATGGTAACAAATACTACGTGTATACAATTATTATCCGTTTAGCAGATGTTTAAAAGGTAATTATATGACAAAATGTACCGTTTTATGACGTTTATACTACGAAAACGTTTAGAGGACGAAAAGTTGTATAAGTAAGTTTTATAAATGTCGAAATAACGTCATATGACATTATTATACGACAAAAAATGTTTATGACTATTCGGACATATAATACACCAGTACATGACGAAGAGTTAAAATAATGACTATAAAATAACTTTAAAAAGACTTATGGTCATATAAAAGTTTGATTATATGACAAAAATGTTTGTTGGGTCGGTTCCTCCGGGACAGATTTTGAAGGTGTCATAGTAAAAAATGTTCAGTGTTAACTGCCCTTTTATGTAATTCTCACGTGGTGGCTGGCCGTGACGGGACCACTCTCGCCCACTCAGATAGCACTTAAAAGCTTAATATTTCGTAAACGGATCCCTGAATCCAAAAATGGTTTTTACAGACTCACAATATGTTCAAACGGCCTTTCCAAAGACACCCCACACCATTGGATAGAGAAGAAAAAAAAACACCATCCCCACTTTAGTTGTAGGGGAGGTACCCTAAAAAAAGATGATTTTCTTGATTTTATATTACTGCTTTGTCGGGGTGATTAATATGTCTATCCATGCCAGATAACAGCTGTCTAGTACTAACAGTGTTTGAGCTAAGCCGCGGACAGAGAAAAATACTTTAGATGCACGTTAGCTCGGTTCCTCCGGGACAGATTTTGAAGGTGTCATAGTAAAAAATGTTCAGTGTTAACTGCCCTTGTATGTAATTCTCACGTGGTGGCTGGCCGTGCTGGGACCACTCTCGCCCAGTCAGATAGCACTTAAAAGCTTAATATTTCGTAAACGGATCCCTGAATCCAAAAATGGTTTTCACAGACTCACAATATTTTCAAACGGCCTTTCCAACCACACCCCACACCATGGGATAGAGAAGAAAAAAAAACACCATCCCCACTTTACTTGTAGGGGAGGTATCCTAAAAAAATATGAATTTCTCGATTTTATATGACTGCTTTATCGGCGTGATTAATATGTCTATCCATGCCAGATAACAGCTGTCTTGTACTAACACTGTTTGAGCTAAGCCGCGGACAGAGAAAAATACTTTAGATGCACGTAGCTCGGTTCCTCCGGGACAGATTTTGAAGGTGTCATAGTAAAAAATGTTCAGTGTTAACTGCTCTTTTATGTAATTCTCACGTGGTGGCTGGCCGTGCTGGGACCACTCTCGCCCACTCAGATAGCACTTAAAAGCTTAATATTTCGTAAACGGATCCCTGAATCCAAAAATGGTTTTTACAGACTCACAATATGTTCAAACGGCCTTTCCAAAGACACCCCACACCATGGGATAGAGAAGAAAAAAAACACCATCCCCACTTTAGTTGTAGGGGAGGTACCCTAAAAAAAGATGATTTTCTTGATTTTATATTACTGCTTTGTCGGGGTGATTAATATGTCTATCCATGCCAGATAACAGCTGTCTAGTACTAACAGTGTTTGAACTAAGCCGCGGACAGAGAAAAATACTTTAGATGCACGTAGTTCGGTTCCTCCGGGACAGATTTTAATGGTGTCATAGTAAAAAATGTTCAGTGTTATCTGCTCTTTTATTTTTTTCACACGTGGTGGCTGGCCTTGCTGGGACCACTCTCGCCCACTCAGTTTGCACTTAAAAGCTTAATAGCAGAGGTCACCAGCAACGCTGCCTCCCTGTATGAGCTTCCCCGGGCCGTGACCCGCGTGTCGTCCGCGTAACACACCAGGGCCACACCCGGCTGGAGCTCGCCTCTCAGCACCCAGTCGTACCCGATGTTCCACAGGGGTGGGCCAACGACCGAACCCTGTGGAACCCCGCACGACATGTCGCGCCAGCCTCCGCCGTCGCGTCCCCTGTAGGTGACACACCTTTCCGCTAAAAACCTAACCTAACCTAACCTGACCAAACCTTTTTTTTTTTTTTTTTTTTTTTTTTTTTCCGGGGTGGAAAATCCTCATGGATGTCCTCCGCCCTGGGGCGGGCGGAGGGGTCTGTCAGACTCTTACTGACTAAAAACCACCCCGGTGTTCCGACTCACACCTACGCCGGGGGTCGCGGGAACGTAAAATCTTCCGCAACCCCCGACTGGTGCCGGCCCGCCATTGCGGGCCTCCTCGGGTCAGGGGGGGGAGTGAGGTGTTTGACTCCCCCCGTGACGTCTAAGAGGGGCGCGCGTGGAACACTACGCGCCGCCACCTCGGGTCCTGATGTTTGGGGGGCGACGGACGTCCCCGAGTCCGTCGCCCCTGGACCCATTTAGGGGGGCTGGAAGAGGGCGTTATCCGCCCTCCGCCGACGCCCGGTGCGCCTGCTGCGGGCCGGGTGAGTGGACGAGATCTCCCTCTCCCTTTCCGCAGCCTCCTTCTGCGAGACGACCGTCTCGCAGTAGGAAACCACCGCGTCCCAGGACTCCTCGCTGTCAACCATCGACTCAACGACGGCCGGCAGCGAGAGGTCACTGCCTACTTCTGAGATGAGGGCACGGCGCGGCTCCTCCCAAGCGGCACACTCTGCCAGCGTATGCCGCGCCGTGTCCTCCCGGCAGTCGACGCAGTGATGACACCGAGCGTCCGGCTCCCTGTTTATGCGACACAGGTACTTCCCGAAGCAACCATGCCCCGAGAGCACCTGCGTCACCCGAAACGACAGGGAGCCGTGCCTCCTCCCGAGCCAGCGCTCGAGCAACCTGACCAAACCTAACCTAACCTGACCTAACATTGTCAGAACTGAATAACCCTGGGACAGATTTTGATGTGCCTTGGCCTGAGTAAAGGGAGAAGTAATGTCTTCAAAACTACAGTGGTTTTATTCGTGGGCGTCGTGGGACCAGCTCCCATATATCCTTGCCCACCATCCTTTGCTAAGAGTAATGCATGCCAATACTGCTGGACGGCAAATGGAAAAATTTTTATTCGCAAAAAGGAAGGGGAAAAACCGATACTTATAATATCTGAATCCAGCTTTCAAAACATATTGCATGATAATAAGTAATATCTTAACTGTTCAAGTAACTTTTGCTTCTATTTTTTGTAACAATAATCCTATTTGTAATTTTTTTACTATTTGTATTCTCTCTACACAGTCACTTTCATACACTTACAAAATAAAATGCACCACTCTAATACACAACTCACTCACGTACAAGTCGCAAAACTTATTAACCTTCGGAAATTATTTTCATTACACGATACAATATCGAACGTCTTGCTTATCCCAGGTTATATTAGGGAACACTAATAACCATTTCTGTTACGCCCTAACGCCAAAAAGGACTCTAAACATGAAATCCCGAAGTGCACATTACATTAAATTAAATAAAAATGAATAACGTAAATGATATAATAAATAGATTGGATACTTATGGGTCCCGCGAATCCTTTAGTTGCCTCCCTGATAAATGCCATCAGTTTCTAGGAAACCCCAATAAAACAATTAATTTGCTGCATCTAAATATACGCAGTATTAATAAGAATTTTAATAGCGTCCTTGTGTTATTATTATCTCTAAATAAAATCAGCTGTGACGTGATAATTTTTTCGGAATGTTGGCTGAACAAAAATACTAATATTCCGATTCTGCAGGGATACTCGGCTTATTCGTCTGCAAATAGCCTAAATAAAAACGATGGTTTGGTTATCTACGTACATTCAGATTTACAACATAACATTGTGGAGCCGGAGTTTGTTGATGCAAACTGCCTAATCTGCAAACTCACTGATATCGTAATTATTGCTGTGTACAGGCCGCCGTCCTTTCGCAGAATAGAGAACTTTTTAAATAGTCTTAATACTGTACTAGCATCGGTATCCTCCTATAAAAATATTTTTCTGGTGGGAGACATGAACATTAACATTAGCACAACTAATAATGATCCACATTATAACGAATACATAACTTTGACTGCATCTCACGGACTCTTACCAGCCTATACTCTCCCTACCAGAGAAAAGAATTGCCTGGATCATGTCATGATTAAAGTGTTGAGGGAGGTAGTATCTTTTATTCTAGACAGTCACATTACCGACCATGTCCCAGTACTCGTTCGTATAAAAAACGTAACAAAACATCAAACGACTAAAGTTATCTCGAAAGTTGATCTGCTTAAGGTTGTTGCTGAGATAGCAAATACCGATTTCAGCAGCATCTTTTCTTCTAGCAATCCTAACTGGGCTACTGAATTTCTTATTAATACAATTATTTCTATAATACATAGCAATACCATCACCAGTTGCATTCCTTCTAGGCTGAGAATAATCAAGCCCTGGATCACGCCTGGGCTACTAAGATGCATTAGGAATAGGGACAACATGCATAGAGAACACAAAAAGACACCGGATAACTATACCTTAAAATTGACGTATATACGCTATCGTAACTTCTGCAATAAGCTTCTGTATAGGCTAAAAAATAATCACGAAAAAAATGAATTGATAAAAGCTAAAAATAATCCTAAAAAGACCTGGAATATCATAAACACCATAATTAATAAACAAATCTGTAGATCTCCTCCTTTGGAGTTATTGTCTATGTCAAATCTAGACTGCAAGTCCTCATTAAATTTGGTAAACAATTATTTTGCGAATATTGGCAAGGAACTTGCAGCTAAGCATACAAATGCTGGTACGCTACATGAGTCATATGCTAGGGACGACGCCCAGATGAACTCAATTGTTCTTCTCCCTCCGGATCACGCAGAAATTGAAAATATTATAATGGGTCTTCGCTCCGATTCTGCCTCAGGATGGGATGGAATCAGTTTTCGTCTTCTAAAAATGAGCAAACAGACTCTTGTGCCCCTCGTCGCTCACATATGCGGTCTTTGTATATCTCAGGGTGTATTTCCAATAGTTTTAAAGAGAGCGGTCGTTCACCCTATTCACAAGGGGGGGGACAGAGGTAGTGTCAACAATTACAGACCAATTTCGGTCCTTCCGGCACTGTCGAAGGTTCTTGAGAGGGTCCTAAACAATCGTCTTGTGTCTTTCCTGGAAAACCACAATATTCTTTCCAAAAATCAATTTGGCTTTCGGAGGGGGAAGTCATGTGAAGACGCTTTCTCGGCCCTGATAGACGAAGTTGTTGAGACTCTTGATAAAAAGTCTAAGTGCCTGGGTATTTTCTTAAACTTATCAAAGGCATTTGACACTGTCTCTGTCCCCATCCTACTCAAAAAATTGGAGAGAATTGGAATTAGAGGCACTGCACTTGCTATCTTTGCGAGCTATCTATCTGAGCGAACGCAGTGTGTTAAAGTCACTGCATATGTTAGTGATGAGTGTGGATTGTCCTTCGGAGTGCCTCAAGGTTCCATCTTGGGGCCTACACTTTCTTTAGTGTATGTAAACAGCCTATGTGATTTATTACTACCAAATTGTTCCACCTATACATATGCCGATGATACGGCCCTTCTAGTTCATGCTGAAAGCTGGAATGAAGCCCGAGAGAGAGCAGAATCTGTACTTGGGATTGTTATGTCTTGGCTGTCGGCGAATAGTTTAACTTTAAATGTGGATAAAACCAACTTCATCACTTTCTCTCTTAAATCTACTACGCAACCTGACAACACATTTTCAGTCAAAGCGCATTCTAATTGTAATGCTTACCCAAACCTATGCTCTTGCCTTCCTCTGACAAGAAAAACCAGTGTGAAATACCTTGGTGTACTAATAGACTATCTCTTATCTTGGAATACTTGATGACTACATGACCTTTAAACATTATCGGCATAGTACGACCCAATTGTACAAAGAATGTCAGGTCTTGACCGTGAGGCAGCTCTTTGTGCTAAGCTGTACGTTGCGCAGACATGCTTCTTTACAGCTGGATCTCAATCGCTTGACAAAACGTAGGGCCACAAACGTGTGTACCATAGAGAGGCACAGAACGAAACTTGCAGAACGTCATTTCAGAATCCTTGGTAGTCGTATATACAACTTTGTGAACAAACAATGTAACATCTACACGCTCAATAAATTTGATAGTAAAGGTAAAGTCTGTAAATGGATAATGACCCTTAGCTATGACGAAGTTGAAAAAATTCTCCATACGTAAATTTCACTCACATCCAAACAGTACCTGGTTTACACACCCTCGAAAACACCCACCTTCCAAGACAGCACAACACTACACAACATAACCTAACACAACTCAACACTACATAACACAACAAAACACTACACTTCACAACTCACAGCAAAAAAAAACACACACGAACAAACAGACACACACACTTACAACACACACTTGATACAAATAGTTTTTATCTTTAAGTACTTAATTTTTTTTTTTTTTTTTAAGTTCATATAATAAAAATTTATTTTCTTTATTTTTCTTTATTTTCTGTCGAGTACCTACATAGAAATTCCGAAATTCTTTATTTGTCTAAATGGTGTTAACTTGAGAGCCCTGACACCCATAACACAAGTTTAATCTTAGCTTGGGTGTCAGTGGTGTATAACTCTGCATGAACCTACAATTTATATGTTAAAAAAAAAAAAATATTATGTTATACTAAGTGGCATTTATGTAAATTGTAAACTAGAAATAAAGATATTTTATTTTTTTTTTTTTACTTACACAGGCTTTGGTCACGTAGAAAGCGGGTTGTATGAGTTGTGGAGGTCATAGGCAGTTGTTTCATGTAAAATACTATTTTTCAGCAGAAGGAAAAGAAAGAAAGAAAGAAAAGAAAGAAAAAAGAAAGAAAGAAAAGAAAGATAATAAAGAAAGAAAGAAAATCAAAATCAAAATAAATTTATTAGCACAGACAGGGCACACAACACAACGCAACGATAAGTAAAAAAGAAACATATAAAAAAGGAAACAAATAAAAACTCAAAAGTGTGTAAAGTGGTACTTCAACTAAGAAATTAAGAGAGAAGTGTGCCTCGCGGCTGGCTACTTGTGAAACGGCTAGGCAGATTATGATGTTAGTGTATGTAAATTACTGCCTCGTTGGTCTAGTGGTCGCAAGCGCTACTGCTGAGCATGAGGGCCTGGGTCGATTCCCAGGTCGCGTAAAGTGTTATTTTTTATTAGATAGTAGCTGTGCCCGCGACTTCGTTCGCATGGATGTCGGAAAACAATAATTATGTCGCTTAAAAAAGTTGTACCTTCATTTAAAAAGGGGGAATCTTTCGACCAGGCCTGGTGATTTTTCCTAGTAAGAAACTGCCAAAAAACTTGTGTTTTTATTTAGGAAAATGCTTCTCTATATACAATATTAGCGGTGGAACCACCTGGAGCGTACACAAAAAAGTTGCTAGGGTTGCTCACACGCGAAAGAGCTACATAAAGTTGGCCGTGGGAAAAGCAACCAATACTAAGATCCACCCCCGCAACGGATAATGTCTGGCCCTGAGCTTTGTTAATGGTCATGGCGTAACATAGGCTGACGGGGAATTGCACACGCTTAAAACTAAACGGGAAATTATTGGGAATGAGAGGAATTCTTCGAATAAAAACAACATCACCGGCGCCGCAACCTGTTAAGATTTCGGCTTCGATGACGTTTTGTTGGAGATTGGTGACTATGAGCCGAGTGCCGTTGCAAAGTTTGGGAGGACTTCAATTTCTGAGAAGAATTATTGGCACTCCGACTTTTAAACAAATTTTGTGTGCTGAAAGACCGGGTGTGTTAAGGGATTCTAGGAACTCTACTGGATAGTGTGTGGCAGCGTCTTCTTCGGTAACCGTATTTATCGATGTATATTGTGGACTTTCCCCAGAAACATGTGCCAATATTTGTGTATTTATTGCTGTCCAATAGTCGAACGAATCAAATCAACTATAACACACGCCAACAACGATCGAATCGAATGAGCGGCGGTCACGAATCACACGAACAAATTACGAAGTAAAGTACAGTTCGATTCAAACTCGGAACATGAGTCGAGTCGCTGCGCAGTAACAACTTCATGTGACAGCGGGGTGAGTGGTGGGGTACTGCGCAGCTAAAAGCTTACTTCCAAGCCGCCATTAAGTTTGAATCGATCTGTAACGACTCGTTTCTTGACTTCTTAATTTGAACTTGAACCAAATGAACGAAACCAATCAAAATACCAAATCAAAACCAATCCGAACAATACTTTCAACGAATGACAACCCAACCAACAATTTATTATTTATTATTATTATCGACATTATAGAAGTCAAAAACAAAGATACCTGCTCTAAAAATTATTTGGAATATCTGGGTGAAGGTCATTCTTCGACGGAGACTCTTAACACCGCGATTCAGAAAATGACAATAAATGAACAACGCCATCTATCGAGCACGAAGTGATACTGTCAAAATATATGGGAAAACGTTCGAACACTCTGTAAGCTAAATAAGCTATGTATGTAGAAAAGTGTAAAATTAAAGATTAAATACCTATATTTTTTAAGAAATTAACATTTGTCACTATTCTTTCATGATTATCATGATTTGAAAGATAGTTACGCCACCTATCGCACTAATACTAAGCTAATAAATAAACAACGCATCTGGAAAATTTTAATTAACCTAACTTTAGAGTTATATTCTATACACAATGTATCGCGTTAAGTTTCCGCGAAAAGAAAATGACGATCATATATTATTATATCACACGATTTCACAAACCTAGTAATTAAGTAGTAAGTATCATTTCGCGTCAATAGATGTCGTTACGTGTATGTACAGTCACGGACTTTAATTGATGAGCCACCTGGCACTGTTCGTATTTTAGCCGTGTAATACAAATCGGGTTTATTCGGTTCCCGACACGCAAAGTCATATGTCTTCGTATTAGAAGAAGAAAATGATATTTCATATCTTTACCGGTTGGCTAACCTGAGAGCAGAACTACAGACTTGACAGCAGTGACTACTCAAAGTCAACCAATTGCAGGTCTAGCAACAGTAACCTAGCAACGATAAACAATTGTTGCTAGGTTACTGTTGCGATAGTAACGTAAGCGTACGGAGAAATTCTCTGACATCGATATTTCAACTGTCACTGTCTTCAGTTAAGTTTTCAGAATTATTGAGTTAATGAGCGATGATTCAAAGGAGGTCAGTATCAAATAGATTGGATAAACTGAATGCAACATTGTATTTATTTTTATCATTAAGAACTTATTAGTCAACCTCTATGGATAAGACTGTTTCCGATTAAAAGTAATTTATTTGTCATCTTGATATTTCAATTGTCATTGTCTTCAGAATTTTTTTATAATTATCGAGTTAATGAGCTATGATTCAAAGGAGGTCGGTATCAAATAGATTGGATAAACGGAATGCAACATTGTATTTATTTTTATCATTGAGAACTTATTAGTCAACCTCTATGGATATTTCCGATTAAAAGTAATTTACTTGTCATCTTGTTTACGAGCTTGCGATTTGAGTTCGTGTTTAATCGTGTAATCTCGTGAATGAATGAAAGTAAACAAGATGACAAATAAATTACTTTTAATCGGAAATATCCATAGAGGTTGACTTTATTAGTCAACCTCTATGGATATTTCCGATTAAAAGTAATTTACGAGCTTGCGATTTGAGTTCGTGTATAATCGTGTAATCTCGTGAATGTATGAAACTACAAAATTGAAAAGTTTGAAGGTGGCTCATCAATTAAAGTCCGTGACTGTACATTACGTAATGAAAATTCCTTCTTGAACACTTTAAATTCATATATCTTTTGATATTTTGAAGCGATTGCGATGAAACAAAAACTAAATGAAACATCGAGTTACACACAATATTTGAGTGTAAAAGTTAACCATATTGATTTCGTACTTTTTACGTGATAGTGGAACAATCAAACTAAAGAACATACAAACAGACAAAAATTCCAAAAATGATAGAAATGGAATCTGTTGGTTATTCTTGGACACCCCACCAACTTTTTTTTTTTTTTTTTCATTGTACTGAAACGCCTCGTCTACAGATTTATTATATGTATAGATATAGATATAGATATAGATTTCTCAGTAGCAGCCGGGAGCCTGGATTTGTGCCCGGTTGATGGCAAAGGCTCGCCCCAACCCTTCGGCGATTACAGGCATGATGTTATGTTATGGGTACCTAGTAGGTACTATTGAAATAGTCATAAAACATGCTTGAAAATCCTAACTATCCTAACTAACAGGATTGTGAATGCGAAAGTGAGTTTGTTTGTTACGGTTTCACTCTAAAACGGCTAAACGGATTTGGATGAAATTTGGCACAGAGGTAGACTATGACCTGAAATAGGATATAAAATACTTTTTATCCCAATATTCCCATGGGGTCGACACTTACGCGGGTGAAACCGCGGGTCGCAGCTAGTGTATAATAAACTGAACTTTATATCTAAAACTAAATCGCGAAAGGATATATATACTATTGAACCGTGGCCTAAATCCGGCCCAGCTCAGATAGTTCTAAATCTCAGAGTTACAATAATATAGAGACATACATGGGCAAAATTCTGTCGTCGATGCGAACATTAATTTCGTTTAGTTTTGCCTCGCTTTCCCTTTTTATCGAGATAAAGATTACAACTTTATGTTGTGTAAGTCCAATTTGTTGCAATAAAATCAGCCTAATGGATTTGGGCGCCCAGAGAATTTTTAAATGGTATTAACGCCGAAAACAGCTGACCTTTTTATTAGAATACCTAGTTGATACTTTAATTATATTTAAAGCACGTTAAATTACAGTATACAGGTTGGGACATCGACCCCCGAATTGTAACCATGAATTCAGCACTAAGACTTGATTCTAGACGTGAGAGTAGAAATTGTACGACGGCGTATAAAAAAAGAACAGCTGTTTCATAGAAAAGTGCAATACGGTAGGTATTGCACTTTTCTATGAAACAGCTGTTTTTCGCGGGCAAAATGTATGGAACAGCTATTTTTTTTAAATAAACAGCGAAAAATTTCGACGCAGTTTCAGAATCATGTACTGAATCCATGGTAACAGGTTGCGCGTCGATGTCACCTTGTCGACTGCCACCCTGTATACTGTCGTTCAATGTTTAAAAAATCATTTAATTATTCAGAGCGTTAATTAAATTACCGCCTAGTAAAAACAACATGTGTGCCATGTTTAAAAATTACAGTGTAACGGCAGGCAGGATGCACTTACGTTGAGAACATATTTATTACGCACAAATATTTTTTGAAGTATCGCAAACGCGTCTGGGACACCTAGGAGGGAGTGATACAAATATTTTATGAAGTATCGCAATGCGCCTGGGAGTGATTCCTAGCGTGGAGACCGCATATACGTACGCCGATACGTAGTGCGGGACGCCCCCCAGCTAGATGGACCGACGAGCTGTTTAAGTAGCTATCTAATAACAATATATCTAATACCAATTATATTATGTACTTAATGAATTGTTTAAGAATTATTCATATTATTTCAAGAAGCTTTGTAAAGAATAACACCTCTCAGCCAATAGGTACCTGTAGCAGCAGGTTCTAAAATTGCCTGTCTGATAAAAGTATAGACACACTCTATTCAGGTTAAATTCTTACGCAAACACTCGATAAAGGGTATTAGAAAAACATTAATCTGTATTCAGAGGGCTTCGACTTTATATCTTATTATTATAGTGATTTTTTGAATATTCAAAACATAATAATTGTTGAAAAAGTGATTAACTTTTATTTAAAAAAACATCAACGAAAATTGAGGGTTTTTGCAACATCTTTTTTAAGTGATTTAAAATTAGAACGTCTGGTTTAATTAAGTATTCAAATAATCTAACCAAAGCACATCACTCAAGTGGCACTATTACATTGGCATCCACAGATACGTTCATTACATATTCATTTATTTCGGTACATTTTCAAGGCTCTTGCAAACTGGCGTGATATCGCGGGCGCGACAGGCAGCGCTACCCTTGTCGTGCCCGCGATTTCGCGCCTGTTTGTGGGAGCCTTTATTCATCAAATACTTTCGGAATACCATACGTACATTACAATTTAATATAACGTTCACAAAAATTCTCTACCAATAACAAAAATAATGTTCTAGCAACATCAAACAATAGGTCGGAATACTTCGACCTCTTCACAACGAAACTAAAACAATATCAATTGTCTCGAACTCTTCCCTCTCGGAGTTCAATACAATCACTTCAGCAAACAGTTTCAATTCGATAGCCGACGGACTCGATGGTACAACTAATTACAAACACGGATCCTGAACTTAGTAAGTTAGGTGCTTATTCCTTTCACGACGATTCCCTCCTACCCCCAAGCCCCCAACGGATGGGGGACTGAATATTCATAACCGGTGAAATATTTACGGGCTGGGCCCCCATAGACCATCTCTTGGCCCTATCTAACTAAGTTCTGGGAATTGCGTTTAACTTGCTACTAAACGGGACACCATTAATTTAATTGAGATGTATTAACGATGTTAAAGTTGTAACTTGCTCTTTGAGTCGTGGATTTTGTGGTATCAGTGGGTTTGGTCTCATGGGATTGTCCGAATACAGATAGATCGACCAACACCCTAATTGCAAAACACACTTTATTTCACAATTCAAAGGATTTTGGCGTTACTTTGCGGAAATCTATTATAAAATACAATAGACGTAGATATAGAGAGACCTATCTGCGTCCAGCGCTCGGTCTGGCAACACGTTGTTTTCTGTTTTGCGAATGGTCAATCGTTATCCTGAAGATGCCTCGTTGAGAGGTGAAACACTTATCGATTTCTGACAGGGTTTTGTATGACTCTTTAAGAATGGTTAAGGAGAATAGGTTACTAAATATCTACGTCTATTGTATTTCATATGTTTGAAAAATTCGTCTGCTCGACAGCGTAAATAACGCAATGAATGTTTTCGAACTGTCAAAATAAAACAAACTGCAATTTTTTGTGTGTTACTCCGCGGATATTGAACTCCGAGACTCCTCCGTGCATCGGAAAGCACGATAAGCCGTAGGTCCCGGCTGTCATTTGTAGATCTTTGACAGTCGTTACGGGTCGTCAGAAGCCCGAAAGTCTGACAACCAGTCTTACCAAGGGGTATCGTGTTACCCAGTAACTGGGTTGTGGAGGTCAGATAGGCAGTCGCTCCATGTAAAATACTGTTATTCAGCTACATCCGGTTAGACTGGAATCCGACCCCAACATTGTTGGGAAAAGGCTAGGCAGATGATGACTCCGTGGATATTGAAAGATATCCCAATGGCGCTGATTTCTGCCTAAAATAAAAAAGGTTTTGCGAAAACAGAAAAGGGTCCATTTTTTTTTCTTTTTCTTTTCTTTTGAAAACTTTGAGACCTACTTATTTGTTAAGTGTTGAACTGTAATTCCTTGAAGGTATAAGAAAAGTTAATCCATTTTAATTAGCACGATGACACCTGTGATGTTACACTTTCGCCTTTTGAGATTACAGGGACGTGAAACTTTACAACTTTGCCTCTAATTAGACATCTTATTGGCAATCTTCTTGGTGTTGCTAGTCTCAATAAATGTCAGGAATTTTCTATCAGATAGATCAGTGTCGTCATAAAACGGTCTTGAAAAGCTTCAGCTTTTCATAAATTAACAAGAAAAAACATCCATCAAACTGCTTTATTCATGGGACAAAAAAGAAAGTACCATACTAATTTATCAATAGATATTAAAAATACGTCAACGCGGGCCATGGGCCAAAACAGGTGTTGCCAGAATCACTTTTTAAAAGCTTATTGCGACAAAGGTAGGCACAGGTATTAAAATCACTCATTCGTAAAATCAAATTTCCGTGACAACAGGCTGGCGTCTATAAAAAAAAACTTTTTACGACAAGTCGTCTCGTGTATACGGGTCATTATAAATTAAAAGCCAAATGACAAAATAACGGTTACTAGTAGAGAATTTGGGATTGTTAAGTACTGAGGACAGTGAATATTGCGCATACAAAAATCAATCTGCCTAGCCTTTTCCCTACTATATTGGGGTCAGCTTCCAGTTTAATTGGATGCAGCTATATACCAGTATTTTACATGGAGCGACTGCCTATCTGACTTCCACAACCCAATAACTTGGTAATACGATACCCCTTGGCTAGTGGGGTTGTCAGACTTTCGGGCTTCTGACGACCTGTAAGGACTGTCAAAGATCCACAAATGACTGCCGGGACCAACGGCTTAATGTGCTTTCCGAGGCACGGAGGAGTCTCGTTATGTAAAGATGATCACCCATTCATGGACCAACCCCGGCAAGCGTAGCTTAACCTGTTGGATGGACCCGTGCGGCTGTTATTACTTAGCCACGAGCTCCTCCTAATATTTCGCATACCATGGATAGCAAAACGAACTACTTAATAAGTCCGTTCTCGATCAGCTGAACATCCAAACTGGGCAACACACGACTTACTTCCATCGAGTCCTGAAGTTCTGAGCTACTTTGGTCTTATAAGAAAAAGAACTGACGCCATTTTGTAATTCTATCTTTGAAATCTTGCTAAAACTTAAAGACAACTTACTTATCCTGTAAGCACCTAATATAACTCAGGTCGTTCGAAAATATTTTAAGAACCTAGTACTTAGTAAATAAAATTGAAGGCCTAAAATTTCGTTTCCCCTTTGTTTAGCAAAATAAGTCATATTGTAGGTAATCTAATAGAAAGTCTTTTAAGTCTCTAACAGATTTTTTTCAGTAAAGAACGTTCATAAATTCGAAACAAGACTATGTAATTTTTACAATAGAATAGAATAGAATAATATTTATTTGCTTAAAAACATGGTATAAAAAGATGGTAAAATACAAAAAAATAACAAGAGCATACATGTTTTTGCTAAACAGTGATAAGCATACAAATTTTACATGCAAGTTTACAATTTATTTTCAAAGAAGTCTTTGACACTATAAAAACTATGACTACACAACCATTCATGCAATTTATTTTTGAATAATCTAATATTTAATGTCTTGAGATTACTTGGTATCTTATTATATATACGGACACACATAGATATACAACTTTTATTATATTTAGCTAGTCTCGGAAGGACATCCAGTACGAGCCTGTGGGGGTCTCGTCGATTACGAGGATATAAATCATCTGCAGTACTAAATAATTCCCTATGCTTCCTCACAAACATACATGTTTCGTATATGTAAAGAGACGGTAGCGGCAACAAGCCAAGCTTTTTAAATATCGGCCGACAGGATTCGTCAGGTCGAAGCCCGTATATTGCTCTAATGCATTTTTTTTTGTGCGATAAATGCTCTTATTTGATCTGTGCTATTACCCCACATTAACAAGCCATAGCGAAGCACTGATTCAACGTATGCATGGTAGGACGTTATTGTTTAACGTATGTTATATTTCTGACTTTTTTAAGGGCATATACGAACTTATTTATTCGATTGGAGACGGTATCAATATGTGCTTTCCAGTTTATGTCTTGATCTAAAGTTACGCCTAGAAATTTAGTTTGCGTTACTTGATCAATTTTATGTATATTCATTTTAACATTGTATTTAGCATTATTTGATATATTAAATTGTATATAAACAGTTTTTTTTAGATTTATTGATAAATTATTTCTATTTAGATATTCAATTAGATTTTCAATGGTGTTATTAATATCAGTCTCATGATCGTCAATTGTGTTATTTTTCTTATCAGTTGTTACAATAATAGAAATGTCATCAGCAAATAATATACTTGGTGTTTATTATATTTACATGTTTGGTTATATTAATTATAGAATTTATGTACAAAAGGAATAAAATTGGGCCTAACACACTTCCTTGTGGGACGCCATATTTGTTGTACTTAAGTTCGGATGAGTTCATGCCGTTATTTCTATCTACTTTTGAAATGGTAACCCGCTGTCGTCTGTTAATTAGGTATGTCGATATCCACTGAAGCACTATGCCTCTGTTTCCAATTGCCTCCAGTTTCTGTAGTAGCAGGTCATGAGACACTAGGTCAAAGGCTTTAGATAAATCGAAGAACAAACCTGTAGTAAGACGGTTTTGATTAATATTCGTCATTATATTTTTTATAAGAGTGAAGATAGCTAGTGTTGTGGATTTGTTTTTTTGGAAGCCGAACTGTTCTTTCTTAATTATGTTAAATTTATTACAAAATTCGATCAAACGTTTGTACATGCACTTTTCAAATATCTTCGACAAAATAGGTATTAATGTTATTGGGCGATAATTATTAACATCAGATTTTTCGCCTTTCTTAAATAGTGGTTTAACAATTGATACTTTTAATGCGTCAGGAAAAGTACCAAGTGAGAAAGATAAATTAATTAAATGTGATATAATTGCGCTTAGCTCAATTGTGCATCCTTTTATAATTTTTGTATTGATTTCATCGTATCCTTCAGAATTTGAGTTTTTTAATGAAATTATCTCCGTTCTAACTTCATTTTCAGTCTACATGGTCCTCATATGGCTTGACCAAGATTATGTCTGGACCTTAAAAGAGACTGCGACCTCTGAGTTTGTTTCGGCCTTTCTTCTCAGAGTAGTCAGATAGGAAACGCCGACCTCACCTAGCTTATTTTATTTTTTTAATAATATGACGTGTAAAAGTGATTGCGATATCCTATTTACAGAATAAACAATTTCATTTCATTTCATTTCATTTCATTTCATTTCAGGTTTGAGGAACATTGAATGAGCCGCTGAATTTCTTTTTAGGGCTTGTTTTCATATCCCTACTAGAATTATGGGCTATATTAATGTAATGGTTATTGAAGGCAGTTGCTATTTCTATAGGATCCGTGACTACTGTGTTACCAATTTGAATATTATCTATATTTTCCTTGAAGTTATTGTTTATGATTTCGTCCCTAATTACTTTCCATACGGCTTTGCATTTGTTTTCATTTTCGGTGATATTCTTAATATTTGCGTTCTTTCTTGATGCGTCGATACATTTCTGTATAATTTTTGAGTATTGCATATATTTACTTCTATTTCCCATATTTTTATTTCTATAATACTGAAAGCGTAGAGACCGTTTTGTTTTACAACTTCGTTTCAGTCCTTTGCTTATCCAATTTTGTTTCTTTTGATTAGTTTTAACTTTAAGTTTTATTTTTGGGAAGCATAAATTATAAAAAAGGCATAATAATTCGTGAAAAGAACTGAATGCTACATCTATGTCATTTTCTGCGTATGTTTCTGACCAGGACACATTTTGTAAACATTCCTTAAATTTCTGTATATTATTCAAGTTGTAGTCTCTTTTATAAATATAGTATTCTACCTGTTTTTTTGTATGTTATGCCTTAAAGGAATGCTCAACATTTGGGCTGTATCATGGTCGGATAGATGGAGAGGCAGTACTGTAGCAATTGCATCCGGAACATTACTGAGAATATGGTCAATACATGATGACTTGCGTGTTGGCTCATTTATATGTAATTTTAGATTATAATTGTATGAAAGATCTATCAATTGATTACTTATGTTGCCTTTTTTGAGAGTATTGATGTTAGAGTCGCCTACTAGAACCACGTTTATTTTTGATTTATATTTTTGAAATACGTGTTCCAAAAGACCATTTAACTTAAATAGGAATTGGATGGGATCGGATTGAGGTGTTCTGTAAACACATATAATTATCAACTTATGATAGGTTAATTCTGTACCGCATACTTCGAACGTGTTTTGTATAGCGTGGGTATTTATAAATGGTAGTTCTTTGAAGATAAGGTTTTTTTTTACTAAAATGCAGGTCCCGCCTCTTTGTTTTCCCCTGCAGAAGCTGGCAGCCATAGTCATGAATTTTAATATAAGACTCATAGCCATTTTTTATAAAAGTTTCGGAGAGGCATATTACATCTGGGTTATTCTGTACTTCACGTAGTTCTTGTAGGGTTATTTCGAGTAGTTCTTTTTTTGATAAAAGACTGGCAATATTTTGATGGAGTATTTTGAAATTATACAGGGTGTTAGGGTAAACACCGTTATCCTTGCAACCAGTGGTTTGATTACATTTATAGAACGTAAAATCAATGGAAAATTACAACTTTATTTTTATTTTTTTTAGATCTAAATTTTACCACAAGAGACGCAAGTTCGTTGCCCTAGCGCATAGGGCAACGAACTTGCGTCTCTTGTGGTAAAATTTAGATCTAAAAAAAAACTCAACACGGGCGGGGGGTACGGGATGTGACCTGACCGGCAGCGAGCGCGATCACTCCCTTAGTTAGTCAGCTGCTTCGCTAGCAAGCACGGTGTCTGATAGAAACTTTTTAAAATCTTTTAATGAAAATAACGTTTTTTTTTGGTTGTGTTCGGTCATTTATTTTTATATTTAAGTCCAACCCATGGTTTGAATGACAAGAGTGTTTACCCTTACATCCTGTATGTTTTAGATGGCAGAGTTTTGGGCCCGAAAAAACGTTACGTTCTTTTTAATTACAGGAAAATAATACGGAATTGTTCCTTTTTCAGCTTTATCGGTGGAATTTAAAACGTTATCCGTTTCTTGTGATTTTAGGTTTCTCTGGCCGAAATAGAAAGGAATTGTTCCTTTTTTGGGTTCTTTATTAATATTATGTAGAGATTCCTTAAGACTTGATCTGTTGCTCGCTATCCGCTTTACAAGTTCTCTAGGATTTAAGTAGTTCACATTGTAGTCATGACAATCTATAAGGTAATTAATTTTAGTACACAATTCAGACATTTTGGTGGTCTGGCTTTCTAGAAATTTACATTTTTTTAAAGTTAATACATACATTTTTGAGCCGATAATTAATTTTACTTACATCTAAATACTCATTTTTAAACACATTTAATACAATAACCATGTTATTATAAAATGTATCTAGTACTATTTGCAGTTGGGATACGATATATTTTAAATTGTGATCATTTTCTCCTACACAAATCACAAGTTTGTCATTGTAGTTTAGCTTGGCATGACGGCAACCCATTAATATTTGACTACTTAGTGCATTTGGTTTTGTATCTGCGATAATCCTATACTTTTCATATTTAGTATTTTGTCTTGAGTGTATCATGGCAGCTGCCAGACCGACGCACTGTTGAGAGCCGAATATAAATACTCTATTTGTTGATTCATGTTTTTTCTCTTCGGTAAGGGTACTAGTAGGTATGTAGATTTTTGAAACCGAGGACTGTTTAGGTATTTTGTTGTTTTGTTTCACTGTGTGTATTATTTCCGTGAGAGTTGCAATCTGCTGTTGTGCTTCTAATAATTGTTGTTGCAGATCCGCGATTTTTTGTTGAAGGTGCATTATTTCTATGCTTTTACCACAGTTAACATTTATCTTATTCCCCAGGGGAGTAGAAGGTGTGGAAAAGGCGTTTTGTTGTAGCAGAGAGTCTCTTTTTCTTTTATGTTTAATGTCTGGGCTATTTCCAATGACAGACGAGGAGTTACAGAAGGATTTCAAGATTTTAATCTCTGCAGTTAACTTATTTAATTGTTGTTGGAGACTGTTATTTTCGAGTATCGTGTTTTCTAGCTCGTTTTCAGTACTATCTAATTTATGTGTCAGCTCTTTTATGGTGTCTTTCATCTCTAGAACTGTCAATGTTTCAGAAATTGTGCCATCGACACTATGAGAGAGTTTATTGGGTGTGTTGCATGATTCATCTGAAGTTTCGTATTCAGACAGTACGTGGGAATCTAAAATGTCAGAACTGCTATGTACGGCAGACTTCATAGCTACTAGTTGCTTGCTTTCCCGATTATTCCCACTTTTTCCCGGAGAGGAGGTCTTTAGGTGTTGGTTTCCTCTTTTCCTCGTTGTGATGTTAGATACATGGCTAGTCGTCAGGACTTTTGTATTTTCTGCATGTTTTACATCTCCAATTTCTCTTAGATTCCTGATCCATTAGCCGGTAGGTTTGTTCTGGGAAGCCATCGCAATCCAATTCATATCGGTTGTTACATATTGAACATGAGACTGTTTTTTTAAAGTCAACCGATTTCTTGCATTTAAAACATATAGCTTTCTCTGGCACTTTGCGGTCGCTTTTTGTGGCAGTTTTAGGTGACATCTTTATAATAATATTATTTTATACTTTAAAAGAATACTAATTGTCAAAAACTTAATTATAATAAAAAAAGAAACAAGAACATAAAAAAATAAAAACACAAAAAGTAAAAGCAATTCTGGGGTTTGAACCGCCGGCTCCTGATAGCTATGACGCTTCTAGTAAAAACTTATTCTGTTTTTGCTTGAATTTGATGAAACAAACAAGTAGGAAAGTGATTTTATGTTTAGTCTCAAACCAAATGAAAAACCAAGACATAATGCTGCGAACAATACAGTGAAACATGCACGCCAAAACTACATCTCCGTTCTGTGCATACACGCGCACCCACACACACATTTACAATCAAACTACACCTCACTACACTCGCGACAATCTAAGAAGTCCGTTTTGACGTTTCGTTCTCGTACATGTAATAAAACGTTATGCCTTGAGAATCAGTTTTACTTTTATGCAATGCAGATAAGTCATCGATTACAAACTCTCTGTCTCGAGAATCATTTTTTTTTCCATTACTACACAAAGTACCTATTTTTATAGTTGTCAAATCGGACTTCTTAGATTGTCGCGAGCTTAAGTTGGAATATTTTTGCTCAAAATTATTTCAACAAACGTCATACTTGCTCAAGCCTTATTTTGCGCAAATTAATCGTTACGTGTGTGTGGTACCAGGATTACTTCCTCAGGTTTCAAACGACATATGGAAATACCACCTACCCACTAACTATTTCCATCATTCCAGTCGAGACAAAAAGTCAATTAAGAGATTAAAGTGGAATGAACTCTACGTCATTACCTAATGCACCTTAGCAATGCTTTTAACCAACACGTTTAGTTACACGAGTACAAAGGAGTATTTCTTTACTGAGAAGAATAAAAGCACGGGTGATTATGATTGTGAGAGTGGGTTCATTGCATGGAGATGTTATGGGGAGCAACATTATTACTACAAACATTATTACTTTGAAAAGTATTATACTATTATTTTTTATTATTGAACTATGTGGATTTTTTTTTTTATATTTTTTCGTTCTAAGTTAGTTTTAGGTCTGGCAGTTTGAGTACTATCAGCGGCCTACCCAAATGTCCTTTCTTTGGTATTGTTCGTCGAGCCGTTGAGCTCCTTAAGTTTTGAGTTGAGCTCTACCATTACTGACAAATGCTTGCACTGATTGGAGAGATCCACTCAAATCTGTGTGGTTCTTTCCTTAAAAGACCATTTAAGCCGGTAATCTACATGGTCCAAGATGGCTGGACTTTAAAAGAGACTGCAACCTCTGAGTTTGTTTCGGTCCCTTCTCAGAGTAGTCAGATAGGAAACGCCGACCTCATCTTGCTTATTTTTAATATGATGTGTAAAATCAATCTCCCTAGCCTTTTCCCAACTATATTGGGGTCGGCTTCCAGTCTAACCGGATGCAGCTGAATACCAGCACCATTTTACATGGAGCGACTGATTTGTGATTGTTAACTACAAGATAATGAGCAAATAAGTCAATTAATCTGTCTAGCCTAGCGACTGCCTATCTGACCTCCACAACCCAGTAACGACGCCCCTAGGTAAGACTGGTTGTCAGACTTTCGGGCTTCTGACGACCCGTAACGACTGTCAAAGATCCGCGAATGACAGCCGGGACCAACGGCTTCACGTGCTTTCCGAGGCACGGAGGAGTCTCGATATGTAAAGATGGTCACCCATCCAAAGACCAACCCCGGCAAGCGTAGCTTAACCTGACGGATCGACCCGTGCGCCTGTTATTACTTAGCCATGAGCTCCTCTCCTTAATATGACGTGTAAAAGTGATTCCGATATCCTATTTATAGAATAAACAATTTCATTTAATTTCATTTCAACAAATAAGTATAGGTTACCTGCCTACCTAGGTACTTGTTTCTGCTACTTGATGCTAATCTCTCGTATAATGATGATTTACATGTGGTTTAAGTACCTACTTTAAAAATCAATGAGTGTTTGAATTCTGGCTTTTAACGTTACGTAGGACCTACATCGAAAAAAAAAGTCTGGAGTCTGGACCAAATGCCCAACAGTGATGAAACATATGCCATATGAAAGCTTTTGGGGTATTATTTAATTCCTCCTATGGCAGCTAAGTCGAAATCAAAGTTGAACATGGTGTTTTTGAACATTCAAAAATGCAAAAAGTAGGTTATGTTATATCACTGTTGAGCATTTGTTCCAAAATGTCGCATGGTCCTTATCTCAGTAGGTACATGTTCTACAAGCTCTATCATTCAACTAAATAGGTATTCCCCTGTGCCAATAATCCCCAGCCTAGTGTCACATCGAATTTTGGATTAAATTTTCTAAAGGCTTCTACGTATTGAACCAATGAATGTCACTTTAAAGTCCCAGCTGAGATCAAAACTATTGCTGTTGAGTTATGACTATTACACGGAGGACATTTAATATTGTAATCTAGATGTTGGTATAGAAATTGGAAACATTATCATGGGCTACCCTTATAATATTTATCATAATTATAATTTATAATTAATTATTCGTTAAAATATCGTATTACAATATTTAATAACGTTCCACAGTACACATACAAAAATTCATAGATCATAATAATATACACCGATTCATTAGCATCACCTATTTATAATGCTGTATGCGCTAAGAAATACCTACGTTTAAAATGAGCCCTCCGCGAGGCCCATATGCGACTGTGGTGAGCCCTCCAGGACCAGCCGGCACTGAACGGCACTAAACGTGTTAAGGGTACTTATTCCTTATTCTTTTGTTTTGTTTATAATAGCCGTGCAATCGATTCGTGTCAGTAGTACAAAGATAAAGAGCTCGAATGTGCAAACGTTCGCTCACCATTACATCCTCTGGGCCATAACCGCCAAATTGACGCTTGTAATCAAGGGTTATCACTTATCAGTATGCAATGGATGATGCTGTCCAACCACCTGATGGAATCCTATCGCCTTTACGATACCTCCAGGAAGCGAATGTAAAAATTTACATTTTTATAGATTGTGTGACCTATTCGACAGTAACCTTCATTTCTACATTTTATAGAGCTCAATAAAATTGTTAAAGTAATTTTGTTGCCAGTTTTCTTTATTCTCTCAACTAACATCAAAGTAGAAATTTTCAATTTCCTTGTCGGTGATCGTCTGCACTTTATTGCAACAAAACCACTTAAATTCTGCAGCGAGACGTAACATTTTCGCACGGCTCACCAATCACAAAAACGCCTAGATTTTCCACCACACTACCGGAAAACCCAATTCGTATATTCCACATTCGCGTGTGAAGCTCAAAGACCTAAAAAAAATTTGCATAACGACTCCACCTTTATATCAGAACCCTTCCCGCGAAAACGTAGTCCCGCGGTGCGAAGTGGCGTAATTTTTATGATAAATACCCGCACTCAGAGGGGTAATGCCAGAAACAATTTGGGAGCCAATGCAGGCTATGTGCCGTGAAACGTGAGGCATAAACAATATTCTAAAAGTTCCAGTTTACGGCTTTAAAGTTTTGTTAACGGTTGATCAGTTGTTACGGTGGTTTGTGTCCCTTTGAAGGTAGTTCGTGGAAGGAATGCAGACTTTACCCGGTAACTGTCAGTTAGTTACTAACATTTACCTTTGATTTGAGGAAACAGCCGCAGATTTTCTAAGAAGTGACTTAAGTTAGAAACATCCTCATCTTGTTGGTTTAGTCTATTGACTGTTGTTAGCAATGATAGCCTAGTGGTGTGACCGACGGACTGCTGAGTCATAGGTCTCGAGTTCGAGCCTAAGACACGGACCTCTGACTTTTCAGATTCATTACTGTATTGTAGGTATAATCTCTTGGTTCATAAACGGTGAAAGAAAACATCGTAAGGAAACCGGCATGACTGAGATAATGTCTCGACGGCATTTGAAGCCAAGTCTCTCATCATTAGCCACTAACTACACGAAAAAGAGAGAAAGAAGTCTGTTGATGTAAATTAGCAGCCCAACAAAGATAACGCAACTGGTCAGCGCAGTTTCCTATCCGCCACTTAAACAAAGCTAAAATTCTGCGAAACATAAACGAATAATGTTCCTTTTCTCCGAACACACAACGAACCGGCAACATCGTGCACTTCCACTTCTACTGGCCACTTCAAGAATTCTCCCAAGTAATCGATTCTTCACTCGAACTTCTGAGAGCACGCTCTAAACGAGTACAACGTTATATTTGATCGCGACAAGTTCTCTTGGCTACTCCAACTATTCGTTCAACAAACATAATATACTGTTGCTTTATGAGCCACGATAAGTACTGCCAAATGAACACTTACATTAAAACCGACGAGACCAGACTAACTGTAACGATAACACACAATCTCCGACAGTCATACATTACTGTCTAGTCTAGTTTTACACTTCTCTCAATTACTGGAATCACAAGCAAGAAGCTTGTTTTTTGTCCTAACTATAAAATTAATGCGCCAAACTTTACCAAATGGCAGTTCCCGGCGTCGAGCAAAAGGAACTAGTGTCTTTCATTCGTCAGGACAGAAGCACGCTGTGAATAAATTCGTAGTTCACTGTGGTTAGTTCAGCTCATAATGTGGCCACCCGTGCGGTTTGTAGCGAACTTTGAACAACTTTAACTCCAATTAGTCATAAAACAGGTTACGGAACGAATCGAGGTGTTACCTCCTTACGACAGATTTGAGTTATCGCTACCAACACGGAACACGGCAAACTTTTCTAATATTCATTAATGTTGCGTGTTTGTTATTAAGTACACAAAAAAGATAATTAAACTTGAACTTTGTCCATAAGGTTTAATATTATTTCTAATTACAATTAGAAATAATATTAAACCTTATGAACAATTAAATTGGAAAGTTTTCTTCGCTTCGGTCTCATTACATTGAAGGGCTCCTTGAGCATAATGAGAAAACGTTTGTTTCCCGAGCATGAATAAATCTGAAAAGTTCAGTGGTACGGTCTTCTCTGTAGGTATAAGATAATTAGAACAGTTTAATAATAGAACGGACGGTGATTGACGTATTGATAGACAAAACAAGAAGGGTTATAATTAGTAAACTGTTATCTAATTGCGTAACTTATTTTCGTAACCGATTAAGACTAATCCGTTTCATTTTGACAGTTCAGCAACATTCATTGCCTTATTTACGTGGATGAGAATTTTTTTTTTTCGAACTTATTAGGCAATGGATTAGAAATTTGTTTCAAACAGATTCTTATTCTGACTGGTTGTGTATTACGCAAAGGGGCAAGAAATAAGATGAAGTCGCGAGTAAACGCTTGTTATATATAATAAGTTGAGGAACGGTTCCTATGGACAATGGTCACTTCTATTCCATTGTGATTCTAACTACTTGAAGGAGGTCTTGTATTCGTAGAATGATGGCGTTAAAGTGCTACGTGTACTATAATAGGAAGAATAACGGATAAATTCTAGTTCTCCATCTTTATTAGCTTTAATGAAGGTGTCAATGTATACTGGAGTTGTCAAGCCAGCAAGTCAACATCTAAGCCCAATTTTACTTTAGTCCCCCTACAGAACGTGTCCTGGTTTTGGTTCAAAGAAAATTGGATAAAAAGGTTTTCAGTTACAAAAATTCTCAGCTCTAATTAGGATTAGAAAGATATTCTGCAATTTAATGGTGGTAGTCTTTAGCAAACTGAGGTTTAAATGAAACATGACTTAACTTTCGCTGGAGATAAGAGGTAACGAAAAGCGCCCTCTGTCGGCGCAACCACGCGTTCAGATTCACCGAACAAAAAGTGGCATATGAGCGCGACGATTACTTTTAAATATGACTAGATCAGATAAGCGCATCTAGCCTGTATAAAAAAAAAACATGCGAGGCAGTCTTTGGGGACCTTTTCTAAAACTAAGCAATAATGCGTAACCTCAACGTAATTGAAACGGTAGACGGTAGATGGCGCTTAAAACATTTCTACAAGCGTGACGGTGACGATGACGCGAGTTCCATGATTTTTGATCACCCAAAAAGTGCTCAAAGCTGCGCCTAAAGAAGTTTTCACATAAAAAAAAACGTTTTCTAACATATAGCTTTATACGTTATAACTACTCGTAGAGCGCTCGTAAGAAAACGATTTATATGCCCAAAAGAAATATGTAAATCCGACACTACTTTGTCTTGATTTCAGCAGCCAACAAATACATTTCTTTGTCAAATCAATCCAGTCTTTAACCTTAGTGACATGTTTAACATCTACGGGTAGGCAAATAGGGAATAAAATCCTGTGAAAAACATTTTCTTTGATATCTTTGCAACTGTTTTACATTACCGATATGTTTATGTGATCATTCAGAAATGTAGGGCACCCCTGACTATTCACGGTTCACGAAAAATAATTTACGTTGTTTCGTCATGTGTGTCCGTCTTATTACAAAAAAAATAACACCTTACAAAACAAGATCTAATTTTAGCCCGAGCCTAAACCTTCAAGCCAAATTTTTGTATTTCGAATTTTATTTCGACTTCGATAAACTTATTTAGTAGCTACCAGACTAAGTTGTCACTTTTGTAAAAAGTGTTACTGTAACGTTCTTATTTTAAAAACTGGCTCGGTGCTGTAAACCACTTGCTTTTGTAATAAGACCGAAACGATTTTTGTTTTTATGTAATAGGTAAACAGCAGTGTTATTTTATTCGGTAAAATGACACTCTCCGGGAAAATTAGGGTGAAGTGTTTGTAAGAGTTGCTATCATCGTGTTTTTTACATTTTCTATTCCTAATTGTAGCCATACGCGTTACGATATACGTGCACAAGTTTAGACTTGCGCAAATTTACCCACATTTATAAAAAGTGTTAGCTCACTCAGCAGTTTTAAATCTCGGCTATCAAAACACATAATGGAAAACTGCCTTGACTAACGTCCTCCAGTGTATCTCAATGGTTGAGACTGAACTGCTGAATGAGTATAGAATAGTTAGAGTAATTAATATAATAATATTAGAGTAACTTTATTTAACACATACTCTTGTATCGGTTGCCTTATATAATTTTACCAAATGTTTCTAGTATGTTCTCATGTAAGTGGCTTTTTGTCTTTATGAGAATAAATGATTTAAACCTAAGTATAAAGTAACGTATGTAAGGTTTTTGCGCCTTCTTAAATACATTGGATTCTCATTTCATTATATCCCCTAAGATGATCCACTGACCCATACTAGTGCAAGTCTAAACTTGTTCAAGTATATCGTAAAGTGTATGGCTACCATTATGATTAGTTTATAAGACAGACTAGCAGGCCGAAAATAAATGATGGAAAGCAGTTAGGTACCCGCAACATCAAGAATTAAAGTTCAGAGGTAAAGTTCAAATCTCCCATGTGTAACTAATTCCACCGGCTTCAAACAGTAGAGACTTTTGGCGACAGAAATAGATAAAGTGGTAGTAACCAACAAAACTTTCCCAACAAAATGGACTTTCCCGGGGAGATTTACTACTACTACTACCGTAAAGGCTCTTACATACTGGCGCAATTCGCCGCGCGACGGGAATTTTAACAAAACAATTTCTGAGAAAACTTCACGGCGAACAATGCGGCGGCGTCGCGTCGTGCGACGAATCGCGCCAGTATTTAAGAGCCGGATATGAACATGCTCATCAACACTAATTTTAAAAAGAGAAAATGTTGTATTTTTGGTGGATGTAAATAAACTCAAAAACGACTGGACTGATTTTAAAAATTCTTTCACCTGTAAAATGCTATATTATCACTGAGTAACATAGGCCATAATTTATAAAGATATCATGCGGGCGAAGCCGCTGATGGAAGCTAGTTTCGAATAATGCCGAAACTTTAATAAAGTAAATTAGACATTATTATATTCGCTAACGTGCCATTCCCGAGAGCTAAATGAACTAAAATTAATTATACTAATACGAACCGCATGACTCTGGTGGAAGTAAAAGTTAAATTACAGCTCATTTATTCATGACAAGTCTAAATTAATTATTATCTGCATAATGGACGGCGAAATGTGTCTGAACCACAGAAATCTAAATAAAAGTTACATTTTTGTCGTCCACATTCATAGTTAGACACAGTAATTAGGTACTGAACTAATCCGTCACCAAAATACGCTTTTTGTCGAGGAATTGCGGACACCAGCCCGTATTACCTACCTACCTACATAAGTTAGATATCTATTACATTATTTTTATCTTACAAACGTGACGCGCGCTTTACTTGTGTTTACCAAGACAAGTGTACAAACACGCTGTGAATATACGTGTAAGCGCAGGAGCTCTCGGTACCGTCCGAGACAATGGCGAAGTCGGAAGTCTGCATGTGTATATTATGTGCTGACGCTACTCGTCTTCACGCACATTCACAGCGTGTTTGGTAATCACAAATAAAACGCGCGTCACTTTGTGAGATAAAAATACTATACTTTATCGTATACTTAGAAGATCCTAAAATCAAACCCACAAAGTTATATTCGAAATCCTGATCCAAATTCCAAATAGACGAATAAATTAACGTTATATTAGGTTGTATTTCAGCAAGGTCGGTCTTCTGGGACTATTCAGTGAGTAGCCCCGTATAGGAAATGGTAGTCAATCCCTTAAGGATACTGATTAGTTAAGATTTTCATGAATTACGTTTACAGTACTCTGTACTTAATTCGGCACATCTCATTTAGAAAGCGTTCAGCGTTGTAGACCTTATTGTCCGTCGCTCATGCCTGTGTCATTCTAAAGTTCCATAAGTCATATTTATGACTGCGTACTGTACTTACTTAGATAAAGCAGGCCTAATATTATGATGATAGTGTCTGATTGCACTCTTGCCGCTATGGTGGTGACCATAGTGGCAAGAGGTAAGTTAGAGGGGCAATTCCTGCGCTCTCATTCGCAATCTGTCAAAATTACAATCAATTTACCAACATTTTTGACAAGTTTGACAGATTTCGACTTGAATGTGAAGTTTTTCGCCGTGCGTGCATAAAATATGTATTAATGGATAACTTCTATAAGGAAGAAAGAAAATAAGTAAGTTGATTTGTGCCTATTATGTCGCATAAAAATAAAGTACTAAAAAAAGAAAACAAATGGGGAAAATATGCGTCACATCCGCGCAAAACGGCCATCGTTCAGCATAATATGCGACTCGAAACAGACGCCATAGCCGGGTTTTCGAGAGAGATACGAAAACATCGCTTCACATACGAAAACATTATCCTAAAGTCAAAATCTCACACCGGTTCAAAGAAACTCACAACCACGAGATACTTAACTATCCCACTTTGTCACTTAAACTTAGTCCTTAACTTTGTGTTAAATGAAGAAATGCTTTTCAATCGGTAGGAGTCCGTGTTGAGCCCTCTTGAGGCGAGACAAAGGCGGAAATCGCAAACGGCGATCTCTAAGGACCATTTATTCAATTTTTAGGTATTAGTCCTGGGCTCCTCGGCCGGTGAGGCTTTTAGGCCAAGGCTTCGCTGTACTGACGGGTTTGCTAAGGCTTTGTTAAATTTTAGTTTCAATGGTTGGTCTCACAGAAAGCGATACACGTTACTAGGGCGAAAACGTGGCGGGGGACTGAGTGGACGTTCAGCTTGTTTTATGGAAAGATAACATAGCAACATCGCTTGGCTTGGCTCTGGCTTGGCTTGGCTGGAGGGGCTTGTGTCGATCGATGGTCGATCCATCAGGTTAAGCTACGTTTGCCGGGTTGGTCCGTGGACGGGTGACCATGTTTACATACCGAGACTCCTCCGTGCCTCGGAAAGCACGTCTGTCATTCGTGGATCTTTGACAGTCTTTACGGCTTTTTAGAAGCCCGAAAGTCTGACAACCAGTCTTACCAAAGGGGTACTTATCGTAGTACCCAGTAACTGGGTTGTGGAGGTCAGATAGGAGGCCGCTCCGTGTAAAAAACTGGTATTCAGCTGCATCCGGTTAGACTGGAAGCCGACCCCAGCAGATGATGAACATAGCTACATCGCGTTTCAGAATTAAAGATTCTTGTTTATTAATAATTTGATTTATGTATGAAAGATAACGAGAACAACTGATCTTGAAGATTTGAAGCAGACTTTGAAGATAACTTTAATCTTATTTCTTTAATCTTCCATTTCCAAGTAATTTCTCTGCTACATTCCAAAATAATTAAGTAGCAGAAGGCAACAAACAACTCTCTATTATTTTCTCAGCGAAATAAAACATTTTGGACCATTGAGGAGCTCGTGGCTAAGTAATAACAGCCGCTCGGGTCGATACATCAGGTTAAGCTACGCTTGCCAGGGTTGGTCCGTGGATGGGTGACCATTTTCACATATCGAGACTCCTCCGTGCCTTGGAAAGCACGTTAAGCCGTTGGTCCCGGCTGTCATTTGTGGATCTTTGACAGTCGTCACGAGTCGTCAGAAGCACGAAAGTCTGACAACCAGTCTAACCAAGGGGTATCGTATTACCCAGTTACTGGGTTGTGGAGGTCAGATAGGTAGTCGCTCCATGTAAAATACTAGTACTCAGCTGCATCCGGTTAGACTGGAAGCCGACCCCAACATAGTTGGGAAAAGGCTAGGCAGATGATGAGATGATGGACCATTGAAACACTGCCCAGTATTCCTCTGAAACAATTTCTCGAACAATAGGAAGACTGTGTTACACATTAGCATAACACTTTCTTCAGCAGCAAACAGCTAACCACTGTACTCTTGGCCTCAGCTTCAACACTTGATGTACATTATTTAGACACGCCTTCTGCATTAAGCCGCGTTTACACGAGGGTTTATCGCACTCAAACTCAAAGCATTTATTTCTAACAAACCAATTCAAAGTCAAAGTTAAATAATTTATTTCAAATAGGCACATATAAGGCACTTTTGAACGTCAAAAAAAACAAAGAAATAGAATTGATTCTAGTTGTCCCTTCCAAAAGCTAGTTTTCGTATGTAGAAGAATGGGCAAGAAACTCCAACGTTACTCTTTTAAAAAATGTTTTACAATATTTTGTATTTATCAATTACATTATTATATGTGAAGACGATGCACCTAGAATAAGATTACTGTACCACAACAGGTAAAAAGAATTTAAAAAATGGTCACATATTTAAAACAACATATTTATTGTAAAACTAAACTAAACGATATCACAATATTTCTAACATTTTTACGAGTAATACTAACAAGTCAGTGTGTGAGTTCAAGTAATCACAGAGTGTAAAAATCTATGACATACAAGTAATAAATTATACAACTAAATTAGCAACCAGTTTGATTTTGTCTAAACTCTAAATTGTCCTATGGAGCAAGACCAGCATGTTTCCAAGCATTCTTATCTTGGATATAATCCTCTAATTTGTAATAAGCTTGTCTACAAAGTGTACTTTTAATATGAGTTTTAAATTTTCTTTCATTTGATTGCAATATATCACAAGGTATTTATAGCATTTAACGCAGTACCCCATAAAAGATGTTTGTACTTTAGTTATTCTGGTAAAAAATGGTTTTAATTACAGGCACTTTTGAATTGTCAAGGGGTCGGACAATCAGAAAGATGAAGCTAGTTGCCAATTCCAAAGAGAAGTAGGTTTCTATAGAGAAGAACGGGAAAGAAACTCTATGGACACTTTTTTAAATCAAAATATTGTTAGGATTTATTGGATGCAATATTAATTTTTACTCATGTTGAAGATTCAGATTGAGCACTCGCTTGTTTACAGTAAACTCGTCGTTTAAACGATGCTTAACCTCTCTGCTCGACAAGATTTTGACACGTGACACATCAGCTAACTCGACGGGGTGTTGCGAATTCCGTCATGAAAATCAGGAATTTACATGAACTTTCAGCATTCGAATTTATTAAAAAAGTATGTTACCGCATCTATTTTATACAATAAATTTGTGGTAAATATCATAAATTATATGTTGAGGTCGGTCAAACCGCGTCAGTCGACTGCGAAAGTTGTATAAAATAGGTATAAATACCCCTATTCAAAAAGTAGGCAACTCAGATTCCCTGAAAATATGTACATAAACAATCTTCTCTCTTGCTGAAAATATGCAAAAGGACCAAATAAAGATATTATCATTCTTTCTGCATTCTTACTTTTACCATTATTCATACTTATACTAGATAAAAAACACCATCAAATATGAACAAAAATTAACAAAAATTGTGGTGCGACTAACACTTCTTAGTGCTTACCGTTCACCCAATTTTTCTATTTCGATTCAAATGTTGCACTCAGCCTAATCGATATTCGTTATAATCAAACTTGATTAAAAATTTTAGAAACTGAATAAAAACTCTTTGGTATATTTTTCATTAATTATTTTATTTTTTAAATTAATTTTAGTAACAAGTACATACACGTACACTGTGGAAACTGGTGTAACGTTTTAGGGTTCCGTACGACCGAATGAAAAAACGAAATTCATATAGGATCACTCGTGTCACACGAGTCTTGTGTCTGTCTGTCACAGCCAATTTGCTTCGAATCTACTGGACCGATTAGGTTGAAATTTGGTGCACATATACATTTTAGTGACCCAAACGCGGAAGTGTAATGTAAATAAATGGATTTTGCAAATAGTCACTTTTGGGGGGCCAAACCAGAAAATAAAAAAAAAAAGTTTTCGGAAAAGCGTTCATAATTGCGACGGTCTTCTTCTAATTTGATAGCAAAAGAGAAAGAAAGGGAAAGTGTGAATTTAGTCAAAATGAAAATCCAAGATGGTGGCTGCAATTTTTTTTTTCCTAATATCTGTCGTTTTCATAGTTTGCGATAGTGATAAAGTCAATAGTTAGGTCAAAATGTAAATCCAAGATGGCGGCTGCGAAAAGTTTTTGTCATGTGTGTCGTGTGGTTTTCGGGTGATAGTGTTGATACCCAATAAGATGAAATTATAATTGTATTTTAAATAAATTACCATAGACATCAGTCGCTATCGATTGTAAACTCGATAGCCAAAATCCGTAAAAAAGGACCTCTTAATTATTTCGTCACGTCCGTTCGTCCATGGGTTCAGATATCATACAGGCATTTTACTCGGACACCTATTTATACTATATCGTTGAAAATTTGGAAGAAGGTTTATTCTTTACACCACCAAAAATCGTTTAGTAAAATTACGATAAACATAATTAGGGGTGTCATTCCTCAACATGCAATCGAGGGACGAAAAAAAGATCTATGCACATAAGCATGTAGCATTGTTGGATCTTATAATAAAAATGATAAGATGCTTATAAGTGACTGCTTTTTAAAGTGAATAACCCATTGTAACCGAAAATAACCCGTATTTCAACAATGAATTATGGGTTATTTTCGGTTACAACTGCAGAGTTAACTTTGTTTTTCGTAGTTTTTTCTAGAAATACAAACTTATTTTTGCAGTCGAAAAATTAATGCTGTGCAATGTGCATGCGTATATGTTCATCCCAACTACGGAACCCTTTTGTGCGTGGTCCGACAAAGACAAGTCAGTTTCTTAAATTTCGTTGGGAAACTCCCACAAAAAAAAAAATTCTAGTACCTACTAAAGTAACCTAATAAAAACAAAAACTACCAAGCTCATACAACTAAAATAAAATATTAGCGTTTGCGGAATTAATTTATCACCATTACCAAACAAAATTTTGTTAAGCCTACGCCTACCTAAAAAGTATACTGGGCATTCTGTAGCAAACTATCAGAAAAGAGTATAAAAAATAAATAATTGTCCAATATATTAAAATAATTTTGAACAGCGAGCGCATTCCGTTTTTAAATTCAATTATAGAAACATTCCGGCGCGAAATTCAAAAGTTGAGGTACCTAGCCCGGCCATAAGGTCCTGTGATCCTAATGACCGAAAAACGATTAAAATAACATTAGAAAAGTATAAATTATTAATTTAACCAGTGCTTAGTGTATTTATTGTGTAAAACAATTTTATTTCAATTTCCAAGTTTCGATTTCTTATATTCGACATATTAATTAATCGAAAAGAACGAAATTTAAAAAATAATCGTTTGGCATAATCGTTTTCGGACATCATTACAATAAAAAAAAGTATAATGGTCGGCGATTTTGAAAACATTTTCAGTAGTGGTAATGAATAATACGTGTTATTGGACCTGTGTTCGTATATTATGTTAAGATTTGGACATTTTATAGTTGTATATAATATCACGAATAATATTTGTCACATTTTAAATCGTATCAGTGATATTCGTGAAAAGAAAAAATGAAAACACGCACGATTGGCGCGAAACTTCGTCTTTGGATAACACAAAACTTCATTACCACTATTTATTTAACTTGAACAATGGATGAATTCGTCAAATAATTAAATGATGTATTATTCACTGCCCCTGTGGTGGGGTATGGATGTTCAAAATCACCAATTTTTATGTTTTTTAGCCTCGACCACCACTGTCATCAAAATGGCGATTATGGTATTAGTTGGATTAGTCTTGAATTTTATATAGGTTCATTAATTAACTTGCACGCTGAATATGAAAGATTTAATGGCGTAAACATAATGAGTTTTTATCCAACTCTCATAATTAACGCACATTCATAAGATTTGATGGGTAGCATATTAAATATTTCCATAATCGAGATAGGGTGTCGTATGTGGTAATTCTGGGGTCCAATTGGATCCGCTACCGAGCCGGCGGAGGTTTTTGTGTTCGGGTCCAATTGGGGGCGCTTCCGAACTATACGGTTAAACACTTATGTGTTTAAGCATCGTTTAAACGACGAGTGCCTTATGTGCTACAGATTGTGTGGTTTTTCTGGCCTGGGCCTTTCTTTCTAGCCTATGTCCATCTCCAGGTCATGGTCTACCCATGTGCCAAATTTCATCCAAATCCGGTCAGCAGTTTGAGCCTAAAAGCGTAACAAACAAAATATACAAACTCACTTTTGCATTTATAATATTTATTTATTTTTATATTTATTTATTTGTTTATTTATTTTTAAGGTACCAAGTCCCAATATACCAATTATTATAAACTAATTAAAATAAGTATAGTATATTAGTTAGGAAGTTAGGATTAGGATTATTAATTTAGAGAAGGTATTATCACAAGTACACTGATTACTAACGCACTTTCGGGAGCTATTTTATAGCATTCGCCTTAGTAACACTTGATGTAGAATTAGACACGCCCCCTGCATTAAGCCAGCTTCGAGAACCAGCAGTTATTGTGGCAACATAAAACGAAGCGCCCGAGCTAATTGCAAGACGGACGTGGCAAGAATAATAGCGTTCTTCATGAGATATTGCCTCGTGTTCTTGCGCGTACGCTTTTTATTTTAGTTTATTCTTTTTTTTTCAGATTACTAGCAAGATGTGTGGTGTTTGCTAAGAGGATTTCGGTTTAAGAGAAATATGTTAGACTTTGTTACTCTGGTCTTAAGCTACTGAAAACCAGACAAGGAAATTAATAACACTGTGGGGAAAGCGACGCTTGTAATTTCCACAACTCACCATTGTCTCATAAAAATCTTAAAAATACATCCTCAGAACCAACTTTGTAACAGGCAGTGTTACGACGTCAAAACTTTCCATCCATGACAAGAAAGTATTCAAAGAAACGCTAATGTTCGGTTCCTATATACATAAAGGAATCGTTTTCCTTACCAATGGTGATATTTTTATTGCGAAAATACATTTATCGTACAAATTATCTAGAAACGTCTTTTTAATATTCCACTGTGGCGCGGCCAGGGAGTATCACACCATATACTACATAATTTTTTGTTTAAGCTAAACCCGAAAAGGGGTCATTGTAATCATCATTTTGAACAACTTTTTCTATGGGACCAACCCTGAAATCGCGAAAAAAAAATCAGCTGTTCCATACATTTGTGTTCACTTAAATCGACAAAATGTATGGAATAGCGGATATTTTTTTCGCGCGAAAAAAATTCTGCTGTTCCATATATAAAAGTTGTTCAAAATGATGAGTACAATGACCCCTATTCGGGTTTAACATAAACAAAAAATAATGTTGTAAATAGATTCGTAAACTAATTTTACCTGTGATAGTACTTTCTTATGGGAGGGTCTACTATGCAAAGCTTTGAGGTATTTGCTTCATTATGGGTAAGGATACAAGACTCTTAATTTAACCAATAACGGTCCGTAAGTTATAGCAATCGGCCATAAATATTCCCGAGGCGTATCTAACAAATTAGTCTACCTTCATATAACTTCATCTGCGTTATAAATTTTACGACGAGAGCTTAAAGAACTTAAACCAAGATTATACTTGAGGAAACCTTCTAAAATGTATGCTATTTTTGTTAGATAAACTGCAACTAAGTTACGGTAGAATCTAGCCAAGTTTTAAGCACCGACGTTAATGACTACCTGATGAATATTTATGCTCCGTATAACTTCCCAGTGTTAGGAACACAAAACGCTTACGGCTTAGGTGGTTAAGTGTAAACAATTATATCACATTGTTGTTTACTTGTTTACAAGTGTAAACCGTAGTAAAAAAAAACAGAAAATTATCTACTTGAAGCTTTGAAATTTTGATTTATATTAGATAGTTAATTGGATTCAGGCGTGACTTTGCGGAAATCCATTATAAAATATAATAGACGTAGATATATTTAGTAACCTATTCCGCTATAACTATTCTTCAAGAGTCATAAAAAACCCTGTAAGAAATCGACACGTGTTTCACCTCTCAACGAGGCATCCTCAGGATGACGATTGACCAAATGCAAACCAGAACACGACGTGTTACCACACCGAGCGCTGGACGCAGAAAAGGTTACTAAATATATCTACGTCTATTGTATTTTATTTTGATTTTATGTGTTTCGCCTAATGTCTCGACTATCTTCGGAGCACGATCAAAGACATAGAAGAAAAGAGGCGTATATAGTATGATACGAAGGTTGAAGGAAAAAAGTAGAATGGACACCGAACTATTTGTACCCTGAAGCCAAATAACCATATGTACTTCATTATACACGGTGGTTTTTAATTCACCGTTTTAACCTTTCAGGACGTGAAAGTACTCATGATTATGAGCAACTTTCAGTATAACACTAACTCTGAAATATCGAAAAAATAACAGCTGTTTCATACAAAAATGCAATATTTACCATATGAAATGAAATGAAATGAAAAAGAAAAAAAAATGAAAAAGCGTTTATTCGCAGAAATAATTCCATATCACCTAAATATTACCTCTGCCAAACTGCACAGCAGTTTGTTGGCAGATGCAGCTCCTTTTTTAATAAATTTAGACATACTTAACACTTTTCCACCTATAGGTACGCTAAACTATTAATGAAGATGTATGAAACAGATTTTTTTTTTGTTGCTAGGTTGTAGGTGATCCCATAGTGAAAGTTGTTTATAATCATGAGTACTTTCACCTCCTGAAAGGTTAAAAGTGAATTAGAAATCATCGTGTATACCAATGGAAAGAGCCGCTGTTGAAATTTGTTAAGTCCTATTAACTAAATATTCCTAATTGTATTGTGTTGTGGGAATAGTTCATGCCAGATTTTCATCTATTCTTGACGAATTGTGGTGATCAGTAAAGAAACTCACACATTATTAGTCTCTGAACTTTCGATTCCGTCGTTCGGCTTTGTCAACTAATTTTATAGATCTTTTAATACGCCTGCGTTTGTCTGCCAGATTTCTAAATTCTGTGGAGTATAATCTGCTCTTAGCTCTTTGACGTCGTTATAAAGACGTCATTATAATCACGTCATTAGTCGATTGAGATCTTAAATATACTTTTAGTTTATTTATCTTCACCGTTTTTAGAGCAATAGTGATGAAATTATTTACACAAAGTAAAGTGTCTGCCTGGGTTCGAACCCACGACCTACAACTCGTAAGTCGAGGTCATTACCACTGGGACACCACTGCTAAAACCTTAAACGGTGAAGGAAAACGTACGGAAACCGGCTTGTCCTAGAACCAAGAATTCGAAGACATGTGACATCTACCAACCTGCACTGGGTCTGCGTGGTAGATTACAGCGCACTATCTCTCGAAGAGAGGAGGCCTGTGTCCCAGCAGTGGGAACATTATAGGCTGATGATGCTATATTAGTATATAAGAGACGAGGTTAACTATTTGCTTTTAATATTACCTATCATCTAATTCAACGATACGTATAAGAAAAAAATATACCTGTAAACAAGTAAAAGCCTTTTCACAACACCCAAATGAAAATGCTTTCTTTTAAATAGGTACCTTGGCCTTGGTAAGTACTGCTTCTACATTACCTAAACCATCCCCTTTTGCGACAAAATATAAAAGACATACTTACAATAATAATACCCAACACAAATTGACGTAAGTTACCTGGCCATTACTTCGAGAAATATGAACGAGAAAAACCCGCGATAGCTTTTTCCAGTGATTTACACTGCTCTATTTTTTCATAATAACTCCTTTTAACGATAAGGTGCTTACCTACATATCGCACGTAACGTTCATTATATTTTTGGCAAATTACCTTTTACGCACATGTAACATCTTACTTTTGGCTGGATGATAATAAAATTTACTGTCGTAATAACAACAAAGACTCGACTGTTGGATCCGTATAAGTAAATAAAATAATTAGGTACTTTGTACATAATTGTATTTAACGGCACAGCTTTTACTAAGATGGTCATTGTATGAGTGGTTCAACAGCTTCAATATCATCAGGATTGTGCCGGAAATCGACTTACGGCCGAACCCAATAACCTATTTTTTGTAAAAAGACAGATCGCTAATGATGGTAGAGAGTATAATTCTATCTGTCCTTGAATGTCGTCTCACAATGATAGATAAAGGCTATCTATCGAACGAAAACAATATAGTTGTATACCCTATACGACAGCGGTTCCCCTGACTTCATCTGTCATCAGAAGACTGCCGCCACGCAACAATCGATGCGACGCACAGCGATTCGATTAGAACATGCTAGCTGGACAAAAGTCACTGTTGGACTTCCTGAAATTTATTACCTGATCCCCTAGCCAGATTCCCATTTATCCCAAATCCAAGAATTATTTTGCGCTAATGTCAACTACTGATAAGGTAATGAAGGAAGTATAAAAAGAAAGGGTTAAAAAATTACTTAATTTTTTTATTTTTGCGCTTACCGAAGTAACCCTATATGTCAGCGAGTGTAAGCTTTTTTAAAAATGTTAGTGATGGATCTTCAAGTTCAGAGTATGTACTATTTAATTATAATTAGTAAATGTACATACTTTAACCGCACGTTTTTTTTTCACGTCGAGTTTAAATAATTTTGCTCGTTTTTGACGATTTTCTGTATTCATTGGACTAGAAAGTACTTGTACCCTCATGTACCCGGGCTAGAAATTATATATATCATAGCCATAACTATTAGCTTTTAAGTTGTAGCCATTTTAGCCTGCGCACTTGAGTACAACTTTATTTTTTTGTCTGTTTTTCAGAATACGAATTCTCAGTCTCAAAAATTGAGTTTTTTGATGAATGGCAGAAACATCCCAAAGAGAACCGTAATAGTAGACTATATGATTTTCTATCGATGGAAAATGATTTTAAAAATATCACGGAAGCATCTGCGAGGGAAGTTAAAATGAAAATTGGAAGATTGGCATCCAAGTTGACAGAAAAATGGGAAAGGTCTGAGAACAGAAGCACCGCGATCGCTTCCTGACTAAGAACTCTGAGTGGTTGACTGGGTATTTTACGTTCAAATTATCCGTCCACCACTCAGCACCATCATCATCAGGAAAAGTTTCGATTCCTGGGCGTCCATCAGTAGATTTCACTGAAGCTAGTGAAAAAACGAAAAGGAGGCGCGTGGAAGACCTTCTTCAATCACGGGAAGTGAACCAATGGCAGCTGAAATATCGGCACGATTGACCGGACATTAGAACTTGGCTTCAGTGATTAAAGAAGCAAGTCACAGTCCTGAAAAGTGCCAAGTAATGAAAAGAAGTGTGGGTGTTCACGAAAAACCAAGATGTTTGTCAAAAGACGAGGCTTTGCATTTTACGTACTTACGTAGACGCCAAATCTACAAGTCATTCCTATAAACAAACACGGAAGTGGAGCATCACAGCAGGATATCAGGGATTTCCATCATTACTATACTCACATCATACATCATTATTATACTCTGCGTCCAGCGCTCGATGTGGTAACACGTCACGTTCTGGTTTGCAATTGGTCAATCGTCATCCTGAAGATGCCTCGTTGAGAGGTGAAACATGTGTCGATTTCTTACAGGGTTTTTATGACTCTTGAAGAATAGTCAAGCGGAATAGGTTACTAAATATATTGACTCTGCGCCCAGCGCTCGATGTGGTAACACGTCGCGTTCTGGTTTGCAATTGGTCAATCGTCATCCTGAAGATGCCTCGTTGAGAGGTGAAACACGTGTCGATTTCTTACAGGGTTTTTATGACTCTTGAAGAATAGTCAAGCGGAATAGGTTACTAAATATATCAGCGTCTATTGTATTTTATTTCCATCATTGTATAGTGTTAGGCAGGCAAAAATTTAGTGTTACCTGAGTGTTCCTGAGGAACAGATTTTTATAATTCGTTTACAAAAATCTGTTCCTCGGGAGGGTTAGAATCAATTTCTAACCTGTGTATCCTACTAACTTTATTATTGGAATCATATTGATTTTTTTAATACTAAGTTAGTTTTATGTACTGCATGTTGTTTATGTTACAAAAAATTGTTAATGAGTAGTAATGATGTCCCATTATGTGCTTTTGTATAATTAGTAGCTAGGTTATTAGGAGTTGAGTATTTTATAACTGTTGTTAATAATTTTAGGATTGTTATTTTTCTACCTGTCTCAATATACGAAATATTTATTGCAATTTGTTGTTTTTTTTGGAACGTGTGATCCAGCCTTCTTTTATTTGGGTGTTTTGTGCTGAAACTGCATTAAATCATCATAAGCAAGCCGTACGAAGCAAAATACCCCAATAAATATTTTTTTCTAGCTAGCTTGGTCTAATCGAATCGCTGTGCGACGCTCTGCTAGAATCAGCCAGTGTCAATCTTATCCGGCCTTTTAGGTGATTCCAGTAACTTCGTAAAAAAACGAAACGGGGCGCAGCGGCGGCGCCACTTGCTGAGCTGTCAATAATGTAATAAATATGATACTTACGATACATACATACTTACATCAATCAATTACCCAGCCTTTCACAACTAGGTGTTGGGGTCGGCTTCCAGTCTAACCGGATGCAGCTGAATATCGGTATTTTACTTGGAGCGACTGCCTATCTGACCTCCACAACCCAGTTACTGGGTAACACGATGACCTTTGGTCAGACTGGTTGCAAGACTTCTTGGGCTTCTAATGACTGTCAAAGATCTAACAATGACACCGCTCCTGTATTTAAGCACAATGTTTTGCATGAGTTACTTATGCGCGCTGCCGTAAACAGCGATTTTTCACACCTAAGATAAAAGCCTTCCAGCAATCATTTTTGCTCAATGATACTGAGTTTGACGTAAAGAATAAGTAGATAACGGCGATAACGGCTTTTGTTTTTTTAACCGACTTCTAAAAAGGAGGAGGTTCTATGTTCGTCTGTATGTATATTTGTATATATTTTTTTGTGTATCATGTTCATCTATATTTTCGCCACTAATTGTGAAGCGATTCAAAAAATTCTTTTTTAGTTGGAAAGGGTATAATACTCCCTAGGTGGTCCCATATAAATTTTATTACACCAAGTATTAAGTTGATATCTAAGTAGGTACGTAAGTTGAAATGAAATGACAAGATTAAACAACAGAGATTATCTAAATTGAACAAGCTACAAAAAACTATGTGTTACCTAATCCTACAATAAAAATAACTTATGAAATCACAATTGCACCTAAGCATAAAGAATTTTGCTTTCTATTTATTTTCTGAAGCGAAACGAAGAGAAATGTGAATTTGCAATGTATGCATTTTTGACAGCGCGAGGTGTACCGCAAAGTAAAGTTTTGTAAGTAAAAAGACGGTGTAGGTAAGCTTTGGCCGTGTTGTGCTTGCGTAAGCAAAATCTGTGAAAATGTTTCACTCCAAGTTTAGTATGTATGGGTGAATTTGTAACTGTTAGACGTAGAATAAACATTGAATTTTATCAAGTTTAAAGCCAGGACTTTATCGTGGTTTTCTGACAAACTGTAAGGCCCTTATTACACTTACGTTTTTTTGGCCGTGAAACACTACGGTTTATACGCGTAAGCAAGGTCGGCAGTGTTGTATGGATCTATTATGGACTATGGAACTATGGAATCTTGTCGATACACACGTATTTTCTACGAGAAACCGTGCCCTTACAAAGGGCACTACTCTAGCTCTACCTGACCAATTAAAAAGGCTATACAGATACCTACACATCGGCTAAAGATATTCTGAAACACAAGTAGGCCTTTACAGGATGATTCATTAACATAAATTAATCTAAAACTTTATATCTAGTGGTACAATGCGATTCAACATTCAACACAACGGCGAAGTTTTAAGTTGTTCAAAAAAGGAATAATAATTTGACAGTTTGACCACTCCAGCCAGTCTTGTCTTCTTAAATACATATCCACGTTTCTACGACCTAAATAGAGTAACAGTACCTAATACAGTATATTTAAAGAAGTGTCGGTTTAAATCATTTTAAAGGCAGTCAGGAGCTAAAAGAGTTAGCTTGGTGCATTCGCAAGTCTTGCAAGTTGGCATAATGGACCTCCATCTGTCTTTTTAAGCGGCGTATTTAAGTCGAGCTCAGCCTTCTCGATGTGAGCAACTTCGGTTGCTTCGGTATTCATTTCAACTTGGATTTTAGGTATTATAAACTAGCTGCTGCCTGCGGCTTCGTGCACATGTACCCATGATTATTTTTGTAAATTAAAGTAGGTAGTTGGTACATCAGCTATCTGCGAGTGAAAGTCCCGTCAAAATCGCTCGAGCTGTTTCGAAGATTAGCCGGAATAGAAAGATAGATAAAAATTAAAAAAAAAAAAAATTGGTACTTGTATGTAGGTACCGTATATACTTTCTTAAGCATTTACTTAGTAAAAAGCTGTGATTTTGACATTACAAACAGACACTTCAATTTTATTTATTTGTATAGATACCTAGATAATCCGGCTGCACTTATTTCCATTAGATTTAATATTAAGTAGAAGTAGGTACAGTAGATGCCTACCTTATTACATTGCGACATTGCGTGTGACATAGAGAGGGATTTCTTCAAATCAGTAGTCAATCACAGAATAAAGTAAGTAGGTAGGTACATAAGTCGCGGCAGTTACCACTGGGTACCTATATAATTTATTTTACTACTTACCTACCTACTTACCTATCTACTCATATCTACAAGTTAGTCTAGAAACGGAAATTATACACGGCTACATTTCAAGCTATACATTTCTAGTTTAAGGTGACCTCTTATTATACGGAAATCATACTTACAATGCGAGATCAGCCTGTATAAACTGGACATGTTCTTATGGCTCGTTATGTAACCGTGTGTACAAACACGTGGGTAACTTTTTTTTTAATTAATTAAATAGTTTAATAAATTACCTCAGACCCATCTCAAACCAATAAAAAATGGTTTGAGTAAATTACTATCAACATCTAATCTTCCTCGTAACGACATCTGTTAGACTATCAAGTAACTAGATGGTTCCACAGTGTGCAAACGCGCCGCAGCGACATCTGTCTATTCAAAGTCAGTGTAATGTACAGATCACCCAGTATATCTCGACAGATCACGGCAGCGGAGATCAAAATGTCGTTGGCAGAGATAGAAATGACAGCTACAAATGCAGCTGTCTTGTTAACATTAACACCAAAAAATTTAAAAAGGCGTTTTATTTTACTGAGATTACTAGGCATTCCGTACGTCATTATTTTTACGAGGAACTCCCTCGCGTCTGCAGACTTTCATAATAGTTTCATCTTTTATATTATTATTATTACCTACATAGTTTCGTCTTATAAAAGTACATAATCATGCAGATGCATTTGGTAAAAAGGCATATACTCAGGTGGCCTCCAGTTTGGCCCTCGTACTTTACAAAACATTTCATTTACTTGACAAACTGCGCTCCCATCCCATGGGCGTCCTTAGTTGTACAAGGATCTTTTGGTGCATGGCCTCACTTGTTGTTTCAATCTAATCTAGACACGCGGCCGCGTGTCAAGCCAAGTTCAAGAAAAGAACTTTACAAAATTTCACTAATGCTTATTTATAATGAATGAAATTGACAGGGGGCGCCTCTGTCAATGTCATTCTAGCGCCAAAAGATATTTACAGCACTGTATTTATTATCCGTATTACCAAAAACCGTGTTTATCAGTTGTTTATCCTAAACACCTTAATTAAATGACATTTCTGTATGGAGTTTGACATAAAACTGATAGTAGACACGCGTTAACAAGTGTCTAAGTTTTTGTGGTTAGACCCTGAGTTTCTTGCTCTTTGAGCGCATAAAAAACTTTAAAATTATTATTAGTGGCTGTAATATTATTCTAATAAAAAAATGTAACGGCCAAAAAGCCCAAAATAAGTTCGTCTGTTATTTTTGTAATGGTATTTTTGTAATTTTTGTAATGGCAACATTTTATTTTTCATTGAGTTGAGTACTGTTTTGTTTTTTAAGTGCAAAACTAGATAGTAGATACGAATTCCTAACTGAAATGTTTGCGATATTTTAGTCCTTTAACATAATAATAAAGATTTTAGGTGAACAGAAAGAGGCATTATAAAGACAAAGACCTTTGCGCATGTAAAAAAGTAGTTAAGCGACCAAAGCGCCCTCTCGCGGGAATTTCTTCATGAAAATACATCGTGAATGTGGCGTGTGTTGTTTGGAATACTGTGAGTCGTAAATAAAAATGCTTTTGATGCATTACTAAATCTTGTTATAAGTGAACTTAGTGTGTGTTAGAACATTAAACAATCAGGAAGCCTTCTGTTAATAACAAAATCTGGCGCTATAAAGTGATTTACTTTTGGTATTTTGTCATATGTTGCACGCCTGCATTGGGATTTCAATGAAGACAAAAAAAAATAATCAGTAATTCCGATGCTAAATTGATAATGCAGTAAGTTTTATATTATTATTTTTGATCTATCTTTCCCAGAATATGTAGAATTAGTAAGATTTCCGTCTCAAACTATGTTTTTTTGCTTTTATTATTGGCAGGTTACTTACGTTAGTGTCAGTTTTGAGAATCGTAAATTCGTAACCATCATTGTCTACAGAATTTTGGCGATCAATGAAATGAAGCACCATAGCATTGTACAGTATCAATACTTATTACTATTGTACTTGCAGTAAAATTATTTCAACTGTAATATTTTTTTGTTACAGAAATAGACACAACCAGTCTTCCGGCACGTTATTGCGCTTTCTCGTGACAATGCGGTGCCTTATGTGCGAATACAGTTTCTAAAATGTTCATGTCATTGATTCATGATGATGGTTGTTAGAGCTAAAACTGAATAATATCAGGATGAGTCACAATCTGGCTGGAATGCCATCCTACAGGCTCCCAGGCCCAGGTCTAGGGCCTCCAGACTTCAAGCCTCCGATGGACACGCCGACCCCGCCGGCTCCAGCACCAAGCAACCCCAAGAAGCGGAGGAAAACTTCCAATGCTAACAATGCATTAACAACTCCCCAACCACCACCCACGGCACAAGATCTCCTGCCTCCCCCGTTAACAGGATATGGAGACACTATTGTTGCTTCAAACCCATTTGATGACTCTCCATCCACCGTATCACATAATGGCCCTATGATGAGTCAGAATGGATCCATGATGAGTCAAAATGGTCCAATGGGAATGATGGGACCAATGCACAGTATGGGTGGCCCACCAATGAGACTCATGAGCCCACATGGTATGAGCCCCATGAGCCAACAAATGCCTCCAAGAGGTGGGATTAGTCCAATGGGCAATATGAGTCCTATGGGACATATGGGTGGCATGTCACCTATGGGAGGCCCCAATATGAGTATGAGTAATCACAACATGGGTCCAGGAATGGGCCCCAATTCAAGGTCAATGGGCAGTCCAATGAGTCCTATGAATTCTATGCCAATGGGCTCACCAATGTCATCAGGACCTATGGGAAGCCCTATGAATATGGGTTCAATGGCTGGCAGTCACATGAGTAACAGTCCTATGGGGCCTCCTATGCACAGTCCTCTTGGTGCAGGATCAATGAATGGGCCCATGAATGGTCCAATGGGTGGTGGAGGACCTGGCATGAATGTTCCTCGCATGAATGGGCCAATGGGACCTAGTTGCTCTAATGGTTCAATGGGACCTAGTAATTCTATAATGTCTTCTAATCCAATGCAAGGTGGTGGTATGGGACCAGGGCATTGTGGCCCCATGAGACATGGTAGTCCAATGCCATCAGGAATGGGGAGTGGTCCTATGGGTGGCAATGGACCAATGAGCTCTATGGGCCCAGGACCGCCTTATTCAAGCAGTCATATGGGACATGGTGGACCAATGGGCATGGGAGGAAATGGATCTATGGGGATGGGTCCAGGACCAGGAAACATGGGTAATTGCGGACCACTGGCTGGAATGAGTGGAATGGCAATGGGTGGTCCTGGAGGGCAGGGAGTGGGTCCAATGGGCCAGAGCATGGGTATGTTTGGACCGAAACCTATGCCAGTGAGTGCTGGTAAAGTGTACCCGCCTGATCAACCAATGGTGTTTAATCCTCAGAACCCTAACGCTCCACCCATATATCCATGTGGAGTGTGTCACAAAGAAGTACATGACAATGATCAAGCTATATTATGTGAATCTGGGTGCAACTTTTGGTTTCACAGGTATGTTCCACTTAATATTTAAACTAAATATACCTGTGATATATTGCAATTAAATGAAAGAAAATTTAAAACTCATATAAAAAGTACACTTTGTAAACAAGCTTATTACAAATTAGAAGATTATATCCAAGATAAGAATGCTTGGAAACATGCTGGTCTTGCTCCATAGGACGATTTAGTGTCTAGACAAAATCAAGCTGATAGCTAATTTAGTTTTTTATTTTATTATTTGTTTGTCATAGGCTTTTACACTCTGTCGTTACTACTCACGCACTGACTTATTAGTACTACTTGTAACAATGTTAGGACTATTGTAATATTGTATACTTTTACAATCTTTGTTAATATGTGAGCACCATGTATCTGGTAATTAATTTATTCATTATTGCTCCATTTATAATTCTTTTTACCTTTTGTGGTACAGTATTCTTATTGTAGGTGCATCATCTTCACATATAATTATATAATTCATGTATACAAAATATTGTAAAACATTTTTAAAAGAGTAACGGTGGAGTTTCTTGCCCATTCTTCTCCATACGAAAACTACCTTTTGGAAGGGGCAACTAGAATCAATTCTATTTCTTTGTTTTGATGTTCAAAAGTGCCATATATGTGCCTATTTGAAATAAATTATTTGACTTTGACTTTAAATCATAATTCATTTGGACAAAGATTCTGCTCTGGCTATTAAACAAATGCATGGATCAATATAAATAAACAAAAATAATTACGTCTTCATTTGGAAATACCATTACAAAATCTTGATGATATGATGTTACAAAACCTAACATAATAAATTAACAGTAGTGAATGTATTTAAAAGATAAGTAAAACCAGTGACACATCAATTTGGTAAAACCAAATAAACAACTCCTTTAAAAAAAAACAATGTTTACTCTACTGAAATGTTATTGTTTAGTGTTGAACTCATCTCACATAAAACTTTAAATATCATTGGTACAGATGAATTATTTTTAATGTTGCTCAAAATACGCGCTTTGTCATAGAGTTGCGGACACTTGCAGCCTTACTAATACTAATTGTAATGTTGCAACATTCCAGGGGCTGCACAGGGCTAACAGAGCCAGCGTTTCAGTTGCTGACGGCGGAAGTCTATGCGGAATGGGTTTGTGACAAGTGCCTGCAGTCCAAGAATATACCTCTGGTGAAGTTCAAACCATAGCGATGCGCCGAGCCACTCTCGCCCCCCCTCCTGCCACCCATTTGAGTCAAAACCCTCTCCTAACATCACAAGATATTTATTTCACTTCATCAAATAAGTTGGACACTGAATGTGAACACAAGTAAGTAGGCTTGGGCATGAAGTTGGTCTGTCTGATCAACATAAGAATTGGTCTGTTGGTACCCTAGCTAAGGAAGATCTCATGTTGGATAGTTACATTAAATTAAGAAAACTAAATGTATTGAAGACTTAAAATCATTTTTTATATTATGTTAAATCAATAAACAATTTGATTGCTAGTAACTCCACAGAATGGTTGGTGAATAGGTTATTGATGAAAGTGCAGACGGTCCTGTTATGTCTAGTCTGTTATGATTGTCATTTTATTTATTTTTAACCTAAATCTAAGAAATCGTGGTTAATAAGCCTTGTATGGAATATATATAACATGTGTTCCTCATAACGCATATCTGTTGAAGCAAATAAATGTTAAAGTATTGGTAGCACAAAAATGGATACACAACTCCAAAGTATAAGCAATAAAAATGTCTGCCCAAGAAGTTTTTGATGCCTGTTATGCGTGTTGCTTTAGTCTCTGTGCATATTGTAAATATTTTTTAGATAATTAAGTTATAAACATTCTCCGCCTTATGAAAATGGTGACCTAAATGTATGCATTCAATTTTGAATGTAGTCAGATCAGATCCGTTGAATGGTCTTTTACACACTGTATTATTGTAGGCAAGCTTGAGATGTCAGGCTGACTATGTCAGTACAATTTGTAAGACACCTTAGGCGATCCTAGTTTCACTATATTGATAATGATAATAATGTACTTATTATTTTGGTGCCCTAGTTTGCATGTAACATTACGCGCGTTATCTTTATGTACTTGTAAATATGATGAATCCATACGCTTTGTTAAGTATAAGGGTGTTTAATGTGTTTGTCAATTTTTTAACTTTTGGAGATTTTTTTTAATAATAATTAACTTGTAATATAAGTTGTGTAAATAAAGTAGCTTGATAGTGAACTGAGATTATACACCGGAGATGCTGGCTCCAACACGCGTGGTTGTGATGTCACGTGATCCCGTAGTATGGTAGTCGCGTGCAGCTTCATTTTAATTTCGATTTTAAATACACACATTTTGGAGCCAGTGCATATACATATTGCGAATCTTTGTTCCAGTCATTACAATATTAATTTAATATAATAACATACATTGAATATTAAGAAATCAATGGGGTTTTTAAACCCCATTAAAGAGGACCGGTTTTCGTATACTGAAAGCCTCATTTACTTATGATACAACAATCAATCATCGACGCGCAACCTAATACAAATACTAAATAATTTATTAGCAAAAGATAAAGGTAAGTGATGAGTTGATGGCAGACATCGATCTTACACATGAATTAAATTAGATTGAACATCACAATGTTTCGGTTTGACCGTTGACCCCCAAACTAAGCAGGGCTTGTATCTTGGTACCTGTTACCATGGATTCGGTACATGATTCTAGATCAACCTGCGTTGAATATTTCGTTGGTTATTTAAGAAAAAATTAGCTGTTCCATACATTTTGACTACTTTTGTACTGAGTCCATGGCAGGTTGTGCGTCAATGCCTCTGCTACCCTAGCAGTTCACATTGTACAAAATGTACAACTGCATGTCTTACTTTACAAATGCTAACTTTAATTAAATCATGTTACATACCCTTATTGTTAAATTATAATCAAACAATGTTAACCTGAGAAATAAATGAAGAATGGTATAGTTCAAAGGCACTGATTCTGTTGTTAACTGACTAAATTAAATAAAAGTCTGGCTATCTTTTTCTAACAGACATAGTTTGAGAGGGACAGTAACTATATTTAGACTATATTGTTGTCCAATCTCTCGTTTTACTTGCTAGTTAGAAATAGCAATAGTTTAAAGTTGGTGCACACCAAAATTAGGTCCAACATCTATTTTTTGAAGAATATGCCAAGCTATCCTATTTGCAGGGTTGAATCTGTGAGATAGCAATTTCACAGGAAAGCTGCTCTGAATAGTGGATGTAATTTACAAAACGCTTAGTATCTACTAAGAGTTTTTTTTTAATGATACAACTGTTAACATGCATAATATCCACAATCGCAACTTGTGACATTGCTATTTTCCTCATCCAACAATGTTAATTAAATAGGGCATGGTGACTGTTGAATTAATTTACACAGACTATTAAAAAAAAACTACTTATTCACAACAAATGTGACCTTTGATTGTTATGTAACAAACATATTTTTTTTAGCAGTTAAATGTCGCTACCTATGTATGTACTTATCAAAAATAGAATTTAAAATGGATAAGAACACAGTCTTACACAGTCGGAATTGAAATCTAGATTACTTAATTGAATAATTTCAATTCAATAGTGTGCGATTATGTGGTTTCTGAATCCAGAGAGATTTACGGCTGTATATGGCCGACCTAAGGGAAAACCTGTACAATCAAAATATAACAAACTGCATCTGTTAAAGTACATTATTTTTACAATTCACTATGTAAATGCATTTTTTAGTCCTTATACAGGATGTAAGGGTAAACACTCTTGTCATTCAAACCATGGGTAGTTGACTTATATACAAAAATAAATGACGGAACACAACAAAAAAAAAACGTTATTTTCATTAAAAGATTTTAAAAAGTTTTTATCTGACACCGTGCTTGCGAGCGAAACAGCTGACTGACTAAGGGATGGATCGCAATCGCTGCCGGTTAGGTCACATCCCGTACCCCCCGCCCGTGTTGAGACGCAAGTTCGCTGCCCTAGCGCATAGGGCAACGAACTTGCGTCTCTTGTGGTAACATTTAGATCTAAAAAAAAATTTAAAAAAGTTGTAATTTTCCATTGATTTTACGTTCTATAAATGAAACCAAACCACTGGTTGCAAGGATAACGGTGTTTACCCTAACACCCTGTATACAATATTTTGTTAAGTACAAATAGTCAACTATGTACTTTCCCATTGGCTATCACTTTGAATATAGGTACGTACGGTATATGTGTTTATAAACATTCAGTTTTAAAACTTTGACGCACACTTAAATGTTATACTACATATGGTTGTGCGAGGCATACAATACTTTCGTACATTTTATGTCTGTATTTATGGCATTATACACTGTTATTGTTTTAACATCTATGTTTAGCTTATTTTTAGCAAATTCTTTTAATTATTTATATTTTCAATATCAGCTCTGAGAATAGGTAAACAACATCATTATGTATCTAAATAGCGCAAAATATAAAAATATATGCCTAAAAATATATACTACAAATTATTAATGTTCAACACTATATTGTGGAAAACTATGTTTTCATTTGTTAATGTATAATTATATAAGTATTTATTTTTATAAATCAAAATATTGCTTTGATGTTTATGTATTTGTGTACAAATGACACAGATTATTTTTTTATGTTTGTGAATGCAGTAAAATCAAATGTAACATTTTTTAAATTGCTACTCTTGCATACATTTTAAGCGATTTCTTGATTAATTTTCACAACCATGACATTGATTTCTCTGATTTAAGTACTTACAGAATTAATTAGTTAAAGATCCTCCAAATTCTAATATTTTCTGTAATCATTTATGTCTCATCTATGAACATACTGATTTCTATTTCGTGCGCGAATGTATTATTATCGCACCCTGTATTTTGTGCTAAAAATAATATTATTATCGTTCTAAAACGATTGGCAAACGAGAGAAATACATAAGTATTTATGATTGTGTAAATATATTTAATGACTCCACGAATAATTGCTGATAACTGTACAGTTAATTATATTTTAGAATTTTACATAGGATATTCGGCCATGAATGTAATAATAATTTTAATGCGGTGAGCACATCACAATTAGTTGACGAAGGACTGCTGCTATTGTATATTAATTTCACTTGTAAATGTTACTTACGTGTTACACTTTAATATGTGGAACACAACAGTTGTGAATGACAGAGTTGGAATTCAGAATATTTTATGAAGTCTAAAATAGAATATCAGTGGTCTTAAACTTGTGCATAGTTTATTTTGTATTATGTGAATAATAACAAGCAATAATAAAATTGTTATTGAGGAATTTTATTTCAATTACACACTACACAATCTCCATACTACGTCAGGAACCTAACCTAACCTGACTCACTCGGCTTCAAATGTGAAGGCTAGTTAAATAGGATTAGTACCTACTTAATGCAAATATATCCAAGTTACCACTATAGTTCCAGCGACACTTCGTGAAAAGAGTCTAGATTCGGGTTCGATTCCCGCCCGCACGAAATTTGAACTATGCAGCCTAAAGGTGAAAAAATATCCACAAGGGAATGATTTTAGAAGAAAAATAGTACAAGTGGTATGCATGGCATTGAAGTTTATATTGAACCTTAATGATGCAAGGTTTACAATAAAGATATACCTGGGCTTGGTTGATTTGGGACGACTGATGAGTCAGGTGTGCGACCCTCTGGAAGCTTCATGGTCCGTACGTATCTTGCAATGTATCCTCCACTAATGAGTCGATCTTTCTAAGACTGCTAATGGGACTATTTGAGTTTTTTTTTGCTGGTAGGTATAAATGGCATCATCATAACTAATGCCACTCAGAACACGACATGGAGACATCCAATGACTATACAGGGCGTCCCACGGATATGCCACATGGAGGGAAAGCACCTTGAATATTGTAGATGGAACATTTTACTGAAAGAAGACATTATTTGAATTTAAAAAACAATTTAAACTGCATTCATAGATATTTAAATAATGACATGGTTGAACCGGGAATCGAACCCGTTACATGAGAAAAATAATCACCCTGTAGCTTTATCATATCGATCGAAAGGCTTCATCATAAGGATTATTTTTTGCTAAATAACATAGTGTCACAAATAAAAGGAAGATCATGAATTTTAACATTTTATGTGAACAGTGTAGGGTGTAGGTAGATAAAAGAGGCTTATAACAAATCCTCATTGCAAATTCTGTTTCTCAATGATACTCCAAACATAGCTAGTTAGAATTTGTGGACTAGCCTTACCATGATCGCGACTGTCCATGTTTCGGCTCCATAAGTCATTATTGAATATGAATATTATAATATCGAGACCCCTCCGTGTCTCGGAAGGCTTGGCTGTCATTCGTAGATCTTTGACTGTCGTTACGGGTAGTCAGAAGCCCGAAAGTCTGACAACCAGTAAAAGACTAACTAGTCTGTGAATACCAAGGAGGATCCTATTCGCATTCGCTCCGTGTAAAATACTGGTATTATGCTGCATCCGGTTAGACTGGAACCCAACATAATTGGGAAAAGGCTGGGCAGATTGATTGGTGACTGGTATTTTATTGACATTAGAATGTAAGCAATAGGAAGAAAATATAATAGCAAAACTTGGTTGAGTATCATTTTATTGACTGTAATGTCAGTATGGCATACATTTACCCTATCACTATGTTATAAAGTTTCTAAATCTTGCTAAAAATATCTGCATGAATACAACAAATTAATCTACTAAGTAGGTACCAGTTTAAACTGAAATAATTTTACAAATAAAATGACAACAAAAATGCATTGACCATACAAAAACTTTCATAGAAATAAAAACCAAAATATATCAAATTATAAAATTAAATCTAATGTTTAAATATATTGGACAGATTACACTTAAATGATAATGTTGGACAGTCCATTATTATAAAAAATGTATTGGTATGTAAAAAATTGAAGTGTACACAAATCAGTCACTTGATATGTTTCAAAACTTTTGAAACTTTTGTACTTTGCTACAACATTCGCCACCAGTACAGTACATAGTTTCTCTCAGAATTTTATAAAATTATCATACCTAATAATACATTTTATTTACATGAGATTGTAATGTACATACATAAACTTGGGGACACTATTATTTATTATGTTAGAATACTGATTTTATGGCAGAACTGCACCGCTTCATAGTTAAAAACTATTTGTGCCTGATAAGTCTTTATAAGCAACATAATTATGTATACTATACCTATAGAAATATTATTCAATTCTTAATTAAAAGTTCAAAGTGAGAGCAATATTAGCCGTAGTCTGTTCCAAATGTAGTCAACCCTTTACTCTGAATGGCAAATAAAACTGCTGCATCTAGGAAATCACGGTGATTATCATTCTCAATTGCCACATCATTAGATGCTGCATCAGCATTGTGCAGATTCTCATAAAGATTTTGGAAGGTTAAGCTAGATGTGCCATGGAATGTTGGAGACGGTATTGTTTCATTGTCCTCATTTTTCAGTTCATCTGAATAAGACCATTGCACGTTATCCAAGGCATATTCAAATTCATGTTGACCTTGTTCATGAGATTCATCATCTGAGTGAATAGGTGAAAAACTAATTCTTAGAGTGGGGGACCTAATACCAGGTAGGCATATTTCTTCAAAGTCCAGACTCATAGAAGAAGATGAAAAAGAATTAAAAGAAGACGATGAATTTGAAGTGTTTTGTAATCCATGTGCAGAGATTGCCATCAGTATTCCTTCATTTTCAACACTGTTGACTCCTGGGAGATTATTAATGAAGTCTGCTACATCAAAAGCCTCCAACGTAGAGTTTTCCTCTTCTAATGGATTTTGTTTAATGTAATCCAAGACACGGTTTATTGTGTTGTCAAGAGGTCCTTTTGCCATCTGGAAAAGAAAGCCATAATATTATTTATTTATTTAAAACTTTGCACAAAAGGGAAGGCAAGGATACAAAATCCTAAATTTTTAATTGTGTTTGATATTATATTGAAACTAGCCTAAAACCAGAATAAAAGTAGCCTTTGTCCTTTGTCAGGTCATGATCTACCCATGTGCCAAATTTCATCCAAATCCATTCAGCCGTTTTAGTGTGAAAGTGTAATAAACAAACTCACTTTCGCATTTATAATATTAGTTAGGATAAGTTGTTAAAAAAACAAAACAAATATTGTTATAGCTACCTGTCTGGCCTGCCATCTTGCTATGCACTCATCTTCTGTGTAATTCTCTGATTCCACCATTGATATTGGGACAAACTCCAATTCATCACTCTGGTCATTATTGGGCAACAAATATTTAGACAGAAAATATTGAGAGGAACCAATTTGTGTATCTACTGGTTTGAGAACACTTGATTCAGTACTGTCTTGAGAGCTAAAATTTCTTGTATGATTTATTATTTCTTCAGCTACTGTTGCCCTTGGTGAGAAAATGTTTCCTACAGGATTGTTTCCAGTGCTAGGATTTCTTTTACTTGGCTTGAGAACAGATTTATCAGGCTCATCAACAACAGAGTCCAAAGTATTGAATTCTTTATTCAATATGTCACCACCTACTGCCTTTATGTCTCGTTCTGTGCGTAAGTTGTTATTATTACTTGAATTACTTCCACTGCCTGAAGGACCAGCCATTTCAGAAGCTGTGGATTCTGTAGTACATATTTTAGCTGGATCATTATTTTCATTCTTCAAGTGATATTTCCCTTTAACTTGCCACGCAAAACGTGCTTTCTTGAGTGGGCGCTCGGAACCATTGAATCCGTCGCCATTTTCTTGTCCATTACACGACGAACCTGCTGGCGATTCTTCTAAGTTCATAACGAATACTTAAAAAATATGCGCTCTATAGCTAATGTTTCATTAGTAAACAAACTGACATCGCTAATTGCAAACATATGATTGAGTGACAAGTCGGTAATTACACGATAGCTACCGTTCCTAGCTTTCCTTTTTTAGGGCACTTCGAAATGAAATCACACAAGAACTCTATTGTTTATTTATTTATACGTTTATCATTACTAATGAAATATAATTTAAAAGAAATTATTATTGTTTTACTGTCATCGTACAAAAATGTACAATCAATATCCTATTAGAAGAAATTGTAGACAACAGTAGACAACTATAGTTCACTATAGTACACAATCTATAGTCTGTGGCACTGTGTAAATGGCAAATATTGCGAAAAAGTTTGACCTCGACAACTTTCTCTGTAGCTAAGTTGCAATAAATCTTAATTAAATACTTGCGCAATTAACTTAAGATATTTATGTGGTAATCAAAATACTGTTTTATCTATTTTCTTGACGAACTTGCGCGTCTTAGAATAATCTAAAATTGTTAAAATATGGCAACATTTTCATATCACCAATAAACTATAATCTATGCCACAGTCTGGGCGCTTCAATCTCTTTTTTAGTATCTATGGATAGGATAAAATCACGAATCCCGCGAAAATTCAAATAAAGAAATAGTAAGTAACTCACTTCTAATCATTTGAATTGGCCGTACTTGTATATTCTCTTTTATCATTTATGTTCGAATACCCAAATGTCACTAATTATTCATGCTGTTGATATCACTTTAATTTATTTCTTAATAAGTATACAAATGCGACCAAAAGACCGTTTTCAGGAGCTAGAATAGTACTTATAATATAATATAGCTCTGAACCAATTTTTCAACAAATATTCCTTTATTTTCAAAAGTAAAAAAACTATTGTAATTTTAAAGTCACTTTTGCCTCACCTCACAAACGTGTAAAAAGAACATCCAGTGTTTTTATAGCAACAATCGAAAGAGCATCGCACTCGACTTGGTTCGATTCCCGACTGAGGTAGGTAAGTGATTTTTCCCTGTACTTATGTATAGTAGGTCTACAAAAGTCATCCATCATTCATCACAAAGAAACTCACTTTCGCATAAATTATATTAGGTATTAGTTAGGATATACCTAGCATAGATCTAAGCTGTTTTTTATATAATTTATATTCTATGGATCTGTATTTTGTATCCTATAAAAAAAAATAGTTTAAGCAGATCTCGCATTGTATAGTATTTCCGTACAATGCGAGGTCAGGAAATGTATAGCTTGATGTGTAGCCGTTTGAACATTTCTATGTACATACATAAATAAACCCACACCTTCTTCCCATGGGGGTAGGTAGGCAGAAACCATAGAATGCCACCTGCTAGCCCCTTACATCCTACTCCTTTTGCTTAGTTTACGTTCACACGCCGTCTACATTAATAGACCCTACAAAAAAAATAATAGGGAATATGCATGTATTTTTTTTATTTTTTTATTCGATAGTTTTTAGCGTCAAATAATAGTTTAAAAAAATTCGACGGCGAAAAAGCAATTTAAAGTAGTTAAAAAAAAGTTTAAAAATATCCAACCGATCCGGGCTATTTAAACGCCCTCCATTTGGCGCGCTTGGTGTGGTGACGTCACACTCCGTGAAAACAGACAAGCAACTGTCAAGTCAACGTCAAACACTCCTTTTTCTATGAACGTTTGACATTGACTTGACACTGACATTTTGATTGCTATCCCGGATTGTTACGTCACATCCGCTCTTAGGCTTTCCAAGTATTTGAATTACCCACAGTTTTTTGGTACTTTAAAAAAAAAAAAATCTCGCTCCAAAAGAAATTTTATTCAAAAATATTGATGGAGGCATAATTCTGAAGTAACATAGTTTATAAAAAAAAATATTTGACCCATATTTGAATCACATGCATATTCCCTATTTAGTTAGAGGTACTTATATCTACTTTATACGCGGGTGAAACAGCAGGGCGCAGCTAGTGGTACTAGCTGCGCCCTGCTGTTTCACCCGCGTAAGCCTCGATCACGTAGGAATATCGGGATAAAAAGTATCATATGTCTTCTTCCAGGTGATGGTTTACCCATGTGCCAATTTCATCTAAATCCGTTCAGCCGTTTTAGCGTGGAAACGTAATAAACAAAAAAATAAACTCACTTGCATTTGTAATATTAGTTAGAATAGTTACCACCCAGCGTTACCTGCTAAATAAATTAGCAGCTTCGTCATTAACTAAGTAGATTCATAGTTAATTGAATTTATTTAACCCAAAACGTTGAAGTACAAAAAGTAGAGAGCCCTAACAAGATAATCACTACACAAAGAGGGGAGGACCGCATTCCCGGTCACAATATTAACACGATCATAGTAGCCAGTCGTTCCCTAATCGTTGGTCTGGCGTAACCCAAATACTTGACACCGTTCTGTACCTACTTCAAGTTCAGTGGTATTTTAATAAAATCTGTGGAAAAGTGGGCGTTACCAATATGCAGGTAGGATTAAAATAAAATAAAATACTTTTCTTTTATTACCTAAATAAATAATTCATTATTGCACAAATAAATTACTTTTGACAAATAGTGGAATTCCCGATTTCACGCCCCTCGTGTTACTAAAATGTTGCGTGGTTGTTATTCAATCGGTTTCAACGGAACTGTGTAATCATGTTCATTTAAAAAACAAATCCGCTGTGTGAGTGTGAGTCATCGACGCCACCGGCCTGGGTGGCTTTAGACTTAAAATTAAGAAAAAATACCACATTTAACCCTTTTCGTGTGTTCTACTCATGGTCACAATTTTCTTTTTAAATCTCTTTTTTTCTATACACTAAATAAAATTGAAGTGTCTGTTTGTAATGTCAAAATAACAGTTTTTTACTAAACGCGATACTAATAAAAATGCTTTTTTTTTGTCTGTCTGTCTCTGTGTTCCGGCTAATCTCCGAAACGGCTGAACCGATTTTGAAGGGACTTTCACTGGCTAGATAACTTATGATTTATATCATAAGTGATAACTTATAGATATACTAGATAACTTATGATTTATATCATATGTTTTTTTTATATTATTTAATCCTTATGGATTAAATAATATAAAAAAAAACAATTAGGGTCCACGCGGGCGAAGCCGCCCCCAGCACCTACTTAGTTATGAATAAAATCGTAGGATCACGAAAAAGCAGTTTCTTGTCACGATAAGGTACCTACAAATAATTAATTGCCACCCATGATTTCTAATTTTAATTAACGAGTTACACTTACAAGGATAGTAAGGTGGTAAATCAATCAAAATCATGTAAATTAATCAATTAAATGTATTTTAATTGATTAAGAATCCAACACACAAACGGAGCGCAGGCACCGACCAAAAAAATATTGACCCAACCTTTTTACGGCTCTAAGCTCTAAAGTCATAAAAATAAACCTGTCATCATTACTCATCCATCATCCTCAAACATAAACCTCTAAGGACCTTTAACTTTGTTTTTTCAGATCGTCTTATTTTTATGTGTCGCCTGCGTCGGTATTGTGGCGGGCTTACATGTGCAGGCCGGGTCTCAAATGACTGACGCACAGTTAGATCAGACCCTGGCCGATAAAAACACGATGCAGCGACACATCAAATGCGCTCTCGGTGAAGGACCTTGTGATCCTGTTGGGAGGCGGCTTCGAAGTGAGTTAAATACATTACCGTTCATAATAATACTTATATCATACCGTAAAGACTCCCGCAGACAGGCGCGACGCGATTCTAGTAGATCAATTTCTATGAAAACTTCATGAAAATTGTTCTACCAGTACCTATCGCGACGCAACGTCGTCGTCGCCGCGTCTGCGTCGCGCGTCGTCGCGTCGTGCCTGTTTGCGGGACAATTATAGTAAATATGTACCTACAGGCGTTAATTTATTTATGGTTCTAATAAAAGCACCTAATGTTTGCTCTTCTCGTATCGGCGCGTTAGAGAGCTACTAATCCCATGTCAAAATATTAGGTACTCCTAATAAACAGTAATCGCAGAGTGGGGCGCGTCTTCTTGTATGGCATAATCTGTACTAGTAATAGTAAATAAACTATGTAGCCGATGTAGGGGACGGTGTATACCTCTACAGGTACCACTCTTATCTGTGAAAACTCCCACAGACAGGCGCTACGCGACAGTAGGGCGACGCGATTTTGGTAGAACAATTTCCAATAAGTTATCATAGAAATTGTTCTACTAGAGTCGCGTCGCGCCTGACTGCGGGAGTCTTAATAATCGTTCGTGGTTATTTTATATGGTAACTCATTAGTCATAACATGTTTTTCTATTGAATGAGTTTCTATATGGGCAAAGTGACTAACTTTAATTTAGTTTTATCACAATAGTATGAAATATGAGCACACAGATATTAGTTTTTGTTAGATATGTTTTCGCAGCATGCACACACGGCTACACATCAAGCTATACGTTTCCAGTTTATGCTGATCTCGCATTGTATAGGATTTCCGTACAATGCGAGATCAGCTTATACTGGAAATGTACAGCACCATTGAACCAAAAACAAATTATGTTGAAAAAAGAGCTCTTGCTATACCTACCTGCATAATGAAAGGTTCTCAAATATTAGGATGGACCCCATTTTCATAGATCGTAGCTTTTGCATAACGTGGCCGAAAGTTTTTAATGTTCCCACACAGGCCGTCTCTCTTTCACAGAGAGATTTCATTCATCTGGAATTCTGGATCCATTAATTGTATTCCAATATTTCCAATATTGCGCGACCTCCAAACCCCACGCGCCTAGTCTCCTCCTGACTAGTTTAGTTTCTACCTTTTCAAGCGATACTGGTCATTTAAGTATGTAGATAAAGTTTAAAATTATTTCACACTGAAAGTGTTTGCCGCGTCGCTGCCGGCCGCTACCATTCCGGTGTGACTCGGCCCTTATAGGATAGTCCCGCGTCTTGATATCTATCAAATGAGTTTTAAGTAGGCTTATTTTAAATTTCTTCAAAAAGAAAGGCTAACAAAGCTGAGCGCAAGGTGCGGCTTACGCCGCCCCTCGCAGCCTACCGCCCCGGGCCATGGCCCTTTTGGCCCTACGGTAAATACACCACTGGTCATTCTCATTATTGTCACCATAGAGATATATTCGGATCTTGCGCAAGCGCAGCTACTTGGTTCTAGGTTTGATTCCTTGCTCATTTGAAAGTGTTACTGGGTTTTTCTATTAAGAAATGCAGTAACCGCTATAATGTTTGGGAATACGCGAGTCTGTTTGTTTTGTTAATAAGGGTTTTAATGTCGATCCACACAAAACAGCTAGTTTTAAATTAGGTAGGTACAGTCGAACAAGTTATTTGGTATACAGGCAAAATATATTCATTTTCCGTTACACAGCCAAAATTCGTTTTGATTGTGTGTAATTTAACTTTTTGTTTGAGCATATGGCTGAGGAGAGTGGCGTAAAAGGATTGTTGACACAAGTTATGTGCCCGTATACCAAACAGCTTGGTCGACTGTACCTACTTAGGTATTAATCGTTCTTTTCGTTTGTATTGGGAAATGCTACAGTTTCGGATACAGGCAAGCCTGACTGATTGCAGAATTTGACTCTCTATGAAATATCAAACTAGTTTAAGGTCACCAATACCTAACGAAGTATTTAGACAAAAAAAAACAACATTAATTTCTTTTGGAAGTATAATTTAAGTAGGTTGTCACTTTCTTGATATGTTTTTGTTCAAGAAATCGTGAATGACAAATGTTATTGACCATGGTTGCATTTGCATACTCGGTTGCCTGCATAGACGCCAGTGCGGGCCGGTTTGGTTGTCAGGTTTTAGGTAAAGTAGATCATTAAAGAACAGTCCGAAACGGCTTCTATATGTAAAAATACCATCTCAAACCATGATAGAAGTGAGAATATATATACCACAGTTCATAGCCTGCCAAAAGGGTCGTGAATGTCTCTTCATAATTTTATTATTGTCATTTGTCACTTTTTTATGCCATAAAACAAGATCCTTTGTACACACGGCTACACATCAAGCTATACATTTCCAGTATAAGCTGACCTCCCATTGTACGGAAATCCTAATATTATGCTTAAACTGGAAATGTACAGCTTGATGTGTAGCCGTGTGTACATTTGTACAACGCTTTATGGTAATTGTGGTACGTAAAATCGGAACTAACGTGTTTAATCAATACAATTTCTGAAACACAATTTCACAAATGTTTACCAACAACCCCTGTCTATATCATTCAGGCCCCAAAATATAATTTTAGCTTTCTACCTACCTACCCGACTTTTTGGATAACCCTACACCCTTTTCTTCCAGCTCTGGCTCCGTTGGTACTCCGAGGGGCCTGCCCGCAGTGTTCAATGCAAGAAACGCGCCAAATTCGACGAACTCTCGCGTTCGTACAACGGAACTATCCTTGGGAGTGGGCGAAAATAGTGCGTCAATACGGTTGAATTTAAATTAAGAATGTAATCACTTAATCAGTAGTACCAACCAAATATAAAATAACTTTATTTTTTATAATGAAAGGAATAATGTAATGGAATTGAAGCATAATGATTGGATGGAACATGGTATCGAAACCACAGACTTTTTAGAAACAATGCAGCATTTTTTAACTGCATCATCATATTCCTGTCTTTGTCCCATGTTACTTGGGGCGGCGCAACACGTTTTCTTTTTCCACTCTCCCCTGTCAACCGCCACGCTATCGTTCACTCCCCTTCTCTTTCATATCAGTGGTCACACAATCCATCCATTTTTTTTATTTCTTTATTGTTACACAAACATTGAGATGAGATGTCAACTAAAGTTACATCATGAAGTAAATCCAGCAAATATCTGTTGCCCTAGTTTGACTATGATGTTTGAAGTAGGCATAATACGTAAAAACGAAAAAAAACTACTAAGATACCTAAATTACTTGGAATTTTTTGTAAATTTGACTTTGAGAAAATTAAAGCTATGCGTTTGACGGTTTGAGTATCTATACCACCTGGGTATTGCATTTATTCGCGTGTGCCCCAGTTTCAATAGGCGATATTTCATACTGTTTAGTTATAAGAAACGAACAATTATGGGAAAATTGTACACCTTTCATTACCTATTGTTTATTTTTCACTTAGACAAAACAAATTATTGGGATGGAATTCATCATTTTTGCTCTTGACGTCGTAGCAACTAACATAGAGTGATTGTGTGAGTCGATAGAGCTCCAGCTGCCAGCTTTTTTAGAAAAGTGAAAATATCATACTTTAGATATTTTTATTAAATCACACGAAACAAATAAGACTAGGTAAGTAATTCGTTAATTACATTGATTAATTATCAGAGATTATGTAAATTATTTTTGACCAATCCTAATTAGGTTAATTACATATTTGTTAATTAAATAAATAAATTGGAAACAATAGAATTCGTCACAAATAACCAATGTTGTTATTTGGATTAGCAAATATTTATTAATTCTTTTGTTTACTTATTTAATATCAGTATTTGACCTACAATTTTCTGTGTCTACGAAGAAATGATTAAATTAAGTATCTACATAGGTAGACGTACGTCTGTATATACTGTACTTACATCCTAGTGTTTGTAAATATTTCATTGATCTTACACATTGTAGTAACCTACTGAACTTTTAGTAAGAGGAAAAATGAAAACATAAGATACATCCGTAAGTATAGTAGTCTACCTATGTAACATTAATCTTTGCAACTTTTTTATTTCCAAACTTACAGCATGATCCGTTTCCTGTTCTCATTGTATGACTAAAATAAAATAATATATGAATACGATAATTAGTGTTTTATTCACACTGCGTTCACGTAACGATGAGTCGTTGACGCACAATCTCGGTGCAGGCCACCAAGTATGTAACTATGTACAGCAAGTTGAAAAGGGGGGATTGTCGAGTTAAGTAAGAGGTTACGGCACCACGGCTCGCTCCAGCATTCTCCAACCAGACGTACGCTTAAACGCTTCACTGGCTACGAGAAAATATCGTGAAATACTGTAGAAATCATAATACTGAGATCCGGGTCAATCGCTAACTAAACGGCTCACTAGTGCAACGAAAGTAAAAGTGTTTCGATTCTTCGAGCTACCAACTATCTACGTAACTCCTAACATGCAGGTAAGGTGCAATTTCTCTATAATATCTGTTTTCCTGTTAGCGACACGTTTCGAGCTTTTGATAATGTTGGTAGGCTGTCGAAGGACAGTCGGTTTCTCGATTTTACTACCTGTTAAGGTCTACACACTTTGACTTTATAAATGAGTACAGGTTTCTGTTGATATTTTTGCTAATTTATGTATGTCGTGCTCTTTTGGCAAAAAGATTCATATAACTTACAACGTAGGATGTTGCTATACATCTGGAAAATGTGTTTTCTGTTAGTAATTAGTGATGAAGGAAAACTGATTGGAATAAGGTTGCAGTCAGCAGTTAGGTATCTGATTTCCTAAATAATTTGCGGTACAATTATAGCAATCTTATGCACGCGTCATGTTTGTATTTGTACTATTGGCCAGCTTAATGACCAGTTACATAAGTCGAAGGTGTTCTAGTTAAAATCGTATTAGGGACTTTGGTCTAGTTTGTCGCTTATTTCGTTAATAAAGCATATTTTTTTGAATATTTGCGTAACATGTGCAGATTAGTCGGCAGTTGGTACAACTATATAGCCGCGAGCTTCGTATGTCAACATATAGCTTACAAGTGCAAATTGGCGCGTTCGTTCTTAGAAAATTCGGCTATTGTTAGCTATGATTCGATAAGGTAGGTGAGGATATCATTAAGGCCCTTACACTGTAAATTACAACTTTCTCAGTAATCTTCATATGTTTTTCCTAAACCTGTTCATAAGTTTTAGGTGATTACAATCAATAGGTGTAAAGAAGGTGGTGCATTTAAAACAATGTTAATGATCCAAAACAACTTTTATTTATTTACTTACTTATAACCTTCCTCGTTTGATGTGTTCCCAAAACTTGTTCGGTTTCATTGATCCTTATTTGATTCGAAGGTCAATCCTTGAGGAATCAACCTTTTTACACCTGTTAGATTTTAGTAGCAAACTTTGCTTTATCCATATCGGCTGCTCACATATTGTTTAATAAACTTTTCCATTCATCATTGTTTATTTACACATTCTTACATGTGGACATTATATAAACTTATTTTACATACATTTCTAAAATCATTTCTATTCTAGATTAAATATGTTTTATGTTTGTACCCAATTGCCATGTTAGCTTCGCACTTCTTACTAAATTCTTGCTTTATAAGAAGCAGGGAATGCTTCAATACTTTTTCAAGAACCTTTGTCGACTTTCGAGCTCAGAGATGCAAGCTCTTCTTAAGCGTCTCACAGGGTCTATACTTGGACCAAAGTTACCACTACTCCAAATATTATAAAACTAGCTTCTTCTCACGGATTCGTCCGCGTGGAAGTCTACTATACCATAAAATATATCTTATGGCACTTGGTAAGAGTGTAGCTCAGTGAATGATTTTTTGTTATCAGATCAGTAGTACCTTTTTCGATTACCTTACAAAAAAAAACAACAATTACAAAATTCATGAATTTGTAATTGTTGTCGTGTAGGTAATTTTTATATCACTTCTGTACAAAATCATTACTTTCAAATTGGAACACAGAAATTCATATTCGTAGGTAGAGGTACATTTTCCGAAAACAAGCCTGCCTAACCTAATATTCTAACAGTGTCTTCCTGGGTTTTCGACTTACGAGCTGCAAACCCTACTTAGGCGTTCTACAGGGTCAATACTCGAACCTTTACTACTAGATATAAGAAATGTGATGCAATTGAAATATTGGTGTCATATTGTTACTGTCAGTGCTATCCTGGTTATATTTTCCTCAAAAACCGTTGACAGTCTATAAGAACGGCAAGTATTTCGTAGGCGTCCCACAGGGTCTATACTCGGACGGTTACTAAGTAATAACTATAGTCAACTAGTTCGAACAAATGTCATGCAATTGTATTTGTTGTCATGTTACAATCTGCCAGATTGTCACTTCGTCACAATAAAAAATAACTTTAAAGTCACGTCACACAAATAGAGAAGCCACTATTTCAATAAACAAGCCACGATTACCTGTTGCACTACTTACGCAGTTTCAGGTTTGAGTTGTCGAGATTATATCATAATCCTCCCATTTAAATTCTCCTGTGATTTGGAAGTAGGCGAAGGGCGACAATTTTGTTGATTTATCACGTCGGTGCAATTTTACGTCATTTGTGAGAACGCTAGAATGATGGGTCCCATTATAGGATTGTTTGGAATGTATTACATGGTCACCGTTTACAAAAAATGAGCATTTACAGAATAATTCAAGGCCATAACTGTATGCTTGTGAGATGGTTGAGTGGGCGTTACTATCGACTGGTTATCTAGACAAAAAATCATAACCCTTTGGCTTTGCCGTAGTCGAGAAAAAGGTTAAAGAAATGTTTGTCCATTGATTCATTGATAAGTCCACTAGGTACTAAATCTTGAAACTTGGGTTTAAAAAAAATAAACGTTCTTTTTATTCCATGCTGTTCAAAAATAAAATGTAAACCCACAAACTCACGAATTTGCCGTTCTTCTTTCTTTCTTTATTTTTCGTGTGGTTAGTAACTTTACCTGGTGTTTTTTTATGCCACGCACGCACGCCTCTAACTTGGCCAAATGGAATTTGGCATTTTTCTCATATTTTAATTTAGGTAGGTGCTAGTAATTATTAACTGGCGAAATGAGGCTATACTAGACCCCTGTCTAACCCTTCGTGTATTACAGGCGTATTATGTTATGTTAAATGGAACGAAAGAGTTTGCGGTTTTACTCCCCTCTTGTAACATAGTAGTAGATACCTAAATATTCTTTTAGATTTCTGTAAATCCCTCTCTACGCCACATGATTGATTGCGGTCAGTAAATCGAAAATGTAACGGGTTTCAACTTTAACAAGTACTTAAAAAAATTAACAAAGAAATTCAGTTATATTTTCTGTCAACATTCCGTTAGTCCACCGCAAATATTTTAATGGAACTGTTAACAAACTTATTTCATATGGAAATGTCTGTTCTTGCAGCAAAAGTTTCACCGACATGTCGTGTTATCTTTGGTGGTAGGTTCAGCCGGTCAGTAAAAATCTCACCGTGAAATTTTAGGTGAAGTGAGTCTGAAGTGAGCTGTCAATCACTAGCATTAAGAAGAGGCTCGACCCCTATTACATGGGACGGCGAAATGTGGGTGTACATAGGTACACCTTTGCCCACCCCTTCGGGGAAACAAGGCATGATGTTATGTAAAAACAATAAAAAATGAAGCAAGCCTAAGATAATTGCATTAACATAGCTTCAGTAAGGACCTAGGCCATGTTATGCAATTATCTAAAGTAGGTAAGAATGTTATATTTTATTATTATACATAATTATGATGTATTAAAATATGGGAACAATTGTTAACATTGATAAAGCAATAAGTACTTAAACTTATAATAATGGACTTAATAGTGCGTTACTTAATAAGACTAATTAGGTACAACTTATTTGCAATTCTTTTAATTACCATGCCAATAATTGCTATGATTTTACCTATTATGTACCTACATAAGTTAAATACTAATTATGGAAACGTGTAATTTTTAATTACAAACATTTATGGTTGTTACCGATTATGAATTAAGAAAATACAAGTTCCTGAAATAATGAATATAGTTCATAGCAAATAAAGCCGAGGGTCTTTCAAGGCTCCTACCACCAGCACTTACAGCAGTATTATTTAAATATTACTTCAGTGTAGGAAAGAGATGAAGCTCTACAGGACGTATAGCTCCATCTCTTTCCCCCAGGGTGGTAAACCCCCAGGTCTCAGGCAGCCCCGGATCTTGGGGGGGGCAAGCCGGGGTCTATGCCCCGGGCCGCAAGTTCAGAGGGCGGCAAAATTCACACTTTACAGACGAATGGACAACTATCATCATTTACTTAACTTTGACCACAGAATAAATACTAGTACAAGTACAGAAATTTCACTCTTGTTTTATTGTGGCCATCGCAACTCGACCGATACCTAGGGGCTTAGGTACACACGGCTACACATCAAGCTATACATTTCCAGTATAAGCTGACCTCGCATTGTACGAAAATCCTACACAACGCGAGATCAGCATATACTGGAAATGTATAGCTCGATGTGTAGCCGTGTGTACTCTACGCTTCCTACTACATCCGCAAGCTATGAGCGAAGTTTTAGCAAACTAAAACTAATTATAAATTATTTGCGATCTATCAAGTCTTTGCAATAGCGATAGAAAATCGAATTGAACAAGAGGAAAATTATGACAAAGCCATAGATTTATTTGCAGAACAAAAAGCTCGAAGAGTAATATTGTAATTTCAATTCAATTCACAAATGCAATATTTGATTTTTATTTTAAATCCTATCCTGTGTTGTTTATATAATATATATCCTACAGTGTAGGATATATATTTGAACGTGTATTGACTGTAGGAGGTACACATTCATGTCTAGACAGGGTCTAAGGGTAAACACCGTTGTCACTCAAACCATGGGGAGTTGACTTAAATATAAAAATAAATGACCGAGTAACAACAAAAAAAAAGTTATTTTCATTAAAATATTTTAAAAAGTTTCCATCCGACACCGTGCTCGCTAGCGAAATAGCTGAATGACTGAGGGAGGGGTCGCGCTCGCAGCCGGTCAGGTCACCTCTCACGCCCCCCACCCGTGTTGAGACGCAAGTTCGTTGCCTTAGAGCATAGGGTGAAAGGCTAATAGTATAAAATAGTCTTGTGGTAACATGTAATTAAAATAAAAAAGTTGTGATTTTCCATTGATTTTACGTTCTATAAATGACACCAACCACTGGTTTCAAGGATAACGGTGTTTACCCTAACACCCTGTTTATCTGTAAATAAATAGGCTTAAAAAAATTATAAAGATAGGTAAAAATAAATATAAGTGGGTAGGGGCGGCATTTTATCAGATTTTGCCCCGCTTAAAAAAAATTGAAGATCCGGGGCTGGTCTCAGGTTTGAATACTGGTCAAAAGACAACGGCCCTTCAAAATGCCCGTCGTGCCCGAGGGGCTTGTGGCTAGGTAAACAACAGCCGAAAGGGTCGATCGATCAGGGGGCCTAGTCTACTAATTTACAAACGTGTCAGTGGTCTCACAATGATCAGTTTTTGACAGATATGCCATACAAAATCTGTCAAAAACTCATCATTGCGAGACCACTGACACGTTTATAAATTAGTAGACTTGGCCCCCAGGTTAAGCTACGATTGCCGCGATTTGTCCTTGGCTGGGTCTTCTGAATCTTCATATACCAAGACTCCTCCGTGCCTCGGAAAGCACGTTAAGCCGTTGGTCCCGGCTGTCATTTGAAGACCTTTGTCAGGCGTTACGGGTGGTCAAAAGCCCGAAAGTCTGACAACCAATCTTACCACTCTGGACCGTGCTGCATAGTAACTGGATTGTGTAGGCCAGATAGGCAGTCTCTCCATGTAAAATACTGGTATTCAGCTGCATCCGGTTTGATCGGCAGCCGACCCCAACATAGTTGGGAAAAGGCTAGGCTGATGATGATAATAGCAAGTGCCCGTCAAAAAGTTTCCATGTCATGACGTGACGCATGGTGTCCTTAATACAAACGAAAGATAAGGATGCAGGAAGACTACGAAACAATAGGGTAGCATCACTCCACGCTCTATGTACTAGTACTACAAACGTATACTTATTATATTGCTGAACCATAGATCATTTTGATTACAAATTCATTAGTTTTCCGAGCACGTGCCTCTTGATAGCACACGATAGTGACGCTTTCGTACAAGACGAAACTGGCCAGTCCTAGTCGAAAAGTTAACAAAACTCATTTGTTTTTTGAAATGGATAGGTACTTTAGAAAGTGTATGTTTTTAGTATGACTTTTACCTATCTCTTCTTGTTGATCGCGTACTTCATTACTGAAGGTCGTGTTCCAGAAAGGCCTTCGTGCATAGAGATATAATTATAGTATAGAGTGCACGTAACAAACTATGAACAGTAGACACGGGTTTGAACAACACGACGCCGACGTTCCTCACCACACTCACTCACCACACTCACTCACTTGTCAGTTCGAGATTCATTCATTTGTATGGCACAGTGAAGCGGTACAAAATGTTATTTTGAGGTGTTGGGACATTCAATCATTTTGTATGGGACATTTGAAGTGCCTCTTGGACGTCCTACCCAACACTAATCTATAGCTCACTTGTCTACGATGCGCACTTAGCGATTTGTGCAATACGCGCACTCTATGTAATATAGTAGACACGGGTTTGAACAACACAACGTTCGTCACCACACTTACTCACTTGTCAGTTCGAGATTCATTCATTTGTAGGTATGGCACAGTGAAGCGGGACAAAATGTTATTTTGAGGTGTTGGGACATTCAATCATTTTGTATGGGACATTTGAAGTGCCTCTTGTACGTCCTACCCAACACTAATTTCTAGCTCACTTGTCTACGATGCGCACTTAGCGATTTGTGCAATACGCGCACTCTATGTAATATTATATCTCTATGCTTTCGTGTCTTATGAATGATGCTCCTTCCACTTCGTTCTTTGTTCGTTCATTAAAGCATTTCTTGAAAATTATGTCTGGTGCATAGTATTTTGCTACGGAGTGTATTTGGCAAGAATTTACAAATTCTTGAAAATTTAAAAGTTGTGATCATCGCTTAGTTTTCTTGGACAGTAATTAACAGACTCCGCATCATTCATCTACTAGGTAGGTATACAATTGTGGCTGACCCAGGAAATCCTATACATTTTATGGAATCCCAATTATACAAGTCCAAAGTTCTTCTGTGAGGTGATTGAACCTGCAACCTTTATACTGCAGAAATAAAAAATACTTATCTTTGTGTATTGAGAAGCTTCCTTCCGATTAAAACGATAAAAAAGATGCTAAAAGGTAAAACAAATATCAAAACCGTTTGTTCACATAAGTCATCCTCATCACATAAAAACATCACGCGTTACACCCCGAAAGGTAAGGCAGAGTGTAGACACACTTTTCGCCAACTACATTATGTTTAAGTCTCATCCCATGGACCTAGCAGGGGGCGACCGGCGAGCTCTTAATTTGCTAAACTCTTTTGTTTACAACTGTACCTACTCTTGCTAGCGGTCAGTCCCAAGTCCGAACTAAATGGTTTTGTCCCTGTCCTGACAACATGATCCTTGTGCAATCATTGTTTAAGCTAACAGTCAAGCTTGACGTATCAATTTAATAAAATTCGTGCCTCAATAGGCAGCTAATTAGCAGTGCCTTAATTAAAAGTTTACGAGCTTAAAGTGGAAACCTGTTTTGTGGCTGATTTGGCGTTAACCTACATCTATGCGAATTTATTTTATGTTGACAAATTGAGTATGGTTCTGAAAATTTATATTCCTAATATGTTCCTACATAAAGGTGTAATGGGTACATATCTAAAATGGCGGATATTATTCCTGTCTGCGTGGTACTTTGTAGCTCTGTATGATGTTATACGATTTGAAAACTTCAAGGCTATCTGTTTAATTTCGAAGCACGTAGGTAAATTTCCCAAATCTTGCAACAGTTGAGGTGTGGTAGTGTAATGAATAATAGATCAATGCTGTGTCACCGATTGATGGACATGAGCAGGCATCGATCAAAGTCGAACTCTTTTATTAATAACACGTCGAGTGCAAGAGTCGTGGTCGTGAAAAATTATTAAGATGTAGGTAGGTGTAATAACTAGCTTGAGATCAAATCGGCAACCCAATTGATTGAATAATCTGTTTAATTTGACAGTTCAACAACATTCTATGCTATGTATTTTCTGGTGTAAAGTATAAATAACAGTCTCGCCTCCCCCAAGCTAGCAAAATTTTCATAGAGTCTAAGTTTTGAAAGATTAAAATAAAAAACATTATAAATGCCTGACTATGACGGAACTCCCAACAATATTACACAAAGGCATGATCTATGACATTTTGAGCTGAAAGAGCATTCACCCTTCTAAAAAACTCTTATAGATCTGTTATAAAATATTTATAAGCGCACTTTATTTGACTAATTAACTAAATAAACTAGCGAAATATGGTTGTAGTCTACATTATAGTAGTGCCATAAATCTCTGCCTACCCATCAGCGGAATACAGGCGTGATATCATGTTCTGTAAATTCCAATGTGTCATCAGAGGTGTGCTGTTCTGCTCGACCACACCATATGACCATACTACAATGATAAATAAGAAGTGCACTGATAATAGTGTACACATGGCTACACATCAAGCTATAATTTTCAGTTTATGCTGAGCTCGCATTTTAAAGGATTTCCGTACAATGCGAGGTCAGCTTATACTGGAAATGTATAGCTTGATGTGTAGCCGAGTGTACCAATACCAACTTAGGTACTTTCCGTCCAGCTAGGTACATAATACCGTAAATTATTGTTACGTAACCGATTACGACTAATTTGTTTCATTTTGACAGTTCAACAACATTTATTGCGTTATTTACGTTGTTGATCAGATTTATTTTCGAATCTATGAAGCTATGGATTAGGCATGTTTCAAACCGATTCCAATTCTGATTGATCGTGTGTTACGCAATGAGGGTGCTGGACCCGCTTCAAGTTTCCGCCCTGTGTAAAAAAAGTCCTGACTCACTCACTGAATGATTTATTAACGCCCAGACCAAACCTATGGCAGGTTGGCAGGACCTAGAAGCTGAAAAGCACAGTGGTTCCCTTTATGATGTAAGTAGGAATAAGGCCGGATTCTTTGAAATTATCACGGGATTTTTTTATTTTTTTATTTGATAGCCCATAATACACGGTGATTTTTGATTCACTGTTATCCTTTCAGTTTTAACTTTCACTATCGAAGCAACTACAAAATAACAAAAAAAAATACATCTGTTTCATACATTATCATCGGGTAAATATTGCATTTTTGTATGAAACTGCTGATATTTTTTTCGATATTTCAGAGTTGGTCTCATAGTGAAAGTTGCTCATAATCATAAGTACTTTCGTGCCCTGAAAAGTTACCAGTGAATTAAAAATCACCGTGTTTATGGCTGACGAAGTCGCTGGTAAAGCGCTAGTTACATACTTAGGTAGGTTAGTAGATATATCATATACCTACCTAAGTCATCATCTACCTAGCCTTTTCCCAACTATGTTGGGGTCGGCTTCCAGTCTAACCGGATGCAGCTGAATACCAGTATTTTACATGGAGCTACTGCCTATCTGACCTCCACAACCCAGTAACTGGGGAATACGATACCCCTTGGTAAGACTGGTTGTCAGACTTTCGAGCTTCTGACGATCCGTAACGACTGTCAAAGATCCACAAATGACAGCCGGGACCAACGGCTTAACGTGCTTTCCGAGGCACGGAGGAGTCTCGGTATGTTAAGATGGTCACCCATCCACGGACCAACCCCGGTAAGCGTAGCTTAACCTGACGGATCGACCCGAGCGGCTGTTATTACTTAGCCATATACCTACCTAAGTATATTTTAAATATACTTAGTAAGTAAAGAAAGAGGAATAACGACACTTTTTCCTCATGACGAATATTTTTGTTAATATTGACATAAGTAGGTATACTTATAAGAAAGTAGGTAGGTACGTTCCACTTCTCTCTTTCGTTTTTGAAAGGATTGTTGATACAGCTGGTTGCTGAAGTGGTTTAAATCAATTGAAAGCTCTGGGTGCCGGCGTGCCTAACAAATTTAGTGTCTAAAGGCACAAGGAATTCTAACATTTCTAACCAACTTTTGAGACAAGGTGAGTGACTAACTACATAACTATGTGGTAAGGTAATATGTGGTTTTCAAGTGCGAAGCCAATGTGTAGAAGGCATTTAAAAAATCAAAATAAAACAATAGATAACTTGAACTCATTTATTTCGGCAAACTGTAGAAAAAAGTCATGTAAAATGTAGCTGCACGTAGAAAATATCGTACGGACAAGCGAACTTGAATTGAATACCTAAATAAGTACATTTTTTTCACCCATTTAACATTGAAATGCTTCTGTTTCCAGTTCAAATACGCGGTATTATTATGTTGCGTGGCAGCGGCGTCCGTTGCGCAGACGCAGCGGCCCCCCGTGTCCGACACCGCACTTGACGACGCTCTTCAAGACAAGCGCTTCATTCAGAGACAGCTCAAGTGCGCGCTTGGTGAAGCGCCCTGCGACCCCATCGGAAAACGGCTCAAGAGTAAGTTGATATCTTGACTTGTTCCCTATTTTATTTCATTTCAAAGCTTTCATTTATCTTATCGCCTCTTCTCGCAACTCGCAAGCTGAGGAGGTGCAGGGTTTTATCCAGATGGGGCAGTGTTTTTGGGTTTTTCATTAGAATTTTCTCAATAGCAGCCTGGTTAAACAAAACTAGTTTAAGGGTGTACTATCTACTATTGTAGTATACTTCAGTACACATCTGTAGAGATGTCTAGAGGAAACCTAGTGGACCTACCTACCAGTCGATAACTTATTTTCATTGGAAAATAATCTAAGTAATTAACCAATTTACCTTTGCCTTTTTCAGCTCTTGCGCCACTGGTACTTAGAGGAGCCTGTCCTCAGTGCACGCCACAAGAGACCAAGCAGATACAGCGCACTCTATCGTACGTCCAACGAAACTTCCCTCAACAGTGGGCCAAAATAGTCCGCCAATACGCGGGATAATTTGAATAAAAGTTACATGTATAAAAAACATGATCGGATAGAATCATTAAAAATTGTGATTTTGATTGGGATTTGTGCATGTTATTAAAATTGATGATTAAATTTTAAATTAAATCGTACGAAAATATACATGACACAAATCACTACCTAAATGATATTCCAAAAATGTTTGATGCTATTTATGAATTTAAAAAAAACAGTACACAGGTGAATCATAATTACTGCGAATGATAATATTTGTATTTTCTTCAAGCAGTATTTTTTTAAACCATCACAATTTTAGTTTTAAGTATAAAGTGTATATTTGCTTTCTTTAGTTAGGGAATAGTGTTCAGTGTAATTATTAAATGTAACATGGGTGTATGGTACTAAAGTGGTACTTCCCTTATCACGATTATGTTAGTGATCCACCTAAATTATATTTTGTTATGTAAATTATGTTTATGAATAAAAAAATTCAAAAGAAGTACCTACAAATTATTTGTCTAAAAACCTCTATAAAACCTCAATAATATAATTATAGTCCCGGAACTGAAGCGCGTGTCGAGAAATATCTTTAGATCACTGGAATATGATGAGAAGGCCACGCTACCCATCACTGGCTAACTATGGCCTGGGACTGGGGCCGGTTTCCTAGAGAAATTTTAGTCACTCACATTTTTTTGACGATTCACTGATAACATCCTGCTGCTGAGAAGCCCAAAACAAATCGAATATTTAAAAAAAAGAAGGGAATAAGGGGGATACACGTGCGAGCAAGTACGCGTACTTATGGCTCGGCGAGCTAACTGGTCCGTCTGTCAACGCCGCGAGCCAATTTAACAATGTTTTGAACAAGCTCACGTGTGTCACCGACGGCGAGCCGAGTAAGATCGCAAACATAAAGACCGCGTACTTTAAGTACGCACGTCTATCACCCACTAAACACCATAATTTATTATCGCCAAACTAGGCCAGTCTGAAGGAAATCCTACAGCCAACTTTTAGTGGTATTTGAAAATATAAGTGTATAATCCTCCTTATAGGTTATAAATTCTCTATGGGCTATGTTACTGGCAACTTTCATATTAATTTGGGTATATTGGTATCTGCTGACGCCAACCATTTTGTACATTTCCGGTACTAACTTTGATATTCTTTTATTATAAAATAGGATTATATATAAAATATGATTTATTGTTACATGTTCTATTAAAAAAATATGATTTTAAATATATACTGATTTTACTTCTGTTCATAAATAACCCTATTGCATTTTCCCATTCAGTCAATGCTACCAACATACGTATGAAATAAAATAATTTCGTACGCAGTCGGTGATATTTACAAGTAATATTTTGCTACTGTTTTGACAAATATAAGACAAATTCTTTCATTTTCTTTTAATTGAGGACACGCTTGATTGTTTCAGTGACTAAAGATTGATATATAACTTGAATTGAAGGAAATGTTGTAATAACTGTTGCACTCGGCATCCAGTGACTACTTGACAAAATATGGTCGTGCGTTTTGTCTGAACATATTAGTGGTGATGTGTGAAAACTCTGAAGCTAGTTATTTGGATGGGGAGGTGGTATGGGTGAAGCTTGGGTCCTGCTTTTGGCCAGGTGAGGTGGTCGGTCCGGAGAAGCTACCACCAGATGTCCTGCCTTCGTTTCGGAAGCCACCTATAGCTGTTGTCAAGTTCTTCCAGGAGGATACATAGTAAGTTTGCAAGTATACCCTGGAGTGATGTGGCGATCTAAAATTATTGTCTGTTATGTCTAGTAATTCCATGAGGTTTGTAATTTCTTTGTTCCAAAAGTTTGCCAGGATGAATATTTACATAATTAGGCGAACTAGGGCGCATTCCAGGCATCCCGAAAGATAATTATTTTTATCATTATAGAAAATAAATTTTATGATGTTGAAATGGTATGTTGAACAAACACTATTAACCAAATTGCATATTTTCCACTAATAATTTGGTCTGAACTGACAAAATTATTCTTATTCTTATAATAATATTTGAGTAATTTATTAGCTTTTTACTACTATTGCAAAGATGGACCCTACAATTTGAAAATAAATAAACAATACATTTATTTGCTCCAAACTTGTTATTGAGCTGGTCTCAAAAGTAATAAGTTGCCGGATAAATTACCCTTTGACTAGAATTTTCTTGTAGACATCTATATGTGTAATAAGTAATAACATTTTCATTTATTCTACAATGATTAAGGCAAAGTGTTTAAAAAGGTTCTGTACCAACAATATTTTTTATCAGTCCTTTCCTGAAATTATGGTTGAAGTTCAAACAGCTAAACTAGAGTAACATAGGTCAACAGCTGCTAAATACACAGCCGCTAACTATATGTAGTTAGGCCTAAGAAAAATCTATTGCTTCAGCATTTCAATAATTATTATTTATTATATTTCAATAAATTATTCATATGGGTTTAACTGTCTGTCCTTGTCATTTTCATGTCTATAATGTAGATGGACTGGAAGAACCATGTTAGTTATAAAACATACATAGAACTAAGGAACATAACCTTAGCATCAGCATGTAGCTTCACATGCTTTATATGTTTATATATCTGTAGATTAAAAGATTTAAAAAAAATAGAACGCATAACCCGTGGCTTGTAAGTTATAAAAGTCAAGTAGGAACACATTATCATATTGCTTATACAGCTAGCAAAATGTAACTGTTCAGTACTCTAGTGTTATCTTAAAAGTTTGATGATGTTATTATTAAAAACCAATGTACAGATGCACATGGAAAGTGCTTCGAAAAAATATCTAGCGCTAAGAGGCTTTGCTAGATATGTTACTCCATCATAAATAACACCTCTACTAACTATTGTATAAAACGCTATTCAAATTAAGTTTATAATTTGTGTTTGACTGTGTTTGATATTTCCATGATTCTGGATAAGCTTTTTGTCATAAAAGGCATTATGGTTTGTAACTGTAAAATAAACTTCAGACAGCCACAAATGGCAGGCAAATCAAATTCTTACTTGTGTCATCTGTTAAACGGGGTTTACAATATGAAACAAGTGTAGTGAAACAGGAGCTTGACTGCTCTGTTTCAGGCTATAGCTAACTTACACCCGGTTTTTGAAAAGCCGATAAATTCAATGAACACTTTTTTATATAGGGAAATAATAATAATTCTTTCAGCCAACTAATCTTGAGCAGTTAACATGAGATATGACAGCATGTTAGTAGAATTTATACAAAACCGGGTGTTAGTAAACTATAGCCTGAAACAGAACAGTCAAGTTACTGTTTCACGACACTATTTATTATAATGTAAACCCTGTTTTAGCATTTTTGGCAGTATATCCCATTATTTTTATTTATAAGTGTTGCTTAAGATAAGAGACATTTAAATATGAAAAATGTATGGTTAAACGTTGGTAATCATTACTTAACTTTTAGCAGTGTTTATAAATAAATTCCTAAAATATAAATTTATTGTAAATCATGCCTTTTTATGTTTCCACGAAATATTATTATTTTAAGCTAAAAGGGTAAAATTTATTTCTATTTATGACTAGATATGGACCAGTCTTTTTAGTAAATGATAAGGTCATTACACCATTTCAAACTCATTTTATCTAAATATTTTGTTTTTCTACTTTCAGTGAATATGTCAAAAATGCCAGTTCAATATGCAAATATGAATGCAGTCGTAAGAATGAATTCATCAATAAAGGACTATGTAAGTATTATTTTGTTCTTTTTAATTTATTATTAAAAATTTTCATATATTTATTCTAGAAATAAAAATAATTTTAATTATTATTACTCCAAATAATTTATTTTCTAATTTTCCAGATGCATTCAGAACAAAACGTGGTCACATGGAAAAGTTTCCGGAAGATGTGATCCGAGCTGAGACTGCTGTCGGAGGTGATATAGAAATCCTGACAAGAGATGAGTTTCAAGAACAGAAGAAGGAAAGCTATGCTGGCATTTTTGGCGATCCTCTCAAGAAAACTCCAGGCTCTGGTAAAAAAGGTAACATTTCTAATAAGATTTTTAATAAGTAGCAATAACAATGTTAAAATATCTGACTTTATTAATTTTATTTTAGGTAGGGCCGCAGGACGAGGAAAATCTGCGGAACCCTCAAGGATTTCAACTCCATTCAGAAAGGTATTTTTTTTTAATGTAACTAATGTTTCCTTCATCACTTTCCCACTTAACATTTGTGTTAAGGAAAATATATATTTAAATTATGTATTACGAATTATATATAAATTGTTTTTATTGTGTGATTATATCATTTTTATTTCTACTGTTCCAGGGTAAAGAAAAAGTCGATTATAAAGTACACATACTGGTGCAAGGTAATAGACCTAGCACTGACAATCCAACTGGGGAAACTACAGCCCCTACACCATCCACTAGTGCTGAGCCAGGATCAGATAATAAAGACGAAGTACGACTAGGCAGTGAAGAAAAAGAAAAACCAGAAAAAGTAGATGAGCCTGTACCATCGTGTTCAACTCCTACTGCTTCCACATCTGCGGCTTCCACATCCTCGGCATCCACACCAGCAGCATCGAGCTCTGGAATCTATTCCTGCCACGCGTGTCCATTCACTACAGTGCGTCTCAATGTTCTAATTCTACACAGCAAAACACATAGTGTTTCATTTACACCATATACACCATCGCCAGTAAGGAAAAAAGTTACAACAAAGAAGGTAGCAACAAAATCAACTTCAGATACCCCGAACAAAACGCCGAAGATTCGTAAACCGCGAGAAAAGAAAGAGAAAATAGTAAAAGAAGTGAAAGAACCCAAGAAGACCCCACAAAGCAATAAAAAACGCCCACTAGATGGTGACAATAATCGTACTGAAATGAAAAAGGTTAAAACGGATGAAGAAATTAAAAGCAGCCTTCTTGCTGATTGGGATGACGGAGATGAAGAATCTAATGACGAATCCTCAACTACCGTTATGGCTGGGTCGCCAGAAGTACCGGAAGCTACAGAATCTCCTGCAGTGCCAACATCAGCGGAACTATCCACTGTGCAGCTACTGCCTGAAATATCATCACCTACAGAAAAGAAATCCAATAGTTCACCTACAAGTGAAAAACCAGAATCATCCAGTGACTCCAAATATGAGTTTTGTGAAGATGAAGACTGGCCACTGGAAGCTGATGGTGGTAGAAAAATACCTCGAGTCAAGAACCCGAAACGCAAGGAAGATACCAAGAGCATAAGTCTGGATGACGATGATATGGCGAGGGAAGTCGCAGAATTACTCAATAAGACTACTGTTCCCGAGTTACCATCAGCACCAGAACCATTAAAAGTTGAGGAAAATTTTCCTGAGCCCTCCATCGTAAAATCTCCGGACAAACAGGAAAATTCGCCTGAAAAGTCTGATAAGCCACCCGCTGAAACACCAGCAACTAAAGCAATTTTTAAGACTAAAACATTTTTTCGAAGCCGACATTCTAGAAGCCAAGATGCAATCGGAAAGTATGTCGCAGAACAATTGAATGCTAATGCAGTTGAAAGAATGGACATATCTGAAAGTGATATTAATGGTTCAGAAGTTGTTTCTTCGCCAGAAGCTCGAGAATCTCCGCCCATTGAACAAGTAAAGGTTGCTCGTCTGGCGCCAAAAATTCAACTCAAAAAGTTGAAAGCTGAGCTACGGGAGAAAAGTAATTTCGAGAATTTTGGAGATATTCCAGATTTCAGTCAATTTGCTGATATGGCTGAACCAAGTAAAATCAGTACACAATCAATTACTTCACCGAAAGTGAAAGGAAACAGAATACTCCAAGATGTATTGTATCCAACACAAGAAATAAAACCTGTAAATACAGATATACCTGATCCAATTAAAGTTACTATAAATAGAGCAGAAGTAATAGAAGACACAACACACACAGTAGAAACTATAGGGTTCACTACTCATAAACCCGAGAACATAGATGACCGAATAAACAATGCAAAGAGTTATTTGAAAGATAATAATATAAACGAAACTGAAGTTATGGAAGATATGACAAACACAGAAATAGTAGTGAGTGCATCAAACAATACGGATATTATAATTGACGTAGCGAACAAAACTGAACATGTTGATGATACAGTAGATAAAACAGATATAATAGAAGATACAACAATCACACCTCAAATTGAAGAGGACCATACAAACACAGTGGTAGAAATAGTACATGAAACAAATGACGCTCAAAATATGGAAGTAACAATTGATAAAGCTGAACGAGTAGAAGATATACCAATTGTAACTGAAAATATAGAGGTAACAGCTGTAGAAGAAGTCGTACAGGATAAAATGGATGAAGAGGTTGCAGATGAAAAAATGGAAGAAGTTGTTGATACCAAAATTAAACAAGACGAAGGCGTAAAAATGGATATTGCTGAAGTTGTTGATGAAGTAGATACCCCAGTTCTCGTTGCCAAATTTCCTGAAACCATTGTTCAAAAATCTTACGAGCCATATATGAATGAATCTACCGCGTCGGCCGTAGATGCTTTATTGAGCGTGTCCAGAGAAGCTGACAGAGTCACGAGAATCATCAGCGATGACCCACCCGAAGATTTGTTTGAAGATGATAATAAAGATAACAGTGGGACGTGTACCGATAATGATTTCAATGAAAGCGTTAATGTAGACAATAACGCTAGTGGTATACAATACCCAGACCCAGAGAAATATCTAGAAGATAAAGATATTGCAGAGATCAACAATGACTTGAATGTTATTACTACGGAGGATCATACCGAAGTCGTAGAAGATACTGTAATCTCATCAGAAGAAAATGTACCAACTATTAATGAAATGAACATTATACTAAGTGATCAAACGGAAACTGTTACTAGCAACCTTGATGATAATGTTTCGACCTGTGTCATTGACAACGTGACGAACAATGTTATCGAAAGTATTCCTTCAGAATCAGATCTTCAAATAGCAGAAACACTTATTAACTTGCCATCAACAGCTATTCAAAATAAAACATCTAGCGATCTACAGACTGAACCATTAAATGTACCAATACCTGAGGAAATTATCGAAGAAGTTCCTCAGACTCATCCAGTGGAAGAAATGGTTATAGAAGAAAAGCCTCAAGAAATAATTATAGAACCAGAACCAATACCTCATCAACCTAAATCTCTTTTAATTTCAAATAATGAAAACATTATCCGGTTTGAAACGGAACAAGAAAAAAGTGAAAATTTAAATGCTGCTCAATCCCTTGTTCAAATGTCGGAATCAATTGACCACAAAATTAATATTGATCTTAGTTTATCTAGTACTGTAAATAATAATAAGAAAATATCCGATAAAAGTCTATTTAATGTAAAACAAAATAATGGCTTAGATAGCCTGCATACAGTGGAACAAAAATTAGCAAGCATGTCTAATGACAATAATAGTGAACATAAAAACGGGAAAAGCTCTAAAGTAGAAACTTCGTCATCATCAAGACTATTAAAGATTTTAGAAGAGCCTTGCATTCCTAAATTTGCGAATAAACCATCAGCTACTAAGACATCAATGATGACTGGAAAAGAGAAAATTTTAAACTTCGACGTTGCCAAAACGTCGTTCAAGAGTAAACCCGAATCACCTAAACAGAAAATAATAATTAGACGTACCACACCAAACAAAAATATTATAAACAATATGAGTGAAATAACTACACCCGACAAAATTATTTTATCACGCAGTAACAACCCCGCACAGGACGGTTCTGTACAAACGTACACTATACAGACAACACCAGAAGCGCCTTCCGATGCCAATACTATTATAATACAGCAGAAGATAAGGAAAATAGCAAAACCGCCGGCCAAAATACAGAAAATTAAGCCCACGAATTCACTTATACCTCCCCTAAACGAAACTTCAAAGATAATCAACGACTCGGCTGCTGTTGACGCTATGTTTGATATCAATTCAATGCCTATCGTATTATCCGAAGATCTGTTAACCCCTGAAAATATTGAGAAGATGCCGATTGTCATGTCGGACGGAAACATTATAACTCATACACCGAATCCTCCCAAACTCGTAAAAACAAAGCAAGCCGTAGAAAATGAAAAAGTTGCCATAAGTGCGACCCCAAATAAATCTGAGATGAAAACTTTGCTAATGAATCCAGTTAGTGACAGTAGTAAAGTTAGTACCCCAAATATTCTTTCCAAATCGTCAAAATTACGAGGGGCCAAACCTATGTTAGTGATTGACAAAACTACAGGGAAGCAGAAAATTATTATGACAAAAGGCGAGACTAATGTTAAAGAAGTACAACAAGCACCAACAATGATACAGCCAGTTCCTCAGAGCAAAGGCAAATCAGAGAAATTTATAATTTTACCCACACCAAGTTCACCGCGACCTGGCCGGACACAAAAGATTGTCATCGATCCGCAAACTGGAAAGGCTCATGTTCTCGTCACTAAGGGATCGGAACCGCAGATCACTTCAACAGACAACAAGCCTGTTTCGGCAAAACTAATTCCGTCTTCAACTGAAACCAGCTCTCCTGGAAATACCGTAATGATCATAACTAACGCTCAAGGTGCGCAATCTCGAATAGTCCTCACTCCAGAGCATGAGAAGATGCTATTTCCAAAGAAACAACAGCCCAACGTATCTCAACTGAAAACCATAGCTCATAGAATATCAACTAATCCAGGTGCATCACAGAAAACTATGGTAACTTCAATGGCACATGCAAAAACGCAAAATGTCGCACCAGTAAAGACTCAAACGAGGATTGTGCCTAAGCAAAAAAGTGCAATAATTACATCTAAGGGCCAACTGATTGTAGGTGGAAGAGTAACAACAACTACGCAGAACATAGCGCCGATGCCTGAAATAAGACCTGTCCCGAAGCGAATAATGGCATCAGAGCCTAAAAAACTAGTACAGACCATTCAAAAGACTTCTTCAGAACCGTTAATATTTTTACAACAGAAATCTGGTGCGGTAATGCAACTCACGGCAGCGCAATTTGAACATTTACAGAGGACCGGACAAATTGTACAGAAGACAGCTGCGCCGCCCGTGAAAGAGAAAGTTGTTGTTCAAAACACTATTACTATTTCACCGAACGAAGCGGGCATGCCGACAATACATAAACCAAGGGTACGTAAGACGATATCTGAATCGCCAACACCAGCGAAAAAAATGAAACAAGAAATAGCTATAGCACCTGCGCCTTTGTCACATATACCCCCAGGTCTTTCTCCTTTGACTAATACCAATCTATCCACTGTGCCATCCGTGTCAAACACAGTATCTGTTGCCACAACGAATGCCTTTCCCGAATTTGAGAACTTTGAAGAGTTGTTGCCGTCAACTGCCATCGTGCGGCAGCAACCGGAGCCCGTAGTCGCGCCCGAGCCCGCTGCCCCGCCGCCCGCCGGCCTGGCGGACAGCCAGCTGCTAGCTGTCCCCGGAGAACACTTTGGTGGTCCTAATGGCTGTTTTTACCTTTGCATTGAAGATAACGGCACTTTGACGCCTGTTGACAACCGACCTCTAATCCTAGAGAATAATCAGCTAGTTCCAATGCCGGAACCTGTACCTGTACCATCGACGCAACCAGAGCGTAGAGACATTCTAGAGGCGGCGTTAGCCAATAGCGACGTTTTCCAAGCGGATTCGACGCGAGACGAAGCCCCTGATTTCCGTGATTTGAACGCAAATGTGTCTGTGCACTGTCGAGTGTCTGAGACTAGTACGACACTAAACCAGCCTATCATGACGCCAGTAGAAGTGCCCTCTAAAGTGGACAGCGAACCGGCCATTCCATCTAATTTAGAGGACGGCCTTGCAGTAATTGGTGTCACTCCTCCGACAATCCCGACCTCACTAGAATTACCTATCACTGTGACAGACCCAAGGATAGCACCTGCTAAGACGACAGACCCACTTAGCAATAACAACTATGGCGCTAGTGTATCTCTGCTACAGTCCCCTAGTACTGAAATGACTTACGTCACCACAGAGGACGTGCCAATGGGCGGACCTATCTCAATGCCACTTCTCACGGAAGAAGAGTCTGTTGGGAAATCTATGCCAATATTGACAGATGACATAGCTGAGAGGACTGTCTCTTCAGTGGATTCGGCAGTTGGATCTCCGTCATCTATCGACGTGCGGGAGTCGGAAACTGAGGACGGTGGTCAGTGGACTCGCCGGCTGCTTACTCCTGGCTCCGACACGTCTGAAGCTTCGGCCGAAATCCCGCTGCAGCCGGCCATTCAGTTGTCCGTGAGCGAACTATCTCGCCACAGTTAAAAGGGACGCTCTCGTCTCTTCTCTTTTGTAAATAATATTTCTGGAATCTCTGCAGTCGTGATCAAAAATGGTGTGTGCGCATAAAAGTGATATTCTTCAAAATACAAAGGATGTATTTGGCATGCAAACCGGGATCGTAACCACAAGATTTATTTTACTTTCATGAATCTTTTGTAGCAAATATTGCTGTTACAGATACAACAAGTGGCATTTATTTAAAAAAAAAAATTAGCTTTCGTCTGCGGATTCACCCGCTTGTCGGTCAGAAATTATCCCACGGGAACGTACTACCAAGATAAAAGTGTCCTTTATGTTAATACAGGTTATAGGTAAACTATCTTGTGTGCCAAATTTCATCCAAATTCTTTTAGCCGTTTTTGCGTGATTAACAAACATCCAAAAATACAAACTTTTACATATTTTATAATATTAGTAGGTTATTGGACATATTTTACTATGTTATAATAATATATTAATTAACATGTAACTGTCTCTTCATACTTTACTTTACGATTGTGATTCATAAAATATAGCGAATCCAAACTTATTATAAATGCGAAACTGAGTTTGTTTGTTACGCCGCTAAAACAGTTAAATTTGGACGAAATTTGGCACATTTGTAGACCATGACCTGAGTTAGATATAGGATATGGACTTTTTATCCCGATATTCCCACGGGATCGAGACTTATGCGGGTGAAACCGCGGGGAAATGCTCGTCAAATATATTTTATTTTATTAATAATAGGTATTAAGTTGATTTGAGGAATATTATTCATTTTGGAGAAGAGATGAAAGGCGTAACCTCAATACCAGTCGAACACTAACATCACTTAGTAAAAGTTGTGGCTGCCCTATTTGATGTTCTTAGAGTTTTATTTATTTGTGGCTATTTCATAACTTTCAATATGTTACTAGTGCAATAGATTGTTTAAACTTGTTTCTTTGTTCGATCTTGGCGTTTCAAGTCTATATTTTATCATAGGAATATTTTTATCTGTTTTGGAACCTTATGGACCGAGTTTAATTATAAATGGTGCCGCTATTATCTGAGAATGATTGTGAGCGTTTGAAACGCGTACAGAGACATGATTGTAAATATATCTAGTTATAGAATGCAAACCTGAGGAAACTGAAACATGTCTGGGTTGGACTCGTCATATAAAACAATTAAGTATAATGTTTGCGTATTACTGCAACCAATATTTAGGTTAAGGATTTACGATTGTAAATTTAAATTGAATTATGATATTTGTTGGATTGTATGTGTAATATATAAAAAAGTAGTTATATATTATTTTTATAACGTCTAGCGAGGGGTACGTGTTGCTATCGCTGACTTGTACATGGAAAGTGCTGTTAAGTTATCGTGAATTATGTTCACTTGTGGACAAGTAATGTTGAAGTAAAGAGAGATATGTGAGTGCGGCTGTCTAGCGTCAGTTAAAAACGATACATTTCTTATATCAATAATGTAGGTTTAATATTAAGTACAATATTGTTGAAGTAATTTTTAAACATACTGTCAAAAGCACTTATTGGTTTGTTTGAGTGATCTATGTAAAATCTAGGTCAGACTATAAAATGGAGTCTTTAGTAATAACCTCTGTGTAGTTTTATTAAATAAATTTAATCAATATCTTGTTATTATTTATAGTGGAGCTATAACTCGAGCTTTAGAGCCAAGTAACAAAATGAAACAACGAACATAATCTTTGATGATTTACTTACTCATTTCTTTTCAAGTGACACTTTACTTGTTTAAATAAAACTAAGGCACTGAAATGAATTTAGGAAAATATATTGCATTGTAATTAATTAGGTGTTTGAAAAATGCACTTAAGTATATACAATGCAAAGATTTGATACAAACTTTATTATATCACAACTCGTGTTTTTATAATTTGACTACGTACTACACAACTACAAACTACAATAACAATGGTAATTTATAAATTCGTAATATTAAAATAGTTGCAATATACAACATGGTAATGAAATGATTCTTATCCTATAATACTTGATCGAAATTTTTAGTCTGGTTTACAATTTCAAACAAATGTATAACGTAATAAGTTATAACAACCTACAACAGTCAATGGCTTTATTTACTAGGAATATGTATCGTTCGTACTTTCATTTAGTTCATAAATAAAAACATTTTAAATTAATATAAAAACTATTGTACAAATATGTAAAAAAAAACTAGTTACATCAATGGATCCTTCGATGAGATTAACGCTTAAATCTTAAAATAATGATATTTATCACATGGCAGGCCAGGGTACTCAGACAAAATGCCGTAATTTAGTCTTCTTCAAAATTGACATTACAAATAAATATTTTTGCACGGCAAGAAAAAGGTCGTGTGAGTGAGGCAGTTTGTGTGAGTAGTGGCGATGTTAGGACAGGGCCTGCCGCGTGGTGTTGGGCAGGAAGAGGCACATGAGACCGCCGCTGGCCAAGAGGACGGCGACGATGAAGGTGGGCGCGGGGCAGTACGTGTCCAGCAGAGCTGCTATTACCACGTTGCCGATGATACCTCCCAGTCGCGCCGCCACCATCGACACCGCTACACCGGTAGCGCTGCAATCAAAATACTTCTGTCAAAACCTATTCTTACATAACAAAGATAAATCACGCCTATTTTACTTGAAGGGTTAGGTAGAGATGTACCATATAAGTAAGTACGAAATTTCGCCATTTATGGTACCTATTCTTCTACAGGTGAACCATATGGTAATCAAGTGGCCTACCACCAACGCTTACAGCAGTATTATTTTAATATTACTTCAGTGGGGGAAAGAGATGGAGCTATACGTCCTGTAGAGTTTCATCTCTTTCATACACTGAAGTAATATTAAAGTAAAATTAATTAGTGGTACAGTGGCCCCCTGAGCAATGGAAACACGCTCATACAAGTAAATCTGGGGGTTAGAAGCAGCCAGCGGACTCGGGAACTCCTTGGTTTGTCAGTCAATTGACTTTTTAGTAGGTGCAAGCCATTGTGCAACCTACCCAGTTGTGTTAAAGCACAAATTACTTTGATATTTGACAATTCATTCAAAATATCTTACCGTAAGTTGGTAGGGAAGACTTCTGTGATGAGACAGTCCAGCGATGCGTTACCGCAGGATATCACGGAACTGAAGATTGCGCTTACGATTAAGTTGTTAGTCTTATTGTACACGAAGTACATAGCTGCTGAACATAACCCAGCGGAGAATGTTGCGAACACTGAAAAGATAGGAAAAAGTAATTAGTCTTCAAAACCATTAGCATTAGCTAGTGAATATTGATTGGACGATTGATTGTAGATTTTATGCTGATTAGAAGGATCGTTTCTGTATACGACTGAATATCGCCCATGCGCCGGCTTCGGCGCGTAAATTTTACATTTTCATTCTGAGATGTTCTGAAATTTTGTCATTATCGGTCCGGCTCCGTCGTACCTACAGGGGCTGTATTATGACGTATTAATGCCACCATTTTTCCAGTGTGAGAGAGACGGAGCTATACGAGTACAAGGCCGATGGCATCATCCTTTTTTCGCAGTGGAATAATGATATCATAATACGGCCCCAGGAAGCCTTAGCAGTATTATTTCAACTAGTTTAGCCACCGAGTTTAGGTGTGACTTCAGAAAGTTGACAGGACGAGAATGGGTCATATATTGCTAGACATAGCGTACCCAACTACCCTCATTCAAAATATATAAAAAAAAACTTACCAAGGAAGAACTTCCTTCCGAGTCTATCCATGCCAAGTACAGCGAAGATATTAGATGGAATGGCAGCAGCCACAGTGATGAGCGACTCCATGAATACATCAGAGTTTATATGAGCATCGCACTGCGCTGCCGTCGAATGAGTTCCATACTGCGTGACGTATGCTGTTACCATGCATATGTCCGCCTCCGCGTTATCGTGTGTCGTGGACCACTCGTCGAAACGGTTGAACATCTCGGGGAACCACATCATGAGGCCGTAATACCTGTAGAGAAATATTTGGTCCGTTAGTAAGTTTAGGCTCGTGTTATGTCTGAAGAATTAGGGAGTAAGTAGGTAGATAGTTCGACCATAAAAATGTGCTAATTAAAATGACTGAAAAGAGGATTTCCGGAAAGAATACTCCAGTAAGTGGATTACTTACCTACTAGAGTATGGTAAAAGGTTCATGTTACCTTCTAGAGTATGGTAAAAGGTTCATGTTACCGTCTAGAGTATGGTAAAAGGTTCATGTTACCTTCTAGAGTAGGTTTGGTAAAAGGTACATGTTACCTTCTAGAGTATGGTCAAAGGTTCATGTTACCTTCTAGAGTATGGTAAAAGGTTCAGTTACTCACCCAATATGGAATGTGAAATTAATTGTGATAGAGATCGTAGTAAACTTGAGTATAGGCGGCACGAATAACTGTTTGCTGTGTTCCAAGATGTCGCTAAACATTTTCCTTAACTTAGATTTAGGCTCCTTATTAGCTTCAATTTGTTTCTCTGGCTTTGAGTGATAGGGTTCTTCGATCAGCAGCTGTTTGACTGGGTACTCCTCCTTGCTACGACCAGTGTTCATCATATATATGCCTTTGAACACTTCCAAGGCTTCGTCGTGGCGACCAGTTGATATCAAGAACTTGGGAGACTCGGGCAACAAGAATAGTAATGCAGCTACCAAAAACGAAGGTAAAGACATAACCAGTAAGAAGATTCGCCATGAGTTGTATACGAATCCATTTGTGACACCTCCGATTTCTGGAATTAAGAAAACTCTGTTTAACACGCGGTAAACTATAGATATTTTCATCTTTAGTACCTAAAAGCTACGCCCAGCATTAGTGCGATTGCCTAAGAGTAAACCGATAATAATTACCAGCAGGGATGATGACCCACGCCAATCCGGCGACGAACAAGTTGCCGAGAGTCCAGAAAGCCGCCATAAAACTCAACATGGCTCCTCGCTTACTCTTCGGCTGGAACTCCGCGAAGTACGACCAGATCACAGGACCAGATCCACCTAAACTGTTGACAATTAAGAGAAAGGAAATTAATAACGTTATAAAAAAGTGAAATTGGTGTTCAGAGGTAGGTATAAGACCTCAAAGTAGATTACAAATTCATCACAATCGCAATGAGCTCGTGCTGGCTGGTTGCTCAAAACTGTATTGGATGGTGATGGTGGGCGATACGTCGGTTCGAAACGTGTGTGGTCCCCACATAGTAAGTAACTCTGTCTGTACGTGGTGGTGAAAATCGGGCTGTCTTCACGTGAATAGATAGCGTTTGGCCTACCGGACAGGGAGATAAGTAGTACTTGCTACCTACTCATTTATTTTGGTAATATTATTGTAATTGTACACGAAGATATTGGTATTAAACTACCGAATGCAAAAGATCCGTTATGCTTTCGATATTGTTAACAAAATACTCCTTACATCGCATTGTCCTCATAAATATTTTTAATTAGTCCGCTTTCATAAAAAAAACGTCTTCTAGTTCGCCAAGGCTGGCTGAAAAGTACCTATTTCTAACTCGTTACGTTAATCATATCCTGAGGTACCTACACAACGGTCGTTACGAGATATCCTGCTTGATGCAAGCGATACTAATTTTATTAGGAAAGTCAAGTTACCTATATATGAAAACTGTAGGTACTAGATACGTAGGTACCTACATAGGAGTCCTATTTATCGCACCCTGGTGGGATCAATCCTATGTTAGATTGATCGCACCAGGGAATGAATCGGAATAATCTAAGGAAGGTCTAACTAAAGAAGTAATTCTTAGGTGTTAAGTTGACGATGGACAACCGTCCGCGACAATTGTCCGCGGACAATTTGTCCGCGACGATAGAACGTATGGAAATCTATGCAGTAACGCACACGGAAGAGAAAACGACCGTTCCGCCGATGCTTGCTAGATGAGCTCTCTCGCGGTCATTCGCGGTCAAAATGAGCCTAAACAATATAAATGTTTCTTTTGCCCCTGTTTTTTTAATTATTATTGTTTTTTTTTTTACTTATCAGCCCTACCGAGGTAGGAAGGCATACCATGTTCTCTGATTCTCCCATATTTAGCACCTTAACTTAGCGGTTGCTCACTAGCCTAGTTTAGTTTTACCTAAGTACTTATTGTTAATTTAGTCATAAAACCATGAAAACGGGTTACCTGCGTAAAGACACAGTTGTACAAATTTTATCGTTTCTTTATCGGGTAATTATGTAATACTACGCATTTGTAACGAGCTGAAAACCGATACAATTTCAGCTTTTGTTTCAAGGATTTCTGATATTCTTGACCTACTGAAACAGTTACCTGCCTACATTGTATGTATGTAACTAATTTGTAGGTATACATTGCTATGACAACAAAGGCAGGCGCTCATATTTCCGAACTAGGGGTAAAGAGGCCAACGTACCTACGTCTATTGTATTGTTAAGTCATAATAGGTCTCGTGTTATGAAGCGAACTTCGGAAAATAACTAATTTCGAAGGATACCCAGTACAAGATCTTCTTTTTACAGTGTCTGTTGCCACCTCTTCTCAAGTTTTCTTATCAGCAGGCGTAGCATGAGCACCGTTTTGTCGACGGAAGAGTAGACAACAATGACGTTTCGTGTAGATAGTACGACGGCAGTAAAGTAGAAAGAGTCAACTGCACTTTTTACGAAATTCGCTCTTTTACACAATAATAATTCGACTCAGAATTCTTTGTTTTGTCATAGGATTTTTTTTCCAAAATCAAATTGTCGTCGTCAGTGTGATTTTGACAGTAAGGATCCATCCTTCTTCCGAAATAGTCTACCTACAAAAAGACCTAGACAAAGATCGTTAGAAATGAAAGACAAAATGACAGATTGTAGAAGGATTTCAACGATGCGATGTCAAAAATGAAGAAACGAACTGTCACTTTGTATAGAAAATGCTATGTCTATTCTTCGTAGAGATAGAAAGCGCCATGCTACGCGTGCTGGACGATTCATTTTAAACAAATTCTGTGCCATTTTGAAATTTGCCAATCCAAGCACTGTTCTTCTTTTCGAGTCGATGGAATGTTAATTTTAATTGTTAGATGAGTTGGGCCCGCAGTAGGTGTCCATGCCAATCGCGGCATCAGTGACGTTTTTTATGTCTTCAGAAGTTCAGGTGTATGAACACTTTGGACATTCTAACGTCAGAAGCACATCGCATTCACATTGGGTGATTGGGTGTAAGTGGGGTCTTGGGGTTACAGACCCCACTGACACCCAATCACCCCTCATTTGCTAGATGAAACAGGCTTGAAACCGGGCACTGAAACAGGCTGTTAATTTAGCAAAAAATATATAAGTAAGTTGGTACTTACGCGGCACCATTGATAAAGCGGAAAACCATGAAGAGTTCGTAGTTCTGGCTGAATGAGGAGGCGACGATGGCAAGCGCGTTGACAATGGAGATGGCGATGAGCACTCGTTTGCGGCCCACGGAGTCGGCCACAGAGCCCCATGCGTAAGCGCCTACCATCATGCCGATGAAGATTATGCTGTTCAGCCATCCCTGCAAGAAATCACGTTGTTAGTTCATAGTTGATTGGTTAAACGACGCTCGGTTAGCTCGTCATTTGATTCACCATCATCTGCGTAGTCTTTCCCCCCTTTCCTAGATAAGTATATTGGGGTCGGCTCTTCATTCATAGGACCAAAATGACAAAAGTATAGGTATGATTTGGGCGGTGGTGTACACACGGCTTATGACGGCTACACATCAAGCTATACATTTCCAGTATAAGCTGACCTCTCTTTGTACGGAAATTCTATACAATACGTATAGCTAGATATGTAGCCGTGTGTACAATTAAAACCTTTGGTTTTTTAGGTAGGTAGAGTACCTATGTGTATGTATTAATCAAGTGAGTCTGTGTGAAACTGAACCTGATTTGTTACAGCTATAAATAACTATATGTAAGCGGGCAATGCCTGGAGGCTTTTATATGTTTACGTTTAGTTTTATATCTGCTTGAGTATAAGTTCTCGATTTTCTTTTTTGCTTGGTAGGTATATTGGCGCTAGCTGACCTATGGCTAATAATTTGATTTATGATTTGTGTTGCGTAAAGTAAATATTTTTTTTGCTAACTGAACAGACAGCTGTGCTGCTGGAGAGTTTGTTTTCCCACTTCTTCTTGCCAGCTAAAGCACTAGGAAGTGGTGAAGGGTGGGCGTTTTGGGGGACTATCTTATTGTAATTTTGACGTTCGAAAAGTGCAGATTCACAGCCTAATTTGAATAAATTACTTTTGATTTTTGATTTATAACTTCAGAAAACATACAAACTCTACAAAAGAATCTCCCAGTCACTATTAATTCATTACACTACAAACCAAACTGAAAAAGAGGCATCATAATAGATACAACTGCTACCGTTTCAAATGCTTACTGCTAACCTATGCCTAATGACCCCTACGTAATGTGTCCAAACAATTTGAAAGGCCCATGACATGACAAGTTCTAACTACAATGCCAATATCAAACGCCAGATTATAGGATCACACGAAAAGCATTGAATAAATTAGCCAACATAATCATTCTGAAGGTTTTACTACGAAGAACGCATGGATTTCAAATTCTATATATACAAACATTTCTAACTTGTAATTCCATATGGGATAGGCAGAGTTGCATTGTATAGTTAGGTTTACCTAAGTCCTATTTACCTACATAGGTGAGCTTCCGGGCTCACTTCTATTTACTGCATAAATAAAATTCATCATGGGAAAACCCAAAAGCAGTTTGGTTGAACTGGGAATCGAACCGCAGGACCTCATATTCCTGCCAGGGTTGCGGGAAAGTCCGAAAAGGATACCGGGACCCTTGGCAACAGACAACTCCTTATGCACACACAACACAGTTTGTTCGGAAGTTTCGAAATCTACAAATGATTTGTTTCCAATTCTAAGTTACCACTACAAACATTTATCAATGATCGTCACCCTAAACACACATGTTTGATTGTTTGCAAATAATTCGCACTGTGTGAATTCGAATGACATCAGTATTTAACAAACGAGAATCTTATTTACTATCGGGCATTCGGTTTTCCTCATGATTCTATAAGATTTATGGTGAATTTAAATGCCAACGTTTATTGATTGATTTATGTCCGGTTAATATCTATTGTTTACTTAAGTATTTATTGTATCAGAGATGACAGGAACTGAACTGTACTTCTAGAATTGCCAAAGATAGAGCAACCTTCGACTTGTATGGAAGATGTAGGAATCCCGGAAATTGTCTCATTTAATGATCACGGTCGTCTTGCACTAGATTTAAGCCTAAAGGAGCAACTTGCTAAATGAATAGGCTCAATGATGCCTTATGATGCCTCAGTGGTCTAGTGGTCGCGAGTGCTACTGTTGAGCGTGAGGTCCCGGGTTTAATTCCCGGGTCCGGCAAAGACTTATTGAGTTTTCCATCTGAAACTTCTCAGTACTAGCCCGGAGTTTGGATTTGTGTCCGATTAATGGCAATAGGCTCGCCCCATTACATGGGACTTAAACATAACTGGCGGTAGGTGGGTGTGGGTGGCTATTGGTACACCTCTGCTTAAGGACCTTCGAGGACATACCGACGTGATATTAGGTTATGAAAAGGTAGCAATGGAAACATACGAGCGGTATTCCCGTAAAATACATAAGACTGCACTGCTAATTGGTTTGAACTAAGATATTAATTAAAATCACAACCTTGCATACACGTGGATTTTCAAACTGAGGCTTCACGTGGATGCCAAGACTGTAGGATAGATGTCAACAAGTCCATGGATCAGTAAGAAACCAGTGATAAACGCTGGTCACTGGTCAAATCGAGACCAACGCAGTTTAGTTCCTTAGGAGTGAAACCCCAGCTAAATTGTAGAGGGGACAAAATATATTGCAGTCGGATATCATCAAGTATGTTGTATTGTTAGACAAAGAAGGATTATTGCAGCAGAATTGGTGCGAAATTCGAACCGTATCCGAGATCCGACTGTGGCCGTAAAAATGGTAAATCTTATGAGTGATTCGACAATGTTAACCGTTCTATTTTGCCGTTAATTGATGATTAACTGACAAAGTACCTATCTAGAGAAGTCTTTTAAAATAGATCATTATATTTGCTCAATGCAACGAATAAAACATTAGGTACGTTACTTAATATGAAAGAGAAAGGATCATCATCTCTTCCAAAAATAAAATCGTTTTAAAAATGATGCAAGAGTTTTTATGGAAAGTGGACGATGTCTGCAAATAGATCGTTGTATGTAATGCGAGTCAATACGAATGAATTCATATTTAATGTTATCCGTCCAGAAATAATTATCCACGTTGCAGTAAATTCAACTAACTGTAAAATTAATTACCAACATATTCAACCTATAATGTTTCCAATGCTGGGACACAGGCCTTCTCTCTTTGAGGGGCCGGCCCGGCTGTCATTCGTGGATAATCGTTACGGGTCGTCAGAAGCCCGAAAGTCTGACAACCAGTCTTACAAAGGGGTATCGTATTACCCAGTTACTGGGGTCAGATAGGCAGTCGCTCCAAGTAAAATAGGTAGGTACTGGTATTCAGCTGCACCCGGTTAGACTGGAAGCCGACCTCAACATACTTGGGAAAAGGCTAGGCAGATTGATTGGATGGGTGATAGTAAAGAACTCTTACCTTTGTCTGTGTGGTGAGGTCTAGGTCGCACTGTGCCGATGGGAGGATGAAGGACATGGCGATGACGTCCATCTCCTCGGAGGTGCTGACCAGGCCGCACACCGCCAGGAGCAGGTAGTGGAACCGTCCATATCCTGCGCAAACGTAAACAGATACAGCTCGTGGTTTCCTAGGGCTGTCCACTACCGGTGATACGTTTCCGATACATCGATTGTGTGGACGGTTTCAAAACAATCGTTCGAGTACATTAGGTACACTGTTCGAATGATTGTTCAACGATTTCATTGAAATTATTGTCACTTTTAGACTAATCGAAATTCTAATAGGTAATCTACCTATTTCTAGGTTCTATAAGGTAGGTAGGTCTATAAGTAGGTTGGAACCTACTAAGCGAAATAGGTCCCATATACAATAGTTTGTATATGGTCCTAAATACGAGAGGCTAATAATTATCCTTCGTTGTTTACAAGTAAGGAAGTGATAATAACTGAAGAACACGTTAAAAACATTAGCTAAAGCTCGTGTAGGGGTCAAGTTTCAATCAGGGAGTGATCGTACGACGCGGTTCCTAGTAAAGGCATGTTTACACCGCTGATCGTCGCGCGGCTACGTCGAGGAATGCAATTCGAGCAGTCTCCATTCATAAAAGCTCGTTCGAGTTACTGTTTTATTTACCAACGAAGCCGTGCATGGTGTCATATTATTTTTATTACGTAATTGAATGTCAACAATGCATTGCAAGTGCGCATTATGAGTTTAGTTTTGTAGGTCGACGATGACGGATCGATTCACATCCTTTTAATTTGATATTATGATATTTGATATAAGTAGTTCTTGAAATCTTAACCTTCATTGTTCCATTACTTTGTATTTATTCATGTTTATATATGAAAATATTTGCTGAGTTTTTTTTTCAGCGCAATAAATAAACTGTCAGTTAGGTATTCTAATTTGCTTGATTAGGTAGGTATTTACTCAACAAACTTATGTTTATCTAACTAATATTATAATCGCGAAAGTTTGTAAGTATGGATGGATGGATGGATGGATGGATGGTTGGATGGATGGATGGTTGGATGGATGTTTGTTACTCTTTCACGTAAAAACGGCTGAATGGATTTGGATGAAATTTGGCAAACAGATAGTTTATAACCTGGATTAACACATAGGATACTTTTTATCCCAATATTAACACGGGATCGAGACTTACGCGGGTGAAACCGCGGGGCGCAGCTAGTCCTAAATACATTTCGGACGCGTCAAATGAAGGTGTCTTTAAATATTTGTTTTGTAAAATAACCATCGACTTGTTGGTACTTTCAAATCACGTACAGTGTGAAAATCAAGTAAGTCTAGGTAGATATAAGTACTGCATAGGTAATGAGGTTTCAGAGGTAATAATTTTCATTGTTAACTGAAAAATATTACCTATCTTAAACTGCTGTTGACGTTGTCGTAAACTCGTACCTCAATGAGTCGGTTAAACCATTAAGCTAAGTAATTGTTATTGTAACTTATTGCTTGTCTGTGATTGTCTGCCATGATTAAAATCATTATTAATATTGCCATTGTTTTTATTTATTTCTTCTTTTAATCTACACTTCACTGTGCTTCAAGTTAATTTAATGGAATATTAATTATTAAAATATTTGGCTGAAAAAAAGAAAAGGTTTACCTATCACATGTTTTGGTGATTGCAGATTTTAAACGTTACAGTTGACCTAGGTCATTGTACTTATCAATATAAACATGAAACGAACTCAAGTTAAAAACGCTAAAATAAAAAATCTGCTCATTCTTACAATTTATCGAGTTACTTACGCGAAAACGTATGTATGGAGCAGCATATTCATTTTCGCGATTTTTGGTTGCCCCGATAATATATTTTTTAAATAATAATTCAGGAGAAACACCATTTTAGTTACACCTCGTAGATAGGTAAAACCTACTTAAAACTTACCGGTTAATTCGATAGCCCTTTCGAAGTCAGCTTTTTCCGAGTTGGGGCCCTTCTCGGGGTCGAGCTTGACTTGTGTCTTCAGTGACGGTACGACGCCTATAAATAAAATAAATAAAGCATTAAAAACAATCAATACTTAATGTAAACTAACGTTAATGCAGTAAAGAAGAATATGAACGTCTAGTCCAGAAAATACAGTTAGAAAAAAAGGACCATACTACTCGCGACCTGAGTGAGAACGAGACGGAGTGGGGCGCTAGCGGCTCCAAAGCGTCGAAAAGTTTAAGTAATTGCTTTATACGGTGAAAATAATGGTAATTAAAAAAAAATGACACACATAAGACCTGCTTTATAGTTAGTTCAGTTATCATGCAAAGTTTCATGATCTAATTTGAAGTATTTTTTGAATACCAGCGGTTTATAATTCTGTGCAGAGGTAACTTTGGAATTTTTTTCTATCGAGAAAATTTTATGTAATCGTGTTTTCGCCTCACATCAATCCTCAACTTTAACATATATTTATTTCAAAATTAATGCTGCAGTATTTTCGGCATAATAGAGGATCATGCTAAGCAATTTGTGATTGGGTGCGCCCTTAAACACTTTCCTCTTTTTTGGTCCTAATGGAGAAAATCCAAAGGACCATTTTTGCCCTGCTAGTTTTAGTAGTTTTAATATGCTGCACTTATAATAGCTCAATAACTATATTATCCTATTCATTAGAATAATTATCCATTACCTAATCGACTCTTAGGCATTGAGACTAAAGACCATAAAGTTATCAAAAAAAAGATCTGGAAAAGATCTTAACCAACCGTTTATCGTTATTGCATCAGTAAGTTAAAGTCAGTTAATGCATGTGAAGCTTTATGGTTTCTTTATGTTAATAAATAAATATTTGAAGTAGGTGCCTATATACAGTTATTGTTAGGTAGGTACTGTAGGTGCGGGAGTTACCAACAAATGCCTACCTTATCCTTTAGGTATTATTTATGTATCTGAACAGGTTCTGTTAATTGTGTGGGTATTTAAATAAATGCACCAGGGTATCTGATATCTTTTATTATTATATCAGCCGGTAAATGTCAAGTGGTAAGTCTGGGTATCACAATTACCTTTACATTTAGTAGGTACCTATTCGGAGTATATAAAAATATTGAAAGTAGCACATCATTTATAGAATCTAGAACGCTCCTTCTAGATTCTATGAATGGGCAGGGCATCCAGGCGGAGCGTCCTTCTAGATGCCCTACTATCAAGCCAATTCTTTACCTTGGAGCCAAACTGTCTAATTCTGATAGCATGATCAGCCTATATGGAACTGCTGGGACACAGGCCTCCTCTCGGTGAGAGGGACTGAACCGTAATCCACCACGCGGGCCCAGTGCGGGTTGGTAGATGTGACATTTCATCTAGGAAATGCCGGTTTCCTCACGATGTTTTCCTTTACCGTTTTGATTCTGATTACCAGTAAATGCAAATATACACTTTATTTTGTGTCAAAGAAGAGTAAACTTACCAAGCTCGGCGGTTTTGGAACCTGGGCCGTTTAGTTGTAGGTCCCTTTTTACATCACAATCTAAAACAAACAAAAAATCAATTAATATTTCTTGCAAAGGAGATTTTTTGGACACGCCTCACTAGCACACTATTGCTGCAGTAAATCGAAAGATTACCATGAAAAAAAACAGACGGAGCGTATCTTTTTTATAATGGTAATCTCTCGATCCTAAAGTTTTGCACTCCAGATAAATTATCCGTGCTGTGACACATGGCACAGTGCAGTTAGTGTTTAAGAAAAATAACTATAAATATTTTAGGTGTTCGTGCATCTAATGTTGTATCCAATAATATATATGTTGTTGTTATAAATCTACATATTTAAATATATTATATAATATATGTAAATCTCTACAATACACGTGTCACACGTGCTAAGATCTGTGATTGTAGCAAAACTTCACAAGAGAAGTAAACAAACGCATATCTTTGTGTAGGTTTTAATTGTTGTATTTTTCTCCCATACGTATCTTATTTTAATATAATGAAAATATGCGATCTCCAAGATAGAGGTGGCAAGGCAGTGCGGTAATTCATTCATTTTTACAGTTCAACAACATTCATTGCGTGTTTTTCAGCAGAAGGTTTTATGAAGCAATGGATAGGCAATTTCCTTCAAAATCTTTCGCACTGTGATTAAAAGCGAGCTAAATGCTGTCTACTGTAATAGTGTACTTGATTATTAATAAATAAATTTTAAGTCTCTAGGTATTCCTTAATTTAATTTTATTTATTTACTATTTATTAGCCCGCGACTTCGCCCGCGTGGATGTCGGTTAATTAATTATTATAACCTAAAACCACTCTATCCATTGGTGAAAAAAATTGGTGCAGTCGTTTTTGAGTTTATCGCGAACAGACAAACAGACGCAGCGGAGAACTTGGTTTTATAATATGTAGTGATTTTTGCCGACGACATGACCCATGATCCTTTATCAGCTATCTCTATCAGGACTTTAGCCATTTGTATATAAGGTAGCTCTCATCAGAACTCTAGCATTGGCTATAATCCTACTACTTATATTATAAACGCGGAAGTTTGTAAGTATAGATGGATGGATGGATGGATGTTTGTTGCTCTTTCACGGAAAAACTACTGAACGGATTTGGATGAAATATGGCACACAGATAGTTTATAACCTAGATTAACACATAGGATACTTTTTATCCCGATATTTCCGCGGGATCATTCAGCTAGTCAATAATACAAAAGCTATCTCGATATCTACATAACGCATCGTTATTGGTAGGTGAACGGTAGTTCGGCAAGTTCTCGCAACAATATTTGGCGCAGCCGCGGACACATTATGTCAGGCAGGACACAATGTACGGGTAGCATCAAAAGTTTACTTAAGTTTACATTAAAAAAAAAAATAGTAACAAATAATTTTGTCACCGCTATTTTCATAAACTTTCCGGTACCGGCAAGATAGTCCAAATTGCTCTCATGTGCACACTTCAGTAATCAGTAATCATTTATTTATTTGCAAACATGGGTACAGATATGCATCGATGTTTTTTGTTTATTACACTTAAGTAATCGGTTAGTCTATATTCTAGAAACACAGATTCTAAGTTTTATCTTAGCGTATCAATTGCAAGATAATGAAAGCCTTAATGCTTACAGTTCTCTTCTGCCGTATTCAACAACTGTTTTGCCAACCATACCCGCTATAACATGACCAGAATACATGTTTTTATTAACGTTCTAGCGTTAAACAGTAAGTCAGTAGCTCTTAGTTACCTTGAGATGTGCATAATCTCCGTATGAGGTTACGAAATGGACAGGTGGCATGACTTCAATAAGTGCTCATTGTGACCAGTGTTAAACAAATAATACTTGGACATTCCTAATTGTGACTCATGGTGGGTTTTACAGGAACTGTAAAGGGCAAGATTTACAGATCGCACTTTTATATTTACTTTGCAATGTAGAGTAGGCGTCTCATACAAATGTGAACCTCATTTGTATCAGTATAACGTTGACATTTGTACCAAGCGCTTGCTCACATTCGCTTCTTCAATGAACATTTACATGCATGAGACTAAGGTTCATATTCGTATGTAACTCTGCCCGTTACTCAGTCAGCCTGCCTAGCCTTTTCCCAACTATGTTGGGGTCGGCTTCCAGTCTTACCGGATGCAGCTGAATACCCGTATTTGACCCGTATCTGACCTCAAGAACCCAGTAACTGGGTTATACGATATGATATACGATACGATATACGATACCCCTTGGTAAGATTGGTTATCACGACTTTCGGGCTTCTGACGACCCGTAACGACTGTCAAAGATCTACAAATGACAGCCGGGACCAACGGCTTAACGTGCTTTCCAAGGCATGGAGGAGTCTTGTTGTTTGTATGGAAGTTCGTCATTTTTGCCTATGGGAAATCCAATCGGACACAGCATTTAAATTAAATTAATAGTAACAATTGCTAATTATTATTTATTGCAATTTGAAATAAAATATTATTTTGAATGTAATATTATTTACATAAAGAAGGGCTCAGGTTACCTACAACTACAACCCCCTAATTGCTTAATACACTTACAGTAGCAATGGCTTTCATTTTGACAACATTAATTGCGTTAATTACGTTGTTGAGCAGACAAATTTTGGATATCCATCAAAATCATTCACATTATGATTGAAAGTGTGTTACGCAATTAAGATATTCATGCAGTCTAATGAAAATAAACCTTTGTTTGTCAATTTTGTGTGCATTTAAAAACACACTACTTATGAAACAATACACGTGTATGACAGTTATTGTGTAATTTACTAAAGAACAATGAAAACGTTAAATAGAACAAACATTTTACAATATGTGAAGTATTGATTATTCATTCTATTCAACATTCATTATCACTTAAATATAACAGAACGGTGACTATAATGTTCCCACTGCTGGGACACAGGCCAGACTCCTCTCTGTGAGAGGGAGCGGGCCCAGTGCGGGTTGGTGGATTTCACATGTCTTCAATTTTTTTGTTCTAGGACATGCCGGTTTCCTCACGATGTTTTCCTTCACTGTTTTGAAAGCAGTGGTGATGAAATAATTTACACAAAGTAAAGTGCCTGTCTGGGTTCGTACCTAGGACCTACAAGTCGTAAGTCGCGGTCGTTTCTAATAGGCCACCTATGCTGCCAAAACTGATGGCAGTTGACATCTTAATCATCCGCCTTTTTCTAATGAGTGTGTCAATGTATAATTACAGGTGCAATTAAAATATTATTTGAGAAATTATCAAATGACTTCTCCCGCTCTGGGCGGAGCGGGAGGGCGTGTCAGACTTTTAATGACTAAAAGTTAGACTAAAGTTAACACTAAACCCAAATGGGTGTCTCGTGGGATAAAAATTTGCAGTAAAAAGAAAAAAAGTCTACTATGGAAACACAGATTAAACCCCACAAATGACAATAAAACTAAATACACGACATACAGTAAACTATTAAAAAAAATTATAACATTAACAAAACGAGCACAAAATAACCATAAAATACTGACTTCAGATAACAAATCTAAAACTGCATGGCGCATCATTAACAAAACAAGACAAAACATACCAAAACAATCGATTGAATGTATCAAAATTGACGATAGCAACCTTATTAGTAACCCTCTAGAAATAGCTACAGCATTTAATAATCATTTTATTGATAAAATCAAACCCATTTCAAACACAATTCTATGTTTCTTGCACCAAGCTCACCTCTACAGATAAGTCAAATCATTAAAAAATTGAAAAACACAAACAGTGTAGGGTATGACGAGATCTCCACCAAAATAATAAAAAATGTCAATGAGGATATATCTCACCATCTAAGTCACATTATTAACTTGTCCATAACAGCAGGGATATTCCCAAACGCCCTCAAGTTATCAATTATAAAGCCTTTGTACAAAAAAGACGACAAGCTATTAATGGATAATTACAGGCCCATTGCTTTAATACCAATATTCGCAAAAGTTTTTGAGAAATATCTATACAGTCAAATCTATTCCTATCTTGAAAATAAACAAATATTGTGTAATGAACAGAAAGGTTTCCGACAAAACAAATCTGTTAATATAGCAATATATGAATTTATAGAAAAAGTCTTATGTTATGTGGACAAGAGATCACCCGTTTGCGCTATCTATTGCGATATGACACAAGCGTTCGACTACGTAGATAAAAATATACTTATAAACAAACTTGACACTTATGGTATCAGGGGAAATATCTTAGACTTAATTCGATCCTATTTAACAAATCGACAACAAATGACATTAATAAGCAGAGTTAATTATACAACCAAAAAAGAAGAAACATACACATCTATGAAGCGCTATGTGACATACGGTGTCCCGGGATCAAGGCACCGTAATGGGTCCACTTTTATTTATTATTTACATTAACGACTTGCCAAATGCAACGAATCAACCTATGACATTATTTGCTGACGATAGCACTGTTACAATTGCATGTAAGGACATTAACCATTATAACTCTGACATTAATAATTCTTTGACATCTATAATTTCATGGCTGAATAATAATAATTTAAAAATAAATTTAACTAAAACGAATATAATGCACTTTGGACAAAGACTACAAAATTCTCAAAATATACAATTGACTTATAATAACCATACTATAAAAGAAACTACTACGGCTCGTTTTCTTGGCTTAACCATTGACAGTAAGTTAAATTGGAAAGAACACATACAATTACTATGCAAAAAGATCAGTAGTCTTTCCTACGCACTATATAAACTTGCTCCAACCATCCACCAGAATGCACTACTGTGTGCATACTACGGGCTTGTTGAATCCATCCTCAGGTACGGCATTATTTTTTGGGGCAATTCCACCGACAAAGAGATGGTATTTAAAGTACAAAAACGATGCGTACGCGCTATGTTCGGTATTCAAAGCACAGAAAGCTGTAAACCACTATTTATTGAACATAAAATCCTTACACTACCATCACTGTATATACTCGAAACAGCTGTATTCGTTCATAACAACCTGGATTATTTTACTCACATACCCTCACACAGTCAGCGCCGTGACAATAGTAGACTTTGTGCACAGCCTGCTAAAACAGCACTGTTACAGAAAAGTGTAGTATGCAGAGCTCCACTAATTTATAACCACATACCGAACTCGATAAAAAAATTGAACGCCAATAGCTTTAAAAGTACCTTAAAGAAAATTCTGATTAGAAAATGTTACTATCATGTACAAGATTTCCTTAGTGACAAATTTATTTAACTGAAGGTGAAGGAGGACATTTAAATTGTAACACATAATAATAATTCTATATACAACTTATTAAGTGACTTAATTTGTAAACTGTTTTAGACTTTGTTAGTTCATGACATTTACTATTTAGATATCTCATTTTGACATTCATTCATTCATTCATTGCATATAATAATTAATATTTGTACACCAGTCGTGGTAAAACATGTTGATACAATCGATAAGTAATGTACCATCTATAGTAAACATCCATTTTTGCATGTATTATTATGACCTACACATGTTTTGACAAATAAAATGATCTTTATCTTTATCTTTATCTTTAAAAGACACCCGTGTTCCTTCAGTTGCCTGTTGCCAAGGGCCTTCAGATTTTCCCGCAATCCGGCCAGGGCAGGCATCGGTCCTAGCGGACCCCGTCAATTGTGCTGACATCTCCTTGAGGCTCTATCACAGGCTCTATTATGTTTATGCTTTCTTCTAAAGTTTCAAGCGAAGGTCAATGCGAGTGTATGTAATATAATGATTATAATTGAACTGTCAGAATGATTTTTGCCATTGATGGTACCTACTGGTAGAGCAGTACTGTAGTAATGTCCTTACTGGTGCATTATCTAATCGGAAGCTTAGGTATGCCCACAATTAGCGTTTAGGAGACCAATTGCGTTACGAACGATCAATCACAATCAGTTTCATTTCGACAGTTCCACAACATCCATTGCGTTATTTACGTTTTTGAGCAGACAAATGCTTTTTAGCAATATTTTTCATATGATTCAGAGGGTTGTTCCCAGAGGGCCACGATTCTAAAGAATGTGATTGATTGTGTGTTACGCAACTATAGTGCAGCTTTTCCTTCATTCTATCTCGATCTTTCTTCTATTGGCCATACTAGAACTTGCAAGGTGTCAGTGTGAAATCAGTTTAATTATGGTCAGTGTGACGAGGATCCTCCCTTAGCAGTGCGGGAACATGTCACCTCGTTCCTCTAGTCCTTCTCCTTGCCTTCAGCTGAAATTCATTGATTTACAACGGTACAAGGATCTTTTGGCGCCTGATCAAAATCGGAACTAACACCGCCATCTTGTTTTTTAATACAATTTCTGCGACAATTTTCACAAATGTTTACCAACAACGCCCTTCTACTAAAGTCATTAAAGCGCCAAAAGATCCTTATACTGTTACTGCTTAGCTTTTCAGTACTTACTGTGAGATTTCTTGGGCCCGGGGTCAGTTTCTACCATCCTATGCGGGCGGGTGGCTAGGTATGTCGGCGGTCGCGCGGACTGTACTACTCTTACTGGGCTGTGGGTCGCTTACAACGGCGCACGGCTCGTCTGTAACAATACAAATAACTGTCATTAATATACACAATAAAATACATTAAATAAGGTAACTAAAAGCTATGTGGGCAGGCCATGTTTGTCGATGGACCGATGGCCGGTTGAGCAGACAAGTTCCGGTCCCGAATTGGAGACGCGTAATGCGCGTAGTGTGGGACGCCCCTCAGGGGTAGTATAATGAAGTATTAACGCCATCATTATTCCATTCCGAAAATGGGATGTTGCTATCGGACTCATCTAGCTCTGTCTCACTCTCACGCTCTCAAAATTGTGGCAATAATACTTCATAATACGGCACCAGCCATCTATTACCGGCGAACTTAAAAAGGTGGCTGGGAATCTGGGAATTCTGGGTTGTGGCGTAGCATGTATGAGGCCTATGTCCAGCAGTGGACTGTGATAGTACCTATCAATTGAACAGTTTATGTTAAGAGCACATCAGCAGCAGTTTCCTATGGGAAAATTGTGATAGCCAATTCAGTTCTCGGTGACTAACTAGACAAGCAAAGTCACTACACACTTGCACAGTTGATTCATCGAGTTCTTATAAAATAGCCATATAAGTAAATGATTTGTAAACAAAGTTGTCAATTACTTATATCACAATATAGATGGCCTGATAACGTCACACTGTATAAAGTGCAACATGGGAAATCCGAAGAACCTAAGTATTTAGATACGGAAGCCTTTACGGTGATCATTCATTTAGTTATTACAGGTTATATCAATCTACTTTGAATATTTTCCTACTCGATTGACCGTTGGTCTAGTGGCCGCAAGCGCATAGGTTGAGCATGAGATCCTGGGTTAGATTCCCAGGTCGGGCAAGATGTTATTGGGTTTTCCATCAAGAATTTCTTAGTAGTAGTCCGGGATTTGTGCCCGGTTGATGGCAATAGGCTCGTCCCCTATTACGTGGCTTATAACTGGTGAAATGTGCGTGTTACTATAGGTACAGCCCCATCAAACTGTATGGCGGCTCGGAACATGAGGCGAGTCGCTGCGCAGTAACAAATTCCCGTGTCAGCGGGAGTGAGGGGTGCGGTACTGCGCAGCGAGAAGTGCACTTCAGAGCCACCATAAAGTTTGAATAATACTTTAGATTACCTAACATCCTTCGGGGATTACAGGCATGATGTAGGTTATATGTTTTTGTGTGTTGATTGATTGATATAAGTAGGTATATATAGGTTAAATCTTGTCAGAGGAGCTCGTGGCTAAGTAAGTCGATCCCTCAGGTTAAGCAACGCTTGCCGAGGTTGATCGTGGATGGGTGACCATCTTTACTTACCGAGACTCCTCCGTGCCTCGGAAAGCACGTTAAGCACGTTAAGTCTTGGCTGTCGTTAGTGGATCTTTGACAGTTGTTACGGGTCGTCAGAAGCCCGAAAGTCTGACAAGCAGTCTTACCAAGTGGTACCCAGTTACTGGGTTGTGGAGGTCAGATAGGCAGTCGCTCCATGTAAAATACTGGTATTCAGCTGCATTAGACTGGAAGTCGATCGCAACATAGTTGGGATAAAGCTAGCCAGATTGATAGGTCAAATCATACCTACACCACATTCCCTTGTAAGTGATAGAAAAAGTCACGGTTGAGTGGCCCCTAATAATTTTGAAAAGCGACACTCCTAGCCCTAGTTTATTCAGTATTTCATGACCATACATTACAAGGCCCTATTTCCTAATCCACGCAGTAGGTATGTGTAAACAAAAAACACCTTTATTGCCTACTATATATCGGTAAATAGCCTTGATGAAGTGTATCATAAAATGTAGAGCCTTGTCTTGCGTAGCATTCTGGTCTACAACATTCTTTTGAGATTGGAAGTGTTATTTATTATATTTATTGCTTCCTAAACATCAATTAATTACGCTAAAGTAATTATTGGTACAATTTGGTGAACAAAAATTTGGTCCTTCGAGACGAACAGTTGGTATGTGAAAGCCATTTCTTAGTTGAGGAGACAGAATTTACTTAATTTACATAAATACCATTTATTTTTATTCTGACATGAATAAGATAATTATAGCTTGCGACTGAACTATCAAAAATATAGATTAATTTAAAAAAAAAACACAATGTGCGATTCTTTGGCGCGTGTGACTTAACGGCGCTGGCGCAAGTTACACGGTTGATACATCAATCGTAACGAGTTAGTGCACGTAATCTTACAGGTTGTCGTTTCATTGATTATAATTTTCCGTAACACTATTGTCGGCTTGTCGGTCTCACATTGTGTGCAAAAACTTTGCAAACACGCGTCCGTTTCCTTGATGTGAAATAGTTCTAAATTCGGAACATCAATCGAGTTTTATAACCTTCACAATGAAATTTTGACGGTTAACGTCGATCGTAAAAATAATGGAGTTTTCTGAGCGTACATAACTTTTTTACCAGACACCCCTTATAAATAAATCTAGCAAATAAACTTCTTGTTTATATTTAAATCTGCCAAAATGCGTATCTACTGGAGCTTTTCCTGTGAAAGAACATGTTGTTTTGAACTTTGTTTTAAAACAAATTATAGGATTTTGTTTTTATTGGTTGTATCTATTTGCTCATTATTCGCCTCTGACGCAAATTATGCAGTTTTATTATCTACCTACACCTACTCTTGATTCTATCACAGGATTTTTCATGTAGGTAGTTACAGAGCCTGTCGGTTATAGTACAGGTACCTACAGGCTGTACAATTATAAAAAATAAATTAAAATTAAAAGAGCAATTTAAAAAGTAGTTACGTAACTACTTTTTATCTTCGATCGTAAATTCAAATTAGTAAATTGCAATAAGATAACTTTGAAAAAGTGGGTTAATTTCTCACGTATCTTTCAGTTAAAAAACAAGGTTTTTTAATTGAACTGAATTGGGTTTTCTTATAATAACTACATAAATTAAAAACATGAAAACACTGTTTTTTGATAATAATATTATCGGTTTCATTGTGTTGAAGGAACATAACGATGAAAACACGTATTGCCTAATGAACAACCTATATAAAAGTAGCATAAAAAGTGTGTTAAGTTGAAATAATTAAGCATCAGGATAAAATTAAATGTCCGGTTATAAAAGAGCAATAAACCGCTAAAATGATAACTAAAATTTAAAGGAAAAAATAAACAATCATTGCAAAACAAAGCAATCCTTACTGAAATTAATGAAAGTCAAAAATTGTATTTTAGAAATAATAAAGCCTATTAGTTGCGTACGTATTTCGTGTGTCATACGTCATCTATAGGTACATATTATAAATTAAAGTCGCTTTTCGTGTTTGTCTGTATGTCCGCGTTGTTTTTCTAAACCACACAACAGATTTTGATGAGGTTTTCACTATTGTTTAAGAAATTTATTGCGGAATGTTTATATGTATAATACGTTAATAAAGTTATATATAACTAAGAAATCTCGATGTTTTGTCAAGCCGTAAAAACCGTGCGAACCAGGAGCGGGTCGCTAGTGATACATAAAACTAAGATGATAGTAGTTTTTAGGGTTCCGTACCCAAAGGGTAACACGGGACCCTATTACTAAGGCTCCGCTGTCCGTCCGTCGGTCTGTCTGTCTGTCTGAGCGTCTGTCACCAGGCTGTATCTCATGAACCGTGACAGTTAGACAGTTAAAATTTTCACAGATGATGTACTTATTTCTGTTTCCGCTATAACAACAAATACAAAAAAAACAGAATAAAATAAATATTTAAGGGGGCTCCCATATAACAAACGTGATTTTTTTGCCTATTTTATAGATAATGGTGCGGAACCCTTCGTGCGCGAGTCCGACTCGCACTTGCTCGGTTTACATTACCATGACGAGTCATACATAGGATACATAACAAAAGACGGGAAGCAGCCGTCAACGCCGTCATCGTGCGGTCAACATCGAGCGACCCAGACCTGACCATCCAATGCTAAATGAAGTTATACTTGTACCTACCATTATTTAACCGACCGTTCATTGCTATTAAACTTGTTTCTTAAAGTAAATAATAATAGTTAGATGATATCAACCGTGCATGGAGACAAATCTATAAGGACATTGTGTAAAAAACTATTGAGTATTATTTTTTGCAAAAGGTTTTTTTTTTTCAAAATAACCCGAATGTCCTATGGCATTAAGTCCGCCTCTGCACATTTGTGTGCTTAAAGTATTAAATAAATAAACATAATAAAATCACGCCTGTAAAGTCCCGAAGGGTTGGACAGAGGTGTACATATAGTACACCCACATTTCGCCAGTTATGTTTAAGTCCTATGTAATAGGGGGCGAGCCTATTGCCATCAACCGAGCACAAATCCAGTGTTAGTGCTGCTACTGAGATATTCGTGATGGTAAAACCAAATAACATTTTGCCCGACCCGGGAATCAAACCCAGGACCTCATGCTCAGCAGTCGCTTGCTACCACTAGACCAACGATGAAGTTTAAAAAAAAAAAAACCTTTCTTAATTTACCAAACGTCTAGTTTAACAAAAGAGGCTGCATGACCTTTGAGTTACAAACAACAAGAATAATAAGATTTTTTCAATGACAAAATAAGTTCTTTGTCCTCTCAAACTAGTTTTCTGCCCAGACTCCATAAATCTGTTGTTTAAAAAATAAAGTAGGTACCTACTATAAAGTAAAGTAATTAAATTCGACATTTAAAGTGTACGTAATTGTTTAATTAGCATAGTGTAGACTGTTAGTTGATTGTCTAGTAATGTGTTACAACAGATTGGAAGTACTCAGTGGCAGCAGTCCTTGGCATTGCATGCCTCATGCGATTGTGAGGCAGCTTAGAATTCTGAATGTAGAACCCAGTGATATTATATTAACAGATATGTTATACACTCACAAAACAACCGAAAAAAGTGTTCCGCGCAGCAGCGGCACACATACCCACGTTTCATTCATTTTACATTTCACTACAAGTAAAAACGTTACAATTGGAATGTTTTCGAGTCTTCACGATTGCGCGCTTATAACATATCTGTTAATTTAATATCATTGGTAGAACCATATCAGATTTGCTTAACTAATTTTTGCATCCGACCTTCCGATTTCAGCAAGCACGTTTTGTAAAGGGAAATTAATTGATTATCAAATTCGCTATCAAATTAAATTGTCCGTATAAATAAACAATATAATATCACTACATATTATAAAACAAAGTCCTCCGCCGCGTCTGTCTGTCTGTTCGCGATAAACTCAAAAACTACTGCACCGATTTTCATGCTGTTTTCACCAATGGATAGAGTGATTCTCGAGGAAGGTTTTAGTATATAATAACCGACATCCACGCGGGCGAAGCCTCCGGCATCAGCTAGTAAATAATATAATATAGTATATACATATAAGACGTCGTGTGTCCATTTGATAAAAAATTGACCTGATTGTAACAAATAATGCATCTCGAAGTTCACGACGTTATTTAGTTAATTAAATCACACCTACACTTTTTTACATCGAATGCAAAAATTGTAATCAAACGAGAGCCTAACAATTGTGAGAACAAAACATCAAATTAACATTACCTCATCTGCCTAGCGTTTTCCCAACTATGTTAGGGTCGGCTTCCAGTCTAACCGGATGCAGCTGAATACCAGTATTTTACATGGAGCGAATGCCTATCTGACCTCCACAACCCAGTAACTGGGTAATACGATACCCCTTGGTAAGACTGGTTGTCAGACTTTCGAGCTTCTGACAACCCGTAACGACTGTCAAAGATCCACAAAGGACAGCCGGGAGCCCGGGACCAATGGCTTAACGTGCTTTCCGAGGCACGGAGGAGTCTCGGTATGTAAAGATGGTCACCCATCCACGGACCAACCCCGGCAAGCGTAGCTTAACCTAATGGATCGTCCCGTGCGGCTGTTATTACTTAGCCACGAGCTCCTCTAATTAACATTACCTAATGAGTGTAAAACACATCCTTAATGCACAAGAGCATATTGTTGTAGGTATTGAGAAACCCATAGGTAAATTTATCCGACCAAACATTAAAAAGCAATCACAGATTTATGAATAGATAAACGTTCAAACGATTGGAACCAGTGTTCTTTAGGTAATACCTATGGACAATGATGCAGGAAAATTTATCAAGAAAAGTGATCTGATGTTGATGCAGTAACTTACAATTTTAATTGTCACATTATGTACCTCGTATTACGAGTACGAAGCAAAAGGAGTATGTAAGGTTTGTAGTAGATCAGCGTTCTGTAATTACTACCCATGGGAAGAAGGCAAGAGTTTATGTATATATTACGAATTTTACGTAGAAGAGTAAATTGATTTGAAGGTTAAAAGGTTACGATGCATTCGGCCGCCATTGAGCGAGAATTTGAAAAGTTTATTCTATTCAACAGTTGCATTGAACCGACCGTTCATTGTGCTCGTTCTAGTTTCGTGAACGATCGTATTTACTTATTGGTGGGCTGGTCGAATGCTCGGCCGGCTGTAGCGTCACTCATGCAGGTAATGTTATGCAAAAGTACCTAAATAATATGTAACTACCCACCAAATTTTTGATATCTTTCAATTTTTTTTTTGTTATATTTTCCTAACGTTAGGTATAAAAATATAAAAGAGTTATAATGCGAATTTGTACCAAAGGACTAGTCCTATACTTGGTCCTTGGGTAAGTGTAAGTATTAATCCTTGGGAATTATATTTAAAAGTAAGATATATTTTAACGACATAAAGTTCCAGTATGTTTCGATAAATAAAGTATTGATAATAATGTAGAGAATATTTATGATGAATGAACTGGCAATCTTGAAGTGATCGGACGTGTGACACAAGGCTGTTTGATATAAACAGACAAATGATATATCCGTTAATGAATCGTATGGACGCAGGCTATATACAAGTACAACAATAATAACATAAGCATAATCAGCCTCTAATGTTCCCATTGTTTCTGGGACACAGGCCTGCTCTCCTTGAGAAGGAGTGGGCCGTAATCTACCACACGGGCCCAGTGCGGGTTGGTAGATGTCACGTCATGTCGTCGAATTTTTGGTTCTAGGAAATATCGGTTTCCTCACGATGTTTTCCTTCACCGTTTAAAGAATAATATAACAGTGTTATGTGTTTATCGCACATTTTTGACATATTTATCAAAAACGGAACTGTTTTAAATCAAATAGTCTGTTTTAAATCGTCATTGCTACGTGAAACGGAAGCGTATAAAGTTACATTTGAAAGTAAATATCAGTAGATAAAGTTATTTAAGATTTCCTACAATTTGGAAACTTGACAGAAAAGTGTAGGTAATGCAATCAATAAGTCACACAAGCTGTCATTTTGTTAATAATTAACGATTTAAATCAGAGATTATAAATATTTTTTTCTATCGTTGCTTGTATTTATTGGCATTTTCATTGCATCATTAGTCATTACCATAATATATATTACGTTATTTTATTTATAGATTAAATATTTAAAGAAGTTTAAAATTTAATTCGAAAGAGTGTCTTTCATAAATTTTTCTAAATGACCTCTGTTTTACGATAATTTTATTAACAAAAGCATTCAAAGGTTAACTACTATTGGTATCGATTAACGGCTAATGGAAAGTGCAAGAACTACCTTCTACCTAAATAAAAAAAGGCTTACAAAAGAATAAGCTCTGTTCTTGTAACGCAACATAACTACAGATCAACTCAGACCAAATAAAAAACGCGAAGGATCAAAATTTTATTTTGGACGTCAATTTTCCAGCCGCTCTGTATGATTTATTCTTTCAAATTCGAAAGGACTCACTACCAACCTACGTACTACCACCTAATTACATACTTATTTTGTTTGAAAAATTTTCTTTACATATTGTTTTTTTTTTTTTCATTTATTTTATTTTTCTTTGCCATTTTTGGTCTATTATCTAAGTGGTTTCTTCGCAAGTAACTAATTAACTGAGGTATTTGTCTAATACATGTCGGCAGCTAGTCACACCTGTTATTTCATAATAACACTGGCTACACGTGTATTTCGTCGGGCTACTGTCCTACCGTCAACTTTCATGTAAGGACAGTCACTACCTAGCTACAAGGCGCCAGCATAATTCGACAGTTCACAGTGGCGCTAGTTCCAAAGACAAATGTCAAATAAACGTCAAAATCCAGTACATTTAGGTTTAGTTCCATAGTACGTCGGTGTCAAGATTTACTGGTTTGTCTAATTGTCGTGCTTACTAGTTCAGGGTTACTGTTACACGCGACATTGCGCACAAATTAAGGCTTGGCTATATACGTAAGCTTTGATTTACATATTTTTGTCTTTTTCATAATTACCGTAATGGTAGTTTGCGAAATTTTGTGAGTTAAAGCTAGCATGTTTGTTTTCTACCGATGGTAATAATTTTGAATACGCGTAAAATACTTCAGACAAGCGTTTTAATAAAGGCGATGTGTTTTACAGACACATCAAAATGAATAAAATAAAGCTTAATAACAATTTGAAATCTAAACATAAATCTATGAAAATGTGTGTGTTACAAGTTTCAATGCTTTTGTAACTTTACATATTGAGTGATAAAGTGATTAATACATGTAATTTATTTATATTGTTAACTAGCGACCCGCTCCTACTTCGCACGGTTTTTACGACTTGGCAAAACATCGAGATTTCTTAGTTAAGTATACATATATATAATTTTAATTATTATTACTTAAATTAAACCTTCCGGAATAAATTCGTTAAACGATGGTGAAAACCTCGTCAAAATCTGTTGCGTGGTTTAAAAGAACAACGCGGACATACAGACAAACACGAAAAGCGGCTTTAATTTTTATAATATGTATAGATTTAAAAAATGTAAATATGATTATCTAAGCTAACCATAAACTATGCGCGTAGTGTAGTGTGTGACAGATTATGATTACCACGCTACGCAAAAAAACTGCTACGATAAAAAGCCTGGTACGCTGAAAAGCCTGCTACGCTGAAAAGCCTGCTACGGTGAAAAAACTGCTTCGGTGAAAAGACTGCTACGGTGAAAAGACTGCTACGGTGAAAAGACTGCTACGGTGAAAAAAACTGCTACTGTGAAAAGACTGCTACGGTGAAAAGACTGCTACGGTGAAAAGACTGCTACGGTGAAAAAAACTGCTACTGTGAAAAGACTGCTACTGTGAAAAGACTGCTACGGTGAAAAGACTACTACGGTAAAAAGACTGCTACGCTGAAAAGCCTGTTACGCTGAAAAGACTGCTACGGCGAAAAGACTGCTACGCTACGCTAAAAATAATTCCACCCAATTCAGTAACAACCATACGCTTACAATTTCTATGTAATGACGTCTCCACATCGTCATATAGGCGCTCATAATACACTTTAAAAAATCATCCTAGCCTTTTCCCATACAACTGTTGGGATCGGCTTCCAGTCTAACCGAATTCAGCTGAATAGGTACCAGTATTTTATGTGGAGCGACTATCTATCTGACATCCACAACCAAGTTACTGGATATCACGACAACCAGTCTTACCAAGGTGGTAAGACTGGTTGTCAGACTTTTTATTCTTCTGACTTCCCGTAACGACTGTCAAAGATCTACGAATGACTGTCTAGACCAACGGTGTAACGTGCTTTCTGAAATCAAAATCAAAATATTTTATTTCACAAAAGCCTACATGGGCATTTATGAAACGTCAGAAGCTAGGTGCACGGTTCCAATTGGTCGTTTCCTATGGAGAAGAGCCGGCAAGAAACTCCATGGTTACTCTTTTAAAATATAATTGGCTTTTACAATATTTTTGAATTACAGTGTTAATAGTTATGGGAGGTCGGTGTAGGCCTTTCAAAAAGTTTTAGGTAAAAAAAAGTCTACAATCCACTAAGCCTACAACGTTCTCACATTCACAAGTTAGAAAAGAATCTATATAAGATAAATATGACAAATGACATGATTGCCATTACACGGAGGCACTGAGGCACGGAGGAGTTTCGATATGTACTGGATGGTCACTATCCACGAACTGACCGCGGTAAGACCCGTGTGGCCGTTATTATTTAGTCATGACTTCACGAGTCCCTCCATCGCCAGCCATTATTTATTTATTTTATTTTATTAAAACTTTATGCACAAGTAAAAAATACTATACAAAGGCGAACTTAATGCCTGAGGCATTATGCTGTCTATACTGAATTATAACAGCATTATCACTCAAACATTAATATTCGTAGAATGAGAACAAATTACTGGCCACATACAAATCCATTATTTGCACGTGTGTCAGATATATAGATCTATATTTTATAATAATTACCACGCAAATGTGACGCCAGTGTGATAAACATCAATTACTTATAAAAATTTAAATAATGGGTAAACATGTTGAGTGCATTACACTTCCATAATTAAAACTTATGTTTGTAGATATTGATTGGTTGACTAATAAGGACCAAGGGAACATGTGATGATTACCTACAGAAAGGTTTTTTTTTTTTTACTAGATTCCAAGTAAGAACATAGGTACTTATGGTATTATTTTATATTTAAGGTATTATTTTCGTGGATGCTAGCATCTCTACTAGGTAAGTATTATTTAAAAAAAAATGAGTTTGTGCTTTTATAGACTTTTTCTTTAAATACTTAACTTTCTTTAAATACTAACATAGTAGATACCTACCTTACCTACCAACACTATATTTGCTAAGAATAGAACTCTTATTTATAAACTTTTTCACATAAATATCGTGAATCATAAACAATGGGAGGCAGTCGCTTAGGTACATTTTTATGTACCTACTTGTACATGTATCTACTTGTAGGATAACCTCGGAAACCTAACGACCGATCTAGATAACTTATTCCGCATTTACAGCCTAGATAATAAGAGATAAAATATTCTTAATTAGCCTTTTTCCTCTGAAGATTCAAAAAAGATCCACCAGAGGCAGCACTAGTAGGGGGTACACGTGTTTTGATTTCCCTATATTGACAGTAAAGATAAACGCAAGTCTTATCATTGAAAAAATCAATAATTAAAGTGAATTAATAACATAAAAATATACAAGAACAACAATATTATTTCTGTATTCAGAACGGTCAAAGAGAAACAAACCCTAACTTATTCGAAGCGGGATAGCGGCATTCTATAATTATTATCCATAGCATAGGAGCCCCATTACGCTGAAGTGGCCCTATTTTTGTTAAGGATTGCAAAGTGACGGGAAGAAAGAAACAGGCTTTATTGAAACTGGTAATAACTAAGCTCTACAAAAATTTGATTTCTGGCTTAGAATGTCTAAAATCGTAAAATCATCTTTACTTTTTATTGACCCTCTCCGAAATCAGAATTGCATATTAGTTCATCTAAAAAAAGTTGGCAGCCCTAACCTCCCCCGAAATGGCTACGGCTGGTAAGTAGTACATTCTTTCACCATCTGCCTAGCCTTTTCCCAACTATGTTTGGGTCGGCTTCCAGTCTAACCGGATGCAGCTGAATACCAGTGTTTTACATGGAGCGACTGCTTATCTTACCTCCACAACCCAGTAACTGGGTAATACGATACCCCTTGGTTAGACTGGTTGTCAGACTTTCGTGCTTCTGAAGACTCGTAACGACTGTCAAAGATCCACAAATGGCAGCCGGGTCCAACGGCTTAACGTGCTTTCCGAGGCACAAAGGAGTCTCGATATGTGAAAATGGTCATCCATCCACGGATCAACCCCGGCAAGCGTAGCTTAACCTGATGGATCGACCCGAGCGGCTGTTATTACTTAGCAACGAGCTCCTCCGTAAGTAGTATGTTCTTTAATTAATATAAATCAAATCCTTGGGTTCCAGTTAAATTCAGATCCATTTTTGTATCTGGTAGAGTGTCTAGCCGAACCAACACAAACAGACCTCCACAACCCAGTAAGTGGGTAATACGATATTACTCCTTCCCTTGGTAAGACTGATTGTTAGACTTTCGGGCTTCTAACTAATGGTAACGACTGTTAAAAAGATCTACAAATGACAGCCGGGATCAACGTTCTGAGCCACGGAGGGGTCTTGGTATGTAAAGATGGTCACCCATCAACGGACCAACCGCGGCAAGCGTAGCTTAACCTGAACGATCGACTTGTGCGGTTGTTATTAGGTACATATCCACAAGCACAAAAAAAAATATAGTAGGTACCTTTAATGTTCCAAAAACATTTTTATTCTTGAAATGCATATTTTTTGCTACTATGAACCTTTATTAGCAGGTTTTTATTTTTTCTGGATGTCTCATAAACTCATAACTATGTTTACACTCCTAACTAAATTAAGGTTACAAAATACCAATAATACCGCTTTTATGATTATTAACACTATTGAGATCGCCAATTTGTAACTAGAAATAGTTATATTTTCTTTAGAAATAGTCTATAATCTAAGAATATAGTATTTAGGCCTCTATTATAGCACGATACTATATTACATAGTAGGGTTGGCAACCCTAGCTGTGGCAGTGATGTCTTTACATAGGATATATCATCCTATACCTGAATAGTATCATAGATTTTGTATTTTTCCCCCTCTATTCTCTACCAGCTTTTGCCCGCGTGGTATGTCGATAAAAAGTAGCCTATGTCCTTCCCCAGGGTGCCATCTATCTCCTTGCCAAATTTTGTCGAAATCCGTTCAGTGGTTTAGGCGTGAAAAGGTAACATACAGAGTTACTTTCGAATTTATAATATTAGTATAGATGGTTCTTAAAACCATCGAAGACTATCAGCCATACATAATAACCCGTAAAAGATAAATAAAGGCTAGAGTGACATAGGCTCCCTATGACTAATGTATTACAATTATTGAACTAACGAACAAAATGTCCTTCTTTGAGTAATTTTACTCTAATGACTTAATACGTGTTTTATTTACAAACTTCACGCGTTTTGTACCATGCATTATTTATCAGCCACGCTTTATGGAATTATAAGGCCGAAACCCGATGCGTATCACAATTAATTCAATACCGCTAATGTTAAAGTTATCATCAGCGAAAACTGGAATTTCTTCAAATTGGAATAAACTTGAAACTTGCACGTGATAACTTATTATAAGTATTTTGATGTTTATGTTGTTAAGAATAATTATGGTACATACCTAGAGACATAAGTGATAGTAGGTAACTAAAACTAGCTTTCGACGCCATATTTTAGTTTTTGATTGTTTATTTGTAAGTATAGTTAGTTTTAATTAATATTAGTTAGGATTTCATTTGATAAAGATATAAAACAATAATACTATGTACGTTACGTACAGCAAAAAAATATCAAGTCATTTTGAATGAATTGTTGATTGAATGAAACAAAAAACAATGTAATTAAAATATTCATTGCTCACTACTGACGATAAAAAATAATAATAATTGTGAGAAATAAATTCATATTTTAGAAAGCCGTTAAGCTGGTCTTTTGATACGAATGACTTATAGGTGTGGGTACATGCGTGGCCTCTAGCGTATGTACCTACATATATATACATTTGTATAGTGCTATAATTACTGCGATACTTCCTACTCAGTAGGCGTAGGTCACTGGGCGACCTACGGGCCCTAAAGAAAGGTCACTCACAGGCTCTAGCTACGCCAAAAGATATTTCCGAAAGTTGTTCTCAAAAGTTATTTATAGTTTTCATCGTATGATGGAATATAAACAAGATAAAAAGGAAGATTGAAAAAGAAGAATGTTTTCTTAGCACCTACGTGTAGTTGGAGATAAGATTTTACTTTTTTTTGTTATACTCGTACTTAAGGTTCGGTGGCCACATCTGTCGCATGTCAAACCAGCAATATGCAACAATCACCACTCAGTGGATCCCAAATAGCAGTAAACGACTACGCGACAGGCCCAAAACGAGATGGCGGGATTAGCTGGACTCCTTCTTGAAGGGTAGACCGGGAAAAGTGGAAATGAAATTGTTTATTCTGTAAATAGGATACCGGAATCAATTTTACACGTCATATTAAAAAAAAAAAAAGCTAAATGAGGTCGGCATTTCCTATCTGAATACTCTGAGAAGAAAGGCCGAAACAAACTCAGAGGTCGCAGTCTCTTTTAAAGTCCAGACATAATCTTGGTCAGGCCATAATATGATGTCTGAAATGGTCTTAAGAGGAAAGAACCACACAGATTTGAGTGGACTGTCCAGTCAGTGCAAGCATTTGTCAGTAACCGAGGAGCTCAACTCAGAACTTAAGTGCTCAACGACTCGACGAACAATACCAAAGAAAGGACATTTTGGTAGGCAAAGAGGGAAGGGAGGCCTTTTACCCTGCAGTGGGACAACACAGGTTTATAATAATAAGGTTCGATGGACATTGGAAGAGAGTGAAGAATAGCGTGACGGTTGACAGACGACTGGATTAAGAAAACGTGTTGCGCCGACACCAAGTAACTTGGGACAAGGCCAGGGAGATGGTGATGAGGTTCGATGGAAATTATACAGATGACAAGCACCGAGAACTGTGTTAAAACTGAATCAATTATGTTTTTATTACGGTGACTATTTTTTAGGGTTCCGTACCCAAAGGATAAAATGGGACCCTATTACTAAGACTCCGCTGTCCGTCCGTCTATCTGTCTGTCTGTCACCAGGCTGTATCTCATGAACCGTGATAGTTAGACAGTTGAAATTTTCATAGATGATGTATTTCTGTTGCTATAACAACAAATACTAAAAAATAAAATAAAATAAAAATTTAAGGGCTCCCATACAACAAACGTGAATTTTTTGCCGTTTTTATAGATAATGGTACCTACGGAACCTTTCGTGCGCGAGCCCGGTTCGCACTTGGCCGGTTTTTTATAATTAGTGCAGAAATTAGAACAAAACCATTAGAGTCGGTGCGATTATTATCAGCCATCAATGTCGCTTCGATTATCAAGAGCATTTTTTATATTAAGATAAAACGCAAACGCTGAACATCCGCAAACTGTCAGTACTTACTGAATAATAATAAAAGGGATGAAAACTACCGCTACCTTTTACTGCTCTACGTAGCCCTTAACATAAAGGAAAACATATACATCATAATCAGCCTATACTGTTCCCACTGCTGGCACACAGGCCTCTCTTGGTGAGAGGGAGTGGGCCTTAATCAGTGCGGGTTGGTCACATGTCTTTGAATTTTTGGTTCTAGGACATGCCGGTTTTCACACAATGTTTTACTTCAACGTTTTGAGAGCAGTGGTGATGAAATAATTGACACAAAGTAAAGCGCCTGTCTGGGTTCGAACCTACTACGACCTACAACTCGTAATTCGGGGCCACCACTGCTCACTGGTTTAAGAAAATATGCTCAGCTAAAAAAGCCCACTCGCTCGAGTAAAAAGCTCTACATCTGTCTTGTAAATTGACAATTATATTTTTCAGACACACAAATGAATTTTCACTTCACTATGTCTTTTTTATGCTAAGATAAATTAATTTTAACCTATGTTTGATTGGCGGTCTTCTCCTAAATTTTGACTGTGAAAAACCTATATAATTTCGTATTGTTTATGCGCTTAAAAAAACCGTCTAATCGTTACGTTTGAAAAACGTCAACATTCACAGCTGCTACAACTCAATGTTTTGCTGTCTATGGCCCTATGTTCTCTGTTTACTTCCACTGCTTTACACGCTCTTTCGTTCATAACAAACTGTGACGTAGGAATGTACAGTATGTTGTCTAAGTATGAATAGCTAGGTACTAGGTAGTTAGGTGTTCGTTAGTGTCGGATGTGGAATGGCGAGTGCCGTACAATCGTGGGTATAGTAACAGGAGCAACATGTGCCTCACTTGTTACCTTGTTACGTAATGCTGTTTGTTTCACTATAATAGGTCACTTTGCAATGTGATTTTTAGGTCATTTTTGATCATAGGTTAAACTATGTTATGTTCTTTTTTGAAACAGTTTTTTTTTTGCTGTGGCTTTTTCTTGTGTTTTTTTGCACTTTACTGCGAGGTGTCGGTGATATGCATTGACAGCTTGGGAGACGCCTCAAGTCCCAAGTGTGATGGGATGTTGTTGTTAATGAACTAACTTACACTGTATTTTTTATGACGTAGGTATGTTGTTGTACACATGTTCATATTGTTTACACACAGTTTTTTGTTGCTATTGCAGTTTCTTATTAAGTACGTAATTGTTGCGGTTACTTGATTATAGTGCGCATACAACTATTCATATCCATTGCAAGGCACCGATAGCATAATTATATATACGTAATTCGTAATTTTTGTTAGTTTCCTACTACGTTTTACATGTCTATGAAGCTGTCCACTGAACCATCAAGTTTCATTTTTTCAAGCATATAGGTAATAATGTAGTTAGAACGGATGTGAAGTATTTGTCAAAAAGAAAAAACAATGAATTTGCTTACCAAAACAGAGATGTAGGAACAAAATATAAAATTCAGTTTTCAGTCAAAAGTTCCAAATATGAGCATGTTTTTGTGAAGTCTAGAGCAGAAATGATGAACGTCACAAAAAGTAGTGAAAACTCGCGTCAAATAACACTTTCGAGAAACATTTCACGACACTTCCGGTTTTGATCGTCCGCATAGGGGGAAATGTGTTTCCGGGGTTCACAAGGAGTCTAGTGCCGAGTGGTCGGGAGGCTGTGCGCACTGTTTGTTATGGTCGTGTGAGGCGCGGGGCGAGAGGCGGCGAGGCGGCGAGGCGTGTGCTCGGACAGAGGCGACGCGGGATTATGAAGTTCGGAGCCTCGCGACTACAGTTTTGCACCTCCTGGCGACCACCGCCCCACTCTCATATTGTTTGTGATAATTAACTTATTTTAAGGTTGCAATAGTTTAGTTCCGTGAGCTATTAAGTAACTGATTATTGGTGTCTCGCAAATAGGAAAAGCGTTTTGATTCAAGGTGTCATCTTTGCGTCATGTGCCTTCAGGAAATAGTTAAGATAATTTCTTAATAGTCAGATACCTATTAGCTATTCATTTGTAAACGTAACTCCATATTGTAGTTGTTTATAATATTTGAAATAATAGTATGTAAAATAATTTCATGGCCAGACGGGTAACGTTTATCCACCAATTAGTTATGAATTTTAAAACTATTGGTTATGGCTCAACGTTTAAAGGAGTTGCATAATTCTTAATTATAAAATTATTATTTTTTTAATTTTATTTATAAAACACAACTTTACCCGCGGCTTGGCCCGCGTGGAGGTCGGAAGTTATCCCATGGGGACGTACTTTTTTTTAGTGTAATAATATACATTGTTTTAATATAATTCAGCCAATTTACATAAAACCTTATTAGTTATATTATACACCTGAACCTTCCTCATGAAGTCATGAATCACTAAGTCCTTTGGTGAAAACCGTATGAAAATCCATTGGGCAGTTTTTGAATTTATCGTATCGGACATCCGTGGCGGGGGACTTTGTTTTATAAAACCTATATAGTGCTCTAACCTGTTTTTAACTCAAAATCAAATAATAATTATGACGTAGGTAAACACGAATAGTTCGACTGTCATTGACATATTGCGTTAAGAATAATAATTGATTAATTATGCAGAATATACTAAACATATACATATTATACTTCATTTGATACTACATAGTAGCCATTACTACGTAATTCTTTAATTCACAAAAGAGAAAAACAATGTATTTTATTATACCATGTAAGATAATCTCAGATCAACGACCGTATCCCAGATTAATATTTATGAACATGTGTATGTAATATTTTATTTCAAACATGATATTCATACATTCAATAAGACGTTAATAATAAATAATTTAATCTAAGTAGGCATCCACACTCATACCGAATTTGTGGAATTTTTAAAGAAATAACGATATTCCGATATTAATATCGGAATTCCGATATTGAGATCTAATATCGGAAATCAATATCGGAATTGAAAACCATCCGATATTACATGCCCTAGTAGGCACCTACAGCTCCAAAAAAAAACAGTCAAGAAAAGGGTTTTGTCAAAATAAACAAACACGCTGCTGTTGTTATTATGAACGTAAATATTTTGCTACTCTAAAAAACTCTAAGTCGGTACCTACCTAAGAAAACTTTACGTACTTAAGTTTTTTGTCAAGAAGTAGATTCGGAAGACAAAAATATTTTGACATAGGTTCAGCCACATATTCTGCTCTTATGCTCTTATCTGCTCTTATTAGGAATTTCAGTGCTAGGATCAAAAATATACTTTATTAGCTTCCACCCGCGGCTTTGCCCGCGTGGTATGTCGATACAAAGTACCCTATGTCCTTCCCCGGGATGCCATCTATCTCCTTGCCAAATTTTGTCGAAATCCGTTCAGTGGTTTAGGCGTGAAAAGGTAACATACAGACAGACAGACAGACAGAGTTACTTTCGAATTTATAATATTAGTATGGATTATACCGAGTACTTGTCAAGTTCAAAAAATATAGGTAAGTTAGATAATTGCATTGATGCCTGGCGCTACGCCTAGTCTCTGTGTTTTTTCAAATCGACTCTACTTTCTTGGTCAGTTATATGTTACTAGCTTCCGCCAGCGGCTTCGCCCGCGTGGTATGTCGATAAAAAGTAGCCTATCTCCTTCCCCGGGATGCCATCTATCTCCTTGCCAAATTTTATCGAAATCCGTTCAGTGGTTTAGGCGTGAAAAGGTAACATACAGACAGACAGACCGACAGACAGACAGACAGAGTTACTTTTGAATTTATAATATTAGTATGGATATCGAAGTTTGTACGGACGTTAGACATTATTTTTGCCGATTTGAAATCCCATCGGGCGCACGGCCTGGATTTTATAATTGTATCATTCAGGAAGTTAGGCGTCCTGTCTGCTGTATGTTTCAGGACTTGTGCATTGAACATGATTTCGAATCATTTTAGTTTACTGATACACTTGTCAATAAATCATCTGCCTAACCCTTAGGGGGAACAGACGTGTTGTTATGCCTTAAGGCTTGTGCAGACTGGCGCGATATCTCGGGCGCGACAAGGTTCGCGATGCCTGTACGTGTTTTTTTTCACAATACGTTGGTGGAGAGAATAATTAGGACGCATTTCACGACTGTGCTAGTGCTAGGTTCTAAATATTATATTTACTAACGTAATATTACCAAGTTCGTTGTAAGGTCAATGCTTTACAAACACGTTATTGATCTAAGTTTTCCGAAACCGCAGATGATTCTTAAGTTCAGGACTGTATAAAACGGGTGAAGCACTGGCGGGTCACGGGCATTTAGAATATGATTAGTATCAGGGCCGGATTTAAAGGTGTGGAGGCCCTTGGACAACCAAGAAGTGGAGGCCCCTCAAATATTATGGAAAAGACGAAAAAATAATAATTAATTCGGCTATCGGTATCAAAGTAATTCAACGTATCATTTTTAAGACCACCAACCCAGGACATGAAAAGAAAATTAAACAAGGTTCCTTGTGAATTAATATTGTTTTTTATTTAAAAAAATCATATTGTGGAGGCCCCTATTTTGTAGAGGACCGGGGCCATGGCCCCTGTTGCCCCGCCTTAAATCCGGCCCTGATTAGTATTTGACTAGCCCCGCCCGCACTCGCTTCAAGGAAGCGCTTCCAAGTTCCACTAATAGTTATGTTTGCGCTAATAGTTCTAACTAAATAAAGTCTTGAAAGGCCATATGTCGTATGTAAGTAGTGTGGTTTCAATTTAAACTGTAGGTTTTTATTAGCAACTGTCAAATAATAATTTATGGCGTTTTGACGGTAAACGGTAAATTACTCATTACAATAACATACTATGTAGTAAGCTTGGAGTTTCCTTGCGTGATCGAATCAGAAAAGCAGAGGAACCAAGGAGGAGGAGAACCAAGGTAACCAACATAGCACGACAAATTGCCAAACTTATGTGGCAATTAGGGCACATTGCTCGTATAACAGATGGGAGATGGCCGATGGGGCCGAAAGGTTCTGGGGTGACGACCATGTACCGGAAGACGTAGGCGTAGTGTCTCCCTCCCACAAGGTTGACCGATGATCTTGTTAAGGTCGCAGGAATCCGCTGGCTGCGAGAAGCACAGAACCGATCGAAGTGGGGGATCGATCGCTTGTGGGATGTCTATGTCCAGCAGTGGACGTCTTTCGGATGAAATGTTTTGCGAAGAATACACACAATCCATGTAGGTATATTTATGTCTTTCGAAAACAGTTTTTTTGTATCGAGAACAATAATCCATCATGAACCTTACTGAAAGTTCCCTTAGCTGTCCCCAAACCTTTGCTCGCATAGACTAGTTCGGGGGCACATAATAAAATCTAGGTAAATGCAAATCAAGAAGGTAAACCTCCCATTGAAGGTATTAAAGATCTCATTGGTAATTTTGTACGTCGTAATTCTTTTACTACAGTGACAAGTGTGACAACTGAATAAAATGATTTACTCGATTAACTAAAACGATTGACAGTTTAAATGATCTCAATATTACCTAATCAACCTTGCAAACATCGTAATTAATTGACAGAAGGTAATAAATAATGGATGGCTTAAAGGAAACTTAATCAACAGTTTAGTATTGAAGTGTTTTACCATTGATTTATAGGAATAGCTAGCTGCACCCCGCGGTTTCACCCACAATTCTCGATCCTGTAGGAATATCGGGGTAAAAAGTATCCTGTGTCCTAACCCAGATCATGGTCTACCCCTGCGCCAAATTTCATCCAAATCCGGTCAGCCGTTTAAGCGTGAAAGCATAACAAACAAACTCACGTTCGCATTATAATATTAGTTAGGATTGTTACACAATTGCCTTTCAGTCTAAGCTGTGTTATTGAGATTAATAGGTAACAGATAAGCCATTAAATATAACTGTCCCAGCTTTTGTCACGCTATGGCGTTAATTGACACGACAAAGATTTTCTGGTTATGTTCAATTGACCTTTTGATTTGTTAATTAGACATTAGCCTTATTTAAACTCATTACTTAGGATCTATTTCCATAATAATCGCGACAATACTTTTATTGAAGAGATTGTAGTTAACTTTTAAGTTTAGGAATCCGAGGAATGCGTGATTAGAATTTGTACTTCATTAGGTACCGTCATTTTTGTATAAAGTAAGGGTACCTATTATAATTTTAACACCCTGTATCATGTTATTATTTACTGGTTTAACTATTAAGCATGCGGTTTTAGGGTCCATTCCTAGGTCGGGCAAAGCGTTATTGATTCGGGGAATACAGATGTTAGTTATGTTATGTTACATAAACATCAAAAAAATTAAATACGTGGAATGTTTCCCATTATCTAAGTAAGATGGTGGCATGATCTCATAGAAATAAGAAACATTAAATCCTAACCGCAGAGTTTATTAGCACACTTTGTCGATGTTAGTCGTACATGTGAAGAAAAAAGTGAATTAGATTGGGTAATGCAACTCGGAACGTCGACTAACGAAAAATACAAAGAATGTCACATTATCGATATTATTTATTACGACTTTATTTTGTTAACAATCAATTAATACAAAAAAATAATTAAATGTGAGTGTAGTTACCCATGTAGGTACTCTGCCTAACTCTTTGGGTAATGATGTTATGTTAGTTTTTTTGTATTAATAATAAAATAAGCATTCAAATAAAAAATAAAAATTTCACTGTCTCTTAAACTAGAACCTCCTAGTTTAGTATAAAACTTACCAATACCTGTGCCTATACACAGAATTCATTATATGAGTTTGTGAATGTAAATGTTTGTAATGCTTATAATTACTTACATTATTTTAAACGATTAATTATACCTACCATTGTTTTAGTTAGTAATTGTTTTAAAGATGATGAAGTATCAACAATTAATTAAATAACTAATAATAGCTGTCGGTATGTACTATAGTTTATAGACGTTGTAAATATTGTTAATAAATTAATTAGCTAATAAAGCATTTAAAAAAAGAGTACGGTTTAAAGATCGAATTAATAGAGCGTCGTCATATTTTTGTTAAAAAATATAATAGGTGCGTATTATGATAAGAAGGAGGTTTTCTCGTCTATACAAAAGTAGTTATTTATTTTGTGTACATTCACATAAATATATAAGTACTTACCTAATTAAATAAATGAATAAATAAAAGCAAACACTTTATTTCAACTTGTGTGCTCGTATATCTATTTTTGCGATGAAAAAAACGTAGCCACTAGAAGTATATTTACTATTTATATAAATAGTTTTGTTTGTCGAGCCTATCGACTGGTGCTTCCCCTTAACCCTAAAGTATTGACTCAAATTAAAAAAAAAAGTCAGCAAAAGATATCTGGCATTTTTTATAACTACGAATTTACATAAACAAATTCATTTTAATTCCACTTCTTTATTTTTATTTTCTCAAGTTATTCAACTTAATAACAATTATATATTTTCTAAATGCAAATGCTTTTTCCTACATACATATAGGTATCAACGATCGCCTGCTTCCTCTTTTGTTGAATGTGTAATCGAAGCTAATTTTACGCCAAGTTTCAGTTCACAAATACCACATGGTTAATAAAAATGAAAGTTAATATATATATATATTATTATTAATTAAAAAATTAATAATGATTAATTTAGGAAAAAATCCAATAAAAGGTGGTAATCCTAACCTAAAGAAAGAAAATTAATTAATAAATTAATTTTAATAAAAAAACAATATTATTAATAAATAACTGATTAATAAAATATATATTTAAAATATAAAATAAAGAGCATATAATTCTAAATATAAAAGTAGTAAATAACCCTTACAGTACTTGGATTGTCAAGAAGTCGGTCAGATACCCATTTCAAAACGTAGTAGGTTCCCATGGAGAAGAACGGGCAAGAAACTCCATGAATACTCTTTTAATTCGAAATATTGTCTCTTAACGTTCCTGATCAATCAAGCAAGGGGCGAGCTAATCGTATCTTGCCGGTCAGTTTCCACTAGCGTATCAACTGTAACAAGCCCCTATCGATCAAGCTCGACCTCGCATGTCCCGCACGTGCTCGAGAACACGTCGGGAATGGTCCAGGAAGGCCACAACGTGCTCCTAACCACGTCGGGAACGGCCCAGCAAGGTGAAGGCTATCGCTGTTATGCTATTAAGTAACCAACTATTACGTGACTCGATGACATAAGCTGGAGTTTAGAATTTTAGGAACAACCGGCACCCGGCAGTTTGAAAACTGGGAAGCGGTGAAGGGTTGACGTTTTGGGAACTGTGTCTTTATCATTTTTGAGGTTTGAAAAGTGTTGATTCTCTTCTCAAGAGATTGTTTACTGATCCCAATTCATGATCTCTTCTACTGGCCTTCTACTGATCTTGGTCGCTGTATCAACCACCCCAGCCTTTTCCCAACTATATTGGGGTCGGCTTCGAGTCTAACCGGATGCAGCTGAATACCAGTATTTTACATGGACTGACTGTCTATCTGCTGTGTTATATTAATTTAATGTAATACAATAATAATTACATAAAATGTTTGTTTCGCAAATAAGAATACGCCTTCTGTTATACTCCACAACCAATAAACGTGTTTAATTGTCTCTCATTCGTTACTAGAAATTCTGCTAATCCTAACTTTTAATTATTATTTCATTCCATCGGAAGAAGTTCTAACGATTCATTTTATCGACTTCTGCTTTTATTATGAAGGCACCTTTTTCTATTTCTCCGCAGTTGAGTTGGGAACTCAGTCAAAGCTCGACTTCGTTTTCTTTAATAAAACTTTGCCCGCGCCGGAGCTCCGAGTAAGCCAGAGAAAATACAGAAGGACGGTGTAAATCATAACTATTGAGAAATACCTACGTAACCATATTACTTGATTTATTACTCAATCTGCCTTTTCACAACTATGTTGGGGTCGACTTCCAGTCTAACCGGATGCAGTTGAATACATTTTACATGGAGCGACTGCCTATCTGAACTCCACAACCCAGTAACCGGATGCAGCTGAATACCAGTATTTTACATGGAGCGACTGCCTATCTGAACCCAGTAACTGGGTAATACGATACCCTTTGGTAAGACTGGTTGTCAGACTTTCGGGCTTCTGACGACCCTTAACGACTGTCAATGATCCACGAATGACGGCCGGGACCAACGGCTTAACGTGCTTTCCGAGGCACGTCCGATCTTAGTCGCTGTACCTATATCAAATGGATATACAGCGACCAAGTTCAGATAGTCATCAAGTCATTTATGGTCGGTTTTACCTTTTATTTTGTTCTCGGACTATCCAGAATGAGAATATAATATAGATACTAATCTATATAAGTATACACAAGAAAATTGTTATAGATAAAGTTAAGGATAATCATTACTTAAGTCATTTTTGACCCGCGGGGTAATAGCGTAACACACATAAAACGACAATTGACCTCAATGGGTTTCATTTTAACAATTCACACACGTTCATTGCGTTGTTGAGCAGACCTGTTCCTAGAATGAAAATGGAACGATATGGGCGAAGTTACTATCCTATGTGTATTAAAATTTATAACAAGACTAGCTTCCACCCGCGGCTTCGCCCGCGTGGTATGTCGATAAAAAGTACCCTATGTCCTTCCCCAGGGTGCCATCTATCTCCTTGCCAAATTTTGTCGAAATCCGTTCTGTGGTTTAGGCGTGAAAAGGTAACATACACACAGAAGACAGACAGACAGACAGACAGAGTTACTTTCGAATTTATAATATTAGTATGGATTCCTAACCAAATTAAAGAACTTCCAATGGTCCGCTTCAGAAGGGCTTTACGCAGCTGGTTAATTGAGAATTCCTTCTACACCATAAAATAATTCCTTCAATTTAAATTTAAATAATCTAATTGTATACCAAAAATTTGCATGTCATTATGATAAGAATAAATATTTTTAAGCTACTAATAAATTACCATTGTAAGAACTTTGTAACCATATTTATCTGCAAATAAATCTTTGACGTTGACGATTTTTTCAAACCTAGGAAGCAATAGTTTAGCAATATCCTTCAAAACAATATCCTTCAAAACAATATCCTTCAAAACAATATCCTTCAAAACAATATCCTTCAAAACAATATCCTTCAAAACAATATCCTTCAAAACAATATCCTTCAAAACAATATCCTTCAAAACAATATCCTTCAAAACAATATCCTTCAAAACAATATCCTTCAAAACAATATCCTTCAAAACAATATCCTTCAAAACAATATCCTTCAAAACAATATCCTTCAAAACACTTGGATTGTGATTGAAAGTGTGTTACGCAATAAGCTATCCTTACGTATCCGAGTCAGTACAACCGTTTTGTTTGTCATCACCCACAGTTTTTGTGGTAATTACAATGGATCCACGCCACTGTATTTATGTTAATTGACACGTTTAAGTGCCACTGCGTTCTGCCTTATTGTTTAAAAGAATTTTATTAGTTGGTACTTGGAACCTTTGTTTTGTAAGTTTGTAGACACGGCTTACATGACACGAGTCTTATGTCTTATGTGTGTGATGTTAGTCTTATGTGTACTACAAACTAGACACGTGGAATAAAAAAGGTAGATAGGTATTTTCTGTACCTAAGTTTGTAACTCCGACATGAGATTTTTTGTTTACCTACTGAGGGCCTCGTTAGTCGAGGGGTCGCAAGTGCTACTGCTGAACATGAGGTCCTGGGTTCGATTGCCAGGTCGGGCAAAGTGTTATTAGGTTTTTCCATCTGGATTTTCCCAGTAACAGCCCGGATTCTGGATTAGTACCCGGTTGATGGCAATAGGCCTGCTCCCAAATACATCGGACATAACTGGCGCAATGTGCATGTACCTATGTACACCTCTACCTAACCGTTCGGTAAAAGGATATAATTATTATATATGTATATCCATACGTATAAAATACATATACAGTATGCAAGGGTAAACACCGTTGTCACTCAAACCATGGGTAGTTGACTTCAATATAAAAATAAATGACCCAGTAACAATAAAAAAAAAACCTTATTTTCATTAAAACTTAAAAGATTTTAAAAAGTAAATATCCGTCACTCTCCTGATACTCATGGATACGCGCTCGAGAGAGCTGCGAAACAGCTGACGGCCGATTATGTAACGCGACGCGCGCCCCGCCCGCCCCGCCTACCGCCGCCCGCCGTGTTGAGACGCAAGTACGTTGCCCTTGCGTATAGGGTGAAATATTCTTGTGAAAAAACGTAGATTTTCTTTAAAAAAAAAAAGTTTTCCATTGACTTTACGTTCTATAAATGAAACCATACCACTGGTTTCAAGGATCACGGTGTTTACACTAACACCCTGTATAATATTGCTTTTATTAACAGGGATCTTTACTTCCGTCATATTTACCTACTTACATATTTCTAATTTTACCGTAGTAAGAGTGAGATAATCTAAACTACATTATTAAAGATAATAAATTATCATTAGTTTAATAACATACGCCTCGTGCTCCTTCGTTTACTTAATCATGAGCAACGTTAATATGTCGAACAAACAACATTCCAATACATTATCGTGGGTTTTATTGTACTTCTAATGTTCTTGGGAACTACCAATAAAATGGACTTCCTTAGCATGCATGTAAAAATAATGACTTGTTTTAGTGCGTGTTTTGTTTCAGCTGTCTCGTTTTATCTGCGAAAATTGGCCGCGAAGAGCTTTCGTAGAGCTCGCGTAGCACTCGCGTAGTGCTCACGTAGTATACGCGTAGAGCTCAAGTAGCGCTCGCGTAGCTTTAAAAAAATATTAAGTTGAGATGTATTGTATCATATATGAACAATAATATTGTGGGACGTACTGAATGTTTGAGTCTCGATGTCAAACTTGACATTGCTTCGGTGCCGCGGTGGGTAAATATCAGTGTCAGCTTAGTATTATTAAGTACTTATGTCTTTTTAACAGTACTTATTGAATATTTAATATTTTTTAGACAAAGCAAGATAAGCCTGAAAATGCCACAGTATAATAATATTTTTTTTAAAGCTATGCGAGCACTACGTGAGCTCTACGCGAGTGCTACGCGAGTGCTACACGAGTGCTACGCGAGCTCATTAAATCACATGAGATATGACTACTTGCGTATCTAATTCTAAAATATTTAACTAGAAAGCTGTTTAGGAACTACACTTTCTCTGCCAAGAGACAGATAAGATAAATTTTGGGTCACTTTAATAGGTAGTAAGGTGACAATTTCAAATAATGATTGATTCATAAAACGAGTATGCAAATTTGAGGATAGTATTTGCATGTCTAGCTTACTGGCGCCGGCGCCAATTGACAAGAACGTACCGAATAAACTAATAACTCCATTTGAAAGATACAAGATGCATGTCAGAAATAGCTAAGTATAAGGAAATTTTTAATATATACATATATTTTAAACTTTTATACTTTATTAATAATATAATAGTCCTAACTAATATTATAAATGCAAAAGTGAGTTTGTTTGTTTGTTACGCTTTCACGCTAAAACGGCTGAACGAATTTGGATGAAATTTTGCACAGGGCTAGACCATGATCTGGAATAGGACATAGGATATTTTTTATCCCGATATTCCCACGGGATCGAGACTTACGCGGGTGAAACCGCGGGGCGCAGCTAGTAATATATTTTTATCAAAATATTTAAAAATGTAAATAATATGTACCTATTCAAAATAAAATAAAGGATTAAAAGTAAGTATTATAAAGAGGTATAAGTTTATAGGTGGGGGTAATCTTCGAAACTATTGATCCGATTCCGAAAACTCTTTTACTAATGGGAAGCTACAGTATTACCGAGTGTCATCCGTACTAATATACTAACTAGGTGCGCCCCGCGGTTTCACCCGCATAAGTCTCGATCCCGTGGGAATATCGGGATAAACAGTATCCTATGTGTTAATCCAGGTTATAAACTATCTGTTTGCCAAATTTAATCCAAATCCATTCAGTAGTTTTTACGTGAAAGAGTAACAAACATCCATCCATCCATTAGTAGAGTATATTATAAATTCGAAAGTAACCTGTCACGCCTAAGCCACTGAACCAACATTTGGGAAGGAGATAGATGGTACCCTGGGACCTTTCCCAGGGTACCACCTAGGGTATGTCCTTACATAGGCATTAATGCCAGACAGCATCTGTCTGGTATTAATGCTGAAATGGACCTTTTTGGCACAGCCTTGTGAGGCTTAGCTATTGTTGTTAAAACATTGTTTTCACTTTCTTATTTATATTTTGTGTCTCGCGTTCTATATTCAAATAAACGTTATTTCCTTGTTTAAATTAGGTAATGAGTGGCAAAGACTCTACATTTTGCTCTATGCTGATCCAAAGCCAAATAATTGTTGCGGAATAGGGAATATGCATGTGATTCAAATATGGGTCAAATATTTTTTTTTATAAACTATGTTACTTCAGAATTATGCCTTCATCAATATTTTTGAATAAAATTTCTTTTGGAGCGAGAATTTTTTTTTTTAAAGTACCAAATAACTGTGGGTAATTCAAATACTTGAAAAGGCTAAGAGCGGATGTGACGTAACAATCCGGGATAGCAATCAAAATGTCAGTGTCAAGTCAATGTCAAACGTTCATAGAAAAAGGCTTGTTTGACGTTGACTTGACAGTTGCTTGTCTGTTTTCACGGAGTGTGACGTCACCACACCAAGCGCGCCAACTGGAGGGCGTTTAAATTGGTTGGATATTTTTAAACATTTTTTTAACTACTTTAAATTGCTTTTTTGCCGTCGATTTTTTTTTAACTATTATTTGACGCTAAAAACTATCGAATAAAAAAAATACATGCATATTCCCTATTGCGTTACTTAATCGTTTTGAAATATTGTCATAGCAGTGTTAAATCGTTACCTATATACAGGTTGTAAGGGTAAACAGTCTTGTCATTCAAACCATGGGTAGTTGACTTAAATATAAAAATAAATGGCCGAACACAACAAAAAAAAAACGTCATTTTCATTAAAAGATTTTAAAAAGTTTCTATCCGACACCGTGCTCTCTAGCGAAACAGCTGACTGACTGAGGGAGGGGTCGTGCTCGCGGCCGGACAGGTCACATCCCGCACCCCCCGCCCGTGTTGAGACGCAAGTTCGTTGCCCTAGCGCATAGGACAACGAACTTGCGTCTCTTGTGGTAAAATGTAGAATTAAAAAAAAGAAAAAAAAAGTTGTAATTTTCCATTGATTTTACGTTCTATAAATGAAACCAAACCACTGGTTGCAAGGATAACGGTGTTTACCCTAACACCCTGTATTTAGCACTTTTATTCAATTAAAATAGCTCTTTTCATCGATGTTTTAAAATCTTTGACGTCTCCCCGCTCATTGTACTACATACCAAGTAAATAGGTAGGTACTAGCTAAAACATTTTTAATTATATTTTACACAACATCACGCCTGTATTCCCCGAAGAGTAAGGCTCAGGTACATTAGACTGTACACCCACATTTCTCCAGTTATGTTGAAGTCCCATGTAACAGGGGGCGAGCCTATTGCCATCAACCGGGCACAAATCCAGACTCCGGGCTGCTACTGAGAAATTCCCAATCGAAAACCGCAATAACACTTTGTCCGACCTGGGAATCGAATCCAGAACCTCATGCTCAGTAATAGCGCTTGCGACCATTACACCAACGAGTTCGTCAAAGGTAATTACAATGGCACTAATTTCCTGGTTTTTTATGTGTCGATTATTAAAACAAGGATATTATTATGCTGTTATGATCTGTAAGATGTCTTTCAATACCATACCAGAAGTAAAAGGTACCAACAAGTCATGTCTTTGCTAATTTCATAAGAACATAATTCCGTTCCATTTTTTATTTACTTGACCATTTATTAATTATCGTGCAACTGGGCTATACAACCATAAAGGCTCGCGCACATATGGGCTGGCCACACCGGGCCGCAGCGCAACCTGCGCAACGCACTGACGGATCGCTCGGCAGGCGTATTTTTGCAGACGCTATTATGCGATGCGTTGCGGCCCGCGTGTAGTGTGCGATGGTTAATACAAAATGTACAACACAGGCAACACAGGCGTGCGTTGCGTTATGTAACACACTTATACACTTACAGTATCAATGGCTTTCATTTTGACAGTTTAACAACATTCATTCATTGTGTTATTTACTTTGTTGAGCAGACAATTTTTTTGAACATATGAAGCAATTTTCAAAATCATAGTGTTTTACGCAATTAGGGTGATACAGTTCAAATTCTAATTCGAAATTTGAATGTATGAAACAATGATTGCGCTGCGTTCCGCCGCACGACACGGCTATAATGTGCGCTTAGCTTTACACAGCTATTAGTAAGTTATTGCTACATAATACGCAGGGATGTAATAGTCTCGCCTATTGTTCTAAATGGAACAATTTTCTTATATTCATTGCGATCAGTCGATAGCATTGCGAATGCTTAGCTTGTTATTATGAATAACATTTTACGATGATTCATAAGGTTTTCATATTGATTCTGCTAAAGTGACCGTTTTAAGCCCCCTGTTTACTAAATTCTTAATATATGAAAGCATCATAAAACATTTTTTTATTTTTTTATTTATGTCTGTAATATATAATATTAAAATACAGGGTGTTAGGGTAAACACCGTTATCCTTGCAACCAGTGGTTTGGTTTCATTTATAGAACGTAAAATCAATGGAAAATTACAACTTTTTTTTTAAGTTTTTTTAGATCTAAATTTTACCACAAGAGACGCAAGTTCGTTGCCCTATGCACTAGGGCGTCAAAAGATGCGTCTCAACATGGGCGGGGGGTACGGGATGTGACCTGACTGGCAGCGAGGGCGATCCCTCCCTTAGTCAGTCAGCTGTTTCGCTAACAAGCACGGTGTCAGATAGAAACTTTTTAAAATCTTTTAATGAAAATAACGTTTTTTTTTGTTGTGTTCGGTCATTTATTTTTATATTTAAGTCAACTACCCATGGTTTGAATGACAAGAGTGTTTACCCTTACATCCTGTATAATAACAGGCTGAGATAGATTATTTAAGTCCACGCGGACGAAGTCGCGGGCACAGCTAGTATTAAAATAATACTGCTGTAAGCGGTGGTGGTAGGCCCGCTGAACCTTGTCAATGCGATTTAACACTTTAATCGTTTTTATGCTTCACTTTTTAACCTTACGGGTAGTTAGCAATAACTTGACTGGTCGGCCTTACACCCTAAGTACATGTTTTTGTTTTTATTTTTAGCAACAGGGAAATGTTACACTCGTAACATTCATCTTATTCATTTCGAAAATAATGTATGAATGTGTCAATTATTTTGAGGAAATAATTATGATTTTTGATAATATACCGTATGAAGGGCGTTCCCGTTATCTCGCAATAGTATGGAGTTCATACATGCAAAAAAAATAAAATAAAATAAACTTTTTTTTATAGAAACAAAAATACTTACAAATCTTTTCTCTTTATAATAATATTTAGTGTAGATGATTTTCGGCGTCAGATATTACAAACTTTATGACTCATGCATAAAATATTCGAGTTACCTACCTATTTACAGAAAGGTCAAAATACACAGTGGTAGTTTTTTACAGGTGAACAAAAATAGAAAATACACAGTGGTAGTTTTTTACAGGTGAACCAAAATAGAAAATACACAGTGGTAGTTTTTTACAGGTGAACAAAAATAGAAATAAGTTAGTAACTATTTTTTGCACAATATACACTCATTTATGTGTCAGTAACACCGTATCCAAGTGAGACAGCCGCAGATAATAATTATTTATGAAAAACTATTTCTAAAGACTTGGTTTCAGTTTGAATGGACCAATAATGAGTTGCTTGACATAGCCGATGTTTCGTCAATATTGCATAGTTCTCGCCACAGTACAGTATTCGTCATACGTAGTGTACACACGGCTACACGTCAAGCTATACATTTCCAGTTTATGCTGATCTCGCATTGTATAGGAAATACAATACATTGTATAGGATTTCCGTAAAATGCGAGGTCAGCTTATACTGGAAATGTATAGCATAATGTGTAGCCGTGTGTACTATGTTCTCGCTAATAATGCTCTAAATAAAGTTAGCTCCATATAATATAAATTCTAGGTTTATGATTTATTAGAAACGATAGAGTGATCCTCCCTTCGCACACACTTCGCGCTTCCCACGGTTTTCACGACTTGACAAAACATAGAGATTTCTTTTAGCAATTTTAATAATATTTTATATACACTTTTAGTAAACCTTCCAGAATAAATTTTCTAGATAGATGTAAAAGCACAACGCGGTCATACCTACAGACAGACACGAAAAGCGACTTCGTTTTATATGAAGAAACATCACAATACTAGGGACTAAGAAGTGAAGACAGATGATTTTTCGGAGCTCAACCCCCGAGTACAACGGATTTTGGCATACGAACGATGACGCGGGCAATGACTAATTTTAGTGAGGTACTAAAAACATCGATTATCATATTTTTGTGTCGTCAGTGGAAACGAGAATATTGACTCAGCGATGTATGTCGCAGTGATTTATCATTGTTTACCCTGATTCTCCTGTTTGAGCTCAAGATTGTTGATCAGAGATAGCGCGCAGGATGCTGTCGTCTGTCAGCTACCGAACTGCCACTTCAAGATGAATCAACATGAGATAAACGGGCGAAAATAGATGAAGTTCACAGAAATACGGCTAAACAATTAACTAATAGAAATATACATTGTTTACCACTTTATCAGTCCTTTCAATTTGATCTTGAGCGATTCTTGAAACGTGTTAGCATTTGATAAGTAGGTACTTATGTTTTTTACACGTTACAAGTTTTAATTAGTAGTTTTCGTCATGGGAATTGAACATACTTTTTGAAAACTTGAAGATTAATTTGTTTTGACGGTGCACTTGTCAATAAAAAAGGACTAAAATAGGCTATAGATCTTTGCAAAAATAATATGCTCGTAGATAAACTGCGTCTCGAGACGGTTTCAGAATCAGGTCATTCAGCATTGTTAGAACTGTTGGTTTAGTTGTTCTCGTAGTAAATGCGTGTAATAACCTGTTAAGGAACACTTTACACCTCCGCAAAGGACGGGTTAACTTGTTAAAATTTACTCATTGCAAATATGCGTCATTTTTTATGAATCTCACAAAAAATTGATATCGTGGTATAGTCTTGTTATTTTTGAAATCTCTATCGTCGTATTAGTTTAATAATGAATGATAATAAATAACACAAAGTAAACCGAAGATGATTTATCTTGTTTCGAGAAGGAAATATAAGTTCCTGTGCTACATTCATCTCACTAAGTAAATAATGATGGATAATATAGAATGATCACTTGTTGAAATAGGACACACTGGCTACTCGTAACTGTACATACGTGCTCTCACAAACGTAGGGCATCAAAGTATCACATTGTAAAAGAATTGAGGAAAACATGCATCGAAAATAAAGATTTTCACTTAATTACCACAGAAGGGAAAATTTTAGAACGTTTTTTATAATGTGTATGACGAAGATACGACACGAACCGTTGACACGTTTGTGTAAAATTTGGCGTCTGACTAAGTCGATGCTAATGGTCGAGCAGAGGTCTGTGTGAGGATCGTGAGGAGGCAATTATCATGGTTCACTTACCGGTCGGTCTGTAGTACCTCTCCTGCTGCTTCGTGAGGTGAAGGTGTTCCGCCACTGAGGTGGCTATGAACAAATACTTGGATGAAGGATGAAAATGGTGAACTTAGGGCTAGAGTGGTCTTCTCAGAGAACACTCTCGAAGGAGTGTGAGGCCACACGTCGGTATCTCCTCTATATATCGAGCGACAGGCCTCGAGCAATCAACATCGACGATCCTAAGGCAAATACTATACGCAAAACACCTAAATACTATTTGTATAAAGATTTGTTACGTCGACGTTCAGTGAAAAGTTTCTAAGCCGTAGTTTACCGGGGATTTGATGAAAACTTGTTGAAGTACAGCGACGCGCCATGTTTATTCAGGTCCATATGGGGCACAGAGACCAGGCACGGAGTCTTGACATTTGCTCGAAATGCTCGGAGCATTAATTGCATATTAGTCAATTAATTAATAGTTACTTCGGTTAATTAAATTGCTCAGGTCTACAGATAACTTGATTATTAATAATGATTATCGTCAACTTGTCGATGATAGTTTTTTTTCAATCCTTTGAATCTGTAAATACTTATAATTAGCTAATTAGCTAACGAGAGGTGCTATAAAAGTTGCTACTCAAAAGTCAGTAGCTATGCCTTCTAATTTCCTCAATTTGGAAGAAGTAATACTTATGAGAAATCGAGAAAATCGATAGACCGCACTAAATTAAACACGTCAAGCTATTTGGCACCTTCAGAAATAAATAGCTAAATAAACATGGAGTTTCCCATGTGCACAAAATGTTGCAAAATGTTTTTATTTAAGGTTCTCTGCGTCTGTTAATTTATTAACACCGATACGAGGTGCGTAATGTTCGTTCTTTTTTGTTTTGTTTCGGATAAGAAACCTGTCTTGGTGAAATAAGTAATTTCTGTAATGCTTATTGAATGATGAAAAAAGAAAACCTTCAAAACCTTAGATCACGGTCAGCAAATTTTTCGTAGGTTATCCTAACTAATATACTTAATTATCCTAACTTCTAACTAATATTATAAACGCGAAAGTTTATAAGTATGGATGGATGGATGGATGGATGGATGGATGGATGTATGGATGTTTGTTACTCTTTCACGTAAAAACTACTGAATGGATTTGGATGAAATTTGGCAAACAGATAGTTTATAGCCTGGATTAACACATAGGATACTTTTTATCCCGATATTCCCACGGGATCGAGACTTACGCGGGTGAAACCGTGGAGCGCAGCTAATACTTCATATTACTACCCCAGATCGTTTGTAATTTTAAAGTTAACCTACAAAGTGATGATCACAACAACAACATTAATTAAAACTTACTCAATGGCAGTCATTGTTGGGTAAGCTGTTGAAACAATTATTAACTTGTAATTTTGCTTAATAGATCTATTATTTCAAGGGAAAACAACTTTATTCATGCGCTCGAGCAGTGGCTGCTCTTGTTTGAGATTGAGACCAGATTTTGAAAGCTAATCTAGAGTTTCAGACACTTATTGGCAAGTGAAAATGTGTATACAATAAATGTGTGTGTGTACAATGGTGTGTGTGTAATGTGTATGTGTGTGTAAAATAAGAACTTATTACATAACTTAAGATGAGCTCTCATTGTACGGCAGGAATGGTTAGACTTTAAACTAATATTGTATAGAGAAAATATTTGATTTTTTGTATGTTTCTACGTTTGTTTTGTGACGCTTTCCCGGCTAAACTGCTGAACCGACGCGCGGGCGGAAGCTACTTAATGGATATTAATGAATCTTAGTTTAAAGTAGATGACGAACCAAACCTAGCTAAGATATCAATCGATTTTGAAAACATGATGTATAATATTGTATTATATTATAATTATAATATTATATAGTAGTACCTACACATAATTTATTTCTTTTTCAATTTACATTTTATATACAATATCACATTATATTTTATGGAATTAATAATTAACAAAAAAAAACGAAAACTTAAAGTACTTACTAATAGATATAAAAACAAAGGGACCCTCAGGCGTCAAAGTATTCGTCCGCATCGCTGTCATCCGGAAATGTGCCCAGAAGACTGGCAGCATTGCCACGTTGAATGGCAATGCCAAAGAACAAGCCAGCCCTCTGGTCACGTGAAGTATCGACCAGTCGGTGAGAAATTTCCTTAAAAAGGACACGCGCACTCGGGCCCCATGACCCGAGCGTTTCGACCCCAAACGGCTCAAAACTGTAGTTGCCCACAAGGTTACAGTATTTGCGCCGCTTAAGGGTCTCAACAGCCGCAGCAGCGGCGCCAGCACAGCCCGCCGTGCTAGGAACATGGGATGGTGCAAGGGTGTCGACACACGTTGCGTCCCACACCAGAGGCCTACCCACCTTCCAAGGCAGCAACGTCATGCCATCTGGTCTCTTCCCATCGTCACGTACCAAGCCGTTTGGTTCTAATACCGCTGGTACGCCGGCGGTGACAAGGGCTCGACAAATAATATCGTTGATGCTGGCGTGCCGTGCTATGCGGCCTGCACTCCTGTAGCAGGACAGGCCATGGTGCCCGAGACTGTCGACAGCTTCGCCGCAGTGACACCGATGCGGAGCAACACAAGGTGCGCCTAAGCGGAGACATGTAGCAAGCCGAAACGATGAGTCATCCATCATAGTACCTATGGTGGATGACGGGAGCGCCTGAAGCCATAAGCCCGACTCCCATTCTCCCACAGCCAGCAGTCGGGCACGCTCAACAATATTAGGTGACGTGTTTATCAGGGTATTCCGTATTATACTGCAGAGCGGCACGTCCCACCGTCTCTGGGAGGACGGGTTGTCGGGCAAATCCATCCATCCAAACATGATTTTAAACATTACCTTTTAATCAAAGATCTAAAGAAAAAGGAATATGGAAAAGGTCTATAGTCTCGTTGCCTCCTCATGTACCGTGGTTTTGTAATACTAGGTTGAGCAGAAAAAATATAGTTGCAGCTCACAGAATGAGATCTGTGCCCTAACTACACGTTCACAAGTTACCTAGAATGTTAATTTGTCGTTAAATTCATAGCTCATCTCCATATTCATAATCAGCCTTAATGCTCCCACTGCTGGGACAAGGGCATCAGGTCATCTCTCTCTTTTGAAAAAAAGAAAATCTAATTTAAAAATTGATTGCGGTAGTAAACACGACACTTGTAAACATGTAAGACAGAATAGAGAGTCGCCGGACACTCTCAGGATTTGCTATGATTTTTTTACAAGTTGTATATTACAAAGAATTTTTTGACAAACAAAATCACGAACAAAAGTTTATGTACCTACTTGTGAACTAAAATTACTCTTGTAATATGAAATTTACACGTGTAGTTTTTTTAAGGCTTGTATATTTTGATAAACAGGGCACTGGACACATGCCGCTCAATAAATGTTTAATTTCCGACTTTTAATGAAAAAAAATGATTTACCTAATTGTGAAGTGTATGGCACACTGGAAGATGTTATGCATTTATGTTTGACGGAGTGTGTCAGAATTCAGTCTGCAAGAGAAGATCTAGTTAGCTGGAGATAAATATGTACGACTAGCTTCCGCCCGCGGCTTCGCCCGCGTGGTATATCGATAAAAAGTAGCGGTAAGTAAAAGTAGAAATCCGTTCAGTGGTTTAGGCGTGAAAGGGTAACATACAGACAGACAGAGTAACTTTCGGATTTATAATATTAGTATGGATATGGATGTTTCCATGTTGCATCATATTTTGTCAACACCTATATACTCCCGAGCTGCTTATAATTTAATTAAGTTTGTTTTGTGACGTTTTACATAATAAGGTCCGATCGCACTGGCATGTATGTACCCCTGTATGAAAGACCCTGAAAATCAATAAAGATATAAAAAAAATACCTACTTTGAATATTCAACGGGGTCGAGGTAGGTATTGTAACGCCTGAGGGGCGTCACCTGGATATGTGAGGGTGTGTGGTGGAGGTAATTTCAAAGAGGAGGAGGTTTTCCAAGGGTTTATTAATTAGAAGACACGTTTATACATATTGAGGGTCCAGCCTGATCTGAACCTCACAACACAAAAAGACACACCTGTCAATATTTAAACAACGACTGTTGGAGCGTTCGCAAGTCAAGGCTGCGGTCCTACCAGCCAGCCCAACGTGAGGTTGCATATCGCATAAAACCTCTACAGTATGTAGGCACATAATACATATAATATATTTAAAGGTATCGATGACCTTGATACCTGATGTTGTTCATTTGTTTTAGGTACCTGAAATAAATCTTCTTCGCCATAAATGTTGTCTGTCACATGACTTAGGTTTAAAAAGTGATTTTACAGAACAACACCTAACAAAATTAGCGCGAGCTATTCATAAATCAAAGAATTTGACAACAGTATTATTTTGGTGATAAAAAATCTTCATCATACTTTAAACAAATAAAATATTTGTTTAATGATTATGAACACCGTTTTAATTCTATTTAAGTAGCCCTAAATTTAAAGATAAGAGTGCGATACCAAAAAAATAAACGTAGTTTCGAAGAATGAAAACAATATCATTAAAAAAAAACAAGCGAGCCTTACAATAGTCGCTTATGATGTGTAATATCTAATATCTTGACTGAAGTATACACAAGTAAACAATATTCATCATCATCATACTGTTTACAACCACTCGGAAAATAGGTTGGTGCCATCTGACGGCCATCACTAGCACCGCGCGCACTCATTGGCCAAATCAAATAGCGCGCGCTTCCTCGGCTTCCTGTTACACACTTCCGTCCCTTTTCACGAAATCACCCCCATAAATTGAACTAATAGATTGTAGAGTACCTAAATCGGTAGGTAGTTTGTCAAAGATCTCAATGTCTATCAAAACCTAACACAGAATCCAGTTTTGTATCAAAATATTTTTTTCATTAGCCTTTGAGCATTAGAAACAATAGCAAAACGTTAATTAACATTGACAAATTAATGTTTTTTCTGAGCCTTTAATGGAAATTGCAGATTTCGTACTCAATTGACATCAATTCGTGTATAAACTCTGGCAAGAATGAAGAAATTATACGTGTTTAACACGATAACCCCTACCTACAATTAGTTCATTGTCAGAAAAGACAGTTAAAAAAACGGACAAGTGTGAGTCGGACCACGCACAGTGAAAGGTTCCGTAGTCGGGATGAATATTTACGCATGCATACACGGTTGTATTTTACCGACCATTAGCAAAGTGTTGACCAGGGTTGCAGGAAAGTCCGAAAGGGATACCGGGACCTTGGCAACAGGCAACTGAAGGAGCACGGGTGGGTTTTAATCAGTAAAAGTCTGACACGCCCTCCCGCTCCACCCAGAGAGGAGGAAGTCATTTGATGATTTCGCAACCTCATAAAAACAAAAGTAGGAAAATCATAATCATTTTGATCATGGAATTCAACAATACCTGACTTTTTTTTCCATTCCTTGTTTGGGTACATGCATGGTAAGGAACAATCCATTTTTTTTATTTTTTGTTATCATACCGAAGCGATCCATTGTATCCATTTTTACATTTTTTACACACACTGCTTTTCAAGTTTCACCGATATAGTGCTAAATAGTCTCCGAGAACCTATAGTGGCTGTGTCACATCTGGGCAGAGGAATAGACTATGACAGCCGGACAAGACGAAATTATAAGGTTCCGTTTTCGCTATTTGGTTACGGAACCCTAAAAACAAAACATGGGTAGGAGGGCTTAATAACGTCGTAACTCGTAAGTAATCGAATGCAATGAATAAACTATAAAATAATCGCTCGGAGTCCTTGAATGGTCCTTACTCCGAACTATAGTTTACCACTACACCGGTTAGGTAAACGCGTTGACATTTTTGGTTGGTTAATTGAAAAAATACTGATGATAGGTACCTATAGCATTTTTGTATGAAACAGCGGATTTTTTTTTAAATAAAAATTTCTGCCCTGGCGTTCAGAATCATGTGTTCAAATTCATGGTAAAGCTAATTTCAGACTATGAGATATAAGATATAATTATATCCCGAGAGAGGGCCGCCCGGCCATTGCCAGGAATTAATTTCGGGGGGTTTAGGGTTGCCAACTTTTTTTTAAAGAAATTAAGTAGGTATTATAGAATTAGTACCTTTCTGATTTAATTTAATTTACGCGTCGATGTTCCTTACACCCTGTATACATTTTTTTTAGGTCAAAGAATCAGCTTTGCGGATCCAACGTAGCAACGCTGCCAGCCTTTTGGGCACTTTCCCCACTGACAGCGATGCGGACGAATTTTTTGATACCCAATGAGCTCTTCCCTGTATTTTTTTCCCTTACATTCTTGTTCATAATATACCTATATTTAAATATTTTAGCGTAAGATTGTTTATATTTAAGATTTGTTAACAAACGTTGTACATAAGTTAATCCAGTAAATAAAATAATGTACACACGGCTACACATCAAGTTGTACATTTCCAGTTTATGCTGATCTCGCATTGTGTATGATTTCCGTTCAATGCGAGGTAAGTTTATACTGGAAATGTATAGCTTGATGCGTAGCCGTCTGTACCTAAGTAGACGAAGTTGAAACAACATCCGGGTACCTATAATTACCTAAAAGAATAACGAAGCTTGCTTGCCTTATCAAACAATTCGGCAGATGGTGACGTGACGGAAGCCGATACTAAACCTCTACGTATGCATTTCAAGAGATTTAAGCACTTAAGTTTCCGCTTATCCTACGAAGTATAAACAATGCACCGAAAACATGTACCATAAACAAGTGATACAGATCGCACCTTCCTGCTCGTTTCGTGAAACGACTCATTTGTCAGAATAGCGGATGTGGAACGTAAGGTCATCAAGGCTTAATTTCTTGGCTGGGAAAAAAATATGATACCTATGAGAACGGCACCCTAAATTCTTTAATCTATTGCTTGAAAAATTCGTCTGGTCGATAAACGTAAATAACGCAGTGAATGCTTTTAAATTGTCAAAATTAATGTACTTTTAATTGCAATTTGCAATTTTAATTTTAACAATTAACCCACGAGTTCATTTAATGGTTAAGTACATTACCAATTTTAATGTACCTACACTAAAAAAAAATCTCTGCCTACTTTTTTTTTTTTTGGGTGGTACGTCATCATATGACTTCTCCCGCTCTGGGCGGAGCGGGAGGGCGTGTCAGACTTTTACTGACTAAAACCCACTCGTGTTCCTTCAATTGCCTGTTGCGAAGGGTCCCGGTATCCCTTTCGGACTTTCCCGCAACCCTGGCAGTGCCTACTACCCTGAAGTGGTTCTTCTAACTACCTACCTACACGAAGCGAGCTTCCAGCCAGTGGCATACAATAATATTGAAGCAGGAGATGACTCACATGATTGCATCGTATCTAAACACTGTATATCAATCTGCCTAGCCTTTTCCCAACTATGTTGGGGTCGACTTCCAGTCTAACCGCATGCAGCTGAATACCAGTATTTTACATGAAGCGACTGCCTATCTGACCTCCACAACCCAGTAACTGGGTAATACCATAGTTATTATAATACTACGTAGTAATACGATACCCCTTGGTAAAACTGCTTGTCAGATTTTCGGGCTTCTGAAGACCCGTAACGACTGTCAAAGATCGACGAATGACAGCCGGGGCCAACGGCTTAACGTGCTTTCCGAGGCACGGAGGAGTCTCGGTATGTAAAGATGGTCAGCCATCCTCCGACCAACCCCGGCAAGCGTAGCTTACTAGCTTAACCTGATGGATCGACCCGGTGCGGCTGTTATTACTTAGCCACGAGCTCCTCGATCTAAACACTGTACAAGCAATTAAATCGCACCGTGTAAATTAGGCTTAATTTTGGGTCTCTGTTCTACCGTGAAGCAGCAAGCCATTAGGTAAATGTGTAAAATAAAGCTGTACATAAGTAACTTCAAAGATAAAAAATCTGAGAAAAAGATCTGTATGTAGAGTTCTGATGCCATATACCATTATTCAGGGTTATCCTATCTACTACCTATTAATTTGGTGGATTCAGTCATACATAAGCATTATTATCTCCTTACTTAAGGGATACTTTTTCATACTTGTTTTTCTAGTGAAACAACGATAATAATTGATCGAGTACCTACTCAAGAGTTAGGTTAGGCGACCAAAACAAAATGTACTCGTACTTATGCAATTTTATGCAGTCCGGCGATCTCACATTGTCGTAACATAAAATACTTACAATAACAAAACACGAATACATTTGTTTATAAAAGGTTATTAGTTACGCAAGCACTTAGCCTTCAACTTGGTTTGTCTTTTTATATTTATCTTATCCTTTTATTTACTTATAAATATTTAGGCCCACTTGCACCACAAATTACTACTTATATGTGTTTAGCGCTAAACATCATTCTGCCTCTGTCATATTCAGATAATTGACAGCAATAGAACGCTGTTTTTAAATTGTTTTAGCGTTAAAAGTATTTAGTAATTGAGGTGCAAGTGTGCCTTAATTATTGTCAGCGCTTAGGGGTGGCTCTCCCTATTAAATAAAAAAGCACTGCTCTCGCTTTTCTCACATACGACTATAAACTAGCTCTATATAAAGTCCCAAACCTTTGCACCTGCTGCTTTCTACGACAGTTCATGTATAATTGAACTGTGGCGTCATCTACATCGCCACTACGAATCAAAGACCTGACGTTACACAAAATCCTGCATCGCGTAATTAGAGTTTACCGCCCGATCAACATATACATAAATAAGATTCCAACATCAATCGTTGGGCAGTTGCCCGCCAGACACGACACCCGTCCGGTCGGATGATCCTCCCTTTTCTTTATAGGATGATTTAACTTTACACAGTTTACACCCTGTTTCTCATACCCAATGACATTAAATTAACAGATACCTATGTTATAAGCGCGCAATCGTGAAGACTCGAAAACATTCCAATTGTAACGTTTTTACTTGTAGTGGAATGTAAAATGAATGAAATGGTATGTGTGCCGCTGCTGCGCGGAACACTTTTTTCGGTTGTTTTGTGAGTGTATAACATATCTGTTAATATAATATCATTGCTCATACCTCTAAAGAACCATATTGGCATAACAACAACTTGCAGGTTCATAAACGCCATTCTTCCCCGCTTATTCAAGTTTTCCCGACAAGACAAGCTTCACCAAGTCATGGCCCATTTCCTACATGTCCTGCATGTCATTTCCTTCAATTTTATGCTAATAAACAATATACAATGGAAGATCCTGCGACCTGTTGCCACAGGATGCATGTCTACGAGTGATAGAGAGACATCTAACGACTTACTTATTTTAAATTGAGCTGCCGGACAGGAACGGCGTCGTAACATAATAATGTTATTGAGGTACCTACTCGTACTAAACTTCCTTCTGAGATGCAGGAATAAGTATCTAATACAGGTCATTTGTTCCACAGAAAACTACGTTGTTTCCAGGACAGATCGTTACCAAGACAATGAGGATTTAACAAGCTTGCGTCACCTTCACAACATTTTCTACAAAATTTTCTTAGATGGATAAAATTTTAAATCTTACGGCTAAAAATATCACGCATCTCGTTGCTAGTTGCAGCCATCGGTTATCTAATTATCTTGATAAAGTGACATTGGAAAATTAGCGAGAAGTGTTTCTGCTGTGAGGCTGCATTCGACGCGACAGGCCACAGATTAAGCAGCAAATTGACGGCGCGGCAATTTATCAATAACGACAGTATCAAGTGTTCCGGCTGCGTGTGCGCCGATTTCGGCCATCATCATCTGCTGCGTCCGCTCCGTGCTACGATCACGCGATCACATACAAATAATGTTAGCGTGTGTTCTAGGAGTTGCGAGCTATGTTCTTGGAATAAAAAGTTTAGTGGGAAGTTGATAAGATTGTTTTTCCTGTTGTTTGAACTCTTAACTTTGAACTGAAACGGAGCGAGCCTCCGCCTCATCCAGTTATAGAGGATAAAAGAGAGCTTGATGAATGACGTTCCAAGTTTTCTAGCTTTTTGACAGAAAAATAACTCTAATTGGAGCAAACAATACCTACTAATGTAGCCTTAGCCTTCCTTATAAATCATAATCAATTTATGAGGTCGATAGTGTTTAATGAATAAAACAAGCAATAAATTAATCAAGCTGGATAATAATGTCTATCATTATCTACATTCTGTTTTTATTTTTGTACAACAAAACAGGAAGTGAGTGTTACTTTCACAGTTCCGAAGAATTCGGTGCATTGACACCTCATTGATCAAAAACAAATGAAGGCTAACGATTTATACCCGACTACGGCGAAGAAAAAAGGAGGGTTATGATTTTGACCGGTATGTATGTATGTATGTATGTTCATCTGTTCCCTCCTATCTTCCAAACCACTTATCACAATTTGACAAATGAGGTATCGTTAGAAGCGTCGTGATTGTCCGCTGGTTATTATAGGCTATGTGAAGTCACATTAAATATGAAAAAAATGACGCCCTCTAGAGGACATAAAGTGAGGAACTTAAAAAAAAATGGTTTAATCGTACCATGTTGGGTATCAAATGAAAGGGCTTAATGAGCAAATTTCAAAAATATATATATTATAACCACAAAAGAATTTTAAAAAAAATCAAGTAATAAAAACTAAAACCCAACTACGACTTAAAAGGTATAAACAAGACACCACAGACAGACAAATTAAAAATCCGGAGTCACACGTAATCTGTTCGATTTATGCCCTAACACGTGTGACTCCGGATTTTTAATTTGTCTGTCTGTGGTGTCTTGTTTATAGTTGGGTTTCGAATTAATGTGGAGTAGATACCTACCACAACTAAAAAGTGAACATTTTTATTATTACAAAAAAAAAACAGATTTTCAAAGAACACTACAAGTGATAAATAATTTAAAACCAAAGGCACCAATCAATTATCAAATTCAATGAAAAAAGACTATCTTAATAATGTATACGTAGTTATATTTAAATCGAGTTATAACTGAAACAGATTAATTGATATGATGTGACGTATATTGATAAACAGTGTTGATTTAAATAATTAAAATTAAATTAATCAAACAACAATCACGTTGCAGATCAAGAGTTTACAATGGCTTCCTTTGAAGATAGGTAACTAAGGAACTGTGTTATTATGAACGGTGATAGGTATCAGAAGTCTCAATCAACGAACGGAGATTTACCATGTGTAACTTATAGGGTTATGAACTTTTTTTTATAACATACTAGCTGCGCCCCGCGGTTTCACCCGCGTAAGTCTCGATCCCGTGGGAATATCGGGATAAAAAGTATCCTATGTGTTAATCCAGGTTATAAGCTATCTGTTTGCCAAATTTCATCCAAATCCATTCAGCCGTTTTTGTCTGATTGAGTAACAAACATCCAAACACACAAACACACAAACTTTCACATTTATAATTTACTAGCTGCGCCCCGCGGTTTCACCCGCGTAAGTCTCGATCCCGTGGGAATATCGGGATAAAAAGTATCCTTTGTGTTAATCCAGGTTATAAGCTATCTATTTGCCAAATTTCATCCAAATCCATTCAGCCGTTTTTGCCTGATTGAGTAACAAACATCCAAACACACAAACACACAAACTTTCACATTTATAATATTAGTAGGATTATATATATATTATATTATAGTAGGATAGGTACCTATACTTAGTATTTTCGAAGCCGATGCCTGAATATAGTAGAGACCGAAATAATTTTTTTTAACTAATTAGCTGTTTGTTTTTCTTGCTACTTTGTTTGAGCCTTTACCGTTTAAGTACGAAATTTTGCCGATTTCACTAAATAACATGATTTTACAGTTAAAATACAGCAGGTTTTCTATAAGTTTTATTGCACAACATGAAAGATCATTTACTGGCCCTATTGTGGATCACCTCGCCATTTTGTATTGAAATAAAAATATAGCAGTTTCGCCTACTATACTTACCTACTATAGCTTAACAAACAAACTCACTTTCGCATTAATATTATTAGTTAGGATTAAGTCGCTTTTGGCGTCTGTCTGAATGACTGCGTTTTTCTTCTAAACTACGCAAATACTTTTTTTTTTTTTAATATAGTATGTAGGCATCTAATATAGCAGGATACTATATTATATACTTAGTAGGTAGTAGGGTTGGCAACCCTGTGTAAGAAGAAAATTGAGAACAATAATTTAATTATTACCTTCATAGGTAACTTTCATTTTTCAAGGATTGTTATGCAGAGGGGGAGAGTGAGAGCTTTATTGATTTAGGAACATGTTGATCGAACTATTTAATAATTCATTAGTGCTGTGAAATGAACTCTTAATAAAAAATAAAAAAAAACAGTGACTCGGTAGTCAAGTAGGTATACTATTATTTTTATTATTGTGAATGTGAAGACCAGGGGGCCAAGTCTACTAATTTACAAACGTATCAGTGGTCTCACAATGATCAGTTTTTGACAGTTAAGCCATACAAAATCTGTCAAAAACTCATAATTGTGAGACCACTGACACGTTTGTAAATTAGTAGACTTGGCCCCCAGGTATGTGGGTCATTGTTTTTTATAATATTATTGACGTGTAAAAGTGTTTGTACAAACCTTTTACAGAAAATAAAATCATTTCATTCCATCATTGAATGTACCTAATGAAGAAGCTTAGGCTTTGTAGGCATCCACTCATAGATATAAGATATTTCTACCATATAAATATGATTATGTCTAGTTTATTTACTACTTAATTCATTACCATTGACAAACACTTACTTACATATAAAACGTAGGATATATATAAATATACCTAGTAGTAATTTTATCGTCATGAGGTTATTTTATAGTACATTACTGTGGCGGCCTGCAACATGTGCAATGACGGACGATCGACATGAGTCCATCAATGCCTGGCTGGGGCCAAGGCTTGTATAGTACCTACGTTTCTGAAATAATACGCGGAAATTCAAACTAAGTAGGTAAATTAATTATAAATTCAAGAATCAACGACGAACAACGATAATTTTTCACGCGCCAATATGGTCATTTGTTTCTTCTTTACTTATAACAGCTCCAAATCAATAAAATAAATCAAATCAAAATTTAAAAAAATCTAAATACTTAATTTATTATATTTTGCAAATCGAATCGAAATTTAAATAAATAAGTAAAGTGTTGAAGTAAAAACTTCGTTCCATTTTTAAGTAACACAACAGTTAGGTAGGAGTTTTCATAGTAATATGGATTTTCATACAAACATTGCCGGCCAGGCATTCGCATGTATTCGACAAATACCGCAATTTCGACCTACTTATCTCTAAGAAGGTTGCCAAAATAATGCTCGAATTTCCAAGGATGTTTCAGAAAAAGTATTTTTATTGTAGCTGTAATAAAATACCTAGGCTTATCTTACTCATTTGACAGCTGTTGAAATTGAATTAAAATTACCCTTGCAGCGTTCGTTAGTCACGCATGTAATACCTATATAGTTTTTAACCCAATTAGCAAAAAATAGAAAAGTTATATTCAAATAAGTACTAAGATAGCAACCTTCTAGATAGCTCATTAAAATAAACAGAAAAACCACAAATACATAATGTAAATTACCAAAGTCTGCAAAACACGTGAAACATTATTTGTTCCGCTCTCGTGATTGATTCGTAAACATGCAAGACGACACGTAGTGTAAGCAGAAACTTACGAGATCATTCTTTCACTTCCAGGGGCTGAAGATATTATTGCACTCGGAAGCCGATAATCCCAGTACACCTTCACAACTGTTTTCATGCCGCGTACTACGGAAGTTAACACTTTTATTTTACACTAAAATACTTAATAAAAAAAATTGTATGTTGTATTAAATGTTATGCTATACGCGTGTTCGTGCCGTGGTACTTGATCACAAGAGTGTGGCGGTCGTCGTGTGCCGCTAACCAGTGGGTCAGTTCTCGTTGACTGAATAATAGCGGAGGATTGCACGTCCTGCCACGCCGACCCTACATCATTTCACTTTATGAAATAATTTTATTATTACAACTACATTACTCATACGTAATTATGGTCAATCAATCAATTACAGCCTAGGACGTATTTTTTATGACTGACTCACCTTCTGGATGTGTGTGGATTTCTGCTGTTAAGTTTGTAACTGACAAAGAAGTAGAGTCTACAATATTGTGTGCTAAAATGATGGCAACATGTTTTGTAGTTCTGTGTCCAGGCGAGTAAAAAACTCTGAAATACCTAGGTATTACCTTTTTGAGTAAAATGGGAAGAGGCAAACGCGGCACTTTTACACAATAACATAATTTCTTAGATACATATCGTGTTTGACCTCGTGTTGAATTTCATGGCTTTTCATGATAAACGGCTTCACAAGCAATAGCTGTTAGTGTTTAAATATAATTATCATGGCTTTTCCTACCCTCTACCGTTTTTTTGATAAACCTCTGCAGTGATGAGGTCGCTCCTGCAGATTAAGAAGCCGATGCTAGTAACAAGAAAGGTTTACCTAATTAAAATATAAACAACTTTGCTCCGTGCTATTTTATTGTTGTGTAAATTGTAAAATTGTGACTTATTTCAACCTCGTGTTTCTTACTCGTGTCTAATCGCAGACGTGTTCAATATGTACAAGTTGAGAATTGAGTAGTTTATTATTTAGAAATAAGAAAATATTATTTTATGGTTGCAGCGCCATTTAAAATATTGCTGCAACAATGTTGCTTCAAACAATGTATACCTAACGACTAACGATACACACGCAGGACAATTTCGGTAGTGTTGCAATATATTCCCACATTAGTTAGAGTCATGGTTTAGATTGAGAGAAAATTTATTATGATAATAAGAGCGCAACTTGACTCAAGCAATCGTCCGCTTCCGCTCACACAGTCCCGCTAACCGGCGGACACATTTCTTAAATATTTCCCTCTAGATAAACATCCCCAAATGCATGCTTTATGGTTCTGGTTCATGGTATTGCAGCCTGTCCTAAACCATTGTCATTACAGAACTCATTTTGTCGGAACTTATCATGGGACTTGTTTGGTTTCCGGAGTTTTATAAAGGAAGGACTGCTGAAAAAGTTTTCATACAGTTTTCCTTTACCGACTTATTTCAGTATTAACTAGTTATGTTGGGGTCGGCTTCCAGTCTAACCGGATGCAGCTGAATACCAGTATTCTACATGGAGCCATTGCCTATCAGACCTCCACAACCAAGTAACTGGGTAATAGGTACGATACCCCTTGATAAGGCTGGTTGTCAGACATTCGGGCTTCTGACGACCCCTAACGGCTGTCAAAGATCCACGATTATCAGCCGGGACCAACGGCTTAACGTGCTTTCCGAGGCACGGAGGAGTCTCGGTATGTAAAGATGGTCACCCATCCACGGACCAACTCCGGCAAGCGTAGCTTAACCTGCTGGATCGACCGACGCGGCTGTTATTATTAAGATAAATAATTGTCGGTACCTAGCTAGGTAGATAGCTATCTATATAGTCGGGTAAAGCCCCCTTAATGCTCGTGCAGATTGGCGCGATATCGCCATTCCGCACGAGCCTTTATTTTCAGACTAAGGGTAAGTGTATTATGTTGATGATGTTGAGATTAAGATGTCTTTTAGTCGTCTACTTATGTATGCTTGTGAAGGTAGTTTATAGATTTGCGAGGTTTCTCGCGTACGTGCAACAAGGCATGAAGTAAATAATGTAAGGTTTGTTGTATACCTATGTCTCATGCGGGCGGACGCTGCGCCCAATCTTCTCATTGCGAGTGACCCCAGTCACGTAGAGGAGTGGCCGTCGCAGCCCTGGGACAAATCGTAAACGTAAATTGTTATTTAAGGTCAATGTTAGTCCATACGTCGGTCCATGGTCGGTAGAGCGACGAACAAAGGCCTACAGACGATAGTTGCGTGTGTAAACATGTTGACATACCACAGCGACATCCTTTTATTGTAATGACAAGCCGTGCGCCTGATGAAATTTCTCATCGGCAAAATGTCGAACTTCCAACCCCTATTTTAAAATATCTTCGTTTGAAAAGGAACTCTTGCCTTAGCAATTTTTTTGTAAAATTTCCTTCTAGACCCAGCAGATATACTGTGCGATGTCTGTCAGTCACTTATGAATTTGTATAATGTAGATGAATTTTTGATTTTACAACAGCGACGGCGGCGTTCAACATCAACACCATCGAGAACGTATTCTGAATTCTGAATTCCGTATTCCCGAATTCCTCTCGTTTGGTACATACCTACGCATACTTAGACTATGCATTGCACTAGACTTCCTTTCAACTGTAGATTTATCACAATGAACTTAACCTATTGTCCATAGGTAGTTACTTAGAATCTAGCCAGCAAGGTGAATGACCTACAATACTACGGCTTGTGGCTGCAATGTATAGCCATTTGTTTACTATCGAGTCTATGAAATGCCTGACACTACTCAAACGTTAGAAACTGCTGGTGTAAGCAAGCATTCGTGGGAAATTATGACGGGTAGGATAGTGTGTTATGATATGACGCGCATATTACTACGCATGCTGGCGACGCTACGCCTACGCTAGGTACCTGTTTGTAACAATTGTAAGTGAAAATTGTCCACGTGCGTTGATGAGTCGAAACGAATGCGTTTAAAAAGCTGCTATGCATATTGTATACCTTTTTAAGGTGGATACAGACTGCGAGGCATGCGCCACGAACGGCGCACAACGAATGCCTCTGCTTGAGGCGTGCGTTTTGAAAAATTATACCAACATTATGCTCGGGTCGAGCCATCGCGTGTGAAGCAAATGCCTCGTTTGTCTGTCTTCATGTTATTATTTGTTGACACCTCGAACGTGCATGCGCGACTACGTCCACAACAAATGTAATGCTCGCACTGAGGCACTTTGATCTTGAAGCATTTGCCGACATACTTTGGCTCGCCTTCGCACGTGCGTAGCACATGCCTCGCCACGAATATAAAGGTAAACACCTTGCGAGGCATTCGCTGTGCGCTGTTCGAGGCGCATACCTCGCAGTCTGTAAACGGCTATATTAAAAAGTTGCGGCACAATTTCATTGAGACGCAACTTTTTAATATTATTTAGTGCGTAAAACAAAAACGCGACAAGTTCTTTTCAGCGCTATTCAGTAACTTTTAGTTTTCTTTTGATTACTTTTAAGCCCAAAACATACACAGCGGGTGCGGGGCGGCAGCGGGTCGGGTCGTTTTCATCGCGTGAGTCGCGCGGTTCATCGTGTTCACACAGAGCGCGGGCGCGGGGCGGCAGCGGGTCGGGCTCGTGTCGGGCGCGGGACGGCAGCGGGTCGGGCGCGGGACGGCAGCGGGTCGGGCGCGGTTGTACTTTGACAGGCGGCAGCGGTTGCAGTGTGAAAATGTTGGGTGATTCTGACACGAACGAAGAATTATTATTTTTACTTATTTTAAAAAGAAGAACGCAAAAATGGAAAAGGTTGTAGGTTCATGACATTAATAAAAAAAACATCAATATGGAGAATATCATCGATACGTGTATTGCAACGAATGTAACGACGCTACACCCGCATTGCTATTCTGTAACCATTTTACCTTGAAAACTAAGGTGAAGTGAGCGTGGAGTGAGTCATTGTCATCGATACCTACTGATGCTAAGGCAGTGACAGTTCACTCCAAGCTCACTTTGATATTTTACTACACTTAGTTTTCACGGAGATATTTTTACAGAATAGCACAACCGCTCCCGCGTTCTGTGTTGACATCCATATAATTCCTTGAATTACAAAGTATTATACCCGCCGTACTCCCGCGCCCGACCCGCTCCCGCCCCGCACCCGCTCTGTGTGTTTTGGGCTTTATAGTTTTGTTTTACCGTCACTATAGATTCTTGGTTTCTCATGATCTGACATGTCAAATTTAGTAGGTACTTGAGTCTCTCTATTACTAACTTTACTTGTGTGTTATGGGCAGTGGATGATTGTAAGCCAGTCACCGCAGACACAAAAATTTCGCGTTTGGTCGCAAATAATTACACTGTACTGATTTTTTAGAATGTTGTTAGGATAGATACCAATAATGTAGGTAAAACCAAGGTTGCAACTTCGAAAGACCCGTGCTAACTGCGTGGTGCTCGAAATCCTTAACGGAAAAAAACACATTATACTGCCGTAGCTAGTAGTCTAATAGAACCCATCTGGGGTTCTGTGGAAAATGCCAAAAAGTTAAAAAATATCGTGTTCTTTTTGAAGGCCAGATTTGTCAGTTCGTCTTTCTTGGGAGCTCCGAAGACACCTTTGTTGTCCGATTTAGTGGTAAAGAGCCGTCGAAATCTTCTTCATACTTTAAAATGTATGCAATGACTTCCTATTACTTTTCGTCGGATGCACTTTTTAGAAATTATAAGCCAAAATCGAAGCTGCAAACTTGGTTTTACACTATCGGCATCTATCCTAACAACATCCCAAAAAATCAGTACTCAGTACCATTTTTTGCGAACCACAATGTTTTAAATTACTGGTCTTATAGGGCTAGGGAGAAACAAGTGAAAATTATAGTTTGATCCAATTTAATTTATTATTTAAACATGAGTTACAACAAATGGCATCTTAAAACATATAAATAGTAAAGCTGCTCGTTATATCAAATAAGTAATTCATTATAACACTTCAATATCCCTGATTTATGTGTAAATAGTTTGAATTCATTTGAAAACAAATATTTTTCAAGTTAATTAACAAACTGACAAAAATACATTTCAAATTAATAAGTTCATACGAAAAAAATACTTTACAATTATAAAATTGATAATAAGTTATACATTAGCTAAAATCAAACTATTTACACGTACATAAGAGAATCAATAAATTTTGATTTCAATTGGAAAAAAACACATAATTTTGATCCCAAAATTCGATTAATTGAAGTTGGCTCAGGGTTTGCTGTTGAATGGATGCTACTCACCCAACTATTTAGTCTATGTGTAGTACATAATACACAAAAAAGGCAATGAAAATGTAAGTCTTATTCCTAAACTATTATTGACTATTGTAAACTATTTATTTCACTAGTTAAGTACATATTTGAATTTCCTGAATTAACTAACTGTTACAATATATAAATTCACGGATATTTTAATGGGACTAATATGTCTATCTGTGGTACAAATGGTAGACTGATTGTGTCTTAAATATAAGGCGAAAATTCCATGAAATACAGGTGCAAGTGCAAGCGAAAAAAAAACATTATTTTAAATACTTTTAGTAATTATCTGGTTTTAGTGTTTACTGATCTAAGATATTGCCTAAAAGTGCACTATTATTTTGAATCTTAATAACAAAGAAGTGTAATAGTAAGATACTATACCATATTGTAGAATACATAACTGTAAATTCATTTCGATGTCGTATTATAATCAAGTGATATCAAGATCTTGATATCGTGTGAGAATGATTATGCTGAACATTTGTACTAGATTTTGGGACCAAATGACCTCAACATATGCTGCTACAAGTAGTAAGATTAATTAGTAAAAACCATAATAAAGGTAAATACTATAAATGTTATCTTAATAATACAAAAATCACTGAAATGTTAAGTTACTAAGAAAAGAATAATAACTAACAGTAATTTACAAATAAATTAGAAACAAAAACAACTTTGTTCTCCGTGATCACAATTTCAAGGCTTAGCATGTGAGACGTACGCGGCGGTACGACGTGCGTCAGATATACAAGCAGAGACACTTCATAGAGGACTAACAGGGTCCGTACAGTAAGCAATATATTATCATTTTGATTTAAACATAAAACAACCAACCACCTTAAACACTAACATATGTACAACTTATTTTAACCAAATGTATAAAAATTAGAGAGATTTTAGTGCGTGACGTAAGGCATGAGTGTGCGTCCTGCCTTGCTGCTGCGAGCACATATATAAATGACCAGACGATTGAAACATAATCTACTTCCTCTAACTCTTAATCTAGCGGAAGATGATTAGAAAAAAGAATAATAATAATTAAACACTAATATTAAATTAACAACCTCCCAAACAACACTTCTGTATCTAACCTCTATTAAAACTCTTCAACGTTCAACATCAGTTCGCACCAGTGGTCGTTAACTAATAATTTCATTAACCTACACTTTATCTCGTACAGTTACATGTATAAATAACTACAACAATACTCCTTTCGCTTCTCTTATGTAAAAATATAACTATTCGCAGTACACTAAGTCTAGGTTTGGGAATCGGGTTGAATTATAATTAAATTATGCTGCACTACAACATCGTGGCGGAGCACGAAACTTAAATAAAAATAGAAGATTATAAATCATAAGTAATATAACATAAGCGGGAGATTACATACGAGGGCTCCCGAGCGGAGCCGAGCGCGTCCGAGCGCGCTTTTGATATAGAACGGGCCACCGCGGAACTCGAAACGAACAAAACATACCGCACTCAATACCGATGATTACTGACTTTTTAGGATCTAGTCAGCAGTTTTTTTTTAAATTGCGTTACATATTTTCAATCTGAATCCGAGGGTTTCGTAGGTCCTATTACTTCAAGGATTTGAATAATTCGTCTGCTCAACAACGTAATAACCTGTCTGAACAGTCAAAATCAAAGGCGATCAATTGCAGTTTTATGTGTTACGCAAACACCCCGGGGGCTAACGCAGAATCCGAAACTTACAAAAATACCGCACTCAATACCAGGATTACAGATTTTCCAGGACGTGTTCTGGTCCAGTTCTCAGTCCGCGGCGCAGCAGACGCAGCGTCAGGACAGCGCGCGGCGCGCGCGGCGCGGCGCCAGCAGGTAGCTCGCGTCCAGCGGCGCGCCGCGCGAGCCGAGCCGCGCGAGCAGGCGCCGCGCGATGCCGTTGACGCGCTCCTTCTGCGCCGCGCGGCCCGCGCAGCTCTGCGAGGGAACCACATACTTTACCACACCCGAAACCAAATATCACATCGGACATTAACACACACTATCGTCGACATTAAAATAGGTTATATTTTCGACAATAGGCTCGCTCCCTATAACATTGGACTTAAACATAACTGGCGAAATGTGGCTGTACTATAGATACAACTCTGCCTGCTTAATAATAGGGTTCTGTTTGATACCCTTCAGGTACGGAACTCTTAAAACTAGGGAAAAGAAAAATATTCACTTAATGTACCTTAGCAGCAGTATCCGTAAGAGCAACGACAGGCACTTTCTTTTTCACTTCCTTAGATGTAGTTTTAGTGTTTTTGTCAGTAGTTGCAGCAGCGTTCTTAGCTGCTTTTCCTTTCAGATACTCAGGAGACACTTCATGTGGCTGCAATGATATTGAAAACATTAGAATCACAGTCAATGGTCTTCAGTCACTATACCTTTAGCTGTTATCTAATAAACTGTAATGAATCGCAATCTTATGCCGCGCTATTGAATTTTCAACATTCAACGCTGGCCGTTGAAAATCCAACAACGCGCTTTTATTAAGGTGTCGCCTAGTGTAAGTGCAAAACGAGCATTAGTCCCAAGTTTTGTGGGTCATCAAAAGTGCTTTTTATCTGTTCTACAATAAAAACATCGGTGATACATGTAACATTTAAGTGATGTGTATACATACCGCATACGTGCGCGTGATCTTGAGTCTGTGCGGGAAGTGGTCGAAGGCGTAGGGTCGCGTACAGATGGGATACTTGGGGCGCGACACCTTCGTGAACAGGCGCGCGCCGCGGTCCACGCGCAGCTCGCAGATGTACACGTGCGCCTCCGCCGCGCCCACGGGCCGGCCCTGGAGACACACAGTTATATTATGTTCCAGTATCATTCATATTAAACCAACTCTTTTTGTAGATGTTCGAAAGTTCCCTCGAGTGTTCATAATCATTTCTTTGTCGGTAAGTTGCAGAATAAGAGAACTGCTCAACTGTTTTTTAATTATTTAATACAAGAATAGTGCACGACTCCACCCACGCGGTTGACAATTTCGGTCCCACGATTTTTTTTTCAAAAAGCTTTGCAACATAATAATGGGACGAAATTGAGGTAAATTGATAGTAACTTATATTATAGTAGACTAAGAAACGCATTTTCTTCACTTTTATTTTTGATAATTACCTTGCAGTAAGTGTTGAGGTCCATAACCCAACACTGTGACATCACAAGTTCAATAGGTACTGCTTCATACAACGGCACCCGCATCACCTCATTGTGGAAGAACCTGGAAGCAAAATATTTCATTAGAATAAATAAATATCATCATGGCAGGGGCTGATGGCTTAGTAAAAGCGAAACGAAACGATCGATCAGGTTTAAGACACCATTTGCCTTTGGGTAGAAAGAAGCCTAGAAGTCTAAACAGTCTTACCAAGGGGTTTTGTGTTACCCAGTAACTGGGCTGTGGAGGTCAGATAGGCAATCGAGTCGCTCCATTTAAAATATTGGTATTCAGCTCCATCCGGTTAGACTAGAAAACGATTATGTGGTTTCGAGAATTGTTCTTTTGACTGATATTTTATGTACTTGACCGATCTTGTAAAAATGTATGATTGCTAGCGAGGCATCCTCGACAAAATATTTTATTACTTCTTTTAACAACCTGCATGCTTAACTTGTTTATAAACGCGTGTTATCTATACAACATAGTATAAAAAATTTAAGTCACTTCGTGTTTGTCTGTATGTCTGTTGTTCTTCTAAACCAGGCAATAGAATTTGATCAGGTTTTCACCTTTGTTTAGAGAATATACCGGAATGTGTATGTTCATTAAAAGGTTTATATGTATAATACGTTAGTTAATAAAGTTACATATAACTAAGAAATATGTATAATACGTTAAGTTAATATTGAAGTTACATATAACTAAGAAATCTCGATGTTTTGCATGATACGCAGGAGTTGATCGCTAGTAACAAACAAATGATGTTTTGGCAGATGACGATGAGACTCACTTCCTCGTGGGCTCGTGGAACGTCTCGTGCGGGCGCAGGTAGTGGTGCCCGTACACGTAGCGCTCGTGCGTGTCCTTGTGCTTCCACAGGCGCTCCACGCGGAAGATGTCCAGCTCCGACACGGAGATCTCACCGATGGTTTGGTAAGTGTGTTTACGGACTTCAACCTCCTGAGAAAATAAGTTGTATGAGTAAGGACTTTTTATGGGTTTTAGTCCAAGAGTTCCCACTGGACCCTATTACTATGCCTATTGCCTGATTTGGCATATAAGTAGACTTAGCAATCAACAAGAAGTTGCACTATCTAAACAGTGTTTAGACAATGCAAGTCATTTTATTGTATGGCAAGGAATCTATGCCACGTCTATTAGTTTGTTTTAAAGAATGAGTTGCTATGGCCTTTATCATGGCGAGTATTCAATCAATCAATACTAGATGGGTTCGGATATAAGAAATCGTCTTCCTGGTCTTTACGGAACCCATTGAGAGCAAATTCAACAATTTAGCATCATCAATTGTGCTTTCTTTCGAAAAGCATTGATGATATTAATTAATAACAGCACAAAACGATAACGTTTTCCAATTATTTCGCTTCTATTGCCTTTTTGCTTAATGACTTTATTGTAATTGTTAAAAAACGCGAGCGACATACACTGCACCATTTCACACTAACCTTATTTTGTGCCGTATCTTCAGTCTTATCTTTCCCTTTAGCCATATTCTTGACTTTCTTTCTATCCACACGTTTGGTCTTAGGCGACTCTGGCTTGTCAGCCTTATCGCCATTTTTCTGGCTGACGTCGGGGTTCTTGTCGTCGATGGGAATGTCGCGCAGAACGTATACGGTGTCGCCTTGCCGCACTTGCAGGTCGCCTCGCATTAAAGATAAGTAGAATTGGTGACCTTCTTCGGTGTACTCGTCTAAAGGTATTTCGCGGTCCACCTGTGAGAATGAAAAAGGTTATTTTATTTGTCAAACAAAGGTATTTTGTTATTTACTTGGAATACACCATAATTTGTTTGAAGGTGGGTTGAACCACCAAACGAACATTGAACCAGGAAAAGCGCAAGAGCATTATTTTCTTGACGTTAATGACATTTTAGCGTGCTGCCATCCGTCTCCGACTCCTCAATGTAGATACACATGACCAGCTGGTCGTGTGAGGGTGTGTGTGTACCTTGTTGTGATGGCAGTGGTGACAGTAGTGCGGCACGCTGGTGTCGGTGACGCGCATGCAGCGCGCGTGCTGCCACACGCCGCACGCCGCGCCGCCACACTGCACCATGAGGCCCTCCTCCACGTGCAGCCCGCAGATACACATGATCACCTCTTCTGCAAACAAATAATAACATGTTCAATCGCATATACCAACACGCCAATCTAATACTTCAACGGGCATCTCAATGGAAATTTTATGTAAAAAGTGCCGCATGAATCAAACACACGAACGCAGATTGAGAGAAAAAACCACGGCCCTGAAATCATGTCTCCTAGGCCGCATCGCAAAGATTTCGCCGTATTGGCGGCACAATCAGTACGTCCCCCGCCGCGCGTCTCCCCGCACACATCAGTACGTCCCCCGCCGCGCGTCTCCCCGCACACATCAGTACGTCCCCCGCCGCGCGTCTCCCCGCGCACATCAGTACGTCCCCCGCCGCGCGTGTACCCGCGCACATCAGTACGTCCCCCGCCGCGTGTGTGCCCGCGCACATCAGTACGTCCCCCGCCGCGCGTGTACCCGCGCACATCAGTACGTCCCCCGCCGCGTGTGTGCCCGCACACATCAGTACGTCCCCCGCCGCGCGTCTCCCCGCGCACATCAGTACGTCCCCCGCCGCGCGTGTGCCCGCGCACATCAGTACGTCCCCCGCCGCGTGTGTGCCCGCGCACATCAGTACGTCCCCCGCCGCGCGTCTCCCCGCACACATCAGTACGTCCCCCGCCGCGCGTCTCCCCGCACACATCAGTACGTCCCCCGCCGCGCGTCTCCCCGCGCACATCAGTACGTCCCCCGCCGCGCGTGTGCCCGCGCACATCAGTACGTCCCCCGCCGCGTGTGTGCCCGCGCACATCAGTACGTCCCCCGCCGCGCGTCTCCCCGCGCACATCAGTACGTCCCCCGCCGCGCGTGTGCCCGCGCACATCAGTACGTCCCCCGCCGCGCGTCTCCCCGCGCACATCAGTACGTCCCCCGCCGCGCGTCTCCCCGCGCACATCAGTACGTCCCCCGCCGCAGCGACACGTTCCGTGCGTGATGAAACGATGCGTTAAGGGCCGGTTCCCTTATTGTCCAACAAACGGACCCTGTGTGAGATTTTAATAAACTTACCAAACGCCTGTTTTACTGTATACAATGTTAGCTAACTTACCAGTCTTAGTTTTCTGCAAGAACCCGGGGGGCAGGGGCTCTTCTGGTCCAAGTATTTTAGTTAGCATATCCGCATAATCCGACTTCGCTGCATTGTATACCTGCAACAAAAATAATCATGAATTCTAACAAATATTATTAATGCGAAAGTGAGTTTGTTCGTTTTTTACGCTTTCACGCTAAAACAGAGCTAAACAGACTTGGATGAAATTTGGTACATGGGTAGACCCATGATCTGGAGAAGAATATATTTATTTAATTCATATATTAAGAGATCGAGAGGCGCAGCTAGTATGTATGTACAGTCACGGACTTTAATTGATGAGCCACCTTCAAACTTTTCAATTTTGCAGTTTCATACATTCACGAGATTACACGATTAAACACGAACTCAAATCGCACGCTCGTAAACAAGATGACAAATAAATTACTTTTAATCGGAAATATCCATAGAGGTTGACTTTATTAGTTAACCTCTATGAATATTTCCGATTAAAAGTAATTTATTTGTCATCTTGTTTACGTTCATACATTCACGAGATTACACGATTAAACACGAACTCAAATCGCAAGCTCGTAAACAAGATGACAAATAAATTACTTTTAATCGGAAATATCCATAGAGGTTGACTAATAAGTTCTCAATGGTAAAAATAAATACAATGTTGCGTTAAGTTTATCCAATCTATTTGATACCGACCTCCTTGGAATCATAGCTCACTAACTCGTTATGAAAACATAACTGAAGCCAGTGACAGTTGAAATATCAAGATGACAAATAAATTACTTTTAATCGGAAATATCTTATCCATAGAGGTTGACTAATAAGTTCTTAATGATAAAAATAAATACAATGTTGCATTAAGTTTATCCAATCTATTTGATACTGACCTCCTTTGAATCATAGCTCATTAACTCAATAATTCTGAAAACTTAACTGAAGACGGTGACAGTTGAAATATCGATGTCAGAGAACTTCTCTGTACGCTAACGTTACTATGCAGCAGTAACCTAGCAACAATTGTTTATCGTTGCTAGGTTACTGTTGCTAGACCTGCAATTGGTTGACTTTGAGTAGTCACTGCTGTCAAGTTTGTAGTTCTGCTCTCAGGTTAGCCAACCGGTAAAGATATGAAATATAATTTTCTTCTGATACGAAGACATATGACTTTGCGTTTCGGGAACCGAATAAACCCGATTTGTATTACACGGCTAAAATGCGAACAGTACCAGGTGGCTCATCAATTAAAGTCCGTGCTATTTATAAATTGCTATACTAAAATATTCTAATATTATAAATCCGAAAGTGTGTTGGTTGTTTTGTCCTTCTTTCACGCAATGCATAGAGATAATCTATTTATAGGTCGGAAATTGTAGTAAGCATTTTTTTATTCAAACCCCTGAACGGTTATGTCGATATTAGACGCTTCACTCGAGTGAAAGTTCAAGTTCTTCTTTGTGGCGATCACATTAATTGAAACCACGTATGCAACGTATTTAAAAATCACTAATTATTCATTGAACTATATAATAGGTCTTTACCTATGAAATTGCCGTTCTGCAGTACTGGCCATTTCAAATCAAAATAATTTTTGTTTGGCTAAGAATGCTAATTTCAAATTAATTTTATTTTAAAAACATGGAATTCTTTTTTCAAAAGAAGTCATTTGTTTAATGATTAGTGTTACATTTTCATCGCATTTCAATCTTTTTCGTCATCATGGATACGTTAAAAATTCGAGTAATTATGGAATATGAGTACCGTCGTGGCAGCAACGCGGCACAAGCGGCACGCAACATCAACGACGTTTACGGAGCTAACACTACAAACCAACGCACCACCTGTTATTGGTTTGCTCGCTTCCGTTCTGGAAATTCTGACCTGAAAAATGAACCTCGCGGTCGTCCGAAGACTTTGGTCGACAATGACGAATTAAAGGCGATTGTGGAAGCGGATGATACACAATCTACGGCTGAATTAGCAGCAGCTTTCGACGTTAGCGTCAAAACAATATTGGTCCATTTGCGTCAAATTGGCAAGGTAAAAAAGCTTGACAAATGGGTGCCCCACGAACTCAATGATCGCCAGCTCGAAGTACGCGTCGAGGCGTGCCTTGCACTGCTCAACAGACACACAAATGAAGGAATTTTGAACCGCATTGTTACCTGCGATGAAAAATGGATTCTGTTTGATAACCGCAAGCGCTCAGCAAGTTGGTTGGATCCTGGTTCAGTACCTAAACAATGCTCTAAACGAAAACTTACCCCTAGAAAAGTGATGGTCACTATTTGGTGGTCTAGCGCCGGTGTGATTCATCACAGCTTCTTACCAAACTGGGTGAGCATTACTGCAGATGTGTACTGTGAAGAACTGAACACAATTATGGAGAAGCTGGCACATCTCCAACCAGCATTGGTCAATCGCTCGTCTCCGCTGCTCCTGCACGACAACGCGCGACCTCATACTGCACAGCAGACGGTCTCCAAGTTGCAAGAACTGGGGTTGGAAGCTCTCCGTCATCCGCCCTACTCACCAGACCTTGCGCCTACAGACTACTACTTTTTCCAGAATTTGGATAACTTCTTGGTGGGAAAAAAATTCAATACCCGAGAGGCAGTACAAAATGCCTTTGAAGAATTTGTTGCCTCCCATCCAGCTGATTTCTTTAAGAAGGGCATCAAGGGCAATAAGGGCAAGATGCATTGATTGCATGAGTGATTACTTCGATTAATACAAATAAAAAATACATGAAAAAATTCGTTTAACTTTTTTTCATACAAAACGGCAATTTCATAGGTAAAGACCTAATATTTAGTTACAAATTATTGATTTGAAGAATCATTATATTTTTTAGGGATCAGTACTAAAATTGTGTCTGACTTTTAATAATATTACTGTTAACGCCTGCGCCATCTATCGGCATAAAGAACCAAGATGGCGACCTGAAGTTGCCGCTGACCGTGTGTTTGGGAAATGTCATCTTCCAATTAGCGTCAAGCATGTCGGCCAATCATCGCAGAGCGTCTCCCACCTACTTCAGACGTCTTGATTTTTTCGCATGTCGTTGTCGAAATACTTCTCGCGCCTCCATTTTTTTTTACTTAAATATGTTATTATATTTGTCCATCTAATGTACGAATGTGCAACAATAAATGCCTTTCTACAATCAAAATAAATGCAATCATTGAAGTACCTAAACCCAAATCCGAAGACGAACGGGAAGAGGAGGCAGCAGCCCTCACCCTGACTCGAGCATCGAATTTCAACATTGGTCCTATCGAGACGGATCTTCGCATCGCATCGAGGATCAGCAAGAAACGGTCAGGCCAGTCGTTCCTGTTCTTCCCATCCCATTTTGCATTGTCTAATACAGTACTGTGATTTTGAAATTCCAGTTAAAATACATCGCGCAAAGTTCGCAACACGTGTCGCCATTTGTTCAGCTGTTGGTGTTTAACCGTAAGTAGCTTCTGTCTTTCATAAGCCGTTAAGATGAGTGACGACGATTACAGTGAAGCTGGTCATATTTCGAATATAGGGGATCTTAAAAAGCAAAGGGGTACACTAAAAGGTCGACTAACTTTATTTGAAAAATATATTGCCAAATATGAAAACGTTGAGATGTCTGAACGACAGCAGGCAGAACTTCTCTTACGCATGGAATCTGTCTCCAGTGTGCTAATCGCGTTTACTAAAATTCAAGACAAAATTGAACAAATATTAGATGACAGTGAATTAGATAAACAAATAGAGTATAGGGCATCTTTTGAGGATCAATATTTTAGTATCATGTCCATTGCAAAATGCTTAACCGATGTTGTAAAAATAAGAGATGCGAGTGATAGTGTTATACGTTCAAGTGTGCAATATAGTAATTGTAGTACTATTAAATTACCGCAGATTACACTCCCCTCCTTCGACGGTTCATATGATCACTGGCTCGAGTATAAAAATTCCTATTTATCTATGATTCATAAACGAAGTGATTTAGACGCAATTCAGAAGTTCCATTACCTGAAGTCTTCTCTCAGTGGTTCAGCACTCCAGGTTATAAGTGCATTAGAGTTTACCGCCGCTAATTATACCCACGCATGGGAGTTGTTGGAGAATAGGTACCATAATAATCGTCTGTTAATCCACAACCATGTGAAAGCTTTGTTTACTGCACAATCCATTAACAAAGAATCCCCTTCGTTAATCAGAGAACTAATCGATGTAGTGTTACGTAACCTACGAGCGCTCAAATCCCTTGACGAGCCCACCGAAACGTGGGATACTTTAGTCATTCACATTATAGTATCGAAGCTAGATTCTTCTACTGCGCGTGAGTGGGAGAATTACTTAGGCTCGATTTCTACTGGTATTCATAAAAACAAAACAAAATTAGATGATTTGTTGTGTTTTTTACGTAATCGCGCCGATATGTTAGATATGGTTCATAGTAACCATACTCGAAGTACACAGGAGAATAAACCTAACAATAAATCTGATAATAATAAAAGGCACACGAGTCCTGCAGTACACCAATCACATAGCTATGTGTCGACGCGTAAAAATACCGGTACATCTGAAACATCAAAACAGTCCTGTTTTTTTTGTGGGCAAAATCACCCGTTATTTATTTGTTTTAAATTCCTAAACTTGGCAGTTCCGGACAGAATTAAATTCATTGATAATGCCAAGGACATGTGTCGTAATTGTTTACGTACCGGTCACTCAATCACCGAGTGCATATTCGGGCCGTGCAAGCAGTGCCACGAAAAACACAATACCTTACTGCATAACGAAAATAACGATGTTATGGCAGCCATACCGGCAACATCAGCGGCGAGTGCTGATGAAAAACCGGTCTCTGTCGTAACATGTGCGAATAATTTGCTAATCGATCATGCGCCTTCCGTACCGTTACCACAGGTATTACTATCCACTGCACTAGTCGAAGTCATGGATAGTAATAGGAAATATCACACAGCTCGAGCACTGATAGATAGTGGTAGCCAAAATTGCTTTATTTCTGAAAAGCTTTGTAAACGTTTAAACGTGTCCGTAATACAGTCCACTATACGAATATCAGGCGTGGGACAATCCGTCTCACAATCGAATAAATTATGCGATATCAACATGCGATCAAAAACGAGCAACTTTAATATTGATCTTAGATGTTTTGTTTTACCGTGCATTACGACGAGCTTGCCGGCAACTCATATTGTCTATGACACAATCCACATCCCGGACGACGTATGTCTTGCGGACCCTACGTTCAACATACCGTCAGAGATCGATGTACTGATTGGTGCGGACGTGTTTTGGGATTTTTTGGATATGGATCGGATCCGACTATCCAATGGTCCATACCTACAGAATTCAAAAGTAGGTTGGTTAATTTCGGGACCCGTTCATAATAAATCAAATGTTAATAATATTCAGTGTAACTTTGTACAGCAATCGAATATAGATACACAACTACGTAAATTTTGGGAACTAGAAGAACTTGTGAGTTCAGGTTCTATACTTACCGAAGAAGATCGTAAGTGTGAAGAATGTTTTGTTAGCACTACTACACGAGATAGTAGTGGTAGGTTCTCAGTTAGAATTCCATTGAAGGAATCAGCTGAAGCGCTCGGTGATTCATACGAAAACGCAAAATCTCGTTTCATGTCATTAGAACGCAAGTTAGATCGATCTCCTGCTTATAAAATGTTGTACCGTGACTTTATACGGGAATATATTGAACTAGGGCACATGTCTCGAATAAACGAATACTCATGGCCACACTATTTTCTCCCGCATCACGGAGTATTCCGCGAACACAGCACGACTACAAAATTGCGTGTAGTGTTTGATGCTAGTGCCACGACTACTTCAAATAAGTCATTGAACGACATACAGATGATAGGGCCTCCTCTTCAAAACGATATTTTTTCTATTTTACTTCGGTTTCGGCAATATAAATATGTCGCCTGCGCTGACGTGGAGAAGATGTACAGGCAAGTACTGGTACATCACGATCAGCGCAACCTTCAGTTAATATTATGGCGGGAAAATGCATCGGATGAATTAAATGTATACCGACTCAACACGGTTACCTACGGAACCGCGTCTGCTCCATACCTAAGTATGCGTTGTTTACGTCAACTCGCACAGGAAACGGAAGATAAGGTCATTGCTAAGGTCATAAACGAAGATTTCTTTGTCGATGATTTAATTACTGGTGATAACGATCCCAAAATGTTGTTAAATACATGCGAAAAAACTGCGGAGGTTCTAAAATCGGCCTGCTTTCCTTTGCGGAAGTGGACATTCAGTTATGACGTAAACATGGAAGCATCTAAGGAGTTAGCTATCGGGGAACATTGCCAAAATAAAACTCTCGGTTTAGGTTGGCAAGTTGATAAAGACGAACTTTATTTTACCACCAACTTAGAAAATAAATCTAATAAAATTACTAAGCGAAGTATGATGTCGGTTATTTCACAAATCTATGATCCACTAGAGATTTTGTCGCCGACAGTAATCATAGCAAAAATATTACTTCAAAAATTGTGGCTATGTAAAATCGATTGGGATGATTCGGTTCCTAACGATATCGAATGCTTGTGGAATCAATTACTTCAAGACTTATCCTCATTAGGCAATATTCGTGTCCCTCGTTACGTCATGAGTGAATGTACATATAATAGTGAGTTACATATTTTCACTGACGCTTCACAAGACGCGTACGGTGCCTGCGCATACGTACGTACTTACACGGACGACTCATCTATAGCAACGAAGTTGTTATGTGCTAAGAGTAAGGTCGCGCCAGTCAAAACTGTATGCACCATTCCGCGACTTGAGTTATGTGGCGCCTTACTGGGCGCACGGTTATATCGCAAAATTATACATTCATTAAGACTGACGTTCACTAAAGTAGTTTTCTGGACTGATTCCACCATAGTCATGGGCTGGATCAGAATGTCACCTCATAGTTTAAAAACCTTTGTTCAGAATCGTGTCTCACAAATAAACGAGCTTACAGGTGATGCAATTTGGTTGCATGTTAACGGTAAAGATAACCCGGCTGATATTGTGTCGAGAGGTCTTCCTCTAAACGAGCTTCAAACCAATAATACGTGGTGGCACGGGCCAGCCTTTTTACGACAGCATAAATTCAATTATTCAAGCGATATTTCCATAGATATAGATCAATTACCCGAATTAAAGGCACAACATTTTAGTATCGTGTGTAGTAATTCAAATGATAATGCTGGTCTAATAGATTTTAACAGATTCTCCTCATTTAATCGGTTACGGCGAGCGACAGCCTATGTACTACGTTTTATCGGTAACACGCGTGTGAGTAAAAAACATCGCAGAACCGGTTCGTTATCTGTTGATGAGTTAGACGCCTCAGTTGTAGTACTCGCACGGCTCGCGCAAATGCAATCATTTTACAACGAATATAATGATTTAACTAAGCGATCAGTAATAAAATCTAAAAGAATAATAGGTTTAAATGTTTTTCTTGATAAATTTAAATTAATACGCGTTGGGGGAAGATTAAGTAATTCGTCATATTTCGATAATAATAAAAAACATCCAGTGCTATTGTGTAGTAAGCATAGATTCACAGTGTTGTTGTTTTTACACGAACATAAACAATTGATGCATGGTGGACCTCAGCTCCTGTTGGCTTGTGTGCGTGAGGCTTGGTGGCCGCTCGGAGGACGAAACCTAGCAAGGAAAACGGTACACGACTGTGTCACGTGCACACGCATCAAAGGGAAGACTATACAGCCTCTCATGGGTAACTTGCCAGCTGAACGCCTGGAACCTGGCTTCCCTTTTATGCGCTGCGGCGTTGACTACGCCGGGCCAGTGATGATTTTGAGCCGTAGGGGCAGGGGGGCCAGTCTAACTAAAGGTTACATATGTTTATTTGTTTGTTTATGTACCCGTTCCATTCATCTCGAATTAGTTACAAGTCTGTCAACAAAGGACTACATACTCGCATTAAAACGTTTCATATCACGTAGGGGTAAACCAGCCGAAATAATTTCTGATAACGGTAAGAATTTTGTGGGGGCTGAAAAAGAATTTGTTTCTTTCATTGAAAATAATAGTAAGGATATTAGTGATTTCGCTTCAAATAACAATATTAAATTCAGCTTCATTCCTCCGTACGCTCCTCATTTTGGCGGTTTGTGGGAAGCAGGGGTGAAATCTTGTAAGCACCACCTGCGACGAGTAGTGGGGGGCACTAATCTCACTTACGAGGAATTCAGTACGGTGTTAGCACAAACTGAAGCCATTCTGAATTCCCGGCCCTTAACAGCTCTGTCCACAGATCCTAACGACCTACAGCCCCTTACCCCTGCCCATTTCCTTATCGGCCGGCCACTGACCGCCCCAGTCCACCAAGACTTGACTGATACACCGAGTCATCGCCTACAGCGCTACGAAGTGATCGAGCAGATCAGGCAAAGTTTCTGGAAGCGATGGGCAACAGAATATGTGTCGGAGCTGCAGACGCGGACTAAATGGAAGACTCATCAAGACTCCATTACGCTCAATCAACTCGCTCTAATCAAAGACGATAACCTGCCTCCACTCAGGTGGAAACTAGGAAGGATTATACGAATTCATCCAGGTGCTGATGGAATCTCAAGAGTGGCTGACCTACTCACTACTTCAGGCGTCACACGCAGAGCATTTTCAAAAATATGCCCGCTGCCAGTGCCGCTGTCAGTATCTGACGTGCCATCCTGCTGATCCTGTTGGAACCTGCGACTTCCAAGGCCGGGCCTATGTTAACGCCTGCGCCATCTATCGGCATAAAGAACCAAGATGGCGACCTGAAGTTGCCGCTGACCGTGTGTTTGGGAAATGTCATCTTCCAATTAGCGTCAAGCATGTCGGCCAATCATCGCAGAGCGTCTCCCACCTACTTCAGACGTCTTGATTTTTTCGCATGTCGTTGTCGAAATACTTCTCGCGCCTCCATTTTTTTTTACTTAAATATGTTATTATATTTGTCCATCTAATGTACGAATGTGCAACAATAAATGCCTTTCTACAATCAAAATAAATGCAATCATTGAAGTACCTAAACCCAAATCCGAAGACGAACGGGAAGAGGAGGCAGCAGCCCTCACCCTGACTCGAGCATCGAATTTCAACAATTACCTTTTTGATTTGCGCGGCTGCAGCACCCATCGTAGACAAGCGGCCATTTTCTCTCAAGACAGTGCTCAGTAGCAAGTTGACGTCTGCATCGAACTTAGCCAGCGTGTCGTAGTGACCCGCTTCCACTTCGCTTTCAATAGCCGTTAAGTCAGCTGGGCCGGCCTCTTGGACCTTGCCACGTTCGGCTTTCGCTCGTAGTAGTTGTGTACTCAATGGTCGGTCCTTTTCATCTGCAAAATATAACATCGTTAAATTAAATACTGCAGTTCTTTTGTGCTCTTTTATCTTTATGAAGTGTTTTGTGTGTACATAAACAATGTAAGCTTCATTAACTTACCCTTGAGTTCATTCAGTGCCCGACAAATAGCCTTCAAGACATTATTAAGTCGTTGCGCGCGCGGCTGCGTAGGATCATCCTTCGGCTTGGGAGCCCTGGTGACGTCACGCAACGCTCTCAGCCGTGCAAGCGCGCCGGCTTCGTCCACGCTACTGGCCGGCGCCAGCGGGTCCACTGTGCAGGCGCCGGGCGCGGGCGGGGCGCGCGGGCCGGGCGGGCCGGGCGGGGAGGGCGCGCGGGCCGCGGGGCCGGCGGGCGGGGAGCCGGGCAGCGCCAGGTTGAGGCGCTCGCGAATGCGACGCACCTGTGGGAGACAGACCGGTCGTGAATACAATATTTGCACTTTGCGCAACATTGTTATAGAAACATGGAACCATGCTCCTACACCTGCATGAAATTTTGCCAGCAACAGAAGAAAAACTTGGTGCAACTTTTGTTTACCATGAATATAGGCTGTTGCCTGCCAACTTTTCTATTGTTTCAGTCTCAATAATTCGACAAACATTGACTACAGGATGTCTCAACATAGCCAGTATGTCTCAACATAGCCAGTATGAATTAACTTACATTATCCAGATTCCTCAGAAGGAAACAGTGTCTCTCTTTCACGATATTCTTCTCCTTAGCAGTGAGTGGTTTCATCTGCGGCTCCTGCCACAACTTATTCAGATGTTGCTGGTACTTCAGTATCGTCATGGTCTTGATGTCACAAGTACTAACTGCCTGCTGTTCGGATTTCTTGTTACATTTGACTGCTTTGCGCGGTCGTCCGACACGCGGCTGGTGCCCGGTCGAACCTTGAGACTGATTGGATGCATTGGAAGGTGTGCGTGACTGAGTTTTTACGGGTTGTTTGGTAATCCTTTGAGATTTGCCTCCGATTACGCCGCGACAGTCTTCCGAGTCGCATTTGCAGGGCTGTAAAATAGATAAAATATTAGATATTGCGTTAATGGAGTTTATTCGGTTGACGGACACTGAACGAAACACAATAGTAGTTTCTTCGTTATTACGCCAGAACGCCAATTTTCGTACATACAAAGCGTTCACATTGAAGTCTCAATCTGTCAAACTTGTCAAAAATGTGGGTAAATTGACTGTATTTTTAACAGATGAATGCGAACGTTCTTAAAAATACGGGAATTGCCCCTGTGGGGTCTTTTAGTGTCCCACAACGTGTTAAAAGTCTTGATAAGCAACAATAACTAGATACATACCTGTCCCACAGCAGGATTAAATAGCGAAAAGTTGTAATCATAGGTGAGTTCTTCGCCAGGATCGATGTCTCGAAGAGCAAAGAGGGCCATTCTGAAGGTGCCTGTAATGGAAATAAGGACTTATTACATTCTCATCACATCAAAACCACAAATATTTAAATGGTTTTTTTATCGAAATCCCGCAATGATCTTTTGGTGTTAGGTTTATTTATTTATAGCCTTTTTGCAGAATTATAGCTGTATATTAAAAAAAAAACTCAGTTCAGAGTCTCTGTGTGCCCTTTGGCAAAGGCCTCCCTAACCCCTTCCAATTCTCCCTGTTCCTTGCCTGTCTAGTCTTTCCCGCCGTCATCACCAAGTCATCCTGCCATCTTTTCAAGGGTTTCCCAACTATAATAATTATTTTATGTTTGTTTGTTTGTTACGGTTTCACGCTAAAACGGCTGAACAGATTTGGCATGAACTGCATTAGGACATAGGATACTTTTTATCCCAATATTCCCACAGGATCGTGACCTATGCGGGTGAAATTGCGGGGCGCAGCTAGTAAATAAATAAATGCTAACTTCACACATGTTGAATTCTAGTAGCTGAGAAGAGCTTGCGATCCGTGTAAGTACTTACCGTTAGAAGTCCACTTCTGCATCTCACAGTTAGGTCTGCAAGAGTGGTTGACGAATCGTCCGTCGCCGCCCATTCGGTGTCCGTCAATGACGAGCCCGCCGTCGAGGTGCAGGCAGTAGTGGTGCGTGTCGCGGGCGTAACGGGTGGCCATGCGCTCCTGGAATGACAGAACAAAATTAGACGCCTATTGAATTAAAACTATAAACATAAATTGAAACTTAAACATCTAGTTTCAAAATGGCTATTACAGAAAAATTGTTAATATGCTGTCAAGCTCGTGTTAACTGCTGTGAATGTGAGATTGACAGTCTGTAAGCAAATTCTGTTGATTAATCTTTCGGAAACCGGGTGTATGGGTCAAATATATCAACCTGATAAATAAAAAATACAGAACTACTTGTAAGTTGATCGTTTTCAACCTTATAATTATAACCACAAGGTAAAAATGTAACTAGTTTCAAAGTCTTACCTTAAACTCCTTATCAGAAACGACCTCTCCAACATACTCCAGGATAAAGTCTCCGGAAGTGATGTTGTGTTTAGTTCGCACACCCCAACCCTTATTCTCGGTCATAAATTTCTCCAACCCCGACGCCCATTCGTGCCTCTGTATGCGTTGGTTCTTACACCTATCACTGCAAATAACAAACAATAATTTTATACCGTTCGCGAAAGTTTTACAGAAAGCACAGCAGTGGTGGTCCAGTGGTAACGGCCCCGACTTTCGTAGGTCGTAGGTTCGTACCCAGACAGGCGCTTTACTTTGTGTAAATTATTTCATCACACTCTCAAAACGGTGAAGGAAAACGGCATGGCCTGAACCAAAAATTCGAAGACCTGTGACCTCTACCAACCCGCACTGGGCCCGCGTGGTGGATTACGGCCCACTCCCTCTCGAAGAGACAAAGCCTGTGTCCCAGCAGTGGGAACATTATAGGCTGATTATGTACAGATGCATGATTTGGGTGAAAAAGAACATAGCATCACGGCTATGCCGATCTATTAAAGTTCATCATATTCGTGTTATGTTTATGGCCGATCTATGAAAGTTCATCATATTCGTCTGTTATGTTTATTACAAGTCCCAAGTAATATGGAGCAAGCCTATTGGACAAATGCAAAGCCTGGGATGTTACTGAGAATTTCTCATTAAAAAACCCTGAACTTCAGCTGACCCGGAATGTAGCGACAGCCCTCAGCAGATCAACATTCACGCTTGCGACCAATACACCAAAAAAGCAGTCACGAGTATTTAAACCTCATTTGCATTTAACATCATGCCTGTTTTTCCCGAAGGGTTAGCCAGAGGTGTATCTATTGCACTAACATTTATCCTGTCATTTTTAAGTCACATTGTAATAGGGGCGAGCCTATTGCCATCAACTAGGCACAAAAGTTAGTTTAAAAAATACAATAGACAAATATAAATATTTAGTAAAAATGACATGAAATGAAAATGATGATGGTGATGATGTCTTACTAAATATATTAGCGTCTATTGTATTTTACAATGGATTTCCGCAATGTCACGCCTGAATCAATTAACTATCTTAAAAGTTAGTTTGTATGTACTTACCCGCCAGGACACAGCTGTGGCGAACACTCCGAGTACACTAATCTGTTAATACAGTCCTCGTTGCATCCCGACGATGGAGCGCAGTTGCATGCTACGCTCTCACATTCCTCCGCCGATGGTTTCACATCGTAATATACATCTGAAATACACAAACATTTCATTAAGACTCAAAAAAAGTTGGTATGAGAATTGCTAAACATAACCGACAAGTTACTATGTGATTTTTTTACTTTTATTAATTTAACAATGATGATCGTGATTCCACTTTCACAAAAATAAATTACCCAATACCTCAAAAATGCAAAAATTTGTTGTGGATATTAAAATATAGAAATAAAATCTACCACTAAATCCGCATGCAACTTGTTGCTGCTCACTACTTAATTGAAGTTTTTAGTTTTGACTTACTTGTGCGAATCTTTTTATAGTTCCATGATGGTACCGGCTGATTGTAATGCTGTTGCCACCAAATGTCGTAAGGCAAAGAGAAATGATGCAATCTTCGGCGGACCCAACGCTCGCAATATGGCGGCGGAGCCAACAGCCCGGGCGGGAATTCAGTTTGGGTCACCAGATTCTTTCCTTTCCCTTCCGGTCTTGGACTGAAATGTAACAGAAAGATAAGTACAAACAAAGTAGTCCAAAATATGGTAACTATTAAGAAGAATTCTACTTACTCTTCTTTGTAGTAATCTGAAAACAATCCAGCGGCCAAGAATTTCTTCCGTAGCCGCGGATTCCTTTTCGATATAACCGGTTTGTCTCTATTGTCCACACTGCTAGCTGGACTGTCGTCGCGAGATGACGCCACTCGTTTCTTACAAATTATATTCTTGGATAAAACGTCAATACTCTTTTCGAAATCTATTTCTTTTTCATTGAGCGGCAGAGGATCATTTTCGAGAGTGTCTAGTGAGGGCTCCCGAGATTTTGAATCAATTTTACGACTCACAATGGTGTCTACGGAACTCTCACGAGAACTCGACTGCACTTCTCTTTTCTTATTTACTTGACAAGACCTTGACTTTCTTCTATGAGCTATAGCAACAGGTTTAGTTGCTTTCTCAGCAACTTTCTCAGTAACTTTCTCGATTTCAACTACTATTTTCTTAGCTTCAGTTTTCTTGGTCTTCGTTGGTTTCGGCTCTTCAGTTGTATTATCTGAACTCCTTGTCTGTCTTCTTTCACTGGGACATAAAACTGCAAGACTTGATTTCGGCCTCAGACCGATTTTGCAATTCCTCTCAACCACTTTTCTCTTTGAAAATATTTCTTCAATTTCATGAGAAGGTGACATTGCCCTCGTCTTGCGTTTCAATCTCTCTAAATTATCGAGACGACTGACAGGCCTATCAGGTTTTAAATTCAAAAGGCTCAATGGTATGCTGTCTTCGGGATCATTACTCAGGGAACTGGCTAGAGATGGAATGCTATCCGTCTCACTGAGCACTTCCCATTTATTGATATGATTTCTGACCTCTTTCTCAGTCTTACTCTTTAGCTGAAGGGCTGGTGCTCTCAGAATGGATGAATTCATTACTTTTTTCTCGCTTACTACAGTCTCATTATTCTTGGTTACTTTATTATTGTTATCACTTGGGACTTCTTTGCCTTGTAATTTCTCAAGAGCAACAACTGTCAATCTGCCTTGTTTAGGACATTCGTCCTTATTTAGCACTACTTTTAGTTCAGGCTTCTTGCTAGTGGTACGTTCTAAGAAACTACTCATGGCTTCACCATCTTTTGGCACTCGTTCGAATGCAGACGAATTATTATCAGTATCGGAGGTGAAATGACTGTCTGAAGTAATATTGCTGCTTTCGACTTTCTTCTTCTTTCTTTTAATATTAGGGAAGCCAGTTCTATTGATTGCTTTACGCCTTCTGGTTTTCTTTTTAGAAGTTTCAACTGTTCTGTTGTCACTAGAGTCGTTTGCTTCTGACTTTTTAGTAGTCAAAGTAATCTTCTTCGTAGTGTCTGTTATAGCTAGGCGTTCTGCTTGGACTTTTGGAACCAAAACCCTGGCAGGTAGAACAAGTTTGCTCTCTCTTAGGATATTATTAGTTTTCTTCTTTTTCTTGTTATCATTTGGATCTTCAGTCTCGGTATTCAAATTCCTCTTGGTCTGTCGCAAATTATGACCACCAGTTTCCTGAAGTTTATCCGATATCACTGCAGCGATTGATTCTCCTCGTTTTGGTCTAATTATAGGGTCTGCCGTTTCTGATATTAATGCCAGCGGTATCTCGGATTCGGTATCAATAGGGGCTAGTAAGGAATTCGTAGCTTTACCATCACTATTTTTTGCTTTCGATTTAGCTTTATTAGCATCGGCTAAAACATGGCTTACACATATTGAGGATTTTGGAATCTGATCTTCTAAATCAATCGATGATTCAAATATGCCTGTTGGTTTATCGATATTGACGACAGGTAATTGTTCAACATGAGGTTCTGGCGCCTTCGACTTCTTCGTGTCTATAACTTTGCCCTTCGACACCGGGGACTTGATAACTGTAGCTCTTGTGTTAATTTGTGATGGTTCTTTATTTTTACTCTTTTCATCAGTCACTTTAGAAGAGGGATCTGTACTGTTTTTCTCTTTTTCTAAAATACGAGATTCTATAGATTTACGTATATTATTATTTAACAAAGTATCTAAAACTTTAGTAGCTGCACTTGGATTTATTTTAGAAACTAAATTACTAGTTAAACCTTCCAGTCTATTTTTCTTTCGTGTCATTATCTCAGACTTTTGTGCTGGTGGGATGGAGCTTTTGTACAGAGAACGAGCAGACATGCTCTTCAATGGATCAATAGTTGCATTGTTTGCTGAAGGAGTGTTAGAATTAGGTGTCACAGCATCAGACTTTTCAGTCTCTTTAGAATCTTCCTTGGAGTTATTCTGATTGACATCCTTGGTTTCCTTTACGTCTGATGATGTGACAGATTTTTCTTCTGATAGCTTCTTAGACAAAGACTGCACAACTTGATCCAGACTCGAGTGTGATATAACCTTTTCCGCTTCAAGTCTATGTCGCTTCTTTGGTGTTACGATCGGTGCGGAATGACGTGTGGGTGAAGATTTATTTTCAGATCTTGGTGATGAAACTTTATTAGTTTCTTGTTTATTGGATTCTGGTTTCACTTCAGGATCTTTAGACTTCGGTAGACTTTTCTCTAAATCATGAACCATTTTATGTACTGCCTTCAATTTCTCAGATGTTTCATATATCTTCTTTGAAAGTTCCGATTGTTCGGCAGTAGGTTTTTTGATGGAAAGTTCATCATCGGTTGCGTTTAGGGAATTTGGAGAATGATTCTTTGTGGGTGTATGATTATTATCATCAACTTTCAATGAACTGTTATCTCCAACTGCACTACCGCTTACTTTCGCATTTTTCAATGTAGTGTCAGTATTTTGAGCTTTGTTGTCTTGAGTGCTTGGGATCTGAACAGTTTTTGAATTATCACTGTTCTTTTTACCCTTTTCTGGCGGAGTTTTAAGTTTAGGGGAATCTTCAGGTGTATTGCTTTGGACATCTCCCGTACAATCAGTTTCAGTACATAAGAACTTTTCAGGGCTTGTGCCATTCTTTGAGTTCTCATCAAATTCTGCTGTTACTAAGCTTAGGCTCAATGAATTACCTGTAGAGGAGTTAATGTGATAATGTCGCTTTTTAAGAGGCAATTTATGCTCATTGGTATCCTTACCACCTTTGTTCTGAGATTCTGCTAATTGTTTTTTGTGTCTCCGTTTAGAAGTAGGTGTAGCGATTTCTTGATTGTCTGATGTTTTGCGTTTCTTCGATCCCCTTTTAACTACTTTAGTAGGCACTGATTCAGCGGATGGTTTCTCCATTGTTTTAAGCGGATTTTGTGCGACATTCGTTAATTTTGGCATTAATTTAGGCGCTATCTGACACAACTTTATAAAATTGGAAATCAAATTGTCCATATCCTGGCTAAACTTTTGATCTACAAGTTCTATCGTTTTTGTGTAAGTTTCTCGACATTTGGATACGGATCTTGATCGATGTCGCCTTTTACTTCTGTGTCGATGATGTTTGTTTTCCGTTTTAACAGTTACTCTTGAAAGTCTTTCCGTAGGTTTTAAATTTATTTTGGGTGGAGCTAGCACTACTGTTCTCCTATGTTTTTTGATGTGGAAAGACGGCTTTAGGTTCGGTTTCTTAAAATTCAGAAAAACATTCCTCGATAAGGACTTGTTTGGAACATAACTGTTTTTAGCTTTTTCAAAAATATTAGGCAGCGGTTTAGGTGTAATCTCTTTTTTCGATCCACTTGAAAAGGAAGTATTTCCGTTTTTTAACTGTTTACGATTTTTCGGTGATGGTGTTCTCGGGAAATATTTGAAACTGTTATCATTTTCTTTCTTTGATCCCGAAGTTTTAGCAGCTATGCAAATCGGTGAAGATCCAAACTTGTGCGTAAATGCAGGTTTTAGTGCTGGCAATGAATTTCCGACGTTGCTAGCTTTACTCGGAGACTTCAGTAAAGTATTATTGTTGTTGTTGTTACTCACTTTAAAAATATTGCAAGTAGTTACTGGGCGTTGTAAGCCACTAAATACTGGGCCTGGGGCAAACGGGTCTGATGAATTCAGTCTTAAAACATGCTTTTTACTCATTTTTGAGAATCCAAAGTCGTACTTTGATGGCAATGGATATTTTGTGCAAACACTTATGTACTTTGGGCTAGCACTAGGTTTTCTCAAGTAACTTTCACATTCAGAATCACTTGAACTGTGACCTAACGTTAAGCTGCTGAATGTTTTATTTGTTAATACCAGTATCTCTTGGTCTGAAACAAAATGTTTTTGATTTTTATAGTATGACCTATCTCTTACTGACCTAGTCTTCTTCAGTTTTCTCATACGCCTCCGCATGCTCCTAACACTATTGTCCGTTTTATATCCCGATTTATCACTTTTGTAACCCGACTTGTGGTCACTTTTATAGCCGGAACGGTAGTAATCGCTTTTATATCCAGATCTACACCCATAATCACTCTTGTAGCCCGACTCTATGAGGCGACTACAGCTTTTATATGGCTTGAATTCGTGGTCACTTTTATAACCCGATAAGATGTCCTTATATTTAGGATTCAGATCGATTTGTTTCCAAGTTGGATCTAACGGATCATCTACAGCTGCTTCATTTTCACTTTGATTATCCCTCCAAGTGTTACCAAATGTTTTATTATTCTTTTTCGGTAAGCTAGCGAGTTTACTATTTAGTTCTTTACGTTTGGCGTACACTCCTGACAACACTGATCTATTTGTTGGTACAGAGTCTTCGTCACTATCACCAGACTCATACTGATTCTTGTCTTTTAAAGTTTTGGGAGTATTCTTAGTAGATTTCGCTTTACTTTGCGGTTTACGGCCCACTTTCTTTCTAGGCGGATATAATACCCTGTCCGTAGCGTATAACATTCTATCTAATGCAGCTATATCCAGTTTGTGATCATTTTTCTTATTCTTTTCAAATTTATTTTGTTCTTGTTTCAGTGGGACTGGGGATGGTGCTTCTGTTTTAATTTGTTTGATTTCATTCTCTATTCTTTTTTTCTGATAGTCACAATCACTTGAATCTGATCTGTTCTGGGCACGGCTTCTGCTTTTGGATTTCGATCGCATTGCTCTTCTTGTGGTATTTTCTTTTTGAATAGATTTCCTACCTAGTCTACTGTGGCCTTCATCTACATCGTGACGCCGCATCGGAGAATGTGTGGGAGAGTTGTGATTCGACAGAATGCCAGAATCTGGAGAAACATTCGGAGGGTCATTATTGTTGTGAAAATTAATTACGTTTACTACCGATTTCGCTTCCTTGTGAGATTCCATACCTTTGTTGTCAAACTCATCAGCTTTTCGAACTTTTCGAGGCCTGCCTCTTTTTCTTCTAGATTCTACGATAACATTTTTAACGTCTTCTTGAGATTCAACTGAATTCGTGCTGATTGTATCTAACTTCTGAGAATCAATGTGATTTAAATCAGTACTGACTACGGTAATAGGAGAACTTTTTAACAAATCACTGGCACTTCCTAGCTCCGAGCCTCCTTGAGTGATATCCAATGTCATGAAGTCATTATTATCGACACAGTCTTCTAGACTCGGTGGGTTAGGTATCAATATATCCACAGAATCCGTCACGGAAGTAATTTCTTCAAGATCTTTATAATTTTGCGAAAGCTCTTCTGTTTGTTGCGGACTCAGATGCTGACTTGATGATAAGAAGTTTGGCGCTATGGGTGCTATTTCAGGCAAAGTATTTATTTGTCCGAGTACACAATCACTGATGGTCCCGACACCGTCTATCGTAGTAGGATTTAATCCACACGATAACGAAGTTGTCGCTGCCGTACTAATAGATGTTAAAGGCGCCGTACTGCTCAGCAGCTGTGTTTGATGAACGAACTGCTGTAGTAAGCTAGAAGCGTAGTGTGTAGTGTTCTGATGCCCAGTATCTGAGTTCGAACACTCATTTTCCGACCCTGAGGAATCAGCTGTTGCCCTTTGTATTGCAGCTGTCACCAGCTGGGGCGTAAGTTCCATTTCACTACTGGATCCATCACCTGAAATATAGACGTCTTGATGAAATTAGCTTAAGATTTAATAAAACCATTGGTCAGTCTTAAAATATAGTGAAGATCACTCACCGTTATCAGCAATGGACTTGTCGTCGTTATCCGGCGCGGCGTTGTGGACAGTAAAGGTCGAGAAATTGGGCTGTTGCGTCGGCGCGCTCGGTGTTTGTTCTGGAAATAGTTCCGCAAGGTCTGCATCGTCGATGAGCTGCAAAATATATTTCAGTATACTGCCCCAAATAGACACAGTAAACACAGACTAACGTTGCTATTATACCTATCTATACACTGTTAACAATGAGCGCGGGTCATGTCTGACGACCTATTTGTTACTGGAAATAATCTTTAAATATTCATTTGAAACAGCTCTCGGGACCTGCTGAACAGTCATGCAACCAGACCTGCTCAAGTCCGACAAGTAGATTAAACCGCGTGTATTACTGACACAATACAACAATGAAACATGACAAAGGTATTGTAAGACGTGTTCTTCACCTGTAGTGGACAGTCGGCCGCAAGGGCAGCGTTAGAGTCATCAGGCGAGGCGTGCGCAGAGCCGCCAGCGGCGTCCGCGGTGTCCGAGTCCGATGACGATGACGATGAAGACGATGACGACGATGACGATGAGGAGCTTGACGATGACGAACTAGTTCCACACGCCACGCTTTCCGCCGCACCCGACGTGAACTACAACAAAACAGAAACTATGCTTAGTCCATGCGTTTCATGAAAAACTTACTTAAATAATATTCTCAACACTATTGTTGCGCAGTTGTGTACAAATCAAATGCATCTTTAATTTCCAACTACATATTGGTTTATGTAACCAAATAGCATAATCACGAAAATTATTTCAATTAAATGTTACGCACTTCGTTGTACTTGTTTTGTTTGAATCGAATGTAATTTTGGTAGTTTGATATTGCAAACTATTTCAACGGGACGGCGAGAGGTGCGATTAGTGCCCAAGATTGATTTGGCGCAACCAGTACCGACAGCTGAGTGACGCAACGCTGCGAGTAAGTTCCTCGCTGACCGCAATACACACCTTAACACTCGTAAGTACCCATTCAGATCTCATACACAGCTGCATAAAATTTAACGATCACCAATCGAACCTTATAAACACATACATTTGTAAAGTTAACTTTAATTTGACATGTTCTGTAAATATAAACGTGACTTCGGCCATAATGCACTTAATTAGTCTGGAGTTGAGCCATAAGCATGCAGCAACGATTATGTGGACCGTGCATGTATTTGTCCTTCTATTCCCAGATTGCCTTTTCAAGAATGAATGTACAACTCACGATTCTCGATAGTACAATGAAAGCAAGGGATTTACAACACACTCGTATTATTTAACTTAACTAACACGGTCGATCGGTGTAACTGGTTCGGGCTCGCACGGTTTACTATAAAATAATACTAATAATAGGGAATGGCCCTATCTCTATCAAACAACATTTACCTGGTTCGCAGAAATTCAATAAGCATTTGTATCCGTTAGAGTCTAATGAACCGGTAGCAATTTCATAATTTACCTTAAGAGGAAAATGCTAAGTAATGAAACTTTTAAGAAGCCTTGGCAAGTTTTCTATGTCTCTTTAGTAAACTTTTCAGCCAACGAAGAGCTACAAATGTAAACTTCTTGTACTTAATTCATTATTTAAAATGCGGAAAAATAAATAAGTTGACTTTTTATTCTTTTGTTTTTGCAAAAACAAATTCTGATGGAGCTACTGACATTTTGACATTTTAACAAAATAATCTGTTTCAGGTAGAATTTACAACAAAAAAAGCTTGTAATTAGAAGGTAGTTTTATGTACCCCTGGTTGGATACGATACTTGTATGACGACGTGTGTGTTGTTTTCACCATTAAGTTAATTCTCCGAGGGTGCTAATCAATAAGGCGGAAGGGCGACCGACCAACCCTCGGCACTGGAAGGGGTTGAGCAAGTGTCGCGTGGCCGCCGGGTCTTATCACGGCTAGCATATCAAATACAGCGGAAACTACCGAGTACCGACCCTAAGTCCCACAGCCCGTGTAGACAACACAGGTAAGAATTACCCCTAAGTACTTATACCAACTTAAAACAAAATTTTGTTGTTCTTATTTTTTAGTTATCGAAAAATAACTACCGTTAACACACAGCTACTATTGTGAGTCATGTCTTAAGATAACGGACAATAACAATAATGATTTCTGTTCAAAACGAAGATTATAATAATTGATTCAGATTAACTCGCACTATCGCGCTAAGATCTCTTTGAGATTGGAATCGCACAAGTATTCAAATACGTTTAAAAGCTTCGTAATGCTACCTATAAGTACATGTATTGGAAAGATATCGATCTGTTGACTAGCACGGAACTAAATCTTACAATAGCTGTACATAGACAAATATGAAAGCGCGGAACATTTGAATCGACAATGGGATAACAGTACCTATCTGAGACGGCGCCGACACGAATATCACATTAACGACCTCGTGATCTGAGGAGATTTATATCTGACAGCCAACGCCAAACAAACGGAAAATGTGGCACCGCGTCGATAATGTTTTGTGTATTTACAATAATTGATTAAAGATTTAAATTGTGAATCCCACCAAATTATATCGCCATCGTTAACTGGCATACTATTTGTGAATAGAGCACCAATTAATGGTGAGTAAAAAAAGCACTGTAAAGAGAACTAGTAAACAACTTTTTGTATAGAACCTTACGGTCAACTCTATGAACGGATAATTCTTTAGAATAATGCGTAACGGCATATTTTAAGAAGACAGTAGTAAATACCTACAATGCTACAACAGAGCAAAATTTTTTTGTTTGAAAGTCATAACTTGTACAATGGTGCCGATTCTCTTGTCACAAATTCTCTAAACTAAACTAAAAATCACTAAAATTTAGTTTATTCCTGTCAAACGACGATTTCCCATTCTGAAAATAGACTAAAGTGACACAATTTAGTTTCACAGCACTAAGATGGCACTGAGTTTTAATTTAGTGAAAATGCTATTCTGAATTTGACGTTTTAACCAAAATTTTTGTTCTACATCTAAAATCCTCTAAGTAACTCTGACTATTTTTAATCACGATTAAAAATGTGTGGAATAAAATCAGATGTCATGAACTATAATTCAAACCAACACCTCGAATTCAGTTGCAAAACGGTACTGTATCTTTTTTTATTTTCTTTTGCTTATATCTCGAAAATGGTGTGTCCTATCGCAAAAATAATGAAAATTCTGACCCCCTTTGCAACACGCAAATCTATAATACATGTTGGTAATTTTTTTTGTTTTTTTTCCAAAAAGTGAAAAATTCCATATAAAAATACGTCGAGACGGCCACATTGCGCGCCTCTCCGGCTCAAAAAAAATCACGTAGGTACCAAGTGGAGTCGCGATTGTCAAATTCGATCTTAGTTGTGTCAAAATAATTTTTAAATTTAGAGATTTTTTTTGGCAGAATAGCTCTAAAATTCTAATAGTAAAAAGTAAGGAATTTTAGTGATAGTTTAGTTAGTTTAGTTCGGTGTACAAGAGAATCGGCACCAATGTAGCGTTAAATTATTAGTGAAATTCATCAGTGATCGAACTCAAATGCAATCACTTAGGCGCTGAAAAGGTATGTTTTAATACATATATCCAAAAATGTTTAAAGATCAATGCAACTTTATGTCAAATCCATTTTCGCTACAAGATCGACAAACATTTTGCTAGATATGGTCGTCGACCCCGCGCTAATGTCGAGAACAATACACTCGGAGCGCTTCAAAATGGTTGTATAACATGGAGACATACCTCTAATTTAATCGACTATAATTTATAATTGACGTAACATAAAAAAGGACCTCGTTGTCACGCGTTCCGTGATGGAACGTGCTACTACAATCGTAACAAGGAACTATAAACCGGTCTTACTTATATAAATTATCCACAGTAATTGAAGAAGATCTGAAAACAATAAAAGTACAATAAAGTAATTGAGTGTCGTAAGTAAACTGCGAGACAAGGCTATCAATTGCAATGCTTTCGATTCAATATATCGCGATGATAAATAAAGAGTAACGAGACAGAACGAGGAAATGTTGCGGAACGTTGGCCGAGGAGGCCGTGAACTTGACTGTGACAGACTGTCGAGGGTCGCACCTCCGAGACTCGCTGTCAGATATTGTCGCGTGGCGAGAGTAAGCTTCACTTCACCAAAAAATACACGTTCTTGCGATGTAAAAAATAAGATAGGACGTGAATCTACACTAAGAAGACGTTATTTTTACGTTATCAACGCCTAGGTACACACAGCTACACATCATGCTATACATTTCTATACTGATCTCGCATTGTATAGGATTTCTGTACAATGCGAGGTCAGCTTATACTGGAAATGTATAGCTTGATGTGAAGTCGTGTGTACCAATTAATTAAGGCATGAATAACACAACAACACGCAACTAGCCGCAAGTCACAAATATTGGAAGACAAGGAACATTGCCACAAATTCTTCCAAATATGCAAAAGCTAAGGCTGATGTCATTGGACAAATTAGTTTCAAATAGCAAAAATGACTGTGAATTAGTCATACTATCATAAACCGACCTACATCAGATTTTTTGCCTTTTATAAAAGCTACCTACTGTCAAAATTCAAAGTTTAAAAAACAGCATATAAGTAAATGTTTAAAATAAACGTTATATATGAATCAAGTTGGTGTAAAGCTTGTAAAGTCTTACCATGATCAAATACTTTTACACGTCAATCATATTTTAAAAACAAGATGAGGTCGTCAAGTTAAAACTAATGTCTCTATCTAACGTTATTATATTATCATGAATTTTAGCTTGTGCTGGGTGGTTTGGCGTGTTGCATCAAATATACAAAAACATTTTATTGTAACAGTAAAAGTTTATAAATAATTCTATGCACTTCTAGCTACTAAAGATTTGCATTAATTGTCAAGCATTGGGGAACCTCTGACTCTGCAATTACGTTGGATGCAATATGTAGTGAGAACTTTTTATCAGCGATCCACAATTATCGCCAAATAATGGTCGTAAACATCGTCGCAAGACAACACAATGATTGTCTACTTAAAGACAAAACCGGTTTTTCTCGTATGAATCATACCATGTGTGTACAAGTTTGATCTATTCTCATTATTAGATGAGTTTGACATCTAGAGACAAAACGAACAAATGCATTGTATGAAAATAAACTGTTGACAAACTTCTGTTTAGCTATTGCGCGATTGTGCGGTTGATTTAAATTCCATTTCATTATATTAGTACATATTTATGCAATTGGCGACAAAGACCGGCGAGCTTGTCTAGTGTTTAGAGTTAAGGCCAGTCTTATTTGCAGTTTGTCAGCGATGGTTTCATAACGCCCAACATTTCTCGCGGTGCCGGCGCGGCGGACCGGCTCACGACAACGTCGCTACGGACCAAAAAGACCAATCAAAGTCCCATTCGACAATTCATTTTCTTCCTTACATGCCACCGCAAAAAGATCTTAATCCTTCGTAGTAATCGCTCGTTACAGCATTTCTGCAAAGATTGATAGTGCGGTACGAGGCCGAACGCTCACGTAATTGGTAACGATTATTAAGAGAATTTATATTCGATAAGTTGACAGGTCGTGGCTCGAGTTAAATTCAATTTAAGCAGCGGTTGGATTTTACACGTGACATGTTTACGTACTCGTTTCGATTAAAACGTATTACATAGATGGCTGGATGTATGTATGGGGAGATAAATACTGACTACCGGAAATCTCATTGTAATTATTTCAAGATTATTTGCATTAAATCTTTTGCATTATATGGTGTTTTGATATTTTAATAATTATAAGTTTTAGATATTAAAATCCAGTACCTAATACATACTTCAAAATTAAGTAGCTTTTGGTAGGTAATGCAAATCATTAAAAAAATATCATCCAAACGGTTTTATATTGTTTGCTAAAGAATAAGAAATAATATCCAATAATAGAAATGATGTACGTTAACAGCCAAACAACACATAAAGAACACAGTTAAGATATTTCATGACTACGCCGAGGTGCGTATAATCACCTATTTGCAAATACGGCTAGTGGTCCGCATTTGAACATGTATTGCCAGCGACCACAGCGCTAATAGGCGTTTCGCACCCATTTATTTTCAGTTTTAGTTTTTGTCGTCACACTTGCTAGCACCTACGCGATATCGATAATCTAGGGCTGTAAAATGCCTAGGATTTCATACATACTATGCTTCTTATTCAATTCAACTTCTAAGTTACGGAGCTACATCAGTATTACGAGTTACACTGCAAAACCACGCCAAGAAAGCAAGTCATAATGACTAATAGATAAACATAACTAGTTTACGCAACAAGTGGACATTAAACAAGTTGAATTGAAATAGACTCCGCAACTCGCCTTACATGTAGTTAAAATATTAATTGGCAGCCCTGAACGGAGACGACTATCCGGTGGCGGTTGATTGTACTCATCAAGGATTTCTGCACTCAAGGACGATGGCGGCTAGACGATCGTGGCTGTCGAACGCCTCTTATTATTTCTCTTCAGACACATCTTGTTTTTGTCTTGCCTCATTTATATTCATGATACGTATCGACGGTTATCTCTATAAATTAAAATATTTCCATTCGCCTCTGATGGAAATCTATCGAGCAAAATACTTGAATATTCGTTAGACTGCTATAGATAGATCATGTTAATCTTGGGCGTCGTTAGCAACTCAGCAGACGCGTTGAAAGTTTCGTATTTCTAGTCGGGTACAATAAACCTGTAATGATAGTTTTAAGGGAGATTTTTTAAAATAACGGTGCTAAAAATTACAGGAATCTCATGATACAATTAGGTACGTAATTAAGAAGTCGCTAAACCATATCTGTATTTGAATGCACCAGTTGTTAATTTTTAGTTCCCCAAACAAGATCTAGGAATCCACTCAATCTAACACTAACTTTATTACGTATCATCGAACCTCCACGTCCTTCACTTAATAATGTATGACGTGGCACAATTCCACAGTCCATATTTCAATTGCTGTAAAACCACTGTAATTAGCGGCTGCTACTTCGATGCCATTAGCCACATTGAGTTCAAATGATATCGAGTACAAACAAGCGAGCGCTCGTGGAGATATATCTCATTGCTCAGGGCAATTTATTTAAAGTAGTTTTTGTAAATCAACAAAAACGATTGACTACGTTCTGTTCACGGGTTCAGTCACCTCGATATTTTCGAATGTGCGAACCTCATTGTCTGCTACAATTTTTTGTGGCATATGGCTAGTTCATGGCAATAGCAGATGCTAAATATTGCGCCCGTGGATTTATAATACTAATGACCGCAAACTTTGCTATCTTACATTAGATTTTGTTCAAGCTTAGCAATGATATGTTATGAATATATCATCAAGTGAACAATGCAGTTACATTTGACAAGGCAGTCGTCGAGTCAAGGGTATATGCAAATACACATCACATCAACAAAGCGCATTGCTCGGCAGACCCAAAAAAAAAAACAACAAGCATAACATAAGGACAAAAGGACTACGAAACAAATCGTAAGTAAGTTTTGTATGTCCAAGGGTCCAACCAGATAAATTTTTTTTTGTTTGTTTTGTTTATTATATCGCTAAACTATATCGACACAACACAGTATAATTAAAATATTACCTTATCTTTATGGATCCAATTTATTAAAGACATGAACATGTGTGAAGTTTTAATTAAAATATCAGAGGTATTGTGTGTATAAAATGAAAACTGAAATTTTATACTTAATAAAATAATGATGAAGTAGGACAAAAAAGATAGGTATGCATCAGCTGCTCGTGATCCGGTGCAAGTGGAGTTAACTCAGTCATTGGGTTAGTTTGGTGATCGCAGAATATGAACTGTTAATTACGACGCAGCACATTAAGTATTTAATGCAATTATATTTTATTACTTCAGGTAACTTTTTGGAAGCATACAAATATTTATTTTAAGGAAAATATCAAGATTATGCTTATGTTTATTGAAATGATCCCGATATATCTTGTTCTTATAAGATTCCAAAATGAATATTGATTTACAAAAACAACGAATAGGCCAATAATGCTATCAAAATTTATCAATTCCCTGATTTTATTCAAAACATTACCCATAACATATCGTACAGACGGAAGACGTGCACATATTACAAACAAGATGACGTACCGAGGCGGTTAATGGATACGTCCTGGTAAACCCGCGTAAGTAAATAAGAGTAATTTGCAGTGCACTTGCATACGCCATATAATTCAACAAGGAACCCACGCGATATGTATAAAAATAAATACCACCACAATTACGACCACTTAAATTTGTACCGGATATCTTCAAGAATGATGAGTAAAGAAAATAATTAATTCGACCCAACAACCTTCTTTGGCAACAGAGAACGGTGGCTCTTTATTCACCCCAAATATTCTAAGTATAATTTATTACGTTGGCGATGTTCGTATAGTTTATAATATTATGAAGAAACGTAATATACTGAAAGTATTCGAGCTCATAGAAATTACCGACACGTTTACAACTTTCATCAGTTAGCACGGTGTTTTCGGCGTCTGCACGGAGGCAATAATTTATAGGTGTCCATCTGCTGCTTACATTAAACGCGAATTTCGTGTTATTTAAACCCCGACACACGTAACGTACGAGTTTTAGTACGGGCGTTAGCTCCATCAGAACTTCCTAGCCGTCCGTCTAAATTAATGACGCTACACAAACATGAAACTATACAAATAAAACATCTAAGCTGTTTAAACGCTAAACCTGTTTTCTTTCTAGAAATAAATAAAATCATAAAACCTATTACATTCGTCAGTAATACATTGAGTATATGACTATTGAATAAGGTGCTATGTTAGTAAAATGGACGCTTCGTTTGTGGGAGAAATCAGAATTTCGCGCTTCTTTTAGATTGAATGAAATCAACGAATCGGTTTGGCTTCCTATTAACCGAAAAATCATTAATCGATTGAAGTGTAAACCATTATCTTTAGAATAATAATAGTCAGTTCAGCGTTAGTTATTGGTTGTCGAGATTTTAATTCATATAACTGTTATAAAAAGCCTTATTGATGTCAATGTCAAAATGGCTTATAATTTTATTGGCATCATGTTGTTATAATTAGATGTTCTCAACATTATCGACTAAGAAAAAAGTATTATTATAATATTACCGACCACATGTGCCGTTTAGCGTGAAGGTCATCTACACGACTCACTGGAACTCAGACGGGACGCAACGAATAATGACATCATTATTTTTCAGAGATACTTTGATTAAGTAGGTAAGTATCGATATGTAAAACCATGCGGCACATGGTGTGCCAAGTGACGAAACCGCAAGACTAATTTAATACGAAGTGTGCGCAACAGTTCATGACATAAAATAATACAGGTAAACGTACAAATGTACATATCTGGCACCAGTATGTACTAACTTACTATGATTATGCTTTTTAGTTTGGAACAAGAACTATTGTATTGATAAAAATAATTCACTGGAACCTCTTATGATGTTGTGTCAAAGACTCGAAAGTAACTGAACAACCAGACCTGGTCCCATTAGAGATCCTATGAGAAGAATATGTCCAGCAGTGGGTAAAAAAGCACATGTGTTGAAAATGAGTTAAAAAGACATCAATAAAAAATGCCAGCATGACAATTTATAGATCTGTTGCGGTAGCACAAATTTGGACACATATGCTTAACATCTGAAATCTCATCGACCTAGCGACCGGAATCAAGAGATTAATTTAATAGGGCTCGCGAATGGGTGCGGTCAGAAGCTAACAAATAAATCACTTTGCGGGCACGGGCGGGAAAGCCCGTGCCAGAGGTGGCGTTAGCAGCCAATACAGATTCCTAATCAATCGGGAGTACCGATTGATTAGGAATCTGTATTGGCTGCTTCTTATTAACAACAACATAATATCCTTATATCGTATCATATAGAAATTCACTATTTCAGTAAGATTTATTAGGCCATTATTTAATGCTATCGTAAAACAAGTCCAGAAAAACGTTAACATCCAGGCGTGGGTTGTGTTGTGAGCTCAAGGCTTGTTAGTGAATTAAGTAATTGAACCAATCAAAGTTTATTATGGATTCTATTACAGGCGAAGGAAACCGTCAAGTAAATCTCATGTGGAGCTATATTGGTCATCTTTGTTTTATATAATCGTTAATAAAAGGTACATTTTAGTCAGTCATTTACGACGACAGACATTCGTGAGACGTGATGTCATGTCACTCATTCGCTTTGTCACGTTGTTTGTGCACACAAGAGCTGAGAGCCTGTGAAGCGCCAAAATAAAAACACGACCGTTTGCGAGTTTATCGGATACACTTTAAAATTAATGCTTTTTAACGACCAAAAAGAAGATGACAAACAGGAAAATGAAATACTGAATACTCATTCATAAACTGACTCGTAGGTATGTTTGAGAATTTAATGTTAGATTTATCAATTCAATTGAGTTACGTTATTAATGTACTATTTTCAGTTACAGTTTTATCTATAAGGATTAAAGTAACTGGTTTTCCTGAAGGTCTGCCTAATTTATAATCTCCAATACAGGTACCTACGTATTTAATTTCAGCAAAATCTGCTTATTTAATTGTGCCTAATATATACCTATTGCGCAAACGTTAATTTTTCTTTTCATAAATACTTATTGTGACTCGTTCCATAACGATCATACCTCACCATTAATTTAAACTAATTAGCTAAGTACATATTATGTGACAATCTTTCAAAATTTATTTACTTCAGTAGACTTAATTGATAAGTAGCAAGCACTATATGAGAAAAAGGCAATATTCGAGGATACAAATACCCGTACCAGAATTAAAATCTTCGGCTTAGAAATCAATACAGTATTCGCATGCCTCAATACAGAAAAGCCTTCGAAGGTAACGATCCTTGTATTAATAAATGTTACCAAGTTATGAAAAAAAGGTATCACACCAAGACACCAACAGAGGTAGGTATAAATTTCAGTGATTTTCAATTTAGCGCCGGCTCTCTTTCTAATGGAAATAACTATGTTATGAAAAAGTTTCAAGAGACAAGACGGCTGAACGGATTTGAATGAAATTTGGACCATGTAGTAGTAGACCATTACCCGGAGAAGGATAAAGGCTACTTTTCATCCAGGATCGCAGACGAAATCTTGGGCAACAGCTAGTAAAATAATAGCGTAATATTTATATGATTATTCAGTAGAGCACTTGAAACTTTTTTAATGCGTAAGAAATTCGCAACCCAAGTAATTTACAAGAGAAATGTTCTTCATTGGTTCGCTATGACAGACGACGCGACTATGACAACTTCTGCGACGCAGAAGTTTGAAGTCATGATGGTGAGCATACTATCATCGCTTTTTCGTTTGATTGATAACTCATAGTTGCTGTTTTCGCCCTGAAGATAATGAAAAAAAAAAAAAAAACTATCCGTGCCATAACAGGCTCTAAACACCATCATAGCAAAAAAGCGACGAACGTAACGAGACGATACCGCCGCGCCGCCCGTTAGTGCTACAAAACGTACCATGACCAATACAATTATTTGGTAGGTTACCACAATTTTATTAGTGGTGTATTGATAAAGCTCAATAAACAGTAAACTGTATTGTTAAGACCCACGTGGGTTTTCTGTGGCTTTGTTTTACTTTTTGTACGATGATCCGAGGGTTGGCCTGTTCCAGACGGTCGCACAACACAGTACGCGGTGTGAGCCGCGCCGGCGCCGATCCGTCCGTGACTCGGAATTAGGCGGACTATTACCATACCTGCAATCACAATCTACCGCCACGGATCCCGGCCGCACTTAATTAACGCATACACATTTAGGGTGCGAAACGAACGGAAAGCCTCATGTAATAATACCCCAACATTTAATAACACTCGTGCATTAGCCGAAGGCGTGTTTGTTATGCTTCAGTGTGCGATTCAGAGTCAAGAAGGCTGTTTTAATAAACTTTCATTATTATTTGACGCTTGTCGGACTATAAAACGAGACTCGGGACGATGTTAATTCTCATTTATGTAAAACACTACATTCCTATTTAACATGAGACTACCTACCCAATAACGGAACAGTGATAAGCTTCGCGAGGAAATCGTAATTACTTACATTAAAGTTTATTGCGCTGCGGATTTGCCAAGCAAGTTTCTAATCCATGGGCTGATTTTATATTACTTTAATTGGAATTGAATATCAGAACCTGAAGAAATTCGTGTGAACCAAACTCAAAACGGAATTTAGGATCATTTAATGTAAAGAAGTATAATATCATCAAACATGATATTTCTTTGTCTCCGAATGTCATGCAAAACTGCCACACACAAGGGTTTTCATAAATTATACCTACCTCGACTTCACTTGCTACCCAAAGGCACAGTGGCAGCATACTTGTCGATGACATGATAGCAGCCCGCGACTTCCTTATCCGTTACGCGATACAATCTGCTTAAGAACGACGTCTCATTTGAATAACTACCGACCTGCATTTATTACCTAAGAAAATAACTGACATCCTTGATTTAAAAAAAATACTCCGCACGGGTAGAGCTCATTATAAACGCAGTCAGAATTTAATTAAGTAATGGATTATAAATATGAATTTAAAATAGGTATGTGAAGTCGACAGCATAATTTTTATTTCATTCTTGATTAGAAAGTTCATAAAAGGGAACCAAGTCATGGAAACGTTGAGTCGTTAAAACAGTCGAGCCGGTGTGTATCGGAGGAGATACCGCCATTAATATCTGTGTAGCATTTACGTTGGAATTCTCTAGAAACTCTCCCGGGTTCCCGCGAGGTTCAGATCGTGACTGCGCGTCGCGTCGGCGCAATTTGCTTACCCATACAGTGCCAGTGTGCGCCGCTCTAATCATGTGTAAAATATTGCCGTGCCTCGTCACTGCAACACGGAATCAGGACGGCACGTCAAAAGTCACAGAAGTGCAAGATTAATTGACTGCGATAGCTGCATCACGATTAAGGTCGTCGACACTCGTTGGTTTAAGATATGTTTACACAAAAAGCTTCTGATCACTTAATATTTATGGACTTACTTTTTTTACTTAACTCCTGATTTTAAAGCTGGGGCAAGCGGCAATTTATGAAGAGGATTAAGATTGCTTTAAAAAGCGCCAATTAAGGTTTTGGACGTTGTGGTGCAGGTTTTTTTGCCAGTAAAACTACCAAAATTATATTACTTATTTACAATTAAGTCCTTTTTTTCATAAAGATCATCGTTCTTTCTTTGCGTCACGTTTACCGCAAATAAACGTATTTTTCTTCTTTATCTTCTAATTCGAAGCTTATTCGAAGACTAGCTCAGAAAAATCTTTAAACCAGGAACACTTAAAAATGTATTCTTTTTTTAATACCTATTCAAATCTAGCAGCATAAAATAACTGTCAAAGTATTCGTTCAAACAATTACCATATATAAGCGTAGAAAATCGGCAAGATCAAGTTGAACGCATGACCTTAAGTCGAGTAACGAGACGGGTGTTAGTATGAGAGGCGCGAGCGAGGGCTGAGGGCCCATTAGAACAATAGTAGCGCGCAAGAAGCGTGCGATCATAAAGTTACACCTACAATCAGCGCGAAGCCATAAGAATACCCGACCTGCCCCAACTAAGCGCCGCGAGTCTTCGGCGGCTTTCACTGAGCTCTGGTTTAACTTGACATTACACGAACATTTCATTACCAGCTTTTGTACGTAACTTTGTTCACACGACCTTCTCTGGACTGCATGTTTATTGATTAGACCCCCTCTTAAGACAAAACGATAAAGAAACAAACAGTTAAGTTAGCCAAGTGATTTAAGAGCTTTAAAACAACGAAAATTACTGAGAATACGTTGATCTTTCATAAAAATATTTTGTTTGTAAAATTAAGTGTGTAGGTATATTATATCACGACATAAAATTGTTTCAACAAAAATATGTGTCAGTAATAGAATTTGAATTCTCATCAAAATGCGATACTAATTTTTTAGATTGAAAATAGCACAAATTCCTCATGAATACTTGGCAAGGATCCCAAATTCCTTGAGAATTTCACACGTGTACACAAACGAGAATTAAGAAGCGACACTAGTATAAGAGTTAAGCTTTACACATAGTATTATGAATATGAATTAGTAAATAACATTATGAAACTAAATAAAACGACAAAGGCACGAAAAACGACAAATCACACTAAAGTTTTCATATACTGCAACTGCCAAGGAACTCTGGGGGAACGGTGTAATAGGAATGAGCTACAGTAAGTCCTTTGGCGTCGACCATCAAAGAAAGTAGAAGAACCACCAAATATTACGATACAGAAAATTGGATCAGGGTAGTAGGAAGTATTTCAATGTTGTTCAGCATTAACTTTCTAAGAAAATATGAGTTGACTTCCGTGGAAAGCTCAGCTAAGATTTGTTTTGGAAAATAAATCTTTTCAGCAGTTTATAGCCCAAAGATATTTATGTTGTCCTTTAACCTTTTCGTTTACGACTCCTACTGGTTTACAAATGGAGCCATAAAGGTTCTTCGCAACGCCCTGTTTGTGGTGTGTAAAAAGGGTGTGGAGCAATTCTACTAAGGCATTCCCACGCATACAGGCCGACACACGCGGATACGCCGGTTCCGATCACCGCCCGCACTAATTGAGTAGACGATGCTATGCGCGACTACCAAGGACGCAAAACCGACCATGTCGGTAACAAGATCATCTGGATTATTAGGAGCACAGTTTAACACTGTATGAATAACTACGCATGTAAAACAAATCCGAATTCGTAAAACTGTAAGCCGACCCAAATACAGAAAAAGGCTGTAATAATAATTTTTCGTTTAATAGTTTCATTGCCAAAACCCTTATTTAGCTTTTATTTATGGATAAAAGAACCGATTTTATCGACGTATCATTCTTTGTTTTTCTTAAAACTTGCATTAATTATTATCAACCTTTTGAAGTCAGGGCAACAAACTTACAATGGTGCGACCGCGTCCGATAAGTCAGTAAATATTCTAAAAAGTTGAACAACCGACGCTCATCTCAATAAAGAGATGACAAGGTGGGGTTACAAGCGTAACAGATGCTAGCTCCATAGTCACATGTTTACAGTTTCTTTAGTAAAAATATACTTCGTATCACGTAAAGACGATAGAAAACAATGGCAAATAAGGAATGAGGATTTAATAAAAAACTTCTCGATAATGATGTTAGTAAAAATTGGCTTTGAAAGCGCCTGAAACTGTGAAATAAAAGTCATAAAAACATCTTATTGTTCCCCTGATCATAAGTAACGAGACAGCGGCAATCGGAAAGAGGCTGCGTGGGTGACGATTATCCGATCTTATCGGTTCGGTTGCTCCTCACTGCTCGATGTCGTTACGTTGATGCTTTTTTTAGTTATGAATCAACGCATATGAATGCAATATTTTTCCATAATTAGGAAAATCTCTTCCGACAGTTTAACAAAGTTTCATTCGAAACGAAACAGTCGACCGAGTTAACTGCATATGCTTAAATCTGCAATTCGCAATCGTAGCATTAAGTGGAGATAAATCTGCATAGGTAAGTACTCAACCGCAATAAAAACCAAAGATAAACGCGAACCTCTTTAACAATACTTCCCTATTAGCTTGGAATATCTTAAAGCCAACAAAAACCGCAAAATAATGTATAAAATAAGACCTTGTCGTGGAAGTAAACAGTGGTCAATTACGGTGGTAGCGCCCGGCTCTATGGCGCGTTCAGAAACAATCGAAGCGGTGCGATGGGCGAGATACCAGCCGGTAATAACTCTAATAGCGAGATAAGACCGCCACTGCCGCGGATACATGCCGTACCGACCACACAAATGTATTCCAACGTCGTGCGTACGCAACATTCAGATGTGGCATCATTCGTGGTGGGCTAAAATCAAATCTGACTGATTAGTTACAGGTAAGTAAATAGTAAAGCTTCATGTGCTCTTTTAATACTTCCCATAATTTCACAACTTGTCTATTCAAGTGAAATGTTCTTTTAATCAATTGACTAAACGTCGTTCATATACTACAGTTTTATCACAAAAATACATCTACGATGACTATTGGTAATCGAGTGTGATTTCCTACGTCCGTGTGGTATCGCGCCGAGTCGCGCTGCGACCAGCAGGACCAGTTTACGCCGACAACCATGTAAACGATTTATTCCAGAGTCTCGTTTTGCATTACCCGATCGGAAGCCAGGGCTGGATCACCGTCACAAAGCTCCGTATTGCAGGTGCTTTTATTGCATAAATTACATTGAAATGTATATTCAATTATTATAACAAACTTCCCTTCGAATCTTTCAACATTAAATTGAGAATGAATAATAGTCTCACATTTTAATAAAAACGTGTGAATGTTGCTTTATATCATATCAAATCCATTGATCAAAGCTTGCTTTCTATACAGGATGACTTCATGGTCCCTGATATGAGCTTGGCTTTAAGACAGCCCTGTTAAAGCATGCAGTTGTCGCTGGGGCTTTATTAAACGACGATGCCATGGTAAGACGGCCGTTGGACCGGCTTATCCCGATTCCCGGTGCACCCTTCTTACCGTTCCCAATACGCAATGCTTGTTTAATACTTGTTTATTTATCTAATCGCATGAAAACAAGTTTTATGCAATGACAGCTATTAATACTCTGCGTATGTGTTGGTATTTTTTTATTATTTTCTAATAGAAATCAGGTTGATTGAACCTGCGACTATTGTCATTTTCGTTGAATAAATATTTTTATTTATTAGGTATACCGTCTACTGAAGAATTAAGCTTAAAATTTGAATAAATAAAGGTCTTAAATCGCAATAATTGTAATAATTTTCACAAGACAGGTATCTGTCATGGCGTATGACCGCTAGTGTTAATTGAAAAAGCGCAATTTTAGTAGAACAGAACATCGCTTATTTACGCCGATTACATGCACACCTCAAATATAAAACAATTATGGATAATATACTAAGTACATGAACTATTCGCAGCCAGCAGGACCACAGTCATGGAAAATGAATATTGCATAATTTCAATTATCTTGAAACAAGATAAAAAGGGTTTCGATAATAATAAGAGAAAGTCATCATATGATGACATACGAAATCATAAAGATCCTGAGATAATGGTCAAAAGAAATACAGTGAAGAATGCCCTTATAAATATTTAATTGGCACATGAGGACGAGCCTGATTGAACGCGTTTATTATTAATACAACAGGCCCCTATGAGGGTCGGCGAATTATTTATAAAGAGGCCGATTGAATATGAGTATGCGGCGATGGTGCATATAATCGATGTGACCGAGACTGCGAGACCAACACGTGACGAACGCAGTCACCGATTAAATCATCCATCCTAAGATTTTTATTCCAGTTTGCTTAACACATTAAACACTGTCAACTAATAATTATGTAAGTAGTTAATAAACCTGGCAATAAAACCAAAGCCATCATTATCCTTGAATTTACCATATCATTTCATAGCAGCGTTATCTACGTCAACAAGTCGTAATAAAAGGTTTAAAGATCAAGTTTTTGTTTCACTGAATTTAGCCGATAATTTTGAATAAGAGTTATTCAAAACCTAGGTTATTGAAATACTCACGTCATAAAGTCAATTCAACATTTCGGCCATTTTATTGGCCGAAGTTGCTCATTTCAATAGAATCATTATCCAGTACGCGTGGCGGAAAGTAGAAACAACACGTTCGTGTACATATAGGTACATGGAATAGACGGATCCAACCGGTTCAAATACCAATTCCAGCAAATCAATGCCTTGTATAATGCGATCGAGTATAGCAAGCGACTGTGGTCGTTAACTGCGGTATCTGCGCATCGATTAAAACCAACCAAACTCACTTCACATGCCATTGCGCACTTTTTGCGGATATCACCAAAAGCCGGTGGTTGCGCGGCGACAAAGGTGTCCAACCGGTTTACGTTACCGCCGCCTCCCGCCATCGTCATAAGCGCGTCTGCAAATTCAACACTCGTCAAATACCGCAAAATGCAATAGGTACAACCGCTACGTCGTTTCGGCATTAATTCAAGCACCTTTCGATCAAATGTCGTCTATAACCTGTCGCCCTAATCATATTTATACTCGTGATGCCATAATTTATAATTGTATTATAAAACAAACGTTAATGTTTATAATCAGCAGTAATAACATTATTTGATTATCTCTTAGTTTTGCTAAACAATCTTTGTTAATTATAACCTTTATTGATGATCATTTATTTATGAAACACGATAGCTTCGACCGATACACTAACTAATTATTACGATGCATTTTTGTTTACTTCGAGTTAAAAAATACAACCAACGCCTTCTATAAATTATCATATCAGGAAGGCAAATTATCTATTGTACTTAATTGTATCAACAACATAAGATGAGCTATACGTAGACAATTAATGAATATACGTCACTACAAGCATGCAATGGCAAAGAATATACGTACACTTGAATAAACTGCATTGAATCATCGCCTACATTAGATGAAACTGTATACGTTGCGTAATCGGTCATTAAAGCAGATCGTTATAATAACGGCGGGATCGCTCTCAATGACAAACAACGACTCCATCGAACAAAAGAATATTGAAGTATGCATAATGAAGACTCACTGTGTAGTGCTTGGCATATAACGCAACGAGTTGCGCACTCTACATCTATGGCATGGCAATCCAGGGGCCTGGTTTGCAAAACTAGTTAGAAATTATTGAAAATCCGTGTTACTCTACATAGATATTTACTTAAGACCGTATTTCGTAAATAACTGACCAGTTACAATATGAATGTCGGTTTTCTTGTCTACGGAAATATCACCAGCTGCACACCAATCAAGGAATAATATTATGTAAATTCTTCGATGGGTACCGTAATCTCGTTAAACCCATTAGATAGCAAGGATAAGATCAAGCAGGGCTTTAACGGCGAACGACATCAATCAGGATTGCCTTCACTCTGCTATTAAACAGTAACTGCTATTTTGATACTGGTTTCTACTCCGGCGGCATCATATCCACTGATTATGTTATTTTAAACATTATAATAGTAACTAAAATGGTAATAAATTACTGTGGCGGCCTTGATCCCGATCAAATTTCTACATCGAAAAGATCATAAAAATAGCAATGAATATTCAAATAAAATTCTTCTGATGACATAAAAAATCAGGTGCTAAAACAGCTAGTGTTAAATTAATCTATTTTTTGACAAATCGGTATCAAACTGCTTTAACACTTCAATTATACGATAATCTAGTGAAAACGTTATCGTATATTGATTAAACAAGATGATTTGACGTTAAAATTGAAGGATTATGAATTATGTTATAAATCCTAACGGCTGCAATGAGAATCTCTTTATCTCTGATAAAGACGGCCATTTATAGCAGGGCTTGAAATACCGTTAAAAATATGGTATCGTTACAGCCTTTTAATGCAGATATCGTTATCTAATAAATAACGTTATAATTTTTACCGGTATATCTGGCACATTTTATCGTTAAAATATGTAACGATAAAATCTACGGTACCGATAATTTTACCGTTATGATTTGGTTTTGTTACCGTAGCTCTCGTCCAATCGCAATCAACGGGGCGTATGTAACCCGAAAAATTCTCCCGTCTATGAAATTTGGTATATGATGAAGTTAGGTAATACAAAGTATAGACGTACAATAATCCAACAAATTTTGTTAGGTACGAGAAGTTATTTTTTTAACCTAAATATGAAAATCGCTTATAGCTCTGTGAATACATCAGACTAAAATACTACTTTCTGTATACGTACGCATGTACTAGTTGGAATAAGTATTAAAAAAAATCCAATATTTTTTCGATTTCAGAGATAAGTACTCCAAATTTAATTTTTAACATTTTCACTATAATTTCTACTGATAAATTGCTCGGCGAATTGTTATTTTATAATATGGTTTTATGTCCTTAAATACACAGCATTGTTTAGTTATTCAAAATATTTTCCTTTTTAATTTTTTTTTTTTCGATTTTTGCTTAACTACGTAATGTGGAAAATCACTCCGTCAATTTTTAGACCTTTATTAGGCTTATGGTTATAAATTAAAAAAGATTTATCAATTTTCGAACGTTCATATATATTTTAGGGTTCGCTGATTTATGCTAGACCGAAAGGGTTGACCTTCACTTGACCGCTCGGAGCTGCGATGCCACACACTTTTCGTGAAGGCGAGTTTGGTGGCCACCGTTATTACAATTTTATTTTTTTATCTTAAGGTTACACTAGTCGGTCATTCTTCCATACAAACGTAGTATGTTGATTACTCGTCTGTTTGACGGTGTACGTTCCAAAATAAAAATTATATCGGGGGGCACGGCAGTGCCTCCGCCAAGCCGAGCAAAACAAACACAAAGGCACAACCGTACCATCTTCTCTAGAAGCCATTCAGAACATTTTCGACTTCCTGTAACTTGGTTGTGGATAAAGCTAAGAGCCAGTTCAGTTACCAAGAGGGCTTAGTTTAACTAGGTATATTGCCAAATTACATTCAATTTGAACCTGTAGTTAAAGAACTATTGCAGGTCAAAGTTCCTTAATTTTGTCACTGACATTCTCTCACCGATTAGGTATCAAAAGTTCACCGTTATAAATGTGTGTAGAGTCCGCGCCACCACTGAAGTCCTATTGACCCGGCGTTAGTGTTTTTGGATTTGGAATCTGGAAGCTGATCTAAATGATGCAACCAGGAGGTGGATAGTGCAACTCTTCAGTGGCTACTAGTAAACCCCTCGAGTTTGGGCTCATATGATTCATTTTCACAAGTCCAATAGATTGACCTTGGTAACGAGTATCTGGTTATGGAGCCAAGAGATCGATACTGGTATTCTTTAGTGGCTACTAGTAAACTTCCTAATAAACTTCCTTAAAATATTGGATTCCTTTACATACTTATTCTAAATAGTACATATTTACGTACACAGAAAGTATTTCAGTCTGAGGAAATATTCACAGAGAGTTATAAGCGATTTATATATTTGAATTATTCGGAAGTCTCCAAACAATCATTTCCTCGTTGAGTGGACTATGCATCGACGCTCAGACTGTGCCGTACGACTATTACGTGTTTAATATTCTCTTTGCTATTCTGTGTTTATGTTCATTTATTTCAAAATATCTATAGACGACATTTCTTTTCGTAATCGTGACTAAAACAAGAACTAATAATTCGCGAATACCTAATAATTCGCGAGCGTGTTCTGTAAGCGCGAGCGACGGCCGTGAGATTATAGAAGACGACAAACGAAATGGCAACAGCGCCGACAGCGTATAAGAGGGGCGCGCGCCGGCCTCCTTTGAGAAAACGGGCAGGCAACGTCGCATAAAATAACAAAAATAATACCGGTAATTTGTTACCGCTATTTTTACAATAACGTTAAAAATACCGGTAATTTTTACCAAGATTTATAACGTTATTATTTTGTTATGCTACTAAGTAACGCTACCAAATCGTACCGATATCGAAGTATCTCTACGGAAATACCGTTACTTAACGTTACTTTTTATGTGAATTGGTAACGTTTTCAAGCCCTGATTTATAGTGATGTGAGTGCGTTCCATACTAAAGTACGCGAAGTGGTCACGCTCAGTCGATCACAATTTCACGGTCAAATAGACCGAGTTTGATTTGTCTATTACATGGCACTTTATCGCTTCCATTTGGATAAACAACTTCAACGTACATAAGCCGAAATCAATGTTAAACTTTCATGTAGCTATGCAACTGGTCATTCATTTATGATTAAGTTTGCAAAAGCGATTTGGGCAAGACCGTTCTTTTTATTTGGTATCCTGGTTATCTTATTTAACCGATCTTAGTTCATAGTAGGTAAAAAAGTTAAGGCATACATAATTTTGTTGGTAGAATTGTGTGTATGCGTAACGTATGCTTGCGTGTTTAAAAAAAATTGAAATTATCAAAATCTACTTCAGTTTAGAATAATGCTGAATAGGAATACATGCGCATTTTTAAAAGATATTTTACATACGCGTCGTAAATAACGGTTAGAAAAATGATGAAAATCAAAGTAATACCAATTTTCAGGATCAGCTATCTTCAAAAAACAAAAACCATTTCTCTTTCAGATCCCCATATTTTTTTAAGTGTATCATTTTCGGGTAAACACTCATAGAGAAATTCAAGTCAGTTCCTAGCGCTAACGAAAATGGTACACATTCATAAATTGTCTATCAGCCATGACGCTAACTAGGTCTTGTGCATGTATAATGCTAACATGTGAATTACAAGAGGCGTTAATAGGCGACGTGAGCCGTGAGTCACACGTGTGTTGTGTTATTATCGATGCGCTCGAGTGCTCATGTATGGGCGCGTTATGTGTAGCTAGAGGGGTAGAGCACCTGGCAATCACGTTGATGTTGGTCGTGGTACGAGCTGACGAGTTGGCTGACGTACTCCCAGACTTCTCCGGGCGCCGTCCAAGCCGATGTCGCATTCGCCGCGTGCCGCATCATGCCCGCATAACTCGCCACCTCCTAATATTGCGCACTGAACTTCTAATCCAATCCTGTGAGCACTTCACTCGCACAAACACTGTCCGTAACGCACTAGTTAGTGCTACGCGGGCGGTTAGTTCTCGCCGCTCACGTCCACTAGCGTTGACGAGCTATTTATATTGTTTTATCCTCAATCACGCGCAACTAGGTCGCGATCTACATCACACACGCTGAAACAGATTTACGTCGGTACGAACCTTAGCACACCTTATTGTAAACAATTACCCATAATAAACTTCTTGCTTGCTCTTGGGATTAAAACCAATACCTGACGCAGTTTATGCAACATTTTATATGAATAATTTCATTCAGAACATGTTTTATGATGGTTTTAACTTTTTTATGGACGATAAATTATAAGAAACAAACTATTCAACAAGAAAACTAGATACTTTCCTTTTTATTTTTGGCTCTCAGTACTATAAAAAAGTTTTTGAAATACCTACGTAATTACATACTGTAATTTTTTTATTCGAAAAAAGATGTACAATAGTTAGAAGATTTCATTTTCATTTAGCTAATTGAGAACTGTTAAATAATTGAAAGTTTTAAGTAGCTACTTTCAATTATTTAACAGTTCTCAATTAGCTGTCGTTATTTTCATAAAGCCAGTTTATGGTCCAAAAATCATAAATGCACCGCTATGATTAGTGCAGCGATGCGCGCAATCACGGAACGAATCCATTGGCGATGCGCGAGCCAGTGATAACGCGTGACCTTGAGCTGCGCTAAACGTTTGATAAGGGAAATTCGGCGACCGCCCCCGCGCCGCTCTCAGCCGCTTATCGCACGCCGTGTTTGTTTTGCATGAAATTAGTGTCGCGGTCCACATTATAATGCGGTGACATGATCACGAATTAATGAACTGTTGCTTAGTGATAACAAATATTCAAGATGATTCTCACGATAGATAATTTTGTACAACAACAGAATGTGTATTTTGCATAACAATTAAGTATCGTGTAAATAGATTTTTATCTAGTTATAATTAATCACTTTAAATATAATAATTTTAATCCCAAAAACATCAAAAACGTTACCGAACTAACCACAAAACTCGACACATTTACACACTTACACTCTATTGAAATCTCGTAAACACTTCAGTTAGTTTTTATTATAATATTTATTTTATGAACGCTTGTTTCACACTAAAACACTTGATCACATCAGCCAATCAATCGAAGACGACATCGCGCGTGTGTACACATCTGACGGCTGTGTGCGGTGTATAAGCGTACGAAGCACCGCGTACGCAAGAGGTCGGAACGCGCGCGCGCGTCTCGCCGCGATCCAGCTAATGACCGGCGTGGCGCGTATTCGCGACCCCCACTCCACCACCGTACGCGCTATCAAACCAGTTTACGTGAAAAATTTTAATTCCTCAGCGCGGGTGACGACCGGTCGCGCTTTCCTCGCACGGCGCGGCCTCCCCCGGCCACGAGGAAAAAGCGCAGCGCCCCGGGGGCGAGCCGGAAGTGCACCGCGGCCGGCACGCGAACCAAGCGCACCCACCGCCTTAATTAAATGCTGCACGCTGCACACCTACCCCTTCGTAGCGTCACTGCCCCTATGCACAACCTACCATTTCTATTACTATCACAAATTACTTTTTATTTACATTTACAATGGTACTTCGTAAGTTTTTATTTTATTTTGGCCAGAACTTTTACGAGAGAATTTATAGAAGAGAGCCTTCCAATTTACATGAATATTTGAGACACATCTGTGTGTAAAACCGTGTATAATAACCATTTCTAGTGAGACTAGCGGTAATGAGCAGTAGAAATTAATTCGGTCACGAGTGAATAACCGCTCTACAGGCGCAGTGTTATGATATGAACATCGATCTAGATACTTTCACGCATCCACCACATATCACAATGATTCACGCTGCAATCACATAAATCACTTCGAAAAACTATGCAATTTCTTATTTTCAGCCTTCTAAATGTATTTGAGTTGTCATCATAAATACAAAAATAAAAGATCGAATTTGATAATATTGTTTGTGCAAATGAAAAATCAAACTATTCAAAAAGTACTAACGTGTAGAATGTGTTGGACGTATGCCAATAAAATTAAACCCATTTGATTACAGAGAGCTGTTTCACTAGTCTGAAATTCAAAACACGACTTCGCCTGGTTTTTAACATCAAATGCATGTAAAAGAATGCATGAACTAAGAACGCGATATTCCTTGAATACTACGATACCAATGATGAAATGAATCCATTTAACGTAAACTTCATAAAGATTACATTTCCATATAATTATGTAACTATTAAAAAAATTGTAACTCAGTTATTGCTAGACAGATAACTTTATCTGAGGCAGACGAATTTAATAATTTCGTATACATAATTCAACATGGCTATTAAAATAAAAATACAAAGAATAACATCACATGACACATCTGTGTCGACAAAGTACGATTAAAAGGGGGAAATATTGCTCTAGCCACTGGCACCTTCTCATAACCCGAATGTACTCATGCATGTGGTAAACAAGAATAATAAAAGGTGAAGAAAAAACTGGACCAGATTAAGGCGCCACAAAGGGTTCCTTTTGGTTTCAATAGTAATTCATCCTTACATTAAAAGCCCCCTAACTAAACTCCTTTAGAACCCTCCGACATACAAACAAGTTAAACAGTTATGAGCACCTTTTGCGCATAAATTCATAAGGACCATTTATGAAGACTGTTTATAGATAATCGTTTTAAATATAGCACAACAATGATTAATAACTCATTAAGCCCAAATGTGGCTAACAAATAGCTATGGACCATTCCTACGTAAATAGTACGTAGGTACGGAGGTAGATTAGAGGGCGCCAATCGGCATCGCTACTATATTTCAAGACCTACAGGCATTTGCGTGTTTACCCGACATGTTGCCATGAAAGCACGTTCAATTAATGTAAAATATTGCAAGAATTTCTTTGTCAGGAAGACTAATAAAAACCTACATTTTTACTAAACCCCGGATAGGTACCAAATTGGAACACTGGCCACTTGTCAAAATAATTTGTGTTTTTTTATACCAATGGCGAGAAACCGAAATAAGAAAAGTAAGACAGACGTCTTCACTGACATATACAAATCAGGTAAGGATCAAGTTATTGTTGTATTCATAAGTATGCTCACCCGCCATTAAACGTTTCAAATATTCCGTTTTTTTTTATTACTTTAGCCTACACTTCCAAATGCTGAACAACCTGGCCGGCAACGGCGGCGCCGTCCATGCTCCGGCTCCGACCGTGTGGAGACTGTCTAGTGGTCACTTTGCATGCAGATGACGTGACCCGCCCAATATAATCTTAGCTTGGCCTTTTTGCCTACGTCTAGAGGACCCCTCTTTCAGCAATCCGATAATTCTGAATATTGTCCTATGGAAGAATAAAGCGTCAACTCAAATGGGTTAGGTTTTTAAAAATAGAATTACATTCAAAGCATTGTTCTTTTTTGTTGCAGAAACGTTGTCATGACGAGGAAAAACTACTTTTTATAATTCACAAAAACTATGTTCTCTAAATATAGGTGTCGTAAGTACCTTTTCAGACTAATTTGTTATATATAATCTACAAGAAACAGTTCTATAACCGTGAAGTTAAACATTTTAACATAAAGCGATATAAAACTTTCAGTTATTTATTAAACTTATTTTTTTGTCATAAAATTTGTATTGGCCTCTAGAGCTTTGTTACCTGCTTAGGTCACGGCTAGCAAGTACCAAATTGACTTAATGCGAAAAAGCACAGAATGAGCATTGGTTCTTTCCTTCTATATACGAGTATAAGAAAGGGTCGATTTCAACTTATATAAGGGTATTAAATAAGGTTAAAGACTGCACAGGCATCCACAGACCAATCTACTTAGAATAAAGGCTTAAAAATGCTCCAAAATTAGTGAATCCAAAATCTTCTCATAACAGCGACGACAGGGCTACCCCAAGGCTAGGTTTTGAGACCTCTTCTCTTCGCCAACATAGGTACTATTTCACTATTTAAATGTCATTATTATCGTAATGAATAAATGGCAAACTACAAAAATAGCACATTTAAAGCCAATTTGAAAGCCAATGTAAGCAAACTAATAATTCACTAAAAGCCTTATGGTTTTAAAATGCGTCCAATCCGCAAAATATCCCACGTTTCCAAAACATCTAGTACCTGGAATGATTAACTTCGTGCAATCAATCAGAGATGTTTTCATATCTGTAAAAATACTTAATAATTATTTTTTACTTGATGCCTAAATGAAAACGTATTGTTTAAGTTGTCAGAATGAACGTCAAAAAAATTTACTGATAGTACGATAAGAATTTTTGCAATTGGGAATTGGGCATTTCGCGAACTGGAGATTCTGTGAAGTGGACTTTCGGAATCTAAACGCCAGAAAGCTGATCGGAAGATGCACATAGCAGCTATGTTATTTAAAATGATGAATCAATAACCTGGATGAGGTCCAAGGTTCTGTTTCTTCGACTCCCAGATGTCTCCGTCGGAACGTCGGTCGTCGCGTTTCGTTTTCAGGCGAACCAATTTGAAATGGCGACTTTTCTAGCGTTATTAACACAAACTAGCAGTGTGATAGGGCTCTTTTCTTTTCAAGCAAGGTTTTATCACGGCTTGGAAGACCAGAATGGTTTGAGAAAAACACTAATCTCAAAGTTAAAGTGCTTTCATTACCAGGTAACCTGGGCTGTAGTCGACTGGATGCCCTACATAAAAATTTCTGGTAATTAACAAAATCTGCCATCCGCAATGTGAATAGCAACTGTGAATGACTGAACTTGTTCTGTTCGGAAGGTTTAATGACCTTTTGACTGACGAAGGCGCCTGTGTAAACGAGATCGTATGTCCCTTCCTCACAAGAACAACTCTTGGTCAATCTTGGACACTTGACTTCCATACTGGGGCGAAAATAATTGCCCGGCTATTCATGGAACTTTCAATCCTGTTGTTTCTCGCAAGGCAGATTGCTTATGTCTTGGACTGTCAGTCTTGGACGAATATGAACGGCACTTTACCAGAATACGGGAATAGTGTGCGCTTCTTGGAAGTTGATAGGCTGAGCACCTGACTGTTATTTCTGAGCCTCAAGCCAACTTAACCAACCCCTAATTCAGTATGTTTATTTCAGGTCGGATACCTCATGGGCTACAACTCAAAATCTTGTGTGACAAGTATATTGTAGAGATTGGCAATTCGAGATCTCGTCATCAACATTTCGCCTACCCTACTTTTTTAAATTATGCGTTTATTTTATCAAAAATTCTATTAAAAACTACACCTACTTAGGTAGGTATATTTTTTCAATTCAATTATTGTTTTTTAATTACATTAAAAAACAATAATTGAATCTTGAAACAAAGAATTCAATGTTTATTTATGTAATGATCATCATACATCAACATAACGCAACAAATCAGCACACACACTATAAATCCAACAATTATTATATTGAAAATGGCGCGAAATGAGATTGTCTTCCCATCATCATTACCTAGCCCTTATCCCAATTTATTTAGGGTCGGCTTAACATGACTTTTTCTTCCATACTTGTCCTATTAGTCGTCATCTCGGTAGTAATCCCCTTTCTAGCGTTATCATAAATAAATAAATAAATCATCTTTCACACAAATCATCCATTGTTTCTTTGGTCTTCCCCACAGATATTATAATACTACGTACAGATACCCAATCCCATACAAAGAAATGACACCATCCTAAGTCTGGCTATTGAGCTGGCTATTTTTCTTCCCCATTTTTTTAACAGATGGCAGCATCATCGACTCACTAATTGCCAGAGACCGTAGATTTAAAACGCCATCTAGGAGTCTTGCCTTGTACCTAGGCAAGACTCCTAGATTTTTTGTTCCTTTTTTTACGTTTTTTTCTTCCTAGGTGTTCAATTCTTATATTTCTACGTAAAGTACTAGATTAAAAAAAAAATTGTTTGATTTTCCATAATGAAACGACTAAACGTTTCAAGTTTAAAGTGACCTGTCATCACTTTAGTAAAACGCCATCTATTGCAAAGAGCTCTCAACCAAATGATTAACAGATAGCTACTTTATCATTCTAAGGATTCGAATTGAAGTAAAAGGCTTAATTTAAGATTTTTGTTGAAAATACGAGATTTATGAGTGTAAATACATAAATCAGCATTAAACAAAGATGTTTTGATTTTTACTAATATTACTATAGCCAAAATTTGCCGTTTATCACTTTTTAGTAATTGTTAATTTCATAATTGTTACATTATGCTGCCATCTATGATTTTTTTTCAAGACTAATTATAATTTGTTCGAGTTGGGACCCCATGGTCTTCCCCTACTCTTACACTTCCTCAGATTTTTCTCTCCTTTTTTCCCATTACATGCCCATACACACAATTCCACCAAATTTACACAAAACTTTTCACCCACCGGTGCCACTTCCAGACTTCTCTTCAAAACGAATTTATTATTCTATCCATTTGCATGATACCACGCATCCCTCTTAGTATTTTCATGTCGGCAGACAGATTAAAGAAAAAAGCTCGACATGTCGCGAGGTCTAGATTGCAACCTCAGGTCCTCTTCCTATTCAATTAATATTTCCTGGTTTATAATGGATAGACTCAACGCACTCAGTCATTTTCTAGGACAGATAAGAAATAATAAAAAGAAGTTAAAAACAACTGCAGAACTTGAGACCAACAAATTCCATATTTAAAGCAACTACTAAGCTAATACAATTGTTTTAGCAATAAATAAAATAGATCCTTGTAAAAACTAAAAAAACTTACCTTAAAATACTTTCTAGCAAATCCAAGAAAGAGAATTTCACTTTCTAGCACAAATTTGAATCTCTATCAGAAATTAAATTTGTTTCAAATTAAAATATTGATATATCATTAAAATTGTTCTACTACTACTACTACTACTGTACATCTTTTTTACTAATTTGTTATTCATATTGGCCCTATGTAAAACTATGCTAAGCTTACCTTTGTTCTGGGCCGCCCTCTTCCTCTCTTCAAAGGTACGTCATGAGAAGATTCATCACTTTTGGCTTTTTTCACATTAATATTGGTCTTTGAAGCACATTGTTTCTCCTTGGTATTAATTTTTGCCCCATTATCCTTAGAGTCACATGGTTTTCGACCCTCTTCATTATCAATCTTAGCAGCAGTACTCTTTACCTTAGTGGTTGTTTTAGCGGAACACTTTGATGGTAAAGATTTTGAAAGTGGCAAATCATCATCACTGGAAGAATCTGATGAGCATTTACTACACGATTCAGAACTTGAAGTGGTGTCGGAGAGCTGAGATTTCTTCTTCACAGGTGTTCTTTCTTTACTTTGACTTTTATTATTAGTCAATTTCTTTTTCACTGATGGTTTACTGGTTCTTTTTGGGGATACTTTTCTTGGTGGTATAGCAGCAATCTTTAGTTTTAGCCCAGTATCACATGAAGTAACTGAGAAGTGTGCCTTTCGGGAAGCACTCTGCTTAGCATCAGAACACTCCCACTCACTTCTTGATGAATCACTGGAGCTACTGTTCTGTAATACCAAATCGCAAAGGTAAAAATTTGTATGATAGTATAATATGATATAGCCTGTATTACCAAATCTATACAAAAAACTGACAGCTGACTATCACAATATTAGGTTACTTCCAAAGTAATGGCAACTGTCTCGAGAGGCTAGGAGAAGTTGGACTATCCAACATACATTATTTTTGACAGTAAAAGTACTTCTTAGGGCTGATTTCAACAAAGTCAGATATCTTTTATCCGTGTAATAAAATTGTCGTCTGACAGTTTTTGTATGGAAAAACTGTAAATTCAAAATTTATTCACAGGATAAGACTTATACTCAGTATAAAAGTTTGGTGAAATTGGCCCTTAGTAAAATTAACAGGGAAAAACATTACCTACCTAATGCATGAAATTTCAACACACTTTAATAGAAAGTTAAGTACTAGAACAATGATTTTTTTAAACAATATGGATTAAAAAGATAATACAAACCTCAGAATCACTATTAGAGTCTGAATCACCACTTGAATCATGAGTTTTTGGCAACTCTGTGCCCATTTCTGGAAGATAAATAAAAATAAAATTATTCAAAACAATTAATCAGTGATAAATAGTTACAGAATTTTGATCTGGATGTAACCATGAACTTGAAAACCAACAAAAACATTGCAAAACAGAGTTATGCAAACTACTCTTGAGTGATAGCACAATGTAAGGTATAATTTTATGTTAATTTGATCATGATGAACATATTTAGGAGCAATTAATCATGAAAGAATTCACTGGTCTTAACTGTTATCGAACTAAATAGTAAATCGCAATGACGCTATAATGCTGGTCCCAAATGGTTAAGGTACTTACTTCAAGGTTGGTCAAGATGTTTCCAAATACAACAGTGTGATTGTCTTCATTTCAGTCGCAAATTGCCCATAATACTATATTAATCTGGAATAAGACACCGAAATCAATGAAACTTGAAGTTCTAAAGCGTTATTTTGAGAAATATCTTATTTTCACTCCACATAATTTGTTGAAATGACAGATCTGACGACACTCGTAAGACCAGTTTATTCACGATGAAACTTGGTGATGTTGTACAACGCACTCTAGAAATATCGCTAAAAAACTATGATGTTACTTAAAAAACATGGTAAATATCGTGAGATAAATCATATTATGCGAGTTTAACGGTCTTTTAGGACATTGGCGCCAAATAAGTGCATACGTTTACATTCATAAGTGGAAATATAATCCCCAATGTTGATAAGTTACACTGTATTATTTTGTTCTTAGAGCAATAATAAACTACATGTCATACTAACCACATCAGAAAACTTCGTAACACAAGTAATACACGGCAAAACGATGAAATTACTTCACACTAGCATAACACTTGGCCTCCATGTTTACAAATCATTCGTATAAAAATGTACATACCTACGTAACTCAAGAGAAAGTTAGTGAATTTTGCATCTTATTCTTTTGCTCGTATGAAAGTTACGTATGAAAGAATGAGACTTATTACCATTATATCTATACGAAATGCGGCGCAAAATGGCGTCGTATAATATCAAGAAACGCTTCCAATTATCTCGATTGTAACCTAATAATTAACAACAAAGCATTTTGCTAAATTCAATGGCTAGGGAGGCTTTCTATCGCAGACTTATTATTTGTAATTACCGAAACTGATAAATAAAAGCTAATTTGAATAGTACAAAAACAAATATTGATAGTCACGCCATCTTTTGTCATCTATTTACACTCAAACTTTCCTGATATTCTATTAAACTTACTGATTTCAGCAATTATCTACACTAATATTATAAAGAGGAAAGATTTGTATTTTTGTGTGTATGTGTCATTAATAAACTCAAAAACTACTGCACCGATTTCAAAAATTCTTTCACCATTAGAAAGCTACATTCACCCTGAGTAACAATTTATAAAGATTACACGCGGGCGAAGCCGCTGGCGGCAGCTAGTAATTTATAACTTCAAAATGTTATCGTGTTGGTAAGCAAAGCATTATGATATGTAGTTAAAAACTGAACGCTCATCAGAGGTAGCAGCCACAGAGCACTATATGTAGCCGCACTATGCGTCCGTCCTCAAACCGCCATTGTTGTGTTTAAGTTTACTTTCGTGTCGATCACAAACTATACGAAAATTAGTTAGGTATGTATGCGACTTGGAATGTAGCACTAATAAAAGACGAGCTAAGGACAGGGGAAGCGTCTACTTGGTAAAAAAGCAGCTATAGTGGAAAAGTCAATAAATTATGGACGTTTTATAATTTGAAGGATATTTTGTATTTGTTGACTTTTAAGCCATATTTTTGACAGATATAACTTAATCAGAGTTGAAAACCAACTCGAGGATGATTTTCCGGACTGAAAAGCTTCAGCTATGTTAATTTTAGCACTGCTCTAATACGATAATACAAAACACCCACACCTTTACTATAATTTACATAATAAGTAGGTAATACACATCAAAAGTGCCTGTAGGTAAAGAAAACAGACTTAGTTCTCTTGGGAGCATCACCTATCTATACTATACACGAATTTCTCCATTCCGAAATTCCATAGTCTTCAGGTTTCAAAATAGTCGCGATGAAATATCGAGTTTCCATTTTTTTTTCGGAGTGCTTTCTTCCACAGTTTTCGTATTTTAACATCTTTGACAAATACATAGGTCACCGTTTTTGGTAGTTACACAGCTGTGCAAGGGCATACTATTATCTAAAAGTTTCTTGTTTACAAAAAATGTATGGATAGTGACAGCAAGCAGCCAAATTCTAAGACGCTGGGTAGTAGCATCTGAAGTGAACAAGTGGCAGTTTTTATCCTCATTGCTTGGCAACGTAAAGTGGGTGATAAACGTTCGATTCAAACTTAATGGCGGCTCGGAACATGAGGCGAATCGCTGCGCAATTACAATTTCGTGTGTGAGGGGTGGGGTACTGCGCAGCGAAAAGCTAACTTCCGAGCCGCCATTAAGTTTGAATCGAACTGTAGCACTTGAATTAACAGGAAGTTAGGATTGGACTGAAAATTCCGTGTAGGCACCTATGTCTAGGCTGACAGCTGCGTTGATCTTCACGGTTGCTTACGTAAGTCATGAAGCATACGTCAGCAATTAGGGCGACACTTACCTATTGAGTGCCATTTAGGCAATTGGGGTTGGTTTGTACAGTATAATAATTAACAATAGTATGACCGATTAAATACTATTGTATGTACAAAGCTTATTTACCGCGGTGAAATGACTGACGGACTGTACTTAACTTTACGAGCTTACTCGGGTCGCCGTCGGTGACACACGCTTTTCATTCAAATTTCATCGTCAAATTGGCTCACGCCTCGCGGCTCGCGGCGATGGCAGACGGGCGAGTAACCGTGCGTTTGCACTGGCGAAACATTTGCGACAAAACATGTTGAAATCTCTTTATTCTGTCAATATTCCAAACAATTTTTGACTGGAACTAGAGATTTAAACATGTTTTTTTGTTGTTATGTTGCGCCAGCTCGCCGAGCCATAAGTACGCGTACTTGCTCGCACGCAACCCGTGAAATACTTATTATTGAGTAATTCCGGTTGCCGGTGGAAAATACGGAGTCACACGTAATCTGTTCGATTTATCGCAAAAACGTGTGACTCCGGATTTTTAATGTCTGTCTGAGATGTCTTGTATAAACCTTTTTAGTTGATTGCTTTTTTATTGTAGTTGGGTTTTATTTTTTTATTTTTTGACTGAATAATGAATAATGACGAATGAGAATTACACAGAATGACACTGCACTGACACTACTGACAGTGACAGACAGTCAATAGTGGCCGTGATAGTGGCTGAGCTGAGTCTGTGGCACTGAGTCTGATTCTCATTATTTCATTTCAAATTTCAATTCATTTTGATCGATAGAATTATGAACAGCATCGTAATTTATTCTAAGTAAAACTCGATAGTATTTCAGATCTAAGTTAATATCAGGTACAAACTGAACAAGTAATAAATAATGGAAGGACGTCTTTTAGTTTTCTGACAGAGAGAGCCTTTTTATTTCAGTGTATAAAAAGGTAATACAATTTGTAAAACAGTGATATTAAAATAAAATTAATTGATTACTTTTATTTTGTAAAGAAAATGGAGGAACTGGACGTCTGGGATGACCTTTCCAACATACCAGCTGATCCTCCAGTTATGCGCCAACTTTGTGCAAACTGCAAGTAAGCATCTTTGTATTTTTTTAAGTAGAATAAAGGCTATTTAATTTTATCAGATAACTGAAATAAAATAAAGATTAGTATCACAGTCTTGAGATCAAAAATGTATTATAATTTGTACAGCAAGTTGGTCCGTGATCTGCCACTTGCAAGCCTTCCAAAGGCCTGGGACCCCAGGGTCCCGAGAAATGTTAATGACAAATAATATAGTTAATAAAATATAAAATTTTATTTTCTCTACACAAGTTTTTTGACAACAGTGCAAGAACAAGAAGCTAACTTTGTGAGAGATTGGTGTGGTTCCAGTAGTAGGTTTATAAAAAATACCTGTATTACAGATCACCAGGGCTCTCCCGTGGCTAGATGCCTGTGATATGGACTATCATAACAATAAACAAACAGTTAAACTCAACGGACATTGAAATAAGTAACAAAAATTTAAATAAAAATGCAAGAAATTGAAATACCAGAGTAGTATTTCTCCAGTCATTCAGTATATACTTACTTTCTCCAGTTACTCACTAACTGGAGAAAGTGTATAAAAGAGATGTAAGAGTGATTAAAATGATTTTGATTTAAATCAAGGCATTTATGCACACAGTGAAAGGATCACAATTGAGTCGTTAAAAATTCAGCAGCTTGTCCAAGTACAACCTGCACAAATGGAGAGATATATTCTCCCAACTAGAATTTCAATGTCAACAGAGACTCGATAAGTATGAACAGGTTTACCAGACCCTAGGTTTAACTCAGTTACATCAGACATTAGTGCCAAGATCTGGATAAAATGCTTAGAACTGCCAATAAATCCTTTTATTTCCAGGAGACCAGCAGTGGTTTGTTGGTGTTCCGCATTACCACCTGAAAAGTTGAATCCTCGCAGCACTATCATACTTCTACAACACCCAGCAGAAGAAAAGAGGTGTCTACGAACTGCCCCAATGCTGCAATTAGGTTTAGTTGCTGAGAAGTGCCTTATTTTCAAAGGGAAAAAGTTTCCACAACCCAAGCATAAAGACTTAGAAAATTTACTCAAGCATCCGAACACACTCCTACTTTATCCAAGTAAAACTGCCATAGATATAAGACATCTGGAGAATGATACTGACAGTTACAACCTTGTACTGATAGATGGAACATGGCCTCAGGCCAAAGCAATATATGCATCCTGCCCAATTCTTCATAATATTAAGCAAGTAAAATTAATGACAAGCAATACAAGTAGTTATATTATAAGGACACAGCCAACAGAAGGATGTTTAAGCACACTTGAGACAGCCGCGGAAGCTTTGTCTCAATTGGAAAAGGATACAAAGTACACTGAACTGTTGTTACAGCCATTGCACGCTCTATGCAAGTATCAGTTAGAGAATGGGGCAGTGACTCACCAATCTAAAGAGTTTCTTCTTAAAACAAGAACATACCCCAAATTGATTGGTAAACGATTATCAAAGTTACTAAGATCTACACATGAAGAAATAGTTGAACAAACAGGATAATAAATATTTTCAATTAAGTACAGTATTTGGTCTGCTTGTTTCATTATTGATCTCATCATGCATAAACTTTTAGGATTGTTTCAGTTTCTATAATTCCTGTTTGCCTCCAGATCGTGGCTTGTAAACACAAGTCTTTGGTGTCGCTATTCTATAATTTAATTTTTGTAAGATCATCTTTTTTAAAACAACGCGCACATTCTCTGTGGCACTTATTTTTATATGCGACTAGCTGATCCGACAGACGTTGTCCTGTAAATTTTCTAATTTTCCGCGCAATTTTCTTATTTTTTTCTTTAATAAGAACCTTCTCCTGACAATAACAAACACAACAGAAAAAGAATTAGCGAAATCGGTCTAGCCGTTCACGCGTGATGGCGTGACCAAGGATAGGGATTCATTTTTATACATATAAATTATTTGTGCGCCTTCCACTGGAAACCAAACCACTGGTTTAAAGGATAATGGTGTTTACACTAACATCCTGTATAATAAACGTTACCCATCACGTCTGTGATGTTTCGCTTATTATTAGCTAATATTTTACCCTGTATGAATAACAACACTAAAGCTGATAAATACTTTTATGCTGTTAGATAGAATATATAGAATTCTACTTTAGGCGCAGTGCGTAAAATCCTTGGCATAAATCAATATAAAACCAGAAATATAGTAATAACAAACTGATTGTCATATAGTTTATTCAGCAAAATTACCTTCGTGTAATATGGATTCATATTATTATCTATTACGCGAATAAGATTAAAAGCCACGTATCTAGGTTTTTATTTTGTTATTTTTATTATCTATCTAGCAACATTTTGGTGCTGTCACTTTGACGTGATCTTATATCTTTCCTTTTCTTTCGGTTCTGTCAAACAAATCGGAAACATGGCTGAGGTTCGTAAATTATTTTATGTATATTATCGACAATTATATCAGCAATCATTGTAAAAATCGAAGTATTAGTGACGGTGCTATATATTGGTGTTTATAAAGGATCGTGCCCAAGTGCTATTTTCCTGAAGTGAGATACAATGTTTACGTTTTACAGGTCGATGAAACTCTCAAGAAAAAGCGCACCTTCAGGAAGTTTACCTTCCGAGGTGTCGATCTCGACCAGCTTCTTGACATGCCCAAGTAAGTACCTATCAATTTCTTTTACATCGGCGAAGTAATTTGTACATTACCTATAATATGTTGAGGCTAACTGTCAAACACTTCATGTTTGATCGAAGTTTCCTGTCTTTTAGAGTCTACAACGCTCAGATTGCTTAAATTCCTGATTCATACGGTTCCATTTATTAGATAGGGTCTTCATTTTGTCCTGTCTGTTTCGCTAATCTAACCTCAAAATGTTTTTTCCAGTGAGCAACTCATGGAGCTGATGCACGCCCGTGCGCGCAGGCGGTTCGCCCGTGGCCTGAAGCGTAAGCCAATGGCGCTGGTGAAGAAACTGCGCCGCGCAAAGAAGGAAGCCCCGCCAAATGAGAAGCCCGAGATTGTAAAGACACATTTAAGGAACATGATCATTGTCCCAGAGATGGTTGGATCCATTGTTGGTATCTACAACGGAAAGACATTTAACCAGGTGGGTTTCTTTTGTTTCTACAATTTACAGTTAATTGTAACTTGTCTTTTCAGACCGGTAGCTCCAAAACAATAACATTATAGTAAACACTTACGCACCTTCTTGAATCTTACACATCAATAAAAACATTCCATCAAATGATACAGAAGTACTGATATGATGATAGTGTTTGTACACAGTCATGCACTAATGTGTGTGATGTTTTATAAGTACGTTTGTACCCACTGTAACCCATAGTCAGCAAGTGTCCTCTGCTTTTAATCACCACATAGTGCATTCTCTACTTTTCAAGACCAGGTCTAGGGGTTGTTTCAAGGACATATTTTTATTAGACTGATTTTGTGTGATGAGCCACCACATTTTTTTTTAAGAAAAAAATTATTAAGCTATAACTTGTAAATGGTTATATCTATGTAAAATAATTCTGACTACCCTGTATGACTTGACGAACAAGTATTCCTGATAAACTAAACCAATTACTGTTCTAACAGTTTCAAATGTTCTCATTCCAGGTTGAAATCAAGCCTGAGATGATCGGCCACTACCTCGGCGAGTTCTCAGTCACATACAAGCCTGTGAAGCACGGTAGGCCCGGTATTGGTGCCACTCACAGCTCCAGGTTCATCCCACTGAAGTAGTGTGCTGACCAACACCTAGGCTTAAGTCTAAAACAAAAAATGTGCACCGGAGTACAATAAAAGTATTTTGTGTGGCAATTACTGTTTTTTATTAGCTTCTCTCAAAACGTTGAAGGAAAACATCATGAGGAAACCGGCATGTCCTAAAACCAAAAATTCGAAGACATGAGACATCTACCATCCGGTACTGCGCCCTCGGGATGGATTACGACCCACTCCCTCTAGGCTGATTATGCTTATGCTATTAGCTTCAAGCCTTATTCAGGCGCCCAGGCTTCAGTTGTTACCTAAGACTTCTTCAAAATCTTATTTTCAACACAAAATTCGGGTGCTCAAGTCTTTTGACTTTTTTAGTGTTCCATACCCAAAGGGTAAAACGGGACCCTATTACTAAGGCTCGGCTGTCTGTCTGTCATTAGGCTGTATCTCATGAACCGGGATAGATAAACAGTTGAACTTTTCACAGATGATGTATTTCTTTTGCCGCTATATCAACAAATAATAAAAACAATAAAATAAACATTAAAGGGGACTCTCATACAACAAACGTGATTACGTACGGAACCCTTCGTGCGCGAGTCCGACTCGCACTTGGCTGGTTTTTATATATCTTTAGAATGGTAGAGAGAAATAAAATACAATCAACAAAACGTCATCATGCGAGCCTATTTCAATTTTATTAGAAAACATGCGTGTGCGTCGCGAACATGCCATGAAGAAATTCTTTTATGCTATTTCGAAATTAGATTCAATTAGTCATGATTCAGTTAATGAAAAACTTCTTGAACATCTTACAGCTGTTGGTGCTGACCCTAACGGCCATCATCAAAAGTAACAGTCAACTGTTCTTTTGCACTGTTGTATTTTCAATCCTCGGCGCTGAGGCGAGGGTTATTAATCCAACAACGCGGAAGAACGGTTGACTGATAGGACTTTGACTGTTACTTTTGATGAAGAAACTGGCCGTTAGAAATGACTATTAAAAAGTCAAAATAAGTAGAATACCTACAGGTTTTTAATCCTTATAAGAAAATCTAGTAGGTACGTTATGTATGAGTGCCAGAGTGCAGTTAAACCACAGAACATACTCTAGGGAGGGAGGTTACACAGGCAGCCAGAGCAACAGAGCCAGGGGTCAAGTGTTATGTGACAGTACCTCTATCTTACAGTCATACAAATACACTTGAGAGTAATAAAATCGCACATTCTTGTTGTTTGGTTTATTATTGATATTTTACTTAAATCTAAAAATCTGATCGTCTAATTTGATATTGAGTAAAAATTCATGAAAAAATGAATTTTAGAGTAAATTTCATGAAAAAATAAATTTTAGAGTAAATTTCATGAAATTGTCATTCAATGCGCTTACATAAACTTAGAGAGTTGTCTTGCTGATTCTAATGATTATAATTCTGTAAATCCATATTTGTTACGGCCGCAAATTATATTTAGATCAACATACTACCTGATACTGACCTGCAAATTGCAAAACACGTAAGAAAATTTGAATTTCGCGGGCTACTTTATCGCAGCCCCGAGTGAAAAAACTCAAGTTGTGCGATTTTATTGCTATCAAGTATACCTATTTGTTCCGTGGCGGAACAGAACCCGCGAGTCCGCAACACAAAGTGCAACAAGCAGCCATCGATCGATTACTGCGTCAACCGTACCGTCAATGTTACGAATTTCGTTCATGAAGGCAGCGCCCAGCGGTCCAGTATCTACGAAATATAATTTGATATCCACGTGGATAGAGGAAAAGATCTCATAAAAATGATTCATTATGTTTTTTCCGATCACATCAGTATTAGGTACCAATTGGCGTCAGCGTGGCCGCTTGCCCACTCATTTCACCGCGGTAAATAAGCTTTGTACATACAATAGTATTTAATCGGTCATACTATTGTTAATTATTATACTGTACAAACCAACCCCAATTGCCTAAATGGCACTCAATAGGTAAGTGTCGCCCTAATTGCTGACGTATGCTTCATGACTTACGTAAGCAACCGTGAAGATCAACGCAGCTGTCAGCCTAGACATAGGTACCTACGCGGAATTTTCAGTCCAATCCTAACTTCCTGTTAATTCAAGTGCTACAGTTCGATTCAAACTTTAATGGCGGCTCGGAAGTTAGCTTTTCGCTGCGCAGTACCCCACCCCTCACACCCGCTGACACACGAAATTGTTACTGCGCAGCGACTCGCCTCATGTTCCGAGCCGCCATTAAGTTTGAATCGAACTGTACCTACATCATCTCCACCTTCATAAACTTGTCTTTTAGGACAATACTAAAAGGTATAGGTAGGTGGTATTTCATTTCAATTGGTCGTCCAGCCACCGCTTTGCAAATATTTCAATTAGAAGGTCGTAACAGTAACTTGCTGGTTAGCAGCTTAGGAGCTGGTTTTCTTGGTTGTAATTGGTAGGTAGTAGCACCGAATGTCAGTTATCTACGTAGATCTCTACAAATAGTGCGTGTGCTACTAACTAGAGCACAGGGGTCTAAACCAGCCACATTAGCAATTCCTCTAAAAGCAGTTCAATCCTAGCAGTCATTAGCAATTCGTCTAATTTGACTTCTAAGCAATTCATATAATAATAATTTGTGGACCATTTTACGAATCTCCATAGAAAACCGTCAAACATATGAATTATTTCGTATTATACCCCATCCGCGATTTTGCGGACGGACACCGACGAGCCCGGACGACGGACCGTGGGAATGTGTACGTGGGAGGTATCGCAGACATCGGAAGTTCCTCGGTGCGCGGTGCGTGGCGGTCTGTCTGTGGTCGTCTGCCGTGCGTGTCCGTCTGCAATATTGCCGATCTTCGGATTCCACCATTAAGAATTACACGCAGATCAATTAGGAATTGTCAGTTGGCGACATTTTACGATGATTCATAATATTTTCATAAGATTCTGCTAGTGACCGTTTTAGGCTGCTTTTCCACCAGAGTTATGCTATGTTGCGATGCAACGACAGTAGGAAAGTCACTCTGCTCTGCACATAGCTACTAGACCACTCGCGCTTCCATAGCTCCCATTCATAGCACGAATACTTCCTTATAAGAAACATAGCTTATAGTTGAACCCCTTTCCACCAGTACTATGTAGACCAATGAATATGATTGGTGGATATCAAACGCATCATAGCAACATCTCTGGTTGAAAAGCAGCGTTAAGCCCCCTACTGTACAAGAAGTGTTGTCATGGCACTTCTCTACGAAGAGAGGTGAACCTGGGTACGCGAGCCGGTCGCCACCGAGGCTATTGTAAGTACCTAATGCAGGTTCACTTATAAGAAGCATTAGATATCGATAAGTGCCTATTACATTGTAAAATATTAGATGCTAGGTATCTATACGATTATAATTCACAAACAATAAGTGGTCGCGTGTCGATTTACAAGCACGTCAAGTCGCAGAACTAAATGTTACAAAGTGACTAACATGAAATGCCAACTTATTAAATATTTTAAGTATAATTCTTCGTATCAATTAAAAGGCTGCCTCTGACGAGGAACGACTGTGTAACCACATCGTTGGGGTTAATAGGAGTGCATTACCCATCAGCTTGGCACATCGTGGTTGGTGGACATCATTTATCCAGCTGAAACCGGAGCGCGCTACCGCGGGCCGGCCGCGCCCGGTCGCGCCACGCCACCACATCGGCGTCGCTACAACCGTTTGTTGACGACTGACCCTTTTTGTCTCGACTCAATACCCTAAAATGGACTTACAAATCATTTAAACACATAATACGGTTTCGTTTGGAAATATTCTCCTTGAATAAGTGTTCCAAACCATGTAGAAGCCACTAGCGTAGTATTATAATATCTGTGCTACTAGTAAGCATTTAAACAGTTTACGAGTTCTGTACCAATAAAATAAACCACGTTAGTGCTGAATATTAACGATTACTGCTAAATATTTAGTAGACGGAAGGCGACTATGTAGTAGATAACTATGATTTATTAAATCTTCTTTTTGGACAAATGGGCAATGGACCTACCTACCCAGAGTGAGAAAATCGTTTCCATTTTTATACCACAATATACTCGTAGTTAAACTATCGGACCGACTCGACTTATCGAATGTAGGTTGGTAAGGTTTAAGTTTTAATTACTTAATCTGAATCCACGGGTATACTTACTTAACATCCGCCTGAACTAAAAACGAAGGAAACGAAAAATGCCATGTTCTCATTCCAAGTCATATGACAATACCGTCATTAATTATTAATTTCCAGTTGACGGCAGTTCGGCTAGAACACTGACTTCATCGCTGAAGCACGCCAGTGAAATGATCTTGCAATTAATTTGTATGTCGTATATCTTAATTAGTCATGTCTCTGCTCATCGTGGTACCTCTGTAAACATCATATAACAGGTTCAGGAGGGTCTTTCAATCATTACTTCCACTTGCCTCTAAAGAGTTTGTAAGTAATTTTCCTTTGCGCGCCAATTTATATCTAACGCCTACGATATGCGTACCTACGTCACAGTCGCCACACTTTTCATAGCTAATCGGTCACGGATTTTTATTTGAATCGATAATGGTGTTCAATATCTTTCTACTAATTTTCACTGCCCCGTTGGTTTCTGGTTGCAAGCTCGACTGCTGAGTGTGGGGTCCTGGGTTCGATTCCCGGGGTCGGGCAAAATGCTATTGGGTTTTTCCATTAGGAATTTCTTAGTAACACCCCGTTTGGAAATTGGCGGTGTGATACCCCCGTGCCTCGGAAAGCACGTTAAGGCGTTGGGCTAGATTTCTCTCCGGTCATGTCAGATTGCCGTCCCATCGGACTTTTATGTGTTTGAGAGTGCACCTGTGTCTGCGGAAACACTTGTGCAATGTGCACTACAATATCTCCCGCGCCGAAGGCTAGTCTCCGTTGAGATTGGCCGCCACGGCCGAAATACGGTCTGGAAGACTAAATTATATTGTACCAGCTGACCCGACAGACGTTGCTAAATTTCCGCGCAATTTTCTTATTTTTTTCTTTTATAAGAACCTCCTCCTGACAATAAAAAACACAACAGAAAAAGAATTAGCAAAATCGGTCTAGCCGTTCACGCGTGATGGCGGGAAATAGGGATTCATTTTTATATATAAAATATAGATTACTACTTTTCATTAGTAGGTTATCATAATACCTAATACAAATCGATGAAGTGTTAACTATTTATCCACTCCAGAGCTACGTATACCTACACACTAGATAAACCTGAATCCTCAATCTTCAGGAACTTGATCTCTTCGCGGTTGATCGCGAACTAAATTCTTACATTCGGAAGGATGGCAAAACGCTCTACTTAGTCTAAGTTCGAATTCCGGACGGGAGAAGCTCCGAATGTTAGTTACTGATTAGGTGCACAACAATTGGGTAGATAGAAGAACTAATATAAAATAAAGTAGTGTGGCTCTACCTGGGAGACGCCATGTCCAGCAATGCACAGAACCTATTGGCTGAGTTTTAATGAGTGGATCTGTGGATGAATGCATAAAAAAATCAGCCAAGTGCCTGTGTCGGACTACGCGCAAAGAAGGGTACATCGTTATACGTCACGGTCAATTCTCCAACTGTAAATGTAAGTTTGTAATCCCAAAAAAAAAACACGGTTTTCGGACTTTTTGCTTTACTTGTGCTGTGAGACCTTGCTTTTTGCCTAATTTCATGATTCTAGGTCAACGGGAAGTACCTACCTTATAGGATAATATGTTGACAAATGGCCGTAAGTAATATTTTTTATTGCATAGACTTAGAAGCTTGAATTTTTTAGAGCTCCAAAGGACCTTAGACCTACGTGTTCCTGAGTATAAGGGTCTCGACAGAGGGACAGACAGACAAACGGACAACGAAGTGATCCTATAAGGGTTCCGTTTTTTTCCTTTCAAGGTGCGGAAAACAAAAAAAAATGTTTTCTTTCATTGGTTCACTAAGGTAGTAGGTATGCCCAATCTATAGAATAGAATAGAATATTATTTTTACTGTAAAACATAAACTGTGTACACATCAAATCATAAGTGCGAGGTCTTAAAATAACAGGTAGATCTGCACTGTCCATCCACCACTATCCATCCACTGTCGGATATTGTCTATCTATGGATTTATATATTTTTTTGTTTCATAAGTATTTCTTATGCATTCCAGGGGGCTTAAAACGGTCACTTTAGCAGTATCATAATATGAAAATATTATGAATCATCGTTAAATGTCACAAACTGACAATTCATAATATGATCTGCGTGTAATTCGTATTACGGAATATTTTATCTGTTTGACAGTTTTCTATGGAGATTTGTAAAACGGTCCACAAATCATGAATTGCTTTTATGTCAAATTAGAGGAATTGCTAATGACCGCTGGGATTCAGGAAATGAACTGCTTTTAGAGGAATTGCTAATGTGGCCGGTTTAGGCCCCCAGAGCTACGTTTACGAAATCCACCTATCTGTCAGGTATCTCTACGTACCTACCAATTTTTCTGAAGAAAGAGTCGTGAAGGTAGAATTTTCAGTAAAATGGTCATCGTCGTTAATCATCTAGTCGTTTCTGACGTGATTTACGCGATGCCTGAACTATTTATTTACTACTAGCTTTAGCCCGCGGTTTCGCCCGCATGGAAGTCGGAAATCATCCCACGGAAACGTACCTACTCCCGTAACGCGCACGTCGTGCCGGTAAAGCTCCCAGTCGGCAAGATTTTTTCCGACACCTCCAAAATCGTCGTTATATTTCAGCCAATTTACACAAAACCTAATGAATTATACACCCAAACCTTCCTCATGAATCTCTCCATCCATTGGTGAAAACCGTATGAAAATCCGTTCGGGAGTTTTTGACTTTTTCGCGTTCAGACAGACAGACGCGGCGGGAGACTTTGTTTTAAATATGATGTAGTGAAGTGATAAGTTATGTATCACTAGTATTTATGTAACCAGCAAAGCTTTATACCCAATTAAGTTTTTTTTTTTGAAGAGTTTATTTTCACAGTCACAGTTAATTACAGCACAAGGGTTTGACATCGAACTCACGTTTCGCTCGCTAATACAGCACTCTAGCTACTGAGGTATTGCTGTTTGATGTTTTACTTCCAGATACTTACTCAGTATTAAATCCCTTTTTTTTTGATCTGCCATTAATTATTTAAATACTAGAACATGACATTAGAAACCTTAAAATAACTGAAATATAGGTACGAGTACTTTCTTATGTTTTGTCAAATTAGCTACGGCTTTGCGAGCACAAACGTTTGTTGTTGACATGAAATGTTGCTCTTGAAGAGTTCAAGCGCTATGTTATGATGGATACATTATGTACTGGAGTAGGAATGTCAAGGCTATTATGGACAATTGTATTTCAACTAATATTAGATAAAACTAACTGTACAAATAAACAACAAAGGAGAATCGGCAGCAATGTATGGAAACTGGTCTTAGCACCAATAACAACCACACATATGTCATTAGATAGGTATTTTAATATAATACAATAACTACTATGGCAGCTCATTCCAAATCGCTGTGTGAAAAAAGTTGTGGCGATGTTTCGCAGGATTGACCTGGACGCTAGATAATGGAACCTTTGAATAGTTAATCACTTCTGGTGATCATAGTTTGAATATTTGCAAATATATGCATTCCCATGATAATATGGAACCACTGAGCTGGTCTGATTAAGGACCTGGAAGCTTAGATATCGGAACGCTTGAACGAATAGCCACTAGTAAACCTATTGAGTGTGAGCTTATTAGATGTGTCTCAACAAGTTCTGTCCATTTTACCAGATGACGACGACCTGATGACCTGGACGGTAGATAACGGAACTCTTGAATAGCTATAAGTAAACCCATCGAGTTTGGGCTCATTCGATGTGTTTCAACGAGTCCTGTTCATTTTACCTGCTGCCTGACCTGGACACCTGCATGGTTCCATTGAGTTGGTCTGATAATGGCCCTGGGCGCTAGATAACGGAACTCTTGAATAGCTACAAGTAAATCCATCGAGTGTGGGCTCATTAGATGTATCTCAATGAGTCCTGTTCGTTTTACGTGATGACTGACCTGGAACCTTTGAATCTACTAGTAAAGCCATCCAGTGTCGGCTCACTAGACGTGTCATACCGAATCCTGTTCACTGTATCTTATGTAGAGCACCTGATGGTTGGCCTGGAAGGTGGATAACTAAGTTCTGAAATTCCACCCAAACTCAATTGTTTTTTTACATTAAGCACATAATATATGCGTTTTTGCGATTATTATGGGTGACTGTATGTGTAATTATAAAACTGTTTACTATTCCACTTGTTTTTTTATTATACTTCTTTAATGACCGCACGATTCGATGCAATTATGCCTTGGCCAAATAGTCTCCTTTCAGGCGACATAAGATAAAGATGTCCCTCGACGCACCGAGAACGCCTAGCAGAGATGAAACACCTAACGAAAAGACGAAACTCATGAACATTAAGTGCATCCTTTCCTTCCCCCCTCACCTATATGGAGCGCAAACGTGGATATTAACAAAGCGTCAGCGAGCAATGGGACAAAGTATTATATTCGAGGAGTGGAAACTTACTGACCTGATATAAGAAGCAGGTCATCGTCATCAGGCAAAATAAAAAGGACTCGTTGCGACACATTTAATGAGCCCACACTCGATGGGTATACTAGAAGCTAACCAAGAGTTCTTTTATTTAGCGTCCAGGTCAGTCATCAGGTCCTCGTCATCTGGTAAAATGATCAGGACTCGTTGAGACACGCCTAATGAGCCCACACTCGATGGGTATACTAGTAGCTGTTCAAGAGTTCCGTTATCTAGCGTCCAGGACCACCATCAGATCAGCTCGATGGTACCATATTATTGACTTTATTGTATTATCATCGCATCACATTTGAAAATCTTCGTCCTAGACCACTAGAAATTATTAATGTTCAAGTCAGTGTTCCGATACCTAGCGTCTAGGTCTGTCCTGCGAAACATCGCCACAACTTTTTTCACACAGCGATTTCAAATGAGCCGTAATAGTAGTTGTTGCTCTATATTAAAATGCCTATCCAATGACATAGGTGTGGTTGTTATTGGTCGTGAGGACCATTTTGTCCGGTCCTCCTTTAGTTTTATCTAATAATAGTTAGAAAATTGTATAGTGTTAGATTGTATATTTCATTTAAAATTGTAAACTAACTCCCATACAATCCTACATTAATAAATAACATAATTGCAAAATTGTATTTTTATAACTGTGATTTACCTACAATAAATAATATTATGTAGAGAAAAGATTTGTATTCTTGTTTGTACTGATTAAACTCAAAAACTACTGAATCGATTTTAAAATTTCTTGCGCCAGTATAATGCAATACTTATTATCACTTAGGCTATAATTTATAAAGGTAAAACGAGGGTGAAGACGCTGGCGAAAGCTAGTTCATATGTTGCTTGGTCCATCGTAGGACGAGTTAACGAATTACTCACCGTATGCACCGCTCGCGTGGCGGTGAAGCATTCGACATGGCCGTCTGCTCTCTCGTTGTAGAGAGCCATCTACATAACAGCATTATATTTTGTTTTATTTGAAAAATAAATGTTTGCAATCATCAAAGCAACTTTGAATCTACTGCATAACCTTGTCTTACTACATGAGACTGTTCTGCTATAATTGATGTTGTTGAGAAAATATTTATTAGCCTAATCTTTATATCTGGGATCATATTTTATCGCTTTCGAACAATTTGAACAGATGCAGATGCTGGACGTATACACTGAGAGAGATAGGTACTTATGTGTGCCGTAATAATATAGGTACTAACCAAGATACTGGTGCTTTATTACTACTCAATGTTTATTGGCTTGCATGACCATGTGGTATGTGGATTACCGAAAATTTGTTGAGCAGAAGATTTACGACCGGGATAAAGCTCGAGTAGCCGTGCGTTATGTCCGTGAAGACATGAGTACCTATATTTTATAGTCGATTCCTTCTCAGCTCCAATGTAAATAATATTCGGTATTGACTAAAAATAAAACATTTACATAAACAAAGCAAATGGAATGGAAGTTCGGCTCCACAAGCGGTCGCTGGAACTGGCAGAAATCTCGTCTTAACTAGAACGAATAATTGTTGTAATTAAAAACTGCCGTTTGTAAGGGCGCTTGGTGTTGGTCTGTTTATAAAGAGTCGGGGCAGAGGCTTCGCGGGCTCTGGTTGACCGGTACCGCGACACAGGCCGCACGCGCCGCGCGATTTTCCCCCTCGCAAAACACGACGCGAATTTTTTCATCGTCGCGTTTTTTCAACATTGTTTTATAAAAACAATAAATTAACATATAAATAATATTTTTTTTTATCGTACAGTAATTTAATTACATAACAGTTTAGTGTGTAAACTCTGTGTGTTTAGTGAATAACAGTGATAAATATTTTATTATCTTGTAGTTTTCAAAGGACGTTTTCTTCACTGCAAATATTTTAAGGTAAGGAAAAATCTGAATTTGAATGCTTACTTGGGTATTTTCTATCAGTAAGTAGGTAACAAGGCATTAGGGACGTTAAGTATTTCATTTTTTTAAATAAAAAAATAAAAACACTTGCTAAATTAACCTACCTAAGTGCCTATTTAATTAAATTTTTTAAATTCTCTAAATCATGTAGTCGATGATTTTGGTGCACGGTAAAACTTTAATGTGTTTATGTTGGCACCAACTTAAATGTATATAATGTATTGTGTAGATACTACTGAAAAAAAAATGTATAATTATTATTATTTGTTGAGTCTACTCACCAGTAGGTATACTACTGGTATCAAACACACCTTGAGGAAACAGAAACAGCTGTTTCGATTCGTTCTCGTAATAACTATTGCTAGGTAGGTACCTATTTATTCGTTATTATTTTAAGACCACTACAGCAATTGAAGTGATAAGCAAATATGTATCAACCCATTAATTTTAAATAATTTGATGCGAAACGTGTTTAATTAAAATAATTTAATTCAGATTAAGGTGACGACCGAAATAAAACATTTTTTGTTACTTAATTGCTGAGAATTAAAAGCAGGCAGTATACCTACACTACGTAGAGTAAACTTCAATAATTTAATTTTAATTATTCAGGGAACAAAAGAAAATATTAATGTCACATTTCCGGAAACATTCTCCTGTCACCGCTGTCATAGTCAGCCGGTAGTTTTCACAAACAATCCTGAAAAAACGATAAGAAAAGAACCTATTGACTTCACTGTAATATTAGCATTCTTTTCCAATTCATTCATCATTAGCCTATAAAAATAGTAGGTAGTCCACTACTAGACCTATGTCCAGCAGTGGGCATCTATTTTTTTTCCTCAGAAATCACATTCCATTTATTTTCTTACGAGCCAACCAGAGATATTTACCTCAGTAGGTAAATAGGTTTAAAAAAATTGTACATAGATATTCACTTAAAAGGTTAAAAGTACCTATTTAGTGACGCCCGCGTGCTATCTTCATAAATTATAGCCTATGTTACTCATATATAGCAGAATAGCACTCTACTAATTCTACTGGTGAATGAATTTTAAAATCGGTCCAGTAGTTTTTCAGTTTATTCATTACAAACAAAAATACAAATCTTGTCTCTTTATTATTAGTGCAGACGAGCCATCCGTAGGAAGACACCTTCAGTAAGAACGAAAGTAATAAAAAAAACATTTTGGTAAGTACTTAGATTCAGCATGTAACAAAAATCCTTTCCGATCCGAAACCCCACCTAGCTACCGCAATAATATAACAAAAAAAAAAAAAAAAATTGGTGAAAATAACAAGTTATTATTATTTAAAATTCACGTTTTTAGTACCTACATTACCTCAATTTCATGATTCAAATTTTCTACATCCGCTAGACAACGGCCGCCCGCGCCCCATGGAATACCCCGGTAAAATTCCACATTGAAAAAAAATACAGCGAATTTTCTTTCCTTTAAAAAAAAAAACAATTAAATAGATTCTCAGTATGATTCTTAGTAACTCCCTCACGGATCGGACAGGGATTTTTTTACACACTTAAAAGTATTTAGTGTTTAACTATTGCTATCATTATTATGAAAAGGTACACACCTTGTACATACCTACCTGACTCAAAATTGCTCGCCGTTACGAAGAAAATTGTCACATTAAGTTAATTGCATGCATGGGACGCTAAATGAGAATATGATGGGCGATAGTAATCGCAGTGTTAATTGCGTAGATTAATTAGATAAATAATTAGTGGCTATAAACATAGTGTCGTTGATAACGGCTGAGGACGTAGAGTTAGTTCTGCTACCTAAGTAGTTATATAAGTTTTTTACTCTACGTTCAATAACTAGGCTATTATGTTAGAGTGACTAATAATTGGTTATAAATTAATACACTACCTAAAAGGACCAAATAATTCAATCAGTTTTCTTCAAGTCGTTAAAAAACCATTAAAATAGAATAGAATAGAATTAAATAATTAAGGTAGATATTGAAGCCCGCATGAAAATATAAATCTACATCGTACATAATATCTACGTTAGCCCTGTCATTAACCACGTGAGAGACACGATGCGAAAAAAATCGGTTGGTCCTTATGTCCGCGAAGTAAACACAAGTAATAGTTATAAATATTTAGCAATAGGAGAGCAGCAGGTAAATAGACTTAAATCTCGACAATTTCCTATATGTTTGTAAGGATTGATAAGAAACTAAAGCCCTATTATAATTGTTTCTGATAAAAGACATGCGCCTGATTACGAGGTACGTATAAGGAGTTTTCCCTAATACTTATGGTATTAAGGAAAACTCCTAATGGTTTTCATGGAAATAACAAAATCTCCAAATATTAGGTGACACCTTACAAAGCTGTTTACGAAACTTCACTTATGTGCTGAAAACCTAATATATAATAATAATAATATAATATAATAGTTTATTCAAAAAAATACAAGGCGTAAAAAAATTGTGTGCTGAAAACTTAACATTATCTAGGTATATGCTGTAAACTTATAATTATGTTTAAAACTTGTCAGTATGTGTTGAAAAAATTACTTAAGTTGCTGAAAACTTATCGCTATGTGTTGAAAACTTATCGTTACTTATGTGCTGAAAACTTCTCTTAGCATTAATCAGCTTATAATGTTTCCACTGCTGGGACACTCTCTGTGAGAGGGAGCGGGCTGTAATCTACCACGCGGGCCCAGTGCGGGTTGGTAGTTGTCACATGTCTTCGAATTTTTCGTTCTAGGACATGCCGGTTTCCTCACGATGTTTTCCTTACCGTTTCGAGAGCAGTGGCGATGAAATAATTTACACAAAGTAAAGCGCCTGTCAGGGTTCGAACCTACGACCTACGACTCGTAAGTCGCGGCTGTTACCACTGTGCCACCACTGCTCTACTTATGTGCTGAAAACTTATCTTTATGTGTTGAAAACTTATCGTTACTTATGTGCTGAAAAGTTATCGTTACTTATGTGCTAAAAACTTATTGTTACTTATGTGCTGAAAACTTATCATTATGTGCTGAAAACTTATCGTTACTTATGTGCTGAAAACTTATCGTTACTTATGTGCTAAAAACTTATTGTTACTTATGTGCTGAAAACTTATCATTATGTGCTGAAAACTTATCGTTACTTATGTGCTGAAAACTTATCATTATGTGCTGAAATTTTATCGTTACTTATGTGTTGAAAACTTATCGATAAGTGCTGAAAACATGACTTTACGTACTGAAAATTCCAAACCTAAAGTAAATTACCCAACCATAAAAATACTCTCTCTAAATTAGAGAGGACCATCACCACACTGGTTTTTATGTAGGTTATTAATTGTTTGAAAAAACAATTTTCATAGAGCTCGCCCTTGTAAGTAGGCACACAATATTGCCTCAACAAATTAATGGTATTTAAGGTAGGATAGTTCTGCTATAATCGATTCAATTACGATTGCAAAAGTAAGCGATAAGCGATGTGTGCGTGTGCATTGCTTCTTATGTTCGTAAGTTACGTTTTTGAGCAGATATTTTGTTCGAACTTTTGAAGCAATGGATTAGACATTTGTTTCAAACCAATTCCAGTTCTGACCTATCGTGCATTACGCAATTAGGGTGCTGTTTCTTCCACATCATGAGACGTAAATGGAAAACACATTAAAACGAATGAATAATTGGCTGACATCATTACTTGTGTTACAAGCTTACAACTACCCTCTATGTCATGGCTTTTAGCGTGCTACCATCAAACTGCTGAAAAAAACGTACCTAGCTATCTTTAATAGAAGCTGAAAACATTACCACTTTATAAAATACTAGCTTCTTCCAGTGGCTTCGCCCGCGTGATGTCTTTATAAATGCCTATGTTACTCAGTGATAATGTTAGCATTATACTGGTGAAAGAATTTTTAAAATCGGTTTCGTAGTTTTTGAGTTTATTCATTACAAACAAAAATACAAATCTTTTCTCTATATGAAATTAGTAGGTATAGACACCGACTTAATTATAAGCGAACTTGCTTTTTATAATAAACAATGAATCAGTAAGAGTACCATCATTGGTTCAAAGGTCGATTTGGTCTACGTCACTATTCTCTCCTGAAAATATCCAATAAACCGTGAGCTACGTAGTCGAGAATACCGTTGATTCATTACTCTGTTGACGTAAGCAGAAATAGGTATTGTTTAAAAAAAGGAGAGGTTGTCTATGACAGAAATGGCGTCGTACGTAGGACACAGTGATTCATAATCATGAGCTTCCATCGTGTCAAAAACATGCAGCGGTATTATGTTTTAGTTTTCTTGTGAGGACAAACACACGGGCTCTTTTTTATAATGATTAAATATCTATGTAATTACAAAAAGAAAAAAACATGTCTGTAAACATTCAGAAACGAAAACTATGCGAAAAACTAAGTACAGTTCTGATGAACTTTTGGCTTCCCAATGGACAAAGCTAAAATAAACTTTAGGTATTATAGGTTATGGTTAGGGTTATAGGTTAGTTAGGGTACTTGGTACATAGGTATGTCATGTACCTACTATCAAGGTGCGAAAAATCTGTTCATCATAATAATTATATATACATGTTGTTTAGTATCGTAATTCGATTCATCTGTAAAATAGTATCTAATGAACATTCGTGAATGTCACCAAAAATAATAAATTAGGTATCCATATTTTGCCTCTTAATATAATCAAAGATCACTAGATAGATGAAATACGAGTAAATTGAGATTACCAGTTCATTTGAAACACAGTTGGTATTAATCATGGAAATGATTCCATCTATTGATACATGCGACAGCACCCTAATACACGATCAATAAGAATTAGAATCGGTTCGAAACAAATCTCTAATCCATTGCTTCATAAGCAGTGATCGGATATTCGGATGCATATTTACCTAAAGTATATTTTTTGCCGGCAAAGGGTATAAAAATATGGAAGCGGCTTCTTTTTTTCCCGGGTTCGAGGTTATTTCATAAATAACGCAGAGGGCACAAGTATTCCTAAGCATATTAACTATTTCTAATGTATGTAAAACATAAATAACGCAGAGGACACAAGTAATTCTTATGCCGGCGCCAGACATAGCAACAATATTTGATCACATGTTTGATCACATGTATGAACACATGTGTGGCAGGGATGTTTGGGTATTTCATCAAAGTTTGATCACATATTTCCACTTTGCCATATGGTGTGCACATGGTGTGCACATATAAATTCCGGCGCCAGACATAGCAACAATATTTGATCACATGTTTGATGATATGTTTGACACATGTGTGGCAGGGGTGTTAAGCGTGATAATTATTTCTAATATGTATATGTAAAGTTTTACATATTAGAAATAATTATTACGCTTTAAATGTATTGAAAAATTCCACACATTTAAAAAAAAACTGGGAGCAAATTCGTCGCTCTCGGTAACCGGGACTTTTCCCGTACTGAAGCGCTCTCCATACTGGTTAACATACAAACTTTTGGTAAATATGCATGCGAATATCCGAACACTGTTCATAAGTTTGTAAGTTACGTTGTTGAGCAGATTTTTTTCGAACTTATGAACCGTTTCCAATTCTGACCGATCGAGCATTACGTAATTAGGGTGTTGGAATCCGAGCTTCTTCCGCCATTACTAGAGACATGACACAAATGACGGTTTATGTAGGTATTGTGTTCTTGCCTAAACGTTTCAGGACAATATGCAACATACCCACCGGTAGGTGGGTATTGTCAGATATTAAAACATACAAGTTGCCATGGTAACTGAAATAGGTATATTTCAGTTACCATGGCAACTTGTATCTTTTAATATCTGAGTAATTATAAGTAGTAGGAAATAGCTCATAATTTTCATGTGGTTAATATGGTGCTAAGAACTTACCGTTTTTTCAGCGGATTTGTTACTTTGTATGTTCTCTACACCGGATGCAATCGGTGTGCTTTTTTATATGTATAGCGTTGCATAAATGCATAGGTACACTGTAATCGTTTATACAGGACGTCCCGCGGATATGCCACATGGAGGGAAAGTACCTTGAATATTGTAGATGGAACATTTTAATGAAAGGAGACATTAATATTCATGTTCTTCCTTTTATTTGTGACACTGTTATTTAGCAAAAAATAATCCTTATGATGAAGCTTTTCGATTGGTATGATAAAGCTACAGGGTGATTATTTTTCTCATATAACGGTACATGAGAAAACCTGGTTCAACCAAGTAATTATTTAAATATCTATGAATGCAGTTTAAATTGTTTTTTAAATTCAAATAATGTCTTCTTTCAGTAAATTGTTCCATCTACAATATTCAAGGTACTTTCCCTCCATGTGGCATATCCGTGGGACGCCCTGTATAGCGTTGCATACATGCGTACACAACCAGCTATCGAGTCTACCCACCCTATCAACTTACAGCAGAACGAATTCATGTGAAAGAAAACTCAGATAAAATCAAGTGTCTTAATTAAAAAAATTACCGAAATCTCAACTTAGCCAACAATAATGCACTCAGCATCTGCGAAAAGCACATCTGTCACCGATGATTCATGTTCGTGACCTACAATGCAACAAGCGTACAGTACAGTTCTCCAATCGATACGTTGATATACGTGCTATAGGTATGATTGTTTTCATCAGACGCCCTATTACTTGATTACCCTCGAAGCACGGGCGCACCCCGCCCACGTCACCACGCCACCACCATACAATAATGACATAAAGTTGCATATGACCTTGTACCGTGGCACCTAGTTTAAATATTAGATCTATGTCGATATAATTTAAGAGGGTAGGTAGGTACTTTAACTCTTTGAGAGTACTATAAAAGCAGAATCTTAGTTTAGTCCAAGCTTCCATGTACTTGCGCATCTAAGGACCAAAACAATGCTCAAAGAACTTTCAGCACACATTCATCCACTGTTGATGTGGTAATCTTAGTGGATGATCCTAGGTTAGTATTTACAGCCCTACGACTAACAATACCGTACGGGGGCGATTTTTGCTGATCTCACGTTGTACAGGATTTCCCTACAATGCGAGGTCAGCTTATACTGGAAATGTACAACTTGATGTGTAGCCATGTACTGTACGTACTCCTATTGTTGCATTTACGCACCCTTGTCAATGTCACCGCAATATGCATATTTTCCCACGAATTTATACAACAATAATTATGGTTGCATTGTGGGGCAATAGTTATTACTGTTGGACTCGGCTGTCCTCAACAAGCACGTTGTCACATCAACAGGTGGCATGCCAAATTAACTGGTGCTGAGTGGTGCTATGGCAGAATTGTAGATATAAACACTTTTATTTCGTTGGTTGACTAGATTTGTGCATAGTTGATGGTAATAGGCTCGCCCACTACTACATAGGACTGGCGAAATGTGGATGTGCTATACCATGTGTACCTCAGTCTAACCCTTCGGGGAATACAGGCGGGATGTTATGTGTTTTATTGTACATTAGTACGAGCTCAGACCAAATAAGGGAACGAGATGAGTCTGAGTGTTAAATAGAAACTAAAAATTAAACACGGGTAGGTATGCAAAAAAAAAACTCCTACCTACTCCCCTAGCTGAAATTAGATTTGCTCCTTCTAATGTCTGATGTGTTTAATTAAAGATCAAAAACCAGAGATCAGCCGGTAAGATGTCCAAGAAAGAATAGTTTTCTAGCCTACACTCCAGTACGGTAAAATACGTTTGCGTTTCTGGGAAGCCCCAAGTTGCAGGTAAATGCACGCAAATCGGATACATTATTTCAATCTTGAGGAAAGTCTGGACATGTTTACGAATAAATCACGAATTCTGCCATGTTGGGTATTTTAAACACGGTGCGGTGGCACCAATTTACCCTATCGCAAGGTGAGTTTGTTTGTAGTGTTATAAAATAGTTATAGAACATCTGTCTCCTCAAATTGCTACAGTTGCTGACTGAATGATACTATCACGAAATGTTATCACTGTCTCAATGTTTATGTGCACGAATTAAAAAATCTGAGATAACACAGATAGCTACCATTAGTAGTCATTTTGTGATATTTTTATGATTATATTTTGTTTACAAAGATAACTTTATTTGGTACATTTTTCACCAAGGTCAGGGGCTTCAGGGTCATCAAAAATTGTTTAGATTTTCTGGTAAAAAAAACTTTTTACAAAAAAAAAACAACCGACTTTCAATAAAAACACCTCAAACTAACTCAAAAATTACGCAAGCAAAGTTAATAATATTTATATGGGGCCACCTCTACCTACCTACCAAACAAAAAAAGAATCATCAAAATCGATTCATATTTGGCGGAGTAATCGCGTAAAATACACACAAAAAAAAAGACAGACGAATTGAGAACCTCCTCCTTTTTGAAGAAGTCGGTTAAAAATAAATAAATGAAGTGACTTATGTATAAGGAAGTTGTTAAATCGACGGGGACAATTGACATCATCTGTTTAAAAACCTTCAGAGATAACCAAGAGGCGTAGGTTGGTCCTGTTAATGTGACCAATTAAATAAATTGGTCCTTCATCTCTTAATTGTTTGTTCTGGACTCAGCTTAGGGCTTCTAGGGCCAAAATAATAAAAATACTTAAAATAATTTGATAATAATAGCTACAAATAAATGAACTTATCTAACATCGTTTCCGCAACGACTCTATATTTATGTTGCTATAATTTAAGTAAATAGTGTCATTTTAAAAATCGTCGGTACAAAAACTGCGCGGCCGCGAGATAACTATTGTCAAACGATCGGCCATTATTTTTTTAATATTTACATGCTTTTAAACTACTCTTCTAGGCTTCGGACTCTATTATATGTACAAAATATACATAGGCTTGTTTCGAAAAACATTATTTTGTTTTTCAAAAATAATCCTTTTCTAAATAGTATTTGCTACTATATAAAAAACTAACTACATGCATTGTTGTTGAGTAATTGTTATTTTCTTACTTAAAATCATTTGCCGAAGCTTTAACGATTAGTATTTGCAACTACATATTTATAAAACCAATAAGGGCGAATTTCACCAAACTTTTATACCGAGTATAAGTCTTATCCTGAGAATAAATTTTGAATTTTGACAGTTTTTCCATACAAAACTGTCAGACGTCAATTTTATTCCACGGATAAAAGATATCTGACTTTGATAAAATCAGCCCTTAGATAGTTATTTCCTTACATAAACCATTTGTTCACAACATTAATCATTTGTCTATTCTAAGGTACCTCATTAAGTTATTAAATTAGGGAATAACCTACCTACCTACCTCTAATTCAACATTGTCTTATTTTGCCGTAGCATATTATTGTGGTAGGGCAATAATTTGCTACAGCAAAATAAGATCACAAGCTGCAATATAACTATACTATCTCTTTTCTTCTAATATCAATATTATAGACTGTCTCGTTGGTCTAGAGTGGTCGCAAGCATTACTGCTGAACATGAAGTCCTGGGTTCGACTGCCAGGTCAGGAAATGTGTTATTGGATTTTTCTATCAGGAAATTCTCAGTAGCCAGCTCGTAGTCTGGATTTTTGCCCGGTTGATAGCAAAGCTCGCCCGCCTCCTATAACATGGGATTTAAAAATAACTTGCGAAATATGGTTGCACTGTGTATACACACACACACTTCTGCATAATATACAGCCATGATGTTATGTTTTCAATATAAAAAAGAATCTTAGCAGTCGTAAACCTAAAGGTATTTAAATTCTTTCTTTTGCTGTGCCCGACAGGGTCCATAATTGATTCGATGTCTTAACATACCAACTTATTATGTACACATTGTGGATTGCAATAAAGTATTGAGTATTGTATTGTATTGAGTATTCAGTTTCATAGTACCTAGAGAAAGTCATAATAATTATGTAGATATTGCGTAGCGAGCGCTACGCGTGAAAACTTCGTAGCGCGTCCCTTGTGTCCGTAGAGGAGCCATGTCTCATTATTTAAACGCGGGTCGGTACTACCAATTTGTAGGCATTGGAATTTTAGTAAAACCCTTTAAAAGTTACAGGACGTTCAAGGCTCTTTAATTTAGACGTCTGAATTGAGGAGCCATCTTAGAACTCCAAAACGAGCCGACGGATATTTTTGCTAAGGTACAATATAATTTTGCACCAATATTTAATAGAATTTTCTACTAAATATTGGCGTAATCCAACATCCTACACATTCAGTATTTCAAAAGATATTAATTTTTACACATTCCTCAACAGTTAAGTGTAAAGGGTGACTATAAATAATTAAAACTGTGATCAATAAAGGTTTCTTTGCTTATAAATCATTCTACGAGTACGATTACCTACGTGTAACGTAATTTTGGATTCAATGAGATATGTTAATGTATTTGTACCTATAGCAAAAATCAATTTACTAGATATGAAATGAAATTCAGTAACCGGTGATGAATTGAATGATCTTATTTTATGATTTTAAATTCGTGGTTCGCTGTTTATTGTTCACAACATTATTGCTATATTAAGTTAAAGAATGTAATAGACAAACATTAGATTAGAAAAAAATAGCGGTTAGACAAAAATGATAAAAACTCCATTAAAATACTTAAGGGGAATAATAACACATTCCCTTAAGCATTTTAACAGTTTTTTAATACATTTACCGCCTTACTAATAAACGTTGTATAGCGCCTGTATAGTTACGCTATACAACGTTTATTAGTAAGGCGGTTACAGATTAGTATAACAGGGATTGTGATTTCCGGTTTGCCCGCAAAAACTACCTACTCATAAAACCCGGCCAAGTGTGATTCAGACTCGCACACATACCACCGTAGAATATTGAACACTACATTTTATTTTAAATAAGTACTTTAGAAAAAAAATAGTTTCTTGTAAGGGTAGTAGGTATGAGGGCCCCCTTTAATTTTTAATTTAATTAAATTTTTATAATTTTTTGTTATGGCGGCAATACCAATCTGTGAAAATTTCAACTGTCTACCTATTACGGTTCATGAGATAGATCCCGCTGATAGACGGACGGACAGCGAAGGTTTAGTTATATAGATAGGGTTCCGTTTGGCACCCTGTTAGTCCCCCCCCGCGTAAGTCTTGATCCCGTGGGAATATCGGGATAAAAAGTGTCATATGTCCTATTCCGGGTCATGGTCTACACCTGTGCCAAATTCATCCAAATTCGTTCAGCCGATTTAGCGTGAAAGTGTAACAAACAAACTCACTTTCGCATTTATAATATTAGTTAGGAATCTATGCTTCATTGACCTCTAAATAGTGTACTCATATAATTATTATTCACCATCAAGCACGATGGAATGGACGTCGTCTTGTAAACAGTGAATTTTCTAAGATGGCGGAAGTTGTCCTAACCTTTGGGTTGCCGCCAAAAATATCCCTTGAAACGTGACGTCACCGACACGTGAACAGTTTGTTTACGGTGTACCTACCTACATTAGCTGGAGACTTTACCACCTACCAAATGAGATTAGGTAGGTAATAATAATGTGTATGTAAGTTAATAATCTTCAGTCATCGTGGCAGGCATGCAGAAGAACGGAGAGCTAGAAAAGCTCTTTATTTTCAGCTTTTGAAAACACAAATAAGTTCGCATGAAAGATTCTGGAATTGGAAAATAACCTAGGTTGAAAATAAACGTTGCTTAAAGTTAAGTAATGTTTAGCATCATAATTTTTCGCAAAAATATAAATATATCAATGTTTAATCATTTATTACCCGACTACGGCGAAGAAAAAGGAGGGTTATGATTTTGACCGGTATGTATGTATGTTCATCTGTTCCCTCCTATCTTCCAAACCACTTATCACAATTTGACAAATGAGGTATCGTTAGAAGCGTCGTGATTGTCCGCTGGTTATAGGCTATGTGAAGTCACATTAAATTAAAAATGGCGCCCTCTAGAGGACATAAAGTAAGGAACTTAAAAAAAAATATGGTGTAATCGTACCATGTTGGGTATCAAATGATAGGGCTTAATGAGCACATTTCAAAAATATATATATATTATAACCCCAAAAGAATTAAAAAAAAAAAAACAAGTAATAAAAACTAAAACCCAACTACGACTTAAAAGGTATAAACAAGACACCACAGACAGACAAATTAAAAATCCGGAGTCACACGTAATCTGTTCGATTTATGCCCTAACACGTGTGACTCCGGATTTTTAATTTGTCTGTCTGTGGTGTCTTGTTTATACCTTTTAAGTCGTAGTTGGGTTTTAGTTTTTATTACTTGTTTTTTTTTTTTACCTATTGAATACTTCAAGCACAGAAATGTCCAGAGGTGGACTTAATGCCATAGGCATTTTCTACCAGTCAACCTAAATCAATCAATCAATCTGCCTAGCCTTTTCCCAACTATGTTTGGGTCGGCTTCCAATCTGACCAGATTCAGCTGAATACCAAGATTATACACGGAGCGACTGTCTAACTGACCTCCACAAGCTAGTAACTGGGTAATATGGTAAGATCCACGAATGACTGTCGAAGATCCATGAATGACGTACTTTCCGAGCCACGGACAAGTATCGATATGTACCTAAAGATGGTCACCCATCCCCGCACCAACCCCGGCAAGCCTAGCTTAATCTCATATGGATCGACCCGTGCGGCTGTTATGACTTAGCCATGAGAGCAAACGTTTTTAAATAAGGTGTCTAGATGTTTAAAAAAAAGTAAATCTCTACAACATTATCAAAGTTGATTACGATAGTCCGGCCAGAAGGCAAAAACTCTGAAGCATCTCCTTATTCAGGTAATTGATTACCTAACCCGAATGCCATACAGAGGTAATGTTTTGTAATGCATAAGTGAATAAACACAATAGGTAGGTACTACTACTTCATAGTGTCATATTTACCAGAACACAAAACGAGTAGGTATCACCATTATCTACGTGTTTAACTTAGCAGTAAGCTGTGATCTCTAAGAATGCTGACATCAAAGAACACTGTTTGATATTGCCATCTAATTGAATAAACAATGATAACATGGACACTCTACGTAGGTTTACACTAACTACATAAAAAGTAACCAATCCCTTTTGGAGTTTTGGCTAATAAGTATTGTATTCTTGCTGCAAAGGTCATTAAATAACATAAGTTGACTTTAATATTTGTTTTTGAATTATCGAATACCAAAAACCTTTATTGACATCTTTTAGTTAGCAGATTCCATGTAGACATCAAGACATGACGTTGGCAAAAGGCATTCTGGTTTAAATTAAAAGAGCCCTTGCCTACTGTTTGTAATAACAATCCTTATATTTAACACTAGCTTCCGCCAGCGGGTTCGCCCGCGTGGTATGTCAATAAAAAGTACCAAATTTTGTCGAAATCCGTTCAGTGGTTTAGGCTTGAAAATGTAACATACAAACAGACAGGTAGACAGACAGACACTTTCGAATTTAAAATATTAGTATGGAAAACATAACGCCTGTATTATCCTGCCTGAAGGGTTAGGCAGAGGTGTAGGTACCTTTAGTACACCCACATTTCACCATGACCAGGGGGCGAGCCTATTTCCACCAATCGGGCACAAATCCAGACTCCATTAGATTTTATATCATCAATAATGATATAAAATGCTGTTCGTTGGTAAGCGCATCACTTGAGAAAGGCTGGACCGATTTGGCTATTTATTGTTTTAAAATGTTCGTAATAGTCCGAATTCGGATTTTAGGAAAAGAAAAATTGGATAAGTTGCCCCGAAAATTGGAAAATGGGAAAAACTGAAGGTGTTGTTTTGATGGGATTTTTGTGTGAATTATTGTGTGAGTACAGCAGGACGACGACGTCGCCGTCCGTCGGGTCAGCTAGTATCAAATAAAAATAAGTAGGTTAAGTTAAAAGGTCGCTTTTTGCTATTTTGAATATATTACATTAACATTGTAAAATTGGCCGATTTCGTTTCATGGGAGGACTGGTTTGATAACTGACTTGTTTTTAGGGTTCCGCACCTCAAAGGTAATAAACAGAACTCTTGTAGTCTCACTTCGCTGTCCGTCTGTCTGTCAAGACCCTTTTTCTCACGAACGGGTGGAGGTTCCAAGGTGAAATTGATATCAAATATTCAGATCTACGTTCCCTTGGAGCTGTAAAAATTGCTAGCATCTAAGTCAACCCATTAAAAAAATTTGGTCATTTATGCCGCATACTTTGACACTCGCAAATATATCAAAACCTGGGCAACCCTCCCGTTGACTTGAAATCATGAAATTTTGCGAGAATCCAGGTCCAGGAAATGGAAAATGTCCGAAAATCGTTAATTTGTATACCTAATTATAATCGCATTTCTATTTGCGCTTTCCTAGTTTTTTCAAATAATCTTACCAAAGTATACTTAGTAAATAAAAACATATTTTTGCAGTAGCTTATAAAAAAATTACAAAAAAGTAAAATTATAAAATCAACTCTGTGCAAGAGTAAAATATTCATCTCGACTACGGAACCCTTCACTGTGCGTGGTCCGACCTGTTTTAACAAAATATCTACCTAGTCCTAGTGAAAAAAAACTTGATGTCTGATAGCCTTACGTAGATTCCTTTACACGACACATACCTACCATTATTCTACACCTAATCCGCTAACACCGGTCCACTAACTTGAACTATGGGACCTGAACTTGCTAAGGTGGCGTCTATTATGGTAAGGTAAAGTCATTGGTAACATAATCAGCCTATAATGCTTCCCACTGCTGAGACACAGGCCTCCTCTCGGCGAGAGGGAGTGGGCCATATTCCACCCAGCGCGGGCCCAGTGCGGGTTGGTAGACGTCACAGGTCTTCCGAATTTTTGGTTCTAGTAGGTACATGCCGGTTTCCTCACGATGTTTTCCTTCACCATTTTTTAAGTGAGTGTGCAATAATTTACACAAAGTAAAGCGCCTGCCTGGGTTTGAACCGACGATCTACAATTCGTAAGTCGCGGCCGTTACCACTTGGGCACCACTGCTCTACCATCAAAGTCATTGGTAACCTTTTTTTTTTTTTGAAGTTCTGAAATCATCCACCGCCGCTCTGGGCGGAGCGGAAGGGCGTCAGGCTTTTACTGACTAAACCCACCCGTGTTCCTTCGGTTGCCTAAAGTAACCTAATAATACTATTGACATTGAATCGCTTATCGGTAGAATAAAGTTCACGAGGCTTATGTCCAGCATTGGACGTTTTTCGGCTGAAACAATAAGGTACCTACTGAGGCACACTAACAAAACTGTCAGGGACATCATTATCATAGGTTTAAACACTTGCTTTAATAATGTCAAAGGTTAATAAAGCAAAAAGCCCGACACTTTCAAACCGGTCTCATCTTTAAATTATAAATAAATAAATGATAAATGGCCTTGAATTATCCAAAAGTTGTTCGCATTTCTTTTATATCACTAGAGAACAGAAACATAAACCAGTCCAGTTGCCATTGATCGACATTCTACTAAAATTGCTAATTCGTAGCGGTAATAATTAATCTGCATGATTAACCACTAGCAAAACGAGAAGCTCGTGTTAACGTCAAGCGCAGTATAAGAACAGAAGGACCAGTAACACACTTTCAATCACAATCTGAATGATTTTGAAGGATATTGCTTCTTATGTTCGAAACATTTGTCTGCCCAGCAACGTAAATAACGCAATTAATGTTGTTGAACTGTCAAAATGAAAACCTATTGTAAGTCGGTTACGATTGACACTACAAAATTCTGATGAATCCAGCTAAACTATTTCCCACCAGGGCGGTGTGTACAACTATGTTTGACCTACAAAAGGTATCGGTAAGGTACATCGCTAGTTCGCGAAGATTACTGCACGAGAAACACTCACTATTTCACTAAAGAAGGCAAAGTTTTGAATTTTTTCAACACTTTCAACCTACCGACTTAAATTGTTCATAGTGGTCCTTCGATAAATCGATACGTTTTCCCTCACGTGTTGTTTCATCAAGGCGGATAGGTATGTGCTCGTCACGTGATGTCCGCGCGTTTTACTGGACTTGGCTGGCGTGGCTGTATACTGTGTTTCCCCCAGAACCGGCCGAAACCGGTCAAAACAGGCATTAAAGCCTTCGACCTAACTTGTCAGGGTTTAAGTGCAAAACACAGAGATTCTTTTCAATGAACTCAAAACTTGATGCTGAGGGATTTATTTTTAATCGCTCTCCTGTATTTTGGCAGTAAAATTAAAACAACAATACCTATGTGTAATGTAGAACAGTTTTATATTAAAACCTCGTTTGCAAACATTCTGTGCTTATATTTATATGCATATTCACAGTTCACTTAGGTACGGGAGAATGTTTTAAATAAGTACTTATTAATTTGTTCGCAAAAAAATACAAAATGACATAAAATGTGATGACATCACTGATACTGCATTGACCGGTCGACAGCTCGACAATCGTCTTTAGATAGTTAAGTAACAGACCGTCGATTGTCGTAGATATTTGTAAGTACGTTTAGCATCTTGCAACTTGATATCCGGGAGTAGCGTGACCTACAAAATAACTTAGCAAAGTCGGAAGTAGACTCATTTATCAGTAGCGAAACGATACAATTGGCCATCATAGATCTTTCAAACTTCTTCAATAAGTATTATGTAGACCGTACCGCTTGACTTTATGTTCTTTCGGCATAATTATTTCACCCGAAGTGAGATGTCTAACACAAAATGAAATCAATCTAACCGCAGGATAACCTTTACCAGAAGTGTTCATCGTATTAGTGGTTACGCCACGCAACGATCGATGCGACGATGCTCTGCTAGAGCGACTGTCACCAGCCAGTCTCACTCTTATCCGACCTTTTCGGTAATTCCAGTAACTTCTTAGTAATAAAACTAGGCGGTGCCACTTGCTGCGCCATTAAATTCATTAGTGAACCGATCCAACTTCCAACCATATCTAGGTACTAGCCTACCGAATGATCGAAAAATGAAATGAAAGTTCATTTCTATGTTATTTTGTCGGTGTCGTATGCAATTGAAATGAAGCGTCTAATAAGAATGAAATCGACCAATCTTTAATAATACATAGTAGGTCTACTTACAAGCGAATACATTTTGAATTTTCAAGAGTTTTTCCATCTGTTTTTCGTAAATGTTCACGGATAAAAGATACGATATAAGACTTTGGTATAATCAGCCCTTATAAGATAGAAACACGCGTGGTGCAAGGAAACTACTGAAGCCTGAAGTACGATAAATACTATGTTGCATAATAAATACCTAATGAAATATACTGTTTCAAAATCACTCCTCAAGTGGACCGTCTGGATGGATGACTTGAGTACACTAAGGACTTAGGTAGGAGATTATTTTGATGGTGATAAACAGTTGGCAAGCACTTGTCTGTCATCAGTCATCCATGAGGTACGAACTGTGCAACGGATTACGTATTTTGTCGCCAAAGTGGCCAAAATCCGCCATCTTGTTTTTTCAAAAATTTCACAAACAATGTGAACAAAAGTTTACCAAAAGTCCCCCTGTTAACGTCATCCGAGCGAGCGCCAAAAGATGCTAGGGAATATGCATGTATTTTTTAAATATTTTTATTCGATAGTTTACATCGTCAAATAATAGTAAAAAAAAATTCTACGGCAAAAAAGCAATTTAAAGTACTTACAATTTTTTTTTTTTTTAATATCCAACCGATCCGGGCTATTTAAACGCCCTCCATTTGGCGCGCTTGGTGTGGTGACGTCACAGACCTTGAAAACAAACAAGCAACTGTCAAGTCAACGTCAAACACTCCTTTTTGTAGGAGCGTTTGACATTGACTTGACACTTGTTGATTGACTTGGCATTGACATTTTGATTGTTATCCCGGATCGTTACGTCACATCCGCTCTTAGCTTTTCAAGTATTTGAATTACCCACAGCTTTTTGGGACTTTTTAAAAATTAATTTCTCGCTCAAAAAGAAATTTTATTCAAAAATATAGATGGAGGCATAATTCTGAAGAAATATAGTTTATAAAAAAAAAAAAAATGACCTATATTTGAATCACATGCATATTCCCTATTATGACGTCACCTTAGAACTAGAAGACGCTACCGTCCTTGGTTGATACCAATGTCGTGCTTCTTGGCTATAGACACACGGAATGTTTATCGTATATTCCATTGTGAAAAATTATGAAAGCACACATTGGTGCCGATTCTCTTGTACACCGAACTAAACTAACTAAACTATCACTAAAATTCCTTACTTTTTACTATGAGCATCTTAGAGCTATTCTGCCAAAAAAAATCTCTAATTTAAAAAATTATTTTGACAGAACTAAAATCGAATTTGACAATCGCGACTCCACTTGGTACCTACTTGTTTGCCTACCACGTGATTTTTTTTGAGCCGGAGAGGCGCGCACTGTGCACCGTCTCGACGTATTTTTATATGGAATTTTTCACTTTTTGGAAGAAAACAAATAATTAAATCACCAACATGTAGAGTATTACGGGTTTGCGAGTTTCAAAGGAGGTCAAAATTTTCATTATTTTTGCGATAGGACACACCGTTTTCGAGATATAAGCAAAAGTAAATAAAAAAAAGATACAGTACCGTTTTGCAACTGAATTTGAGGTGTTGGTTTGAATTTTAGTTCATGACATCTAATTTTATTCCACACATTTTTAATCGTGATTAAAAATAGTCAGAGTTAGTTAGAGGATTTTAGTTAGAGAACAAACATTTTGGTTAAAACGTCAAATTCAGAATAGCATTTTCACTAAATTAAAACTCAGTGCCATCTTAGTGCTGTCAAACTAAATTATAGTTAAGTTGTGTCACTTTAGTCTATTTTCAGAATAGGAAATCGTCGTTTGACAGGAATAAACTAAATTTTAGTGTTTTTTAGTTTAGTTTAGAGAATTTGTGACTAGAGAAGCGGCACCATTAGCATATTTGGCACACTGATAGGAGTTCTTTTAATCCTGGTAGTAAGTTCCCGTGGGATATTTTCCTACATCCACGCCAGCGCAGCAAAATAAAGCTGCATAACTATCGCTACACTTGCACACGAAATTCAGTTATTTTTTATTTTTGTTCCAGTTATTGCGCAAAGAAAATTATGTGGTTGGGTGCTACATCAAAGAAGTATTACGTCACAATAAAGCTACGAGAGGTAGTTTCATACAAGTGTAGCTTCCGGTAGTCCACCGAGCTCATATAACATGGAAGAAAACAGGTGAGAAGGGAATCCATTGTCCAATCTAGTAAAAAAAAAACAATTGACATTTATTCACTTTTCGAACGTCATACAAAGACAGTCCCTCAAAACGCCCGTCTTTCACTGATAATATTTTTGTTTATCCTTTTCCTTAAGGCGCTATTGTCGTGGTCACACTCGATGATCTCATGAAGTCTTAAGAATTAACCTATCTTTGATGTTACCTACTTTTATGTCATGCCTTTTGCATGAATGAATATTCAATCGAGTACCTAAGTATAGGAGAAGTTTACAGAAAAGTATATACAACATTATTTTTTGTATATGCTAAACCCGAAAAGGCGTCATTGTACTCATCATTTTGAACAACTGATTTCAAGGTTGGTCCCATATAAAATATGGAAAAAAATATCAGCTGTTCCATACATTTGTGTTCACTTAAATCGACAAAATGTATGGAACAGCAGATTTTTTTTTCGCGATTTCAAGGTTTGCCCCATAGAAAAAGTTGTTCAAAATGATGAATACAATGACCCCTTTTCGGGTTTAGCATAAACAAAAAAATAATGTTTTTTATTTAAACTTATTTATTTAACAACTTAATAAGCCTGTGTTTCCCCACTGCAGAGCTGCAGGGGGAAAACACAGGCGACAGTAGGCCTTTGCCTACTATTCCTTTTTACACTCAACTCGATCCTGCTCCAACATGGACCAATCCCGCCCCTTCCCATTAAACTTATGAATAAACTTGCAATTAACATGATTTAACCATCTTCATTTTTTATAACTAGGTTCAAAGTCTCCACGGTGGAGGCAGAATCGAAGAAGAATGGCATCCATATGGGGGCCAACATCATAATGAGGCCCCTTCGGTCTTCAGCCGAGACGGTTGAACGAGGGGTCGCAGTAGTTGCACCCAATGCTCAACCAGACACCTGGCTACACGACGCCGGATGGAGACGAAAGAGGTCGCTGGCGCAGCTCACTAGGGAAGCTCTACCGAGGTTGGACAACTACAGAAATTCGAAAAGAGCTCTAAAAAGGCCGAGTCTTGGAGAGCTACATGGAGACCATCTTATTACAGAAGAGGTGAGTTTAGTTTTACGCTATTAACAATACCTAACGATCTTATTACAATCAAGGGTTTTTCTTTTGACATGGTTCCAACTCTATTAGGGTTCCAAAGTTCCTACCATTGAAAAAGTTTTTGTAAGAAGAACGTAGTAACTGTGATTGAAATAATGAATTTGAATTTCGAACTTTAGTTTTATGAAACTAAAGTTCGAAAGTCAAAAATGGTTCCATGGTTTAAAAACCTGGGTCTGAAAATATACCAAATGCAGGATTTAATTGGAATTCACTCGCTCACTGCATATAATTATCACGCGCGTTTAAAACCTTAACCTTAAACCCTTCGTAGCCGAAACGTGGATCCACGCGAGACACAATGGCTTGTTAATTGTTTCTGTAATTACGGCATTTAACCGGTTAATAAGCACATCATCCAAGTTTAAATGATTCACGTAAATTCTCACCAAAAATCCAATGTCATCTCGGAATACTCATCATTATTGATCTCCTATAATCAAAGTGTCGTTAGGCAACATTAAAATGTTTTTTTTGTAGCAGAGCGAGACATTATGTATTATTACCAACAGTGGGATTACCCTATGTAAGCTTATCAAGTAATTATAAAGATGGGTTCTCGATTTTTGCGTTTTTTGTAATTTGCAGGTCAAGTTGTATGTTGCTCTAAATGTGATTCGCGGCCGTAACAAATTCTGTAAAGCCATGTTTGTAAAGGTCAATTCACACCGGAAACCAGCGGCGCGGCGAGCACTTTCAGTGTGAAATAATTTTAAACTTTATCTACGAGGACCAGTATCGCTTGAAAAGCTATAAAAGGTCGTGGCCACGCGCTTCTTTTCAGTGGTACATAATACTGCCCGTGACTGGCCTCGTCGCGGCGCTGCGTTGCCGGCCGCTTCCGGCTTCTGCCGTTCTGGTGTGTATCAGCCCTCGGTCGCAATTCAGATTTTAATCAACATATCTACGTACGATAAATCAGTTAGTCTGCGCTAAATAAATGTAAATAAATGTATTTTCTTTCTTCTTACAACCTGACACAGATCTGCAAAAGACTACTTTTTTCCCTGACTTTATTCAGTTTATGAACTTCGCAATTATGATTTACATTCCTTAGGTACCTACAGCTGACTATACGTTGAGTGATCTATTTCTTTGAGTGTATTACGATAAAGTTTTATGCTCATGCATGATTAAGACATAAAGATAACACTTATTGAAAGTGCACTAAATGCTTGGCAATAAAACAAAATTGCACTTTTTTTTATTAATTGTTGCTAACAGTAACAAGCTAGCGAGACTATAAAGTAAATCAGCCGGCATTGACTACTAGGTATTGGAAAAACGGTTATACATATAACACATGAGCGATGATTGATGATAATTGCGATATTAATTGATGATGATATTAAGAGTATATTAAATTATTGCAAACAGCAAACTATACAAAAGTGATAGAAAGGTAATTCACGACAAGCCATTTACAAGCGTACACAGTTAGCAATAGAACCTAGTACATATCAGCTTAGCTCTGAAATTAAAAGAACCATAATTAAATAAAAAATTTAATGAACATTAAATGAATTCGTTCTAAGCAATTTCATTGAACAAAGCGTCATCGTTTCGCCCTTTCAAGATCAACGCATACAATACAGACTCAGTTATTTTCTCCTGATTAATCGTGCAAACATAACAAGTAGGTTTATGTGCTGATTTAATCTACACAAACTGACGATAATAAACAAACATTTTATGTTTCACTAGCGGTCGCCCGCGGCTCCGCCCGCGTGGATGTCGGTTACCGCTGCAAAAAGCCTACCCAGGAAAGACACGGTCAGCAAAATGATTCCCAGGTCAATTCACAGACACCGACAGTAACATCGACGACGCAGTCATTATCCGCAGGCTGCATAGATTGTCTTTCTGTGTATGTTAAAGTTGTTAATGATGAAAATATTTAAATGTAATTAATACTAAGTTTTCACTTCTGCCGGCAGTCCCGGAGCGCAACCCGTTGTTTTAGGATAGAATAACTAAAGCGATTATTGTAGAGCTTCTCTATAAACAACATTTGACGTTAAATTATTTTCAGGTAACAAAATATACTGATGGTCGGGAGCCCCGACCCGTGATAGGGCAACGTAAAGTTGCCCATGCGTAAAACATTCTTTTCGTAAATCAATTCCTACTAATTTGAATGTTTGGCCCTGGGAGAAAAGAACTGTTGTTTAGCTCTGAGAAGAACTTTTGCGTAGGTGTAGTTTTAAGAACGAAATCTAAAAAAAATCGCACGAAAATTATTAGACTTCGCGCACGACCGCTGCGTAGGGAGCCTTACCTTAGCGTACCTTACTCATAGATCTAAACTCCCCTCCCGCACGCGCACCCACACGCCTTGATGACGCCCACTTCGCAACGGGCCGTGCAGCAGAAATCGTAATATTTTAATTTCGCCATAACTTCAAAACCAAACGTCCAATTTTAATCATTCAAAGACCAAATATTATCTACATAAACTGTACTTAGTGATGAAATAATTTATTTTGATAAGGATTAATAGCATGAGTAAAATAAACGCGTTTAAATGTAGTCCAAAAAAAATTCAAGATTTTTAAATAAAAAAACGGTTGTTGTGCCTCACTCGACATAGATAGGTATAGTGTGTCGCGGACTTTTTTGTAGATATTTATAAGATCTACATTTAATTAGAACATTTTATGGGTCTGTCTTTTATAGTTTAGGCAGCGTACGCAAAATAAGTAACTTTTCTGGTTGATTTTTTAGCGAAAAACCCAAATATCTTACGGAACCCTATTTTTTTCCAAAATAAAATATAGCCTATGTTACTCGTGGATAATGTAGCTTTCGAATGGTGAAAGAATTTTTAAAATCGGTCCAGTAGTTTTTGAGCCTATTCATTACAACCAAACAAACAAAGTTTTCCTCTTTATAATATTAGTGTAGATATTAGTGTAGATATACAAAGATTCATAGAATCGCAACATAAGTTTGCAAATATGAAATAAGACAAGACGTCGACACAATATGTTGTGAATCACTTCATTTTTTGTCGTTCTATCAACATCAATTATACGCCTTCGGAAAACTCAACCAGAGGGTGGTTGAGGTTGTCATTTAAGTCATTTTCATGGTGCTTTTAAAGTAGAGACAAAGCATCGATTAGTCGACTAATGTTTTGCGTGTGGAAAAGAAAAAGTGGATCGGACCGGTGCGATCCGGCGGTAGCTGCCGTGAGTGAGCCGGCACTTCGACTCGCGAGCTTGACTGGCTTGACGGATGTAGCCAAGTAGGTACCTACATTGGCACTCTGGTTACAAACTTACAAACAATCGATATACACTTTTATAAACTTGGTAAATAAAAAGTGTTTAGAATGGTGCTATCAAGATTTTTGAGATTGAAGAGAAACCTACAGGTTTTTTTTAATGTAGTTTAGTTAGGAGATGAAGAAATATTCTTCATTAGCATACCTACTTACCTACCCTCTCATTTTTTTCCTACCGATTTGAGTTCGGCCGATTAAAAACATAACAATTTCGAAATAAACAAGTAAATGGACAGGTGGACTGTGGAATAGAAGTGACCATATAGAGAAAATTTTCAGATTTTCCCTGGAAAAGGTTGGCTCTAATTTTCCTAGCGACCATGCAAATAAAACATGTTTATTGCGCTCACATAAACATAATAAAAACGACCGTCACGAGGCACGTTGATCCGTTGCTGTCTGGGAATAATACACAAGCGCAATGTTATGGCATGGATCAACAAAGCGCGGGACAGACGGTGTCCATCATGGTGGAATGGCGGCAAACGCAGTCACCTGTCACTCACTGGACTCATTACATCCATGATAATCACGTGCATCACACACGACACAGACAATAAACTAATGTAGTTGTGTTTGAACATATTCAATCTGATTTCATGCACCTGTATTTTGCTATTATGGTCAAGGAAATAAACGAGAATTCTAATGTTGCGTTTGGTTTCAGGACGAGAAAGTACAACAGACGAGAGAAACAAAATCACCAACTCCTGCTGTTGGAATTAAGTTAGGATGGATTCAGGTAAATGTTATAAAAGCTAGTTATGACATATGTGGGAAAACTATACACATATAAGGTGTTTGTGACGTCAACTAAAATTGATTTACACATAAAAATGTATCACTTAGTATCAAACGAACCATTTATTTGTTTTAAATACAAAAGGATCAACAATTGGTCAGAAAGACCACCAGATGCTTTGAGAGTCGAAGGAATATGCTTTTGTGATCTAGCTTGTGACCAATGAATCATACGCAGAATTTTCAGTAATTTCGTTTATTGTAGATACGAAAAATCACACAAATTACAACAGAGAAAATGTAAAATTCGTTCTATTGTAGGGCGTGCTGATACCATGTCTGCTGAACATCTGGGGTGTGATGCTGTTCCTGCGTATATCGTGGGTGGTTTCACAGGCAGGCATCGGATTTTCTCTCATCATCATCGCCATATCAGCCTTCGTGTGTGTCATAACAACACTGTCGATGAGCGCTATATGCACCAATGGAGAAGTAAAAGGAGGTTTGTTTATCCTGATATCTTACTTTTTAAATCTAACCAAGTCATTTGCCAACCGGTTGTTCATCTACTATAGTAATAGAACTACTTTCTAGAATTGATTTGTAAAGATTTTGCTGCACTCATATGATCATCGTCTTATGCAAAAACAGGAAATCATTGCAGTCCGATGACTGCACTGTTTAGATTGGCGTTGTCAGCCCGAGCCTTAAGGTTTATCTTCTTAAAGCAGCTATTCATATTGCTGAGGTTAACATCCTCACACCAAACCGGTCTACACTCATTTTCGTACAAGGCTGCATTTCGAAAAGAATTACAGCTTCAAACAAATAGTTTAGATTCATTGTTTTTGTGTTAGATTTAAATATGCTGGAAAAGTGCATTTAACTCTAATTATAATTATTAATGTAACCAAATATGAAAACAATACAAGTGTAACGTTAAATGATACTTTTACAACTAGCAGAATGTTGTTGTGTTAGAAATATCTAGCTAGACTGCACTTTAAAAGATTTCATAGCATTTTCATAAAATCTTATAAGTATTTCAAGTACAATACCTAGAACACTTTTAGCTGACAATATAATTGGCAAAGCGAGAACACAGCACGATGTGAACAATGCGCCCCTGTCATCCGTTACACTTCCTCTGCCTTTTGTGCAGATCAGGGAAAAAGCAACGTTCGAATTAGTAACACAGTGCTAGTAACTAAAATGACGGTATTCACACAATAGGGTACAGAGTAATCTCTATTACCTAAAGATTACCATCTGTAACGTATGATCGCGGAATTTATACAATGGTGTACAGGAAGTTACAGAACATACCTGAGGATAATCATGTGAAACCAGAACCTGTTTTAAATCAAGTGACGCAGACATACTAGTTTGTAAAAGTCAAGTCTAACCAAATTGTAAAAAAAAGAAACTGAAAATGCATAATTATTGAACAACCGATAAAGGACAAAGTACAAATACTTTTGTCATATCTCTGCACCTATATAAGAGTCTCATATGATCTCCATTTTGATAGTAATTGATTTTAATAGTAATCAGTAAATCCTTGGGTAGGTACTCCTTTCGTGGATCTCAGTTAGGCTTTTGACAATGTTAACACATATCAAGTTTTCTTTAAATAGAAAATGTTTGTAACACCCAACATTGATGATTTAAAGTCAAAGTCAAAGTCAAATAATTTATTTCAAATAGGCACATATAAGGCACTTTTGAACGTCAAAACAAAGAAATAGAACTGATTCTAGTTGCCCCTTCCAAAAGGTAGTTTTCGTATGATTGATGATTGAACACATTTTGGCCATTCCGCGATTTCTTATACTTACTCAATTTTCTAGGTGGGATCTACTACATAATCTCAAGATCACTAGGTCCTGAATTTGGTGCTTCCGTGGGCATTATCTTTGCCTTCGCTAACGCGGTCGCCGCCAGTATGAACACTATCGGCTTCTGCGACTCACTGAACGATCTTCTGAAGAGCTATGACTTGAAAATCATCGATGGTGGACTTAATGACGTCAGGATCGTGGGGGCTGTGGCGCTTCTCGTCATGTGCTTCATCTGCGCTGTTGGGATGGACTGGGAGAGCAAAGCGCAGGTTAGTTTATGATATTGCATCTCTTTTATCGTCGACACAAATCTAGGACGTGCACGATATGGAATTCAGTGTTAAGTGTGTTAACTTTAATAAGAGTAACACTATAAGTTTTTATTTGTTCTTTTTTTTTCTTTATTACAAGTCAACTAAAACTAATTAATTTTGACGTTGGCGTTAATCAGTCTTTTACATAAATGTCCCATTGCTAGGCTATAAATCAGTCTAAAATTGGTTCTCAGGTCACGAGCTTGAGTATTTGCAATTGCCAGAAATAGATTTCCTGATATGATTTACATCGATTCAATAATCATACGTACGCTTTATAACACGTGTTGAAGTTTGATTTGCATCGCCCGCCCCAGGAGGGAACATTAGCATAGTCAGCCTATACCTAATGTTCCCACAGCTGGGACACAGGCCTCCTCTCAGTGAGAGGAACATTGCGAACATTGTGTGCTTTGTTATAATAAAAACCCAGAAAAATATAAATAAATAATTTGTCTGTCTTTTACCAAGTTAAGGCTAGCACTAAGGCGAGACGCGACTCCTGTAGAACAATTTCCATAAAGTTCTTTTAAGTAAGTTAAGTCTTCCTCTAACCCGGTACCTATCCTACCAACAAACAAAACTAACCTCTCTATAATTATTTTTAGCTACAATAACCATTCGCAAGGGTATAGTTACTAACCAAACACGCAACAGGGCAGTTCTGTATGTCCAATGTTTAGGAAAGTTCGATTGTCCACCGTGGCTTGCCTACTAGGCGCGGAGCCAGTCAGCCCCAATTGACCTCTCTCGATGTAAACAAACCGTCCTTCAACCCACTGACAATCAATAGAGTATTCATTTACTCCCTGTGACCGTTGGGAAATTGGATGTACCTAATGTGGGAGCATCGCTTGATATTCCATTACGGCGTAAAAGCTGCTAACAACATAGAGCTTTGAAAATAAACTTCGTTTTTACGCGATGTTTTGTTAGTGTGGTCTGTACGTAGTACTTGGGTTATGAAAGGGTTATTTTTATTTCATTCTCATTACTACGGGATAGGTCTGTACCTTGGAAATGAAAAAAGTAAACAATAAACAACATTGTAATGTGGTAATAAGGTTACATTCGTTTTATTTGAATGTATGCCATCATGAAGACTTTATTTATTTCCAATCTAAAAATATGTGCGATAATGTTGATGAAATATGAATGTATAGGTAAGCAATTATAAGCGTATTTCGAAAACTTGTTACTCGCTACATTTAATAAGACATTCAGGATACGATACGACCCGATATCACTTAAGGCGGCCGGCAACAGGTATTTTAAGCTCTCTAATAATGATTAAGGTTTTTATAAGTTTAAGGTGTGCACCACATTAAACGAAAAAGCAAGCGACAATAATTTAGTTCGACAGACAATTAAAAGTGGTACGAGATAAAGTGGTCTGAAATTCGCAAAAACAGAACCCTGAATGCGTAACACATTATCAATTACAATCTGAATCATTTTAAAGGCGATTGCTAATCCGTTGCTTCATATGTTAGAAAAATTTGTGTCTGCTTAACAACGTAAATAACGCAATGAATGTTACAACTGTCAAAATGAATTAGATTGCTGGTTCTTCAGAGCAACAGCAGGTGTAGCATGAGCACCGTTTTATCGACGGAAAAGTAGACAAAAATTACGTTTCCTGTAGACAGTAGACAGTACGAGACGGCAGCAAAGTAGAAAGAGTCAACTGCACTTTTTACGAAATTCACTCTTTTACATAATTCGACTCAGAATTCTTTGTTATCATAGGATTTATCGGTTGTCAGTGTGATTTTGACAGTAAGGATAGAAAACTTTCTTCCGAAATAGTCTACATATGAAAAGACCTAGACAAAGATCGTTAGAAATGAAAGACAAAATGACAGATTGTAGAAACATTTCTACGGTGGATGTCAAAAATGAAGAAACGAACTGTCACTTTGTATAGAAAAAGCTATGTCTATTCTTCGTAGAGATAGAAAGCGCCATGCTACGCTTGCTGGCAATAAAATAAAACTAAAGTGTCAATCAGAGCATTATTAGTATCTCTACTAACAATATAGCATACAAATCATAACGCATCTGTTTTTAACCGACTTCTTCAAAAAGGAGGAGGTTCTCAATTCGTCTGAATGTTTTTTTTTTTTTATGTGTATGTTACGCAATTACTCCGCCAATTATGAATCGATTTTGATGATTCTTTTTTTGTTTGGTAGGTCATGCTTCAGAGGTGGTCCCATATAAATTTTGCTTGCGTAGTTTTTGAGTTAGCTTCAATAATTACGTATTTTTCCCACTTTGCGTATGTAGACGATATCTTAATTTTCCTTCACTGTTTACATATTAGGTAGTGGTCAGAGGCGGCTCGTCATAAAGAGCGCTGGTGCAGTGCACTCCCACGAAAATAGCATAATCTATATTTCTTTATTATAATCCTATACATACATTCTTTCTACTATGCCCATGTATACAATAGCAGTTTACTAGAAAACCATTTCCTACGCGTACATTGGGCGTCAAGTTGTAACGTGTGGAGCGCCGGCGATTGCGCTCCTATGAAACAAAGTTCAGTACGATTTCTAGCACTGTATTCAATGAGTGCGAAAGAGAAATATCGACACAGTCCGACGCGTGAAACAAAAGATTTTGTATGAGAAATTAGCCTAATTTGGAGCGCCGCTCACGCGCGACGTTGCCAAACGGCGCAAGACGGCCGCGCACGGGAATGCGATCCATGCCTTTGCGCTGTTGCCGATCTTATGTAAACAAACGGTCGGCTCAACTCGGCTGTCAGTAGATTCGCAGTGTTTATTCTAAATAATTATTAAAAATAGTTTGTGCGCGACATTTGTGTTAAAAATGGAACAATACAGTGTATCTTGTTGTATGATAAGCATTTTAATTCCATAACTGATTTTCACAAGAAAGTGATAGATGTCTTCGCTCGCCAAAAAGATCGCCGAATGGATTTTCTTTACAAATAAAATAAATGGTAAGCTCTAGTTCTACGTTTCTTTTTTAGTGAACCCCCACAAATAAATATCACGAGCCGCCTCTGGTAGTGGTATACGAATTTGTATGGGGTAGGTACCTACCATAACTAAAAAGTGAAAAATAAAAACTTTTTACAATTACAAAAAAAAAAAAAAACGACTTCCAACAAAAACGTGAAAAATAACTTAAATTACGGAAGTCGGTGGCAAAAAACGAAAATTGAAAAGCAAAGACACCGATTTCCGAAATTTAAGTTAAGTATTTATCACTTTTATAGTGTTTTTTTTTTTGTAAAAAGTTTTTATGTTGAATAATAACTGATGCATGCATGCATTTCTATTACACGTCATGTTTCTGTCCAAACTCGCGTCGCAGTGCACTGTTAGCACCGAGCGAAGACTTTCAGCAAACTCATGGACGATTACACGCAGCAAATAACAGTCATACAGTAGAAACGGTTATTATTTGATACTATATTTTATTCCTGACTTCCTCCGTATTTTTATGAAATACCTACAGGAGATACAGATTTTTCTTGTGAATATCTGAGGTTTCCCTCCGCGATGGGAAGCAGATGGATTAGCTACTAGCTTCAACTTTCTGACTAACCGTCCGACTCCTTGACAATTCAAAAGCGCCTGTTAATTGGTTTAATTGAAATAAACTTTGAGTTGAGTTTATTATGCTAGAATCTTATTGCGGGGAGGACGTCAGAGGAACTCTTAATAGCTGACGGCAGAGCACGTATGCAGCGACGTAGTGGTGGTAGTCCACTACGTCGCTGCAGTTATCTCGAGTGACGCTTCACCATTTCATCCGCTTAAATAATTATTTTTAAGAAAGTAAATAAACTTTAAAGTAAACAAAATTTTTTTTTCTGCCTTTTATATTTTTGGGTTCTGCTGTTCGCTGTCAGTCTGTAAGGCACTAGATTATTTTACTCGTCTGGATTATAGGTACCAAATGTCGGCTACGTGCTACGTCATACTCATATTAAGTTAATAGCATTCATTTTCAGTATAATAGCAAGTGTTGTGGAACTCTCCAACAAATATAATTAAAAGTAGTTAATCAACTGTTGGCGTAGCTTTTTGTCTGATTGCCTTTTATTCGGATGGGTTAGTAATAACTGCGTAATATGAAAGCCTTGAATGCCATGGGGAATTCCACGCAAAATTTTAGTTAATTGTATATTTTATGTTTATATGTTAGTTAACGTCATCCATAAATAATATAAGCTATACGGAAGTGTATTTAAGTTTTGCATTTCATAGATATTTTGAGATATACCTAGATATTAGGTAAGACATTTCAGACGCAATATAATCTACATGGTCGTTATATTATTATGGCCTGACCAAGATTACGTCTGGACTTTAAAATACTAGCGAAGTAAACTCAAAGGAGTATTTCTTTACTTTGAGTTTACTTCGCTAATTTTCTTCTCAGGGGCAGTCAGATAGGAAGTGTCGACTCCATTTAGCTTATTTTGTTTTTACAAACTTTATAGTAGCTTGTGAATCCGATAACCTTTTTACAGAATAAAAAAATCATTTCAGATTGTATCTTTAGTAACTTCATAAATAGCAGGTATATAAGATTGAAACAGGAAAATTATTTTATATGTTGTATTTTTTTATCTCCAGATGCTATTTTGTACAACTTATATTAATAACACCATCTTTCTACCGGAAGCGATTTCTAATCTGCAATAAGTAATATGCCTTGAAGTTTCAAGTTCTAGGAGTTGTACAATGCACAGGGATATTATTGAATAATTACAGATTTGTAATGTAAACTAAGATATTTCTGGCAGCTGGATCTATTTAGGGAACATTTCCCGGAAACAGGACTTACTACAGTCGGAAAACTAGCAGTGACCTTTCCCAATTCAAAGTCCAATTTATAAATAGACGCGGCATAAAGGGTGGTCTAAATGTTAGTAAACCCGGTCTTTGGGAGTTAGGGACTCAAGCGTCCGAGTTTTGCGTTATACATACAATTTTGAAGAAGTCTTAGGCAAAAACTGAAGCCTGAGTCATGAGTCGATAGGGATAGGGATAGGGATAATTAGGAATATATAGAGCTAAAGCTCTGGTAAAAAAAATAAGAAAAAACATTGCTAATTTGTGACACATGTATATTTATATGTATTGTATATAAAAGCATTTTTTTTCTAAAACGTTACGTGCTATATTAACGACCGGGTACCTACTGTAATTGATTTCGTATACCGCATGTTTCATATACGGTTGAATGGTAAATACAGTTACCATCGCTGCGTAAACAAACATGGCTGGCATGATAATAACAAACACACAACTTTACCCAATAAATACAGATTTAATGATTTACAAGAATTACTAATGCACATATATTTTGTTTCTGTAAAGGTGTGTTCATTAATTTTTCAAAATTAAAAACTTTCAACTTTGTATTTAACTACGGTACATCCAAAAGGCGGCGCTTAGGTACCCGCAATAACATTACTAAAAACTAATAAAAATTATTTTTTCCTGAAAATAAGAAAGCTGTTTAAAATTCAGTACCAATATTATCCCAATTTCATTATAAATGAGCATCTACAGAGATCATTAGTTATGAATTTATGACTTGTAGACACCCGCTAAACGACTGCCGCCCGCGCCCTATACCCGGTAAAATTCCCCATTGAAAAAAAAAATGCGGCGAATCTTTTTTTCTTTTTTCTTAAATGAGTCCACATAAACTCTGTGTTCACACACGGACAGGGTTTTGGTTACACGTTGTCTACCTACAAGGAAAGGATTGCCTGTTAACTTATACTAAAGCAAAAAGAGCCAAAACAGAATTCGACAAACTAATATTATAACAATCATCTAAAGATTAGCCAAATATACAATAATCTCAAAATAATGTTATGTTAATTGTCCACAGAATTTCCTGGTCGCAATTATTGTCGGAGCCATGGTGGACTTCGTAGTCGGTACTATAATGGGCCCGAGTAGCGAACAGGAAATAGCCAATGGATTCGTCGGACTGAGCAGTAAGTTATGGAAAAAGTTTTAAAAAGGAAAATGTTTGAAGTTGATGACGTCGGTAGTATGACGTCAGTGAACGTCACTGAAGGACGATATTTATTTAGGTTGGTTATCGTTTTATTAAGATAGGAAGGCAATATGCGTACTTCCTTTAAATTAGGTACAGGCCTTGACCAGAATTCTTTATAGTTTCCAAAAAGTTTAAATTAAATGCGTTTTGAAAACGTGTGTTGCATCTTAGTCTTGGAGGACAAGACCAAGATTTAGTGCCCATAGTAAAACATACCAGTCTAAGTAAGAACTGCAAATTACTATTAATGCCCGTAAATTTTAGGGTTCCGTAACGGAATGGTGCCAAACGGAACCCTATTACTAAGCCTCCGCTGTCCGTCTGTCCGTCTGTTTGTCAGCCAGCTCTTTCTCATGAACCGTAATAGGTAGTCAGTTGAAATTTTCACAGATTGTGTATTTCTATTGCCGGTATAACAATAAATAATAAAAATTAAATAAACTTAATATTTATAGCCTCCATACAAGAAACGTGTTTTAGTCGGCGTTTTTACGGAACCCTTCACGTGCGAGTCCGACTCTTGGGCGGTTTTTTTTGTTGCTCTCTTTAATATTTAGGTGTTCCTTTAAGTTTTCATCTCCTAACGTGATCTCCCCTTTACACAATTTAATTTATTTAATTTGTTTATACGAATAGTACATGTTTATGAGAGTTCTCTTTCAATTCTAGCGGCCACGTTTTCGGCGAACTTCAAGACAGACTACCGCTTGAGTGAAGGACTGGACCAGGACTTCTTCAGTGTGTTTGCCATCTTCTTCCCGTCTGTCACCGGCATCCAGGCTGGTGCTAATATTTCTGGAGATCTGAAGGTACCTATAGCATATTTTTATTGTTATTTCAAGTAATCGTAGCTTCTCTCGTAAAGGCACGAATTATATGCGAATAACAAAGCCGATCGTGGGTTCGAACCCATGCTGGCGCATTACTCTGTGTAAATAATTTCATCACCACTGCTCTCAAAACGGTAAAGGAAAACATCGTGAGGAAACCGGCTAGAACCAAAAATACAAAGACCCGCACTGGGCCCGCGTGGCCCACTTCCTCTCGGAGAAAGGAGGCCTGTGTTCCAGCAGTGGGGGACATTATAGGCTGAGTACATTGTATATGTAACTAAAGCCGTGGTTAAAATAAAACGTATCGGGAATTCAATAACAAGTTGTTATTATACATCGAACTTCCTATTCGATACTAAGAATTTCTCCACAAGCTGTCAATCAAAATGAGGGTGGTCTAATTCTGGCGGTTTTTTCCTTCCATAATCCCACTATCGTCCGTTTCTTAGACTCCCATTTGATTCTTAGATATCGCTACTGTTCCAAGAACACCCTTGTAAGGCAACGCCTACACAAAGTTGCACTTATTTATAAATCCTAACTAATATTATAAATGCGAAAGTAAGTTTTTTTGTTTATTTCTTTGTTACGCTTTCACGCTAAAACGGCTGAACGGATTTGGATGAAATTTTGGCACAGGGGTAGACCATGACCTGGAATAGGATATTCCCACGGGATCGAGACTTATGCGGGTGAAACCGCGGGGCGCAGCTAGTCTACCATAATCGGATTAATGTCTCAATCTCAAATGCTTAGTAAACCTACCTACAAAAGTTATAGTGACTATGTCATACGTGATGCTACAATAGGATTAACTTTACACCATAGTTATATTCTTTGTTAAGTGTTTCGTATTAGTAAACTTACGGGGACGTGTTATTCGGTGTTACACTTTTTTAAGTCACGTAACGCACTCATAAAAAAGTCTGTTTTTTATATTTCTATGCTTTACAGTTTACACAGTCTCCTTTTATACAGTTGGTCTGCTGGAATTTCTTACACATAAATTAAAGTCCTTTTTCGTGTCTGTCTGTGCGACCGCGTTGTTCTTCTAAACTACGCAACAGATTTTGATGCGGTTTTCACCATAATTTATAGAATTTATTCCGGGAGGTTTATGTGTAGAATACACACATACAGTAAACTAACATATAATAAAGAAATCTTGGTGCTTTATCTAGTCGTGGGAAGCAGGGGCAGGCCGATATTGCCAATATTTTTTTTTCTTATCAATGACAACGTCGCTTCTTCTATGGTTGCCGCGTAATAATGACGACATACCCAGGATTGCTGATGAGCGTTGATGCTAAGCAAATTCATTCATCTCTAGCTGTTATTAATAAGGTACTATTTAAAGCAAAGATACTATGCATACACGTGGTACTGCAATCGATCCATGGCTAATGTTTGCACGGGAGAGCACGCGCGCTCTACGTCTACCTAACACTCTTTGCACGTGTAATCAGTGTCAATGACAGCGCAACATGACGTCACTACTTAACACACGTCACGGATTCGCAAAACAAATGAATCATTAGCTAAAACTACGTCAAGTATCTCCTATATTCATTCATACATTTTATACTATAAAATTAAAAATAGTGGGTTATTCGCGTGGTTGCTGTTTGTGGGACTTTTTTGCACGGTGAAGCACGTGCGTAGGTATGTCACGCACGTGTTTTGTGTCTTTGACAGCGCAGCGTGACGTCAGACTGGTCCTGAAACGTGACGACACTGGTCTGAAGAGGATAGAAACTTACAGATTAGGTACCAAGAAATTGGAGCTACAGGAGTAGGTACAAACTTACTTTGTGAAACAACAACCCTTTCTTCATCATTTTTTTTTTTTCAATATTAATGCTTTCCTAAAGCTTCGGCTTTTTTATTGATTGGCGGAACTTCACAGATCGGATGGTTTTATTTTAATTGTATTGTTAGTATCGTCTGTGAACTTTTTTCCAAATAATAAAACGGCCCAGTGTAGCCCCGTAGGTACCTTTATTGAAACTTCAGCAGTCGATCCATGGAAACTACTGATATTCAGCTGTATGTGGTTAGACTGGAAGCCGACCCCAACATAGTTGGGAAAAGGCTAGAAAGCTATTGTAACTTGATAGGTGTTTTCTCACGCTAAATTACATAACATTATATAGTAGGTACTAGTTGATGCCCGCGGCGTCACCCGCGTAGATGTCGGTTAGTATTCATAGCTATAAGAAAGATTAAAGAAGGAGATATGCCCAGTACCTAGTAGAAAATGTATCGGAACCCGGTGTCTTCACGTGGTCCCCTCCACGGCAACAAAACACACATGCAATTGAGTAAAACCAATAGATACGAAGTCGCTAACACACTCGCAATTTATAAATCAGGACGTACTGCACAATCAATTATAAACCTTATCTCTTCAGACACACCGTGCATTTACCATGCACCGTACAACTTACTCACACATTAACAATCGCACGCTATCGCTGTGCTGTGCAAAAGCCATTTATTTTCCATACACGCTAGTGATTGACAAAATTGGAAAATTATCGATTCTTCCATTTATTATTGTATTAAACATTTTGGCAATTCCTGAAAATAAAATTAATAAAAAATGATATACTTACATTTATAATAATATGATTTATAAATAAACAAATCAAAATCAAAAAATAAGTAAATCAATTTTTTATAACATTATGAGAAAATCTAAATGAGTTAAAAACTTGATTTCACATCGGTCTTCCAACCGGGCTATAACGGTTGACAAATTGAAGAATAAACTTTAATCTATAATAATATTACAGGGTGTTAGGGTAAACACCGTTATCCTTGCAACCAGTGGTTTGGTTTCATTTATAGAACGTAAAATCAATGTAAAATCACAACTTTTTTTTCTTTTTTTTTAATCTACATTTTACAACAAGAGACGCAAGTTCGTTGTCCTATGCGCTAGTAGGGCAACGAACTTGCGTCCCAACACGGGCGGGGGGTACGGGATGTGACCTGACCGGCCGCGAGTGCGACCCCTCCCTCAGTCAGTCAGCTGTTTCGCTAGAGAGCACGGTGTCGGATAGAAACTTTTTAAAACCTTTTAATGAAAATGTTTTTTTTTTTGTTGTGTTCGGTCATTTATTTTTATATTTAAGTCAACTACCCATGGTTTGAATGACAAGACTGTTTACCTTTACAACCTGTATAAATACTAATATTATAAAGCTGAAGAGTTTGTTTGTTTGTTTGTTTGAACGCGCTAATCTCAGGAACTACTGGTTGGAATTGAAAAAATCGTTTTGTGTTGGACAGTCCATTTATCGAGGTAGGCTATAGGCTATATAACATCATGCTATGACCTATAGGAGCGGAGCATAAATAAAATATGTTGCTAAAACGGGAAAAATTATTCCTTTTTGAGAGCTTTCATTGCGTGCGCTGCGTAAACGGTTTATGTTACGTAAATATCATGTATGATGGAATTGTTCCTCTTTAAAGGTTATCTTTTAAGATTGACTCACTATAACCTTTTTTTATGGTAATTAAATTTGTTCGAAATTAATGCATTATTTACGAAGGAGTTTTATCAACATAATATCAATTCTTATTTTAATAAATAGTTTTATCATCAAGGGTGTTTATTTAGCAATAAAATACTTTTTAATTCATTCGAATCGGACATTTAATTTCGAAGTTATCACGAGTATAAAAATACAATACGCGAACCGTTCGACTCTGGCGCCGCGACGTTCCCTACTCTAGAGAGGAGAGGATGGGCACACGGGTAGACCATAACCTGGAATAGGACATAGGATACGTTTTATCCCTATATTCCCACGGGATCGAGACCTACGGGTGAAACCGCGGGGCACAGCTAGTAGTAATATAAATTCATACTGCAATCGACATTATTGTCGTTAGCCTACGTTAGTGGATCTGCACTAGTACATCACGCGGTCGGCGCAAGACACAGCGGCCGTACTACCGATGCATTCGTATAGTTATAGTATCGTTTTGTGATTTTTACATTGCTTGTCCAGTCACTTAGCGAGATAATATTTAGGTAGTGGTTGTTAAGGAGCAATGTATTTAGTGCAAAAATAATACAGTCGCTGTGATATTTGAAAACAAAAATAGCATAGTATATTTAAATACCAAGAAATATTTTTCGATTTGTTGTTTTTCATGATAAATATAATAAAGACAAATACTGTAAAATACTTGTACTTACATATGGTAAGTGATTCCATTGTTCATAAAGTTTTTGTTTTGGCTTCGGTTTTTACTAGAAACCACTGAACAACTCGGCATTCTTATAATTTGTCACTATCACGGTCGAAAGCGCATTAGTTCGCCGAGACGGCCATTTGCCTAGTGCATGTGCATTTCGAACATGCAGCGCGGACATAGACACGCCCCCATGCCACTTCTCCTGTTTTTTTTTATATTTCTATGGTTAGTATATTCTAAAACCTTCCTCGAGAACGACTCTATCCATTGGTGAAAACAGCATGAAAATGGGTGCAGTCGTTTTTGAGTTTATTGCCAACAGGACGATAGACAGAGGCGGCCTTTCGGACTTTGTTTTATAATAATGTAAGGATGTTCACTTTAGTAAGAAATAATTATAATAATTCGTTCAAACCAATTTGATATTGCGGGGTATCCCAAAAGATAGAATTGAGACATCTGATTTGATTGGACTAAACAACTAGATTGTTTAAACATTGAATTGAGACAAACGATTTGATTGGTCTAAGCAGCTAGATTTTTAAACCGAATCTAGCCTGATACTGATGCAAGATCGGGTGTAGGTACTAGGTATAAGTCAATAGTGATGTCAAACAAATCGAATCATATAATATAGAGAGGTGATGCGGCGAGTCATAATATTATTTGAATTCTAAATTAATGTGTAACATTTCGCGTGGCACAAATCGAATGAAACGAGCTCAACATGGGGGTCAATTTAATTAACCTCGCAATTTTTCGGTTTCTTGTTTCTTAACTCCAACACTCATCGATTCATTAAAATCAATTGATATCGTGGCTCTGAGTCATCTGTATTCCCGCAAAACAGTAAATGATAAACAAGATACTTCTTGGAAAGGAAGTTAATTTCGTTCGATTATTTTCTTTATTTATGGGGACAATTCATATACCTATCAATTTACTCTATGAATCAGATCCTCTTCTTCGTAATGAATGCTAAGTCACTGAAATTATCGTAAATGTGACGTAGAGTCATGAGATGAGGAAAGAAATGTCAGTGTCCCCGATAACTACCTATCAAGCAAGATTCAGCAGCTGCTGGTGTCTTATGATGACACAACCCGTGCGCACGATGGCATTTCTCATCGGCAAAAATGATTAACATCCATATAAACTTTCAACGATGAATTTCAAAAAACCTTGCTATATGCTCACCTTCACAGGTATGCAATAACTCGTGTGCAAAATTTCATGATTCTATTAGCTAGACGCACCGGTTTGGCTGTGCGTTTATCTATCAGTGAAAAAATGAATTTAAGATTTTTATTATTTTCAAGATAGTTACTTGTTGGAGTATTATTACCCCCGCGAGATCTGAAACTTATCTTCAAATCAAAGCAACATTTAGTTACTTCAATCATTTTGCAGGACCCAGCATCAGCAATCCCGAAGGGTACATTACTCGCGCTGTCTATATCCATGGTGAGCTATGCGGCTATGGTGCTGTTCTCTGGTGGAAGCGCCTTGAGGGATGCCAGTGGAAACCTGACTGACCTGGTCTCTGTAAACGGTACTCTCGACTACAGCGGACTCGCCAGCTGCGTCGCTAATAATACGTGCAATTATGGTCTGCATAACAGCTATTCGGTAAGTTAAATCACTCGTTACATAGCATTCAAGTCACTTCTGGGGAGAAAAAAAAATAAGTACCTAAGTTTTTTTTATGTTGGAATATACGTAAGTACCTTAGGGGTACTAACGTATATTCCAACGAGAAGTCATTTCTACGAGAAATGACTTCGCGTTTAGGGGTACTTACGTTAGTCCCTTAGAAAGTAACTTTCCCTTACAGTTATAGAAATCACATGTCCCATTAGAAATCCTTTAGTTAAGTTTTTCTACGCGATAAATTCGCAAAGCTCTCGCAGGTTCATGTGGAAGCGGATAACTCAAAAATTATCAGCACTAAAAGCCCTAGAAGCTGCAAAATATTTATAGTGGCATGCATGGTCAGCAAAATCTAATCAATGACTTCGTGTCTATCACCAGGTGATGCAGCTGATGTCAGCATGGGGTCCGTTCATCTACGGCGGCTGTTGGGCAGCGACCCTCTCCACAGCGCTGACCAACCTGCTGTCAGTACCTCGACTGATTCAGGCGCTTGGCACTGACCGCATCTATCCTGGACTCATCTTCTTCTCCAAGCCTTATGGAAAACATGGAGAGCCGTATAGAGGATATGTGCTAACGTTCTTCGTTTCATTGCTGTTTTTACTTATTGGTAAGTACTTTTAATATTTTGTTTTTGGAAACTTTTTGTACTCTTTTGTGTTGGCTGTATTTTTTTCAAATACTATTTGATCTCTTGTTTGTTCATCGTACAAGTTGATTTGAATCTGGAATTATTTAAACTCTTTCAAAAGAAGAACGATACCAAGTTTTGTTTTGGCACGTAAAGAAGCCAAGCATTCCATACGAGTGAATTGTATCCAAATGTAAGTCAGCATCAATTATTTTCTTTCACAGCTGACCTGAACACAATAGCGCCACTGATATCCAACTTCTACCTCGCATCGTACGCCCTCATTAATTTCTGCACCTTCCATGCGGCCGTCGTGCGACCGCTAGGATGGCGACCTACTTTCAGGGTAAGCAACACCATATAAATATCTATAGAATGTAATTCGATACTAAATTGAATGCCAATGAGTCATGCAGACAAAAATATATCTGTACCATCGCATCGTTATTCGTCATTGTCCGTCACGGTGAGGTCACGGTATGATCATTTGTGGCAAAATCTGATTTGATTTTAAGATAATTTATGTTGCCATGACAATGACGAATGTTTTGATGCAAAATATAATATGTACAAAATATAATATGTAATAATAAACTCTATAACTATACCCAAAAAGATTTTTTTATTATTTCATTCAAATAAATAATTAAATTTTTTTTCACTCAAATTTTGGTCCTTGGAGCGGAATTATTACTAGCAACAGACCATTCTTTTGATTTCAGTCATTGTCTTCAACGATGTTTGTTGACACCATCACTCATTTTATATCACCAGCCAATAAATTCCTATTTCTTTTATAACCTCTTCCAAATGAACTCTTCGTCCTTATTCCAGTATTACAACGTTTGGTTGTCTCTGATCGGATTCCTGAGTTGCGTGGCGATCATGCTGCTCATCAGTTGGGTCATGTCACTCGTCACCTTCGCCATCTTCTTCACGTTGTACCTCATCGTGCACTACAGGGACCCTGGTCAGTATTGATCTAAATTAAACAAGTTTAAAAGAAGGACCAGCATGAATGACTTAGCCCCCAAGCCCCAAACGGTGGCTTGGCGATCTAGTGACAGGATGGAAGTACAGAGGGCCTAGACAAGTGACAATCGCTTCAAAAGCGTTTCGTATTTGTACAACGACTTTCAACGGGATTGACATAAGCTTTTCGATAGCTTATGTCAGTCCCATACATGCCTATTTGCATATTTTGCCTATTTGCATATTTTGCCTTTTCCATCATCGTTGTCGCTGATAGAATGTCACTTTGTCTAGGCCATCACGACGGTCGCTGTGGCGAGAGCTTTCGAAAGCTGTGGATGTTTTTCTGAAACGTACTGAGATGACTAACTTAGCTGAGGTCTGTCATGCATCAATGCATCCATCCATGATGATGATGTGTCATCATGGTCTGTCATGAATGTCAGACATCAGCTAGTGCTAGTAATTTTTCCTGATAATTCTATTACCGAGTGACTGGAATAACAAAGAGAAAAATCGCCAATCGCAATATATCCCCAAGGAAAATAAAAGAACTTTATGCAGTTCATCCTCAGTAGGATTTATCTTAATCAATCTGTCTATGGCCTTTTCCTATGTTGGGGTCGGCTTCTAGGCTATCCGGATGCAGCTGAATACCAGTATTTTACACGGAGCAACTGCCTATCTGACCTCCATACACAACCCAGTTACTGGGTAATACAATACCCCTTGGTAAGACTGGTTGTCTGACTTTCGTACCAGGCTTGCGTCAGTATAACCATCGATCGCCTCGTGCGGCTGTCATCTTTTAGCCACGAGGATTTATCTTTATTTGTTTATTTATTTATTATTACAAAATCCACAGCTCTTTGAGATAATAACTTAGAATATATAAACTAGTCTTACAGCCAATTAGGGATTTACAATTTAATAACCATACAATATGCAGCAGAAACAAACATACAAAGTGAATAGTGAAATGCTAGCACCATCTAAGCATTGCTAAGTGTACAGTGTGAGTGAGTGTGTGGGAGTGTGCATGAGGAGTGGTGAATGGTGTGTGGATATGTCACAGTGGTAATGGTATGGGGCGATTCTATTCAATGTCAACTTACTTAATTTTTTTTATTTTTTTTTTATTTAGGTTTATTAGGCAGTTCGTCACATACCGATGTTATTAAATGTTTCTTGAATGTACCTTTTTTGGTATTAAAAAGGTCAAGGTGAGAGAATCTTTTGTTAAAATTACTTAGCGTCCTACCAATGGTTGAGTTTTGGGCGTAGTTTGTACCACTGTGCGGTACATCGAATAACTGCGTGCGCCTAGTCCGTCGAGATGGAGCACTTAATCTTATAACTAAGTTATTTAAAACGGTACTGTCAATGTTCCCACTGCAGACATTATAAAGGAATATCATGTCTAGAATCACACGTCTATCCTCCAGTGGCAGCATATTATGGTGTTTGCATGATGGCAGATAGTCTGTAGATCCGAAGCCAGTGCGATAGTTTATATATTTAATGAATCTAGATTGTATTGATTCTATTTGCTGTATATAAACCAAGTAGTGCGGATTCCAGACATTACTGCAGTATTCTAAAATACTGCGAATGTACGCAAAATAGAGTACCTTGATGCAATTTATATCGGTAAATAATTTACATGTACGCATAATAAATCCCAGGTTTTTGTATGCCTTGCCGACAACATAGGACACATGCTCCGAATACAGAAGTTTTGAATCCAGGACGCCACCAAGATCTCTAATAACATTGCAACGCAGAATATTACCACCGCTAAGATAGTAACTGTAGCTAATGAGATTTCGCTTTCTAGTAAAGGTTATAGCCTGACATTTTTTTATGTTTACATTGATTCTATTGATAATATAGTAATTAGATAGTCTATTTAAGTCGTTTTGAAGCTTCTCACAGTCATGCTTATTTCTTATAGCCATAAAAATCTTGGTGTCGTCAGCATACATCAGGAACCTTGCATCAAGAACATGCGCTCCTATATCGTATAGGTAGGCAGAGTATAAAAGAGGTGCTAAAATTGAGCCCTGAGGCACACCAGATGCTATGGTTACGCAGTTAGACCTTACTCCGCCCAATGTAACAATCTGGGACCTATTCCTAAGATATGACTTCCTAAGATACGATCTTAGAAGGATATTCCAAAACTGAAATTTAGAACTCAATCCTTAGGCTTTAAAGACAAAAAATACCTTTAAAGCAAAAAGAAACTGCGTAGGAAACACATGTTTGACCAAGTGAAGTACTAGTGGGTGTGACGAGAATAGCCGTTGTTGACCCAATCTAAATCCGTTTGAACTCATGTATGATTGCATCACTTGCTCCTTACTCAGTTACTCGCTCACTTTTGATTAATATTGCTGAAGCGTTCGTTTGTATATAGTCCCATTTCCGAAAGTTATTATAAATGAAATTCTTTAGATTATTGGCACGCAGCGTTATATAATGAATCATTCATTCAGTTGAGATTTCGTGAAAGGTTGCGTTGATGTATACTGCTAACACTTGTTAAGAACATTATCCATTAAAATTCATCAAATAATCGAATTGCCTTCGTTGGCAGGGACTCAGGGACCTAATACAAACCGACAATTGAACTAATGGTTGCATCATACCTACCTTTACAAATCTTAACATATCTATTGAGGATTACTCGTATTATATTATTATTTTATTGATGATTGACAAATGGAATAGAAATTGCGGGCTCAAGATAGACCATCTATTATAAAACAAAATATTGTTTAATCCATTGATGTATTATTGTAGTTTATCCGATGCAAAAAGCTTTTAAGGATATAGGTCACGAAATAAACATGTTTACATCGTTATTTACAGACGTAAACTGGGGCAGCAGTACTCAAGCCCAGATATACAAGACAGCTCTGTCGAGTGCTTACAACTTGGCCAAGACTGGCGAGCATGTGAAGAACTATTGGCCGCAAATATTGGTGTTGGCTGGACGGCCGCAGAACAGACCTGCGCTGGTTGACCTCGGAAATCTCATCACTAAGGCTGGGTCGCTGATGATCGTTGGTGATATATCACAGGTAAGGACATTACCGTGCTTTGATAAATTAGACTGCCAATGTGTCGTAGCAACATTAGGAGTTCTAATAGACCCCTAAATTTGGCACCAATGGACAGATCGAATTTATACTCCTAATCGTAGGTTATGTTATGTTATCTTCTAGGAAAAAGTCTCCTACAAGGAACGCTCCACCCGCGCCCGCACGGACGCAGAATGGCTACGCCTCCGCAAAGTTCGCGCGTTCTGTTCGCGCGTGCACGGCTTCGGCTTCGAGGCCGGTGCGCGTGCACTCGTGCAGGCCGCCGGGGTGGGCAAGTTGGCGCCTAATGTACTGCTCATGGGCTTCAAGCAGGACTGGACCACTTGTCCCTCGGAGGATTTGGTGTCTTACTTTAATGTGTTGCAGTAAGTATACATACTTGTTTAAGCTTTTGTTCACCTCTATGATTAAAGGTAAGCTTTTGTTCACCTCCATGATTAAAGGTATGATTAAAGGTATGCTGTGTAGGTACCTCCTTCATAGACTTCACAACTACAGCGTCGATTATATTTAAGCTTTCCGTGAATGATTTTGGTTTTTCTATGTACCTAGTCCATTTATGTGGAACTCACTTATTAATTTGCGCCTCCCCAAATGGGGAGGCATCAATTCTGTCATAGGTAGCACCTCCAGATAACTTATATTATTGTCACTTTGATAAACTTTTTACCATACAAGCAAGACGATGATTATTACAGCACCAAAGATTAATTTGATAAAATATCAACAAGTTATTTCACCTCCTATTACAGCACTATGCATCATCACAACCAAATTTAGAAATTACCTTCCAGAAACACAATACCTACCTACCTCAACATGTTTATAATAACAACCAATCCTTCTGCAGTACTGCCTTCGAGAGTCGCCTCGCCGTAGCAATACTCCGCGTGGCCGACGGGCTGGACTTTGGCGTGCTCAGTTCCGAGACCGCGGCCACCAGCTCGCTGACCGGCACCTCCAGTGGAAGTGCGGACGAGCTGAGAGTACGAAGAGCTCCTCTCATGCTACACGCAGACTCCGATCTCGATATCCGCGGTGCTGCAGATCATCAGCCGAGACATAACCTGTCCAGTACGTTGCCCATAGATAATAGTAAGTACTACACACCTAAGGGTTGGTGGTGGTACTAGCTTTACTGCTTGAGCTCGCACGTGTTCTTTAACACATTCTTAACGTAACTCATGGTGATCATTAGCATAGACTAATATATCAACAGCCACTTGCTGGACCAACATTCATGCCAGAAGCCAGAACCTTATATGAAACTACTAGTGAGTAATAAGCTCCATACACTCGTTATGAGACTGGTCTGGTGGTGGCATTATGGCATTATACTGCCAGTCTTTTTACACGTGCAGTCTGTAGGTCAGGTATACGCTGAGGGCATACAACGCCCTGCGTGTCCAGTATAACAATGTATTCAGGATGCTGTTGGGGCTAGCACGCTTTTGTAGCGCCTCTGGGATGTTCGCCGAGGCCAGGGTTGATGGTTTTCATGCCATTATACGCAACGGTGCGCTGCAATTCTCGGTAGAATACGTGCTAGCTCCCACAGCATCCTGATGGTATTGTGTGATAGGTGGGACAGCCCCATGCTGGCTCACTGGATACGGCTGCAAGTGCACACGTAGGTGTCAGTCGTTACAATTTTGCATGATTTTTACTAAACAACTTAACTTACTTATTACAACGTAATAAATATATTATCCATTATCTCATACGAACATCATACACGACTTTGTCCTCAACATTCATCCCACCAAATTCATCTTGTCTTAAGGTTGGCTTAACAAGGCACCATGTTCACCAAACAATACGGTAGACGGTGCTTCGAATAAAAAAAATATTAAAAGACTTCCATTAACGAAGTCATTTTGAACAATGTATCCGGAAAATCCCAAAACAATGATAAATCAGTACAAGATACAAGGACGTGCTATTCAATAAAGAAGGTCACACTTCCGCATCAAGTCATTTTCCTCATAAAGGTTTTTCCCCAGGTATACTGACGCTGTCGACGTCGCGTTCGTTCACGATATCCGAGTGCAACAGTACGAAGGAACGGAAGAAGAAAGACAAGAAGAATGACATGCATCGACAGATTGTGTACAACTCGTCCACCGGGCTGGAGCTGTCGAAGGAACAACTGTCGCAGATGTCGATATTCCAGAATAAACAGGTAAAAAATGTTAAAATTATCAATAATATTAAAACAGATTTGGCAAAGGCTCTTTTTCAACAGTGGCACAATATTATAATAAAGAGAAAAGAATACTTACCGTGCATACTAACCAATGTCATGCATGCATTATGTCATTATTCAGTTAATTGAGATATCCACTCGTTGTTATGGTTACTTGTTAAAATAATAAACCTATTGTTTAATATTTTTTTTCCAAATTGTTTTCACTAGATTCTTACAACGGAATACCATGATATAATTTATAGCCTGAAAATGTGTTAAAAGAGCCCATAATTCGTAAACTATGTCAAGCAAGAGTATCAAAGAGTCGATATTAACCAAAAGAAACCTTCAGTAGTTTCATCCTACCTACCTGTGTGGGAAAAGGCACATAGAGTCTGACCAACGAAAGCTGTTCAAGAAAAAAGGCGGCAATTTAAAAAATTAAGAGCTTGATATACACTACTTAAACGGAGTCAATACTATTTATTATTCAAGACATAATAAACGATACTTACATCAGTATTTCATTATTTATTTAATAATTATTAGACATGTAATAGTGTAACTTATTAGAAGTAAAGTAAAATATTCAACAGATAATAATTCGTGGACAGCTTTCGTTGGTCAGACTCTATATACTTAGTTAGTAAGTCATGTGTCTGTGCGTTTAGGAGGCAGGAACATTAGACGTGTGGTGGCTGTACGACGACGGCGGGCTGACGATCTTGCTGCCCTACATCATCTCGCAGCGCTCCGCGTGGGGCAACTGCAAGCTCCGGATCTTCGCGCTCGCCAACAGGCTGCACGAGATGGAACTAGAGGAGAGGAAGTAAGAATGAAGCGTTTAACTTAATTTTTAACTGACTTCTTCAAAAAGGAGGAGGTTCTCAATTCGTCTGTATGTTTTTTTTTTGTGTATGTTAGGCGATCACTCCGCCAATTATGAATCGATTTTGATGATTCTTTTTTTGTTTGGTAGGTCATGCTTCAGAGGTGATCCTACAAATTTTATTAATTTTACTTTCGTAGTTATTGAGTTAGCTTCAATCATTACGTATTTTTCCCACTTTGCGTATGTACACGATATAATTATTTCACTCCGTCACTGTTACTTACATACCACAACTAAAAAGTGAAAAATAATTTTTTTTATAAAAAAAAAACAAAACAAGTGACAAATAATTAAAAAAAAAAAAAAATAATTTCGGAAGTCGGTGGCAAAAAACCAAAATTAAAAAGCAAAGACAGAGACACCGACTTCAGAAATTTAAGTTATTTTACACTTTTTGTTTTTTTAGTAAGTCGGTTGTTTTTTTTTTTGTAAAAAGTTTTTTTTAATGAACTGTCGGTAGGTATATGGACACAAGTACCAAAATACGGGTCAATTTGACATTGACTGAATATTTATTTTTAACCGAGTTCTAAAAGGAAGAGGTTATCAATACGGATGTTAATCCATTCCAAACTAATATTATAAATGCGAAAGTAACTCTGTCTGTCTGTCTGTCTTTCTGTCTGTCTGTCTGTCTGTCTTTGCTTCACGCCTAAACTACTGAACCGATTTGTGTGAAATTTGGTACAGACATAGTTTGGAACTTGAGAAAGGACATAGGATAGTTTTTATTACAAAAAATAAAATAAAAAATAAAATTTATTCCGGACATACAGCGCCATCTATTGGTCAAGAGTCGGCATCAATTCAGTACTGAAAATTCATCGGAAAAATGTAAATAAATAGTAAAAAGGTATGAAAAATATAATATAATACAACTTTTAGTACATAGAAAATGCTCTAACGGAGTATAGATAATTCTATTAGTACTATATGTCGAGTTGGTGATCGCGCAATGGTGTCGATCGTTACACGAGTTCGGTTCATATTATTGTTTTAATTCACTGAAAAAAGTAAATAAATAGTAAAAAGGTATGAAAAAAATAATATCAATATAATAAAACTTTTAGTACAAAGAAAATGCCCGAACGGAGTATAGATAAATAATCCGAGTTGTCACTATGCTCGATAGATGGCGTTGGGATCGAAATAGATCGCGCTATGGTTTCGTTACACGCATTTGGTTGGGTATCGGCCGAGCGCTTCGGTACTGTCGTGGAATTGTGGATTGGTGAGTATACATATCTTCATTTCAAACGCAGAGCTCATTATGTTGAGTTTTGAAGAGTTCCCTAGAATATTTTCCACATTTCGTTTTTGAAGAGATACCGCGAGATCGGGAACTATGTTGGTAAAACCAAAAATCTGCCGGAAGTCACTATTCCACGCGAACGAAGTCGCGGGCAAAAGCTAGTATATTATATTTTTATGTTTGTTCGGTCATAACTCCTTCGTGTTTATGTAGACGGATCGGAGTGAAAAATAACTTTTTCGAAAAGTTATTTTTCACTTTGTAGTGTTTTTTTGGAAGTCGGTTGTAATAAAGTGAAAAAAAAAATCCTCGCTCTTTAGTGGGTCAGTTTGTAATTTATCTAATTACAATAGCGTAATGTCAACTGTTGAAGTCGGTTATTTCTTTTTGTATTTTTTTTTTAATAATTCGAAAACAATCGAACCACGCGTTCACATTACGGGGTGTTTAGTGTTTAGGGCCCAACCCACGTACTACAACCACAACGACACAACTTGGAAGTCATAAACAGTAGAAGATTAATTTCATGAATTGCTAATAGTTTTCCTTGTCTGCTACGTATTCTGATCCGAAACCCTTACTTTTAGTATGGCCAACCTGCTAGCAAAGTTCCGGATAGACTACTCTTCGTTGAAAATGGTGCAGGACATCACGGAGCCGCCGCAGCTAGAGACCATGAAACTCTTCGAAGACGTTACCAAAAAGTTCACTGACGAATCCGCTAATCCGGGTAAGACTGCATCATAGGTAATCGAACAAAATGTCAAATTCTCTCACTGATAGACAACGCACAGCCTAAACCAGGAAGGTCTAGAAGCATGAAATTTTGCCCAAAAACAGGGTTAAACAGGGTTAAATTGTAATCGTTTAAATTCTCTTAAGGGGTCATTGTACTCATCATTATGAACAACTTTTACTATCCCTACATTTTGACGCGCGTTATGCGAACATAAATATAGGGAAAAGCTGATTTCTTCCAGTAAAATTTAACCCTGTATAACGAATGTGAGCCATAGAATTTTTTTTTAAATCAGCCCCTAAACGAGTTAGGGGATGAACCTTTATTATAGGGAATTTAGTCATTTTTGTCGGCGGGGAAATCCCATCGGGCGCACGGCTTGTGTAACATAAATCTGGGTGGTTTGTCATTTTTCAGCGTTTTTGCTCGATCTCAATAAAAATATACGTAGTGTTAAATATTCTACGTTCGACTTTTTCGAAATCGAGTTTTTTGTCTATATATTCAATCTCCACTTTCCAAATTAAATGTCACTTTTTTCCTGCAGAATGTTGCATCAGTGAGACGGAGTTGCTAACTTTATCTGAGAAGACCAAACGCCAGCTGAGGCTAAGGGAACTATTGCTAGCTAACTCGAAAGAGGCTCGTCTCATCGTCATGTCGCTGCCCATGCCTAGGAAGGTACGTAGATGTAACACTGCGATATGTCTTATTCAAATTCTTAAATATTCTTCACGTTAGGTTGGTATTAATCTGACAATATCTTTCTTTTGTTTTTGCTGACCTGGTCCTTGCAGTCGGTACGGTATTTTAAAGAAATTTAATGAAAGTATTCAGAATAAGCTTATGACAAAATTAACTATCCACACTGGGCCCGCGTGGTGGATCATGGCCCTCAGAGAGGAAGTCTGTGTACCAGCAGTGGGCTGATTATGCTATGCTTTCTGTTTTAATTTGGAAATAAATATATATTTTTACAAATATATTAACTTACTTGTACGCTTTGCTGCAGGGTTCGGTCTCCGCTCCACTGTACATGGCGTGGCTGGAGATGATGAGTCGCGACATGCCGCCGATGATGTTCGTGCGCGGCAACCATACCTCTGTGCTCACCTTCTACTCCTAGTTATATTGTTAAATACCAATATTTCTCCATTATTTATCCTACTATATCATTGTATATATTATCAATGTTCTGTCAGAACAGCTTTATTCTGTCAGAATATCATTGTTTTGTCACAAAACTTTATAGGAACAACGCTACAAGGCTATTGTGGCGCGTGGCCTAAATCCCTAAATCAGAAAAATAATCGCCATCTTGTTTTGTCAATACAATTTCTGTGTTACCAACAACGCCCCCCCCCTTGGCCCTTGTTAATGTTCTTTATGATAGTATTATTGCTTTACACTACAGAATACAATGTTAACATGGGTTTTTCATTAGTTAAAGTACGGCCGTTGACAGAATGCGTTCTTGACACCTGTCAATTTCTTTTGCGTATTTGATTACTAGAAATTGTCCTACTGACAAGTGTCAGGAACGCATTCTCTCGACGGCCGGACTGTAGTGAATTAAATAAAGGCTTACCTACTCAAGGTTGTTTCAACAATAATGTTTGAGTAGTGCCAGTGACTCGGTGCCATATTATTTATTATTGTAGTATATTAAGCTGAAGAGATGTAATGGTTTAATTTATTTCATAAATTAAGTAACAGTTGAAAATAAACATAAGTTACCCACAGAGTGACACTTAATTAAAAAAGGTTTTAACGAAAAAGCGAGAAGATGATGGCTACAGATTATTTAAGTAAGGTAAAAGTAGTTTTAAGACACGCCTAGTTTAAATAAGTCATAAGAGAGTAATAGAAAATATGTATTTAATGCATAGAGACTGTTGTAATTACCAACTGTACAATATTTAAGGAACCATTAGATACAATAAGTATTTACAATCATGAACAATTATGTACTTATTATCAAGAACTTACAGCATTTTATTTAATAGGTAATATTAAGACAGTAAAAAGATAAGTAGTTTTTATTAAGGTTTTAATGAACCGATAAAATGAACAAAATGTTTTACCAAAGCACAATAAAAGTATTATGTAATTATTTATACAATTTAGAAGTTAATCTACGTATATTTTATTTAACTACGTCTATAAGACGAATAAATTTTGAAGGCTCCCGTAAACATATAAAGGTTGAGATGAAGGACCAGTCTTCGTACCTACCCAAGGTTTCACAAAGGCGGGCGTAGTATCGATCCTTGAGGAAACACTGTTTCCAATCCAGAGGATTGCGAACTGATCGCTGTTCGTTCAGTATATGACATAAAGTAGTCAATAGACGATTTATTTGAAAATAATTTAAAAATGAGTATTAGATACTTGTGATTTGGGTACGCATTATTTTTACCTTGTCTCCTTTTAAAACTGTGCCTCGTTAAAGGACATATTAATCATCCGTATTCGCCCAAATGTGAAAGTGCCGACCAAACCTTTGCTATACCTATTCAGTTTATTCCTTACCCGTCTAAGCATTTTTTTTTAAAGTACCATATTGGGCCATTGGCTTGGCCTTGGTTTTACTTTCACATTGGGCCAAAACTGTATGAAACTTGGATGATGTTCTTTTTTGAATTTATTTTAGTTGAACTTTATGAATAACTTGTGAAAAATCAATTAAGAGGAAAAACAAAACAGTTTGATTTATTTTTCTATCGAAGACACAAAGAAAATAAATGTGAAGCCGTGTACTGACCGGTGTTACGGGGTGTAATGTAACATGAACATGTTACAAAGCGAGCATTCGTGCAGTCAGTACGTGGAAACTAGCACGAACACGCGAGCAACGAGCGCATGTTACACGGCGTAACGTAACATACTCGCTGCGAATGGTACATTACGCCCGGAACACCGGTCAGTACACGGCTTTAAAAGAAGGAGGTGGGCGTCAAAATACCAATGGAATAGGTAAGTTTATCCTACTACCTACTTCTTACACAACATGCCCTGGAATTAACGCACACCACCAAACTGTTTTAAACTGATTATTTATGTAGGTATACATAATCGTTTTTTTTACGGGGATTGATCGTGCGAGAAGATTGTGGTCACATTACAAGTCTAGTAGGTCCATTTTGGTAAAACAAACCAAAATGTAGATTACCCATATTAAAAATGACAGAAATCGATTCAGTAAACGATTTTATGCAAACTAAAACTACTATAACTAATTCAGTTACACATTATATTAGGCGTGAAACTTCGTAAACATATTTGCTAATAAAGCTCTCCCTAAATCCCAAGCTGCTCGGATTCTGGCAACAAAACCCCCTTAGGAAAACCCGGAAAATCAACCATCTAGAGTCCGCGCCGCCACTGAAGTGCGGCGGAAAATTGTGGAACTACATTCGCGCCGCGTCTATCAGACTTGATTGGTGCGCGGTTGCGCGGACTCTAGTCTTCTTTTAGATACCATAGAGAATGACAAACACTTTAATATTATACTATACTCTTTCTCAGTTTATCTTAAAATAAAGTTTTCTGATATTTATCCAATTCATGTTAGAATATTCTTTGTACTCTAGAGATACTTTTGAGATACGAAGGGTGCCAAACAGAACCCTAATACTAAGCCTCCGCTATCCGTCCGTCTGTCTTTCAGCGGGCTGTATCCCTTGAACCGTAATAGGTATCTAAACAGTTGAGATTGTGTATTTCTATTTCCGCAATAACAACAAATAATAAAAAAAAAATAACTTTAATCATTAAAGGAACGTGCAAGAAACTTTTTTCGGCTATTTTTTCTCGATACGGACCCGTTCTCGGTACGGAACCGTCTTAGTACGGAACCATTCTCGGTACGGAACCGTTCGGGTGCGAGTGGAATCGGACTCGCACACGACACTACACGACTATTTCACTTTTGATTCACGATTATTTCAATTTTGATACATTTTTGATAACCGCCTGCAGCTGCAGACAATATTATATTTAATTCTAACTCTTAGCATAACCCTTCTTTGATACATGTTGACGCGCGGATGACGCTGACGTCTTGCTGACTGATGCTGGCGTGACATGACTTTGACAATGTAGCGAAGACTGATGCTGTACTGATGCCGAAATTTATAAATAAATAAATAATGATTACCACAACGTAATTAACAGGGTAAAACGGGGGATTTTTAAAGTTACCCAAATCAATGTTATCCGCCAACAGTTGATTGGCCTTTAGAAGGCCGATAACAATTAAAATTCTATTGTGTCTCGTTAACGACAGTTGGAGTTGTAAAAGTGATTCCACAAGCATGAACGTGCTAAAGTAAACAAGAAGTAAGTATGTATTGTATATACTATAGTATAGCAGCGTCGTAGGTCGTATACTTACCTACGATTGAATGTAGGTATAATGAGACGACCATTCGTATGATACCCGATCTTGTTTTCAGTATTGTAGGTATTAACCCTTAAAACGGTTGATGTGGGGTATTATTTGTGTGGCCAAAATAGCCCGCTCTCTTGAAGAATGTTCTGATAATACCTCATTACTCTAAAATAAGAATGCCTTATACTCAAACTCAAAGAATTTATTTCAAATAAACCAATTACAGGCACTTTTGAATTGTCAAGGGGTCGGTCAGTCAGAAAATATAAAGCTAGTTGCCCATTCCAAAGCGTAGTAGGTTCATATGCAGAAGAACGGGCAAGAAACTCCAAGGACACGCTTTAAAATCAGAATATTGTTACAATATATTGTTTACATCATTCATGTTGGAATTATACATGTGAGTACAATGTAGAAAAACGTGCAGGTTAAAAGCGTCCGTAAATAAAAGATAAAAAAGATACAAAACAATTTAAAAATTAAAATAAATTAAAATAAGCCGTGGCAGCTAAGAGATGACCAGTCCCTACTGATGGCGCCCGTTCACGAACATGAAGCATGGATCAGCACCATTCAGCTCAACCATTTTGAAGGGAACTTAATGATCCAACACACAGGACACCACCAGCGAGACATAAAACAATAAAACCCGTATGTTTGGCCTATCCAACCAATAGGTAGGTACTTATCATGTTTCAACATCGGAGACATCCAGATCAGGATCACCATGATCATTCCCTAACAAATAAACTCCCATTGACCCAAACTTCGACGACTTAGGAACAAAAATCCACCCCCGCAGAAAAGTTTGCAGTAATTTCGGTTGCACCATGGTCTCACAAACCACGTCAACCGTTAAAGGGTTATACTTTCTTGTAGAGACAACATGAATTTGTTGTTTAGTCTGGGCAGTCGGGGGTAACCACTAACCGGTGAAGTGCGGTAGTGAAGCAGTTTCTACAAGACAGCGTCCGCGAACCATTCACGACTAATTAGCCCAGCTTAATTATTTTAAATTGAAACGCATTCCTGTGCGAAAAAAGTGTTTTTTTTAAGAATAGACAATTCATTAAGTTTGCATGTTTAGATAATGGATGAACGTCTACTGAAACACTATGACGAATTAGGTGAGTGTAAAATACATTATAGAATTTATAGATATATTTTTCTTCATCATAGAAATATATACATACAGGGTGTTTGGCGGAACGTTGAACATACGAAAATGGTGGATAGGTGGGGTCATCTGCTACTTACTCAGTCCTAATTTATTTGGCCCTGGACCCTGGATATTTAAAAAAATTTTTTTTTAGCTTTCTTCAATTTCACCACTTTCTTAACTTTAAAGTGTATTTTTTTTTTATGGGTAAAACAAGCAATATTTTTGTTTTTTTTCATCTTTAATGTTGGCAGATTCTTATAAAATTATTGCTTTATACAGATGTTAGCTAGAAAAAAAGTTATGAGGCCTCAAACTTACAGAAATATGTAAAAAATACTTAAATCTTAACTTCAACTTGCATTAAAAAAAATACCACCTAAACTTTTCATTTTTCGAAGTTTAAGTTCGGCATTATTTTACTCCATGTTAATTATTAAGGGGGTTGGTATTTTAGTTCGAGTATTAATATAATAAATATTTTCAGTTACAAAACCACGAACTAGACCTGCTCCAAGAAGAGCTGAAGGATTTGAGCTTGCCAGTGTACACGGACGAGATTTAACGGTACCTACACAAATATATATCTTTTTCAAAAATTCATTAATTATGCTTATAATTTTGTTTATTTTTTAATAGCATAGCATAATAGAAATGCCGTAAAGTTCTCACTGCTGCCTGGGACACAGGCCTGTGAGCGAGAACGGGCTGTAATTCATCCTGTGGCCCTAGTACGGTTTGGTACAAATATGTCACATGTCTTTGGATTTTTGATTCTAGGACATACCGGTTTCCTCACGATGTTTTCCTTCAGCGTTCTGAGAGCAGAGTGATGAAATAAATTATAAAGACTAAATTGAACCCACTACGAAAGTACAAGTCATACGGCCAGTTTCTTCATCAAAAGTAACAGTCAACTGTTCTTTTGCACTGTTGTATTTTCAATCCTCGGTGCTGAGGCGAGGGTTGTAAATCCAACAGCGCGGAAGATCAGTTTTTTATTGGTGTTAACGATAATGTTTCTTTTCACTATAGTCGTCACCCCTGATTCATGGAGACCCCACTCCTGAGCTGACCACGTATGGAAACATTAAATTAGGATGGATACAGGTACTTTTCAACAGTCTGAACAATAGGAGCATCCTCTGTAAATGATTAGTACTTTCTTCTACTTAAAAAAAAAACATGCGGGCAGTCTTTGGGGACTGCCGATAGAAGTGAAAACTAAGCAACAATGCGTAACCTCAACGTAATTCAAACGGTAGACGGTAGATGGCGCTTAAAACATTTCGTCAAGCGTGACGGTGACGATGACGCGAGTTCCATGATTTTTGTTCACCCAAATAGTGCTCAAGGCGCCTAAAGAAGTTTTCACTTCAAAATCTTAAATTCATTCACTGACGGACAACGCACAGCCTGAACCTCTGGATCTAGAACTCAGGTCTAGAAGCATGAAATTTTGCACAAGAGTACATAGCTTATATGACGACAGTAAGCACTAAGGATTTTTGAAATCATACCCCTAGGAACCAAAACATTGGTTATTTTCACGGACTTTTTTAACACCGGTTCTGCTATAAGTTTCGTACGTCACAGATGATCATAATTTATCGTCCTTTTTGTATTTAAAATAACAGGGCGTACTAACACCATGCCTGCTCAACATCTGGGGCGTAGTGTTGTTCTTGCGCATCGCATGGATCGTGGCCCAGGCCGGCATCGCAGTATCTATTGTCATCATCATCATCTCGGCCACCGTCTGCATCATCACCACGCTCTCCTTGAGCGCAATCTGCACCAATGGTGAACTACAGGGAGGTAACGAAAGAACCCTAATACTATCAAGGGCGGATCCAGGCTTGGTCAAATAACCGAGGTTCAGTCAGAAGAGGCTCCAACCAGTGGCGGACTAAGCCTGTCGAGGTCCCAAACTAAATGAGGTCATTTCGTTTTGACGCCCCGGTCTTCCAGTATGTAGGTAAAAGAATTAGAGGAGAAGAATTTTAGAAGTTTTTTTTTAATAAGTTTTATGTTTAGATTATCTCAATTAATAGCAAGGCAGTATTTTGGAGCCGCTCACATTGTTGCTTTGTACACATTGCACATACCTAAGTTTTTTTTTAAAGATACTTCTAAGAAATTATCAAGAGAATATTTTTATCATAATTTATGTAACTAACTCATAAAGTGACAACTGTAGTGGTAGTCTATAAAAATGTCGCCGTGAAAACTTATGTGAAGCGAGCTTAAAGTGAACTCCACCTGACGCTAGGGATTGACAGCTCACTTCACCTAAGTTCTCACTGTGAGGTGTTTACAGAATAGACCGGCTGGTCGCATTCATTCATGTCTTTCATTTTGACAGTTCAGCTTTCAGAATTGTTGTTGAGCCGACCAATTTTTCAAACCTATGAGGTTAATAGATTAGGAATGTCCTTTAAAACCCTCGGATTGTGATTGAAAGCTTGTTAATTAGGGTACTGATCTCTTACAGGTGGAGTATATTTCCTCGTATCAAGATCTTTAGGTGCAGAACTAGGTGCATCAGTGGGAATAATATTCGCGTTCGCTAACGCTGTAGCGGCCAGTATGAACACCATCGGCTTTTGTGAATCCCTGAATGAGTTGCTCAAGGCCAATGGTCTTAAAATAATAGATAACGGCCCTCACGATACGCGAATCGTTGGTGCCCTAGCCCTGTTTGTGATGTGCATCATCTGCGCTGTTGGCATGGACTGGGAAACTAAAACACAAGTAAGCCTCGGCCGATCAGGGGGCCTACCACCACCGCTTACAGCAGTATTATTTTAATCTTACTCAGTGGGGGAAAAAGATGGAACTATACGTCCTATAGAGGTTCATCTCAAACTCAAACTCAAAGCATTTATTTCAATTAAACCATTTACAGGCACTTTTGAATTGTCAAGGAGTCGGTCAGTCAGAAATATGCAGCTAGTTGCCCATTCCAAAGCGTAGTAGGTACCTATGGAGAAGAACGGGCAAGAAACTCCACGGACACTCTTTTAAATCAAAATATTGTTACAAAATATTGGTTACTTCATTCATGTTGAAATTATACATGTGAGAACAATGTAGAAAGCACGTTAAAAGCGTCCGCAATTATAACATAAAAACAAATCAAAATTAAAATAAGCCATGGCAGCTAAGAGATGACCAGTCACAACTGATGGCGCCCGTTCACGAACATGACGCATGGATCAGCACCATTCAGCTCAACCATTTTGAAGGGAGCTAAATGATCCAACACACGCGCCACCATCAGCGAGACATTTGAGTGAGCATGACATTCCCAGCCGCCAGGGCACATTCAAGTCAATTAAAGACAAATTACCCGGTAAATGGCTCTATAGTACATAGTACTCACACCTGTCCTATGCAATTATATAATACAAAGGAAATTGAGTTTATACAATGCAAAGATGGTCTTACAATCTTCAGCAGCTCCAACATTATTTTCGAATGTTAATTAGTAAGTTGTGGTTGTGGAGCAGGACCAGCATTAAGCCAAGCATTTTTATCAGAAATGTAATCCTCCAACTTATAATATGCCTGCCTGCATAGTGTGCGTATACAAGTTTTGAATTTCGTCTCGTTCAGTTGAAGTATGTGGGGAGGAATTTTATTGTAACATTTTAAACAGTACCCCATGAAAGATGAGTCTACTTTTGCCAGTCTGAAACCTGGTTGAACTAATAGGTCCCTATTTCTAGTACTATAGTTATGTCTATCACCTCTTTTACTAAAAAGATGTAATTTTTTTCTTACGTGCATGATGTTTTCATAGATATATTGGCAAGCAACCGTCATGATGTTAATATCCTTAAACAGTTCCCTTAAAGAATCGCGCCTGCGGAGATTATAAATGGCTCTAATCGCTCTTTTCTGCAGAATAAATATAGACTCGATGTCTGCAGCCCGTCCCCATAGTAAAATACCGTAAGACATGATGCTATGAAAGTAACTAAAATAGACTAGCCTCGCGGTGTCTACATCAGTAAATTGACGGATTTTTCTGACAGCATATGCTGCTGAACTTAGCCGTCCTGCAAGAGATGTTAAATGAGAACCCCATTGTAGCCTTGAGTCGAGCGTGATCCCCAGGAAAACAGTTTTATCGACGAATTCTAGTTTCTCTTGATTCAATATAATCACACAATCCCTACTTTTGTCATTTGGTAAAGAAAATTTAATGCACTTAGTTTTTTTTTCATTTAATACTAAATTGTTAGCAGTGAACCAATTTTGGACCTGCAGTAGGGCGTTATTTACTTCGTCAAAATTTGTAGCACGTCTATCTACCTTAAAAATTAAGGAAGTATCGTCAGCAAATAACACCATGTGTGGCTGATTTTTTAATAAATGTAGTAGATCATTAATGTACACTAAAAAGAGGAAAGGACCCAAAATCGAGCCTTGTGAAACACCCATTTTTACTTTTAAACCTAGTTAGTTGATACCGTTTATTTGAACTTGCTGTTGTCTATCATTTAAATAAGATTTTATTAAACTGAGCGCAAGTTTTCCAAGTCCGTAATGCTCAAGTTTCAAGAGTAAGGTTTCGTGATCGACGCAATCAAATGCCTTGGAGAGGTCACAAAAGATTCCTTTGGCGTCTTGGGCCTCTTCCCACGCGTTAAAAATGTGTCTTAATAAGGTTACACCGGCGTCGGTCGTACAACGTCCTTTGGTGAAACCATACTGTTGGTCGTGAAGGATTTTATTTGTGTTAAAATGATTGAGCATTTGATTCAGCATTACCTTTTCAAACACCTTGCTGAAAACCGGCAGCACGGATACGGGTCTATAATTATTAGTGTTTACTGTCCCCGGATTTGAAAAGTGGTATTACCTTACTGTATTTCATTAAATCCGGGAAGACTCCTTGATCCACACACAAATTAAATATTAAGGCTAAGTAAGGCGCTATGGTTTCAATTATGGAGGTGCAGACTTTAATGGACATTCCCCAAAGATCCTCGGTCAGTTTGATCTTAATTTGCTTAAAAGCTTTTAATACTGTTACGGGGTTAATATGCTTAAAGTTAAATTCAATCGGGCAGGCTGAAACGTTCGCCCTTACTAAATCAAAAGAGAGCGATGGCGAGGAGTTTAAGGTTTCAGTAGTTTTAAGTGGGATACTGGTAAAGTAATGTACAAATTCTTGAGCAACTTCTTTGCTGTCGCAAATGAGATCTCATCTCTTTCCTACACTGAAATAATATTAAAATAATACTGCTGTACGAGCTGGTGGTAGGTAAATCTCACCGTAAAAACCATTGAGGTTCAATGTAAACTAGAGAAGCAAAAAAACATTTTACATAAAAAAAACCACTGACTTCCAAAAAAAAACATGAAAAACTGAAAAATAACTTTAATTTCGGAAGTCGGTCTTTGGTTTTGAATTTTAGTTTTTTGCCACCAGGCTGTGGGAAATATACGTAATATTGAAGCTAACTCAAAAATTACGCAAGCACAGTTAATAAAATTTATATGGGACCCACACCTGAAGCACACAAAACAAAAAAGAAGCATCAAAATCAATTCATAATTGGCGGAGTAATGCGTAACAAAAAAAAATTGAGAACCCCTATTTGAAGTCGGTTGACAAAAGATGTATTGTATCCCCGCGGATAACAAATATGACAGCCGCGGCCGCGGCATAAAATATGCGTATTCAGCTAATTGCGTAACACATTTTCGGCAAATGACTTAAGACTAATCTGCACTTCAGTTTATTTACGTTGTTGAGCAGCAATGGAGCAGCAATCTCTTTCAAAATGATTCAGACTGTGATTGCTCATGTATTACGCAAATAGGGTGCAGGTTACTAGACTGAGACGTCTGTTGTCCCGGGCAACAAAATGTTGCGCAAAAATTTTGTGCGCGGTTCTAGTTTACATTGAACCTGGTGAAAACTTAAGTGAATTGAGCTGGAAGTGAGGGTCAGGTGGTGTCAGGGATTGACACAGGTGACAGCTCACTATGAAACTCACTTCACCCAAGTTTTCACGGTGAGATTTTTACAGAATAGATTGGCTGCTTTAAAACGATTCATGGCTTCATTTAGTGAAATTCTAATGTTGGCTGACATAATAATATCCTAAAACTGGAACATTTGCAACCTGCTGTTTATTTTTCAGAATTTTTTGTTAGTTATCATAATCACAGCGATTATAAATTTTGTGATTGGTGCATCTGTAGGACCATTCGACGACCAAGAAAGAGCTAGCGGGTTCGTAGGTCTAAATTGTAAGTGATTGATTGATTTTAAAAGTAGGATTTTTAGGGTTCCGTAGTCGACAAGGAACCCTTATAGTTTCGCCATGTCCGTCTGTCTGTCCGCGGCATAGCTGAGATACTCTTAGAACTAGAAAGCTGTAGCTAATTTGGCATGGGCATAAATATTAATCACGCCGACAAAAAAAAATGTGGTAAAATAAAATCATGAAAAAAAAATATTTTGTCCTCCTTCACGTATATTGGATGGTTTTTTTTTACTCATCTATCCCATGATGTGGGGTATCGTTGGAAAGGTCGTTCAAAAATAGAGTGTGAAGTGTTTAATTGTATAAGCCAATTTTGGATTCAGGAATCCGTTTGCGAAATATTAAGCTTAAACTGCTTAAAGGTCGATTCACACGTCATAACGGGGACTCGTTCCGACACACACAGTACCGGCACAGTGCAAAATATTCCGTCATACATTCTCTATGAACGCAACCCCACTTGTCAGTGTCTCAGTGTCAGTGCCGACCACAGAACAAACTTACTGTGCCGACACCGGCATGAGAATGTGAGAGAACATGTTTTTCAACTACATTGTTAAGTTTGTTCTTGGGATAAATTCATCCCAACTACGGAACCCTTCATTATGGGTGATCGCCTGGTCGGACACGCACTTGGCCGATTTTTTACATAATTTTTCATAATTTTCTTTTGAAACTTTGAAACGTTCTCTACATTTCTTATAGGATATTATATCCTTTAACGGCTATTCATAGATAGAAGATGTTTACTCTTAATCCTGTTGTTTTTTACAGTAGAAGTGGCACAAGAGAACTTGTGGCCTGATTACCGGTTCAGTGAAGGTATGGACCACGATGTCTTCAGCGTGTTTTCCATTTACTTTCCCGCTGTAACTGGTGTGCAAGCAGGTGCCAATATTTGTGGTGATCTCAAGGTAAAGCGGAGGCTTAGTAATAGGGTCCCGATTTACCCTTTGGGTACGGAACCCTAAAAATTTAATAACCTTTTATTTATTATTTGATTAAACAGTAGTGTAATGTACAGTAGTTTTTACTTGTGCATAAAGTTTTAATAAATAAATGAATTTCCTTTTCTCATTTGATAGCAAGAATTACCTACTTGAGCTAAAAATACAGTGGAAATCGTAAAGGCAGTAGGTACAGTAATTTTTACCCGACTGCCCAAGAAGGAGGGTAATGTTTTTCGAGAGTATTTATGTATGTACGTTTGTATGTATGTTTGTATGTATGTTTGTATGTGTGTTTGTATGTATGTTTGTATGTATGTTTCTATGTTTGTATGTATGTTTGTATGTATGTATGTATGTCTATTTCTTTGGCACGCTCTGTAGCCTAAACGGCTTGATTGATTTTAACATACAAGGTGTCGTTAGGTTCGTCTAATTGTGGGAGTGACATAGGCTATATTTTTTTTTTTAATTTCACGTGGAAACAAAAAAAACGGAGGGGAAGTTTTTTTTTTAAATAAATTACAATATTGGTATTAAATAAAAGCTAGTAATAAGTTAATTCCAAATATATACATTAATAAAACTAAAAGCTTGAAATAAAACAAATTATTTAAAAAACAAAAAAACCCGCCTGCAAAAACGCATAACTTAAAAGAGAAAAACAAGCATTATAATCTGTAGAATTTTGGTATTACAGGCGGGGAACAAACCAATATTTCAGGTTATTGGTTTGTTCCCTGCCTGTTTTTCGTTTGTAAATAATTTGTTTTATTCCCGATTTTTTATCATCTGCCTGATGCATCAAATGATATATATATGCTTCTACATGATGTATTTTTAAACATGTTGTAATGTATCTTAGTGCATCTGTTAGGTACCTAACATAAAATGTATCCTACAGTTATGTACAGTCACGAGCAAAAATATGTATACACTCAGCCAAATTCAATAACGATTTTCTCGTGGAATTAAAATTGTAACTTTGAGATGATAATTTTTTCATAATAATAGGGGTTCCAAAATACTATATTCGTAATATCATAAAGTTACAATCAATACAGTAGGAGAAAATCACTTTTAAAAGTTGCTAAGTGTATACATATTAGTGCTCGTGACTGTACACACGGCTACACATCAAGCTATACATTTCCAGTTTATGCTGATCTCGCATTGTATAGGATTTCCTTACAATGCGAGGTCAGCTTATGCTGGAAATGTATAGCTTGATGTGTAGCCGTGTGTACTTAATAATTAAGCGACTGCAACATTTGACGAGTTTTCAGACTTCGAACTCCAGCTTAACTTTCTTTTCTCATCCGTTTCAGGACCCAGCGACTGCCATTCCCAAGGGAACGCTGATCGCTCTAGCTATATCAGTAGCGTCGTACCTGACGATGACAGGGCTGTCAGGCGCGGGCGCACTGCGGGACGCGTCCGGCAACCCTGAAGACCTCGCTACCGGCTCCATAGATGAATGCACACCCAAGTGTGCCTACGGACTACATAACAATTACGAAGTATTACATTAACTTGTTTCATCACCTGCCTACCTTTATCCAACTATATTAGGGTTTGCTTCCAGTCTAACCGGATTATCGGATGCAGCTGAATACCAATAATTTCCATAGAACGACTGCCTATTTGACCTCCACAACTCAGTTAGGGGTAACTGTAAGATACCCCTTGCTAAGAGTGGTAAGTTAATCAACTAAAAAGGAATAACCAAGACATCACAGATAGACAAATTAAAAATCCGGAGTCACACGTGTTAGTTCTAAAAACTATTTTAAAGTACAAACACTCGAAGCTCGGCGACAATACCTACACTTCCTCGCTATGTGGCAGCCATTTTGTTTTTTTGTTGAAATTTCTCTACGCGAGTACAAATAAAATTATAACTCTCAAAGTTTTAGTCATACTGAGATCAAAATAGGCTTATTCTAATGGCAATAATATTGTCTACCGTCTGCATTACAAAGTAATTTGTTCACAATGCCATAACTTTTGAAAAATGTGAAAGTCGAAGAAAATAACGAAAATTTATGCAATTCAACCAATAAGTAATTGTTAATTACTACAAAAACACCCCGAAAACTTTTTTATTTTTTTACTTTGACTAATACTTGTTGTTTGAACATAGCGTATGCGCAGGCACAAAAGGCCATTGTCGGAACCCTAAACAGGAAATCATTAAAACACATAACATTCATATTGAATTTTATTTCATGTTTTGTACTTTAAAATACTTAGTTTATATTTAAGTATTTAGAATATAGTCCATGGTCGGACACACTGTATAATTGAAATGAGCTAAAATTATGCCAAACATGTTATAATTAAAAAAGAAAACGTTTATTTCTTTATGTCATCTGAAGGGCGCCATTTAATGTGACTTCAATAACCAGCGGACGATCAAGACGCTTCGAACGAGACTTCATTTGTCAAATTGTGATGAGTCGTTTAGAAGATATGAGGGATCAGATAGATATACATACATACCGGTCAAAATCATAACCCTCCTTTTTGCTTCACCGTAGTCGGGTAACTAGCTTATTACTACAGCGTTATCGCATTGTTTTCCCAGATAATGCAATTGATGGCAATTTGGGGCCCCATGATCTACCTTGGCTGCTGGGCGGCCACGCTGTCGACAGCGCTGACGAACCTGCTGGCGGTGGCGCGGCTGATTCAAGCGCTCGGCTTCGACCGCTTGTACCCCGGGCTCATCTTCTTCGCCAAACGATATGGGAAGCATGGCGAACCTTACAGAGCATATGTGCTTACGTTCTTCGTTTCATTGCTCTTTTTACTTTACGGTAAGTACTTTCGTCTCACTTATGCTACTTTATTGTGTGATTGACATATTTGCCATTGGCAATAATGAATTTATTAAATGTCTAAGGTGGAATATTTTAATAGGCATACCGTGCGTTCTCCTGAGGGGTTTTACCATTCTACGGCACGACAAAAATTCGGCAAAATGTATCAATGGGAGCCGTTACCGTCGTTAGCAAGTGGGAAAACTCATTTGCTCGATTTTGTGGACTCCAAAATTAATGAGTATTATAAAATAAAATATGAATGAAATAATATATAAACACACCTTTTGATTGACAGCGGATTTGAACGCGATAGCGCCGTTGATCACCAACGTCTACCTCGCATCGTACGCGCTCATCAACTTCTGCACATTCCACGCGGCTTTCATCAAGCCAATTAGTTGGCGGCCGCATTTCAGGGTATTATAAAATTCTATTTTGTATTTGAATGCAGTAATTACGGCTCTGTTTCATTCCCTCCGATATAAAGAAAAGAAAATAAAAGAAAAATAGGTTTAATTGTCACAGAAACACGTGCATACAAAAAGATAACAGTAATCAGCAATATTAACCACAATAGACCTAAATACAATTAAAAAGATTATATATTATCTATCCTCCTTATTCAAATTTATTCCGGGTTAGCGCATCACGTCTTCTTCTTCCATACTTATAGGTCTCTATACTGTCCTTTTAGAGTTCACCTCATTCCAAGCAATATTATCCTTTGTACAGTCCTTAAACATTTTCTTTGGTTTGCCTCTTTTCAAGACATTCGACCATCCCATTCATACTACCTATTCTTATCACGATGTGCCTCATTCCTCAGCATCATTTTATGTTCACACCACTGCATTCGGTTACCTACTCAGAGGTTTTGTCACTGACGCGACTTTCACACGGGTCTTTGCTTCCTGAGGGCCTAGACAAGTGACAATCGCTTCGAAAGCGTGCCGTATTTCTACTACGACTTTCAACAGGATTGACATAAGCTTTTCGATAGCTTATGTCAGTCCCTTTACGTTTTTGCCTTTTGCATCATCGTTATCGCAGATAGCATGTCACTTTGACTAGGACTTCTGATCTTATGCATTCTCGGCACCAATTTCAATCGGTATCAATCGGTTTCTACTATAAAACATTTTGTTTCCGTTTGCAGTACTACAATACGTGGGTGTCACTGGCAGGCTTCTTAATGTGCCTCATCATAATGATGGTGATCAGCTGGACCATGGCGCTTATCACAACGTTTATCTTCATCACACTCTATCTCTTAGTACTGTACAGGAAACCAGGTAAAGTGATAAACTAATATTGTCATAAAGCCGCCACTCGTAGTCAGAAAAATGTGATTTGTCCTATCTATGATTTCCATAATAATTTTATAAATTCGAAAGTAACTCTGTCTGTCTGTGTGTTACCTTTTCACGCCTAAACCACTGAATGGATTTCGATAAAATTTGGCAAGGAAATAGATGGCATCCCGGGGAAGGACATAGGCTACTTTTTGTCTCAAAAATAACCCTAATGGGGGGATATAGGGGATAAAAGGTTGTATGGGAAACTTATCATTTCTTAAGTTAGGGCTATGAAAATTCAAATTTATGCTTTTGGTAACTAATAAAGAGTTACTTACGTCAAGAGGGTAAAATAGGGGATGATTTTAAAATTCACATGCTCGTTAAAATTCACATTCACAGACTGTTTTCAAAATCAAATTACAGAATATTACTCCCGGAATATTTTATTGTATTTTGTTCTGATCGAGAAACTCACACTGTCCTAAAAATATGAAATTGAAGGGTATTTACCGATAGTTGTGTAGACGCAAAGGGCGTTTGTGCACTACAAGGAATTTTACTGTCCGGCAGTCCGATTTTTTACGGTCCGATGTTGATAGCCCAACCTTTATTTCGAAGAAGTAAGGGATGTCTTCGTACTTCAAGTAATACTGCTGCGTTCACATTTTTACTGCTTGACAATAGAATTGCTTGTAGTGCACAAACGTTACTGTTACTTTTCCGTGAACGAGCTTTTCACCAACAAATGTTATGCCGAGAAACAATGTTTTTTTTTTTTTTGTTTATTTTTGTATACTAACCTTTGGATCTAGTTGTCCTAAAATAAATAAATTTGAATTTGAATTTGAATATGGTAAGGCTCTAAAACTTTTATGAAAATAGCTATTTGAAAATTTCAGAAACCAGTTGGGGCAGTAGTACTGAAGCTCAGCGGTACCAAGAGACAATAGCGTCTATCGTGCACTTATACCACACCACGGCACACACCAAGTCGTACAACCCCCAACTGTTGGTACTTGCCGGGAAGCCGGATGACAGGCCGTGGCTCACAGACCTGGCCGCCCTCATCACGAGCATTGGCTCCTTTATGATCGTGGCAGATATTGAAAATGTAAGCATCGATTTTAATTTAAGGGGCATGCGCTAGGGTGGCCCGCGAAATTAAAATTTTCTTACGTTTTTTGCAATTTGCAGGTCAGTATCAGGTTGTATGTTAATCTAAATATATTTAGCGCTCGTAACAAATATGAATTTACAGAATTATAAACATTAGGATCAGCAATACAACTCTCTAAGTTCATGAAAGTGCCAAATATCATGATTTCATGAAAAAGTCATTCAATACACTAGCGCATCAACCTTAACCGTTACCAGCACCTGTCTTCATCAGAACTTATTGAAAACTCGCAGACATCCTGTCAGAATACCAAACTAATTGCGTAACACACTTTCAATCACAATCTGAATGATTTCGAAGGATATCGCTAATACCTTGCTACATATATTCGAGAAATTTGTCTGCTCAACAATGTAAGTAACACAATGAATGCTGCTACTGTTGGTGTGTTACGCAATTCCCCGCTGATTAGCGAAGTGTGTGTATAGCACTGAACTTTCTTCGCTTAGGTTCACAACGACGATACGATGTGGACCTCATCCATCACTTTCCATCAGGCGAGATCAATAAAATTAGGACTGCCCATTGAGCAATAAAATAAAATCAAGAGCTTACCTTTATATGCAGGCTATTATGAAGAACTGGGGCTTTCTTATCGATTGACTTAAATTTCGTTGTTTCATAGGCCCAGCTGACACAGATGGAGCGGCAGTACCGGCGACTTGCAGGTGAGGAGTGGCTGAGAGCACGCAAGATGCGCGCGTTCTACGTACTGGTCCAGGACTGCAGCTTCGAGCAGGGCTGCCAAGCGCTGCTCCAGGCCACGGGGCTCGGCCGCATCGCGCCCAACGTCGTGCTCCTAGGCTACAAGTTCGACTGGGACACCTGCCCACATCCAGAACTTCTTACTTACTATCGTATGATTCGGTTAGTCAGCTTTCATTCTTATTAAGCCTGACTTTTTCAGCTTCAACATAAGCACAGTACGTAACAACCAGTCATAAATATGGCTTGTTTCACTTTATTCATAATACACTCTGTATAATCATCATCTGTTAATCATTATGATCAACTTTCACTAAGGGACCAATCCTGAAACCGCGAAAAAAAAAATCTGCTGGTCCCTACATTTATGTTCGGATAGCTCGTTATAATGAAGAGAACAGTTGATTTTTTTTTCGCGATTTCAATGTTGTTGCCGTAGTAAAAGTTGTTCATAGTGATAAGTAGGTACCATGACCCCTTACGTGGATGCCCATGAATTTTTCACCTTGATATCAACGATAACATCATATGTAAGCCCGGCCTACGTGCATAAGTCGCTTCACTACTTGCAGTTGTTGCTATCCCAGAAGTTACTAGTATCAACGGCTTCAGTTTGACTACGAAACCCGTATGACAATGCCGATATATCCCCAGGATGACGTTTCAATACGAGCTGGCAATGGCCATCTTGCACGTCCCTAAGAACATGCGACCGTACAATAGGCCGGGTCAGTCGAGTCAGTCGGCTAGTGCTCGCGCAAGTTCGATGGCTTTTTCCTGCGACAGTAAGCAAGCGCAGTCACGCGAACGTATGCGAATGCTGTCGATCATGAACTCGGATTCTGAAATCTCACAGGACGGTGTCTTGATGAGGCTATTTTCATCAGGTATGTATAACGAAAAAAAAATACAGATATAGGGTAGATACACACACAACACTCAATTTTTCTTAATAAAAGACCCTTTAATAAAACTGACCTTGTCAATTTGCTTGACCGACATTGAATTGTTCAAATAATTAAAACTTCAGGTAAACACCCGCTTCCAATATGTACAGTCACGGACTTTAATTGATGAGCCACCTGGCACTGTTCGTATTTTAACCGTGTAATGCAAATCGGGTTTATTCGGTTTCCGACACGCAAAGTCAAATGTCTTCGTATTAGAAGAGGAAAATTATATTTCATATATTTACCGGTTGGCTAACCTGAGAGCCAGAACTACAAACTTGACAGCAGAGTGACTACCCAAAGTCAACCAATTGCAGGTCTAGCAACAGTAACCTAGCAACGATAAACTATCGTTGCTAGGTTACTGTTGTGATAGTAACGTTAGCGTACGGAGAAATTCTCTGACATCGAAATTTCAACTGTCACTGTCTTCAGTTAAGTTTTTAGAATTATTGAGTTAATGAGCCATGATTCAAAGGAGGTCCGTATCAAATAGATTGAATAAACTTAATGCAACATTGTATTTATTTTTATCATTATCATTAAGAACTTATTAGTCAACCTCTATGGTTAAGACTATTCTATTTCCGATTAAATGTAATTCATTTGTCATCTTGTTTACGAACGTGCGATTTGAGTTCGTGTTTAATCGTGTTATTTCGTGAATGTAAGAAACTGCAAAATTGGAAAAGTTTGAAGGTGGCTCATCAATAAAATTGAAGTCCGTGACTGTACCAGGACGTTAATATGACACATTGAGCTTTAAAAAGATAGGTATGTGTGAGTTCAGACGTCGCTCTACAAAGCCGACCTTGCCCCATGTGCCATATTTACGGACTTTTTTGTAGGTACCTAGGTATATGGGCTTTTCTTGCAGGTATGATTACCTCAAATTCTATTCAAACAAGTTCTGTAATTTATACGTAAATTTCTGATTATATTAACATTTTAAGGAAATCTGTCGGGGGAATAGATACATCTACTGTAATGTTTTATTTTTCAAGTGCCTCGTGTCATATCGAGTCTGGCAGTCAGTCAAAAAGACGCTCTGTCCGCTACACAAGATACACTGTCCGATAAACAAGACGCACGGTCCGCCAAACATGACGCACGGTCCGCCAAACATGACGCACGGTCCGCCAAACATGACGCATCGTCCGTTAAACATGACGCATCGTCCGTTAAACAAGACGCACTGACCGCTAAACGGTCGACGCAATCGCAGCAGCGCTTTGGAACGTCTTCGCGCAAAGTTGGGGCCTACAAGGTTTTGGCGTTCAACCACGTAATTTTTCATCTGTCTATTATAATAGTTATTTATGATATAAGTGCGGAAGGTAGGTGTATCATGCAATGATTTACTATGCATTGTGCGAGGAAATAAAATTAATACTTTAGTAGCACTAGTGCGAAAAAGTGGCACTTTCCGCATGATTTGACTGCTTCAAAACGCTCTTTTCGAGCACATGCATTGTAAAATAGTTATCTACTCGATGCGCAAAGTTTGAAAGCCATTTACAAACCTATACTTTCTTTCGAATTATTATACCTACTTATCTAATATTCTGATATACCTATCAAAGATAATATAATTTAACTTCGTATTTTTTCTGACATTCAAATTGTGACCCCTCATTGTAAACAGCATTATTATAGTCGACCTCGTAGGGCAGCCTGTGTGCCAAATTTAATCGAAATCCGTTCAGCCTAACATAATACAGCTTTCATATTTATAATATTAGTACGGATTACAATTTGAAGAGCTGTAATGATATATACGAGTATACCTAATTACTTGTGTGCTTGTTCTTGTATCAGAATTGTATTTTGGACGCATGGTGGTTGTACGACGATGGCGGCACGAATATTCTGCTGCCATACATAATCGCGTCCAGAGGTAATAAGGAGAAAATGCCAATGCGAATATTCGCACTCCCTCGAGGTAATATATCAATGGAAGCAGCAGAGGAACAGTAAGTGATGCATTTTGCATCAATTTTTTATTTACCTACATTTACAAATATAGGTTACACCTAACTACATACCTATGAAAAAAGAAACTCCACGACTATTTGTCATATATCCAGAAACTAACATTAAAAATATATTATACAAAAACACTTACCTAAACCTACTGTTACGGAGTTAAGGCTCTTACATATTGGCGCGATGCGCCGCGCGACGCGTCGCCGCCCGCCGCATTGTTCGCCGTGAAGTTTTCTCAGAAATTGTTTTGTTTTGTTAAAATTCGCGTCGCGCGGCGAATCGCGCCAGTATGCAAGAGCCTTTATGTAGCCCACGAACATCAGGAATAGGGCCAAAGCTTACGGTGGTGAGGACTCCAGCCAAAGAGTAATCCCTTTATAAACTTCGTTATGATTCTCTTTGGAGGAACCTTCTCACAGAAATTATAGGTATTTTTTTATTCGACAGTATGGCGGGGCTTCTGAAAAAGTTCCGCATTAATTATTCACAATTGACGATGATTACTGGTATCAAGGAAAAGCCAGACGACTCCACGTGGGCTTTCTTCAATGATGTAACGAAAAACCACAGGACTGCCACCAATGACGGTAAGGTACAACGCAGACGGACGACAGACATTTCTCTGTGTTTAGCGAGCAATAAGTCTGTATGCGTACAGCTACAGACAGCCCGTATGATTTGTTTTTTTCTTTTCTATTGGTAGAAAATATATAATAAATATATAAACGTGACCATAGTTAGATAAAAATTTGGGTACGTACTCTTGATTCCTTATACTAAGTATATGAAGTTTAAACGAATTACACAAGAGCTGTGTAATTGATGCCCAATGAGCTCTTCCCCTTTTTTATTTTATAATTTTGTTATATAATTGTACATAAGTGTACATACTATACATATTTCTTTCAAAATAAAATTATGTACGGTAAGTTCCTAGAATGTGTGTATTATACAGTGTGATTCTTTATAATCGACTGCAAAAATATTTAACGGATTTTACGGAGTTTGTTTCATCGTGATCATTTAGTTTAAAAATTACATCGCTTTGTTTACACTGGGGTCACAGTTTTTAAAAAGTCCATAAAAAAATAAAAAAAATATTAGGTCTACCTATGAAATTGCCTTTTTGTATGAAAAAATTTAAACGATTTTTTTTCATGTATTTTTTATTTGTATTAATCGAAATAATCACCCATGCAATCAATGCATCTTTGCCCAGTGGCAGTTTATTGATGCCCTTCTTAAAGAAATCAGCTGGAGGCAACAAATTCTTCAAAGGCATTTTGTACTGCCTCTCGGGTATTGAATTTTTTTCCCGCCAAGAAGTTATCCAAATTCTGGAAAAAGTAGTAGTCTGTAGGCGCAAGGTCTAGTGAGTAGGGCGGATGACGGAGAGCTTCCAACCCCAGTTCTTGCAACTTGGAGACCGTCTGCTGTGCAGTATGAGGTCGCGCGTTGTCGTGCAGGAGCAGCGGAGACGAGCGATTGACCAATGCTGGTTGGAGATGTGCCAGCTTCTCCATCATTGTGTTCAGTTCTTCACAGTACACATCTGCAGTAATGCTCACCCCGTTTGGTAAGAAGCTGTGATGAATCACACCGGCGCTAGACCACCAAACGGTGACCATCACTTTTCTAGTGGTAAGTTTTCGTTTAGAGCATTGTTTAGGTACTAAACCAGGATCCAACCAACTTGCTGAGCGCTTGCGGTTATCAAACAGGATCCATTTTTCATCGCAGGTAACAATGCGGTTCAAAATTCCTTCATTTGTGTGTCTATTGAGCAGTGCAAGGCATGCCTCGACGCGCACTTCGCGCTGGCGATCATTGAGTTCGTGGGGCACCATTTGTCAAGCTTTTTTACCTTGCCAATTTGACGCAAATGGACCAATATTGTTTTGACGCTAACGTCGAAAGCTGCTGCTAATTCAGCCGTAGATTGTGTATCATCAGCTTCCACAATCGCCTTTAATTCGTCATTGTCGACCAAAGTCTTCGGACGACCGCGAGGTTCATTTTTCAGGTCGAAATTTCCAGAACGGAAGCGAGCAAACCAATAACAGGTGGTGCGTTGGTTTGTAGTGTTAGCTCCGTAAACGTCGTTGATGTTGCGTGCCGCTTGTGCCGCGTTGCTGCCACGACGGTACTCATATTCCATAATTACTCGAATTTTTAACGTATCCATGATGACGAAAAAGATTGAAATGCGATGAAAATGTAACACTAATCATTAAACAAATGACTTTTTTTGAAAAAAGAATTCCATGTTTTTAAAATAAAATTAATTTGAAATTAGAATTCTTAGCCAAACAAAAATTATTTTGATTTGAAATGGCCAGTACTGGAGAACGGCAATTTCATAGGTAAAGACCTATTATTTAGATTTTTTCAAATATTTTTCCCGTCGATAAAATTAAGCGATTCCCTCATTTCGATATTGCACATTATGAAGTATCACACTGTCAATATGTAAAAAAAATTGTCTGTAAAAAAAATCGTTAACAAATATGTTTTACAGAAATATTGATATCAGAAGAAGAATCCGCAAGACTATACGAGAAGACCTGCCTACACTTGAGACTTCGAGAGCTATTGATTGAAAACTCATTCGGCGCCGATTTTATCGTCATGACGTTGCCTTTACCCCGACAGGTAGATATTGGCTGTGACTGTGATCTTAAAAGGGTTCCGTTCTTCATTCGGACATACGGAACCTTAAAAACATCGTTTGTTGTTGGTAGTTAAACGTTTATCAATGAAACATTAAAGAGTAAAAATCGATCGGGCCGAAAGACATTGTGACGAATTAAGTACTTTTAGGGTTCCCTATGTCCCGACTGTAAAACCCTACTCTATGGGATATATCACACCGAAACGCGACGAGTCACGCGAAGCACACTTTTTCAAGATACAATATCGTATTTATTTACTACACAACAAGGTACACACGCATCTCGACTTACTTCGACACGCGTTCTCGCTCGCACTGAAATTATACCTTTACATGAAGAAAATAAGTTCTTTATTTGTTAAAAAGTGCGCGCAGCGTCGCGTCGCGTTCGCGTCACGTCGCGGTCTGAACTGACCCTAACAAGTCTATGGTCTTAAAATAACATTGTAAATCCTCCCAATTGTGCAAACTTACATTAAAATTTGTTGAACAGACAAATGTTAGTTCAATACGATATCATAGTCCAAGAGCTAGATCGAAGAGTTTCAGCGTTAACTCTTCGATCTAGCTCTTACCGACTAAATCTATGACTTGGCGGAAAATTGCGACTAATACGCGACAAAATTTGAGAGAAAACAGATCTTCGCTAGGTACCTACCCTAGCTTTTTTGGGCCAAGCTTGGGAGATGCTCCCCAGAACGGTCACCTATAAAACCCTTATAACTTTTGAACCAGTGACCGACAAATTCTGATAATTGGCGACAAACGACTAATTATGGACTAATTTTTTGTGTTATCTAAATTAAAATGTTAATTTTGATAACACAACAAATTTGTCATGCCGGTGTCAGTCACACAGCACAATCACTTTTTACTTTCCAGGGCATATCGGCGGCCATGTATATGGCGTGGTTGAATGTCATGAGCCACGACATGCCGCCGATAATGTTCGTGCGCGGCAATTCCACCGTGGTCATCGAGTAACTCACATCATCTACAACACTAGTTCTAGGCAATGCAATTTCCAGATGTCGCGACATCTCGAGATTCAATGTCGTGGGAAGACAATTTCGTTCTTGAAATCGATCTCCACCTCAAACGAGATTTCGATACTGAGCGCGCGCGACTGGGCACACTATGCTTCTTGATTGAGAAACCATTTTCAATAGCAATACTTACTGAAAAATTATGTGTGCCTGCTGATGTGTTGCGTTCTGAATGCATAGTGCTAAAGATCATTACTAAAACTTTTATTTTTTTGTTTCGAGATTCGATTATTGTTTATTTTATTTACAACATATAACACAATTACCCTAAGTAGGTGTTTTCATTTGAAATAAGTTCAAGGTTTAAAAAGAACGCCTTCTTTCAAAAAGAAGTGAAATCTCGATCTCGCCTTATTGCTGGAAGAGATCTCGACCCGAGATTGCATTCCCCAACTAGTTCTACAAAACGTGGCCTGTTATTTGGCACATTCAGTTTCAGTTTAAGCCCTCACCACAATGGGTCTCAATTTTTAACGCCCGTCTACCATATTTTTTTAATTTGTATCCTTTATGTACATCAATGGTGTAAATTTTGTGGTATTTTTGTAAGTAAGATTATATTCCGTTGCTATGTGTCTATAAATGATTGTGAATAAAACTTTTGGTGTAAATATATTACAAGATTTTTTTTATTTCACACATATTTCACAAGGGTTTTAATTTAAATTTAGAATAGAAAATAATGATAAAATATTTACAGATAAAAGAATCAACAGATGTTCCAGATTAACAATTTACTTAATAAGAAACAAGTTCTAAGAGAACATGACTGTATTGATACACCGTTATTAGTGTAGTGTCAGACGGACGTACTATCGTTCGCAGAATTGCATAACAAATATTTACACCAAGTGCCAAATAAAATACAATATTTTGTTTAAAAACTGACTTTCTGCGATCGAAAATAAGTAAGTCTGAAAAAGACACTAGACGGATAGAATGCACGATAGTTAACATAATCATACGTTCGAGCAACATCCTGCTTACTGGGCACGAAGGAGGGTGTCATAGTCACACTGTACAAGAGATTCACGATGCAGGAAGGAAACGCTGTCCACGACGGAACACTGCGGGGAGCAAACAAACACGTCTACTGCGATATGTACGTTACGTAACAGGACGGCGATTCAAAATATATAGATCTGTCATTAGATATGTCGCTATGCTTTCTATGAAAAATAAATATGTTGTATGTTGTCACATCAAAATATTTTACTTACTTTCACATTTATTGTTATTATACGTTTTATACATCTTTCATAAGAACACATTAGAAATAAGATTGATTTAAACATGAAGGTTATAGTTAATTTACGCTAGTACGACGGGCCGCATGTAAACTTTTAGAACATATTAACATTACTCAGTCTATGTAAAATTTATAATGTTTATCGCAGAATGTCCAATTAGCAAAACGTGTCGAGTTCGCGAAACATCCCAGCACCCGGTATTCTCATTCGCAGAATGTCTAATTAGAGGTCAGACTCATTTACTTATGTTTCTATATTAACACTTTCTCCATTGATATTTATATGCTTAGTAACTAAACGGTTCACAATAGAATGGAACAATATAGCTTTGTGAATAATATATGCCGTCGATGTAAGAATCTCGCGTTGCCGCGGTATTCTTGCAAATTGGACATTCTGCTAGTGAGACATTAAGCGAATTGGACATTCTGTGACTAAACTATTTATAATATAATAATTTATAATAATTCGTAACGACGTCTAGATGCCTCAGTGCATTATCATAAATTCATATAATAGCTCGACGTGAGCGTTGACGATTATAAAAATGTATAATACACATCATTATGCGACACTGCGCGAATGAAATATATAAAATGATTAACATGAATTAACGTTTTAAGCCTACCAGCACCTCAACGTATATTAAATCGTGCGAAACTTCAAATTCAGCGGTCACATGTAGATATTATAATGATTTCATGGCATTTATATAAAATTAATTTATTGAAATAAAAATAAACATAACTAAATAAGTTACAGACAAATCCTCACACAGCCATAACTCCTTATATCATATAAATAAATATTAAAATCCTAAATAATCGTGGAAATATTTTTTGGTTACAAACATTTATAATATGCAAATAAATACTTGTGTTAGGAGCCTTCCTTCCCATTGCCTGATTTATATTTCAGTTCTTATTCATGCTACAGGAACGTTTTCATTTCAATGTATATCTTCTTAAGCTATGAGCGGATAGCGTGTTGATTCAGCCGATTGTGGCGCAACGTCGTACACAAAACGTTCCTCACGTCTTGTTCCAGCACTAGCAGGGCTCTGTCCGACGCGTGGTCATGTTCCGCGATCCCGTGGTCATGTGACCACGTGACCACGTGATCACGCGGGACATGCTGTCCTTCTGCTACTATTCTAATGAACACATCTCTTTGTGCAGTTCAGAGGCGGCGTCAGAAAGAGTTCCGTACTATTTCACCGTGGGTTCGCGCGCGATCTTTGGTCAGTCGGCCTGAGATCACACGTACACGTGGGTGGGTGACGTAGCGATATAAACACTGTATAGTTTGCAAGAGCAGTCACTTGACTAAGGGTCACTGTACACTGTCACTCGTACAGCGGGCGGCGCCGCTACAGCATGGCGCAGGACGGACGAGACAGTCTTCATTCGGACTCTTCCTCGTTATCTTCGTCGAATCCAGTCAAGTCCGCGGAGTCTAGGTAGCCATGCATCACCTGGAAGAACAATATAATACTGTGTTAAGTTAACGTATTTTCTGTAATCACACAGCGCGTGCCACAAAGAGAAACTCCAGATAAGGCATTTTGCGCAATTCTGTACCCGCGTACACAGTCGCATCGTTACATTCAGTTTTACGCGTTTAGTTGCGGTGAAAACGCCTGATTAGCGCTCCTTCACTAAATTTTCTACACAAATACTTTAAATGTGTACGAAACAAGCAGTAGGGGGCGCGAAATTAAATTTAAATGAGTATGCTTAGATGGTTTGGTCATTAATCCAAGAGAGGCCGGGACGGGTCGCTTTAGTCTAGGGCGGCTTTATTGGTGATGTTCGTCAGAAACGTCAGGTGCGCAGTTCTAACAACCGGCATGTGTATGATCAGATGTATGAACGTAAACGAAGCAAAAAGGAGTATCTAATATGTAAGGTTTGTAGCATGTGGCGTTTGATTTTTGCCTCCATGGGAAAATGGCTCGAGTTTATGTATGTTTGAATAACAAACAGTATAGTATAGTGTCCGTAGATACTGACCGCGTACTCGAGCAGCGCCAGGTGACAGAACACGTACTGGTCGGGCATCTGTATGGAGTGCGCGCGCTGCGCCCGCACGCGCTCCACCGTGCCGCGCACGTCCAGCGCGCCGCCCGCGCGCAGGCGCGACGCGCAGATGTCCAGCGTCAGGAACGTGCCTGCCCGACCAAATTAACACTATATTATGATACCGGAAATAAAGATAAACTGACTGTGACTGTGCTGTCGCAAGACGATTGCTTTTAAATAGAACACGGCCTAAGGTCCAAGTGTTATTGTTTTTCCATCCGCAGCCCTTAGTAGCAGCAGCCCGGAGTCTAAGATTTGTGCCCGATTGATAGCAATAGGCTCGCTACATGAGACTTAAAGATACCTGACGATATGTGGGTGTACTATAGCTACACGGCTACACCTGTGCCCAACCCTTCTGGGAGTATAGGCGTGATGTTAAGAACAAAAATGAAATGCTGTTCATTGGTAAGCGCTTGAGAACGGCTGGACCAATTTGGCTATTTTATGTTTTAAAATGTCCGAATCCGAATTAGGTTTTATGCAAAGTAAAATTGGATAAGTGTCTCGTAAAACTATCGAATTCGGGAACAACGAAACGTCTTTTAAATTGGTTGAAATATGATGACGATTGTAATTTAAGGAAAAGAATGAAAAAAAATCATGCCGACTGGGAGCTTTACTCGTTTATTATTATTTGTTAAAATGTTAGGAAAATCGTCTACGGTTATACAGGTTGTCAGGGTAAACACCGTTGTCACTAAAACCATGGGTAGTTGACTTAAATATAAAAGCAAATGACCGAGTAACAACTTTATTTTCATTAAAACTAAGATTTTAAAAAGATTCTATCCGACACCGTGCTCGCTAGGGAAACAGCTGATTAACTGAGGGAAGGGTCGCGCTCGCGGCCGGTCAGGACACGTCCCGCACCCCCCGCCCGTGTTGAAACGCAAGTTCGTCAACGTCTTTTGTGGAAAAATGAAGTTTAAAAAAAAATGTTGTAATTTTCCATTGATTTTACGTTATATAAATAAAACCAAACTACTGGTATCAAGGATAACGGTGTTTACCCTAACACCCTGTAATATGCATCCTGTAGGCTGTGGCGGCAGATACTTCTTCCGTGATAATAAGACAATTTGTGAGAAGTCATACACCCTAGTTTACATTTTTCGTTATGTCTAGTTTTAATGTTCGTTCGGTTTGTATAAATTCGGCTGAATAATTATTAATTAGTATGAAATACAAAAGTATATTGTTTACCTGTTCTGCCGATGCCGGCCGAACAATGGACGACTATCGGCGGCCCCCTATTGTGTCCCGCCCACGCATCGCCTAAGCTGAAAACATAATAACTCCTTTTAATAATAATCAAAGTTTCAACAATGAAAATGAAATTTTCGCACTACTTACTCGATAATGTAATTATGTCGTGAACACCTAACGTAATAATAGTCCTGGGATCTACCCGGGCAGTAATATTGTAACGAAAATGAATATAACCTGCTGATCAATAACGTGATTTGAATTTGGATACTTACCAAAAAATCGTAAAAAACATTTATAAAAAAAAATATTGTTTGCAAATCGAATTGCTTTTTATTACCTCGTAATTAGGCGTGAAAACTACAGTATTTTTCTCTGACATAAAGGTGTTTTCGCCTTGGACGAGTGCGCCCGTGACATAAGACAATGCTTTTTCCCCGTGTTGAATAATCTTCTAATTAATACTCGAGAAGTTTCAACATTGTAAATTAAGTTTTGTTTTATTGACACACAAGTAGTCCGGCCAGCGCGTGTACTGTAGTGCTACATGTTACAGTATGTATACGTACTCCTGCAGCGCGAGCTGCTGCGCGCGCCGCACGAGCGCCAGGAAGCGCAGCACGGGCTGCGCGCTGCCGCCGGCCAGCGCGTGTACTGTAGTGCTACATGTTACAGTATGTATACGTACTCCTGCAGCGCGAGCTGCTGCGCGCGCCGCACGAGCGCCAGGAAGCGCAGCACGGGCTGCGCGCTGCCGCCGGCCAGCGCGTGTACTGTAGTGCTACATGTTACAGTATGTATACGTACTCCTGCAGCGCGAGCTGCTGCGCGCGCCGCACGAGCGCCAGGAAGCGCAGCACGGGCTGCGCGCTGCCGCCGGCCAGCGCGTGTACTGTAGTGCTACATGTTACAGTATGTATACGTACTCCTGCAGCGCGAGCTGCTGCGCGCGCCGCACGAGCGCCAGGAAGCGCAGCACGGGCTGCGCGCTGCCGCCGCCCGGCACGCCGTAGTCGGGCCAGCGCGTGTACTGGCCGTGCCAGATGCGACGGGACTGCTCACGCTGGAAACATAATTTATATTATTATAGCTAACATTTCACAGAGGACTATGATTTTTTCTAGGCCGATTGCTTTCAAAATCACTGAATTTCATCATTTGAAAACGCATTCGTGTTTGGGTAACGGGCGGATACTCATAAATCGATTTTGAAAGCAATCGGTTCAGTAATTAAACAATATAAAATGGCGACTATTCGCGCGAAGCTGTGGGCCTTTTGGCCAAAAAATGCATTAGTACTTACTAATGCATTTTTTGGCCAAAAGGCCCTAGTTGAGATACCGGTCATGTTTGTAGTGTGATAGTGTTATGCTCACCCTGAGGTCAGTCAGCAGCAGGTGCGTGACGGTGTAGTCGTCGTCGTGCTCGACGGCCTGCGCGGTGACGGCGAAGTCCCCGTGCAGCTGGCGCGCGCCCGCGAGGGGCCAGTACTGGCCGCACTTGACGCGGCCGCGCTCCACGGCGCGCGTCGTCATGACCACGACCAGCGTGCCCTGCTCCCACACCATGCGCCAGAAGTCGCCGAACGTCTTCGGCAGAGGACCTGTAATATTTGTAACGAATACATTATTTTCGTTACATTATATTCTAAGGTCCGTATTACAGAACGTTCCTCAAGTCCAGTTTGATCTGCAATCAGTTGATCACTGTTTGAGTATAGAATCAGTACTTGAGCATCGGTCTTATTCCAGAACGGTAATCAATCTATACTCAGCTGAATCGAGACTCAAATCGAGCCCAAGCAGAGATCTGTATCAGCCTGTTTTCGTTTACGATTTATTATAATAACCGACTTTGATCCGATCTTCACTGGATTAGAAATATTAAAATACACCATAGAAGCCCAGTTATTTAGGAAATCAGCGTTATTATTTCATTCCTGAATAGTAAAATGCCCCATTTATTGAAGGTCTTTGAAATGAAGTATAGTAATGTTGTAAGCAAAATTGTCAAGCTTAAAAGACTTGTATTTGTGGCCTTAAATAAGTATGCTATTTAAAATGTCAGTATGGCAAAACATCAGTGTGAAAAACATTAGTTTGTTGTTTGTCTATTTTATTTAATTATTTGTTTAGCTGATTTTATTCATATTAAACACTTTTAAAATGGCAGGACGGAAGAAAAATTTTAGTACTTTGGAAAAAGTTCAACTTTCTATAGAATTATCGTTAAATAAGTAATTATAATGATCGAATAATAGGTACCTAATTTTAAAAACATCAACAGAACTCGACAATTTCGGCACTCGACACTATTGGAACAGAAGAAATATTGACAATTTGACATGACAATCTATGCTCAAGCGCGGTCTCGACCACACTTGGGCGATTACAGATTTGATCACTGCTTGAGTTCGATTGAGTAACTGAGTAGCGATCTAAAATAAAACCAAACTCAGTTGAACTAAGATCAATGAATGTATGCTTGAGCAACCTTGTAAAATTAAAAGAGGACTTAAAACTAGTTTTAAACAGAGATCAATACTTGAGTTTCCTTCTGTAATACGGACCTAGGTATTGCTTATTTTAATTTTATTACCTATTTGTTTAATTTGTACGAATCTTTAAATCTGACTTGGTTTCCGTATGTCGTTTTCGGGTGACCACTGAAAACCATCATTTTCATTATGCTTAGTGGAAGCCTTCTTGTCACAGTCATGACGTGGCGCAGCCGATTATTTCCGTCCTGTGTTCGTGATTATCATCATATGTTATGTGTGTGTGTCTGTTTTCATCTGTTATGGTTTTACAAGCTTATATTAAAGTTTTATATTTGAGTTAACTTGTATGCACGTGTTTCTGCGACAGTTAAAACTATTTTTATCTTTCTCTCTTTTCTTTCTATAAATACATTTATTTATTTATGTGTTCGTAGGGTACTTTTGAATGCAATAGCATCGTCCCCCATTTCATGAGACCTTACTAGCCTAAAATGTTGGTGTACTTTAGGGTACACCTCTGCCTAACCCTTCGGAGAGAACAGGCGTGATCCTATGCAGTTTTTTCGTAGAGATTCTTTCGAAAACTAAAGGATTCGATACTATAATCATCAATGTAGTGAGCACACGCGGTAAACAACATTCTACATACGTGGAAGAGTATTAATCTACCTCGACTTCACCAGCGCTAACGAGTAATTAGTGCTTAAACAATTTATTAAAAGAAAGAGACTGGAATATTCTCTTTAAGTTTTAATTGGTTTACCATAAATTGGTTAGTTCTCCTTAGTTTGTTCAAAATTCAAGCCCTGAATAATTTATTTTCCACTAAACGTTAAATAGAAATGTACAAACAAATTTTTCCCAGTAAACACATTAATCGGCCGTACAAGGTCGCTTCCAATAAAATAGAAGAAAAAATAGATTACTTCTGTAAAAAGAATGTCGTTGCTATTATTTGCCGAGCGAATTCTACGAAGAGAGGATTTCCCCTGCGTTTATTTCCAATTCGCGCAACGGGGCTTTATTATTAATAATTCACAGAAAACGTATTTCCATCGTAAACAATTTTCGCGAATAGTTCCAGGTATTCTGGGAGCGCAGCCAAATTGAAAACTGACGAGGAATGATATCAAACATGTTTATTTTTTTAAAGGGAAAGTTACTTTCCACTTGATATGTTCTGACCATCAAGTGTTATTACTAGTTAACAGTAAGGGTCAGCTCATACTGCGACGTGAAGCGACGTGACGCTGCGCGCACTTTTTAACAATTATCGAACTTACTTTCTTCACAAAAAGGTATAATTTCAGTGCGAGGGTTGACACTTGTCAAAGTCCGCTGAGATGCGCAGGGCTGCGCAGAGCGTGTACCTCATTGTGTAGTTAATAAATTCGATATTGTATCAGATCATAAAAAAGTGCGCGTCGCTTCGCGTCTCGGCAAGCAAACAGTTCAAACAAAGAACATTATGCTCGTGCAAGTTCCGTTCAATAAATTCATGGATAGTGATTTTCTATTGTGTGGTCCACGATGAACGTCATCCACGAGTATATCCTCGTGGATGACCTTCATCTGGGAGGCACGGAGGGTGATGTTCCATTATCGACCGCTAGTTTTGCGTTTTGACGGTAATCTTTTTTTAAATAAGTATTTGTTTGTCCATGAGAAATTGAACATAATGCATCTTAATTTTTTTTTACATTTACATTACATTTCATGTGCGATTAATATGTGTAAAATGTAAGACGCGATAAAAACAAAGTTGTGTGAACCAACATGTGTTTTTTGTTTATCATCAATGTACACAGCCAACTTCAAACTTTTCAATTTTGCAGTTTCATACATTCACGAGATTACACGATTAAACACGAACTCAAAGCGCAAGCTCGTAAACAAGATGACTAAATTACTTTTAATCGGAAATATCCATAGAGGTTGACTTTATTAGTCAACCTCTCTCTATGGATATTTCCGATTAAAAGTAATTTATTTGTCATCTTGTTTACTTTCATACATTCACGAGATTACACGATTAAACACGAACACAAATCGCAAGCTCGTAAACAAGATGACAAAAAAATTACTTTTAATCGGAAATATCCATAGAGGTTGACTAATAAGTTCTCAATGATAAAAATAAATACACTAGTGCCGATTCTCTTGTACACCGAACTCAACTAACTAAACTATCGCTAAAATTCCTTACTTTTTACTATGAGAATCTTAGAGCTATTCTGCCAAAAAAAAATCTCTAAATTTAAAAAATATTTTGACACAACTAAAATCGAATTTGACAATTGCGACTCCACTTGGTACCTACTTGTTTGCCTACCACGTGATTTTTTTTGAGCCGGAGAGGCGCGCAATGTTGCCGGAACGACGTGTTTTATATGGCATTTTTCAAGATTTGGAAGAAAACAAAAAAAAAATTACCAACATGACGAGTATTACGGGTTTACGGGTTCCAAAGGGGGTCCAAATTTTCATTATTTTTGCGATAGGACACACCATTTTCGAGATATAAGCAAAAGAAAATAAAAAAAGGACAGTACCATTTTGCAACTGAATTCGAGGTGTTGGTTTGAATTTTAGTTCATGACATCTAATTTTATTCCACACATTTTTAATCGAGATTAAAAATAGAGTCAGTTAGAGGATTTTAGATATAGAACAAAAATTTTGGTTAAAACGTCAAATTCAGAATAGCATTTTCACTAAATTAAAACTCAGTGCCATCTTAGTGCTGTCAAACTAAATTATAGTTAAGTTGTGTCCCTTTAGTCTCTTTTCAGAATGGGAAATCGTCGTTTGACAGGAATAAACTAAATTTTAGTGATTTTTAGTTTAGTTTAGAGAATTTGTGCCAAGAGAATCGGCACCAATGTTGCATTAAGTTTATCCAATCTATTTGATACCGACCTCCTTTGAATCATAGCTCATTAACTCGATAATTATGAAAACATAACTGAAGACAGTATCAAGATAGTTGAAATATCAAGATGACAAATAAATTACTTTTAATCGGAAATAGTCTTATCCATAGAGGTTGACTAATAAGTTCTTAATGATAAAAATAAATACAATGTTGCATTAAGTTTATCCAATCTATTTGATACTGACCTCCTTTGAATCATAGCTCATTAACTCAATAATTCTGAAAACTTAACTGAAGACAGTGACAGTTGAAATATCGATGTCAGAGAATTTCTCCGTACGCTAACGTTACTATCGCAACAGTAACCTAGCAACAATTGTTTATCGTTGCTAGGTTACTGTTGCTAGACCTGCAATTGGTTGAGTTTGAGTAGTCACTCTGCTGTCAAGTTTGTATTTCTGGCTCTCAGGTTAGCCAACCGGTAAAGATATGAAATATAATTTTCTTCTTCTAATACGAAGACATATGACTTTGCGTGTCGGGAACCGAATAAACCCGATTTGCATTACACGGCTAAAATACGAACAGTGCCAGGTGGCTCATCAAATTAAAGTCCGTGACTGTACAATTAACATTGTATTCGTTTTATTCTTTATCATCATATTGTTTACTGCATTATATCTTGATGATTTGTAAGTGCTCCTCGATAGTTACACAAATATTATAAAACTAAGTCCCCCCGCTGCGTCTGTCTGAACGAGCTAATCTCTGGAATTACCTGTCGGATTTGAAAAATTCTTTCTGCATTTGAAAGCCCAATTCTTGAGGAAGATTATGGGTATTTAACATCATGCTTCTACTTAACCATATTTCATTTTTCTCGGGTCGCCTTTGGGTCGTCTCTTAGGAGCATAGGGGCTGAGCAAAAAGAAAAAAGTCTGAAAAAACGCTAGCCGAAAATGAAGTAATAGTGGGCGGGCCATGTGCAGCGACGTGGTGGGTCAGTTGCCGAAATTTCAGGAGGACGAAGTCGCGGGCTTAAACGAATACTAAAAGTTATCCAAATGTGTGTCTGGTTGTTTGTTAATTCATTATTGCTCATATTGAACCGATTTCAACTATATTTGGGTACGTGTGTACCCGTTTGCAAAGTAACGAAAAATTCTAAAGCCTTACCTTGTGTACATATATATGCATTTTTTTGTTTGTATCCGTCAACATAGTTGGCGTTGATATAGTCTGTGGTGGGGTCGTCGGGGTCCGTCTGAGACAGCAACACGCGCGAGTGGTCGTAACACAACACGTCTGTGTAACGGTTCTTGGCTAGATTGCTCGGCAATCTGGAAAACAAATATACACCTTATCAATTCAGATTTACAGTTTATATTTGATAGATAGGCCATCGCATTGCGAATAAATTATGACTTGCTTTGCTTTGGCCACAAAAATTCATTATGTAGGCGTAGTATTATTTTTGAATATCTTCAGCGGTAATATGTGATGTGTAGCAGTGTGTCACTCACTTAGCGTGGTGGAAGGTGCCGACCGGCGGGCGGGCCCGTATCTCGTCGTACTCGGCGGCCAGGCCGCGCCGGCCCAGCGCCCGCACGCGCGCCCGCAGCGGTACTATGTGTAGCAGTGTGTCACTCACTTGGCGTGGTGGAAGGTGCCGACCGGCGGGCGCGCCCGTATCTCGTCGTACTCGGCGGCCAGGCCGCGCCGGCCCAGCGCCCGCACGCGCGCCCGCAGCGGTACTATGTGTAGCAGTGTGTCACTCACTTGGCGTGGTGGAAGGTGCCGACCGGCGGGCGCGCCCGTATCTCGTCGTACTCGGCGGCCAGGCCGCGCCGGCCCAGCGCCCGCACGCGCGCCCGCAGCGGTACTATGTGTAGCAGTGTGTCACTCACTTGGCGTGGTGGAAGGTGCCGACCGGCGGGCGCGCCCGTATCTCGTCGTACTCGGCGGCCAGGCCGCGCCGGCCCAGCGCCCGCACGCGCGCCCGCAGCGGTACTATGTGTAGCAGTGTGTCACTCACTTGGCGTGGTGGAAGGTGCCGACCGGCGGGCGCGCCCGTATCTCGTCGTACTCGGCGGCCAGGCCGCGCCGGCCCAGCGCCCGCACGCGCGCCCGCAGCGGTACTATGTGTAGCAGTGTGTCACTCACTTGGCGTGGTGGAAGGTGCCGACCGGCGGGCGCGCCCGTATCTCGTCGTACTCGGCGGCCAGGCCGCGCCGGCCCAGCGCCCGCACGCGCGCCCGCAGCGGTACTATGTGTAGCAGTGTGTCACTCACTTGGCGTGGTGGAAGGTGCCGACCGGCGGGCGCGCCCGTATCTCGTCGTACTCGGCGGCCAGGCCGCGCCGGCCCAGCGCCCGCACGCGCGCCCGCAGCGGTACTATGTGTAGCAGTGTGTCACTCACTTGGCGTGGTGGAAGGTGCCGACCGGCGGGCGCGCCCGTATCTCGTCGTACTCGGCGGCCAGGCCGCGCCGGCCCAGCGCCCGCACGCGCGCCCGCAGCGGTACTATGTGTAGCAGTGTGTCACTCACTTGGCGTGGTGGAAGGTGCCGACCGGCGGGCGCGCCCGTATCTCGTCGTACTCGGCGGCCAGGCCGCGCCGGCCCAGCGCCCGCACGCGCGCCCGCAGCGGTACTATGTGTAGCAGTGTGTCACTCACTTGGCGTGGTGGAAGGTGCCGACCGGCGGGCGCGCCCGTATCTCGTCGTACTCGGCGGCCAGGCCGCGCCGGCCCAGCGCCCGCACGCGCGCCCGCAGCGGTACTATGTGTAGCAGTGTGTCACTCACTTGGCGTGGTGGAAGGTGCCGACCGGCGGGCGCGCCCGTATCTCGTCGTACTCGGCGGCCAGGCCGCGCCGGCCCAGCGCCCGCACGCGCGCCCGCAGCGGTACTATGTGTAGCAGTGTGTCACTCACTTGGCGTGGTGGAAGGTGCCGACCGGCGGGCGCGCCCGTATCTCGTCGTACTCGGCGGCCAGGCCGCGCCGGCCCAGCGCCCGCACGCGCGCCCGCAGCGGTACTATGTGTAGCAGTGTGTCACTCACTTGGCGTGGTGGAAGGTGCCGACCGGCGGGCGCGCCCGTATCTCGTCGTACTCGGCGGCCAGGCCGCGCCGGCCCAGCGCCCGCACGCGCGCCCGCAGCGGTACTATGTGTAGCAGTGTGTCACTCACTTGGCGTGGTGGAAGGTGCCGACCGGCGGGCGCGCCCGTATCTCGTCGTACTCGGCGGCCAGGCCGCGCCGGCCCAGCGCCCGCACGCGCGCCCGCAGCGGTACTATGTGTAGCAGTGTGTCACTCACTTGGCGTGGTGGAAGGTGCCGACCGGCGGGCGCGCCCGTATCTCGTCGTACTCGGCGGCCAGGCCGCGCCGGCCCAGCGCCCGCACGCGCGCCCGCAGCGGTACTATGTGTAGCAGTGTGTCACTCACTTGGCGTGGTGGAAGGTGCCGACCGGCGGGCGCGCCCGTATCTCGTCGTACTCGGCGGCCAGGCCGCGCCGGCCCAGCGCCCGCACGCGCGCCCGCAGCGGTACTATGTGTAGCAGTGTGTCACTCACTTGGCGTGGTGGAAGGTGCCGACCGGCGGGCGCGCCCGTATCTCGTCGTACTCGGCGGCCAGGCCGCGCCGGCCCAGCGCCCGCACGCGCGCCCGCAGCGGTACTATGTGTAGCAGTGTGTCACTCACTTGGCGTGGTGGAAGGTGCCGACCGGCGGGCGCGCCCGTATCTCGTCGTACTCGGCGGCCAGGCCGCGCCGGCCCAGCGCCCGCACGCGCGCCCGCAGCGGTACTATGTGTAGCAGTGTGTCACTCACTTGGCGTGGTGGAAGGTGCCGACCGGCGGGCGCGCCCGTATCTCGTCGTACTCGGCGGCCAGGCCGCGCCGGCCCAGCGCCCGCACGCGCGCCCGCAGCGGTACTATGTGTAGCAGTGTGTCACTCACTTGGCGTGGTGGAAGGTGCCGACCGGCGGGCGCGCCCGTATCTCGTCGTACTCGGCGGCCAGGCCGCGCCGGCCCAGCGCCCGCACGCGCGCCCGCAGCGGTACTATGTGTAGCAGTGTGTCACTCACTTGGCGTGGTGGAAGGTGCCGACCGGCGGGCGCGCCCGTATCTCGTCGTACTCGGCGGCCAGGCCGCGCCGGCCCAGCGCCCGCACGCGCGCCCGCAGCGGTACTATGTGTAGCAGTGTGTCACTCACTTGGCGTGGTGGAAGGTGCCGACCGGCGGGCGCGCCCGTATCTCGTCGTACTCGGCGGCCAGGCCGCGCCGGCCCAGCGCCCGCACGCGCGCCCGCAGCGGTACTATGTGTAGCAGTGTGTCACTCACTTGGCGTGGTGGAAGGTGCCGACCGGCGGGCGCGCCCGTATCTCGTCGTACTCGGCGGCCAGGCCGCGCCGGCCCAGCGCCCGCACGCGCGCCCGCAGCGGTACTATGTGTAGCAGTGTGTCACTCACTTGGCGTGGTGGAAGGTGCCGACCGGCGGGCGCGCCCGTATCTCGTCGTACTCGGCGGCCAGGCCGCGCCGGCCCAGCGCCCGCACGCGCGCCCGCAGCGGTACTATGTGTAGCAGTGTGTCACTCACTTGGCGTGGTGGAAGGTGCCGACCGGCGGGCGCGCCCGTATCTCGTCGTACTCGGCGGCCAGGCCGCGCCGGCCCAGCGCCCGCACGCGCGCCCGCAGCGGTACTATGTGTAGCAGTGTGTCACTCACTTGGCGTGGTGGAAGGTGCCGACCGGCGGGCGCGCCCGTATCTCGTCGTACTCGGCGGCCAGGCCGCGCCGGCCCAGCGCCCGCACGCGCGCCCGCAGCGGTACTATGTGTAGCAGTGTGTCACTCACTTGGCGTGGTGGAAGGTGCCGACCGGCGGGCGCGCCCGTATCTCGTCGTACTCGGCGGCCAGGCCGCGCCGGCCCAGCGCCCGCACGCGCGCCCGCAGCGGTACTATGTGTAGCAGTGTGTCACTCACTTGGCGTGGTGGAAGGTGCCGACCGGCGGGCGCGCCCGTATCTCGTCGTACTCGGCGGCCAGGCCGCGCCGGCCCAGCGCCCGCACGCGCGCCCGCAGCGGTACTATGTGTAGCAGTGTGTCACTCACTTGGCGTGGTGGAAGGTGCCGACCGGCGGGCGCGCCCGTATCTCGTCGTACTCGGCGGCCAGGCCGCGCCGGCCCAGCGCCCGCACGCGCGCCCGCAGCGGTACTATGTGTAGCAGTGTGTCACTCACTTGGCGTGGTGGAAGGTGCCGACCGGCGGGCGCGCCCGTATCTCGTCGTACTCGGCGGCCAGGCCGCGCCGGCCCAGCGCCCGCACGCGCGCCAGCAGCGCGGCCGGCGCCTCGCCCGCGCCGCCGCCGCCCGCCTCCTCGTCCGACAGTCCGGGAGACACCTCGCCTGACGACCACGTGCCGCGCGCTGGGGATAACAAATCACAGCTGATCGCTAGGTGTCTAACTACGCTTATTACATGGGCCAAGCATCAGTGGAATCCACATTCCACGGAGGAATTTAGTTGAAGCTTCTTGACTTGCTTCCTTGGGGCGCGTTCATATGGCGTTCCTGATTTTCACGAGTCACCTACATATTGATTTAACGGATATTTCGACACAAAAATACTGTACGAAATTAAATGCGTAAATAATAGATTATGCACTAAGGGGATAAAGCAGTCACGGGCGCTATAACGAATCCCGAGCGAAACGAAGGAGTTCACAGTTAACTCCTGCGCGAAGCAAGTTAAGTCTAGAATTCTGAGTGCAGCGAGGGATTCAAGCTCACCCAAGATAAAGAGACACTTTTATCCCCAAGGAGAATACTCTACTTTTCGCACCGTCGGCGAGGTAATAAAAAGCAATTAGATTTTCAAATCATTTTAATGACCAGTGGGTTATACCAACTTGACTTTAGGTTAGATTCATGACGTACAACGTGCCGCTACAATGGCGACATTAACTAAACACATGTATACGATTTCACGTATTCGTTTCATGAAAATATTTGAATTTAATTAGACGCTATTAATTATTGTTTTTTTCTAAATTACCTTCCTGGAGCAGCCTGTACTTAAAGAACTGTAGCGAAGAGGTTATTTACCGGGGTCACGTATCATATGTAGGCAAAAGAAGGAAAACCGCGCAATTTCTTAGAAATTATGCCGACAAAGGATCTTACCGATAGAACGTAAGCCAGCTGGTAGGTACCTTCATGAATGATTTTTTTACACAGAGTGATCTCAATTTTTGTTATGCTTTTATTATTTAGTTTGTTTGAAAATTTAAAATTTTCAATTTACGTATTATTTTCACCCGTGTGTTAAATTAATGTCACCATTGTAGCGGCACGTTGTATATGTAATTTGACGTTATCGAGCAGATGGTATGAAAAAACTAATATCGAGTCTTTTTCTTTCAAAAGCTTCACGTCGTTAGCTCACGAAATTCAATTTTTCTACGTCTACATCAAAATCAATTCATAATTGGCGGAGTTATCGCGTAATAAACACACAAAAAAAAAGTTATAGACAGATTAAAAACCTCCTCCTTTTGGAAGTCGGTAAACAAAAAAAAAGAAGATACTTACAACTTACTACTACGGTGGATATTTAGGGGCTTACGGCTTATTAGATTACTTAACCAAGCAAGCGCTTATACTAAGCAAAATTAAACGAAACGATAGAGTATGACCTTGTCCTTCGGAGATTATTTTTATTATAATAATTTATATTTTTAGCTCACACAAAGTCTTAATGGTCATTATAACCAAAAATAAATCCTATATGTTTGTAAAAACATAATCAAGCGCTACAAATCCGGGCAACGATGTGCAGCCGGGAAAGGACAGAGGCTCAAATTTAGCCATCGAACCCAATCGCCGCGCGGTTCACTCATGTGAACGAACCTTTACAACGACCTCTTAGAAGAGTAACCCTATTTACTCCGCCCTAATTCGCGACCTGGACAAGTACAAGTGTACATTTTATATATAATAATATCAATCATTGAAACTTCTAACATATTAATTTCAATACGTAATCTTATATTATTATATGGAAACTTTATAAACTCACTTTTTGTTTGTATCACATACACTAAAAAGAATGTCAATATTAGAAACACAGACGAGGAAAATTTACACCTCATATCTTTGTCAATCACACGATGCCTGATTGAAGTAGTTTCACTATGAAACGAACTTTATCGTTAATATGCGAGCTTCTAATGCAGAATCACAGACAAAATAAAAAATTTGGTCCAAGTGCAGAATGTAAAGATCCAACAATCAAGCGTTTTCCGTTTTTCCTGAGAGATGCAATCGCAATATTCTCTGAATCGACGGATTCGGATGAACGAATGCAATACAAAACATGCACACGCGACTAATTCCAATCGAACGAAACCAACAAGCATCGAGACGGCTATGTATGTAGTATGATTTGAATACTCGCTTTACGTAGTGAGGGGAGAGAACGAACCAACGAATCGACTGCGAATGAAACCGATTGAGGATAATCGAGATGATGCAAACATCGAATGCGTGTTGCATTCTCGTATCATGTATCGCTTGATAAACACCAATTTATTTTTACGAGCACCAACTTCAAGCTTTAGGTTTTACTACTCTGATGGAAACGATCGTAAAATATGGTTTATCGGAGAAAAAGTTTAAAAATACTACACGTTGCCCGATTTTTGCATTTTCTGTGAAAATGTTCTCGAATACGCAAAATAACATTGACCAAACACGAGCCACAACAAAACTTACCGAACCGCTTTAAATATTGGCCCATTGAGGCTATTTATCACTACCAAATTGACTAATACAAAAACATACCCGCTGCTTTTTGACCGGAAAACATTGATTGTTTTTTATGTGAATGGATTTTTTTTTGTATAAATAAAAATGGTAAACAATCATCAAAATCAATCACAATGACAGTTATTATTTTTCAGCGTTTGAAAAAGTTTCACAACTAAAAAGAGTTTCATTGTTGGAAAGAAAAAAGTTTTTATTTAAGAAAATATTTCAAGTATACTCACTGCTTATGTCTATATCATCTTCGTCTCCTGAATTTATATGCCTGCCCTTCATGTCACCATTATAACCATGTGTGTGCCTAGAAAAATAAACAGTTATCAATGCAAAATCCGACTTCCCCGCTATACAGGGCGTTCCACGGATATGCCACATGAAGGGAAAGTACCTTGAATATTGTAGATGGAACATTTTACTGAAAGAAGACATTATTTGAATTTAAAAAACAATTGAAACTGCATTCATAGATATTTAAATAATTACATGGTTAACCGGGAATCGAACCCGTTACATGAGAAAAATTATCACCCTGTAGCTTTATCATACCGATCGAAAGGCTTCATTATAAGGATTATTTTTTGCTAAATAACATAGTGTCACAAATAAAAGGAAGACCATGAATTTTAACATTTTTAATACAAAATTAATCAATTTGTCAAATGTTCAAAATGAGTCCCTTCCTGTTGAATACAAACTCGCACTCTTTTGATTATTTCGCTCCCTGTCGATTTTTTGATCTTGTTGTGGTGGATATTTAGAATAATACGTCTAAGTTCTATTTGTAACTCGTTGACACATTTCATAACTGAATGTCAGTTTTATGTCCTTACGGCAATGTCAGCTTTTCATCTTTCTGAACAAAATTTCACATCAAATGTTAATTCATGGTCTTCCTTTTATTTGTGACACTATGTTATTTAGCAAAAAATAATCCTTATGATGAAGCCTTTCGATCGGTATGATAAAGCTACAGGATGATTATTTTTCTCATTTAACGGGTTCGATTCCCGGTCCAACCATGTAATTATTTAAATATCTATGAATGCAGTTTAAATTGTTTTATAAAATTCAAATAATGTCTTCTTTCAGTAAAATGTTCCATCTACAATAGTCAAGGTACTTTCCCTCCATGTGGCATATCCGTGGGACGCCCTGTATAGGACCGTCTTAAATAGAATAATGTGTCTAGCCGATTAGAGAACTAGATTCCAGCCAATTAGCCAATCTGCATTATTTATTACAAGAGTCACAATGTTATGTCATATAACATACACAATTAATACGGTTTATTAGCATAACAGGTCTGCGTGGCTAGATTCGTTTCACAATACAATATAAAATCAAGCGGAATAATGCAGCCAGACCATTCATGACACTAGTCTATAAAAATTATAATAATATTAGTTCATTTAAACATTTAAAAATGGTTAAACAAACAAGATTCAAAGCTGCCCCTTGCTTTCTCGAAACATAGGAAGCTGATGAAACTTATATGTTAATTAAAATAATAAGTATGAAATCGATTTCGTTTAACAGTGCCTTGGTCATTTAATCGATGTCTTCCTTTAGTTTAACAGTGCCTTTGTCATTCAATCGATATTTCCCTTTAGTTTAATAGTTCCTTGGTCATTTAAATCGATATCTCTGTTTAGTTTGACAGTTCCTTGGTCATTTAAATCGATATCTCTGTTTAGTTTGACAGTTCCTTGGTCATTTAAATCGATTTCTCCCTTTTGTTTAACAGTTCCTTGGTAATTTAAATCGATATCTCCCTTTATATTAACAGTTCCTTGGTCATTTAAATCGATTTCTCCCTTTAGTTTAACAGTGCTTTGGTCATTTTACAGTTTCGATCGGATTAAATATCTCTGGAAGTTAACAGAGTTTTTGCACGCAAAAATAATGTCTTTATCATCGCTCCTTCATTGCCTGAGTAAATCAAATCATAGATGATTGTGTGCATACCAGAGAGCAACATCAATATTTATGCTGTACTGTGTGTGAGTATTTTTGTTTCAAGAAGCGACGCGCGCTTTTGGTTACCAAGTGTACGCGTTGTGAATGTGTGTGTAAGAGCAGGAGCTCTCGGTCCTTTCCGAGATAATGGCGAAGTCGGAAGAGTGTACCTGGTGCGTTATGTACTGACGCTACTAGTCTTCACGCACACATTCTCAGGGTGTTTGTACACTTGTTTACCACAAGCACAGATATTATAATACTACGTACAGATACCCAATCCCATACAAAGAAATGAGCCACTACCACTAGAAATGAGCCCACCCTAAGTCTGGCAATAGCCAGACTTAGGGTGGGCTCAAAAAAATGGAGGATGAAAAATAGCCAGCTCAATAGAGCTGGCTATTTTTCATCCTCCATTTTTTTAACAGATGGTAGCATCAGCGACTCACAAATTGCCAGAGACTGTAGTTTTACAACGCCATCTAGGAGTCTTGCCTAGATACTACGCAAGACTCCTAGATGTCTTTCTTCCTTTTTTACGTTTTTTCTTCCTAGGTGTTCAATTTTTATATTTCTAAAGTACTAGATAAAAAAAAAAAGTTGTTTGATTTTCCTTAATGAAACAACTTAAACGCAAGTTTAAAGTGACCCTGTCATCACTTGAGTAAAACGCCATCTATTGCAAAGAGCTCTCGACAGAATGATTAACAGATGGCTACTTTATCATTCTAAGGGTTCGAATTGAAGTAAACGGCTTTATTTAAGTTTTTTGTAGAAAATACGAGATTTATGAGTGTAAATACATAAATCCGCATTAAACAAAGATGTTTTGATTTTTACTAATATTACCTCAGCCAAAATTTGCCGTATAATGCTTTTTAGTGATTGTTAATTTCATAAATTGTTACTTATGCTGCCATCTATGATTTTTTCAAGACTAATTATAATTTGTTCGAGTTGAGACCCCATGCCACAAGTAAAGCGTGAGGGAGATAAAAATACTGTACTAGGGGTAATACTACATAATTGTGCTTGTCGCAAAAAAATGTTTTTAATACTGCTAAGAATAGTTGTATTTTCGATTAAATAACTGTCCGAGTTTACTTTACGTTTACGTCATGCCTCTGTTTCCGGCGGTAACCATGGCACATCGGGTTTTAGAAAATGTTTGGATTGTTTGGCTTTGTAGAGCGTTGTCTCTGTCACTCATAATTCTGTCTGCGTGTCACTCGATTTCTAAATCTCGATGTGTCATATTAATGATACCTGGAGACTACCCAAGGGTCAGTAGCATAATCAGCCTATAGTGTTCCCACTGCTGGAACACAGGCCTCCTCTCAAAAGAGTGGGCCTTAATCTTCCACGCGGGCCCAGTGCGGGTTGATGTCACATGTCTTCGAATTTTTGACTATCCGGTTTCCTCACGATGTTTTCCTTTAACGCGACTTAAACTTCGTAAGTTGCGGTAGTTAGTTATCACTAGGCCACCACTGCTCTCTAGGCCACCCTGACCAACGGTCAGTAAGACCAGGGTCAGGGTCTGAGTAATAACTCGCTGAATAATGTCTGCCTCGTTGGTCTAGTAGTCGTAAGCGCATAAGATCTTGGTTTCGATTCCAAGGTCGGCCAACTGCAACTGGGTTTTCTTTTACTTAGGATTTTTTCAGTAGCAGCCGGGCGTCTGGATTTGTGCCCGATTGATGGCAATAGGCTCGCCCCCTTTACATGAGACTTAAACATACCTGGCGAAATGTGGGTGTACTATAAGTACATCTTTGCCTAACACTTCGGGGAATACAAGCGTGATGTTATGTTATGTTAATAATAATGGCGGTGTGTACCTGAGCGGACTGGGGTCGCAGGTGTACGGAGGGTCGCCGCTGATGTGCATGTCTGTGTTGCTGTCGCCCAGTCGCGTCGCGTGGTCACTGGTCATGTCACATGCACCCTCGTGCTCTATAATTCCTGTAACAAAAATGTATTGTTTAGCAAAAAAGTTTGGGCAGATGCAGATATGCAAACATCGTAGCACGTGGCGTTCTGTGGGGCACCACAGACACTACTTACCCCAAAAATATCTTGGTTAGCAATGATTGTTTAAGAAACATTGAATTCAGCTAACCATCTTGATTTAGAATATATAAAGTCCTGAAGTTGCCAAAAAAATAACAATTTTGAATTATTTTTAACTCGACAAAGGTCATTTTTTTCTTGTTTACAACCCACACAAACATTTGTCGCTTGTTAGAAATGTTATGAATCGAATAACACTCCAGCGTTCCCCTTGTAGGGAATATTATGCTATGAGTCGACGATGTGTGAAATCTGAATCCTAGGAAAATACTGAAATCGGTACAATGGTCGCGTTTCATACGCGTGTAATATTTTCCAAGAATGGAAATAGATGGTCTTTGAAAATATTCCATAAATCATGTTTGTAGAACTCACCATTTTGCGGCTTGATAGGCGGTATGTGATTGCTGATTACATATTCATCAATGACGCCGTCTAGTTTAGCGTTCTGCAGGTTGTTCGTGTAACAGTTCTTGCAATGCTCCAACCTGTAGACAAAATGAAAACTGCTACAAATCTGTCTAATGAAAAAGAAATACAAACAAAACAAAGTAACTTACACCCACATGACGTTCGCGGCTTATTTGTGATCGATAGATCTGTAGGATTGCAAGTTGTGTAGTCTTTCAATAAATAATTCAGAGGAATAAGTGGCTAGGATGGCTCCAGTAATCTTATCTTGTATTGTTATTTCTACGATAATGATATGAATCACATAGATATATGACGCGACCTCATATTTCGTAGCGATCACCTGAAGTCGGTGAAGTTAATGAGCTCTATAATAACGTCGTCGCTGAAATTCAGCTCCATTTATCATTGGTATAGAAATGAACCGCTTCATTAGGTGGTCTATAAATCATCACGGTACATTATGTAATACGAGTCTTCGGGTTTCAGGTGCCAAGTTTTATAGACTTAAAATCGATTCAGCAGACGACGGTCTCACAGGATTTACGTAAACAGCCTGTACTATGCATGTACAGTCAATGCGTGGGTAGTGGGGCAAATTACTCACGTCTAGAGGGAATTTTTAGAGATCATACAGGGTGTTAGGGTAAACACCGTTATCCTTGCAACCAGTGGTTTGGTTTCATTTATAGAACGTAAAATCAATGGAAAATTACAACTTTTTTTTTAATTTTTTTAGATCTAAATTTTACCACAAAAGACGCAAGTTCGTTGCCCTATGCGCTAGGGCAACCTTGCGTCTCAACACGGGCGGGGGTTATGGGATATGACCTGACCGGCAGCGAGCGCGATCCCTCCCTTAGTCAGTCAGCTGTTTCGCTAGCAAGCACGGTATCAGATAGAAACTTTTTGAAATCTTTTAATGAAAATAACGTTTTTTTTTCGTTGTGTTCGGTCATTTATTTTTATATTTAAGTCAACTACCCATGGTTTGAATGACAAGAGTGTTTACCCTTACATCCTGTATATCACGCTTGTCATTAGACAAACAGAGATAGTGAAGTTATAGATTTTCCTATAAGTCGCTTCGTTAACTATACAACAAAAGGTAACTAGCGTGTAGTGAGAGTTCGTATTATTACTTAATTCCGAGAATCGTTAAATTGTCTTAGCGTTGATGTTGTAAATGTGTTTTACCTCATAAGCTGAATTCAAAACAGTAATTATGACTTGGTATATTGTCGCTCAACGTCGCTGAACACGTTAATTGAGGTCCAAGCGTTGACAATAAGCGATCATTACAGCGCACCGTGAAATATAATTATATCGTGTAGCGTAGTGCCTACATTGCAGTAGTATGTTACATTTGTAAGGAACAATACAAATCAACTAGAACATAATACAAACGCCGCAGTCCGTCCTCCCGTCAAGAGTTTAGGTTTAGGTACTACTGAAATGCAACATGCAATGCCGTGAAAAGACAAAAAATCTATATTATTATATTATGCAGTTGAGAGCCACATAAGCCCGGAGTAACTGACAAAGCAAACGCGTAAGTACTCTGATGTTACATTATAGAACAGATAAGTCGCTGACAAAAGGAAACTAAGTCTCAGGAAGGAGCATGCCTCGACAACCTGCAAGATAGCACTAAGTTGTGGCCGCTGCAACTTTGTTACCTACATCACTTGGAAGACCGATGGAAGCGAAACTAGAAGTTTCTTTAATAGTTTCACCAACATGAATTTAGTAGGTGCCAGAGTTTGATGGATAGTTTCGTTAGATAAGGCGAGCGATAATAGACCAGATATCGAGAGGTTGAGAAACAGATTCTCACTCATTGTATCTTACATCGATCTACATAAGCTACCAAGAGTACCAAATAATAGTTTCACCATCAAGTTGATCACCCAATACCATAAACAAACGAAGATGAATACACACCAGGCTGCGTGGTCAGGCTCGAGAAGTCCCCCCAGCTGTTTAGGCAGGCTGGAGGGGACACGTGCAGCCCCAGTTGCGACCGGTTTACCTTGTAAAATCTCACAGTGAAAACTTCAGCGAAGTGAGCTCTCAATAGTGTCAATCCCTAGCATCTGGTGGAATGACAGCTCACTTCACCTTAATTTGCACGGTGACATTTGTACAGAATAGACCGTCAAGTCAATATCGTTACACAAATGAAGATGACTACACACCAGGCTGCGTGGTCAGGCTCGAGCAGCCCCCCCAGCTGCTTGGGCAGGCTGGAGCGCGGCACGTGCAGCCCCAGTTGTGGCGCGTTCACCGTGTGTACGCGCTCACGTAGCTTCTCCCGCACGAACAGCCGCAAGATGCGGAATGGCGCCTTAAACCACAGCGGCGCTGTCACTATCAACACCTTCTTTAATTTTGCCGGGTAGCCGCCCTAGAACAAAAAATCATTTTCTATTAGATATTTTATGTGTGGCACATCAATGGGTTTCTTGCAATTAAATCATAGTAGTCTAGTTATAGTCTAGTCTATCATAATTGTTTTGAATTTCATTCGGTTTTCCTTTGCATGATTTTCGTGTAAGTAATGTATTTTGATTAATTGTAATATTGTCGTCTATTTAAAACTTCAATAAGTTTCTAGTACAATGTGCCTAGATTATAAGGAGCGATGTGGTCTCCTATAATTGAAAGCGCACACTAATAATTTTATTGTTTCGATTCATAATATATAATATACACTTGCATGTATGTAATTATGTAGCCTTCTGTTAGAGATCCAATATATATAAATAAATGAATTACTCGCGAAGTGGGGACCACTTATTTATAAAAGGAAGAACGGTTATTATAATGTGCCTAACTAAGTACTTATCAAGTGAAAATGGAGAGCATTTCGCGCAGGTGTCGAAAATCGTTCACCCTTCCTGACTGTCAATTAATGGGTAAGCAAGACCGGTCATATCATTTTACTCTCCATGTTATTTTGTGAGTACGTATGTGAATTTAACGTATTATCAGAGCAATTACCAGATATTTCATTAAAAAAATATCCCAATTTTATAAATCGAATACATTTTAGTATAATAAATTCCCGATACATATTTTATAAGAAGCAACGAGCGCTCATAAATTATGTATTGAAATATGTGCGAAAATATCAATGACAAACACGGTTTCGACGATATTTCGTAATGAAATCCACAATCTGAACGAATTAAATATTCGTGTCAGCCGCAGTACAGCCGGGAGATGAGTGGTTAACAGGAAAGTTATTGAAATTATATTAATGTCATTATCAATAAATTATACTCATACTTTATACAGCACCGACCAGATAACCATGAATACCCCAAAACAGTAAGAACAGTGGAATCTAAAAAAAAAACGGCCACGTACAGTGAAGGGTTCTGTAGTTGGGATGAATATTCACACATCCACAGTATAGATTTTTATGTCACGAAAAGCTATGAAAAAGAAAGTCATTTCTGCGATTGTAACCGAAAATATCCCTTATCTCAGAGCAATTGACTTAAACAGCAAAATCACTTACAAACATAACCTTTTCAATTATGGAATCCCGGACCATACTTAGTGCATAGATAATTTTTTTCATCCTCCGGTTTAGTGGTGGGTTTGGTGCCACTCCTATTTTTTTTCTTCATAATTTCATTGCAGTGTTGTTTAGCGGTATACAGAGTAGGTTTCCAATTTTCATCAACATAGTGCAAATAATCTCCGAGTAAAATAGCTTTGTGACACCCGGACGTATGGACGGACAGTCGGAGTGGGATAGTCGGACCGACGGACGTTTCTGCCGTTTGGCTACAGAATCCTAAAAAATGAGGCGGTATTCCAACCGTAATTACTAATTACGCAGGAACTTACATCTACAGGCCAGGTAAATACCTACACCGCAGAAAACCCAACATCTTTATAATTAGGCACAATGCCGAGAACCCAGAATCCGTGGGAAAAATACAAGCGTCTATAGCGCATTTGTAGCCAAATAATACTATGTAGGCAAGCCGGGTTATTAGGGACACACCGGCCTCGCCATTCGTCTGTCGCACGAGCCAAAACGACGCTGTCCAAATAGTCGACACAGCGCTGTGAGTGCTGTGACGCAATCATCTACCGACATAGAAGCCACCTATAATATAATTTATCCAAACTAATTTAAATTTGACACCGCTTGTTTGTATTATACATAGGTACAACAATGAAACGACCAGCCTTTATAAAGGTCAAGTCCATTAATTTATCACTTGGAATACGTTTAATGCTAGAGTCAATCTTAAATGGATTTCTCCTAACGAATCTCTACGGAGAAGTGACAAAACTTGATAATAAATCCGACCGGAATGGAAGCTGGCCTCATAAATATTCAGGACTGCGACGATCTGAAAGCGCTCGAGGGTAAAATGAGGTCTACTGTAAAGGCACGACACAAAAATCTTAGCTGAACAATAATCTACGTCACGGTCAGACTACGATCTTTAATCTCCATCCAACTACCTACTTTATAGGGATAATTTTAACACTGCTTAAATACATGATTGTACTGATGTACCTAAACTTAGTTTTCAAATCTTAACGTACTTACATACTTACTAATAAAAGATATTTTTACTTATCTCAAACAATCATCTCTAAATTTTTCGCATTCATATAACTTAATTTAACAAACTGTAAGAACAAAAAAATCTGTTTTTTCAGTTCGGCAATCCTGTTCGAAGTTGTTGAAAAAAGGTCACAGTTTACGACGAAATGTCCTTAGCGAGGAAATAGGAAAATCGTGGGAATCGTGAGTGTTTTTATTGATTGTTATCATTACGTGAGCCAATTTGTAGGTCTGGAGTCCGGCGGGTCAGGTAGGATATATCATATATGGCAATTTGCAAGCGGGCTCGGGCTCGATTTAGGTATATTTTCGTATATATCATAAAACGCACGAGCGTATACAGCCCATGCGGGGGCTACAATTCATCTTCCAATATATTTTACGACCTGTGCTAAGAAAAGTAACAAGCTTTCTCAAATGTTTCCATTTCTGCGGCAGAACACTAGTACCTACCAAGTAAAAGGGAAACTGCGTCACTTCTCCGCGAATACAAATATAAAAATATTTATTTTAGTCTCGCTCGATACACTTATTGTTAAACCTGTGTATTTATTATTTTGCCCGACTCATTGTTTGTTAATTTTATTTCTTTCATAAAAATAATGAATACCAAGGTGCTGCTGCTGTGGCCACTTTTTTTTACATCTGGACGCTTGACTGCGCACTGTATAGTCAGTACGTATAGCCTTTCATATTGAATCTAGGTATTGTTTCAAGTCAGGTTATACTGTTTCAGTGTTAAGTTACTCGGGTATGAATAAGTAAAGATCGAAACATTTGAAAGGTGAATTGTAGTGAGCGTAATGCACAGGCTCGCTTATGAACGCTAAGAAAACTAAGGGTGAGAGGTCATTGCCCCCCGGTTTTTGGCTCCCTTCACTCATGAAATCATATACCTGGCACCGAATGCCCCTGCTTCTAGTAGATTCGTTTAAAACTCAATTGAATGAGACGCATACCGCAAATTTTTACCACGTGTCTGTCATCAACTTTTATTTTGAATTCCGCACAAACAATACAAGCATTTCTAAACAGTGGGAACTGATTTGTAGTGTCAATTATTTTTGTCGAGGAAATAAATAAAACGAAATAACTATCCAGCCATAACCAAATAAATTAAATATAATAAATACAATATAAAAAGACTAAGTGCATTGTCCGGAGTCTTCCTCGAAGCCTTTATAGTCTAGACAGGTCCTGTGACGTCAGGCAAAGGGGTTCAAGCCCTAGACGAAAGTTCCAGACGCCCATCAACAACTGTAGCAATAAACAACATACATCGATTGTTTAAACTCACCTCACTTGATTAAAGAAGCCTACATTAAACGATAGACAGCACATTTATTGACAGCATATGTAGTTTTAATGTGCGCGACCTTTAACCAAAGCCCTTAAAATATTTTATAATCTGAGAGGCCTTGTCAGATAAGTAGGAAAACGCGAGATAAAGATGGCGTTCGTCAATAGAATTCTTCATCAAGGTGAAAATGAAACTCCAGAAGGTTGTACTTAAAGAAATTGCGTTTAGATAAAAATAGCCTCGCTTTATTATAAAACGAAGATCAAACCAAGTCTAATAATATAATACGATTTTCTAACAAAAATGTCGGTGAAAATTTCTGCTATCTTGAAAAATTCGGTATTATTACGTTTATGTTTCAGGAACCAGGAGATTTCTAAGAATTCCAAAAGTACACACACAAACCCAGTCTCTCATTTCAGCAATCTCGAACAAAACATAAAAAAATGTATGTTTATCTCCTCATTACATATAATTCCTAGGAAAAATACAAGACAAGTAGATGCTGGCTTTCTACTGGTACACACGTATATGGAAACGTGTGCGCATAACACTTCCCTTTTTAAATGTAGGCCAGTTACCCCGGGCGGCCGCTGGAATATTATCCATCATTTATATTCCAAGCAAATAGTTTTAAGTTTTCAATTAGGTGATGTTAAGAGTATTGTTATGTTAGTTCAGTGTGTTTATATTTGTGCCATATTACGTGCTATAAAGCTAAAAGTCTTACAACCAATCAAGTTAAGGCAATCGAACCTTATCTACGAAAAGCCCCAGCAACTGTTATGTACCCCTGTCTAGACTTTCGATCCTTTATTTGGCGGAGACCGAATTTATCAAGCGAACGACGCAACGCAGCACCCCGGTGTAAAGTTCAACAATGACTTGTCAACCCGGCTAAGGTATTATTGTAGTAAGTAGGTCGCGACTCGCGGGTCGTGTGGACGGGCAAGATAAACCTCCTGTTTGAGACTACGCCAGAAGCACTCAAGTTGACGCCTAGACACTCAACGCTACGTGTATACTCATGTAGTACCTACAAACTACACCGTCTATTGTGACTAACTTAGTTTACCTACTCATAAATTCTATTGTTGATTGTGATTTATATACCGGACTTCATATACATTTAACTGTAGTTTAATAACGTGAATCATGCTAACTCCGAGAATCTCTGAAGTCAGCGCGATAAGACTGATGCAAATCAACTGTGCATAAAACCGAACACTTAACTAACACTCTAGTTTGTCAAGTTAGCACTTTCCATACTGATCCGATGAAGAAGAAAAGTTAAAACTATATTAGTTCGCCTCTGGCCCTCGAAGTTTCTCAGCGAAGATTCAAGATATTTTAAGTAGAGCCAATCAAGTACTTTTGTCCTCTCTATCCCAAAATGCATTAATTTGCTATTATTTTGCAGTATTACTGAACCTCGCATCGTAACATTTTAACAGCACGAAAGTTCTTTTGTAGGTAGTTCAAGTTTGTTAACAAAATAACTTACATAACAATCAGAAATTATTTTAAACATATAACAATTTACATAAAGGTATTTTTTTGCCTTTTTTGTCCCAAATAAAATATTTTACTTTCTTTCTTTTATTCAGCCAAAATAAAAATACTTTAGTACCACAACGAACCGATTAATTAAACGTTTTGGGGCCACGTCTGCGTGTGATGTTTTTAAATTCAACGCGTCATACATTTTTATCTGAAAAAAATACAAGAGCGTTAATCAACCCTCGTGACCCGTTTTTATTAATAGCGAAAACACGGTGATGTACAGGGGATTTTATCTTTGTGAACGGCCATCACGAATGAGTACCGCAGTCCGAGCCAGGTGTGCGCACAGGTACATGTCAGCATGAGTGAAAGGGAGAACTCTCGCAATCACAAAAGGGTTGCACTTTAACTGCCTACATTCAGACGAGCCGTAACAGCTGTGCCTCTATAGAAATGATGTTTTTCCTGACTACTTGCACTCCCTAGGATAGCTTCCGCTTAACGTTCACGGAATGTGAGAGTGGTACTTACAATTGCTTGAATTTGAACATGCAATTTTATCAGTTACGTAAAACCTAGGATGCAACTCTAAAATTTCACGGTGAAATAATGCCTGCAATATTGAGAAAACTGAAACATTGTTATTTTCCAAGCACTCACAAGATAGCCAAAGGTCAAAGTGTTGCCATTCAAAGCGTATGCTGTCCTTTCTAAGTGCTTTTACATTTACCTTAGAGCAGTGTCATGTACTTATGTTCCATAAAGTCGAACCGTTTCAAAAGCATCAAAGGTTCAAAGGAAACGCTTTCCATTTCAGCGAAGAAAATGGACCGTATTCAGGCTGTAAATGAGACGCGTCTCGGGTGCAACTCACAGCTCTACAGAACGCATTTTAAGAAAACTAGCCATCAATATTATATTGGGCTGCATTGTTTTAAAAGTTTCTCAGATTACAAATTTGTAAAAAGCACGTACCTACATATAATTAAGGCATGGTAAAACCCCTGAATATAGTACTATGCTAAATTTTGTAGCGGACTTGGGTAAATGAATAACCTTGCTAGATCAAGAAAATCCTGCCAGGGTTGCGGGAAAGTCCGAAAGGGATACCGGGACCTTGGCAACAGGCAACTGAAGGAACACGGGTGGGTTTTATTCAGTAAAAGTCTGACACGCCCTTCCGCTCCGCCCAGAGCGGGAGAAGTCATTGGATGATTGCCCAAACTCAAAAAAAAAAAAAAAGACCAAGAAAATGTAAAGTCTTGTCGTGAAATAATGGAAATTACTATGAGACCTTGTTTTCCATGGAAACCAAGACCATGACAATAGGAAGCTCAGGCAGGATGTGCGGTGAAGTTTGAAAGACAGATAAAATAAAGAGCACATTGCCAGCGACGCGACGTTGTGTCAGAATTGATGGAACGATTTCGCAAATAACACGGTGTCACTGCTACGTCGGCTGTCGCTGGCACAGCGCCAGATATAAATAGGTAACACTGATCATCTCTTACCACTACTTTCTAACTATGCAAAGGTATATTCGGGTTTCCGTTGTAAAAGACGTCTAATAGGGGAAAGTTCCGTTTTAAAAGTAACATCACTATTTGTACGTCCTCTTCTTAATATGATAACAAGCACGTAATTTACATCAACATAACTTATCAAATACGTCATTTTCAAACATAATAAACACCCACGTAGCATTACTTAGGAATAAACTGGAACAAAAAAAAAACACCTAATAAGTTGTTGAGTTGTAGTTGTTGTTGTAGTTTGGTTAAAACACCAAATTAGCTACTATTTATCGCAGTCAAAACTATTCATCTTCACTCTCTACTCATAGCAGTCATGAATATTCAAATGTAATTTACGTTCATAAGATCCTAAATTATAAAATTAAAAACATCTTTCTTCAGTGTTTTCTTTTCTTCACTTCATAAGAATTTTCCGTCGCAAAATAAAGCTACGAGCGTCCAACTGGAGCGGTTGCCTTCGTTAATCTCGGTGACGCACAAGGGTATCGAAATACTGCAGTGCCTAAATCAACCATTCACAAAAGAAGTGCTTTGCCCACTTTACTGAACATAATTTAAGAGTGTCTGCACTGTCTGCACTGGACGTTTGTTCACAGTAGTCACCACGTGGACTTATTCAAGAGCGAACAAACGCTCAACAATAGCTATCGTGCGAGCGCTCAACGATAGTATATTTACATACATACATGATCAGCCTATAATGTTCCCACTGCTGGGACACAGGCCTCCTATGAGAGGGAGTGGGCCGTAATCCACTACGCGGGCCCAGTGCGGGTTGGTAGATGTCACATGTCTTCGAATTTTTGGTTGTAAGACATGCCGGTTTCCTCACGATGTTTTCCTTCACCGTTTTGAGAGCAGTGGTGATGAAATTATTTACACAAAGTAAAGCGCCTGTCAGGGTTCGAACCTACGACCTACAACTCGTAAGTCGCGGCCGTTACCGCTGGGCCATCACTGCTCTTGATAGTATATTAAAATATATTTAAATGTTAGCCTGCGCTGTCCCACTGCTGAGCAAAGCCTCCCCGAAATCCTTCCAGGCATCCTTTTCCAGAGCCACCTCTATCCAACCCTCCATAATTTTATAATCATTACCAAAATGGATTCCGTCGAGAAAACACTACCACCAACTTGTGTAGTTGTTCCTAAAAAAAACGATTATTATGAAAACGGAAGAAGTTAAATTAAATAGCATAGTCGCACATTTCCACTGCTGGAACATAGGCCTCTTCTCCGTGAAAGGGCCATAATTCACCACGCGGGCAAAGTGCGGGTATAGGGAAAATTAGCTTTCGGTCAACTGGACATGACTATGTGGATTGTATACTGACGATGAGAATACGTGGCGTATGTACCTAATGATCAACGCCTAAGCACATTTTTCTGGCCCTGAAAACTACGGTTTATTCGCAGTATACATGAATTCCATTTCTAAACCTCCTGGTGGCGCCTTCAACTACCTTGTCCGACTGTTGCCCATTTCACCATAAAGCTGATGATGTAAAATCGTATGCTCTTCAACAATGTCGACCTTACATGCACTTTTGCTCTCTTAAATCACACCCACACATGAGTGTTCTCTTTATGGAAGCTTTTAGGTAGTTGCAATTTATTGCAGCATTTTGTGCGCCATAAGTGCTAGTAAAATTTAAGGACAAAAGGCATGTTGACGCAATGTTTGTGGTGAATTCTGTACGAAAAGTAAAGTGGAAACCGGACGGCCTTTAAATAAATGAAAAATACAGCTGAATCCTGCAAAAGATGAGGCGTTTTGAGTTTTTGACTTCTTCATTATAACGAATATTGGTTTGATAATAGAATACTATACTACCTTTTAAACCTAAAAAGTAAATACTTTGTATTAAACTTGTCTGGGTGCTTCTAATTTTAGCAATCCTCTTCCCAACCATCGTAAAATATTCATTATGTCCTTATGTCATCAAAAAATATCGTACCTATCCAAGACCAATTACCGCTAACAGAATTTGTTATACATACGAAGATGGAAAATGCTCAGTGACCTTTATAGTGTTATTATTTTCACCGGTGGCGGTGGCTCGTCTAGCCGAGCGAACGTTACTCAATTTCCTTCACTCACATACATCGTTGGTTACATACACAATGCACGTAGCTACTATAGCCAGGCTACCCGTCGTCCACGTTTGACCTTTGAACATAAATGCCACCGGTCGGTGTATTTAATCTCATCATTGTTATAAATTCAACGAAACTTATTTCTAAAAATATCGTCCTACGTAGAACAACTACGGTGGAAATTGCATTAAAACTGAAAGTTATTAACGTAACTAGGAAAAGGTCAGTTTTGAAAACCGGCCAAATGCGTATCGGATCACGCACAATGAAGGGTTCCTTAGTTGGAATGAATTTATCTAAAGAACAAACTAAACATTGTAGTTGAAAAACATGTTCTCCCATACATTCCAACTGCAAATGTAAGTTTGTTCGCACAATATTGGGACTTTGGAATATTTAACATGTTATTTTAAGACCATTCTTATAGGTTTGCCTGTAGACATACCTAATCTATAATCTATAAGTAAGTATAGAAGTAATTTATGCAAGTACTTTTTTATTTTAGGCTCAGTAGTGTCGGAGATAAAGGGAGGCGAAATAGTAAATTTTCATCTGTTTTCTTAAATACCTTTAAAACTATTTATTTTTAAATTATAAAATAAAATTACTCGAGATACTCACAGTCAAGGCAAGTCGTTTCATTTGATATGTCACGGTACAGTGTACAGTGTACAAAACTTTATTTTTTAATTTTCTGATTAGTCTCCCTAATTTATATACGTAAAAAAAACGCAGACGGCGTTTGGGTCACAGAAATTGAGGTGTGTACCAAATTTCAACTTAATTTAATCGATCCATTAGATTCGGAGCAAATTCGTTGTGACAGACAGACGAGTAATCCTATGAGGGTTCCGTTTTTTTCGTTCGAACATACGGAACCCTAAAAATAGCATCTAGTAATTAGTCGCCAGAACTGATTTCATGAAGGCTTCTACTTTTTGGACGATTGAGCATTTAAACAACGTAATTAACGTGTTAACAAAATAAAATTTGCTCTTAACAACACTTCATTTAAATTAATGTCACATTTACTCGCTTTATCCAACAGAATTTCGACTAAGTATATTATAGTTTTTAGTTAATTTGCATACAATAAAGCGGAAAGTATAGACACACCACATAGAGGATGTCGTAAAGTGACATAAGAGTGAATGATATCGTGTGATAGGCAGTGAAGTGTATCGGTGTTACGGCAATGATGCACTGGAGGCGAGCGCCCGCGCCGAGTGCTGAGCAGCGAGCCTGTCCCCGATGCATAAATAATTCCTTATCACAGCTAGCGGACAAACATGCGTGAACATCGCGCTTTCACGCCACGCACGACACGCGAAACCAATGCGATCATACACCACAACATCTGTTTATATACGATAAACAGATGTTCTGGCGATGATGGGATGTGACGCTAATAATTATGCCGATTTTAATACAGCTCAATTTTGGTACAATGAGTAATACTGTAAATATTGGACATAAAACGTAATAAAAGTGCGTTCAGATAGATTTCCCAATACGACGCTAAATCGCCTTATCTATTGGCGCAAGAAATTCTTATTATAGTAAGAAGTACCTAGCTGTAACTCATACAGCTCCCCGTAATAACTTCTATTGAGGCCGGTAATAAATTGCTTCCTAATCGAATTCGTCTCGACGTAATAATTTCAGTGATTACCTACCCATGTTTTTTATCTGGCTCTGAAGCTGAAAATGAAAACATTTCAGACAGGGGTCTTAAAGTACTAACTGCTAATTTCAATATAAGGTTATAAATTATAACCTAATATTGAAATTAAGTAACAGTTGCATTATAACTTTATAGTTAAAGTATCACAAGACATTCTAATTTTCAATTACAGCGCAAGTATGAAAAGTAATAAATAACACCCAGCCTGTTAACTGTTACAGGGATGAGTCTAAAATATTCCACGCGGATATTATTCCAAAGTTTGTATTTGAAAAACAAAGATGTTTCAGATATTCAGACTAATAAACAAGAATCTGCAAGTTTAACAATAATGAGGATTACATTTCAAGGGTAACGTAACGTTCAACGTATAATCCACTGAGAGAAAGCATAGTTTATCGTGCTATGATAAGGACGGTATTAAATTTATCAACCCGTAACCACGTTTTGAAATAAGTGATGCTTTTAAAGTGCAAATAAACTGTTTTCATAACAATGCAGTGCGGTTCTGCGTCAGAAGGACCGACAGAGAATAAACTTTATCGACATTCGACGCGTTGAACATTTGCATTCAAAACGCTTTTGCCGCAAATACTTTAAATAGATTCCATTGCATCACGCTTCGTCATAACCTTAACATTTTATTTTTATTGGACTCTGCATTTCAATACAATATCCATTAACTCATTAAATCAACGAAAAGGTAATATTTTTATCGATTCCAAGTAATTCTATTCTTAGTTGTAAAATAATTGCCTTCCCTTCCCTAGTTTCTCTAAAGCAAATGCAGCAATTTCGAAAACAAGATATTTTCACTGCATGTCCTATTTGTTCCAACATTATGTTCCAGGGATGGGAGTTGGCGATGTCCCAGACAACCCCGTTGTGATGTAGGTCAGGAATGGCGTCCCCATTTTGCAGTACGACGCTGACGAGCGCCCCGGCGCGGCACCGGGGGCGCCGACAACAAATACGGTAAAATTCGTTCGAGTGTAACATACAGACCGAGCTCCGCGACAGGAACCATCGGCTATAAACCAATTTGACACGACTGACGTAACATCGACCGCACACCCCTATCGCTCACTTCACACGGAGGCTTATGCCACAACATGATGACTTGATGAGTTAACTGACATAACGGCAAACTACCGCGTAATTAATCTTGACCTTATGCGTCTAAGTGAAGGTTATTGATTTCACTTTCAATTTAGAATGGCAGATGCATCTATAGCTCGTGACACAATAAGTAGAACATTCAATATGACAAAAAAAAACTGGCGACGGCAGCGCATGAACAGCTGTTGCTCTCTATTTGACATTAGCCACGTGCGACCCCTTAGATATTTTTTTTTATCTTTGGTGAAATGATTATCGAACAAAAATAGTGCAAAACCGTTAGAAACTTAAAAGAAGTCCACCCAATAATCGAAATTCGATCGAACATGACGGGCTATTGTCATGCGAACGCCGGAAACGAATCAGTTTGACTTCCGCAAATATTTCATTTGAGCAACGCATTCTGAATGCAAACAAATATTTTATGATAGGAGAGACCATACTGACGTCTGGCTTAATACTGGGTTAGATTACGTAGCAAAGAATTAACTGGCACAGTATTACACTAGACTGGGGACCAATTTACATTATGGTTCAATAAAATAAAAAAATCAGATACCTGTAGGTAGACAAAGTTGGAAGTCATAGATACATGTACACATTTCTGGTCCCCCCGACGTAGCCTGCAAAGCCCCATTGGACAATTTATTTTTTATTAATAAAGTGACACGTTGACGTATACAAATATATGCGAGGAGAGTGTGAGACGTGCTCTCAGCGCTCGTTAGCAAGCCCCGGTACAATGAACTAGCTCGCTTGCATAAGCACAAAGATGAATATACGCCGATCTCATTATACCGGTCGAGCGATGAAAAGCGCATGCCAGCCGGGAACAAACTGCACTCGATAAATGGGGCAATCCTATTGTCTCTCTGGTCCATATCCTATTGTGTGGCGAACGATCTGGAGATAAACAGCCACTCCTGAATAGGCGCTTACTTTTGAAATGGGACAGTGGTTGTAGAAGTGGACAAATTGGAGATTCCTTTTCCTCGTTGCAGTAACCAGCTTGTGGTCTATCGAGTAGTGATCGCATTTTTGTGAAAGTTAACATTTATCTATATTTATGTTTGCTCTAAAGATCAAGAACTTTCAAGGATTTAAAAATTATTAAGTATAATCTTTAATTAAGGGTATGGAGTTGGTACAGATTCGAATATTCTATTATTTTCCATTCGTTACCTGAGGTAAAATATTTACTAATAATAAGTATATTACAAAATTAATCTCCAAAGAACGCCATTACGAAGAAGTCTGTGGGATTATTTTCAAGCGTACTTTCCTCACTAATTTTCAATACAGATCGCATCGCTCAGTATATCCCTAGTATTTTCTTTCTTATTTTAGCCTTTTAATCTAAGTACCTACCTCCACAGGTTTTTCTTTCGTAATAATAATCTGTGAGGATTTATATTTATCGTGGGCCACAATGTCAATAGAACGACATAGTTCCCAGTAGTATATCTAATTTGAGATAATTCAGATAATATGTCCGATAAGATGTAATAACATAAATATCGATAGTTTACATTTTAATCCGTCTTCAGTGACACTTTTCTTGGTAGCTGAATAATAAAAATAATCATTGACTGGGATTTAGATAACCAGCATGTCGTTACCATACACGAAAACATCAATACGATAAAGAATTATGAAACAGCACGTGTTATGATCGTAAGGCATTACATACAGTCATATAGGTATGTGAATATCGGGCGTGCACTGATATTGCTAAGCCTTTATAATTAAGTCCACGTATGGCGAGCGGAAGTGGAGCGCTTGCGGAGGTGACGTCATTCAGACTCCGCCCGGCGCCCGCGCGCCCGCGACCTTCTCCCGCCGGATATTAATCATCCCGGTGCCGATGCCCAATTCCACGTACATCGGCGAACATCGGCTAATTGAAAACTAGACCTCGCTACCTTCATAATTGATCGTATCTCGTCTTCGAGTCCCACCTACCTTACAGGAAAAACCGACGATAAGAGTCAAGGTTCACAAACATTACGACCCACGCCGTTATAAAAATACTGGTTCGCAGTCACAAACATCTACAAAAGTGAAGGGTTTTTAAGGTTTTGTGGCGTAATTTGGATGAGACCAATGAGAATACGTTTGGACACTTCTGAGTATGCAAGATTAAATATTGAAGAATAGAAGGGCTTGTGAGTTCGTTTAATTTAACCATAAACAAACGTATCACAATTCACAATATCAACAACATGAAACGTCACGGTAGAATTTAATAAACACGCGAACTAGCGACGACATCCGTATCAAATGAGATGATTGTACAAGTCGAAGAAACTACGCAATAGATGAGTTGTGTTTACTAGCATACGAGAAGACGTGAGTCAGCAAGGACACGTGACTTCAAGGTGAAGATCGAAAGATATCGACATGACACAAAAACATCCCACCAGTTTCAACATTATAGTAGAAGAGGAAATATTTCGCCGACGCGAGTCAATAAAAATTCGTGAATGAACAAATTGAACAATCGACCTTCAAGCAATCAGATACACTTTTAGTTAGCGATGTTGCTGGTGTTTGTATTCCATGTAAACACACAGCGCTTATTATGAGCGAGTTATTAAGTGAAGCAACGTTTGGTATTGATGTGGTCGATTCAAAGGAGATTTGTTGATGTTGTGGTGGGTTTCCAGCTAGCTCCTAATATAGCAAATACGACGAAACTCTCACTAACCAGTCGTACTTTTACTTTGTTGCGCGGGATGACCAGGTGATTCATTCAATGTTTTGTTTTCACTGCCAGATGCAAGCGTAGAGGTAGGTACTTCAGTTGGTAGATATACATACAACTTTATAAATAGCAAATTCATAAAATGTTAGCCAAGCCACAGACCAAGCTAATAAAGACTAGTATATGTTATATCAGTGTAGGAGTAATAAAGTTATAAAATACGCAGTACTCCTACGATTTGGCAAAGATATGAATAAAACGTAAACAATAACAGACTACGTAATAAATCAAATTGCCCATGGTTGGTGATACGGATAATAAATATGGATTTTATTTTCTCCAAAAAAATTAAACATGGATTGACTATAAAAACACAAACATTGCCACTACACTCGACATCACTTAAAATTCTTTCCATCAAATATTTTACTTAGATATCAGGGACGAATTAAAGTAATACTTAAGGTCGGTAAAGCCATAAACAGTGTAAGCTTGTCAGGAATGTTACAAAGGCGATAAAGAGGCTATGTGAAGCGGCGACCGGCAATCGGCGTCTCGCGCCGACATGACCTTGCTCTTGACGACTGGTTGGCGAGCCCACACGGCCTCCGCGATTCTGTCTCATACTCGTATCACCATTGATCGCGATCGAAAGCGCAAATCACGGACAGTGCGCCATGTGTCCCTTGCTTCGCACAAACATTCTACTGAGTGGGTGTATACGCATCAACAACAAGACATCCCACTAAACATGTATGTGATGATCGTAGAACTGATTCTGGATGGAATTCGCGAAAAAGATTTTCAAACATGTATTTTGGCAGGATTAGCGGAGGAACAGCTCTTTGGCAATTGATGCCGCTTTCTCAATACGCAGTCCCAAGACGAATGATGATGAAATGATGCGTGCGTGACTACTACCACCATTAAGTCATACTCGTACGTCGTATTCAAGAAATATATCGGTCAAGGTGGTTATTTCATTATCCTGTACAAAATCAAGCTCTATCACGACACGATTCACGCTTGCTTTTCTTCAAACGTAAACCAAGTAGTTGTAGGTATCGGGGGTCTATTTATGCAAGACATAGTCACGCCTTAAAAAACAATGACAACACCAAAAAATTATGTATGAGGTAACTGTACAGGAGTAAAATATGCTATTGCTGTGGTGTGTACTTCCCCTTCTTAAATATTAAAATGAAAATTGTTTCATAATAAACACAACGTTTTGTTCAGAAATAATAGGCCATTTAACACTGGATGGAAATCCCCGTAAATGACCTTGTTGCGTTTCACGAAACTGTTAAGGGCACCGCTTGTTATAAAATATACGATAGCGGACAAACAATAGCTCAAAATACTGGGTTACTATAGATTGCCAAATAACTGTACGCGATTATCCAATTAGCGGTGTGAAAAGCGTTGACGTGACGTAACTTCCGCCACGGAGTGCGCCTGACACTGATGAGTTGATGACACCAACTCATCGATTAATGGCTTCGATAATACGATGTAATAACGCTTTCACAAGTTATAAGTGCCACTCGACGACCTGGCGCTTTGACAATCTAATTCAATATTTTTCGTTCTTATTTTCACGCGGTTCCACATTCAGATTTTAATCATAATATCTAGAACAAATCAAACACGAACAGTAACGACCACACCACTTACTCTCTACAATCTGCGATATTGAATAATTATGCAAATTGCTTTTAAAAGCAAGGGTTGCCTGCACATATGTACATTTTTAATTAGAGGAATTTTATTCATATGCAAAATGTATTTACAAATTCAGATTGTTGTAAAAAGGCTAAGTGTTGTTGTTCGTTTTCCTTTGCCAACATTTCACAATTCTAAGGAACAACTCTAATGGTCGTTTACATTTACGTCATTTTAGGAAACTCCAAATTACGATCATTATTATTAAGCAAGACATCAAATTATGTGGGTTTATAAGTTGATGTTTCGGTCTCACTTCAGTAACCATTTCCGGGTGGAAATGAGTGGTTTCTGAAGTTGCAACATAAGAATAAGTGAACTTCCAACTTTATGACTGTCAGTTTGGGCGATGTCTACAATTTATGTAAATGGACCAATCTCAAAAAGGTGTCTGCAACAGCAGGATAAAAACGTCTGGGTTATCACATCGAAGATGTCGAATCAAAGATGTCTTTTAAATAAGAGCTATAGGTAAATACAGGATAGTTATAAAAGTTTGTGTGTGGTTTTTTTTTAAAGTGCAGTCATGAAATAAAATTTTGTAGCCGAAATTACGTAACTTATTTTCGTAACCGATTAAGATTAATCTGTTTCAAGATTAGTCATAATCGGTTATGAAAATAAGTTACGCAATTAGATAGCTGATACTGGCCAACAAATTGCAAAAAAACGTCAGAAAAAAATATTTTAAAGTTTTTTGTCAACCGTCAAAATTGACAGTTCGCCTTAAGGCTTTATATTGTTACTAGCTGTTGCCCACAACTTCGTCTAAGATCCAGAATGAAATGTAGCCTATCTCCTTCTCCATGTCAAGATCCACTCTTGCGCCAAATTAGATTCAAATCCGTTCAGCCGTTTTAGCGTGAAAAAGCAACAAACAAACTCACTTTCCCATTTAGTTAGGATTGTTGACGTCACGTTCCTGGCCAGCCTTAAGAGCAAACAGAACAACACTTCTGTCAACAATGGCAAAAAAACAGAAGTATCGATTGAGTATTCGTTTATTTACATTAGCCTCAAGGTTTATGTAATACACAGATGTATTAAAGATAATATATTGTGTTGTGTTGTATTATTGTATACCGGACCTTTATATTTCCGCACAATAAACGTAAATTATACGAATAAATGGTTTATTGTACTAACAGTTATGTGGTTGTTAGTATGGTATTATGTATCATTCATATCGTTTTGTCAAAGCATACAACGTATATACTAATAGATATTGTTAACTATTTTTTACTTACATACAGGGTGTAAAAAGACCCATCACATAGCCGTCAACTACGCTTTCTGTACAATTAAGTTACAATACACCAAAATTTTTGCTGGGAAACGACTTTTATTTTTGGGGTGAAAAATCGCTGTTTACGGTAGTGCGCAACGTAGGTAACGCACGCTAAACATTGTGTTTATGGGTGCATTCAACGGTTCAGGGTTCGTGGGGGTATTTAAAATTAAGTTATAATAAAACTTGCTTTCTTTAAAAAAACGTCTGAGAATGTTGGAACTTTGACCTTCAATATTGCTTCCTTCCTTCAATGTATGTTTTTCTTCAAACATTCATTCGTCTTATCGTCAAACCGCATACTGGGAAAGGGTTAAAGACGTACTGCGACAGATTCGGGATAGTACTCTTACTGCATGAAGACACAAATAGATACTGAAAATAATTAGCTAAGAATGATATATAGGATATAGAAGCCAGATCTTACGTCCGAAATGACATTATGAACTAATCAACGATAAAAACTTATGATTTTTATCGTTGACTAGTTCATAATGTAATTAATTTCGTTCAATGATTGTTTTATTGGTTACGTGATACAAACAAGTCGGATTTATTGTCATCGCTTTCAGGAATTCTTTGCAATACCATCTGAAGTTAGTGATTAGAAATATGTAGAATCGTAGTATTTTTCCACGGCTGACTTTTCCGTTTACTTGACCTTTCGTTAGCAAAACAAACGCTTGGCAAGGCTAAATGTTGTCATTGTATTTAAAGTCAGGAGACGAGTATCAATAGTTATCATAATATTAATGCCATGACTATGATTAGTGATAACATGTTTTGTTAAACCAATCCGCTTGTTTGGAAAATTACCCGAACTAAAAGTGAAACATAAACATTCCTATTAAACCTACCCAGGGCTCAAGACGCAAAAGATTAATGACCTATTTAACTTATTTTGCTCTATTTAAAAAGGCGAGAAAACAAATAACTGAACATGTCTATAATCACATTTAAAATTAACATTAACACATTATGTGGATAAAATAGGTCAATGAGACAGTATTATCAGCCTACCTTAGATAAGCAATGCGGGCAGCGAATACAATCGGCTCAGCTGTTACTATCGATCCGCAGTAACTTCACAGTAAACTGTCGTTATGACCAGGCGAGCTCTGCAAACCAATGCACCTCCACCACAGCTAATAGCACTGGCACCGAACACCACTCGAGGGCAACAACAACCAATAATAGCACTGATATGCAATCGCCACCTGTTAGCCCGCACTCATTAACGCTCTTTTTGCGTCGTTCAAATCACAATACACTGTCAAGTAAAGAAATCCGGATAAGATTGTTTGTATTTATTTATTTAGCATGCAAACACAAGATGTGTAACCCGGTGTCGGCGTAAATTAGGCGCGCAATAAACGTGACGAGCACGTACGTGCACGTCGCCGGTGCGAGCTCGACTGACGTCAGGTTCGTACGCTCGGGCGCTCGGGCGTCGGGAGGCCGGCGGCGTAGGGGCGGGCGGCGGCTACGAGAGGACTACGGCTCGCATCCGCCCAACGAGCTACGCCAAAATGAAGCTACGAATTTCAATATACGCGATAAGTCCGCTCAAACGAGAAATACAGTTCCGAAACGGAAACTTTTAACTGGAACCATGACCCGTCAGGTGTGTTCTGCGAAGTCCTTTGATTACGTTTTAAATTAAAACGTATTGTGTGGAATTAGCAATTACGATATGATGTATATATATTTTTTATTGAAATCAATCAAAGGGTAGGTTTACTTTCGTCAATATGAAATAACTCTAATACATGTAGGTAATATATTTTTGCGTAAATAGGTGCCTGGTGTTATTCACCTTTTATTCAAACGTTTATGCACACAACCGTGTGCCGCCAACACTTGTGTTTTTTATTGATTTTCGCATAATTGACTTCAAGCTCGAGCCGATATACCATTGATTCTTGTCAACTAACTCACGACCATACGGCTAGAACAAATCGTTTGTAAGTGAAATAAAAAGGATTAACATTGTTGGCATCCCCACGTAAAGTTTCAAGGTCAGCAGAGTTTCAGTACTTTCAGCCCCGCTTCGGTACCTCGCGCAACCGAAATTACGATAAGAGCCTGTTTCAGAAGTCGTTAATAAGAATTTACGCCGTTCGAACGTTTCTAGTAATAAAATTGATGAACAAATTATCTACCTCAACGTTTCTTAAAATATTATGAGTAGCATAAAAATCTGTCATAAATTATGAAAAAATACTTCATCATTTTATAGCTCTAGAAGAAAAAAAGAGGTCCGTTGTTAAATATTAGTCAATTTGTGGAAGTGCTTCGCCATTTTCGTGATAACTTTCCCGAGCGAAATTGATGTTTGAGAGTTTGTACGGCTTTTTAAAAACACGTTCATCTCATCTGAATCATGGTACGCATTGGCAGGTGACGAGCTCACGATTATGAATTCCCAACGACTTCGGTTGAGTTCGAAACTAAATGGGCAAAATCGGTAAAATACGCGTGTATTTCGTCGTACGCGCCTACCCTCAACATGATACGCACCGGCGTAGCTTTTAAGAGAAGCCACAACCACAACAGTGTATATATTATGGTAAATTAAATGTTGTCGTTCGTAATATACACAAGCCGCTACCACATCTGGCATTGAACTATATTCAGTGAACACCGAAATACGATTACCGTTCTAATTATAGTTCTCGCGTTCGAAATAGGATTTAAATCCTCATGTCAGTCCCCAGGCATAATACTCTGATTGAATGCTATTTTTGTAGTTCTCTGGGATTCTCACATATACAATATCACAGATTATCTAATATACAGCCACAACATATACACCAAGCTAAAGTTCTAACTTTACAATAATGCTCCAACTTCGCAAGACTCAGAAAAGAAGACAGACTAACAAAAGTAATGTTCCATTTAAATCTTATAAGTCTTTCTTTTCATCTTGCTTAGTTTTCAGTACTTTTATGTTTTTGATTTTTGACCTCTAACTTAGCCTCATAATTCTCCTGCAAATGTATATTTTGCTTAAATGAACCAATTCCTGCTTCAGTAAACGGCCAAAGGAAGCGAAGCCACAATCACAACGCTTGGTAGAAGAATTGATCGCACTTCGTGGGTACTACAAAATAGGAGGATTACGCTCCAGTAATTTGACGAAATCCCTTAGAGAAGTGCAGCCTGTGCGACCTATTATTTGCCGTGTGAACCAAGCCGAAACATTTGAATACTGCGGGCATGTGGTCTAACTTGAGCTTGCACTTCAATGTACGCATTCGATGCCTTGCCTCGCAAAATCATCAATGAGAATAAAAACCGGCCAAGTGCGAGTCGAACTCGAGCAGGAAGGGTTCCGTACCATTATCTATAAAAACGGCAAATAAATCACGTTTATTGTATGGGAGCCCCCTTAAATATTTATTGTATTCTGTTTTTTAGTATTTGTTGTTATAGCGGCAACAGAAATATATCATCTGTGAAAATTTCAACTGTCTAACTATCACGGTTCATGAAATACAGCCTGGTGACAGACGGACGGACAGACAGACAGACGGACGGACGGACAGCGGAGTCTTAGTAATAGGGTCCCGTTTTACCTTTTGGGTATGGAACCCTACAAAAGGCTGGCACATATCCTTAACTTCCGCCCTAGTAAAAGTGTAAGTACAGCTTGGTAACGTGTAAGAGGAACGAGACGTATGACACATCCTGAAGAAAAAAAAACAAGTGGCGGCACACAATAAGATTCTATTTGTTCTATATTGTTCCTTAATGCCTTGTTGACCCTAGCACAGATAATCTACAATAAGCATGAGTAGAATTTTCTTGTCTTTATATACTAGAAATGCTAGAAACGTGAATTCATTACGTTTATTCAGAAGAGTATACATACATTTTTCCAAACTGAACATGACTTCTACGGCATACCGTTTTAAATTTACATGCAGACTGCAGTGGCAATTGCGACCACTTTCCTGGCCATTTCATATCTAATCGAAATTTTGAAACAACGAAGAGCGCTCCTATTCAAAGTTTGCATGCAAGAAATAATGAAAAACCGTTTACTTGGACACAGAGGTACTGAGACATTACTTTTTTTTTACTTCTATTTGCAATCGGTCGTCGAACCATAAGCGAATTTGTTCCATGTCGAATGGCGTTATGGTGGAGCAGCCATTGCTGCGCCTCGGACTTATAGAAGGTGGTTTCCGAGACATTACTTAACGTCTTACTTAACACTATCAACAAATTATGAAAACGAACTAAGTACGACAAAGATGTCTACTTTGGAGACAAATATTTGTTCTAAGTCTCATTAACTAAGTTTTCCTCCTTACCCGAATAACCATGGTACTAAAACAAAGTGACAATACAAAACATTTTCATCTTGTACACACGGCTACACATCAAGCTATACGTTTCCAGTTTATGCTGATCTCGCATTGTATAGGATTTCTGTATAATGCGAGGTCAGCTTATACTGGAAATGTATAGCTTGATGTGTAGCCGTGTGTACAAACGTAAGTTTTTCCGCTCCAGTAAGTACTGTCGTGTCGCCGCTGTAAGCTTTGAAGCAATAATCATATATTATACGAAGATAGTAAATCTACAGAATACGCAGTCAGAACATTTCCAGCCGGCGCGTCGCAACTTGCAACACAAGTGTTTATATTATAACGTTCATAAAAATATAATACCGTGCGAGTATCTTAGAGCGAAGATACTACACGGACGTGCTGGCGTTATATTTTATTTATGACGTGAACTATAAAGTATAGAGCTTCACTGCCGGTTGGCAACGGAGTAGGCAGAACTACTACAAGTGTAGATAATATGGCATGGATTTCAGTGCACTACATAAAATTTTGGACGCAGTATTTCAAATAGGCAGGCCAGATCCTTTAAGGCCGGGACGTAACCAAAATTACCTGTCTTCAATTTGATTTTTCATAAAATTGATAAGACTTAGGTATAAAATAAAAATAGTATGAGTAACTACATGATATTTCCAAACTTTTTGTGTAACAGAAACACAAAATATTAAAATTTTCTCGATAAAAAAATATCATGAAGTTACCTCTAATTTTCACGTATTTTCGATTTGTACTTAAAATGCTAATGCCTATTATGATAAAAATTAGATGATTATATGTATTAAAACAAGGCAAAAAAAATTGTGTAGGCTTTTTTTTTTATTCCTTTTATTTTTGGTTTTATTACGAATCAAAGCTTGTAGGACTTACGACGTTCTTAGTTCGTGGAAGAAGCCATCTTCCGTCGCACATTACGGGAACTTCAAGCATATTTTTGTTTCACAAATCAGTCGGCGTCGCTCTGTTGAGACGAGAGGACTGCGCTCAAATTTTTAGCTGCGCTGAGATATTATTTATTTTCGTAAATAATATTTTCGTAATTTATCACATTCCACAAAAGAAACTGAGACATAGAAAACATGAAATAAACACTAAAACCACTTCCAAAACGAATATTACAAGTGTTATTGATTGATAAATAAATAAATACCGAGTCTAAATAAACATATAAAATTCAATGTTGATATTTGAAAACTCAAGATGACATACATTTTATTTGACAGATTTTTGACTGATATATTAGCACGGAGTATAGAAAGAAGTAGGTACAACTAGCGCCATTGTTCTGTATTGCGGAGAAAATTTACAACATAGCCAACGAGCCCATTCTACGTTCATTTGAAAGTTCGCACTGGAGATTAAATCTTATTGCCAAACTTTTTTGACAAACTTCTTGTAAGGTGACCCTTAGACGAACAATTGGAGCGACTGACCTAAATAAAACTTGTTTAGAATAATACCTTTATTCTTCGGTTATCGAACTCGAACAGATTACGTATGACTCCGGATTTTTAATTGGTCTGTCCGTGATGTCTTGTTTATATCTCTTTATTTGACTTTTTTGTCGTAGTTGGGTTTTAGTTTTTACCTGACTGCGGCGAAGCAAAAAGGAGGGTTATGATTTTTACCGGTTTCTATGTATTTATCTATGTCTGTTCCCTCATATTATCTTCTAAAAGACTCATCACAATTTGACAAATGAGGTATCGTTGGAAGCTTCTTGATCATCGGCTATATGAAGACCAAAGCACAATCAGTCACACACACACACATACACTCATACACACACAATCCTACAACACACTCACGTACACACAAAACACACAAACATACATAAACCACTCACGAGCAAGCATGCATGCACTAAATTTATATTGTTTTAATTTTATTGCATAAATTGTTAAGTTTAAAAAAAAAACGGGTGAAGACACTGGCTCCTGTAACACAGGTTCCACCTAGTCAGGGCTTCAAATTAGAATGTAACACCTTTTTATGTCAATAAAACATTTTTTATTATTTTATTTTTATATACATTAAATTGAAAATGGCGCCCTCTAGGTGACATATCATGAACAACAAAAAATATTTTTTAATCATACCATGTTGGGTATCAAATGAAAGGTTTTAATTAGCACATTTAAAAAATACATATTATAACCCCAAAAAAAAGCAGCGACAATCAAGACGTATACTGCCATATGTTATGTTAACGCGTGGGATGATAAGTGCCGCTTCACGCGCCGCCGCACCGTAAACAGAAAAAACGTCAGACGCGCCGCGTGACGCCACACTGCACGCGACGCGCCACGCCCCGCGTCTCCGTAAATGAGGCCTAAAGTTATAATGCAACTTGGCATGTTTTCAAAGCTACAATTTCAACAGTTAAAAAGAGGGACCATACTAAACTTTCTACTAAGGGACTAGTTATAACAAGCGCCCGAGACGCGCTTTTGGTACGCTGCGTTTCGGGCGCCCAATAAAATTGTATGAATTCCTATGTAACGAATTTTATCAAGCGCTGCAGTCTAAGCGAGCGCCCATGCCGGGCGCCGTTAGGCCTGCACATGTCGCAACTTGCCACTCTCAACTTGCATCTCCGTTGTGCGATTTACAAATAAGACTGGGAGAAGGTATGCCGCGGGCATCGCTTCATCGAGAATTGCTGCTGTGAGCGCCGCCGTGATGAAACACCGCGTGTGACGCGGCTATGCCATTCGCGGGCTCCGCCGTAAAAAACGCTCCATTTCAAACAAACCAAACAAACGCGTGTAAAATCGAGTCTCCGTAGACGCACTCATACAACGCCATATGTTTGAATTCAGTGCGGGCCGCGCCGCCCAAAGCCGCGCGCGACTCCTCGCGTCTCCGTAAATGAAGCCTAACCGTGCCCTTGACGCTTGGACGCGAGTTCCTTTTTCACTATTTTTCCTTGTCATTTTCTCCGCATTAGTAATAAACTTAAAAGAAACACGGTTCAAAAGTTACAACAAAATGTGGAAATCTTGTTGCGTTTGACGAGCGTCCAAAACGCGCCGGGCGCGCGCCCAAAACACAGCGCAGGTACTGAGCCGCGTACCTCGGGCCCTTGTTATAATTAGTCCCTTTGGTACTTTGGCACCCATTTACATAGATGAAATAGATGTCAATTCTTTTAGTGGTGAAGCCGACAATCCTTCATTTATTTCTTTTGTACAGAACTCGGCCTCTTTTTCACATGTTTCAAATGTTTTCGAAGGGGATTGTTCGCGTTTGGCGCAGGAAAGTTTTTCATGACACATGCCATATTCGTTGCACAATACAGTGCAAAATTCATTATACGAATATTATTTTTTACTTGGGTATCACTTTGCACGATCCTCCAAAGAGAGAAATCCACGATATAGCATTATATTTATTACTTGGTAACATAGTTTTCCACAAAGACGTCATTAGGTACAAATTGTACAAGGTCCTAAATAAAATTTGGTAACATTTAAATTTGAACTTTTTCACGTCAACATTGAGTTTCTAGTTCCAAAACATGAACATGATCCATAGTTCTGAATTCAAGCTTAGCGTATCGTATAAGCAAAATAAACTACAGAAGATTGAAATTCGAATTCTATAAACGCCAGACGAAAAGTTTCTGCTGGCGGGAAGATTGTGTTTTGTTTTCGTCGTGTTTAATGAGAGGGGTAGGTAAGGGTTGCGCGGGTGAAATATGATTTTTTGCTGTCAATACACGCCCCCTTAAGACTACGAATGTAAAGTGAGTGTTTGTACTTTTCTGCGATATTTGAAAGACACATTATTTTCTTTGCCAAGATTGAAAAGTTTTAGATTTTCCGGAGTAAAAAGTTCTTTAATCGTAAGATTCTTGATTTTTCATTTTTTCCTCCACAAGATAATTTAATATTTTTTTTGATAAAAAAAGTTCACATTGACAAGGAACCTTTTTTAATTTTCTTTTCGTGTCCAGCCTGCCTAACATGACACACGCGAACAACTACTCACGCGAGAGTGAGTAATTTTTGTCTATTTCGTCACTTTTCTCGTTTTCTGACAGAGCTGCCATACAAAATACTCGACTCGTTCTGTCAAACTTGATGTTTTCTCTACAAACCCTAACATGACACCCAAGATATCTCGACTTTTGACAATTAAACACGAGAAAATCTCCGATTCTTCTGTCATTTACTCGTCGTCGATTTTTACGACGAGATGAGTAGACAAAATTATTAAACAAAAAAAAAAAAAAAAACTCCAAAATAACATGGCAGTTTCTTAAATTGTACTTATTTAAGTCATAATTTTATTTTGCAATATAATATGTAATATATAATAATGAAAAAAAATAGTTTTATACTATCTATATTGGAACGAAAGTTCCTTTCAGCAGCCACGAGAGAAACTGTGGCGGAGGGGAGCACTATTAAGTAGATGAGCATCACTTTCAGTAATAACCAGTCACTTTGGCAATTATGGTGATTAGTGAAGTCTAGGGATTATGGCTGTATGGCAGTATCATACCTTCGCAACATAATATGATGGTGATTAACTACGTTTAGTGTTTTGTGGTTATAATAGCGAAATCAACTCCAGCTGCATATTTAACTGAACATCAGTCCTTTTGGCAAGTGTGGTGATTAACAAAATTTGCAATAACACGGGTTTTATGGTGATTGTTACAATATCAACCTTCGCTTTATCAAATGGCGATCATCGGCCCCTTTGTCATTTGTGGTGATTATTTAGTGAGTATACAGGCTGAAATTTAATTCATTGGCATTATTATCCACGTATTCTAACCGTATCGTAATCTATTCTTTTTCATTTATGACAACAATACTTATCGCAAAAGAAATGATATTTAAACTTATATTGTGCCACTAATTTTCATTTCCGTCATTTTGTATTTTAATTTCGGCATGCCAAAGAAAAATATTTAATTTAAAGTCGGTTACAAAAGAGGTGGACGTAAAATTAATATAGTACATACTAATTCTATGCGTAAAATCGAATGAATGAAACCGAACCTTAAGCTGATGTTGCTACCATAAAAATGATTTGTTTTTAATAATTTGCTACATCGGTATCTCGTCACGAGATAGAGAAGTGTCAAAGTGCCTTTTTCGATTCTACTCGTGCGTAACGGTCATGTTAGGGATTAGAATGACGTCATAATCGACGACAAATTTCGACAAAACGAGAAAAAGAGCGTTCTCGCGCTTGTCATGATAGCCCTGCTGGGTTGATGATCGTCGTAAATATGATACGTTGAATTACTTTGATACCGACAACACCACACTTAAATCCGGCGCTGCCCCCACGGGAAAAAGACGCGAGTATATGTAATAATTCCAATAAACTACATCAAACTTGAAGCGTAGAATGGAATGTATTGATTTTCTGAAGTACATGCAATTTTATTGACCTATTTATTTCTGCTCGAGATATTAAAAATATATTTTCAATCTTCTCATAATGTTCCTAGTTATAGAGTACACGTCATTCGTAGAAGAAAATTATGGCACCGGCAACCTGAACGTTGGCTTGCAAACTAAATCAGCGACGATGAGTCTTGTAAGGCTTTTTGTATTGCGAAGGAAGAGAAGCAAAGGGAAGCGTCAATTTAGGTACATACCTACATCGATTGACTAGTTATAGACTTAAAGTAAATCGACGTCTCGAGAATTCTTTTAAAGTTGCGCTAACCGTTTTTGGTCTCATGTCTTATGAAATGAAAGAGAGGCTCGTGGCTAAATAATACCAACTGCATGGGTGGATCGAAGGATAAGCCACGCTTGCCGCGGTCGGTTCGTGGATGGGAGACCATCCATTACATATCGAGAGTCTCGATTCGAGACCCGTCCGAGCCTCAGAAAGCACATTAAGCCGTTGACCCCGGCTGCCATTCGTAGATCTTTAACCGTCATTACGGGTAGTCAGAAGCCCAAAAGTCCGACAACCAGTCTTACCAAAGGGTATCGTGTTGCCCAATTACTGGTTTGTGGAGGTCAGATAAGCAGACGCTCTACGGAAAATACTGGTACTCAACTGCATCCGGTTAGACTGGAAGCCGACTCCAACATAGTTGAGAAGCCAACTATATTGGAGTCGGCTCAATCAACTAAAATCAATCAATCAAATAACAAACTAATCAATTAACTAAATTGATTGTCTTATGAAATTAAGATAAAGTTCACAAGGACGGGGCTAAATTAAACATGAAGACAAAATACTTTTTCTGGACATTCTGCGCATACATACGGATTACGGAAATAGATATCTCCATTATGTAAATGGTGGAGGGAAATATATGACCGTTTAGGCAATATCAATAGTAGCTGCTAATAAATAAATACGGTTTAATATTGTACACTAAATAAAAATATTGATATTTCAATGTAATCTACATTGCAATAAGTTGAACGGGTTTCAGAAATCCAAACTGAAATTGCGCCAGCAAAAGCTAACTCAACTTAATTGAAAGAAGTTAAACTATAAGTGAAATAATAGCGAAACTTTGCAATTGCTCTGCTATAGCTTCGCGATTTTTAACTCAGGTTTTCTTTAGACACTAAAATACAGGCGATATTATTAATAAGTTAATTAGAATAGTTCGTCAAGTTAATTGACCGAGTTGTTTAGATTTATCTACTTATATATTTTAAGCTTTCTTGTTATTAAGTCCTAAATGTATTGACAGAAATAAGAGACACTTAAGTTTTTCACTTTAATTGCATTTCAAAGCTTTTATTTCTTTGGTGCACCATTAATTTCATTTCATTTTATTTATTCATATATAATTTCCATTGTGTTGAATTTACATGCAATTTACATACAAACAATTTACGCAAAAACATTTATAGAATACAATGCAATTAATAAAAATCTTGAATTCATTCACTCACTGACCGACAACGCACACCCGCCCCTGAGTCCGACGCATGAAATTTTGCACACAAAGATGACCAAGGAAGTATTTTTGAAAATTCATCCCCTAAAGGGCACTGGTTTTGATGACATTTGTGTGTTGGTAATAAAATTCGTATCTCACATAATTGCACCTATACTGAGTCATGTTATAAACATGTGTTTTGAACAGGGAATCTTTCCATCTGTGTTAAAGACTACTATAATTAAACCACTCCATAAAAAGGATGTTAAGTCAGATATAAAAAATTACAGGCCTATAGCCCTACCTCCGACATTTTCTAAAATAATTGAAAAAGTCATAGCCAATAACTTGTATGACTACTTTGAAAGGAATAATATCTTTACACCTGCTCAGAAAGGCTTTCGTAAAAATATGTCCATAAATTTAGCTATTTATGATTTCCTAAGTTTAATATATCCTAGAGTTGATAAAAGACAGCCTGTCTACGCATTGTATATGGATATGTCAAGGGCCTTCGACTGTGTGGATCATAATATATTACTGAGTAAGCTGGAAACGTACGGTGTTAGGGGCAACACTTTAGACTTGCTAAAATCTTACATTAGTATTTATTTATTTATTTATATATACTTTATTGTACACCACAAAAATATATAACGAAAGGGAAAAAAAAACAAACACTACAAAATATACAATGGGCGGCCTTATCGCTTTCCGCGATCTCTTCCAGGCAACCTTGGAATGGACAGTGATTTGCCTGGACATAATATGGGGCTGTCGTAGGTGCAAATAATAAGTTATCTATACAATACACTAAAATAGATACACATATACATACATATCCTAAATAATAGATACATACATAGGAAATAAATAAATAAGTAACGAAAAATAATTGAAGACTATAGATAATTACACAGTTACGAAGACAAGATCACAACGACAAGTAATGTTCCTTAACGAGTCTTTTAAATTCTATTAACGACTGCGCGCGTTTTATTTGAACTGGCAATGCATTCCACAAACGAGCGGCCTGGACGGCAAAGGATTTGTCGAGGAAAGTTGAGGAATGCATTGGCATTTTAAGCTTTAAGTTATCCGATGACCTTAAAAATTTTGTGTGGGAGTCACAAAGAAACTGGAAACGATTTTTGAGATAGAGAGGGGTGAAAGGGGAAAAAAGCACATTAAACAAAAGGGAAAGAATATGAGCATTCCGGCGAAGGCGGATTGGTAACCACTTGAGTTTCACACGAAATTCGGAAACATGGTCATATTTGCGCAAACCGAATATGAACCTTATACAAACATTTTGAAGCCGCTCAAGTTTATTGAGTTGGTCTTGGGTAAGGTCAAGATAGCTGGCATCGGCATAGTCAAGGATGGGTAAAAGAAGCGATTGTGCAAGAGCAATCTTGGTGGCAGTCGGTAGAAAATTACGTAATCTCTTCAAAGATGCAGCGGATGCAAATAGTTTGCGGCTAACTTCCTGCAGCTGGGCAGTCCAAGAAAAGTTCCTATCAATGAATATCCCCAAGTTTTTAACTTTCTCACTAAAGGGAACAATTGAGTTGTCAAAACAAACTTGGGGAAGAGTCGTCCAGTCGATCCTTGAGACCATCCTAGGACTACCCACTACCACAACCTGCGTCTTTATGGGGTTGACCATAAGTCCATATTTCTTGCTCCAGTCGCAAATACGGGCCAGATCACGATTAATCGTTAAGATGGCCTCAGACAGATTTCCAAGAGGAGCTCGCGAGTAAATTTGTAAATCATCTGCATAAAGATGGTAGGAAGAAATTAGTTCGTCGGAGATTGAGTTAATAAAAACTGCGAAAAGTAAAGGGGATAGAACGCCACCCTGAGGTACACCGGCAGAAGTGTTATTCCAGGAAGACAAGATCTCTCCAATGCAAATACGTTGCCGGCGACCGAACAGGTAAGTACGGAACCAGTCGATTACCGATGGAGATATGTTAAGAGAGCATAAAATGCCAAGCAAAACATCAAAATCAACAGTATTAAAAGCATTACTGAAATCTAACAAAGCTAAGACCGTTAGATTACCGTTTTCCATGGCTGACCTTATATCATCCGTAACGTTCAGAAGCGCTGTGGTGGTGCTATGTCCTGGACGGAAGCCAGACTGGAAGGGGTTGAGGAGATTATTTTTAGAGAGGAAAGTGCTTAGTTGATTATGAATTAACCGTTCAAGCACTTTGGATAGGAATGGCAGGACGGATATTGGACGGTATTCAGAAAAGGATCTTGGATTAGACTTTTTAGGTAAAGGAATTATTTGAGCATCTTTCCATGAGCATGGAAAGACACCACTAGATGCAGAAAAATTGAGGATGTGACAAATGACGGGAAGGATAACATCCAGCACAGGCACTAACATATTACGGCTGATACAGTCACTTCCAACTGCATTGGAAGTGATCGAGAGTATGCTCTTCTTAACATCACATGCGGAGAACTGACTAAAAACAAATGGAGAATAGCTGGGAGTCGGAAGTGAAGAAAGATAATTCAGTGTATCCAATTTTGTTGTCCTATCAAAATTGGACGAAGCAGTAAAATGATTATTCATTGTATCCATGTCTATGTCTTTTAGGATTGGCTCTTGTCGGGTTTTACCGACCCCCAATGATCTAAGAAATTTCCAAACTTTGGATGCGTCCCCATTTTGGACAGAAGTATGAATGTGTTGGCGATTAGCATTCCTACACACCTTATTACAGTGATTACGTATTGAAAGGTATCTTTCCCTGTTAGCGTCGTTAGCCCTACGTTTAAATTTAGACTTTGCCGTTACTTTTTTGTGCATGAGCGTTTTAATCTCGTTTGTGAGCCACGGCGCCGGCAAATGTTTAACCTTAACTGCTCGAACAGGTGCGTGAAGGTCATAAAGCTCGATAAGTTTAGTCGTAAAAATATTAACTTGCTCATCGACTGATGCAGAGGCAAACAAAGCAGACCAATCTATATTACCGGCATCCTTGCAAAGTTCGTCAACGTTCATTCCACCAAAATTGCGTTGCATGAGAATTTTAGCTTTTGCCTTAGGTGGGCGAATTTTGTATGACAGAAAAATCAGGTCATGATAGGAAAAGGCATCGGCTGAACATTGGCCATGCTTAGCGACGTGATCAAGAGAAGAGACAAAAATCAAGTCAAGAAGAGAAGGTGTTGAATTAGGAAAATGGTGAGTAGCACTCAGTGGAAGAATGGAAAGATTACTGGAAGCTAAAATATTAGTTAGAGAAGAAGAGCGATAGTCTTTTTCAATAGTAATAGAACTCAGACTATGAGTATTGTCAAAATTTGTCCTAATACAAAACACGAAATAAATTATAAGTCCAGGAGTAGAAAAATAAAGTATGGAGTTCCACAGGGCAGTGTTTTGGGTCCACCACTTTTTATTATTTATATCAATGACCTCCCAAAATCTACTACAGATCGTATGGTGCTATTTGCTGATGACTGCACTGTTGTATACAATAATGAAAACAATATTAATAGTAGTTTAAATTCAATAATTCTATGGTTACAAAATAATAATTTATTAATTAATATCGATAAAACTAAATTAATGCAATTTAAACAGAAAACAAAAAACACCTTACATAATCGTATAGAATTTAACGGTGAAAAAGTTGAATTGACAAGTAAAACAAAATTTCTTGGCGTGCACATAGATGACAATTTGAAATGGCAAAGTCATATAGAGTTTGTTTGCAAAAAAGTGTCACAGTCATCATATAGTTTATACATGTTAGCGAAAAAGGTCAATCTTAACACATTGCTTGTAGCTTATCATAGTAATGTCGCTTCTAGACTCAGATATGCAATCATATTCTGGGGAAATACTACCAACTGGGATAAAGTTTTTAAATGTCAAAAAAGGTGTGTGCGAGCAATGTGTGATCTCAACAGAACTGACAGCTGCAAGGAATACTTTAAAAAACTAAAAATACTTACCTTGCCATCTTTATATATCCTTGAAATGGCCTTGTTTATTAGACATCATCCATCACTATTTACATTAGAGCTCAGATCGCGAAATAGAAGTCATTTGTATAATAACCTTACCAGTCAATATAGAACTACCCTCTTTGGGAAAAGTGTCTTTGCTATGGCCACGAAGATCTACAATAATATTCCTAATGACATAAAAGAATGTAGCAATATTAATGTCTTTAAAAATAAATTGTTCCAATTTCTTATGGAAAAGTGTTATTACTCTGTGGATGATTTTTTATCGACTAGAACTTTTTAAATGTTACGTGTCCGCTTGACGATAATTTATTTTTGTGATTGTCTTGTGTCTGTCATGCTTGACTAATAATAGTGATAATAATATTTGTATTTAATCTGAAATGGAATTAGAATTTTAGACTCTTAATTTAATTATTTTATTTAATCATTTGTATGCCCAAGTGGCTGATCATGGAATGAACATTATTAGTATTTTAATTATGTAATGAACACCTGCATCAGGGCCGCAGCTACCGTACAACTCGATTCCTATCGGCTTCCCTTCTGGAATTCGAAACAAAACCACTCTATCGTCATTGAAAAATGACACAGTCAGTAGTGTTTAAAATGCCTTTTAAGTAATCACACTATAGGTATTTAATACACCATATAATTAAAACTATACAAAACGCCTACATTCAATGTTTTGTCTTTGTTGTCTCCCAACAGCAAAAAAAAATTCTCTAAAATAACTCGGCGGCGCGGCTGGCTTATCGCTCCTTCAAAAATCAAGGCGTCATGACGTCACTTCGGTCACGTGACACCCCGGTTTTATACGCTTCGAGCAAGCCGGTCAAATACGAGTTATTGTACCTAAAGCGATCGCGTGAACGAGATGCCGCGATATCGGTTCGGTAGTTTTCGTTGAATTTCGTAATGCGTTCGGCTCGGAGTTCGGACAGGACGCTATTGTGTGGTTGCTGTTTGACGTAATCGCATTATAATTTGTTTACACTTGCAGTTAATTTGCATTTTGTTCGTATTATTTATTGAATACATTAGTTTATCAGTTCGAGAATCGTAGTAGTAGTATTAGTTTGTTGGTATAAAACAGTGATTAAAGTGTTTTGACTTTAGTGAAAGTGTACGTTGTAATTATGTATTTGGGGTAAGTAGGTAGATAGTTAATAAGTTGAAATTTCTTAATAGATTTGAAAAGTTATTAGTACTATCAGTAGGATTAGGATGGCGGCAATAATTCGTCAAGGACTTTCTAATTAACTACAATGTCTTTTGGCCCGCGTGCGGCCCGTCTGGTAGCTTAGTGGTAGCCTATACATTGTTGTTTAGGATTATTTTCTTTGTGAGGAAACATGCTTTCCAAGGTTAAGTTTTGAAATTAAGAAACACAATTACGTTAGGCCTTGCTCGCTCAGATATAAGTATAAATTACAAACGACGTGATAGTTTTTTCAAACATTCTAATGTTTCCCTTTACGATAAATATGAATAGCTGACTGGCAGTTGTAAATAAAATAAAATGTATTGTTTCCCTTGTTTACTTTTCTCAGATTCTAGTAGTTTATGTAATAAAGGGGTTTTTACATTCATAATCTGACGATTTTTCGCTAATTCGTTTGAAGCTCTACACCCGCGCGGCCAATTCCCTCTAGTGGCCGTGAGCGAAAACTCTGAATTGTAAAATGCCACTCCCTAAAAATTTCTCGTTAAACGCGCCCTCTGTTTAATTATTTGTGAATTTTTTGAATGGAGATATCTCGTTCTTGTACTGACAAAATGCATTGCTTTTCTGATATTTTCGTTAGATGGCGTTGCGCTATTAGGAGCGTAATCACTTGTTGAACTGTGTGAGTGTGCGTGGTTTGTGAAAGCGGGCTTTTTGAATGTGAGTTTATAAATAAGTTTGAGAAAAGTAAATCAAAATAGGAATTTAATGAAACGGTTTATTGATACCGTTCTTTTGTTAGGTAAACAAACAAGAAGTAGGTTTTCGCGGCCACAAGGAAGGTCCGAAGTGACATCATAACAAGTATTATTAACCGACTTCTTCAAAAAGGAGGAGGTTTTCAATTCGTCAGTATAGTTTTTTTTTTTTTTTTTTTTTTCTTTTTTTTTTGCTCCGGGTTCCCACCCCCGAAAAATCACCCTTCGCCACTGACCTGCATGTAACCCATGTATCACAAATAAACGATTTGATTTGAAGGGGTTGAATGTTTGTATCGAAGTTCGTTATTTTTGCGATGGAAAATCTCATCAGGCACACGGCTTGGATTAAAATAAAAGTGTTGGTAATGGTATGTTTGCCTTTTCAGTTAAAATCAGTTTTTGTTGATAAAGTTAAAACGTGATTTTAAAACGTCCGACTTTATGTACCGGGTAATTGATAGTAATGAATTTCATTTAGACAGTTCACCTCATTCATCGCGTTATTAACGTGGTTCAGCAGACGAATTTTTGAAACATGAAGCAATTGATTATCAATATCCTTCAAAACTCTTGGATTAATTTAAAGTGTGTTACGCAATTAGGGTGCTGGTCACAAAGTCGAGTGGAAAGAACTATGCATCGACCCAACCATAAAGTGCTTCTAAGCAATAAATTATTCTAAATCAAACTACCCGCTTTTAATGCCCAAAACACACGCTAGCTCGTAGTTACCCCCTTCTCCATAAAACCCTTTTATCTGAAATAGCAATTTAGTACATTGCCTTCTCACTTCTTAAACATGAAAATGGTTGATAGTGTTATAAATGTCTAGTTTCATGAATAAGGGTAAACATTTGAGAACGGCCATTTTGTGATAACATCTTTATTTCTTTATAACTTCGATTCTATGTTGTTTTTGGACTACTTGTGGATGTAGTAGAGGGCAGTATAATAAAACTGATTTTAACTAAATGTTCATATTTATTTCAACGAGAATCCACTGATTAAAGTTGAATAAAACTTGCTAACATTGTATTGGCAATATGTAAACCATTTTAATAAATAAGAACACAGGTGCTGCCCTCTGCTAAGAAAGCTTTGAAGTTTTGTGCAATATTCAAATGAGTAATATACAGGGTAAAATTTTAGGCCTCTTAAGGGGTCATTGTACTCATAATTATGAACACATTTCACCAAGGGACCAAGCTTGTTGAAAAAATCAGCAGTTCCCTACATTTATGTTCGCATAGCTCGTCAAAATGTAGGAAACAGCTGATTTTTTTTCACGGTTTCTGATTTGGTCCCATTGTGACAGTTGGTCATACTGATGAGTACAATGACCCCTTTTTATCGTGTTAAGATATCGATACCCATTACGTCTGTGAAGTTTCGCTGGCTAATTTAATTCGACCTTGTATGACAGCCTGGGCTACATGGTCCCGGTAACTTGTTCGTTTAGTAAATATAATTTGACTGACCTTCAACATAGTGAGTATCTTCTGCGAGAGCTCGTAGTCAAAGTTGGTGTACTTGGAGTCAGTCATGTCATAAATGAAGACCAAACCGGCGCGCTGCGTCTCCACCGACTGCAACGCCACGTCCAACTGGTACACCACGCCCTGGATAACACAAATTTTGTCGTTCAAAAGTGCCCATTAATGGCCTACTTGAAATAAATGATTTGGCTTTCGTTCCTAAAGGAGAAGGGAAACATTATTACAAACAAGTAGAGAAAAAGTTACGTACGAATGAACGCATATAAAACCTCAGATTATTGATTGGTACGTTATTTTGCGAATTAGAAACTTGTGGGTGTGAGCGTAGTGAAAAGTCCGAGGCGCGAGGAACATATGCCTTTAATATATTTAAAGCCTCGTTCAGACTGGCGCAACGCGACTGTAACAAACCTTGGTAGCTTGAACTCGTGGTTCGTATCTCATATTATAGATATGGGGGTCTTCGAGGAAGTAAGGTATGGTAATGGCGAGGACAAACCCGCGCACCTAACCACCAAGACATTCGGAAAAGCCATTTAACGTCACCTCACAACGTATAATGTACGCAATACGGGTTAAACATAAGGTTTTAAATTAGGCTAATGGATTTATGTAGACCCATAAACTCACGTTTTTTTTCCATCGGGATACGTAGAACTATAATAAAGGAAAAACCACCCAAATAGGATTCGCGCACAAGGGGTACAGTCCGAAAAAATATTTGCCGTGACGCAGGCCTGATCTGTTGAAATCAAAGAGTACGTGTGGAAATGGCCACACGTTACCTATTACGGGTAAAAACATATCTTTAACCGTAACAAGTATCAGACAGATAGGCAGAGAGACAGCCAGACAAACGGCATTGGCTTAGTAGTTTAGTTCCGTTTGCAACTTTCAGGTATAGAACCAAAAAAAATACGTAGATATATTTAGTAACCTATTCCGCTTAACCAACCAAACCAATCAATATAGAACCAAAAAAATCTAATTTATTATATTCACATAAAAATCCATCAACCATTTCAAGTTTTCAAAAGGACACGTATTCAATTATTGTCCTTTAGAAATGTCGAGATCCCGAGACTTTTTAACTTTACGGGACTACAATTGAGATCAGTCCCCCCGGGACGATGTAAGAGACCGCGGACATCGACATCCCACAGGCAGTATCGTCAATTCCAGTCCCGTTAACACGTCTGCCAATTTCCCGTGGGACTACAAACTCAAGTCCTAAGCTAGGTCCAACGTTAGAGAACTAGATTTGGAGTTTATATTTAGAAATACTTAATTAAATACATTTCGAACGATACTTTCTCTCATTTAAATACCGGTACTGGAACGAAATTTTAATAATTTGGCATCAAAATTATATTATTCCGTGACAATTTCAAGCCTGATTTCATCATGATGAAGAGGTGAAAGCAAATAACATTATCAATTCACCACAAATTATTTAAATCAAAGCGTTAAAATGACTAGTTATTATAACAAATTAGTCATCAATTCATCATCATCATCACTTCAGCCGAGAGACGTCTACTGGTCGACATAGGCCTCCCCCAAGCACCGCCATCGCCACTTCGACCGTTTCTGTGCTTCTCAACAAATTAGTGCATATTTTATTACGCAATGCAAGCTAATTGTTTGACAACTAAAAACAAGTGTTTTAATAGTTATTTATGCAACCGTTATATAATAAGGGGTATTAAAACACGAATGTGAGTTTATTATGATAATAGTATCACATGAGTGTTTTCATACCTAATTATTTACAGTTGCATACAAGACTTTATAATGATAATGTTCTTTTTTTGAAATGAGTAGCTTTATGAAATGCAGTACAACATTATAACACCCGTTTGGATGATATTATGGTTACTATGACACTAGTTGTTTTAATGTTGGCAATATAATTTTGTAGTTGTTGTTTCAGAAACTTTTAGAGAGGATTTATAGCATGGGTGTAGATAAAAGAAATAATTGGATTTTATTAAATTACTAATTAATTGTGCATCATTTGAATAGCTAATTCTTCATCCAATAAATAATGCGCTATGATATCATTGTTAAAGTTACGTATAATAGAATAATAGTATGGTAGCCGGTTTAATTTTTTTTTACTGGAGCATATACCATTGAGGGGAATGTGTCGTCATTGATATTAATTAGATTCGGACATTATTACCTACACATCATGAAAATTGGCTAAGTTGGGCATAAGATAAAGGCGTCAGCAGACCATTCTTCTTAACCCAGATTTTTTGTTTTGTCCTACTCCTGCGCAAAGGCTTTCCTCCATTTCGTGCGACCACTTTGGTTCCTCTTGCCAGTCGAATCTATCCAATTCATTCCACCATCTCCTTTGTGGCATACCCAGACACAGTGTTACTGCCCTAGGGAACGATTTGGGCATAGTTTGTGCGGCAGACATGTCCTATCCAGTTCCATTTTATTTGGGCAGCTTTAGGTTCTATTTTTAAAGAATGCGCACGCAAGAATTTTTATTGAATGACACATCAATGTTGTGTACGATCTAATTCAAAACCCCACCTACTATTTCTATTTTTAATGTATAATATCATATTTAATTTACCTGTAATGTTATCTGATGTGTTGTCAGCGTAGGATAATGTTTGTTTGCTGTGAAAACTGCGATTGCAGCGCCGGTCGCGTCTCGCGATGGCTGCAAAAATAAAATATAATTTTAGTTTTCCTATTACATCCTTTTTTTTGTTTTTGTATATAGGAGGTAATTATTTACAATTGAAGCATGGTAATGGCCCAACTTCAATTAATATTTTTATTAAGTACATACACTAATAGATTTAAAAGGTTTTTTATTTTTTAAGCCAGTCATCAAACACGGGCTATGTTGAAAAAAGTACCAGGTATTTTTACCAGCTGTTATTGTACCCAGCTATACCTTATGTGGCTGGAAAAAATCAAATCCCGTTTTATTCTACTGGTTTATATTCAGCATCAGACATCAGTTCAAACATGGGTGTAAAAAACGATTTTTACAAAAAAAAATACCGACAAAAAAAAAAGCGAAAAATAAACCTTTTAGAGCGGCGTATTTTAAACGCGCAGACGACGCGCGTTTCAAAGCTTTTCTTCGCCGACCGAAGTCAAGTTTCAAGTCAAGTTCTTGAAACGCGCAGATGACGCGCGTTTTTCTTCGCCGTCTGAAGTCAAGTTTCAAGTCAAGTTCTCGTAACGCGCGTCGTCTGCGCAGTCAAGTTCTCGAAACGCGCGTCGTCTGCGCGTTTAAAATATGCCGCGCCGCGCCGTGTGCTACCGAACGTAGTGTAACTAAGCTCCTAAACTAATTTAAGCAACTAATTTTGAGTCGCCGCCAAACACATTCTACGAAGATCCATCAAGCTACCATTTTACGCTATAAGTAAAAATATATATTTGAGAACCTTCTTCCTTTTTTTCGTCGGTTAAAAATACTCCCTCAAATGAAACGTACCAATATAGTAAATTTTCCAGTGTCTAGTTCGGACTTGAGTGGGTCTTCGAATGGCTCAAATTTGTTGAGACCCTCGCGGCGTCGCGTCGCCTCGTGTTGCCGCCACAGCGCATGCGCACGCGCCACATCAAACTTGCGCGCGAGCAAGAATTTGATCGCTGTGGCGCGCGACACGCACGCCGCTCCCGATTCGCTCAACGCGTCTAAAAACGCCTTCGTCGCCTGTAAACAATACGGCAATTTCAATTATATGTTATTTAATATTATAGATGAGTAGTACGTTACAATTGGTAACACAATACACAAATATTTGTAGAAACAAAAGTAAACAATATTATTATGAGTTCTCGAAGAGTAGAAATATTTGTTTGCATCGTAGTCACTACGGTATCATTTCGACACATATTTGCCATATTATTCCACAAAATACATATAAATAATATAATAAAAACAAATAATAAGAATGTACCCGTAGGAATTTAAGAAAACTCTGGATGATCGCCTCCCGCATCTTCGATGTGTCAAACTGTTGATTCATTTTTTCTTTACGCACGGTGATGCGCACGGTTCATAATTTATTAAACAGCACTTGGATTTCACTACATCGTCACACTTTCATCGCGACAGTTTATAGGGCCTCGACTCGGGGCGATGAAGTCAGCCGCAAATCTGAATCAATTATGTTCAGCAAAAAGGGAGTTCCTGATGAGAAAATCGTCGTTACCTTCATGAGTGAGCGGAGCGCATTCACAGTTTAATGAAGCTTTTTAAAGAAATCAGACCCCAAAAATTACAGTTGAAATTGGAATATCAGTAACATGATTACATGACCATTCTTACTAGCACAGGATTTAATGAGGCTGTTTATGCACGAGTGGGTAATATGTAGAATTATTTCCAGATGTGAATGAGCTTGTTACTAACAATAGTACGAAGTGTGAGCGGCTGCATGAAAATAAACAATCAAGTATACACTTATAGTCGGATGGTAACACAATTAGATAACCGATATGTCAAGTTCTATTCTCGTCTCCGTGTTCGTCAAAAGAAGAGCGCACTAATTAGCACATCACCGGTACAAGTGTGAGGCGAACGTCGGGAACAAGAGGCAATAGGACACTCGAGCACTAAGCGGATAGGATGCGGTGCGACCGTTGCATATGTATATCGATGCAAATGAAAAGACGGGTGGGACGAGGCGGGTTAATTCTTCCGGGATGTGTTTCCTGTGCGGGCGAGGATGAACCCGGGCCCCGAACATTAGTATGAGCGGGCACGTGCACAACACCAACTAACTTGGGGGCCTCCACCTTACGTCATACAGTCACAACCACGATACAAAACAGACCTATTGCCAAACACGCGCACTTACCACATGCTCGTTTAAGTATGATAAATATTATAACAAATAGGAAGGTAATATTGAGAATCAGAATTGCGTGGCTCTTTTGAGGTAACACAGGCAGGGAAAATTATCTGCGTTGGAATATTCCTTTATTCGACAATTCAAAAGCGTTATAATTATGATGTGCCTGCTCATATTTCCGACCGAAAAGTTCTAGTAGGCTCGAGTACCACCACAACCACCAAGTAGACCACCAAGGTCAGTTTAACAGTATAGTCTTAAGTTGAATGCAAATTAATAAAGCAAAACAGTTAAAAATATTATTTTCATACAAACATTTATTAAAGAGAATAAACCTGGAAGTTTAGGGTTATAAATAAAGTACACTTGTCAACATACATAGTGAGGAGGGTTAGGAAATAGTAGTCATGTGCAAACTGTATTGAAAAAAATCCAAACAAATTTTATTTGGTAAGCTTTCCGACATTCGATTCGTGATAATTGCAGAATTATCTTTGTTTCAATAAATTTCCCTTAAATTAACCCACACTGTTTCAAATTCAGGTCTTCCTCAATTACTTAATTCATTGGGCAATTGGGGAGACTCAAACAACAACTTGGAACAAAAGGATCATGCGACTGACATCAGGGTTCGCAGCACAAGTTCAATGAATTCATTTATAATGAAATTTAGTCATCATATTTCGCACTTATTCAATTAAATCCATAAATTATCACAATAGCTTGTTTGTTTTAACACAGATAATGGTAACTCACTGGTCGACTAACTGATATTACGTACATACATGGATCGCGTAATAGAAACGTAATTGAAATAAAAACAACGCCTGTAGCGTAGGATCGCACGCACGATCGCACGAAGGCGGCCCCGACTTGCAACTGTCAAACCGACGACTATAGGTAATTGAATTGAATGAATAAGGTTATAACGCAAAACCGTACCCGACCCAATGATAACAGAATACAACTGACTGACGACTGGGCGCCGAACACAAATTATAACAATCATATTGGTAAATCATCATCTGCCTAGCCTTTTCTCAACTATGTTGGGGTCGGCTTCCAGTCTATCCGGATGCAGCCGAATACCAGTATTTTACATGGAGCGACTGCCTATCTGACCTCCACAACCCAGTAACTGGGTAACTAGATACCCCTTGGTAAGACTGATTGTCAGGCTTTCGGGCTTCTGACGACCCGTAACAACTGCCAAAGATCTACAAATGACGGCGGGACCAACGGCTTAACGTGCTTTCCAAGGCACGGAGGGGCTTGCAGATGCAGAACAAATTAAGCGAAATTCTGTCAGTGACTATTTTGTGGTGCTGTACATAACATGTATCGACAATCATGATCATTCCTTGTCCCAGAGATTCCGTTTGTCATAAAATTATGAAGAACCAAGGATCTCTTACTTAATCAGGTTACCGACAGATTGTCTGATATCTCTTACCAGAGCGGCGGATGTTAGACCTTAGTATTTTGCAGGGACGGTAGCTGCACGTCAGAAGTCAAGCCCCGACACGGGTACTCAATGTTGGTCTTATTATCAAAATAACGATGGCTACGATGAACACGATTTAGGACAACCATGCTAAGCCGAAAAGTTTTATTAAATTTTATTTCTTAAAAACTATTTGTTTAGAGTTAAAGTTTGCTCTCTTACCAGGTCATGTGCACGTCAGATGAAGAACAATTAGAATCAATATTATGTAATTTAATCATTTGCAGTGCCCTTACAAGGTGCATGTCTTAATACTGTGTCATGAAATTTTAATGCATGCCTACTAACCAGTGTTTTACATGTTAGCAAATAAATAAATATATAAATAAATAAATAAACACGAACTGTATACTTCATAAGCCATTCTATGATCTCGAAAGATATTACAGATAAAACCGTGAAAACCATTGTCTCAAATAAATGACACCTGATGCATATTAACTATCGGAGTAGATATTAATTTTTTCAACAGACTTCTTCAAAAAGGAGTTGCTAGATTTGTTGTGTTTCAATATTACGTATTTTTACCACTTAGCATAATATGGACGATGTTTTAAGTTACTCCGTCACTGTTATTTACATAGCAAGTAGTGGTATTCGAATTTGTGTGGGGTATTAATTTCGGAAGTCTGTGGCAAAAAACGAAAATTGAAAAGCAAAGTCTCAGTCTCAGAAGACTTCCGAAATTAAAGTTATTTTTCACGTTTTAGTGTTTTTTTTGGAAGTAGTTCGTTTTTTGTAAAAAGTTTTTGTAAAATTCTGTAAAAGTAGCAGCTCAGTGTATAACTTACTAATCAGATGAAAATGATGAAATATTTTCTATCCGGTAAGCGACAAAACCAAAGTTTTATTTCGGTGCTAAAGTTGGCAAAAAGGATCACTTGTGGAAACAGTCCGGGCAGTCACAAATTGCCCGGAGAATTTATTCGCCGTCTTTGGATGGACCTATTCACTTCTAGACTATTTTAACTATGGAAGGAACCCGGAAGAGACGTGTATTGTGGATGGTGTACCAATAACAGGTGGAAAGTGAAAACAAACATCGACAAAGTATTTTACACGAAGCGTGCCAAAGCTATTGTTTACTCAGTAATTGTTGTTTTTCTGCTTCAAAAGGCGTGTATACGGCCGGATTGAAAGCATTTATTTTAACATTTTGATTATCTGCTTTCGTTTCTGGCTTATTAACTTCCAGCCATCTCTATGTATAATTTATTATGAGAACATTTTAAGTTTATTCTCTGTTACGTTGGCACGAAAAATACACCAAAAATTACAAAAAAAACATACGTTCATGCAATCGTTAACAATGGTGTAGGACTGAGTAATTACTTATTGATAGCGGAAAATTTTGCTGGTTTGCTTGTTAAAAGTAAGGGCATAATAATATTATAAGGTGTTCAGAATCAAAGACTACTTAGGAAAGTTATGGTTAAATCCAACCAAAGTACTTACCTACAATTTGTTTACCTATAAATTAAGTTTCAAATCGATCTATAAGAGCTGTTCATAATCATAATGAATAAGATGATGACGTAATGCGTGTCTAAATAACGGTTACCGCGAACTCAACGCTCACAATCCTCTCCGCGTTATACGTTCCTAAAATGGCAATTCTTGGAATAAGTCACACCTGAGCAAACCTCCGATTACATGAGCACATTATAATATGAACATACATAGAGCCAACACTGCTACGTGATACCTGCGCAGTACAAGTAACTTCATCATTCAAGTAGTTTTACTGAGAAAATCACTCATCTACCAGGAAGATGTATAATTGGGTATGTACCAGCATTATAGGGGCAAGATAGTTCGCACTTTGTTAAGTTAGTGTTTCAAATTAATATGAATCTTATTGTTAATCTCATTATGGTTTATATTCGTACGATGTGCTACTTTAATTGCACTTTGCTAACAAAGTGCAATTATGAATCTTGTCCTAGAACTCCCCTCCCGAGACGTTTTCATATGAACACAAACTTATACCTTAATCTAACATTTGACCCCAGTCTCTGCGTTAGTGTATTGCTATCAGATTCCACTATTTACTTACACCAAAAATCTAAGAAAATGTACTCTGGTAAAACTCGCCTTCAAAATATCGGGAATAAAAGAAAAAGTATACGGATATAAGATTGAGATACACATTCTCACTTCTGATTCAGACTGAACTGACATGATCCAGCCGAGGCGCGACATACGGATAAACAATCTTTTTTTTATTAATATAAATAAACAGTAAGTAGTAGTTTATTATTTATTGTCGCTGTAGGTGTTTAACAAATAAAGTTGGTCAAAATTAACAAACTTTCTCTAAGTACAACAAGTTTGGCGGACAATCGTCTCTTTAGCAAACAGACTAGTGAAGTAGACATACATAGACAAACAGAGTTTACCCATAATAATATACCTTAATTCGATACAAATTATAGGGTGGGCACAATTGTTTATTGAGAAACGAAGTGAGTCATGCAAAATAAATACTACACAAATAAAGATCAGTTATAGTAAGTATGGATACATGCGGACTTTGTGTCAATGACACAGTAAGGATAAAAGATCCTGTGACCCCGGACAACGAAGCCTGGGCTCTGAACCACATCGTAGCCGACAATGGGCACGGTTCCTTGAACGCATTGTAGGTAGAGATTTACCAGTGAGCACATTACACATTCAAAGTATACAAACATGTGCTCTTATATTTCGTTACATAGGAACTAAACGCGACACCTTTTCGGAAGACAATTCCTATCCTACACAAAAGCGATAGCTTGGAAACTAGTTTCATTATAGTGACTAACAAATATGGTCACAGCGGAAAGGCCATTGCCGATTGTCACATAACAAAAAATAAGAGGAACGCAGAAAGTTATCAAAGTGACCAAAGAGCATTTTGAAGATAGAAATGTGCAAGTGTAATCCTCAGCACGTATCAATTCAAATAAGGCTTATTTCTATCAAGTCAAACAGGGCAGTAAACCGTTAACAATAGAGTGCCGTCAATAGGGCTTGTACTTCAAATGAAGTATGTATGAGAAGGGATGAACGTATTACTCGAAGAGTGATGATTTCATCGCATAAGGATGAAGAGGGATAGAGAGCAAAGAAAATCGATACTTTGTGTCCCACACAAAGTATCCATTTTCGATATCGATCGATTTTAGATATCGTGGAAAACGCAGTGCAGTAATAACGTGACGGCTAACAGGGAAGAATCGAAGCGAAAAACCTTTAACTTCTTTCATTATGACACGACTAAAAACAGCACTGGATGTGATCATGGGATGTGGTCCCAGCCCCCAATAAGCTCAGATTTCTTCTAAAACACGTCGATAGTTTATTCAACAACAAAAAGCAGTTCAAAAACGATAAGCAAGTGTATTAAAAGCTGTTTAACTTTCCTAATTAAATATTACATTACATGGGAGAAGATTATGTGCAAACCAGAATTGAATGAACATAGCAAGCCCTATCTAGCACTGTCGTTGCGAAGCGTAGGCGTCCGGTCTCCTCTCACTCACACTTTATTACGTTGACTTCCTTTTACGTACGATCCTCATAATTCAATATTGAGCAAACATTTTACGCAAGGGGCGCATACTCATGCGTGATGCTTGTTTGAGATCGATAAAAAAGTAGTTGTTGGAATCGGTTGGTCGAATTGTAGTGACTTTTCGCATCCAGTTCCGGTCTGGCTCAACTGCATTTTACTGTCTGGTAAACTTTTCAGCCGATTCAGCAGGAATAGGTCATTTGCTGAAACAGGCGTCCTGAACTATTGCTTTTTTACCCGATTGCTTCTAGATTTATTCATTTGATAGGTACTTCACGTTCCGTTCGATCCGTGGCATCCGTGTGTTGCAGATGAAAATGCAATTTTGGAAAAGCAATACAAGCATGTCATCATTTCACGTAATTTTTTTTGTAGTGTTATTTTTCTTACCTACCAAGGCATTTTTTATTTATCAAAAAAGCTTTTTCAATGCATGTGCTCGTAAAGAGCGTTTTCCAAGCAGGCAAATTGTGCGGAAAATACCATTTTTTCAGTAACAGTTTTTTTTTTAACACCGTCGTCTTCTGTCCGCAGATTTTATTATTTGAAAAAAAAAAACGATATTTCTATTCGTTACATACAGAATATAAAACGTACAATAAATCATATAAAATCAAATTTATTTTTACAGAAAACACTTACAATACATTGGTGTTATTAAAAGTACATGGTTCAAGTGATTCTACCGTAAGGCATGCAAAATGTATAAAACTAATACTTCTGAATTAAATGCGTTATTAATTACTTTAAATTTAGATTTTGATCAATCAATTAATTTTAAATATTAACTAAATATGTTTGACTGAACGTATATTTTGGCTCGTGCCTTTTTGCCAATTTGCTCATTTCTTGCTTAGTTGGAAGTCGATCTGTGATATATTTTTATTTCCTCGCACAATTCATAGTATAACGTTGTATATGATACATGTGCTACGCTTGCTCGTGATTAAAAATGCCGCTGGTCGGAAATCACCTACTTTACGCACTTGTAGCATAAATAACTATTATGATGGAGTGCATACGAAATTGCATACTATTGGAAATATTGCAATGCAATCCACACATACTTTATCAGAAATCTCCATTCTAATAATAAACGTTTCAGGCGGTCGATGGTTAGTATATTTTGATGTACTTACGTTACGTACGTAGGTACCGGTCGCTAACGCCGGTGTACCAAGTAGCTAAATATATTCACAGCTGTAAACAAATAAGCCGCATTTCATGAATACTCTACATTGAACCCTTATAAATGCGTGCATAATATGTGGACCGTAGCCTAAACATAACATATACATACTGTAATGTTCCCACTGCTGGGAGGGGGACTGGGCCTTAACCCTAATCCACCACACGGGCACAGCGCGGGTTGGTGGTCCATACGTAACTTACGGGCTAGGAAATCTATTCATGTACAATCGACAACACATCCGTGGTAACACCTTGAGGCCATTGAGCTGGCCTGACGTACGTAAGTACGTAGTTTTAATAGAATTAGAGGCCAGCTTATACTGGTTTAGTCTCCAATGACATGAGGTCGACTGTACGGAGTATCGTGCACCGATTGAATGTGACAAAGTTGCGACCGAGGCGGAAGCTGCGATCGGTCGTCGACCGTGGGATGGGATCGATAGACTATTCTATTTTGGAAGTACATGATACTGAAACTTCAACAATTATTAACAAGGCTGCAACTAGATTTTTTTTTGCTTTGCCTTTTTTTCTAGCTTTCATTAACCCAAACCTGACAACCAGTCTTTCCAAGGGTATTGTGTCACCCAGTCTGAAAATTTATTTATTTATTTACTGGTATGCAGCTGCATCAGCAGACTTCGTGCCAACTGCTACATAATTAATGCCAGCATTCACTAAATAACTGTCAGTGACTGCCACCATATAGACCTACTACCGATAGGGAAGATTTTAAACAGCGCAGTGTTGTTGAGATTTTCCCTTCAAACTGATTAAATCAGAACAAAGAGATCCTGTTTCATGCCATTTTGGTGTTTGTAGGCAAAAACCATGTTCAAACTGGTTGTTTACCACAAATTAGGCACAAGAAGGTATCTGACATGCATATATTGACTTGCTGTAAGGATATTGGTTGTACAAGTCAGTTGAAGTCTAGAGTTGATCAGTATTATACAAACCCATTGGAGCATAGACAATTAGAAAAAAGAAAGTATCTATAAACTATCTTCTGTTAATCAGACTAGAATTTTTTTGCATGGCATGATTTGTAATAATAGATTCACTGATTAAAAGTTACCCACACTTTTGTATTAATCAGAGAGATGAGCTTGAGAAAGTATATTAAATGACACTATTAATGCCATGCATAATTTCAAACGGTGAGTGCTCTTGGTCGGACAAGCTAGGGCCATATTCATCATCATCTGCCTAGCCTTTTGCCAACCAAGTTGGGGTCGGCTTCCAGTCTAACCGGATGCAGCTCAATACCAGTATTTTACATGGAGCAACTGCCTATCTGACCTGCACAAGCTGGGGCCATATTATTCTTACTAATATTATAAATGTGAAAGTAACTCTGTTGGTCTGTCTGTCTGTCGTGCTTTCACACCAAAACTACTGAACCGATTTAAATGAAATTTTGTACTCAGATAGTCTAGAGCCTGAGAAAGAACATAGGCTACTTTTTATCGACATACCACGCGGGCGAAGCCGCGGGCGGAAGCTAGTGAAGCATAAATGCCATTATGATTCCAGACCAACTATTGAAAAGGGGATGACGCTTGCAGTCGTGTATAGTTCCATCTCTCTCTTGTACTGGAATCACGACAGTATTAAAACAATTACAGCACCTGGACAGATACAATAAAACCAGAAATCTTTAGTGTAACGTCACAAAGTTTGGAAATAAAGTGACAGGCCTTTGCCCAGCAGTGGGATGCTACAGATATGATGGAATAGTGTTCACTTACATATAAGATGAAAGAAATGCTAAAAATGTACAAAATGCTTTCATTAGTTTCCATCATAATGAAGAGTGACTACCAGTTGATTCAAAAAATTCCAATCAACTTTATCATAGAAAAGCGAAGGTACCATTAGCTCAACTGCTCAATGCTAACAGGAAAATTTTATAGAAGGGGGGATTCATAATGGAGTTCATACACATTAAATCAACTTTAACTTCAAAAACAGTTTCAAATACGAGATTGATCTAAAAAAAGATTGGAGCGGAAATAGGAGGAGCTACGCATATATTGTCATATTGAGTACTCAGAATCGTTTATGTACGTATAATTATTTATCACAGGATGTAAACGCATATTAGCACTCGTCCTAAAACAGTCTTTTTGTCTAGCGATACAATATTAAAGGGATGCAACGCTGATTTGATCAAATGGAAACTTTTAAAACTGTAACAACAAGACACGAAATAATCAAAACAAACATTGATGACATGGTAAACGAAGCAAGCTACAACCCACATCCTATCAGTAGTTCATGAAAGAAATTATTTTTTAGATGTTGCCTGACAAGGCATATTACTCGAAATGAGATTATTCATGCTAAATACTCATTCCTATATAACATTAACATTATTTTAAACAGTTAATACTCACCAACTCTTGATCGGGTGACAGAGCCACCGCCATCTTTGCAATAAACTGACAAATTGACAGCAGAATAGTGCTGTATTGCTATTCTAATCAAAAATAGTTTTTTTTTAAAGCTTTTATTCTCGTACTCTCAATGGCTATTTTGTTTTTCCAGCAAATCCCGACAGTAAAAAAACAGTGGGTAGCTGGCACTGTCAAATCACCGTCACAGGCACGCTATGCGGCACGGTGACGGTGGATACCTGGACACCACGGTGGCAATCGAAGAAGAAAAAATGATTATTTATCTGCGCTACGGGTGACATCTCCGACACGAATGAGGTATTGTTCTGTGGAGACTGTGGATGACATTCATCATCTGCCTAGCCTTTTCCCAAGTATGTTGGGGTCCGCTTCCAACGACTTGTAGACTGTGGATGACATTGTCATTGTCAATTGTGACATTTGTGATTTAAGGTTAGGAAATCAGGTAGTTTTTTCTAAAATTATTATTTTTTACGTAAATAATTGTTTCGCAGATATTTATAAGCGAAAATGTCTACTCGCTGGTATGTATTGATCTACAGTTACAATAGTATATTTGTTTATCTTTAAGATCGATTAATTAGACTTTTCAACAAGTACAATAAAATTGTTTTTAATTCCAGGTATCCTTTATACCAAAGGGGCAACCCACAGTTGAGGGTTTTCCTGCCTAATTTCTGGATGAAAATTGTGCGACCTGAACCGAAACAATTGCCTTATGTAGTGCAGTTTCACTGCTCCATGGAAATGACCAAATTTGACATAAAAAATTACTTGGAAAAAATATACAACATCCCAGTTATTGATGTGAGGACCAGAATAGCTTTAGGCAAATTCAGGAGAGATGTTGGTAAAGGATATATTATCAAGGATGATGATGTAAAGAGTGCATATGTTGTGTTGGTAAGTTGTTCTCATGGTTCTTTTTGTTGGTCTCTAATTACTGCCTGGATTCCTAAGCACTTACTAGATCCATGTTCGAATTACTATTATCATCAACTACAAGAAATAGCTTAAATTATGAAAGATACTCCAAACTACTGAACTTCATCATCATCCACAGCCCGATTTCACTGAATGCGGAACAAAGGTCTTTCTTTACTTGTGCCAAACCCCACTCTATTTTCCACATAACTTTCTTTTACTGATGTTCATTATTATTGAATCAATGAGAGATTTATTGGTTAGTGTAACTAGTGGTGGGCCAAATTTGGTTTCATTGTACACTAATGATTGAATTCAATCATGGCACCATGATGAATATTTTGAATCTTAGTTACATAATGTCTCAAACATATATTTTTTTTCTTTTTTAGCCAAAAGATTTGAAATTTGAATATCCAGATATATTTGGCTCGACTAAAGATGATGGAGAAGAAGAAGAAAAAGCTTTAAGCGAATCTAAGAAAAACTTTCAAAACTATATTGATCGCAATAAGCACAGAACAGATGTACCCAGTTGGTTCACAATATGAATAATTGATAGTTAATTTTAAATTAGTCCAAAGTTATTATTAAAGTGTTGTAGATATCTATAGTAATAAAAATAAGATTCTCCTGATTATTATGTATGTTTGTTGCTCTTTTTCATCAAGATTAAAATGGAAAATGAAAACCCTTGATTTCATAATAGTATGTATAAAAATATTAGTTTACAGGTTTTGGCAAAAAATGTCATGATTTCATGAAATAGTCATTCAATACACTTTCATGAGCTTAGAGAGTTTTATTGCTGATTTTAATGTTTATAATTCTGTAAATCCATATTTGTTACGAGCGCTAATAATATTTAGATCAACATACAACCTGATACTGACCTGCAAATTGCAAAAAACGTAAGAAAATTTGAATTTCGCGGGTACCCTAGCACATCCCCCTTATGCAAATCTACTGCAACTATGACAGAAAACAATTATGGTGTGACAATACAACATAATTATTTTCTGTCATAGTTGCAGTAGATTTACTACTTAAGCATCCCAGAGCAATAAAATATTATTGGTAACACAACAGCACTAAAGGTAGTTCTTCTTAGCGTGTCTGTAGCAATCTAAATAGACTCGGCCCATTCGGCTACGTGTTTGGCGCCATGACGTGTGTTGGTTGGTATAGTACCAACTTATTAGTTTATACCATGAAAGGTGTATTTAATAAAAAAAAATATAATAGACAGTCTTTAAATCTAGTTTATTTAAGTATCTAAGTAAGTTTCTTACAATTAAAAACAAAAACAACTTAATGTGAAAATATCAGTATGAGAAACAAAGTAATTTTACTTAAAAAATCATCAAGTTTCAATCACTACATCCTTCGTCTAAATTTATTTTAAACTCAAGTTTAGTATTACTCTTATAAATCAACACCATTATCAACAAAATAAACATTTTTTACTCATTTAAATTAATATTTAAATGGTTAAAAACAAACATACTCTGAACTATAGGTAGCTACATAATAAGCTATACTATTAGTTGAGTTTTATTACTGGTCATTATAACAATAATGATCTATTAAAATAAAAGTAAGTAATAGAACAACTTATTATGAAGCTAGAATATCACATTAACAAGAAAAATAACAAATCATAAGGTACTAGTATTAAGAAAAATTTTGTCATACTAAACTAAGGGCCCAAAGTATTCGTCCAGAAACACTGCAGAATGGCAACGGGGACATTCCGCTATATCCAAGAGGAAAGTTACCTGTAAACAAATAAAAATAATAATAAATAAAGTGTTTATTTCTCACCACAAGCCAAAAACTACACACAAGTAGTAGCCAAAAGAGAAGAAATAATTCCAAGTTAGATTTTCATATCTGTCTGACAGGACAAAGCTACAAAACAAAAATGGAAGCAGGCTAGGCCTTATAAAGAAATACTAAGCTTAAGTAGCATTGGCCGAAGGGCCAAATTTTAGATTGCTGACTTGGCATACCCAATGGCACAGCATGAGGAGGCTTCCTAGAAGTTAGACTGATAACCTAGTAGAACAGCTTAGAACCAGCCAGCTAATACTGATGCTTTGGTGTCCTGTATCCAACAATATCACATCTTTAGGCTGGTAAGATGATTGTTCTGATTTGCTGGGTCAGAGCAAGCTGCTAGCTTGTTAGATAGAGCAAAATCATTCTCAAACATAGTACAGATTATAGAAGGTGCCCACAGTGCCCATACTTTAAGTTTCCAGCAACCCAAACACTTTGATGGTGTAAAGATAATAATTAGGGGTATTATACAATACAACATAAATATAGTATGGGGCTAAAAATAGGTCAGAGGGTCGTCGGTCGGGGCGAACTGTCCAAAATAATAATTCCATTTAAAAACAACTTACACGAGGGTGTATTTCACATTTCAAGCGGATTCTTCCATTGCAATAGTAGCCACATGATCGACAGAAGACAATAGTTTTGTCTCTGTTGCAGGAACATTTCTTCGTGTAGACATCTGTAACTTCGGGTACACCGCGTCCCAAGCGATTTGGAACTTTATAAAGTTTGCCTGCAGCTGACGCTACCACCGGCGTAGATTGAGATTTAGTATCCATTTTTCTAAAGCGTAAATGTTTAAGGATCGCTTGTATTTAACTGACTACACAAAAAGCCGACTGATTATAAAAAATGGCGGGTAGCTTTTCTCTTCTCTTCTAGTCGGTTAGTCAGTCGCACAGACTAAGCACAGATTACTAGAAGTCGGAGTTTTTTTTTTCTAATCAGTCGGATTATGAGATCACAGACGTGCAGACGGACGGATGAACTTGAACTTCAACAATTTTTTGAACTTTTGATTGATTGATGAATGTAGGACGGACGAAGTCTTGTCGGTCGTCGCGGACTCGCGGAGGCACAAAGCGCGGACGTAAAGTGCGTTTCATCATAATATAGCATAAAGTTCTTATGCCATTATGTTGTTGGGTTCTCTGTTGTAGGACCAATACCCAATACGAATCCGCTACGCCGCTAGGCGCTACCTAATAGGTCCGTTTTAACAACTGAGCCAACACTACGGCGAACGAACTATTTGATGACGACGTTTGTGTTGCTATTTAGTAGTCTATGGACAGGTAAAGTACCCAAAGAGAAAAGTGCGGTTGTTTGTATGTCATAGATTTTTACACTCTGTGATTACCTAAACTCACGCACTGACTTTACTTGTAATTTTTTTAGTATTATTGTGTTATCGTATACTTTTACAATGTTTGTAATTAAGTGAGCACCATGTATCTATCAAATACTTAAATATATTTATTTGTCATTGCTCAATTTTTAATTCTTTTTACCTATTGTGGTATCTACAGTAATCATTAGAGGTGCATCGTCTTCATATGTAAAACTATTTTTGATGTATCTAATATTATAAACGCGAAGGTTTGTAAGTATGGATGGATGGATGGATGGATGGATGGATGGATGTTTGTTACTCTTTCACGTAAAAACTACTGAATGGATTTGGATGAAAGGCAAACAGATAGTTTATAACCTGGATTAACACATAGGATACTTTTTATCCCGATATTCCAACGGGATCGAGACTTACGCGGGTGAAACCGTGAGGCGCAGCTAGTACAAAATATCTTTAAACATGGAGTTTGTTGCTCATTCTTCTCCACGAAAACTACATTTTGAAAGGGGCAATGAATAGGTACCTTAATTAGTCGAATACTCGCGAAGTTACGAATTTTGTTAGTTGTTGCCATCTTAGCTAGGCTATCTAATTTAGTTATGGAATTCCCATGATCACCTTCCAGTTATCTAATTGCACAACTTATTTTAGTAACCGATTAATGACTAATCTGGTTCATTTTGACAGTCAACAAGATTCATTGTTGAGCAATTTTTTTTCAAACTTATGATGCAGGAGCATTGACTTATAAGGGATTCGCTAATGTAGCCCACGAAATTCAAATTTTCTTAATGTTTTTATTTCTGTAAATCCATATTTATTACGGTGTTAATAAATATTGAATAATGACCTGCAAATTGCAAAAAACGGGAAAGTTTGAATTTCGCGGGCTACCCTGAAGCTTTCGCCTTTTAAATTGTGATTGATCATGTATGACGACATCAGGGTGCTGCTCTATCATCAGACACTGGACTCAATCTACGGCTACAATACTTATCAAGAGACTCGAGACAAATTAAACGTGACTATATATGCATGGTGGGGTTTTCATGTTTAAAACTACTTTACTAGAACTTTTAGTTTAGGACTTACTTAGTTTGCCGTTTTATTAAAGGTCGAAATGATTAATTATATTATATTTTAAAACTACCCTCAAAAAATGGAGGTGGAAGGTGAGGTGAAGTTCGCAGAGAAAACTATGAAATCCACGCGGTCAAAAAACTAGTATTTCATATTTGTTTTTAACAAATGTGTTTTACAACTGTGTCATTTCACCAGCGGCCCTCGGGGAGCAATTTTACCGAGAGCTTTGAATCTCGAAATCTCTATGTAGTGTAAAACGGGTGAAAGACATGCGAGCAAGTACGCGTACTTATGGCTCGGCGAGCTTACTCGCCCGTCTGTCATCGCCGCGAGCCGCGAGCCAATTTCTGTTGGATCGCCGACGAACTTACTCGGCGGTTTTTAAGTCCGCGTTCTTATCATGACACACGGGCGATTAAGCGAGTCATAAGTACGCGGACTTGCTCGCACGTCTATCATCCGTTTATCACCTACATACCAAATCATGTTGTCACTCTTGTACGAAGACTTTTCTTGCTATGGTATTGAATACCTGAAATAAAGAAAAGTGTAACTAAGTATCACTACACAGTCTGGTCCTGGCTACCAATGGCGACCACTAGACATGCACGGCCACAAGTTAGTGGTCTGGTTTGTACAGTGTTAAATCTTGACAATTATAAACTTAATTAGTATTACTGCAAGGCAGATTTGACTTCAGGCACGATATCATTAGAAAGATTAGGATCTTTAGCAACAATACATAAGTAACACTTGCGGCTTACTTAACTTTTATAATAACTTCGTAATTGTCATAATTGCCCTACGATTGACATTTGCAATGTGGCCTAACATGTTAGTGAAGCACAATTAACCCTATCACTACAATAACAATCAACATATTTAATTTTTATCTCACACGTATATCGCACAGGAAGTTGTTGCATTGTTTGTCAAAGGTTTCCGTTAACAAGGTAACATGCGATCCAGAGGCTATAAAAATGTGTCCAACGTGTGAGACGTCAATAGTAGTGATCAGTGAAGATGAACCGCTCGTTTTATTTAATGGTCTTTGCTATTTGCCTTGCGGCAAATTATGGATTGATTTCGACAGCACCCGCTGAAGCATTATTTGCTGTACCAAAAAATCTTTTGGGTAATTCTTTTCATTCATCCAATCGGGTGAGTACCTACTTTATGAAAATTTTGTCGGTTTTTCATTATCACGTATGTACTACCTACTCAGCTACGATCTTCCAGCTAAGGACTCGGTAAGATTATACCGACACCAAATACTAAGGAATCGGTGTCAGGGGAGAATTTATGATGGAAATAATCGTATTTTTGAGATATTACTTCTATCAGACCGACGCAAACGACACCAATGACGAAAAATCACAAACACCTTTTGTCAGCAGCGAACTCAAAAACCATGATATTTATTTTCACAGTTCATAAAGCTGTATTTGCTAAGAAAAGCGTACTTACATTTAAAATGAGCCCTCCGCGAGGGCACTCGGCATCGTATGCCACTTGAGTGACCCCTCCGGAGGGCTCCTTTTGGTTAAAATCGTATCTCACAAAAAGAAAACAAAGATTGCTTGTAAGGTTATATTTCTCTACATCGGGAGCCCCCCAAGGTTCCTGAGCCTGCGCCCAATTCTCATAGGTTCGTCAATGACAAGAACTCTCACTAACATACCTACAGCAATTGCTCTATTTTTGCTGATGATCTAAAAATCTATAAAAACTCATGCGTATACGCAATGATATTAAATTAACAGATATGTTATAAGCGCGCAATAGTGAAGACTCGAAAACATTCCAATTGTAACGTTTTTACCTGTAGTGATAAGTAAAAATGAATGAAACGTGGGTGTTTGTGCCGCTTTGAACACTTTTTCGGTTGTTTTGTGAGTGTATAACATATCTGTTAATATAATATCATGACGTCTACGTCCATTTACTCCACCCTGACCTCGACGCAGCTCACGATTGGTGCTTAAAAAACCGTAGGTATGTCCCTCAATGTGAAAAAGTGGCATCACATAACGTGGGTGATAGACGTGCGTACTTGAATACCTCACGGTTTTATGTTCGCGACCTTACTCGGCTCGCCGTCAGTGACACACAAAATGTCATTGTCAAATTGACGTCTACCGCCCCTTAAAAGGGATGATAGACGTGCGAGCAAGTACGCATACTTATGGCTCGGCGAGCTTACTCGCACGTGTGTCATGCTAAGTACGCGGACTTTAAAACCGATGAGTAAGTTCGACGGCGATCCAACAGGTTTGAAATTTTGCTCGTAGCCCGCCTTGCCTCGTACGTCTGTCGTCGCCGCGAGCCACGAGCCGCCAATTTGACAATTACATTTTGAGCAAGCTTCACGTCTGTCTCCGACAGCGAGCCTGGTAAGTTCGCGAACTTAAGAACCGTGTACTTTAAGTACGAATGTCTATCACCCACTTTACAGTGATAACAGATATCGTTTTTAACCAACATAACAACCTGAAACTGACCTGCAAATTGAAAAAAATGAAAGAATAATTGAATTTCGCGGGCTACCTAAGCGCTTCCCCCAATGCTGTGCACTTCTGTAAGTGACGTACTCACAATACCTAAAACTGCCGTTATACATTCTGTCATTCTGTAAAACTCTCACAGCGACCGTGATCGCGTGAAAACGTGAAGTGAGCAAAGATCTGTTCAACAATAATATTGTTATGTCACCCCTAGCATCGTGGAATGACAGCTCATTTAAAGCTTACTTCACATAGGTTTTCACGGTGACGAGAATGTTTACAATTTACATTATTGTCAATCCCTAGAATGATAGCTCACTTCACCTAAGTTTTCTCGATGAGGTGAACGGTGAACGGCGGAATAGATCTCCATTATGTGATTTTTGTTTGTGTATGTTCCAATGAGTAAATCGTCGCAGTATCCTATCAATAAAGAATCCCGTATCGCTAGTCTCGGCGACTATTCCGCCAATACTTCACCCTTCATTTCTTTCTTCCAACTGTGTTCAATTTTATGATAATGATAGGGACAGGAGTTAATAAATTCTGCTCTTCTGGGCAGTATGAATGTCTTCTGGGCAGAAACCGAAACCTAAACATAGCAATACCATTTATCATACCGATTATCAAAGATGACAAATATAATAAGTACCTACACCAAGCTTACGTGTTGTGTTGTAGATTGTCAGACAAGCTCCTCCAGACTTCATGCCACCACCGCCACCACCTCCGCCAGAGATGGCGTTAATGATGGATAACGTTTCACGGAATAAGAGAGAAGCTAAAGGCGGAGGTTCTATGCCAACGAGAAAAGGATAATGTATGTACTTACCGAAGATATCAATCAAGCATTGTTAAACATGACTATGGCGATCCCCCGTAAAATATCACCGTTTGTGAGTAATAATAATAAACTAATGGCAAGTAAAACGACTACTCATTGCTTCTTTCATGATTTTCTTAATAAAGGACGTACAGGCAACCAGACTATCTGGAGGCCAATTCTCAAAAAACGTTCACATTGATTCAAGTTGCAATCTGTCAAACGTGTCAAAAATGTTGGTAAAATGATTGCATTTTTTAACCGACGAAAAAAATGGAGGAGGTTCTCAAGTCGAACCGTATTTTTTTTTTTTTTATGACTGTTTGCGAATGAATTTAGAATGCGATTGTTCCTAAAAAATATGAGAACTAGCCCTCGGGTATTATAATGTCTGATAATAGTACAATATTTTACTGTCAACAAACGCCTGTCTCAACTAAATAATTTCTGTTTCAAATTAGGTGTTCGACAGACGTAGTACTGTCCAAACAGTAGTTCATACAGAGAAAAGACGTGCCGAAGAAATTCATAAAATTTTATTAGCACCTAAAACGAAACATACATGACACGCGCCTCAGGCGCCTGTTATAGCTTCAATATATTTAATACTCTGTGTTATGGCCTACCGATCGGGCGAGCGCAAAAAAATCTGTACAGTGGGTGACAGACGTGCGTACTTAAAGTACGCGGTCTTTAAGTTCGCGACCTTACTTGGCTCGCCGTCGGTGACACACGGGAAGCTTGCTCAAAATTTCATTGTTCTATATTGGCTCGCGGCTCGCAGCGATGACAGACGAGCGAGTAAGCTCGCCGTGCCATAATAAGTAAGCGTACTTGCTCGCACGTCTATCACCCCTTTATGGTTGACACAATCTGAAAGGTATGAAACCGAATTTTCATTGACTGGACACTTCTGACAGTTGATCTACAGTAGTTTGACAGTGACACTAGTACATTTTTATTAGTGACACTGACAAATAGATAACCTACAAAAAAACATTTGTGTATATTTTTTAATTATTAGTGTCTGAGTTAGTTCCTCCCAAAATGATTAAAAGTCTCACTAAAACTCCAAACATTATATCAAACCTCAAAAATAAAATTAGGTTCCCTGATAAGCTTCAAGGAACGATACTTAAAAAGTGGGCAGATTACTGGAAGAATATTATTATTGACTATCACCAAATGCTGGTTGACCTGAGAACTGATATTCAAGATGAACCCATGAAAGCCCTGATGTGGACCGCAGGGATTGGGGCTTTAAGTTATCTAGCCGTGGAAAATCCGAGCGAACTCGATTTTAAAGACTCCCTAAAACGAATGAACAATCATACCGTTATGGTAAGCCCAGATTGTCTCAATCCAAAAACAGCGAATCATTTATGGTATCTGGATACATGTTATAACCAAGGCATTATTAAATATCAAAGTTTAGGATTTTTGTCCATCATGTACACAACAGACCTAAATGACTCCTGTGATTTATACAAGGCAAAGTGTTCCTATTTACAGCCGACCTATGCAAGCTGGCCTTCAAGGATTATTGATGTAGGAATAATTGGCCGATGGTGGAACCTTTACATTAAAACCCATAATTATGATGTTAATTTTTAATATTGACATTTAGTCTTTGTCTGTATCATGTTTTAGACTGTTAATATAATTTCAAATATTATTGCATTGTCTGTTTTATTTGTAAATTTATTCCTATCCTCATTCTGTTTTAACTAAAACAAGAGTGGCATTTTGTGTGAGCTTGGCTTTTCACACCAGATTATTCATTTCTGATTTTGGGAAAGAATTGTACAGATAGACATGCACAATAATCAATAATAGTGTAAAGCAGTCACTTTTCATGTGTGCATTTTGTTCTTCACTAAACTACAATATATAATAAATAAATTTATTTTTTAGCCTATACTGTCCCACTGCTGAGCAAAGGCCTCCCCCAAATCCTTTCAAACATGTTTTTCTAGGGCCACCTCGATCCAACCCTTGTGGTACGCGTCTAGATCGTCCCTCCATCTCTTCCTAGGCCGGCCTCGGCAGCGCTGTCCTAATAAATGTTCTAAAAGTAAAGTAATTAATAAATGTTCTAAAAGATGACCTTTTAAAACATGAAAGCCATGTATTCACTGAGAAACAATTGTTTATAAACTCTGTTTCATTAACAAAATCTACATGTTTCTGAAACAAATCATTTTGTTTCATGGCTATAGTGTGGGACGATTGAAACTGTTTTTAAATTAATAGAACTGTTTGAGAAAATACGAATATTATGGGATTGTTCGACAAAGGATTACAAAAATAATCGGGCAACATGACCTAAGCAACTGAACTGTGTGGACGGCTGAGTTTCCGAAACATTATTCAACGTTTCGGAAACATCTACGTGATTTTTCAGAAACTGTGTATCCGAAACACTGTTGCTCAGTGAATACATGGAAACTTTTCACTACATCAGTAGACCATGCTTAGCCAAGCAGGAGCAGGTTGCTTGTATGCAATGCCTATTCTATTATTTTGAGATAACAGAAAGCACAAAAATGGTGCACAAATACGGTTGGTTAATTAAAAGTAATAAAAATCATTTAGTGTTGAAGAATTTTTATGTTAAAACAATTAATGTATAAAAACTATTAAGTTTCACAAATCATCTCATGCTTTAGGTTTTTGACCAAAATGCAACTCTAAAAACATAAATCACCACTAAGTGAACCCTGCAAATATACATAATAATATATTCTTCTATAAACATTACAACATTGAACACATTCAGAAATGAGTGATGATGTTATATAATTGAAAACAAACAAAACTTTTTCACATTCTAGTTATTAGAGGGTGACTAATGTAAAATTGAATTAACATCACTGATACAAGTAAAAGAAGTTAAGATAACAGCTCACATGTTTTTATATTGGGCAAAGATAATTGAAAAATAATCTAGTCTAACAAAAATAAAAACGTATAAAATATACGCTTAAAACATAGAGGCAGCTCTCTGATATGGAATAAAAACATGCAAGCTTCAACAAAATAAATAAGTGACAGAAAACTTCCACTCCACAAACTTAGAGAAAAATTTTGTTTTGTACTAATTAATAGCTTCCATCATAACTAAGATTGGCACAATTAACAAAAACTTTTCTCTAATGCCCAGAAAATTAAAAGCGTTATCAGCTAGGGTCTAATAAAGTCTTAAAAAATATAAATAGTAATTGATTTTCCAACTGTGATTAAAACAAAAATCATTCTTTAATAAAAAACAAATAAAAATCACCACTTTGATTAGGTTATTAAGTTCTTATAAAGTGAAAACGTCATAAAGTTACAGTAATGTAATAAAAACACCTGAAAAAAGACTCTAAACTTAAAACTTCCTGTCTAAATTAAGAGCAAAAAAAAAACTCGCAACACCTCTAAGTTCACTGCTTCTATACTTGAAATAACAACTTATCTATAAAGTAGTCCAGCTCAATATGATCATCTATGAGATTAACTTTAATGATATTTGAAGAAAACGAACAAACACAACATAAATAAGTACAAACATCGCACAACTTATAATATTGCCATAGAAAATATTAGGCCCATAACATGGAATCATATTAAGCTGGTAAAGAAATATGGACACATAAATTTTTATAAATCACAATATCACATTTCAATTAGTTGATTGTCAATGGTAATTCTACATAATATAATGTTTTCAATGTATTTGAATTTAGTACTTCATTTATTTCCTATGACGTAAGAACAAAAGGGATTTTTGTTTACTACAATACTTCTAACAATAATGGAAGTACAATTTAAAGAAAAATAAGCTTTTATATTTCCCTTTATATAAGTAGTATATTCGTTACATATATACATCAACAACCAAGGACAATCTTCCTTATAAACTTGTAGCTGTAGTTAATAAGCAACAAACTCTCCGACAATAACAATATAAACTTGAATTTATCACTGCAGTATTATCAATTAAGTAATCGAGATAATCCATAAAAATCAAAAATGAGGTTTGAATAATTTATTTTTATCACAATATTTCAGACTTTGCTTATAGTTATAATACAATACATCAAAACTTTTTATACATAAATAAACAATAATGGCTACAGCTAGATGAGGTGTGGGACTTCCGTGTTGCGAAAATAATGTTTCATCACAGATAAATTATAACAATTAAAGTCTTACGATAATAGATTTCAGTTACAACAGCCTAATCATGTCTGTATATTGAATACAAGCGATTTAATAGCACTTGTATTATGGTAAAATATAATTCATAATTTCAAGGGGCGACTGGCATCACAACTATATATTTCTACATTGTAAGAGATATTACTTAAAATTGTTGTTATTGGCTAAATTGGCTATTTAAATAAAAATATGCTATAATATATATTACAAGATTATTGTTAATACAGTATTGCTCCAAAGACTCCATATTCTTTAACCCGTTATTATGTAGTATTGCTGACTAAGCTCATTTGTAAGGAATGGACAATGCCTAGGTACATTAGAAACAATCAAAATAAAAAGTATAACTTTTGTAATAATATTTTACACAATATAAAATGTATCAGTCTCCTCATTACCTAGGAGTGGATTCATAAATATGTAGGGTGAAGGTGGTCATGTGCCCTCAGCCGGAATCCAAGCTGATTGAGTTCGATAACAATAAAAATTCTATTGTCTCGTTAGTGACAGTTAAGTACTTATGAAGACTTTTCGGCGAAAACTATTCCAACTAGACGCTTTTTTTTGTTTTGGTTGTTGCGGTACAATAAAAGCGGATAGGGTCCGAATATAATATGTTAAGCCGTCCATTACGTTGCATCCATACCAATGAGTTTAGTCCGAAAGTGGTTGGTTCATAGCACAAGCAAAACAGTTGATATACTACGTCAAACTGCTTATATTACTATTGACTACGAATCAGAGCTATTTACTAGCGTTTTACATTCTGGTTCAGTTAGGCATAGCTACTTGTAATATTTATGATTTATTTCACCTCTTAAAATTACAACCACATTTTGAAACATGCCAAACATCAAATAAAAATTGATGCTGCCATCCGCATTATGAACAACTTTTACGATAAGGTACATACAAATATGCAAAATTAGAAACAAAAATTAAATCGGCCTTAAATAAAACCTTGATTTACTTTTTACAAGAAATATAAACAAATCACTGGAACAAAACAACTAATTCTAAAATATTTTCTTCAATAATGTATGTTGTAACATATTATCTTATTGGATTGCATTGCAAGTGTTGTTGGTTGCAATGAACTGGTTTGTAAAGGTTGCAATATGTTGTGAGTACAGCGACGAAAGCGGCGGGAGTGCGGACCTCTCCTACAGCAGGATGATGTCCGGCGCGTGCAGTCCGAACTGGTAAAGGCCGTCGAAGTCGTCCAGGTCATCGTCCAGAAACAGCTCGTCGTCTACATCATTCAGACGTGCAATTACAATCATTACACACACTCTTAACACAGCATATTATTAACTTCTAAGAGCTCGTTTACACTGCCAATACTGCAGTTTGGAATATAAAGTCTCGTCGAGTGTACGGGCGATGAACTACGCCACGTATGTAACTAGTTAACTATTTGAACATTATAAACTACTAGCTGCGCCCCGCGATTTCACCCGCGTTAATCTCGAAGCCGTGGGAATATTGGGATAAAAAGTATCCTATGTCCTATTCCAGGTCATAGTCTACCAATGTGCCAAATTTCATCCAAATCCGTTCAGCCTTTTTAGCGTGAAAGCGTAACAAACAAACAATCAAACAAAGTTGTAGTAGTAGTTGTTAGGATAACGAAGTTACGATGCTAAGTTTGAAACAGTGAGGCAAAATAAAATGTAAAAAAAAAAAACTACACATACCTGGTCCAAAAAAGTCGTCGAAGTCGTCATGGTCGTAGAGATCTCCAAGGGAATCGTCGGAACTATCGTCAAAGATGCGATCTACAAAATCGGGCCTGAGATGTGGGTTGCTGCGGTCGTCGTGAACATCCACCGTTAACAACTTATGCGTGGGGAATTCTTGCTCATGCTGCGAAAAAAAATAATAATAATAATTTAAAATATTTTTTTTAACGACGGCTATACGGACGGTAATAGTGGACGGCTCGCCGGTCGCTTACTGCCCACGACACACGTAAATAAAATAGACTTTAATGCATTTGACTTAAAATCCTAACTTGAATGACAAGTTATTTGCCGTGTCGGAGCGGTGAGCGATGTCCTTTACGTGGCGTATTTCATCGCCCGTACACTTGACGAGACATTGATTTGATTGAAGTCACTTGAGCCGCCATTACTGTATGCACGGGGTTTTCAGTTATGTCGGTAACTTCAAGACTTTCATTCAGTCATGCGAGTATTTTCAATTGGTGCTCGCAAACAGTCTTTATTTATTGCTTCTGTCGGAATATTAAAATATTCTACAGACTTAAAATAACAACATTTTTAAATATTTCAAAAATAATTTTCAATGCAGGCAAATAATTCTTTTATTTTTTGTTAGACGTAGGTACACGTTTACCATGTCCTAATTTTTAATGTGCACAAAATATGATTAAATAAAATACCTAATTTAATACAGGAAGAATAATGAACACTACCAATCAGTGTTGTTCGTTTCAAGACCATTCCTTCGTAATTGGTATAGCAAAATAAACTTTATGTCTGACATATAAAGTTTGTTTCTATTTCGAATTTGAAACCAATGGCTTTTTTAACGCAATTGTTACTAAAAATTATAAATTAATTCAAAATAATTTACTAAGTTAAGTTGATTTTGATATTTTAAGCTCACAACCATTCTGCAATGCGAAATTCATAAAGATATTTTTCTTACTGTCAACTAGCCTTTTGTGACAAAATTATCTTCTATCTAGCCGAGTCTTTACATTAAAATTTTTCTTCCTGATTTAGCAGTAAATCGGAATTTCGTCTCAATGTGTCAAAAAAAAAAAACAACCGACTTACAAAAAAAACACTAAAAAAGTGCAAAATAACTTTAATTTCGGAAGTCGGTGTCTTTGCTTTTCAATTTTAGTTTTTCGCCACCGACTTCCGATTTTTTTTTTTTTCAGTTTTTAGTTGTGGTAACTACCCCACACAAATTCGTATACCGTTATCTGCCTTGTGACGGAGTCAATTAACATGTCATCAACATACGCAAAGTGTGAAAAGTACGTAATTATTGAAGCTAAGCAAAAACTACGCAAGCAAAATTAATACATTTTATATGGGACCACCTCTGAAGCATGACCTACCAAACAAAAAAGAATCATCAAAATCGATTCATAATTGGCGGAGTAATCGGGTAAAATACACACAAAAAAAAAAAAACATACGAATTGAGAACCTCCTCCTTTTAGAAGAAGTCGGTTAAAAATATCCTTAATTTACCTACATTTTTGACATTGATTGACATCGAGATGAGATTACAACAAGATTTTGAAGTTTGTGAACGCGGTAATTGGCCATCCTGGCTAAGTGTTACCTCGATGGGCGTGGTGGCAGTGCCGGCCAAGCGCAGCGTGAGCGCGCGCGGCCGCTCGGACAGCGCGCGCACTGCCGCGCACACCACCTCCTCCGACACGCCGTCGCAGCCGCACACGTCCACCTCCTGCTCACACAGTGCTGGTTAGTAAAACGTATAGCGCCAAAACATAACACGATCATTGTGCACAAAACGTTTAGCGTCTCTTACATCGGCTCTGACTTCGCGCTACAATACGGGGTGTTAGTGTAAACAACGTTATCCTTGAAACCAGTGGTTTGGTTTCATTTATAGAACGTAAAATCAATGGAAAAAAAGAACTTTTTTTTTTTTTTAAAGAAAATCTACATTTTTCACAAGAATATTTCACCCTATACGCAAAGGCAACGAACTTGCGTCTCAACACGGCGGTTGGCGGGGGCGGGCGGGGCGCGCGGGACGTTACATGAAAGGCCGCAAGCGCGCGGCCCCTCTTCAGTCAGCTGTTTCGCAGCTCTCTCGAGCGCGTAACCATGAGTATCGGGACAGTGACGGATATTTACTTTTTAAAATATTTTAATGAAAATAAGGTTTTTTTTTTGTTGTTACTGGGTCATTTATTTTTATATTTAAGTCAACTACCCATGGTTTGAGTGACAACGGTGTATAATACCCTTGTATATTGTATAACACCTGAACAAAGTAAGTTATAAACGCGCATAGCGGAGCTAGTAATACAAAGTCGTCCGCCGCGTCTGTCTAAATGATTTTTTATATTTTTTACGAAAATTCAAAAACCACCTAACGGATTTTCATACAGTTTTTAACTTTTTTCCAATGGACGTAGTGATTCATGAGGAATGTTATAGGCAATTTAATATCACGCTACGACCCTTAGGAGCCGAGTAAAAAGACAAAAGGACAGTGCGGGAGGGCGATGTGTCGCGGTTTGAAGGAAAGTTCTAATCGATCTTTTACGCGTCATGATATTTGCGCGTTGCGAGATAACACTCAACGCGCAGCATAGCGTGTTGCGGAATAAAATGATTCTATCTCCGCCGCGCACAACATAGACAGTGCGCACCTGCAGCAGCGGGCAGGCGGCCAGGCACGCGGCCAGCGACGCGGCCGACAGCGCGGGGTTGCCGCGCGCCGTGAGGCGCTGCAGGCGCGCCAGGCCGGCCGCGGCGCGCAGGCCGTGGTCCGACAGCGCGCCGAGGTACGACACGTCCAGCCGCTCCAGCGCGCGACATCCGCGACACACCGCGATCACGCCGTCGTCGCCGACGCCTGTCGAGACACGCGCTTTACAACCTGCCTCTTCGAGCCCCTGGGGCACTGGTAAGTTAGACGCGACACACGTTATAATTCACCCTTATAATGTTTTATTTTATTTCATTTGGAACAACAAACAACGATAATTAACAATGATGTAATAAACAGCGTTATTCAGAGCATACAGGCAAAATATTAATCACGAGCTTCAAGGCGAAAGCTTCAGGGTAGCCCGCGAAATTCAAATTTTCCTACGTGTTTGCTATTTGCATGTCATTATCAGGTTTTATGATGATCTAAATATGATTCGCGGCCGTATCAAATATTAACTTAAAGAATTATAATCATAAAAATCATAAATATAACTGTCAATTACATTGCTGAATCTAAATAATAGAATTCTGTCAAGCCTAGTAATATTTTAATCAACATACACTGACTTGCAAATCTAAAAACGCAAGAAAATGTTAATTTCGCGGGCTACCTTGGCGCAGCCTCCTTAAACGTAGCAAACTAATAAATTAAAATTTAAGAGTTATCAAAGGGAATTACTTATTGCAAATAATATGTATGATATGCTTTTGTCACTAAATTGTTTTGAAGTCTGAACTTAATTAGGTGTAAGATTTATTTTTTGAACCACATGTTTGTTTAAATGTTTGCTAACTAAATTACGAACGCAGAGTATGTCCGAAACTTCAGCTTGGTGCATAGTTTAGGCTTTGGCTTTCTTTATGTGATTAAAATAGTTTAAAACAGCAGAAAGCGTGGTGAGCGTTCATAAATCCAATATAGCGGCTGTGCGAAATTATTTTTCGCAATTCAAGTCTTTAGAACTTGATTTACTTTGACTTTGATATCCATAGCGGTTCCCTTTTAAAAACATCATCCTTGTAAGAATCAAGTTATCTGAGACACTGATCTTGGACAGCCGTGTCTACATTATTTAGCAACACAATCTTAACATTTGTCCTGTCAATTGTATGAACCACTATAAGGCTAAGCGTATGATTGAACCGCAGGTGACGCAGCACAGCACAATATAGATTTTGCAGGATAGGGCAGGCAACACGTTCGCGTTTTAGCTAGTTTAAACAATAGACAACAAAATAAGGAATCAGAGTATGCTGTGACGCAAGTGACGCAGGTCCACGCGGCGCAGGGCAGAGCAGATTTCGTACTGCGTCTCAAGAACAAGTGACGACCTACACGCGCGGCACTACAACGAGACGCAGAGCAGGACAGACACATGTCTGTGTCACACGTGCCTGCGCCGCAGCGTATCATGCATTACAAAACCTGCTCTGCCCTGCGCTGCGTGGACCTGCGTCACCATCGTCTCAGCATACGCTTAGCCTAAGTATAGGTACAATGTGGGCATACACAATTATAATGTGTGCATGAACTTACCTGGGTGTGGGAAGATTCTCCGCGAGTTACAGCTAGAAATGTTCAATGATTCGAGTTTAGGGCAAGACTGTGCGACTCGTTTAAGGACTGCATTTGTGATGTAGATGTTACGACTCAGGTTCAGGGTTTTCAGTTCAGTTAGAGTTGCGAGGGCATCACAGAAAGCGTCGTTGAATTGTGGTGAGAAACACATCTCTACCGAAATATACTCGCTTAGCGAAAGCTCTTCAAGCTTTGGCAGTTTGCTCAAAATCAATGGTATGATCTTCCACATTGTGTGAGGACACACATCCAATTTTAGAGTAGTTAACCCAGGAAGTGAGTCTATAGCAGCACTAAGTACTGTGCCTTGAAGGCTGTAGCAGTTATAAAACGCGAGCGAGTTAAGTTTTTGTGGATTCGATCCAGTGAGAAACAGCCCGGTCACATGTGTGTTGTTAGCGACCGTAAGGCTTTCTATGCACGATTCACTTTTGACTAGATGTACTAAACTCGAATCGGTCAGCTGCAAGGACAAAATTTAAATTATTTTTTTGCGAAAAATATAACAACTTATTGATAAAAAAGATAATTAAATAAAATAATACCTTATTGCACGATACAAAGGACAAACTTTTCAGTTGTTTACAGCCATAAATTAATGGATTCCAATTCCGTGTGTGCATGCCAACAATCTGAAAGTGATGAAATAACTTTTAATGATACAAGTGCAAAACACAAGGTAATACACACTTTACGAAAACGTTGACCAGTTTTGGATTTAATTATATTGAACTTGTTACTTGTCAATTCATGTATGTACTTCAAGTGCGTAGTTGAGCTTACCTACATCGAGCTTAAGAATAAGGCCAACTTTGCTGAGTTATATCTCCTGCCATAATGGTGTGCCTAATCGTCCGGGTACTGTGGTTGCTACGCTTGTGTATGACGTCACGCAAATATACACTCATTATGGCAGATCAAAGTAACTATACGCTGAATGTCATGACATAGACCATCATTATGGATGCGATATGGTAAAAGTTTTCGTCCTGCTGTCTTGTATGGATCAGAATGTTGGGCCACAAAAGGGATGAATTAGAGGCAATTGCATGAAGCTGAGATGAGAATGCTAAGAGGGATGTGTGGTGTTAATTTCAATTTAAATTAAAAAATCATCATATTAGACCCATATAAGAGGAAAACTAAAAATGCCACTAGTGACTGAAACCGGGATTAAAGATTATTTTATGGAGCCTGGCATACATACTGACCGCAATCTTGTTTTTTTTTTTTTAAATTGCGTCAACTCCTGAATCCTATTTATATAGATAGCTGACATCAATGCTAACAAAAAACATAATAGGCCCAAAACCCGTAAAGCGTCACGTTTCCTAGATATTAACTTTCAAAGGTGATAATGTGACGCCATTTTGAAAAAAAATATTAAAATGCCGGTTAAGTATGCCACGGACCTTCAAAGCCTTTTGTGTGGGAATTAGTTGTCGCAGTATGGTCATGTGGAGGAATGACGAAAATGTCGTGAGGAAAGTTTTGAGTATGAAAGAGAGCTATAAGAATAGAGGAAGACCAAAGAAACGATGAATGGACTGTGTGAAAGATAATATGGCTAGATAGGGGGTGACTACCGAGATGACGACTAATAGAGAAGACTTGTTACGTTGACCACAAATCAAATGGAATAAGGGCAATAGAATAATGACGGTTTAAGATGTCCTAGGCGTGTATACCTTGTTGGGGAAGATTCTTACGTTCCCGCGACCCCCGGCGTAGGTGTGAGTCGGAACACCGGGGTGGTTTTTAGTGAGTAAGAGTACGACAGACCCCTCCCTCCGCCCCAGGGCAGAGGACATCCATAAGGATTTTAAACACCGGAAAAAAAATAAAAACTCGTGTATACCTTGAGCTCCTCGAGGTTGGGACAGAACTTGCCGACGATGTGCGCGGTGCGGTCGTTGAGCGCGGACCAGTGATGGTCGATGTGCAGGCGCGCCAGCGACGCGCCCACGCGCTGCACGATGCGGCGCAGCACGGCCGTCGTCAGCATCACGGGCACGTGCTGCCACCACGACGTCTTGAACATGCGGATACCTGGCACAGAACATAACGTCACGCCGGTGTTCCCTGAAGCCCGAAGGGTTAGGCTAGGGTTAGGTTAGGTGCACCTATAGAGGCTATAGAACACCCAAATTTCGCCAGTTGTGTTTAAGTCCCATGTAATAGGGGAGGAGGCGAGCCTATTGCCATTAACCGTGCACAAATCAAGACTCCGGACTATAGAGAGAAATTCTTAAGGGAAAACCCCAATAACACTTTGCAAGTCCGGGAATTGACCGCAGGACCTCATGCTTGGCAGTAGCTCTTGCAACCACTAGACCAACGGGGCAGTCGCCGAGTCGAGTCAGTCACCTGACACTGTACGTCTTGTTTCTGACATGTGCTCAAACAACGGGTCTAAAAATAACGAAGCCGAGAGTAACTTGTTCTTCCCTTTATTATGATTTTTTTTTTTGTACAGGACCATACTTGGGAACCCCTGGTTACGTTAGTTCCAACTATTTTTAATGTTATGCGATTACCGTTGTCAACCCCTTCAAAATCAAAGTCAAATAATTTATTTCAAGTAGGCACATTAAAGGCACTTTTGAACGTCAAATACATAGAAATAGAACTGATTCTAGTTGCCCCTTCCAAAAGGTAGTTTTCGTATGGAGAAGATTATTTCCCTATAATGGGTAACATAATGTGTATGTAAATATAATAATATTATACTTGTTTACCTTGAAGATATTCACGGACCATATTTTGCCAAGTTTTGCTGACTCTTTCTGATCTGATGAGGTCTCTAATAGGAACGTAAGCCAGAATGTGTGTTAAACAATCTCTGTTCAAAACATCCAGTATGGTATAACAAGACTCCATTTCTGCATCTTTCTCTTCTTCTTGTGGTTCAACATTTTCCTTTTTAAACAAATAAAAGATTGGCGTTACTATCAGAAAAAAAATAAAGGATTTATGTTGAATTGAAAATTACTCACCATTGGTACGTCTGGAGCACTTGTAGTTGCCTCAGCGGCATCTCCGTTATCCGAGGCGAAAAAATCTAAGTTGTTGACTTCTGTAATGAACAGGTAACCAAAATAACAACAGAGAAAAAAAACAAGGTATATTAGATGCACGTGCATCAATCATTGCAATATAAACCTTATGTCAATGATATATAGTTCAGCCTCAAGCAGTGATCGGAATAGGTACCTACTGCGTAATAACTGTTTTACATACCTACTAGCGGCGTGCGTGCGCAGCGCTGCGCCGTCCCTAGCAAGTAGCACTTGATCAGGGTAGAGCGAGATTGTCTTTCGGCACCTTTAATCGTCGCTTTCACTTCACGTAAATTCTACTTGGGTTTCATCCATACTGATATTATAAATTCGAAAGCAACTCTGTCTATCTGTCTGTCTGTATGTTACCTTTTCACACCTAAACCAGCGAACGGATTTCGATAAAATTTGGCAAGGAGATAGATGGCATTCCGGGGAAGGACATAGGCTACTTTTTATCAACATACCACGCGGGCGAAGCCGCGGGCGGAAGCTAGTGTCCGCGGCTTCGCCCGCGTGGACGCAGACAGACAGACAGACCGACAGACAGTGTTGCTTTCGAATTTATAATATTAGTATGGATAATTCGTCATTTGCCCCTAGCTCTACCTGTTCCGATCACTAGACATAAGCCACAGGACGTGCGCTCATGATTTGCAACAACAATAGATTCAACATTTTATTATACAGAAATCTGCATCATCTTTTATGAAATAGTCATTTTGATACCTAGTTCAGAAACTCCATCTTCGGCGCCAGCGGTGTTTCCATCGAGGCGGCGCTGACCGCGGGGCTTCCAACGTCCCCTGCCGTCCGCGTCCTCGGCGGGCTGGTGCCAACTGTCAGCCGGCGATATCCGCAGGTTGCGACCTCTCAGAGTCTTCTCGTGAACTGGGGCTTGAAGAGCTCTGTGCAATTTATATTTTTAGAATGGTGTAAATGGGATGGGGAGAATAGGTTATCAATAAAAATACATTTTAATCATGAGTGAAAAAGACTGTGATAATGAATCAGCATTCTTGTGGCTCTAGAACATGGGTTCCCCAACAGGTGCGGCACGCCCCCCTGGAGGATTTGATTGACCGATGGCGAGGTTCAGCGGCTCCAAAAATAAACTAAATGTTTATTATCATAAAAAAGCTTAATGCTAAATACCAAATAACTTCTCTGGATAAGTCAATAAAATAAGTAATTTCCGGATTAAGGCTCAAAAGAAAGAAAGAAAATACATTTATTAAGCACAGACTAAAAGGCACACAATATCATATGCAGCAGATAACAAAATAAAATCAATTAAAAAGTGTAAAAGTGCCATGTACGAAATTATCAGGGGAGGTGTGCCTCACGGCTGCGCCAAAAAGGCCCATTTCAGCAAAAATGAAGTGCCTGACACTGGTTTTTAATCTGAATTGAAAGTGTGAGGTGACAGATGTAAATCAAGTTTTATACCTAATTGTGTGCATACCTACTTAAATAAAAGAATTTTTGTCCGATAACTAATAATAATAACGAACTACATAGATAAATCACACTACGATTGTTTATAAAATTGCAAAACAAAAAAGACTGATAAATAAATGAGACAAACGCATGATAGACCATGGTTAATAAATGTTTAAAGAAATGTTTCGAAACGAGTCAGAATAAAAAACATGTTCTAGCCAATGCCAGACAGATAGAAGACAACCATAAGTATGAAGCAGGGTACTAAAATTTTCGAACTTACTTCAGTTGCTGTTACATTCCAAATTCTCTTAATTTTAATTTTCCTTTAGCTAATGAATGGTCAAAACGGAAATGTATTTGAAATTCTGGAAAATTATTCACTTGCTTGTTCTAACAATAAATATATGATTGAGTTTTTCTGCTAAACTACACAAAAAAGATTAGAAAGATTTCGATTGGGAAGATTGCTCTAGTCTAGAGTATCACAACAACAGTTAAAATTAGTGTCAGATTAATACTTTGAATGAGTTCTGGTTTGTACCAGTAAGCAAAACACTAATCTGATACCGAGAGTGTAGAACCAAGAACCAATTTAAGTCAGTAATAAGTTTAATCTCTTAAAAAAGAGCAGAGGGAATAACCATCCAATAAGTAAACCCAAGTACCAAATACCAATACATAGCCAACGAGGGCAATGGCGAGCATCATACATCTTTGCTTTACTGATTAGTTACACACCTCTTTGGGAGTAAAAAAACTGGGACCGGCCGGATACTCGTTGAAAGGGTTTTTGAAGGGGTTTTTGAAGCGCTTCAAAAAAAAACCCTGTGATACATGTTACACCTTCGAACATTTAGTTAACTTGTTACGAACGGGTTACCCTTTCAACACCCTGTAACAGGGTAAGCCATTCCAACTTAAGACATTGTAATATGCACTGTTTACAATCAATATTAGTTTGAAAATTGCATAACCACGACCGCACGTGACATCGTACCGCGCTCGGCGGTCCGCCAATCTTGCGTGTACCGACTTGCCCAGCGACTTGTAAATCCCCCCACCTACATGCAGCTCAAGTTTATTAGGTAATCCAGGGTAACACAAAGAAAATATTTTCGAGAAGGTAACCTATTCAAAGGCTTAAGTCATTGAAGGGGTTAACCCCTTTACGTGGTTACCTTAATAAAGGTGTCAACCATTTCGCTGGGTTTCGAGGATGTAACTCAAACAAAAGGTAACACTGCGATATGAGTTACCCCATGTACGGATTACCCTGTCCAAAGGCTTAACTCTTAAGCGGGGATGTCTGGTCCCTGAACAGTTTATACCAGATTTAGGGTATGTAGGGGCATGTAAAATAACTTACTTGTGTGCATCAGCTGGATTGCTATAGGTGACAAAGGCATATGTAGGGGTTGGTGTTCTGTTGGGACCTTTGTCCCCCATCCTCAGCCAACAACTCTTGATGAAGCCATACGGAGCAAACACACCAAACAGCTCAGATCTGGTTGTCTGAAACCATAAATTTCCATCATTATACTTAAATACCTAACTATCACTTTTGGATGGGAAAAGACTACATGGATAAGCTTATTGAAAACTACCACCTTTATTATTTCTATTATTATAGTATATCATTTAATAATGCCAGTAGGTAATAACAGACAAACAAACAAAAATTGACATCAAATTTATTGGCTAGTTTGCAGTCACATGAAAAAGAAAAAGATACTTTTTACTGTTCCATTGATTAATTTAAACTTACCTTTGGGGGTAAATTTGACACATATAGCTTTCTGATAGGTATTCCATCTTCAGTATGAGTAGGGACATACTTCAAGCCAAAGGGTGTGACTTCAAGGTTCGAATTAATGGCATCTGAAAGATATAATTCTTTATAATGCAGAGCTGGCTGAGACAGCTTTTAAACCGCTGTCAAAATGTAACCCCAATAATACACACACATAGTAAAAACGATCTGTTTGCCTCGATGTCCTCTAGGTACCTAACTCCTGGATACCCAGCAGGTGAGCTACAAAAATTTGATGGATCTACCAAAGAAAAATTCCAATCTTTTAAATTGACAATGTTACACAGGTCACCACGGCGGAAGATATTTATGAATTCTTTAAAACATTGATTAACGCCCTAGGGATACACATATTGGTAACAAGGCGCAAATAAATACATACACAGTTCGCGACGAACAACGTGAAGTAAATCCGGATTGAGAAATCTCTCCTCTCCTTCGTAGTACATGGCGTTATCTTACTATTTCGAACAGCAGCTGCAACCTGTCTGTTAGCAACAATTAATAATCGAACATGATATCATCAAAATATAAAGAAACAGAAAATTTGGAGTAAATACTCAAAATAAAATTGATAATTGCAAACGCAGTCAACATACAACGGCCGTGTTATTTTTTAACAAACAATGTTGCCATTTTATTTTCTATCAATTGATATTTGAGACGGAGAATCTACCCTGCTGAGAATATCATCTTCTCATATTGCGTCTTTGCTTGAAAATGACACACAGTATTATAGCAACTTTTACTTTAGTCGCTGCGCTACCCCATGAAGTTTTTATCTATAACTTCATGGGCTACCCTAATGTACTCTTTGTTGCTGGCTGATAGCAGATTTGTTCCATTCCTATTCCATCTGCTAAATTGGACCATAATAAACGGGGCCTATTCCCGAGACAAGTAAAGATATAAGGCAAAATGGCTTCACAATTCATATCAATGCAGTTGACTGTCTCTATTTAGACGAGACTAATAAAGGCTCCGTCTAAATGAGATTTGCATTCGGCGCTGGATAGGCGGAGGCGCCTGGAACGAGACGGCAGGTGCGGTACTGCGGTAGCGTCCAGTCTACATGCTACTAACGTTACGTAATGTGTTATTGCGTACATAATAAATGCCCTAATGGTTTCTCCTATGGCTTCTTCTTAGTTAGTAGCCTAGGTGTAGTAAATAAAATAAAAATATGCAGTCATGGTGACTGCCGACAGAAGTGAAAACATAAAACTGGTATTAGCGCCATCTATATTCTATAGTAAAGCAATACGTGAATCCATCAGTTTACCTTCTTGCGAAAACTGCTCAACGCGAAAAGTTTTCACTTCAAAACATTGACTTTTTTTAATGTAAGTATGTACCTAATTGTCAAAGACTATCGCTATCTCTTCTGTCAGACGAAGCTATCAGATCTTTGTTGAGTGGCTCGTGACTACATAATAACAGCCGTACGGGTCGATCAAAAGTTAAACTACGTTTACTGCGTTTAGCTCGTAGATGGGTGACCATTCATGAGATCTTTCAACTGTCGAACTACGCTTTATGATATACAGCCTGGTGACAAACGGAAAGACAGAGAGACAGACAGACGGTCGGACAGCGGAGTCTTATTAATAGGGTCCCATTTTACCCTTTGGTTACGGAACCCTTAAAAGTAAACACAAACAACCTGACACTGGACCTATTGAAAAAAAAAGTAAACCACACACCACCAACGTACTACTTTATATAATCTGTAACACCACACCAACTGACACTGACTGACGTGACGGCCGTTGACTTGACAAATGGCAAACCATGGCAAACGATCTGTGCAAACGATTGACATCTTATTTCGGCATTTCCATTTCGTAAAAAAAAATATAATCTCTTTATAAATAATAAATTTTAGGTACCAACTAAACAACGCCCAACGCCTAAATATAAAGACAACGATAAAACAATATCGATCTAAACTAAACATCAACAATCATGCAAGAAATCAGGAGAAGAGGCAAAAGTACGGATAACAATACCTCTGAGAGAGACAATATCAAAATCAATGATAGTAATGTCGTTGTAAATAACAAAGCACCGTGAGTTAAATTCTTGCACAGGTTTTTGAGGTTTACATTTTTAAAGAATAGGCTCGTATGTTTATTATAAAATTACTTATGTTTCCAGGACATCAAAGAGAAACATATCACTAAGAATAATTTCTCGCGTGGTCGTTATATTTTCTCTCCTAGTAGTAGTGTACTTTTCGACGAAAAATGATAAATTAAAAACTTTTGCTAAACAATCGGAATTATTGCCTGGCAAAGGCCTAGTTGTAGAGTGTTCTCAATCATACAAAGAAGAAGTAGACAAATATGAGGGGTGTGTCCCTAAGGAATGTAAAAGATTTGTTACTGATAAAGTGATATCAGTAAGAGAAGCAGAAGAACTATTGGCTATAGCTAAGAAAGGTCTGAAGTTAGGTGGATCATCAGGTGGAGCTTCAATTCTAGACCTACACAGTGGTGCACTTTCTCTGGGACAACACTTTGTCAATATATACAAACGTGAAGATGCTAAAGACATATTCAGTGAAGCTGATTTCAACATATATAGAGTAAGTCCATTTTTATGTAGAAATAAAAACTACTTATAAACATACATACTATTTTTTGATAAAAAGTTTATTGATTACAGGTGGTCAAGGAGAAAATAAAATATGCTGTAGCTCATCACTTTGGAGTGAAACCAAACAAAATATACCTGACACATCCAACATTTTTCTCTGAAATCACATCCAAAAAAGCGGTCACTGTACATGATGAATATTGGCATCCTCATGTTGACAAAGTATGTACAAAATTAAACAGCTTTAAAATCTTAGAAGTTGTAGGGGTACATTTTTATCTTTAGTCAGAATTTGGTAATATACCTAGTAAGATAAGATAATGTGGCATCTTTTTGTCTTCCTTCTCCTTGGAGTAGGAAGCTCTGAATCATTATTTAACACCACAACTGCTTGTTTCAGGAAACATATAAATCATTTCACTACACAACACTACTGTATCTTGGTGATTACAATATTGACTTCAAAGGTGGAAGATTTGTATTTGTAGATGAGAAGTTCAACAGGACTGTAGAACCAAGGAAAGCCCGCCTGAGCATGTTTACCAGTGGCGGTGAAAACTTTCACTATGTGGAAAAAGTAACATCTGGCATTAGATATGCAATGACAATTTCATTTACTTGTGATAAGCAGTATGCTATTGAGGATCCTAGTACAAAAAATATATAAACTAACATTCCAATCTTAGGTGTTGTTTCATTATCATATTTTTTACATGCAGACTATAAGTAGACTTTTTATTTATTTTTGTAGAAACTAACGTCCTGAGTGAGTAAATAACCAAGAACATAAAAGTAAAAAAATAGGCTAAGTAGTGATAAATATTTTAAACTAGCTGCGCCCCGCTGTTATACCTCCGAAATAACATTATTGGTACAAGTCCATAGTAACGTTATAAACACTTATTTTACCAAGAACTATTTGATGAAACGCACTCTAGGTAGTCAGCTGACAGCTGAATCACTGGCAACCCTAAATACCTAATGTTGAACGTTCACAGAGTACAGTTACTCTGTCTACGGTACAGTTATAATTTCCTCCTGTGACGATGGCAACACTGTCGAATAATGTCAATCTCTGAATGTCATTATATGACGGCTATTTTTATTTTGTGTTTGTTTTGTTCAGTTGCTCAGTGAATGCTCACTTCGGACCGGTTTACAGCAAAACAAAACATAGTCGCTTTCGTGACACTGACATATTTAAAGAAAAAAACAAAATATTTAACATGTCACAAAATTCATAGTTTTTGAAAAAGCTGAATTTCAGTGTAACTGGACCGTTCCAAGCATATTTGATACGCAAAATTTTTGTTTGGAGTGTTGCACTAAGGTAAGCTAACATTCTAATGCGCAAATTGTTATTTAGGCGTACTTCGATAACGGCATAATTTTTAATTTTTTCAGTGTGCACGATCTTGGTTAGCTATAGTTATTTAGATGTGTTTTATTATTTACTAGATCATTTAAATGGACGGGTCTACGGTGGACCACAGCGATTCAGATTCAGGAGAGAGTTGGACCCTTTTGGAACACAGTCCTGCGAATGCAGAGGATGCCCCTGAGTTTTCAGAAAATAATCCAACACTCGAAAAGTAAGTTTCACAATGCCTTAAACAGCATAAAACACTAATACTTTTGAAATATATTTAATATAATATCAGTTGGTATCTCTGACCTTGACCTATTTATTGCTAGGCAATTTCTTACCATTCTAATTATATCACTAATTGTAGGTAAATTAACTTGCATAACATTATTAAATATTATTCCATTAAATTGAATACCTGTTTCATTAACTCCGTGGAATATTTCTTGTTAATAGCAAAATGTTTCATGGTCTATTATTGTTTGTTTATTAGTGATTGTTAACAACTTTTACAATATTTTGATAAAGTAAATAAAACATGTTACAACATAGAAATTCAATTTGTTGACAGAGTAACAACTGAGGCACATCTTGATAAAGATGAAGACACAGATGGAATATCTGTCATAAGTGACAGTGAACCTGAATCACCAGCTCCCTGTGAAATGAACTATGAGAAATGTCTTGTAGTAGAGAGCCGTCCAACAGAACTATCCAATCCCCAATTTATTTCAGTTAATCCACTGCCTCCTAATATTAATAATCACCATGAATCCATAAGGAGTGAGGATGACTTTCTTGGAGAAAATACTGGCAAACACAAAACTTATGTGCACAGAAGAAATAAAAGGCTTAGCACAGTACTCAACATTATTATGTTGGGAAGCGTCATCACGGCTGCAGGTGTGGCTATTGGCCATATGTGGGGTGCTAGGAATGAGTGCTCAATGCACACAACTCCATCAATTAACAAAATATTGTCCAATTTATATAAATTGCAAGAAGAGAATGCTTATCTACGGAACAAATTAAAAGAACTTACACTTGTGAGCAGTATACAAATACAACAAAGAAAACTGAATGCAGAAAAGATACCATTTAAACAACAGAGGTGCAAAAAGGTATATGAAGAGCCACTCAACAGCAAAAATACAGAAAGGATCACTAAGTGCATAGATGATGAAAATACCAACATTGAAAAAATTGTTAATAGTCATGTGATACAACCCGAATATGAAAAAGAATTTCTGAGTGACATTGAGAAATTAAAGAATATTTATCAACAAAATAAAAGTTGGCTTGATGATGAAGTTGCGAAAAGAATGAAAGCTGAAGAACACACATTAAAAAAAATGAAAACACCATTATCTAGTATAATTGAAGAACAGAAAGTATTACAAGATGAAAATGTAAAAGATCAGCCAGATAGCCATTTTAATAAATTGAAATCTGAAGCTGGTGCAGAAGTGGTTCAATTAGAGCTAAATCCTTCTAATGATGTCACCCTAAAGGAATCACCACCTGTTCAGAAAATTACTTATGCTGATTCTTTGAAATCTGCTCACAACATACAAAAGAGAGATGGAAATTTAGGCAACCTCATGGACAACAAGGATCATGTGATAAAGAGAAAGAATAAAAAAGAGCATGATGCAACATTTGCCATTTTAAGTGAAGAAGAATTTAAAAAAGATGATCGATATGCTGGACCAAAGATGACACAAGACAAGAAAAAACGTGATAGACAAAAATTACACAAGAAACAGAAGAGGAGAAATAAGTATGAACAATGGGAAATGAAGGGTGGTTACTTAAAAGACTATGATGAATTCTCTATAACTTCATCTCAAGAAAATGAGTACATGCTGAAAAAACCTGATCGTAATATCTTTAGTCGAGACTTTGAGAAGAAGAACTATATAAATCAGTTTTCAGATATGATTGACAGTCAAAATAACAATGAGAAGACAAAGGAAAAACAATCTTCAAAAGACGATAAAGCTGGTGGAAAAACTAAAAAAAATGAAGATGTTAACTGGTATGACAAGAGAGCCATCCTCAGAACAGAAGCTAGAAAGAGACTGGAACATGAATTATTTGGTGACACCAGTCCCAATAATGCTGGTTGGTACTTCCGACGAATGCAAAGACGAGAACAATGCCGCGCTAAGGCAGACAACAGCACTCACAAGAAACATTCTAGGAGAAATTTGAATTTTAAAATGAAACATTAGTAGATACTATTGTTATTTATAATTCATGTTGTGCAAACATTTAGAAATTATGAACACTCACCATTAGTTGGTTAGAATAGAAGTGGCCTAAACCTGGTTTCGATTTATCGCTGGCATGTGATCGAATAATATATCTGCATGTTATTATAATAGAGATTATATTTATTGAATTTTCAATATTCAACTTTTGTAAGCTTAGCAGTACATATTAAAGACGGAAAGAAAACTTAGTTTATTGAATGTACGAGCGATATTTATGCGGCAGATATAGGTTGCGCCACTAAGTACACACGCAAACATAGTAGTTTTAAAATTTACTGTGTTCTTGCATAAATAATTTGTTACAAAGATGTATAGCTTTACTGGTGCTCAACACCGAACTTTAGGATTTCAGTCAATTCTCTACCTTATAATACTTATTTTAGATACTAATTATTGTATTGATGTTATCTCATGTGTAGAATTTATTTCTATCTTTTTGTCAAGTTACAATCTTATTTGATAACTTAAGCTTTGCAACGTTTTTTATCATGAACACATGCATTTGCTTGATAAATCTACATTCTAGAATTTAGAATTATTTTAAGTATCTGTTAGATGAACACTCATAGTGTTCATGTTATTCTTTATTCTACTTGCATCATATATTTTTATTATACTTACCCTTATGGATTTCGCATCCCGTGATAATTTAATGCAGTATTTTCAAAATTAGCAGGTATTACAATAAATAAATTAAAAAATGGATTGTTTTAATATTTATTACAGTGATCACATACATACAACAATAAGGATAAAGAATAATATTTTTTAAGAGAAAATTGTTGATTTCTCAGTCTTTGCAAACACAAACTAGAAAATAACTAGGTACACTCAAGAAAAATATCACCTTTCATAAAGACTGACGCGCTACAATCCATTGTGATTCATTCAAATTAATAGAAATATCTAATCATCACCGATCGCTCCGCTAAAAACCAAGTTTATAGCCGCATTGACATCACCTGAAACAAAAGAGTAAGTGCTAATCTTTCCAATAGAAGAATGTGAATTATAATCAGGGAATAACATATTTTTTATAATGTGAGTGTGGCAGAAACTTTACAGTGAAAGAATAATATCTACCTATACATATATTATACTCACAGTACAGAGAACGATACAAATTTGCTCAACCTATTATTGGTTATGATGTTGTATGAACTAAAATGCAACCTCTGTCTGTCGAACAGTAGTGACAGCTATGTTGACACTTCTTTTCCACTCCAGAGGGTGGCTGCAGACCGCATCAATGGAGGTGCCAAAGCAACACCTTTTTAAAACGGTAGTACTTATCAGTGAGTTGACTACACCTCAGCCTAAGGCCTTTTGTACACACACGTTTTTCTTGCCGTGAAAAACTACGGTGAAAACAGGCATAACTATGTAAAGCCTGATAAAGGTAATAACATTGCTCATGATGTCACATGCTGCGCGTACAATCCGTTACGAGAACGAATCCATTTAGATTTTGAATTATTTACCTACTTATAGAAAATTCCGTAAAAGAACTGGAGTTACCGACATAATCTTGCAGAGTTAGCAAGCTGGGGGCCTAAAACGGCCACTTTGGCAGAATCATATTATTTTATTATGATGAATCATTTAAATGTCACAATCTGACAATTCATAATATTATCTGCGTGCAATTCAAAGTACGCAATTCATCTTTTTGACAGTTTTTTTACGAATCTCCAAATCGTAAAATGGTACACAAATTATAAATTGCTTTATTGAAATTTAATTTAATGGTCATGGTATGGCCCAGCAAAGTATGAAAACCATACCTACGGCGTACAGAAATGAAAAAGGGCTGGATGTACAGAGAAATATGTCAGTGTTGTATGGATCACTATGGAAGCTTGTTGACGACACGGCTTTTTTACGGCGCGGTTTATACGGTGTACCGTAAACAAACCGTCTCGTGTACAAAGTGCCTAACCCTTCTGGGAAACAGGCGTGCTGTTATGTTGTGTTAGGTACCAGCCTTGATGTGATGTCAAACTATAGTTAATTCATGTAATATCCTCACCTGCACAAATAAGTAGAGCACGTATATTGAGAGCGTCATCCAGTAAGCCCATTTCGTGCATGTGATTCAGCTGCGTTGAGAAATCTTCACTACCCTCCCTGGCCACTGGACTTTGTGATGATGATGCTGCAAGTTTACAATTTCGTTACTAAACTGTGTAAGTAGTATGCGATTATTCCCGATGTCCACCAGTCGTTTGGCCACCACTGGGGGACAGCGAAAAACCTTTTAAATTTTTCTCGTTGTCCACCACTGGGGGGACAGCGAAACAACTTTTACAAATTATTCTCGTTGTCCACCAGTGGTGGCCAGCCAAGTGTGGACATCGGGAATAATCGAGTAGTATGCATTTATATCTATTCTATCCAAACTGCCATAAGCAATAAATAAAATGTTATTCTCATCTATCCTTGCCAAATTTTGTTGAAATCCGTTCAGTGATTTAGGCGTGAAAAGGTAATAGACATACAGTTACTTTCGAATTTATAATATTAGTATGGATTGAGGGTTTATAGTTAGGCTGTTATGAACTGAGTAGTCGGGCCATAAATCCGTTTTTTCCTATCTGATTCGCTCGCACTCATTAGGCTTACGGTGCGCGCTTGTTGGCTACGGTCAGCGATTGTTTTCTTATTAACGTTTATGACCTGACGACTCGGGTCAAAACGGCCAAACTATACCAACCATAGATTTTGGGTTGGGCCAAGTTCAGCACATTGTGACATTTGTTCTGGGTCTTAGTCTATTTGTGTGGGATTAATAAACTTTTCGAGATATAGAAAGTGATGCGATGGTATTTACCAGCCGTGCTCTGTTCCATAGGAGTGCCAGCAGTGTTTCTGGTGCTGCCAGCTCTGTTCATAGCTTCTGATATGGCTTCGCTGAACATCTCCGGCGTTATTAAGGAGCGTGATGGACCTGCGAGTTTTATAATATTACTAGCTGTGCCCCGCAGTTTCACCCGCATAGGTCTCGATCCCGTGGGAATATAGGGATACAACGTATCCTATGTCCTATTCCAGGTCATGGTCTACCCGTGTGCCCATCCTCTCCTCTCTAGAGTAGGGAACGTCGCGGCGCCAGCGTCGAACGGTTCGCGTATTGTATTTTTATACTCGTGATAACTTCGAAATTAAATGTCCGATTCGAATGAATTAAAAAGTATTTTACTGCTAAATAAATACCCTTGATGTTAAAATTAATATTATGTTGATAAAACTTCTTCGCATAATGCATTAATTTCGAACAAATTTGATTACCATAAAAAAAGTTATAGTGAGTCAATCTTAAAATATAGACATAATTATGCTGTCGCGGACTTTTTTTTAGAACCTTTAAAGAGGAACAATTCCATCATACATGATATTTACGTAACATAAACCGTTTACGCAGCGCACGCAATGAAAGCTCTCAAAAAGGAATATTTTTTCCCGTTTTTGCAACATATTTCATTTATGCTCCGCTCCTATTGGTCGTAGCGTGCTGTTATATAGCCTATAGCCTTCCTCGATAAATGGACTATCCAACACAATTTTTTTTTGAATTTTTCAATTCCAACCAGTAGTTCCTGAGATTAGCGCGTTCAAACAAACAAACTCTTCAGCTTTATAATATTAGTATAGATTATCTCCACTCTCTAATGCCTAGGGTAGCTGGAGGCCCGGAAGAATCATTAAAATTATCTCGTTTTTAGATATTTGCAGCTGTCCTGCAAATTGCTCAGGGTTCTTTATCATCAGGGTTTTTTATTTTTTTATGTAAGCCTAATACTGTCCCACTGCTGAGCAAAGGCCTCCCCCAAATCCTTCCAAACATCCTTTTCCAGAGCCACCTCGATCGGCGCCGTCCATCCTCAGGCACCCACCGTGTGGAGCAAACCGATAGAAGAATAATCATTACATCATCATGGAGATCAATACTCGTGTTCTGAGAAGCGGCCTCTGCCCTGCAGTAACACAATAATAGGCTGGTATAGTAGTGGGTGAACGCACCTCCCGTAGGCGTGCCGGACTCTGTGGCTGAGGACGTGGTCCTGCTGGACTCGCCAGCGGACTGCAGCAGCCTCAGCAAGCTGTCGTTGCTGCCCACGCCACGGCTGCTCGAAGATGACACGGCTTCTGTTGCTGCCTAAAATACAATAGTACATTATTCACCAAGGGGATAAAGCAGTGTCTTATGTCATGGGCACTACATTGAATCCCGAGTGTTGCGAAGGATTGTAGTCTAATGTTCCCGAGCCAAGCGAAGGAGTTCAGTAACTCTGGAGCCAAGTGGGCATAAGGTGGATGTGCCAAGGTAGCCCTAGGCTTAAGCCTAAGGCTTCCTTAGCGCATCCCCCATAAATTATTTAATCTATGTAATTAGATTTGTACAAACAATTTTACACGTCAATCAAATTAAAAAATATATATAAGGGTTCCTTGTTGACTACGGAACCCTAAAAAATCCCGACTACAAAAACATTTAACTGAAAAGATAAAAACAAGCATTATAATCAATAGAATTTTGGTATCCCAGACGGGGACAAAACAATAGCGATACCAAAATTCTATGAATTATAATGCTTGTTTTTCTGCAGACACTGACACTTTTCTGAGATCTTTACCTTACCTTTACTTTTTAAATGAGATATGCCTCAAGCTTGTTTAATAAGTTTCAATTTTGGGGACGCCAGTTCCCATCATACTTTTACACGTATTCATTTCATTCAGAGTCATCTAATTCCGATGTGATAACAGGGCCTACACTATTATCCAGAAAAATCTGAATATAGCGGTAATAGCAGGTGTTTGTGATTATCTAATTTCATTATTAGATGACAAGGGACCAAGAAAGTTATGATTTTCGATTTACATCGAGTATTCCAGGTTTGAGGTATTTAGCACTTATTTCTTATTATATGAATAGACTAACTGTTCGTGCCCGGCGTCGCCCGGGTGTAATTCCGACTTTTCCGGTGAATTTTTTCATACAAACCTTGTCCAGATACGAATACAACAAAAAAAAGTTAGCCAAATCGGCCGAGCCATTCTCTAGTGATGAACTTTCTTTCATACAGGCGACAATTGATTTTTTTTATTTATAGATAGATAACAGTCATGTACTTAAAATAATTTAAACGTGAATTCATGCAAGCCTAGTACTTCTTGTTAGTTACAACTATTTGAAATCCTATTAGTTAATACTATCGTGAATTCATGCAAGCCTAGTACTTTTTGTTAGGTTACAGCTCGGAAACTGCACAATTCTCATTCAATTCTTGTGAACAGAATACCGTCAAGATGCATTTAAAACCTGGATAAAAAAAAAAACATAACTGTTAAATCCATATATCTTTTGATTCTGCAGGTCGATTTTTATGAAATAAAGACTAAATGTTACTCACAATAAAGCTTCTTATTGTTCAGTAATTCAATTTGGAATCCAATGAGTGGCTTTTACGTGATGCGCTCTCAAACAAACAGACAAAAATTTAAACAAATGTTTTTTTACTTTCTATTACTCATTTCTCGCGGCTTCCAGTACTTTTTTTGCAAAAATCTTTAATGTACAGACACGGACCGTTTACGATTTTATTATATGTATAGATAGATAACATAACTGGCGAAATGTGGGTGTACTATACTATTAGTTACCTACACCTCTGAGGGCCTAGACAAGTGACAATCGCTTCGAAAGCGTTTCGTATTTCTACAACGACTTTCAACAGGATTGACATAAGCTTTTCGATAGCTTATGTCAGTCCTATACATTTTTGCCTTTTCCATCATCGTTATCGCTGATAGAATGTCACTTTGTCTAGGGCCTCTGTTACCCTTCGGGGATTACAGGCGTGATGTTATTTTATATTCTTTCAACAATAGTTTCTACAACTGACCTGCAGGGCAGCAGCGAACTGCTCATGAGTGATGGGGTTCCTCTCACCATCCTCGGTTTCTTCCTCATCAGCGTCTTCATCTTCCGACAAAGCTTCTAATGAATACGCGAATCCTGAAGTTGGAACTGAAACAGAATTCATATGTCATTCGATTTTAGATATTCAAATAATAAGTAGATATAACTCGGCGCCTGAAGGGTATGTTTGATGACCTCTCATTATACAATTAACTAGCTATTGCCCGCCGCTGCTCCCGCGTGGATGTCGGGAAATATCCCACGGGAACGTACTACCGGGATTAAAAGGAAGCAAAGGGATGTGAGTAACTAACTGTTTTGTTTCATTTTAATAGTTAGGTGCGAACCACCACAACCACAACTGTAGTTAAGTTTTATTTTTGGCCCGCCGGATATCACAACATAATGTATTTTATTGGATGAACTTTTTAAGATGTACAATCCTGTAGAACATTAATTTTACGTATCTCTAACGGTTTAAGCGGCAGCTCCCAGTCGATTTGATACATAGGGTATCCATATCCATTCAAAATACATTGCTCCATTCTAAATATTGGTGAAAGCATTTATGAAATTGCATGAGGAGTTTCGGACTTTACCTCCTACATCCAAACTTTTTTTGTGCAGATTAAACTTCATATATGTATAAGTGGTTATAATAAAAAATACTGGTTGTCTGCGGCAATTACTAACCACTCTCAGTAGATGATGTAGTATTAGAGCGCGAGCGCACAAGCCGCGTCAGATGTCTCAGGGCCGCTGGCAGCTCAGGATGAGCATTAGCTCCTCGTCTCATAGTGTGAATGTTTGCTCCCAGCGCGGCAAGCAACTCCACCTCATGTAGAATAGACAGAGCCACACAATCCTCTCCAATGCAGGGTGCTTGTTCCACAATCTCAGCCATTGCAGACTCGTCATTTAAAAGCTAAAAATAAAGTTACACCATGTTGAATAGCCCTAACTGAGAGTAGGCATATCAGGTTCTAGGGAATATATTGTATTCCTTGTTCTACCTGTTGTCCCAAGCAAATATTTCACAACAAAATATTCAGCCATGAGATAACATTTCAATATGGCTGTTAAACTAAAAGTCATTCTACAGCTATTTCACTTCGCTTCCATAGCCAAAATCCAGAAAAAGGTAGCTTTTTGTATTTAAAATGGTAGTTAATGAACACATGAGTAATACTGGCTACCTGCATCGCCCTGGTCCACCCAGGAGCATTAGGAGTGCATCCCAGTGTCCTCAGAGAGGTATTAAGTTGCTGTAGTTCAGCATCTGAGTATGAAGGTGCGGGAGCTGGAGCTGTGTGGACCTTCTTCTTAACCACATGCACCATCTCCCCACTCTTAACACCACTGTCTTGAAGAGTGAGGTCATCCTTCAAGATCTTCCCATGGTGTATTAGTTCTGTAAACATAATTTGTAAAAGACAAAAACAAATCTTAAGCACAGCCAAGATATATCTGAAAGTTATATTGCTGTATAATTCCGCTATGCTCGTGATTCAATCATCATGAATCACTCCCGTGTGAAAACAAAACAATAAATATTTTATTCATTAAATTATAACATTTATAACAGAGTTTTCTAGATAAATCTTACCCAAGGATGCGGATGGAACATTTGTCTTTTTTTCTGCTTCCGATTTAAGATTATCCACAGTATTATCTAATGCAAAATTTTCAATTTTGTGGCGCTCTATTGGCCCAGGTTTTATTTTGATGCCCAGAAATATGCAAGGTTGACTGTCCATGACTGAGAAATGTAGATGAGCCTGAAATTATTTTTAATGTAACATTAATTTATTTAGAATGGATTATTGTTTCATTCAAACTTATTTTTAATAGGATATTACAATATACTGGATGACAGTAATGCAGACAAACACTTCAATGCCTAAGTCTGCTTTTGTTTTTGTATTTATTTGTATAGTCAGATGTTTAGTTAATATAATATATGAAGTTTATCCAATGTATATTTATACTATAAAATAGCCTGAAAGATTGAGATAGTCAAATATGATTATCTCAATGGGAGACTTCAATAAGCTGCAACCACGATTAACTGGTGACTGCGACTATGGTAATGGTACTGGACAATATTTATGTACTTAGGTGCATAATCAACAACACTGAAGTCAAAACCACCATGTGTAAACACACGTTCTTCGTTTTCCTTATTAGTATATATTTAACATATTTAGTCTTTAAAACCGACTAAGGCCAACACATTTCTTTAATTTACTTATTAAGTTTCGTGAGTTTGAATGCTATACAGATTTTTTATTTGGTCTGAGGCTATACAATATACAATACAAAAAATTCTTCGAGTCTTCGTTAATCTCTAAAATAATACTTACACTTGTTGTCTGATGCTTTTGTCCTGCTTTGGATTAACACGTCTATAATTCTACTTTGTAAAATATTCGCGATGTATGAATTACTATTTCTAGCTAGGTTTTTCAGCCGTCTACTTTTATATTTTGATTGGATTTTTCGCCCGTCATCATTACACCAACGACAAGAGCTACGCTTGCAGAAAATATCGATCTATCGAAATATCGATATTCTTTGTTGGATAAAAATATAGATTTAGTTACTAAACTTGAACTTCCTAAAATTTCACCGATAAATCGATATTTTTTTTTAGATATTTTGAAATCGATATTGATATTTTTGTAAAATACTTTTTGGCACTTCTTGTGTCCCTAAAGTGGGTGATGGACGTGCGAGCAAGTACGTGTACTTATGGCTCGGCGAGCTTACTCACCCGTGTGTCATGCTAAGTACGCGGACTTTAAAATCGTTGAGTTCGTTGGCGATCCAACAATGAAATGAGCAAGCTTCACGTGTGTCACCGACGGCAAGCCGAGTAAGGTCGCGAACTTAAAACTGCGTACTTTAAGTACGCACGTCTATCAACCACTTTAGGTATTGCTGTAGCGGCGTAAGTAATTCGTATTGGCCCTACAACAGCAGAGCCAACATTACGGCATACAGGAACTATTTGATGAAACGCACTTTACAATCGTCTTCTAAATATTCAAAACTTCTCATCTCATTTCTTCATGACGTCTCCAATCATAAAAGTCTTGACCCGTCCTATTCCTATGTCATGTCACTGTCATTAATGCGCAGATACCTAAAAAAAATACTTTTAACAATGTGAAAAATGGTGTTATCGAAATGATTTTTGTGAGTACTGGTAACGTGGGAAAGGCAAAAGAAGTATTTTTGCAATATACATGTTCAAAAGTTTATAAAATGACTTGAAAATGAAGGAGGAATCTAATGAAATTTTGGAGGCTAAAGTTGCCGAGCGCACTGAACGTGCCAAAAAACTCTATCGGTGAGAAATTTACTATAAATTACATTCTCTTATGTACATTATGTCTGAAGGTATACTTCAACAATTAGAAAATAAGTAATGAAACATGGCTTAATTGTGGCCTCAAACTTAGGTAGGATTTTACGCATGGACTATGGAACTGCTTTCCATTGTCCATTTTTCCTATTTATTTACAGCACGCAACAATTAGATGTAATCTTCCATCACTAGAAGATTCCCTTCATTTCTACACATTAATATGTATGATTCCTACATGTTTCAGCTATGTCAGCGATGTCGCAAGACGCGTAGGGGATATGACATCTGCAAGTCGGTCCATCACTGACCTCTTCTCTACCCATCTTGAAGTTCAAAGGCAAAAACTAAGAGACAATTGTGAGAAACTTGTATTTCTTGATCCTACCAATTATGGCAAAAAATCACTTGAATTACTCTGGAGAAAAGTGTACTATGAAACTGTATCTTCAGCCAAGAAATTAAGAGAAACAGATAGCGAAAATGACAGCTATCTATTTACCCATATTGTTTGTGGAATCGGCCACTTTCACCATTTCATTTCAAGGATGGAATCAGAATTGAAGGTACAAATTAAAGAGCTGGACTATACATCTTTCCACCTAGATGGTGAATATCTTGATAAAAATGAGACACCTACAGATGAGGAAATCCAGTTCAGTCGTTCAGCTTTGCACTCATGTCTTATTTACCTTGGAGACCTAAGTCGCTACCAGGTGGAAATATTTCATGCTTTTGAACCATCTATAGCAGCTCGATATTATCTCCAAGCTGCACATGTTGATATGTCTTTAGGGATGCCTTATAACCAACTGGGAAATTTATACAATGATAAAAACTATAACTTGGACTCAGTTTGCTACTATATTCACTGTTTGAGTTGTACAACACCATTTGAAGGAGCAATTGGAAACTTGACAAAAATATTTGAAAAAAATGCCCAATTTTTTGATTCTCTTAATAATCCTGAATCGCTTACACAAACAGAGCACATTCAAAATGCAATAACCAACTTTCTCTCTTTAATAGAAATTTGGTATCTTAATAAGAATGATACCAATATTCCACAGAGATGCAGCACTATTGCTCATGAGTTAAAAGTTGCAATGGATTTTACTAAACATCCATTGCCTGATGTAGATAAAAATTACAATGAATACACACAGGCTGTTGATGAGGAAGGCTCAAACCCATCTTGTTTAAATGCGAATCTTGTGCATAAAATTGTACTGATTTGTTTGTTTACTATAACAAAAGTTTCAGAAATGGATGAAGTGAAAGCATTTGCATGTAAAGCTTTCACATTAGCACTTTTATCACAACTTCTACAAAAATTGTTACAACAGCTGCAATCGCTGGGACTTAAAAATCCAGCTTATAAATATAAATCAAAAAGTGCAACACTGCATATCCCAAGAAATAATAAAATTTTAGAAACAGTTGATACTAATATATCCCCTGAGTTAGATGAACCCTCAGTAAACGTAAATGATAACGTCCAAGACAGTCTTGATAGTACATCAAAAGATACTGTATTGGAAGAGAACAAAGAGTTAATGACAAACGGAGATGCTAAAAGTAATGCTAAGAAACCATTAACAAAACGCCGCCGACGCAGGCGTGTGACATCCACTGACAGTTCTGATATGAGTGATGTTGATACCGAAAGTAGCGACATTGAGGCTCATGAACTCACAGAAGAGTCATGTTCTGAGGAGGAGGATTTATCAGATTCTACTGGACACACAGATGGATCTGTTAGTGAGGACTCTTGCTTTGATGTTTCTGAAGAAGAAATTACTGTAAAAAATAATGGTCAAACTGAAAATGAAAACAACAAAGAAGTGACAAAAGAAACAGCTTTGAATGGTGACTTGGATGCTAAACCAAACAGCAACAAAAATGATTTTCAACACAATAGTTACAACAACAATGTACTAGATGTTCAGGGGTTACAGAACTTTTTACTTGGTGATAACTTTCTCTCAAGTATCAAGTTACTACAGGATTGGGCTCTCAATGAAAAAGATTTAATTTTATCCTGTGGGGACAGTGGAGAGTCACTTTTTCAATGTGTTGTAGATTTGCTAAATATTTTGACATTCTATTTCAATCCAAAAACAAATGAAAACAGAGAATGCCATATTTTGGAATATGCCCGTAGTGTGGCAAAAAAATTGAAACTGGAATATAAAACCATTCCTTTACCTGAAGATATAAATCTACGTGGAACTAATATCTGCAAATATGACAAGGATGCCGCTGAGTGGCAAATGTTAGATAGATACAAACTGTCATTCTATGAGGAAAATATAGTGAGAATATTGAATTTTGTCGATTTTGGAAATCAGATTGCCAAAATAATACCTCGAATTAGATTCAACAGGTCATTGAAAATATTTTACTTAAAAAAAGTTTCTCCTCCTAAAGTGACTACAAAAATTAATCACAAGAGAAGCAAAGAGTGGCATAACTCTAAGAAACCACATGTAAGTTGATTATAAGTAGAGTACCCAATGCCATAATTCTAATGAAATGCTAAAGATGATACTTACATGTTATGTTTTCGCTATATAGGTTGAATCAAGTGAAGGAGGGCTATTGCGACGACTCGGACGCCTTTGGCTGGCATCCCAGGTGCGGGAGCTAGAACGCAGTGGCCAGTCACCGGTGCCAGCACTACTGGCTCTTGACACAAATGCCCTACACAAACACCTGCGCCGCGTTAAACAACTGCTTCGCGCAAGAAATTTCATACTCCTTATCCCTACTGTTGGTAAGACTCTAAAATATATTTTTTTTTTTTTTCGTTTTTATTCGTTTGATTATGACTTGTATGTAAATTTCAGTGTTACAGGAGTTGGATAACCTAAAGCGTGATGAAAGCACTGCTCGTGACGCGATTCGTTGGCTTGAAGTTCAGTTGCGCAGCGGGTCTAGGTTCCTACGAGCACAACGCCCGGGACAATCGAAACCATTACCACTGCTGAAATATCCACGCAAAGCTCCGCCGCATGTTCACAGCTTCATACAAATTATGGAATTTTGCAACCACTTCATAGCTGATGAAAAACAAATTCAAGGGGGAAATGGTGATCCTGATAGTTCTTTGCAAGGAAAATCTACACCTTTACTGATTTTGCTTGTTGGCAATGAACCCGGCAGTGAAGAGGAACAGTATAAAGAATTTAGTGTGACGGGAGCCGCACACTCTGCTGGGATTTCTATTGAATACATTGGAGACTTTTACACAAAGTGGCGCCAAACTGTTCATAAAAATGGAAAAAAGAGATGAACATGTTTTCATTGAACTCAGGACTCGACTGCAGCGAAAGGATGGACATAGACGTTCTTCGGTTTCGGTAAAAAGTATTGAAACATCTCTATTGAGAAAGATAGATTGATACATTATGCCTGTTACGAACGCTAAAATGGCTAAAATCAATGTGGAAATTGTTCCCGATAAACTATCCAAGGGACACCCATGGCGGGCCATTGTTTCTCTTTGCTATTACATACTGTCTTTACTACAGAGTTAAGATAATAACGTTTTTCACATTTTCATTAATCATATATTTTTACTCCATCATTATACCTACATTTGGGAATACATAATATACATTACCCTATTCATAGACATTCGTTTATTTTAATTATTTCAGATGCGATTCTGATGTTATAGATCATTTATCGATAGTTACTGTTCACTTTTAATTACTTTTACCTGACAATATTTCTTGTTCTAAAGTATGATTTTTCATTTTTCATTGGAATAAAAGTGTTATCATTGCAAAAACTTGTATTTCCTTTTAATCCCATCCATCTGCATAACAGTGTAATACAAAAGTAAATAATAACATAATAAATTGTTGATTTTGAGGTGCTCATCTCATGCATGATATACTCTTATACATTGTGAGTATTTGTGAGAGTATGATATCTGAAATGAATTTACCTATTTTTACAAGAACATTTGAAGTAATGTGAGTAGACTGCCGTTACAGAAGAAATGCTTCACTAGTTAAAAATGAGGTATTAAATGCAGGCCAAGTTCCAGTTTAAGCACATACTTTTATCATTCAATTTAAAATAACTTTGAAAGCGTATTTACAAACTACACCACTTGCTGATGAATATAAGGAACGAAACAATGTATTATTAGTGTACACTCTATTTATTATTCTTTATAATATTCCTAAAATACGATAAATAAAAAAATAAGTTATGTAACAAATATAATGTACAAGATAAAATGAGCACTTAAATAATTTTCAGAAATTTTGAAGAAACCCTGAAATTCAGGTTAAGCATCAAAATCAATAGCAAGTTCCATAATGTCTAAAATAGTGATGTTTTAAATTACAGGAGATACCTTAGAATAAAAAATTATGCAATATTGCAATGCCAATTTTTACCCTAAACGGCAAACAGAATGTGAACTTAACATTATGTGCACAAAATAAATTTCTTATAAATAAAATTTAAAACATTAGACTTGACATTATAACTATTATACAATATTATTAACATAGCCTCTCTGATCCCTTCCTGGGCCACTGGAGGTTAATCAAAAACTTTAAGTTTATTAACTTACTTAATAATGCATCAATACAATAATGTACAAAATATACATTATTTTTAACAATCTTTCAACAGTCTTATAACTTTATATATCTATACAGTATTGCACTTAAAACTCAAGTGTCGAGTAATGTGAAGATATCAATAGATAAAACTTTATGAGATTATTTCTAAATTAATTTATGCAACGTCGTAAATAAAAGCAAGTTGAATCTTGCTTCGCTGCCATCTTTGTCACTAAAGACATAACAAGTACCTGTACAAAATGCCTTAGTGCAATCTGTTGAGGCGTAATTTACAAAAAAAAAAAAACTCAGTAACATACTGCTAACTAACAACCCACTAATTGTATAAGTTGTTGTACTGTGGAGCGGTCTAACAAACAAAGGTCAAAATCGAATGTCTGTGTGGTTACTTCATAACGGCCAGTTTCTGCAATGAGATTAACCACTCTCTCCAAATCTTCGTTATTTTTTATTTTCATGATTCGTTGCTGTAAATCTCGGAGTTGCACCATGTAATCAGGAGAGAGGTCACCAGGCTCTGCATCCTCCCCTAGACTACTAGAGACTCCATTATCTTGGACCTTTGTCTCTGCAGATGTTGAACCACTGCTTTCACCACGTTCTGTATCATTGAAGGGTGGTGCTGTTTCTGAAGTCTTTGCTACTTTCCTGTGTTCTATGCTTTCTAAACTTTCTCTTTCTTCTTCTGCTGCTTTCCGCTTGCGCCGTTTTTCTTCTTTTTTTGCGGACTTATCTTTATGCTTTTGTTTTTTCTCCTTATGTGGTGGTGGGGGCTCCACCAATGGTTCTGGTTCTGGTTCCAACTCCGGTTCGGGTTCGATTTCCGGTTCTGGTTCAGGGGATGGCTCATGCTTGATAGGTTCTGGTGATGGATTTTCAATTTTAACTTTGGGATCCTCTTCGTCTGCTATAATGGAACTCTCCGAATCTGAATGACTACTGTTAACATCTTCATTTCCAATATGAGATGATTTGGCCAGACCACTTTTAGAACTACATTGAGATGCTGTATCTATAGATATGGGAGATGCTGGTTCAGGTAGAGGGCGTTCCTTAGGTACAGGAGTTTCCCTGCATTCAATTTTTTCAATTTTTTCAGGAGGTATGTCCCGTACCTTCTGCTTATGTTTCTTTTCTTTACTTGATTCTTTATGTTTCTCTCTCGACTCATCGCGTTTTTTATCTTTCTTCTTGTGTTTGTGTTTCCTTTCAGGGTCACTTTTTTCTTTTGATTTGTGAGTTTCTGGACGATCTTCATTGTCTGCAGGAGGGGTTTTTCTGAGGTTTTCCAAAGAAAATTTATTAACAGTCTTATCAGGCTTTGTAGGTTTTTCTTTGACTGTTGGAGAATCTTTCACAGAGTCTTTTTCTTTAGGAACTTCTCTTATTTTAGGCACCTCTTTAGGAATTTCCTTTGGAGGCTCTTTTGGTGACTCTTTTAATTTATGGCTTTCCTTTTTGTGTTCTTTCTTTTCTTTTCTCTCTTTGTCCCTGTCGTGACTTTTTTTTTCCTTTTTTTTCTTTTCTTTCAAATCTTTTTCGATTTTGATATCAACTGATTTTTCTTCTATTTTGGGTTTCTTTTGTTCTGAATTGTCAGAGCTGTGTTTTGTTGGTTTATATTCTTCTTTAATACTAGAAGCACTACTGGAGCGAGGAGGGCTAGGTAGTCTCCTAATTGGACTCAAGCACCGCTTCTTTGCAACATCTGGTGATGGAGGTCTGTCAGTTGGCCTCTTATTTGTTTTATCTTTTGGTTTTTCTCCTTCCTTGTTGTGGTTCTTTACCTTATCTGGCCTTACTTTATCTTTTTCTTCTTTCACTTTTACTTTATCTAGTTTAATTTCTTTGTGCTCATGTTTCTGCTTTTTGTCAGAGCTAGATCTCTCTTTTTCTTTCTTATCTGACTTTACAGGAGGTGCATTTTTATCAATCTTTTTGGGATCTGGGGATACTTTAGGTGGTTTTTGCAAAGGAGGTCCAAATAAGTTTTCAAAACTATTAGTACTAGTTTTATGTGGTACTTCCTCCTTGTGTTCCTTAGATTTGTGTTTCTTAATATTTTCAGATGATAGTTTTGGCTTACTAACAAGCTGCTGTTTATCTTCTGTGAATGAATCTCTACTTCTACTTTCTTGATCAGGATTAGTGTAAAATGCATTATTGCTAATAGGTATGCCACCACCTTTTAAAAGCTTTTTTCTAAACTCTTCATTTGGATTTTGAAAAATGTAGCGGTCTTTGAGAAAACCACTTTGCTGTAGAGTAAAATCATAAGAGAACTTTATCTTCTTGGGTTCATCTTTATTTTTCAAATATATTTCTATGGGAAAGATGAAACCTGCATAACCAGACTCGTTGATGCAAAAAGGTGGTTCTTTTACAACTGTAAAAATAAAATAATAAAAACAATTTAGGATAAGAAGATTGACAGTTTTATACAATTTCTATAATGTAAAATAGAAAAAACAATATATTTGTCGTACTAAATAAATAAATAAACAACAGTAGTAGTGGAAAGCTGATCACTAACGTAATTTACATAAGCTGTTTGATTCAAAATCTACGCTACAAGTTTATAATTTTAAATAATATTTACCTCTTCTTGGCTTTTTAAAAGTTTCGTGTAAAAGAAAAACCACTTTGTCGACAAAGTGACTTATATCAGCTCCTTCTTGACCGCGCACAAACACTTCCCAATCATGAGTAAATCCTTCTGGAGTATTTTTCGATCTTAAAGATGCTATGTGTCCGATTTCGAAATTTACTTTGATTGCTGACATTCTGAACCTGAAATAGGAATAAATACTAATTCGTAATGGATTTCTAAATGCACGGTACTACGCTAGAAAAATAACATCAAACTTAAAATACATTTCTTGCTTCGTGTACTCACTTTCATGCGTTATTTTAAATAAAAAATAAAGTTCAAACATAACAAGTGCAATGCAAAGTCTTAACCAGTCACTGATTTGATGGAAATCACAATTATCCAAAATAATCTTTTAGCGCCCTTGTTATTTTGGTCCGCCATATTATTCTCGACTAGTAGACGAGCAGTGTGACCATCTTATAAATAGCAAATCTGCCACAGACTAGGCAAAAAATCTGCCACACTTGACGCCAAAATTTCCGAAAATATGCCTTCATGGAAACTGGAAAAATACACGAATTCAATGAAATTTCTTTAATCCACAAAAATATTTAACAATTTTCTTAAGCATTATTTTATGTATACACTACTTACTCTACGTATCCGCATTTGCCTCCAAATTTTCGTCATTTTCGTTGTACATCGATTTTGACGACATCTTTTTGATCATATTTTTAGTTGGTTTAAAGGATACACAGTCTCCGTGTTCCTTAATCCTCTCTTTTGTTGTAATTAAAGATGACACATGTTGATTTAGGAACCTATTCCTTATTTTTAATTTATTTAAATTCACCTGAGAGAAGATTCTTTCGCACGAAGCGTTGGACATCGGCAAACATAATAACGCTTTCGCGAAATTTGTAATGTTTGGATATTTTGTAGCCCCATTCGCGTCCAGGATTTTTTCAATCGCTCCCCAAAATTTGTCTACACTCAAAATTGTGCTGGTGGTGCTACTTCCACCCGATTCTAACAAGTCTTTTAGTAATTTTCTTGAAATCTTTTAAATCTGCCACTTTTGTAAACAGACAATTTTTTGGAGCAAAATCTGCCAAAATGGCAGAAATCTGCCACAAATGGTCACACTGTAGACGAGCGAGCGAGACTTCAACGAGACCTCCATGAATTTAGCCGAACGATTTCATTATTATGAACTTTTGCTTAGCTAACGCTAATCGTTAGAGAATCGTTAGAGAGGGTTAGAGAGAAAAGAAAAATCGTTAGAGAGTAATTAGTTTTTATGTAAAAACAATTTTAATTTTTCGTGTGATGTTGGCCCCCCTTCCCGCAAAAATGGAATTCGACGTAATTTTTTTTTTAATCGCTTGCGAATCGTTAGGGAGAGATTGAGAGTTACACAAAATCGTTAGAGAGTTAATATTTTATTTGATCTTAAATAATTTCTAAGAGCGTGACGTTAGCCTACCTCTGTGAATTTTGCCTCCGATATAATTATTCTCAACTTTTGTTAATGCTTATCGTTAGAGAGAGTTAGAGAGAAAAGAAAAATCGTTAGAGAGTAATTAGTTTTATTTATCAACGATTTTAATTACTTTTGTGAAATTGGCCCCCATTCCCGCAAAAATGGACGTAGATGTAATTTTTTTATTTTTATAATTTGAGAATCGTTAGAGAGAGATAGAGAGTTAAAAAAAATCATTAGAGAGTTAATATTTTAATTGATATTAAATTATTTCTGAGAACGCGTTTTAGATTAAACAGGCTCGCTCTTATTATGGGCAACATATTCAGCCGAACGGTACTTTTACTGTACTTAGAAGTTAGTGAAGATACCAGGCATTTCGTCATCACATGAGACAGCTTTGATCAGAGGACTCACAACACTATAATTATAGAGTGTATTACATTATTGTCTGGTATCTTGGATGGGCCGGCATCAAAATTATATATCTCCACCTGCTCAGTTTCTCGACAGTATTTTAATAAGAAAACTAAAAAAAAAAAGTTTTATTTCATAAAAAATCTGTAACACTTGCATTCAAAGCATATTATTCAGTTTTTAAATATCATAATTGTCGAAAGGCTTTTCATCCACTTCCGATCTCGATTCTAAGTCATAAAACAGGAATTCTCCATCGTAAAGTAAAAAAATATTCTTGATCAGTAGGTACTATTATCATCTTACTCCTGCTAAGCCTGTGGACTATGCTGAAACATGCACTTATAGATTCTTAGTAGCTATAATCTAAAGAGAGGTCTAAAAGAGTTATGCTACACATTTTTGACTGAAAATATCCCATTTCATCTTATTTCAGAATATGGTACATGAAGTAAATAACTTGATTAGAATTTTTGTTTGCACTGTCATATTCTTTACAACAAAATATTGATTGACTGTAATGACAATATGTTGGGGATTCATTAAAACATACTCTTGACCAAAATATATCGCTTTATTTTCTGCTTGATTTTCTGACACAACTGTTATTAGGTATCTAAGATACAGAGAACATACGACGTGCTGTGTCATAAGTACTAGATGGCCAGTACTCACACTCCTCTTCACCGCATCGTCGTGGTCGACAGGAGTTCAGGAAATGTTCGTATGAAGTGCATTTTTAAGTCAATGTGTTTGGACTTGGAAGTGACCATTGTGTTCTGACTTAACTTAAGGGCGGCTTGGTTGTCGTTTATATGACTATGCTTTCATATTTGGCCCCAAGATCCTTAAATAAACTTTTTAGGTGAATGGCTTCTTTTGCAGAGTCAGTTAAAGCAACATATTCTGCTTCGGCAGTCGATAGCGCTACAGTCTTTTGCTTTTTCGAAATCCAGCTTATAGCCGTTCCAGCATATTTAAAACAACAGCCCGAAAATGACTTCCGGTCAAGCTTGCATGCGCCCCAATCTGCGTCAGCCATGCCATATAATTCTTTGCGAGTTTTTCTGAATAAAAGACCAACGCTTTTTGTTCCCTTTAGGTATCGCAGCACTCTTTTTGCACACTTGAAATGCTCTTCTCCGTAAAAATCATTAAATTGGGAGAGATAACTTATGGCAAACATTATATCAGGTCGAGTTGCCACTGTGCAAAAAGAGTACATCAGTGTATCAATCAAATTTTTGTAGGGCAAATCATTCCTTTCATCTCTTCCTCCTTTTTCTAGTCTCAGACCTGGTTCTATGGGTGTAGACGTCGCCTTGCAATCTTCCATTTTGAATTTTTTTAGGGTGTCTTCTATGAACTTCTGCTGGTTCAGTTTGATTTCATCTCCCTTAAAGGTTACATCTATCCGTATTAGCCGTTTAGGTGTTCCCTAAGTCTTTTAACTCAAATTTCGTATTTAACAGGTCTTTTATTTCTTGGAGCTTTCTAGGACACGAATAGGCAATTAACAAATCGTCGACATAGATAATTATTATGACTTTAACTCCTTTTTTCTCTAGTAAGTATAGACATCGGTCGGCTTCCGATGCTTTGAAACCTATGTTCTTTAACTCTGTGTCGAGTTTCTTGTACCATTGCCTCCCTGCCTGTTTGAGTCCGTATAAAGCTTTTATGAGATGACAAACTTTCCCTTTGGGATTATTTTTTATGTCTTTTAGCATACTCATTGTTTTGTTGTACAAAGTTAAATTTTCTTGTTTACTCTCTTCAACCATGATTTCAATTAGATAGTCTTCTAAATAGTCAGGATACTTCATTACTATCTTTTCTTCTAATTCGCCATTCAGGTACGCCGTTGTAACGTCCATCTGGTTTAGTTTCAAGCTTTCTTCCATGGCTATTCCAACAACACATCTTATCGAACTCAGTTTAGCTACAGGAGCGTACGTTTCGTTGTAGTTAACGCCTGGTCGCTGAGTGAAACCCCGTGCTACAAGTCTGGCTTTCTTTGTGATACTATTGTCAGGTCCTATTTTATTTCTTAGAACCATTTTGTAGTCCACTTCTTTCATTTCTTTGTTCTTCTTTTCTATTTTCCAAGTTCCATTCTTAACATGTGCTCTAATTTCGGCTTTTATAGCATCATGCCAGTATTCATCATCTTCATTTTCATCGGATGTGTAGGATATCTCTGAGAGTAGGTGTCTTTCTTCAGTTTGGTCCAGTATAAAATCTCTGGTCCACGCGGGCGGACGCCTCTCTCTTTGTGGCCTCCCATTTTCAGGTATTTCTACAAAATCTGATGCGTCATCGTAGGAGTCTATTTCTTCTGCAGAAGAAGCTTCAGCTTCTTGCTCGTTTAAAATTTGTAACGTATTTTCCTTTTCTTTCTCTGTTAATTCAATTTCTATTGGTTGTACCCTTTTACTTTTCTTATCATTGTCTTTAATTTTGTTGGCAAACTGTAGAGAAGCATTATACTAAGAAGTTCTGGAGGTACCTTAATATCCATATCTGCGAGTTTGTCCACGATATCTATAAAATTGTTTATATGGTCGCGTATGTCTTCACCTGTGGTCATTCTCTTTAGGACCAATTGTTTTAGTAAGGTTGCCTTCCTTGCAGGCCCAGTGCTCTGATAAGTGGCTTTAAGCTTGTCCCATACTGCTTTTGATGTAGTGCAGGCTTTGATCTGTTTTAGTTCCGAGGGTGACAGTAAAAGTAGGATTTCGGCCCTTGCCTTTAAGTCCTCCTTACTGTACGTCGATCTTGCTGCCGCATCCGTAGATGGTGGTATTGTTTTATTACCGCTTACGATGTCCCAAAAATCATTTTTGATCAGGACCGCTTCAGCTTCTAAGCACCATGTATCGTAATTTGATTTGGTCAAGAGTTCTATATGACGATAGCTTGTGGTTGATGCCATTTTTCATAGTATGCAGGAAACCACGCCCTGCTACCAATTTTGTTGGGGATTCATTAAAACATACTCTTGACCAAAATATATCGCTTTATTTTCTGCTTGATTTTCTGACACAACTGTTATTATGTATCTAAGATACAGAGAACATACGACGTGCTGTGTCATAACTACCAGATGGCCAGTACTCACACAGTACCACTACCATGTGTCAATTTTGAAAAGTTTGTTATTTTCTGGGGTGTGTTCACTTTATTACCCTAGATAATTAGAAAAGTTTATTCGTTTTAGGAGTAAATTAACACTAAATTAATTATTTCTTAAGAAATAAGCAGTACCCTTGTACTCATATTTTAACTATGTCGTATCTATTTTGTATTTTACTGTGTGTACATAAGATTAGAATAAATAAAAAATATTAAAATACGATTTTTCATTGGTTTGATTTTTGATTGGTAATCCTTAAAAATGCATGATACAGTTAGAGCTACTACTTTTTGGGATGTCTATCCAAATATATTTAACTTATCCTGGTTAGAATTATTGAATAATAAAAAACCATTTTTGGACATGTCCTTTCGAATCGATGTGACCTATGGAAGATGCTCACATTCATTCATCAACTTGAAAAGAGCTGATAATCTTCAAACGGCTGAACCGATTTTCTTGAATCATAGCTAAAAACACTCTATCAAGTCACCTTTCAAACAAAATAAAAAATATCAGAATCGGTTCAGCCGTTTGGCAGCTACGATGTCACATAAAGACACACGTTAAACTTATAACTCCCCTCTTTTTCCGTCGGTGGGTTAAAAAAGACCCGACCAGCTCCCGACAAGCACCCACTTTTGTGTGTTTTGAGCATAAATGATGCACTATAAGTACCGAATCAAATTGAAACTACCAACAATATTTCGTATTCTTATCAGGTATCACTGTGAATGATCGTTGATAAAATACACAACTTTACCACTCATAACTTTATCGTTCCTCTGCATCATGTCATGTATCAGTAGTACCTACTACTCACGGTACTACTCGCGCTCACGGTGCACAGTGAGAAATGTAAGTGTGGCTGCTTCATTCAATGCAATAATTCTACCTCGGTGAAGTTAGCCGCACGATTTATTATTATGAACTTTTGTTAGTGCTAATCGTTAGAGAATCGTTAGAGAGGGTTAGAGAGAAAAGAAAAATCTGTAGAGAGTAATTAGTTTTTATGTAAAAACAATTTTAATTTTTCGTGTGAAGTTGGCCCCCCTTCCCGCAAAAATGGACTTAGACGTAATTTTATTTTTTTAATCGTTTGCGAATCGTTAGAGAGAGATTGAGAGTTACACAAAATCGTTAGAGAGTTAATATTTTATTTGATCTTAAATAATTTCTGAGAGCGTGACACTAGCCCACCTCTGTGAATTTTGCCCCCGATATAATTATTCTCAACTTTTGTTAATGCTAATGGTTAGAGAATCGTTAGAGAGAGTTAGAGAGAAAAGAAAAATCGTTAGAGAGTAATTAGTTTTATTTATCAACGATTTTAATTACTTTTGTGAAATTGGCCCCCATTCCCGCAAAAATAGACGTAGATGTAATTTTTTTATTTTTATAATTTGAGAATCGTTAGAGAGAGATAGAGAGTTAAAAAAAATCATTAGAGAGTTAATATTTTAATTGATATTAAATTATTTCTGAGAACGCGTTTTAGATTAAACAGGCTCGCTCTTATTATGGGCAACATATTCAGCCGAACGGTACTTTTACTGTACCTAGAAGTTAGTGAAGATACCAGGCATTTCGTCATCACATGAGACAGCTTTGATCAGACGACTCACACCACTATAGTTATAGAGTATATTACATTATTGTCTGGTATCTTGGATGGGCCCGCATCAAAATTATATATCTCCACCTGCTCAGTTTCTCGACAGTATTTTATTAAGAGAAGACATTGAAAATGAAGAAAATCAATAAATCATTATTTAAAACAAAAAAAAAAAGTTTTATTTCATAAAAAATCTGTAACACTTGCATTCAAAGCATATTATTCAGTTTTAAATATCATAATTGTCGAAAGGCTTTTCATCCACTTCCGATCTCGATTCTAAGTCATAAAACAGGAATTCTCCAACGTAATTAAAAAAATGTTCTTGATCAGTAGGTAGGTAATATTATCATTTTACTCCTGCTAAGCCTGTAGACTATGCTGAAACATGCACTTCTTGCACTTATAGATTCCTAGTAGCTATAATCTAAAGAGAGGTCGAAAAGAATTATGCTACACATTTTTGACTGAAAATATCCCATTTCATCTTATTTCAGAATATGGTACATAAAGTAAATAACTTGATTAGAATTTTTGTTTGCATTGTCATATTCTTTACAACAAAATATTGATTGACTGTAATGACAGTACCATGTGTCAATTTTGAAAAGTTTGTTATTTTCTGGGGTGTGTTCACTTTATTAGCCTAGACAATTAGAAAAGTTTGTTCGTTTTAGGAGTAAACAAACACTAAATTATTATTTTTTTTTAGGTTGAGAATCGTTAGACAGAGATAGAGAGTTAAAAAAAAACATTAGAGAGTAAATATTTTAATGGATATTAAATTATTGCTGAGAACGCGTTTTACCCTATGACCTGAGCAGGTTAAAATTTAGAAACGTGCCGCCTCGATAGGGATAGGGAGGAGAGGGGGGAAGGGTTAGTAGATCCCCCCACTCCCCCCTGCCGGAGATACAAAGTTTTTTTTAAATTTGACAAATCTCTTATATGCTGGGGCCACACCAACGGATTATCGCGATAGACCTTAACCGTTGGTGTTCTACACTACGACTTACCTCGAGAATTTGTCAACGGCATTTACATTGGCGTTTGACGTTGGGTGATTGATAACTCTGGAGGCGGCATTTTAGGCAGATCAAAGAGATTTACCGCGAGAATTATTGCATTGAATGAAGCGGCCACACTTACGTTTCTCTTTGTGCACCGTGAGCGCGAGTAGTACCGTGAGTCGTAGGTACTACTGATACATGACATGATGCAGAGGGACGTTATAGTTATGAGTGGTTTGTGTATTTGATTAACGATCAATTCAATGATACCTGATAAGAATACGAAATATTGTTGGTAGTTTCAATTTGATTCGGTACTTATAGTGCATCATTTATGCTCAAAACACACAAAAGGTGGGTGCTTGTCGGGAGCTGGTCGGGTCTTTTTTAACCCACTGACAGAAAAAGAGGAGTGTTATAAGTTTAACGTGTGTGTCTGTATGTTACATCGTAGCTGCCAAACGGCTGAACCGATTCTGATATTTTTTATTTTGTTTGAAAGGTGACTTGATAGAGTGTTCTTAGCTATGATTCAAGAAAATCGGTTCAGCCGTTTGAAGATTATCAGCACTTTTCAGGTTGATGAATGGATGTGAGCATCTTCCACAGGTCACATCGATTCGAAAGGACATGTCCAAAAATGGTTTTTTATTGTTCAATAATTCTAACCAGGATAAGTTAAATATATTTGGATAGACATCCCAAAAAGTAGTAGCTCTAACTGAATCATGCATTTTTAAGGATTACCAATTTTGAGAAAAATCGTTTTTTAATTAATTTATTTATTTTATTCTTATGTACACACAGTAAAATACAAAATAGATACGACATACATAGTTAAAATATGAGCACAAAGGTACTGCTTTTTTCTTAGGAAATAATGAATTTAGTGTTAGTTTACTCCTAAAACGAACAAACTTTTCTAATTATCTAGCTAGGCTAATAAAGTGAACACACCCCAGAAAATAACAAACTTTTCAAAATTGACACATGGTACTGTCATTACAGTCAATCAATATTTTGTTGTAAAGAATATGACAATGCAAACAAAAATTCTAATCAAGTTATTTACTTTATGTACCATATTCTGAAATAAGATGAAATGGGATATTTTCAGTCAAAAATGTGTAGCATAATTCTTTTCGACCTCTCTTTAGATTATAGCTACTAGGAATCTATATGTGCAAGAAGTGCATGTTTCAGCATAGTCCACAGGCTTAGCAGGAGTAAAATGATAATAGTACCTACCTACTGATCAAGAACATTTTTTTTATTACGATGGAGAATTCCTGTTTTATGACTTAGAATCGAGATCGGAAGTGGATGAAAAGCCTTTCGACAATTATGATATTTAAAACGGAATAATATGCTGTGAATGCAAGTGTTACAGATTTTTTATGAAATAAAACTTTTTTTTTTAGTTTTAAATAATGATTTATTGATTTTCTTCATTTTCAATGTCTTCTCTTAATAAAATACTGTCGAGAAACTGAGCAGGTGGAGATATATAATTTTGATGCCGGCCCATTCAAGATACCAGACAATAATGTAATACACTCTATAACTATAGTGGTGTGAGTCGTCTGATCAAAGCTGTCTCATGTGATGACGAAATGCCTGGTATCTTCACTAACTTCTAGGTACAGTAAAAGTACCGTTCGGCTGAATATGTTGCCCATAATAAGAGCGAGCCTGTTTAATCTAAAACGCGTTCTCAGAAATAATTTAATATCAATTAAAATATTAACTCTCTAATGATTTTTTTTAACTCTCTATCTCTCTCTAATAAAAAAATTACATCTACGTCCATTTTTGCGGGAATGGGGGCCAATTTCACAAAAGTAATTAAAATCGTTGATAAATAAAACTAATTACTCTCTAACGATTTTTCTTTTCTCTCTAACTCTCTCTAACGATTCTCTAACCATTAGCATTAACAAAAGTTGAGAATAATTATATCGGGGGCAAAATTCACAGAGGTGGGCTAATGTCACGCTCTCAGAAATTATTTAATATCAAATAAAATATTAACTCTCTAACGATTTTGTGTAACTCTCAATCTCTCTCTAACTATTCGCAAAAGATTAAAAAAAATAAAATTACGTCTAAGTCCATTTTTGCGGGAAGGGGGGCCAACTTCACACGAAAAATTAAAATTGTTTTTACATAAAAACTAATTACTCTCTAACGATTTTTCTTTTCTCTCTAACCCTCTCTAACGATTAGCATTAACAAAAGTTCATAATAATGAAATCGTTCGGCTAAATTCACGGAGGTAATAATTCTCGCGGTAAATCTCTTTGATCTGACTAAAATGCCGCCACCAGAGTTATGAATCACCCAACGTCAAACGCCAATGTAAATGCCGTTGACAAATTCTCGAGGTAAGTCGTGGTGTAGTACACCAACGGTTAACGTCTATCGCGATAATCCGTTGGTGTGGCCCCAGCATATAAGAGATTTGTCATATTTAAAAATAATTTAAAAAAAACTTTGTATCTCCGGCAGGGGGGGTGGGGGGATCTACTAACCCTTCCCCCCTCTCCTCCCTCCCCTATCTCCTATCCTAGGGTAAAACGCGTTCTCAGAAATAATTTAATATCAATTAAAATCTGGGCGCTCCTTGCAGTGTTCCACATCGTTGTCAATGCGGTGAAGGAGTCGACTGCCTCAGACACCACGGCCTATCCTGCAGCAAGAGCGCTGGTCGGATGGCGTCGGGAATCCCAGGCGGATTCCCGGCCACCATAGGCGCGGGCTTGCGGTCGGCGAGCAATGGGTAGCTCGCCGTCCGATTGGGACCAGGCCCGGGTCGATGGCGCGTCGTGTTCCACGAGCGCCTCAAAGAGATGTCAGCACAATTGGCGGGGCCGCTAGGACCGATGCACAGTGTGTTAAGAACCCGATTTTTGTTTCATTCTGTTTTTATTCAAGTAATCGATAGTTTCTATCATTTCTGGCGCGAGAATTCAACTCCGGCTTCGCTACGACAAGTAACTTTAAAAAAAAAAAAAAACAAAGTTTCGTAATATACGCATCATGAAAAACGAATAAAAAATCTTATTTAAAAAACAGAACTATGTATTCCAGTTTCTATTTATTCCATTAATAATATATATAGTAACCTACCTTTCCACCAATTTCTGTTGCTCTAGTATGAATGGGATGCGAGATATGATTTTTTTTCTCATTATTCGTTTTTATTTTTTTATTCACCTATAACACCGTATTAGGTCGTGATTTTTACATCAAAATATTGCTTATACTTTCTATTATGTGTAGTAATAAAACCACAACATAATTCCGTGTTATCCACAAGTTATTACAAATTTTAGTAATATCCGAAATATCTGCAAGGCTGTCACTTCAATCAAAATGTAGATACTTTTTTATGTTATAATATTTTAGTTTATTTATCATGTTGATGACTAGTATCGTTATTTTGTCGCTTAGTTGGCTAAAATTGTCTGACTGTTAAACGAAAATTAAAAAAACAACAAACTGTTAAGAGAATCTTCAAACTACAATAACATGACTATGGTATAAAACTACGGTCTAATTATTGGTCGAGTCCCTCCACTGCTACTCAATGGCTACTGGCCCTTTCTGGATACAAGTGGAGGAAATGCTATCATGTTGGGCTGGTACACCTTCCTAACAGTCAATAAATTCTCATCCGAAGGACTTAACGAGTACCTAGCTAATTTTGCCGATTCTGTTGTACACCGAACTAAATTAAAATTCCTTACTTTTGGCTATGAGAATGTTAACGCTATTCTGACAAAAAAAAGATCTAAATTTAAAAATTATTTTAAACAACTTAAATCAAATTTGACAATCGCGCCTCCACTTGGTACTATTGTTTTCCCTACCCTGTGATTTTTTTTTAGAGCCGGAGCCGCTCATAAACGCACCTTCGACGTGATTTTTTATGGAATTTTTCACATTTTGTATGGAAAATATGCAAAAAAAAAAAAAAAATTAACAACATGCTGAGCCTCAGGGGTTTAAGGGTTTTCTAAAGGGGGTCGAAATTTTCATTATTTTTGCTTTAGGACACCATTTTCGAGATATAAGCAAAAGAAAATAAAAAAAGATACAGTACTGTTTTGCAACTGAAGTCGAGGTGTTGGTTTGAATTTTAGTTCATGACATCTAATTTTATTCCACACATTTTTAATCGCGATTAAAAATAGTCAGATTTAGTTAGAGGATTTTAGATATAAGACAAAATTTTAGGTTAAATCGTGAAATTCAGAATAGCATTTTCACTAAACTATTGTCTAACTTATCTCAGTACCATCTTAGTGCTGTCAAACTAAATTATAGTTATGTTGTGTCAGCTAGAGTCTATTTCAGAATAAATTTGGATGATGTTATATGGGTAAATCCTGCACCGTCATCTTTTCGCTACTGTAGACCGTTACACTTACAATATAAAAAAGAAACGAAAGAATTAATAATTTCTGAGAAACAGTTTATTGATGAGCAGATACAAAATCTTACCCCCATGATAACTGAAACCTCGCGAGGGCATAAAATAAAAGTTGAATGCAAATTCTACTGTGCGGCTTTGATGGGAAAGTCCAAAAAGTGCAATTCATTCTACACCATCCCAGTTAGGTACGTTGTCCATATTGCAATTTGACCACGTCGCAATTTAATGATTTAGAGATAGCATTCTCCAAACCTGTCATAGAAGAACGTCTGGTATGGTATAAGTCCACTTCATTCATGGATTAGGGCCTTAGAATTTGTATTAAATCTTGGATACAAAGTTGAGGTAAAGAAAAGGAGGATCACTGAAAGATCAGAAGAGCGCCGACTGGTCGAGGATCGTAAAAAAAGAATCCAAGGTCTAATCAGAGAAAAAATGGGCCTTTTGGTAATGAAATGAAATTGTTTATTCTATAAATAGGATATTGGAATCACTTTTACACGTCATATTAAAAAGTTGTAAAAATAAGCTAGATGAGGTCGGCGTTTCCTATCTGACTATTCTGAGAAGAAAGGCCGTAACAAACTCAGAGGTCACCGTCTCCTTTAAAGTCCAGACATAATCTTGGTCAGGCCATATGAGGACCATGTAGATTAGAGTCTGAAATGGTCTTTTGAGGAAAGAACCACACAGATTTGAGTGGGCTTGTCCAGTCAGTGCAAGCATTTGTCAGTAATAGTGGAGCTCAACTCAGAACTTAAGGTAGATGTGGTGCGTCCAACTTCAGGGACTACTAACGATGGAAAGTTGGAAACACTGCCGGCACTGACAAAAACCGAGGAACTTTTACAGAAATTCTGAACATCGAACGGTGGCTATTAGATGAGTTATACGTAATTTAAATCGTTTTGTCCAGTAACTTGCCAATTGATTCAGAAAAATTCGCGAATTTTTGCAAAGAGCTGGCATACAAATATGTTGCAAAGTATGAATGGCATCCTAAAATTTTATTCCATGGTGCGAAAATAATAGATTCATCAAGTTTACCTGTTGGCATGCTCTCTGAACAGGCGGCTGAGTCTCGAAATAAATTTTGGAGGTTTGACAGAGAGCACCATACTATAAAGATTTCTCGTGAAGCAACCATGTCTGACCTTTTTCACAGAGTCTTAGTCTCATCTGATCAAATAATATCTGATTTCAACCCATTAGAGAGAAAAAAAAAGCAAAGAGAATTACATTACCAGTAGTCGCATTGTCTTTGTTGAGACCTGTTAACGAAAAAAATCTAGAAATCGATGATTATTCTCGCGTTGAATTTGTTGTTATTAGTAATGAGGAAGAGTAACCATTTATGATAAATTCAAAACAAATTGGTTTTTGTCGGATAAAATATATTTTAGTTAATATTTTTTCGGATCCACAAAAGTGACAGCCCTGAAGAAAAATTATAATTTGCAATAACTTTTGAATAACACGGAATTAGGTTGTGGTTTTATTACTACACATAATAGAAAGTATAAGCAATATTTTGATGTAAAAATCACGACCTAATACGGTGTTATAGGTGAATAAAAAAATAAAAACGAAACATGAGAAAAAAAATCATATCTCGCGTCCCATTCATACTAGAGCAACAGAAATTGGTGGAAAGGTAGGTTGCTGTACATACTATTAATGGAATAAATAGAAACTGGAATACATAGTTCTGTTTTTAAAATAAGAATTTTTATTCGTTTTTCATGATTCGGATATTACGTAACTTTGATATTTAAAAAAAAAAAAGTTACCTGTCGTAGCGAAGCCGGAGTTGAACTCTCGCACCAGAAATGATAGAAACTATCGATTACTTGAATAAAAACAGAATGAAACAAAAATCTGGTTCTTAACACACTGTGCGATGCCTGCCAGGGTTGCGGGTTAGTCCGAAAGGGATACCGGGACCTTGGCAACAGGCAACTGAAGGAACACGGGAGGGTTTTAGTCAGTAAAAGTCTGACAGCCCTTCCGCTCCGCCTATCTATCTCTCTCTAACGATTCTCAAACTAAAAAAAAAAAAAAATTACGTCTACGTCCATTTTTGCGGGAATGGGGGCCAATGTCACAATAGTAATTAAAATCGTATTAATTACTCTCTAACGATTTTTCTTTTCTCTCTAACTCTCTCTAACGATTCTCTATCGATTAGCATTAACAAAAGTTGAGAATAATTATATCGGGGGCAAAATTCACAGAGGTGGGCTAACGTCACGCTCTTAGAAATTATTTAATCCTACTAATATTATAAATGTGAAAGTTTGTGTGTTTGGATGTTTGTTACTCAATCAGGCAAAAACGGCTGAATGGATTTGGATGAAATTTGGCAAACAGATAGCTTATAACCTGGATTAACACATAGGATACTTTTTATCCCGATGTTCCCACGGGATCGAGACTTACGCGGGTGAAACCGCGGGGCGCAGCTAGTATCAAATAAAATATTAACTCTCTAACGATTTGTGTAACTCTCAATCTTTCTGTAACGATTCGCAAATGATTAAAAAAAAAAAATTACTTCTTAGTCCATTTTTGCGGGAAGGGGAGCCAACATCACACGAAAAATTAAAATTGTTTTTACATACAATTTAATTACTCTCTAACGATTTTTCTTTTCTCTCTAACCCTCTCTAACGATTGGCACTAACAAAAGTTCATAATAATGAAATCGTGCGGCTAACTTCACCGAGGTCTTTGTTTCTACCATCTACTATAACTCAACGTGACATTGGCTAAATGCACAAACAGTGCGAAGCCACAAAAAAAAAAAAAAAATCTTTCTTGTTGACTTCTTGATCAAACGTCATAATTGTGGTCATAATCGAAGACAAGTCTAATTGAGTTATTGAGAGCCACCCACAGCCAGCCCAGCCTTTAGTCTGTGCTCTTGAGTATTAATGTTCTGTGGCCACAGCCAAGCACAAATACTAATCTAACCTAAGACTTCCGAGGCAGTTATTATCTAATAAAATATATCTATTATCATAGAAAGTATTATTATTCTGTGATTGCCATGTCAGGAATAATGTCAGCAATACTTCAACCACTTAAGTAAATAAATGTTATCTCATAAATGCAATGTATTTCACTGTTTCGCAGCAGAATGTCTCAAGCTCAGGTCTCCGGTGCTTACCTTCCATTTGCACGTGACGACCTAATAATGGCTCTCAGCAAATTGTATTCACGTTGCTGAATCTTGTGCCTAACAAATGATGTATTTTGTGTATTATTTTAGCCATCAACATGCTTAGATTGTATCTTCGTGTAACAACAATCTCGTGAATGCTCTCATTTGCCACATTACATATTTTACCTTTGTTATAATTCGTGTGCTGTGCTTGCAGGCTCATCAGGCAAACCTTGCAAGTCACTTCAACGATGTCGCCTGCTGCAAGTTTAACGAAGCCAGATTGTTTTTTGGTGTCATCCGTTAGAACTAAAGTGCGTTGCTATTTTCCACGACCAAACGAAGTAAGGAGAGTGAATCGTCATGGCTGGAAAACTAGAATAACTACACCAAATGGTCGTAAAGTCATCATGCGACGATTACTCAAAGGAAGATTCGTATTGACTCATTAAGTTACAGTTCAAATACCATACTAGTGCAGTAGTTACTAAATAAGCTATTCTAAGATTACCAGAGAAAACAATTTAGATAAAAACAGTAGAATATTATAGCATTCAAGGCATGTTGTAACATAATAAAAATAAATATATGTGCTTTTAATCAAATCTTTATTTAAAACAGCCTGATTTTTGTAATACACCTCTTTCTAACAAGCTATACATTTCACTTATTTACTAATTCAACTTTACAAAAGTAACAAAAACAGAATGATAGGTACTGATTGTGCAGCTTTATCTATTGTATTGAATAAATTAATTGTTGTTAGTCAACAGTCATACATAATTTATTATCTGCTATTCTAGCAATGCCCTAAGAGATCATTAATTTAATTTCAACTTGACAATGAATAGGGGTAACTGGGAAGGGGATGGCCACTTATATAGGTTTAGGTTTCAAAAACGAATATGCCAGTGTATAATGAAACCCATATTTTGTGTTTACTTTAATATTATTTCAAATAGCCTCACAGGACAATGCTTTCATAAATTACACTTAAAATATAATTTTATAGATCTTATTGTGTCAATGGCAATTTAATCTATGTATATTAAGTCGGCCCAGAACTTAGCTATGAATTATACTGCATTCAATATTTATTATGGACTAGTTGAATAAATATTTTTGAGACTGAACAGAATCTTCAGAAGTTGGAGATTTAGCAGGTTTTAACAGGTTGGATATTTCAGACACAACCAAAGTGGTCAGTTTGATAATTGCCAAGTGAGCAGCCAACTGTAACACTAATGCACCAAAGCCCTTGTACAAGCCAGAAACTCCCTCCTTAGCTATGGTTGAGTTGTAGCAATCCATGAATCCTTCATAACCAGTCAGTATTGGAATAACTGATGTGCCCGTGTCTAAGTTATCTACTATAGTTCTGGTCCCCTGAAATGAAATAATGCATAAATAAGTATACACTAAACTACTATACAAAGCATTATCTTGAGACAGATGCACACACTATTACAACTACTAATAAAAAAAATTCAACCCACAACAGGATTGCCTTCAAGTTGATTGACTTGAAAGGGTAACAAATAGGCAATCCTGTTGTGGGACCAATCTGTTTGTATACTCATAATTTTTTAAAGATACGTAAGTATTATTTTTACCTGTATATGAAGCCTATGTATTATAGTTTCCACAGGGAAAAATAAAATCTCCATTGCAATGAAAGATACTATGTTGGCTTTTAAGCTGATATCTTCAATCAAAGGGTTTGCAGAGTTTTTACTGTATTCCACATTGTAGGAGTCACTCAGTTCATGTCTGTGTCTCTGTTGGAAACGGAGAACTTTTTCAGTGATTTTCTTCAAGGTTATGCTGGAAAATACAGAAATATCATAAGTACAAAATTATAATGAAATGAGGTCTGTATCTACATTTAATATCTTTAGGGTATTATTCTATTCTTAGTTGGGTAACTAAAATCTAATTTTATAAAGGCTGAAATGATAAATATGAACCTTGGGGTATTCATTCCATTAATCAGATGGTAATTTGTGACTACTCACAATAAAAACAGCAGGATTTTTCAGGATTTTCGAACTGGCTCTTAATATTCTCCAAGTGATAATGACATGATACTTACTGAGCAAGATACTTAGTGATGCCAAGGCTAACAGTAGGGAAGACAATGGCCCATATAGGCAGCATCCGACCTCTACTAGGCGTGCCCCATTCCAAGATGCGCATAAAACCTTCCCTGAACACATCCAAGAGTGCTGGCTTGTCACTTGCTATGTCACTCTGCACGGTCTCTACTAAACTTGCTGAGTAGAATGGAGTGATGATTGCTAAACTTACACTGAAAATTTAAAAGTTTTATTTTATGGGAATGGAATAGCATTACTTGGACATTATTTTATTCCACTGTTTGATGCCAATAGACCGCTGAGTTTTATATTATATCAATTGCCGCGCCCTAAGCGCCCACCACATACATCGACAAATAAATACCTACGACGAATAGGGTTGGGCAATGAAATATATCGAAAAAACGTCTTCATTCTCAGTTGTTTAAATACGACTGAGGCAGTACAACCACGAAAACATTTTTGGTGTAAATCCGAATGGGGCGGTCAATAGGCAGCAAATTTTAATAGAATTAATTTTTTATTTATTTTATTTGAAATGCTATTATTCTTACCATTTTAATGTTACATGTTGTAGAAACTGCAAGACGGACTGACATTTTCCTAGTTCCCTAATAACAAAAGAAAATAGTTAGGTTGAAAATATTATAATATTAGTTGTCTATTAAAATTCCAAAATGCTACGTATTCCAGATGCTCACTTAGGCCAGCCAGTGCCTTTGCAGACCACATCCTCCACTGCCAAGTTTAGACCTTTTACTATACAGGTAGAGCCGATGCCCTTCCACAGCGTGGTGACATCTTGCCGCCGGTGCAGTCGCGCGACCACAGGCAGCAGGGTGTAAGGTACTATATGGTAGTTCTTCAGACCATTGTGGACCTGTGAACATGTTAATAATGTGACATTCTCAGCTAATTTTTTTTAATACTTAAACACAACCAATGAATTCTAACTAATTTGGCATATGGGTAGACTATGACCTGGGGAAGGACATAGGCTACTTTTCATCCTGGATCGCAGACAAAGTTGCGGGCAACAGTTAGTGTTTATGTGATAGCTGTGATAGGTGATGCAATAGTTATGTGGAGGCAAGATTGATTCTAATCTGTTGATTGATTTCCAGCCAATTATGATTCTTAATATAATTAGTGTATATTATATCCTTATAAAGTAGTCTACTTTTTATTGATGCATTGCTTGATTTAAATTGAACTTCTCTGATATCCCGCTTTTCTAATTCAGAACCCTTACTTTAAAGTCATTCTCACCTTTCTTTTTTCACTAAAAAGAAACATTGATTAATAACAAACCTGGCACTGTCTTCTCAACACAATAAATGGGTGACTTAATAAGTTTTCAGTGATAAGACTTGCAATACTTATAGCTGTTGTAACATATGCATTGGTATCTGAAACAATAAACATGTTATGTTAATGCAATCAATAAGACATTATCTATTAATTCTACTTAACCATTATAGAAATTGGAGATCATGATTCTCTAGATAAGCTGATAATTGATATAGAATTTATGAAAATTGCTTTGGTTGTAAAAAACACTAAGACATAATAATATTAATATTTTAAAACTAGATTAGGTTCATGTTTTCCTAACAGACTATACTCAGAGAAGAAAAACCAAAACAAACTCAATGTCTGGAGACATTATCTTGGTCTGATCATGTGAGTACCATGGATATTAGTGTCTGAGATGGTCTTTTGAGGAAAAAACTCACAGATTTGAGTGGATAGGTCCAGTTAGTGCGCACTTGTGTAGAGTAATCGTTTATCACAACTTTTATTAATTACCTATTACACAACAGTGGGTGAAAATGAGTTGAGGAGGATTATTTTGATTAAATAATTTTATTTTTATATCAATACTACGTATTGATAAATTTCTTTCTGTTTCTATTAAGGTTTTGGCTAAGTTCCCACTTCTATACGTAAACACAGATAATGGGATTCTAAAAAACTTGTGGGTGCAATAATATTAACATACCGTCTTCAGAAACATCATCCATAACCAAAGGTGGGCCCTGAAACTCCTCAGTTACAGGAGTATGATAACCATATATCTGCTGATAGCGAGTGTCGTACAAGTCATTAGTTTCCCTGTTAGGATCCAAGCCGTATGGCCTATTATAGCCGGAAAAATCACCAAAACCAGCCATTCTTAACTTCTCAGATCATTATTTTCAGCGAAAATGTAATATTTTGCCCTGTAAAATAAAATACAAAAAATCAAGGAACTACCAGATTACCACTGTTTTCTTTTACGAATCCCTCCGGTTACAATATATTGAATCACCAATGACTGTTTATATCATCCAATCATATCTTTTGGTAAACTAGAAAGAGTACTGTGAATCGCCAATCACAGAGCTTTGTTTTAATTGATCTATCATTTACATGATTTGGAAATCGAGAAAGTATTCGAATTTAATTGTCAAATGATATCATAGACACTTTCTAGTGTTGCAATGCCTTAGTCGAGTTAGAATTTCTTACTTGAGAACTTTAACAAGCAACAATGGTAAACCAGTGTTGTGTTTAGGTCGTAACATTTACCATTCGTTTGACATTGACATTTAATGATTTGACAGATGTCATTTACGCAAACGCAAAGCGGAGCAAAACAGGCAAAACAGCCAAGACGCATGATCAAAAAGATTTTAAACGGCTAGCCCGACGAGTGAATATCGATTATAAAATAGGACAAAAGTTCTCCAACAAAAATGTGTCTTACAGTTTTAAATGGCATTTGATTGAATTAACAAATCATAATGCTAGGAAAGGCTGTGCTGTGTTTATCGACTTTACAGTTTTACTGTAATTATTTTATTTAAATTATTAGTGGTGAACTATGGCATTTAAGTGTGGAGCCAGTGGCCTGGATGTATTGTGTGATGTTAAATTGCAGGTATAGCGGCACAGGAGCAATGCACGGATTTGCGCGGTCGGTTGATTTCCCACGGCCTTCATTACGTGCCTGGCCCAGATACTTGTACGCTTTGCGTTTGTGACAATGGATTGCCTAAAGTTTGTAAGGCGGTACTATGTTCACCTCCGCAGGTGAGCTAATCTTACATGTTATTTATAACTTTCATAATTAGTTTAAAAACATACAAAAAACTCACAAAAAATTGTTTTGTTTTACCAATCAAAGAAAATGATCCACAATAAATAAAGAAAATCCATACTAATATTATAAATTCGAAAGGAACTGTCTGTTGTCTGTCTGTATGTTACGACATACCACATACCACGCGAGCGAAGCCGCGGGCGGAAGCTAGTAATTAATAAAAGAGATAACTATCAACTGTAATATATTTTGTACTAGCTGCGCCCCGCGGTTTCACCCGCGTAAGTCTCGATCCCGCGGGAATATCGGGATAAAAAGTATCCTATGTCCTATTCCAGGTCATGGTCTACTCCTGTGCCAAATTTCATCCAAATCCGTTCAGCCGTTTAAGCATGAAAGCGTTACAAACAAACAAACTCACTTTCGCATTTATAATATTAGTTAGGATTAACTTCCGCCCGCAGCTTCGCCCGTGCGGTATGTCTATAAAAAGTAGCCTATGTCCTTCCCCAGGGTGCCATCTATCTCCTTGCCAAATTTTGTTGAAATCCGTTCAGTGGTTTAGGCGTGAAAACGTAACATACAGACAGACAGACATAGTTTGAGTTAACTTTCGAATTTATAATATTAGTATGGATTAAATTAAATTACATTTCTAAATATTTGAATCAGGAACTGGGTCCAAGCAAAGAGGTTAGGGTTCCAGACAGAAACCTCCTAACAATACAAGCTGTGTACCCTTTCTAAATCAAACCCTTTATGGTTGGAGTGTACATAACGGGGCACTGAGGAAAAAATACTTATTTTTTTTAAACCACCCAGAAGTTGACTATTCCTCTTTATTATTATTGAATTTTGATGCTGACCTCAAGGTCAATCACCCTGAGGTCAAGGTCGGTGACCCTGAGGTCAAGGTCGATGACCCTGAGGCCAAGGTCGGTGACCCTGAGGTCAAGGTCAGTAACCCTGAGGTCAAGGTCCGTGAACTTAGGAGAATCGCGGAACTTGACATTTTTTAACCTTGACCCCAAGCTCAACGACCTTGATTTCAAGGTCGACGTTCCTGAGGTCAAGGACAACGACCCTGAGGTCAAGGTCAATGACCTTAAGGTGTTCCATGGTGTTCCCCCACCCTACTACTCCCACGTCCCAGTGGGTTTAGTTATTTTAACCTTGACCCCAAGCTCAACGACCTTGATTTCAAGGTCGACGTTCCTGAGGTCAAGGACCACGACCCTGAGGTCAAGGTCAATGACCTTAAGGTGTTCCATGGTGTTCCCCCACCCTACTACTCCCACGTCCCAGTGGGTATCGAAGGGGAAGGCTAGATTAGGCGATGGTTTTTGGTCTTCTCATCGGACACACGGGTTTTATTGATAATAAATATTTTGAATACCCAGGATTGTCGATCATTCCGCGTCGGGAACACATGCTGCGAGTTCATTTGTCTGGACGACGTGGTGAAGCCAGCGGAGGGCGCTGAAGCCAACGTGCGGCTGGCGGCCGGCGGCGCGGCCGGCGTGGTGTTACTGACGGTCGCACTCGTGGTGTACCGCGTGCGGAAGCAGAAGCGACGCCGGCCCCCCCATGCCGACGATCAGAGGAGCTTGACTAGCATTGGGTATGTTTTTTTAGCAACTGAGAGCGATTTCCGAATGCAGTTTAGATGTGCTTATTGTTGAAGTTGGTCGGCTAAGCCCAAATGCGAACTAATAACCAAGTTAATTGCGTCTTAAGGAGGAACTTAATCGGGCGTGTTTTCTAAAAACAGTTGCAAAAACCTGGATTTTACCAAGGATAAGCGTCTCCAGTCTCCAGAATGTCCAACCGCGCTCGTTCAACCAAAGAGGTGGTAATACACAATGATATTAACGGTTCTATATTTAATCCATCCAATGGTAGTTACAAACATAACCTTTGACCTTTACGCGCCAGAAGTCTATAGTAAATACAATATATAGTCTCAATGGACTAACCCTGGGCAAGGTTGGTAGCATTAGGGATTTAGGTGTTATACAGGATAGCAAACTGCTATTTGATCAACACATTGACACTATCGTGGGCAAGGCCTCGAAACAACTGGGATTTGTGATCAGGGCATCAGCCTGTTTCCGTTCTCTGAAGCCGATCAAGGTTTTGTACTGCTCGTTCGTGCGCAGCCACTTGGAGTATACATCGCAAGTCTGGAACCCTCAATATGGGACCTACAATTCACGCATTGAGGGTATCCAGAAAAAGTTTCTGAGATATCTCAATTATAAGGCACACCAAGTATCCATAGATTACAGTCACCGTTGCAAGAGGTACCATTTTCTGCCATTAGATCGTAGACAACTCACTAATGATATGTGTTTTTTGATTAACATAGCGAATGGCTCGATTGACTGCCCTGAACTATTAGGAAAGTTAGCATTTCGCACTAACACTATTGGATTACGTAAAAGGCCGCTTCTAGGTGTGCCTTCTTCCACTACTAATTATAGGCGTAATGCTTTTCTTATAAGAAGCGCTCGGAGTTTCAATGATGTATCTTCTAAGCACGACATTGACTTATTTTGCACTAAGATAAACACAGCAAGGACGCTCTTAGCCACATCATTTTTTTGTGAATGATATGTGGTTCTTAACTGTAAATTACTTAACTCTTATGTAGCAACATAAATAAAACTAACAACATAAATAAAAATAAAACTACTTTAATACTTATGAAATTGCTGATTGTTCAGCTTTAAATAATCGATATGTTATTTATCTGTGGAGGCTTGTTATTAGCAACTTGATAATGTTTTGTTGTTACCTATTATTTGTAATTAGTCTAAAATAAAAAAAATAAAATAATCTCGCGCTTATATCTGGTTAAAACCGTATCTCTCGATATAAATATGTATGTACCAAGGAGGTACGTCTTTAGTTCTTTACGTTTTGATTGCGGCTTATACCGGATGTCGCAGATTGCTCTACAGTTGAGTTACACATCGCTTGCCGTCCTTGTTGCTAATTATTATGTACCGAGTACCATTTAACTAAATGTAAAGTGAAGCAGTTAAAACTTAAATGTAATTATGAAGCAGTGAATCATGAAGTAATAAATGAATGGAATGGTATAAAGAGCAGGCGAGTTTGTTCGTTATCAGTACGAAAACTGCGTGGATATGTTACCGACTTCCCGCGATTACTTAATCGGATTGAGGCAGTAGAATACGAATCAATGACGAAGGTCCTAGGTTTGATTCGATCCCTTCCACTACGAAAGTGACATCAGCAGCCCGAAGTCTGAATTAGTAACCGATTGATGACAAATAGTCTCACCAACAGGACAGTTATGAACCAAATAGGGGGCTCTATTTGGTTCATAACTGTGCTGTTGGTGTGCTTATGATAAATAAATAAATAACTGGCGCAATGTGGTGGAGTAAACACCTCCAGTTATGATACAACTCAAACTAAGATATAAACATAACAAAGACGGACATAAATGATAATAACTCTTGATGAAGCCGCTCTCGCGCGGTTTCGTTAGTCAACTTATTGTGTGATCACCATTTCATTGACCTACAGTTTGAATTGCGCAGATGGTTAGTCATCACATCGTCATATAATCCTTTGATTCTTATAAAATTACGTTTATAGAGAGCAAAGCAACAGATTTTTTATACAGAGTGACCGAAAACTGGTGAATTACAAGTTTGTGTGGTGGTTGTTTTTGAGTTGCCTTATCATGAGTGGAGACTTAAGAACGCGACGACGGATGGATTCTCCATACGAACGCGACGACGTATGGATTCTCCATACAAACGTACCTAAATCATTGGCAATTTGAGCATATTTCCACCATAATATGTTGTTATTCGGATTGAGACAGTATTTGTCTAGGTTCCTACACCTTTTTTTTTTTCCAAAAAACTAAAATGAAGTTGTAGCGAATTGAATTTCGCACATTTTTACAGCGTAAATGACATGTTTTCATATTGTTTTTTCTGTATTATAAACAACAATACTTGTGATATTGTTGCAGCAGAAACATAGCCTGTATTATCAAGTTACAAATTATCGAAAAAAATTGTAAGAAAATTAAGTTTTCATGCATCATTTTTGGTATTACGGAACAAATTCAAAGTATATTGACCAATTTGGACCAAATGCTGCCCAGCCATGGGAGTGCTACCAAATGGTTCCTTGCATCAATTTATACATACAAAAATTAAAAAAAAAAATCGGTCCCAGGGTTAAAAAGTTATTGCCTTTATACGGAGTCGGCAGGTATCCATAGGAACTCCTCAACCAAACAAGACAGCACCGTCGAGTTTGGACTCGTTGGTTTTGTCTTGATAAGTACCTAGTATAGCCCAAGGTTGCATCCAGGTTCTGGTGATGTGGCCGGAAGGTACCGATAGGAACTCCTCAACCATACAAGACAGCACCATCGGGTTTGGACTCGTTAAATATGCACTGACAAGTGCCTTATATTAGACAGTGTCCAGGGTCTGATGATGGAGCCGGAAGGTGGCTATAGGAACTCCTCAACCAAACAAGATAGCACAATCGTATTTGAACTCGTTGGTTTTGTCTTGATAAGTACCTAGTATAGCCCAAGATTGTATCGAGGGTCTGCTGATGAAGCCGGAAGGTACCGATAGGAACTCCTCAACCAAACAAGATAGCACCATCGTGTTTGGACTCGTTGAATATGCACTGACAAGTGCCTTATACTAGACAGTGTCCAGGATCTGATGATGGAGCCGGAAGCTCGCTATAGGAACTCCTCAACCAAACAAGATAGCACCATCGTGTTTGAACTCGTTGGCTTTGTCTTGATAATTACCTAGTATAGCCCAAGATTGTATCGAGGGTCTGCTGATGAAGCCGGAAGGTACCCATAGGAACTCCTCAACCAAACAAGATAGCACCATCGTGTTTGGACTCGTTGAATATGCATTGACAAGTGCGTTATACTAGGCCGTGTCCAGGGTCTGATGATGGAGCCGGAAGGTGGCCATAGGAACTCCTCAACCAAACAAGATAGCACCATCGTGTTTGGACTCGTTGGCTTTGTCTTGACAAGTACTTAGTATTGTCCAAGGTAGTATCCAGAGTCTGGTGATGGAGCAGGAAAGTACCCATAAGAACTCCTCAACCAAATAAGACAGCACTATCGTGTTTTGACTCGTTGAATATGCATTGACAAGTGCTTTACACTACAATGTAAATGATACGCATAAAAATGGAATAAGGATGCGCCATTGGTCGGTTGGTGTTCATCAATAAAAAATACTCAAAAAATAGTTTTTCTCAAAACTCCGCGGATAGATTTTATTGAGCTTTGTTGTACAGACTAGAACAAGCCCAAGGATCATAATGCACTATGTGTCCATTCTGGGCAGCACTTGGTCCAACTCCCATATATGGATGGTCAATGTCCTTTATCATAAATTTAGTAAATCTAGTAGTCTATCGCGTCAAGCAAATGTCATGTCAATGAAAATGTGTGCGTGTAGCTCGCGTACAGTTCACGGTAGCTGAGTGCTCACTAGCGCAACATTTGTAGCACTCGATTCGCAGTTGCGATCGACGCTCCACCGGCCTCTTAAAATGAAAACCGTACCGTAAACCTAACTAACTTGGTGACTGGTTAATAAATGGTGACAGACTCCTTGCTGAATATTTCTATCTCGGCATGAGATTATGATTCAGAGCGATAATACCTGCCAAGGTCTTAACAATAAACTGGGTAATTTAAATGTATGCATTTAGAATCTCTTTAATACAGCAGATTATAAAACAAATCACGAATGAATTACGCGGCTTACGACTCGACTGTGGTAAACATTTCCATACAATACGCATCATTTACGCATGTAGTATGTAGGTATGGATTCCTTGTTAGCTTAGGAATTCAATCATTGTAATTCCCTAAGAAATATGTAATGAAATTCAAAGGGGGTCACGTGATAAATAGCTACCTATCCATAAGGCGCAGTGTTTCATACCGACGAAAGTTTCGTTCAGCGCAATTCAATGACAATGAATTGCATTTCACCTCATTTGGGTGTAGAGGATTTAAATTTTAATGAATTCATTGTAGTTCATGACACAATAATGGCCCAGAAGAACTGAGATATTTGGCGCGAGCCGTGCCAAGAAAATTACTAGATGGTCACGCAGCACTTAGAGAAAGAGTATAACCGGAAGATTTTATGTATTTTTGTAACCACAGACTGTGGTTGCCTTTGGCAAGGTTTATGTATTTTTGACAGCAAGGAATCCTTTGCTTAGGTACATAAGCGGCAGTATGGGCTACATGGGAGGTACGTGTGAGACGGCCCTGGCTGCGTGGAAGCCGCCCAGCAATTACCTGCCGCGCGGGGAAGCGCCTCCGCCGTACGACGAGGCTATTGCACAATGTCGCCCTGAATCCATGAGGTATGTCTACTCCCTAACGTCGTTGGTACGTTTCCATTACTTGACTTAAAGATTAATTATTTATAAGAAAGTACCAATTTTTTAGTGAATCAACCAACGCAGTAAAATCCCATGAAAACGTTAATACCCCATTTACCCTGTCCGTTGATTATCGAAAAAGTAGGGTAGTTTTATTATTTTGTCGCATGTCACCAAACGCACGCGTGTCATTGGTTTGCATCCCTGACCTAAGGAATAAGATTTTTCATACAAACAGAATCCCCCCGTTTTCACCATGTTTAAGGTTGATTTTACAAAAACTCCTTAGTGCTCCCCTAAGTTATATAATAGAAAGCCGTGTGAAATTCCAAGTTCCTAGTTCTGGTAATTTCGGCTGTACCTGTTCATATGTCAGTCAGTCGCCCATTCAGTTTCTTCTTTATATTTACAGGGTCAAATTAATATGCGAAAAAAAAAAACGAAAATGAAAAAGAAATGATTCAGCACGTCAGTGGAGTTTCGCTAGCTAATTTAATTTGACACTGTATAGTACACTAACTGCGCCCCGCGGTTTCACACGCGTAAGTCTCGTTCCTTTGGGAATATCGGGATAAAAAGTATCCTATTTCCTATTCCGGGTCATGGTCTACCTATGTGCCAAATTTCATACAAATCCGTTCAGCCGTTTTAGGGTGAAAGCGTAACAAACAAACAAACTCACTTTCGTTTATAATACTAGTTAGGATAGACAGAAGAATACAGATAAGTCACATTTCCTATATTAATAATACCGTTTGCAGATTATCAAACGAGCCATCGTACCACCGCACATACCCTGCCACTGTAGACACGATGGCGCGGCCCGACGACTTGCAGTGCGGCGGACACGGCTACGTCAACATACCGCGCCCCGTCACACAGGTCACATATTATGTATGAGCTTGTTTAACTAGCCCACCTTGGGTTCTTACTAACAATAAGCATCAAACGAGCCGTCGTCGCCACTGTGCACACGATGGCGTAGCCAGCCGACCTGCACTGAAGCCATCGAAAAACTTCAAAAATTCTTTGACATAAGGTAAATTCCCGTTCATTTTTATTATTATTACTAGCTGTGGCCCGCGACTTCGTCTGCGATCCAGGATGAAAAGTAGCCTAAGTACTTCTCCAGGTCATCGTCTACCTAGGTGCCAAACATCCAACAAACAAACTATCTGTCGCATTAATTTTAGTAAGCATTACCTACTCAAACGATTAAATTCTTCCACTACGTGTCTGAAACTAGCATTACTTACAAGTAATGCTAGTTTCAGACACGCGCAATCAGCCGTGCAGTCAATGCACTGGCCGATAGCGAAGAAAATCAATTCAAGTAACAATACTAAGTTATACATAAGTACGCGTTTGTTCACGCCTGTTACCGCCTACACGAGCGTAGCCGCACTCATCTGTAATCAGCCTTACAGAAGGCGTGGGATGTGTTATCTTATTCGACAGACATGTAAATGTCAATGCGTAATTTGCCCGATAAATAAGGGTGACAACGGTCCTATGAACTTTCAAGTAATCTGGCATGAATGAACTTATGTTTGTAATCTAGAATAATATCATTTGCAAGCGAGCTTTTGAAAATTTGTCTTACTCACTCCCGTTTCAATGATGTCGAATTTGAATTGTGAATTTGGAACTTATCTGTATCGAAATAAGGTCAATTTCGAAAATCACATTTCATTTGATTCTGTTTTCAATATGACGGGAGCGTAGTGTTCCAAGCTTAGTATTTAATAGCAACATAATATTCCGAGGCCTGTCTTTGAATCGGTAAAACTTAAACTTTGAGTAAACTCAAACATACAGTCTACGTCATAATACAAAGTTATTTTCAAGCAAGAAGCCTAAGTATTCTCCCGGTGATGTTAACAGATCGCCAACACACAGAACTGCTACAACGCGCCGCTGCTGCAGCCAGTACATCAGCAAGACGGTAGGGAGCCACCACCCATGCCGCACCACCCTCTTGGACCTAATAGTAAGTACTATAAATTGCACGAACGTTACACATTGTAAATGGCAATTTTTTTTAAAGAGTAACCGTGGAGTGTCTTGCCGGCTCTTCTCCATTGGAAACGACCAATTGGAACCGTTCACCTAGCTTCTGAAGTTTCATGAGTGCCCATGTAGGTTTATGTGAAATAAAATGTTTTGAACTAGCCCCGCGGCTTCGCTCGCGTGGACACTAATTCTATTTCTAAAAAAAGTAGCCTAAGTTCGTCCCTAACTACTCCTTATAATATCAGCTATGTGCCAGTGAAAGTCCCGTCAATATCGGCCCAGCCGTTTCGGAGATTAGACGGAACAAATAGACAGACAATGTTTTTTTTGTTATAAGTACCTTATATATTTTCATATGCATTTAGTCAAAAACTGTTATTTTGACACTACAAACAGTCACTTCAATTTTATTTGTATGGAATACGTTCGGCTTTGAGAGCTAAGCCGATTTCGTAAACTTCATTATTTTCAATGTGCTATTGTTTGCCTTTGTTTATATTTTGTGTGGTGGATATCCTAACCATAACAATAACAAGTGCTGTAAGTATAGGTTCGTTCGGTCAAACTGTGCTACAAACAATACTGAGATCACCATTAGTTTTGGCAACATTACCGCACGCCTGTAATCCCCGAAGAGTATACCAGAGGTGTACCTATCTAATCGTCGGATTGGGTCGCGGGGAAGTCCGAAAGGCATACCGTGGCCTCTGGCAATTTACAGGCAACTGAAGGAACACGGGTGGGTTTTAGTCAGTAAGAGTCTCCGCTCCGCCCAGAGCGGGAGAAGTTATTTGATAATTTCGCGCCCAATAAAAAAGAGGTGTACCTATAGTACATCCACATGTAGCTAGTTATGTTTAAGTTCCTTATGTCTTCTTTTCGTGTGGTTACTGACAAAACTGCTGTCAGAGTTTTAAAGCCGTCCAAGGGCCTCTGACTTGGCTACACATGCCGTCGAGAAATATCTCGTTGGAATGCCGGTTTCCTCACGATGTTATCTGTTTCCAGACTCCACTGCTTTTGGTGAACCTTATAGAATATTGGTGATTGTGTTTACTGTGGCGATCTATGAGAGGATGAGATGAGATGAAAAAGGCTTGTTCATCAACTGTTATAATGGTAAGATTAGGATGTGGTCGGTTTTAAGGGTCATTCTATCGTATCAGCATCCTTTAAGGAGCGGTGTCAATCATATGTGAGTTTGATAATGAAGCTACGCAGCGATGTGAGTGTAGCGTTCATCTGGTTTCCGACTGATTCAACATTTCTGTATCAGATGCTGTCGTAACAGCTCTTTTTCCACAATTTTCTTAAAGGTATAACCAGACCGCGGTCGATTGACGACATATGTTTAGACATATGATATACTAGCTTCGGCCCGCGGTTTCATCCGCGTAAGTCACGATCCCGCGGGAATATCGGGATAAAAAGCATCCTATGTAGAGTACTATTCCAGGTCATGGTCTACACCTGTGCCAAATTTCATCTAAATCTGTTCAGCCGTTTTAGCGTTACAAACAAATAAACTTACTTTCGCATTTATAATATTAGTTAGGATAGTTAGGATTAGGATTATGGGGCGACAGTCGACGTTATTCGACCGTGATTTGAGTTCACCCTAATATTGACTTTATGTTTTAGTAACATCTTGTTTGTATTACTACAGTGGTTGGATTCCCGAGTGCTATCCGCCTGACTGGCTCTCTGGGCGCTATCAGTAACCGCGGGTTGCTGTCAGTACTGCAGCGCGAGCCCGACCACGAGCGACCACACAACGTGCCCGGCTTCTACACCAACACTGCCAACGTACACACCTCACTGTTAGTAATGTTGCATTATTAATACACGTTAAATAAATACTGATTTTTAGGAGCCAAAACTCTGATGATGTAAATGCGCTTTTTTGGCGTCATCGTGTGCCCGATGAAGACCCAAATAGGCGGCTGTGCGTTGTCTGTCAATTAATGAATTTAAGATTTTCATAAAGTACATTAATAATTAATTCCAGCCACCGCACAATCCCGCGCATATCGACGGCTGTGGACGCGACACTCCTGGACACGCCGATCTCCGGCTTCGCCCGCGCCGACCGCTCGCTGCACAACGAGATCCGGCGCTCCTTCCACAAGCCGAGCGACACCAGCCGACACAACGCCGACACCGGACGAAGCATGCCGAGGAACCTCAACTTGGCGTCTGCTAATGATATTACTAGAAATATTGAGCCGGTTCTGGATGCAGATACGTAAGTTACTTGTGATAACGTTAGTTTTAATTAATGGTGGAGATCTATTTTTTTTATAAAAACATTGAAAAATCAACTTCGGTCACGTTCGTGTTTTGAATGTGCAATCAATATTGCAGAATGCAATCGGCATCTTATTTTGTTTAATTCTAGTAACCATGCACGCCTAAACGGCGGCAATGGTTGGCGGGGTCGCACGCACAGCGAGGAACAGAACGTGGGCGTCGAGCGCGCGCCCGACGTCGTGCCCGCGCCCGCGCCTCTCGTGCCGCCACACGCCACGCACGTGCCACACGCCACGCACGCGCCTCATGCCACACACGCGCCACACGCCACGCACGCGACACACGCTGCGCATGCGCCACACGCCACCCACGCGCCTCACGCCGCACACGCGCCACACGCCGCACACGCGCCTCACGCCGCACACGCCGCACACGCGCCTCACGTCGCACACGCGCCACTCGCCGCACACGCGCCACACGCCGCACACGCGCCACTCGCCGCACACGCGCCACTCGCCGCACACGCGCCACACGCCGCACACGCGCCACTCGCCGCACACGCGCCACTCGCCGCACACGCGCCACTCGCCGCACACGCGCCACACGCCGCACACGCTCCACACGCCGCACACGCGCCACTCGCCGCACACGCGCCACACGCCGCACACGCCGCACACGCTGCGCACGCGCCACACGCCGCTCACGCCACACACGTGACGCACGCCACGCCCGCGCCGCCGGCGCCGCAACCCACGCTGCCGCTTACCGTCGATAAGGTATTGTGCTCATACTTATAAGAAAAAAATTGATATCATAGATAAATACAAAAACAGAAAAAATAACACAAAATAAACGAAACAAAAGCCATCCCTTAACATATTATTGGCCAATGACTTGGATAAATAAGGAAATATAGTCACTTGGTTGGCCATTGACACGGTCTTAGTCAGGTACAACAAAGTTCGTAATGCTTTGACGTTACTTTGATTGTAGCAACAGTACAAAGCGTACTTGGCCAAGAGCATCTTATCAAAGTATCGCTGAACCATGTATAACCATACAAACTTTAACGATTTGTATAAATCCACCAACAAAATAACTTTATTTACTGACGTATACCTATCATTGGCTTCTAATAGAATGCTACAAGGATCTTTTGTCGCCTGAATGACAATGACAGGGGGGCGTTGTTGCTAAACAGTAGTGAAAGAAGACTACATGAGAAAAACAAGGAATGTCAGAAGAAGGCTAATTTGCATAACTTCAAAAATAAAACTAATCAGTCTCTATTTTTGTATCTCAGTGACTGACTCCAATTCTTGTTGTTTTTACAATGAGTAAACTCATATATTTCTATACTGGACTGAATAAAAAATAAAATATAACATGGATGCTGAGAAAATTTAATAAAATCAAAACATAGTCACAAAAGGAAATAGAAGAACAATGAATGTCATTGATATTCACTGTTAATGACAGCCGATTTCAGCCGCGTGCAGACTTAACTTGCGCGCAGTCTTTTTTATTTTTTTGAGGGTGGAAAACCATCCAATGACTTCTCCCGCTTTGGGCGGAGCGGAAGGGCGTGTCAAACTTTCACTGACTAAAACCCACCCGTGTTCCTTCAGTTGCCTGTTGCCAAGGTCCCGGTATCTCTTTCGGACTAACCCGCAACCCTGGCAGGATCTTGCGCACAGTCTACCTTTATTTTGTTCTAGCTGAGCCCCGCGGTTTCACTCGCGTAAGTCTCTATCCCGTGGGAATATCGGGATTTAAAGTATCCTATGTCCTATTCCAGGTCATGGTCTAGCCCTGTGCCAAATTTCATCCAAATCCGTTCTGCCGTTTTAGCGTGAAAGAGTAACTAAAACAAACAAATTCAATTTCGCATTTATAATATTAGTTAGGATTTTAGCTGACATTTAGTGATTCAGGAGGAGCTCGTGGCTAAGTAATAACAGCCGATCGGGTCGATCCATCAGGTTAAGCTACGCTTGCCGGGGTTGGTTCGTGGATGGGTGACCATTTGCACATATCGAGACACCTCCGTGTCTCGGAAAGCACGTTAAGCCGTTGGTCCCGGCTGTCATTTGTGGATCTTTGACAGTCGTTACGAGTCGTCAGAAGCACGAAAGTCTGACAACCAGTCTAACCAAGGGGTATCGTATTACCCATTTACTGGGTTGTGGAGGTCAGATAGGCAGTCGCGCCATGTAAAATACTGGTATTCAGCTGCATCCGGTTAGACTGGAAGCCGACCCCAACATAGTTGGGAAAAAAGGCTAGGCAGATGATGATTTTAGCTGACATTTCTTGTTTTTCCCCTGTAGTTTTCTTTGCACAGAAATTGTATTGGAACAAGATGGCGGGGTTAGTTCTGATTTGGGCCACGCCCTAACAGATCCTTTTCCGTTGTATGTTGCCTAACGCACCGCCAGTAGTTTGAACAGTGAGACCGTTTCCAGCCGTCATGCGTGTGTAGTTACTCGGGTTCGGCGCCGGGCGCGGAAGACGCCGACGACTATCGCAGCGAGTGCGAGAACTGCAAGTCTGCCAGCAGCTCTAGGTATGAGATCAGATTTTACAACTTCAGATTTTTCTTTCAGTTTTTACAAATTACATCCCTAAAAGTTCATTAGAAAACCAGCGTCAGACAGTATCTGTCTGGCATTAATGTTATTGTTAAACACAATTATTTTATAGTTTGTTATTTGTATTTTGTGTTTCACAAACTGTGTCCAAATAAACGTTATCCTTTCTTTCTTTTCTTTCTTTATGTCAAGGGTCAAGGTGACAAATAGTTGTACAGTGTGTCGGGACAGGTTGACTCTGGATGCTACCCTGTATTTTGTTACACGATATTTTTAGTATATTTTAATTTTTGGACTTTAAAAGAGACTTTGACCCCCGAATTTGTTTCGCCATTTCTTCTTAGAGGTAATCAGATAGGATATGTCGAATCCATCTTGCTTATTTTTATTTGTTGTGTAAAAGTGATTCCGACATCTTATTTATAATTTTTGGAATCAATTTCATTTAATTTCATTTGAATGTATATATAAAAATTGTTGATATTTTTATATACTTATTTATGATTACGATTATGATTAGTGTTCGGATTTATGCTTTTCAGTAATTTTTCAACGCTAGTAATGGTTAATAGGACTGCCTCGTTGGTCTCGTGGTCGCAAGCGCGACTGCTGAGTATGGGGTCCTGGGTTCGACTCCTAGGTCGAGCAAAGTGTTATTGGGTTTTTTCCATTTGTAATTTCTTAATAACAGTTTGGATGTTGTGACGTGCGGTGTGATACCGCCGCGACTCGCGCGCACGTGTCGCCGCTGGCCCCGCGCCCGCGAGAGCGACGCGACTGTCGGGTGGCGTATCGTCCCATCGGACTATGAGAGTGAGGGAAGAAAGAATGAAAGAAATGTGCGCTGAGACTGGCCGCCGTGGCCTAGTACGGTCCGGAGGACTATTAGATAAACGTTAAAAGTGCATTGTTTATGCAGATGGGTGTTGGACGCGGGCTGGGAGGGCTCCGCGGGCGACGCGGGCGGCACGCAGACGCTGCAGCGACGCGCGCCTCCCGCGCCTCAGCCGCCGCCGGCCACGGCCACGCTGCCGCAGCCCGTCACCAAGCAGACGTACGTACATATTGTTGTTACCCACGGCCACGCTGCCGCAGCCCGTCACCAAGCAGACGTACGTACATATTGTTGTTACCCACGGCCACGCTGCCGCAGCCCGTCACCAAGCAGACGTACGTACATATTGTTGCTACCCACGGCCACGCTGCCGCAGCCCGTCACCAAGCAGACGTACGTACATATTGTTGCTACCCACGGCCACGCTGCCGCAGCCCGTTACCAAGCAGACGTACGTACATATTGTTGTTACCCACGGCCACGCTGCCGCAGCCCGTCACCAAGCAGACGTACGTACATATTGTTGCTACCCACGCCCACGCTGCCGCAGCCCGTCACCAAGCAGACGTACGTACATATTGTTGCTACCCACGGCCACGCTGCCGCAGCCCGTTACCAAGCAGACGTACGTACATATTGTTGTTACCCACGGCCACGCTGCCGCAGCCCGTCACCAAGCAGACGTACGTACATATTGTTGCTACCCACGGCCACGCTGCCGCAGCCCGTCACCAAGCAGACGTACGTACATATTGTTGCTACCCACGGCCACGCTGCCGCAGCCCGTCACCAAGCAGACGTACGTACATATTGTTGTTACCCACGGCCACGCTGCCGCAGCCCGTCACCAAGCAGACGTACGTACATATTGTTGCTACCCACGGCTACGCTGCCGCAGCCCGTCACCAAGCAGACGTACGTACATATTGTTGCTACCCACGGCCACGCTGCCGCAGCCCGTCACCAAGCAGACGTACGTACATATTGTTGCTACCCACGGCCACGCTGCCGCAGCCCGTCACCAAGCAGACGTACGTACATATTGTTGCTACCCACGGCCACGCTGCCGCAGCCCGTCACCAAGCAGACGTACGTACATATTGTTGCTACCCACGGCCACGCTGCCGCAGCCCGTCACCAAGCAGACGTACGTACATATTGTTGCTACCCACGGCCACGCTGCCGCAGCCCGTCACCAAGCAGACGTACGTACATATTGTTGCTACCCACGGCCACGCTGCCGCAGCCCGTCACCAAGCAGACGTGTACGTACAGTCACGGACTTTAATTGATGAGCCACCTGGCACTCTTGGTATTTTAGCCGTGTAATGCAAATCGGGTTTATTCGGTTCCCGACACGCAAAGTCATATGTCTTGGTATTAGAAGAAGAAAATTATATTTCATATCTTTACCGGTTGGCTAACCTCAGAGCCAGAACTACAAACTTGACAGCAGAGTGACTACTCAAAGTAAACCAATTGCAGGTCTAACAACAGTAACCTAGCAACGATAAACAATTGTTGCTAGGTTACTGTTGCGATAGTAACGTTGGCGTACGGAGAAATTCTCTGACATCGATATTTCAACTGTCACTGTCTTCAGTTAAGTTTTCAGAATTATTGAGTTAATGAGCTATGATTCAAAGGAGGTCAGTATCAAATAGATTGGATAAACTTAATGCAACATTGTATTTATTTTTATCATTAAGAACTTATTAGTCAACCTCTATGGATAAGACTATTTCCGATTAAAAGTAATTTATTTGTCATCTTGATATTTCAACTGTCACTGTCTTCAGTTATGTTTTCATAATTATCGAGTTAATGAGCTGATTCAAAGGAGGTCGGTATCAAATAGATTGGATAAACTTAATTCAACATTGTATTTATTTTTATCATTGAGAACTTATTAGTCAACCTCTATGGATATTTCCGATTAAAAGTAATTTATTTGTCATCTTGTTTACGAGCTTGCGATTTGAGTTCGTGTTTAATCGTGTAATCTCGTGAATGTATGAAAGTAAACAAGATGACAAATAAATTACTTTTAATCGGAAATTGACTAATAAAGTCAAATTTATTTGTCATCTTGTTTACGAGCTTGCGATTTGAGTTCGTGTTTAATCGTGTAATCTCGTGAATGTATGAAACTGCAAAATTGAAAAGTTTGAAGGTGGCTCATCAATTAAAGTCCGTGACTGTACATATTGTTGTTACCCACGGCCACGCTGCCGCAGCCCGTCGCCAAGCAGACGTACGTACATATTATTGTTACCCGACTGCGCGACGGCAAAGAGAGAGAGGGAGAGCGTTATATTTTTCACGGGTATCTTTGTTTCTTTGTATGTAGGATTCGAGGGCATACACTCGAAGCACGCTAACGCTGAGAGCAGTGGCGGGCCTAGGGTTCAAAATCAGGGCAAGCCCACAGATTTTTTACGATAAAACAGCCATGTGAGCGATTTACGGATTTTCTTTGTTGTTCATGGTAACACCATATTATAATTTTGGTTAGAAAACCTTTAAATGCGAAGAGTTCTACATATTTCAAGCAACAGTACATAATTTTCGAAAGCGCCATCTATAATAACGAATGCGTGTAACACACACCGCTTAGTAGGACCTTTTCACCATAATAAATTCATATTCGCTTGTCACATGCAAAATTATTCTATCAAAATCCGCTAGATGGCCCCCAAATTATCGATTTGTTGAAAATGTTAAATGAGATATTACATTAGGTATTTAACATTTTATAATTAATCATAATGACAATAGCCAACTCTAATCTTTATTTCAAAGCGCCAAGGTATGAAGAATATCTTCGATACGAAAATAAATTGTGTTTTGAGATCTTGATGAGATGTATTATAATAAGATGGTTTGTTTTTCAGTGGTTTACCAAAACAACAATTGCCATACAAAAAACACTACCACGATATCAAAATTTGTATATGTACTTAATACAAATTTTGATGTCTTTCATGACACCAGACTACCTAAGTTTGTCATACTCAACTCATATCTAAACAATCGAATGCCAATTTCAATATATTCTTCGACTGACAAAAATTGTCTTTATTTCCGAGTAATAGGTAGGTACAAATTAATAATTGGGGTTGATTACGGTGAAGTAAAGAGTTACTTACTGTCAGAAAACTTAATGTATTTACATAACTTTTCGAACACAGTTTTGAAATTCACATTTTGATGATAAAAACCACACTATAACCACTTACTAAGCTTATGGAATGACATAGCCACAATAACTATCACATCATTTTAAATAATCAAACTAGGTACTTTCATTACCACAGTTGGAAAATAAAATACTGATCTCAAATTATTTCAAAACAATAACAAAATGAGTCGCGTCGCGGACTTGCAACTCACTTTACGCGGGTCAACATCGCGGCAAACATACGATTCGTTCCATTCATAAAATCTCAAAAGCCGGGCTTAAATATTAGAACATTTTGCAAAATAAGTACATACTAATAGTATCAAAATCGTACAAATTTTGTATGCAAAAAATGAGAGGTCCAGAAGCGGGCTTTTGCTGCGTTTATGTCAGCTTGTGTGAGCGAGAAAGATGCAATGTACCACAGAATTGACGTCTTCATTCATGGATGCCATCTCGCCTAACGCTATACTATTAGAGCGAGATCGCAACTGTTGCATACGTCCGAGACGGTTTGGCATCGTACCTTGTACAGTCACGAGCAAAAATATGTATACACTCAGCAAAATTCAATAACATTTTTCTCGTGGAATAACGATTTTAACTTTCAGATGATACCTATTTCATAATAATAGGGGTTCAAAAATACTATGTTCGTTATATCATAAAATTACAATTAATACAGTAGGAGAAAATCACTTTAAAAGTTGCTAAGTGTATACATATTAGTGCTCGTGACTGTACTTATAGCGCGCGGCGGGTGCAGCGCGAAGTTTAAATGTTATTATTCTTATCATTTCTTGCGACATGAAATATTGACTTGGAAGTTTATAGAAGTTTTTTTTTAATTTATTGGCTCTGTTTTGAAGGCAAGCCGGGCTTTTCCGCTTCTATGGAAAGAACGCCCCTGCCTGAGAGCGATGAGATGTCTGTCGACTCTTCTAGGTGGTGGCTCGGCGCGGTGGCGATATAGGCTAGGTTTCCTTTTTATGAATCCAAAATTCTCTTTGAATTAAACTAAAGTAACTGCCACACACTCCATCAGAATGATTGAAACTTGTTAAGAACTTTCAATTTTCTTTTATTTTTTAAATTCAACTACAACTACAGGGTTCCTACTTCCACTTGTCCAAGTTTGTAGGAATATTGTGATATCGTATACTTTTACAATGTTTGTAAATATGTGAGCACCATGTATCTATCACATACTTAATTAATTTATTTGTCATTGCTCCATTTTTAATTCTTTTTTTTTTTTACCTATTATGGTACAGTAATTGTATTCTCGGTGCATCGTCTTCACATGTAATTATATAATTGATGTATACCAAATATTGTAAAACATTTTTTTTTTTTTTAAAGAGTAACGGTGGAGTTTCTTGCCCATTCTTCTCCATACGAAAACTATTTCTATGTATTTGACGTTCAAAAGTGCCTTTTATGTGCCTACTTGAAATAAATTATTTGACTTTGACACTATGGACGCGTTTTACTGCTTCGACAAAGATAATATAAAAGAACAGTTAGCTAAAAACAAAATATGTATGTGTTACAGTCGCACCGTAATGGGTCCGCCGTCGAACTGGGAGAACTGGTTCAACACGATCCCGGATTCGGACTCCGAGTCGGAAGAAGAGTAGACGCATGCTCGCGTTCGCTCAACTACGCACACACACGTGACAAGTTAGCACCCTCTCACACGTTCTGTCTGCCTGGTACTCAGTAGCGAAAGATTACGCAAACCAGTTTAATTTTACGTGTGCTTTATACGTATCCATATACTCACCACTACGGTGCCCGGCAGCTAGACCGTGTGAAAATGGATTTAGGTGTAAAGTCACAGAATAGTTAGCAAATGGAGTACCAACGTATGCTATCAGTGTAAGTATAATTTGTGGATTTCGCACATAAAAGAAAAAAAAGGTTTGTGATTTGTACGAGTTTGTCCAACGGTGTCATGAATTAGCTTCTGTGCGGTGCAGATGTTAATAAAAAGATGTTTGCGATGTCTCTCCATTTGTTCACTACTCTTTGTCTGAAGCATACGAGATACTTCTAGCACTGCGGATTGCTAGCTCTGCGGATGTATCGGTTATAGGTTGAATGCATTGCTGACACATTTAACCAAACCGGTAACCGATTCTGGTTGCGTTTTCTTAAGGTGGACGATCGATATTTACAACAAGCTTCTATTAATATGAAATCGTTGAGCGCAGCTGTTAGAAGTATCGTGTGCGGCTTTACACAAACTTTTAAATCGTAAGTTTAAAGCGTATTATTCGTTTTTTTTTTAATTCGTCACTCTTTTATTTTTGATGAAGTAAAAGTTATATGCCAATATTTTTTTAAAGATGGCTAATTTGTTCTATAGTTAGTGCTAGTTACAATTTAGTCTTCTCTTATTCTTATTTGCTTATGAAGCAAGATAATTTCCGTCTGATTCTGTATGCCCTTCAACAGTACCTTATTATATTTATTGACATTCCGTTGATGATATTAAGATTTTGATTTTGTTATACACACACTGCCATCCAGTGTAGATTTACTTTATTTTTGCACATTTGATGTGTTCTTACGTTGATAATAATTATTTGTTGCATAATGCACTTCGCCTATGTATTAAATACCAAAGATTTGTTACGTTTTATGTATATTGTGTTGTATAATTTATTTCTATGTGAACTGTTTTGGCCGTGGGGTTAATAGACGGATAAAATCATGGCAGCTGCTGATTTATGCATTCCTCAATGTGGTAATTTTGGGCCAACAAATATTCAAGCTGTTTAACACTTTGCGAGACATTAAACGCCCATAGGCAATATAACAATAATGTAGTGTTTCGTTCGGTGTCCTTGAATGCGCTAAGAAGTAAAATTGGTGACGAAGCAATCGAAAAGGTTTAATAGAAAAGGCACGGCAAAGACAGAATACTTGAGCTTTAGTTATTTATTGTTTATTTACGCTACAATATAAAACACCTTGTATGAGGATAAAAAATAAGTCTATGATAGTTATAAGGACCTATGAAATAACGACAGTATTTTATTAATAGCGTTGTCACAAATTTAATGAAATTCCTGTTCAAATATAAATCAAAGCTCTAGTTTTTAATATTTTCATAGATTACATAGTGCCAAAAAAGAACTGACAACGGAAATATTGACGAGTTAGTAGTGTCGTATATTGTATTGTAAGCAAAGTTACTATCTACTCCATACACGGATTACTCTTGCTATTGAAGATTTGCGAAAGATATAGCCGTATTGACAGTTGTTTTTCAAGATGATTATGATTGATGGCACAGATGAATACAGATAGTTCGATCCGAATTTTACGTATGAAGCTACAAGTAAACGGCGGGCCCGTCTTGTCAGGCCAATTCAGTGAGCGTAACGGAGTCAGTTACGCCATAGAAAGAGAGTCAACTCCTAGGTGAATATAACTGTAGGTAATTAGCGCTGTGCGACCTGAATTGCACTTTATAGTGTTGTAGCAAGAGTCGGTTTTTATTTCAATGATTTTGCGGAGTGAAAAATCTGTATTCATCTGTGTTGATGGTCGATTGTCAAATGACGTAAAATGTATGGCTCTGACATAAGGTTTCCTTAAAGTTCTTCGAAAATAGCAGAAGCTATCTGTATGGAAAAAGATAGTTATAAAAGTGCGCAAATAAATTGTCCTGATTTAATCAAACTCCTTACAGTGCAATACAGTTAACATTTGATGTTAAAAATAAAAAAATGTCGGCGAAACTTTAATCACTTAAGGATTGTTGCATTAGGTCTGCATTCGTCGTGATAGTGAAAAACTATTTATGTATGGTGACAATGCAGATCGAACGCAGTATATTTTAATTATCATCGAATTGTATTACTTACAGAGTAGCGTTTCTTTGAAATTGGAAACTGCGTCAAATGGTCTAAAAGAGGCTCGATTAGAACGTTTCGAAACAATGATTTTGCTTTACGTAAAGTCGACCTCGTTATTGCTCTTGCACGTCATAAAACGACAAGGTCTATTTGTCTATGTGACAGTTAGATAGTTTCAATCTTAGGCGCTATCTCCACGGGCGAGAAAATCGCAGCGATAGTGTCGCCGTGCCATCAAATTCAATAGAAACTGTATGAATCAATCTCCACACGGTGATTATCATCGCGGCGATAATTTGATGGTCCAGCGTGACTATCGCTACGTTTCTCTCGTCTGTGGAAATGGCGCCTTAGTGAAGTTTCAGGACACTAGAAATTGTTGGCAAAGGCGGTAAAGCAATTACTAGGTCGACTATACATAACAAACTCATAAATTAGTTCGTTTCTTATTGAAATTCACAATGATTTAGAACATAAAGTTGATTTTAGCAGAACATTTAGCGCAGTGGAACTTTTGGGGAATGCTTTATTTATATCTCGGAACTTTCAGTCCATCTGATGATTATAATGTAAGTCTAACCAAAGATTGTTGAATAAAAATGTGATTGATATCATTTTAGTCTTATAGAATTCGCATCGTAGTTGTTCAGGCTCAATAATAGAACTAATATGTAGAATCAGTTGACTTACAACATTGAGATATTAAAGTTTATTCATGATATAAAGAAGTGTAATAGAAAAATATCTAGCTATATATTTTTGTCTAATAAGATTAATATGGAGGCGTAAGATTATTCATTAAAATAAGAAGTCTTTAGTATATTAATAAGTAATTAATATTTTCCCTTTTTTCTTACATCGCCGTATTACAATTTTGTGTTATTATATTCAATAAAGTCTGTAGGCAGTTCGAAATGAAAGATAATAGAACATTTAATAGTCTGACTTTCAGGGTTGTATGTAATAAATAGCACGTGTATAAATATTTAGTGATAAATAACGGAACATACTGCAGCAGTGCTTGGTCATTGATTTTGTTGACTTCTTAAATTGGAGTGAAGAACAGCTCATATAAGCTGAAATGACGCGCCCCAACTACCGCATTTACAGTGTTTGTGTTCGTATACTAATATGTATACTAATTAGGTAGTAATGCGCGTCATTTCAGCTTAGACGAGCTCTGAAACGCATATGACATAACCCGTAGTTAGGATGTTCAAAAATGACTTCAACTATTTAATTGGTCTTTATTATTATTTTGGTAGCTAATTTTACGAAATTAAGAATCTCCCACATCAAAAGAATGAAATCTTTTTAAATTATTATTTTAAATAAAATATGTTTTCTCTAACCTCCCCGGCGGAGGACATCCATGAGGATTTCAACACCGTTAACCAATAAAAAAGGGACATCAATCTATTATAATTTATTGATACATTAAGTACTAGATTGAGGTTTTTATCATGAGGATAAAGAGCTGAGAATCACAAGTACCAAGATAAATTTAATGTTACAATGCCGACCATAAGCAATAAACTTTAATGAGAGGAATACTGTTTAATTCAAGCATTTTAATTTGTATTAGATAGGGACGCGTAGTGTTAGTGTAGTATTTCTATCTTATTGTTTTCTTATTAAGTTGTTCTCCTTATTGTTTCGCTCTCTGTCCACTGATGCGTTGAGTTTCTGTTAATTATTTTGATTCATCGATATCGATTAACTCGATATTTCTTAATAATGAGCCTTACGCTTAGCGTGAGCGCGACGCTTCAGTGCACAATGAAATGACCGGTTTACTTACATTCCATTTTCAATTAATTACTCATGATTTTACATTTTTAGCCTCTATCTACCAATGTATTGTACGTTTGCAAAGAAATGTGACGTTAGTAATTTTCTAATGTTTGCGGGTAGCAGTGCAGTATTACAATCATTTCCGAACCAAATATCTTTGTTTAGATAATATTGAAATAAACAAGTTAATGGAAATGTGGAATTTTGTTTTATTTAACACCTTCGAAGCTTTACAACATGTAATGTTTAATTAGGAACATAACAATTATTATAGAGAACAGTGAGTTTGACACGGTAATGTGTGATGAAGCATCTTCTTCCTCAGGGTCTGGTAACCAGGGCCCGCACTGCCTGTACCCAACCTCCTGAAAAAAATAAGTGGGAATGTTATTTGGGAATTTGAAAAATCCGGCATTTCCACATTCTTAACCTTTTGAACGCTGGTGCCATTATCTGTGTGATTGCAACACATCTGCGATGGATGCTTACTACATAACCAGCGGCACTGTATGATAGCGCCTGTAACAACAATCGATAATTTATAATTCCAGCGGTACGAAATTATTGCGTTCGCCGGTCCGTACATACAACAATATTGGTACATATGGCATTTATTCCCGTACTTTAGTATTCATTATTAACGGAAATTTATATTAATAAGTAAACTTTTCAAACATAAACAAACGGAAAATATCAAAAAAAATCTGCTCTATGTGCGGAAATTGTTTGTAATATCGATAGCACCAGAACTTGGAATTCATACTACCGCATCACTAAACCACATTGTTTGCCATTGTTGTTTAGAGTGCTACAAAGTGAACTTTAAACATACTAATTCTATGGCTAGAAAGGATATTTTTGCGCATGAATGAAACAGTGAGTCGTTTTTGGTAAACATTTGTGAAATTGTGTCAAACAAGATGGCGAAGTTGGTTCCGATTTTGGCCACGTGACAAAAGATCCTTGTACAATTTATAGTTAGCTATAATACCTGTGCATAGTTGTGTGGGTAGCACTTGACGTGCGGCGGGCGCGCGGGCAGCGGCACGCGGTTGCGCCAGCACGCCAACTTGCTCGCCGAGCTCTGGCGGAAGCCCTCCACGTCCGGCTCCACTTCCAGGTACTTCAGATAAAGTCAGAAGTAAAAATAGAAATTATTTATTCGCTTTAATGTATGTAAACAAGAAATAATTAATGTTTATTAAGTCAAAAAAAAAAAAAAAAAAAAAAAAAGTCGATTATTACCTACTTGTTAACTTGTAGAGCCTACTTAGCTGTGATAGTTTTCCTTTCAATTTCGTTCTAGTACTAATGCCGTGAATTTTTTCATATACCTACCTATCCAGAACCTATCATTTAGCTGGCAGGGGGGGGGTACACGTAAAGTGCAGGGGAGAGGTACCCTAAAAAAACAGCAGCTTTGTTATTTGATTGTTTTAACAGGAGTCATTGATAAAAAGATAAAAAAGAGGAGGAAATTAAAAGAAAAGCTGGTAGGACTTTACATTAACTCCATCGATTTGAGGGGTGGGAGTGGGGGGGGGGGAGGGGGGGGTGTACAGCCCCAGGCAATCACTTTGAAGACTAGACCAACGAGGCAGTACCTATAGTAGAAAATATTGTACGTAATATATAGGTAGTATCGTAATGTAATTTATTTTGTTTTGCAGTGCGCTTACCGTGGGTTTGCACTGGTGAAACATTCATGACAAAACATGTTGAAGTCCTGTCAAAAATTATATGGAACATTCGCAGAAAAAAGAGATCGTGAATGTTTCGCCAGTGCAAACGCACGGTTACAGAGTGCATGTCATGTAAAGAATGTACGATTAGAGTGCACAGTAAACAGGCTATGACTAAACGAAGCTTAAGAGTACATATCCCTGTTAGTGCGCAGCATTTTATTCCAACCTCTCTACCTGGAACACGTTTGCAATACGTAAACTGATTTGATTTGATTTCACATACATAACAGTGACTCTCAATTTTCGCGGCACCGACACGCAAGATTTTTTTCCATGTTATTCCATGAATAATCAGTTAAGGTCGCTGCACACAGCGGGCGCGGCGCGGCGTGACCGGACGGCGACGCGACGCTAAGCAGTTGTAATGTACTAGTTACTATGGACGACGCCATACAGCCGCCGCGCTCGGCGCGACGCGAACCGTTGCGCCACGCCGGCGTCGCGCCGAGCGCGAATACAAGTCCGACGCGGCGGGGCGCGGCGCGACGGGACGTTTTTGATTTATTTCATGCCCCCATTTCCGTTTACGTTGTTTTTCTTAGCTAGCGCAAATAAGAGCAAGAGCGTTTCCACGTCTGAATCGCTCAACATCTTTTTGATGAATGAATCGCGTCGCTACACGGTCGGCTTGAATCGGCGCGGCGGGACGTGATCGCGCCCGCAGTGTGAACGCTGCCGTCGCTCCAGCGCCGCGTCGCCGCCCGGTCACGCCGCGCCCGCTGTGTGCAGAAACCTAACTCTGACGATAGGATTATAATCTATGATTAGGTAGGTAGGTACCTACTACTTAGGATTAAGATGCAATCAAAAATAAAACGTTGATATAATATGCTTTATCATTTGAGTGCCTCTGAAAAATGAATGAGAGATACGGAAAAACTTGATGGCAATATGACATGTATGTATTTATTTATCGTCGGGTATATACCCAAATCGAAGATATCTCAAAGAAAAAAAATAATCAGCTCTGATGAAAAACAAATAACAATACCACACATTTAGCCATCGAATCTATGAAATATTTACAGAATGACTTCACTAAATATCAGTAAAATTATGAGCTAGGTACAGACGCCAGCACATCAAGCTACTACAATCTGTCAAATTTCTTTAATAGATTTTCAACTTTATCGCTAAAGCATTAAGGTTCAAGGTTGATTAGGAAAATCTGACAGTTTCGGGTAGCTTGACCTGCTGGCGTCTGTACATCGTATCTATTCGCTCTGGGTTTTTTTTTTATACATGATGATCTTTCTCCTTTTATATTTTACATACCTACTTCCTTGACACAACCTTCTCCTTATTTTGAAATTATGGCGTTTATTTTTATACGTTGCTTAAATTTAAGTAATGATTATCGACTGTTTAGCCATACATTTTTGACGGTTCAACGTCACTTAATTTTAAGCAACGTTTATAAATAAACCTCCTAGTATTGTACCTACAATTCTAATTTCAAGTGAGGCCTTTGTTGACAGGATATTACTTCAGTATTGTTAAAGTTGTAATGGCAATCCATTTTGTATTTCAATTACAATACACAAATAGATTGCCATTACAACTTTAACTTTATTATGAAATATTTAGGTCTTTCCTGCTGATGTCTGTGATGATGCTGTGCGTATATTCATTGTGTTCTATATAGCAATATAGATATAGCACCATACTTCGACGCTGACGTCCGCGGCGCGTACTACGTTGCTACGCGTACGCGACCAACCGTACGCGACCGACCGTACGCGGCCGACCGTACGCGGCCGACATCAGCGTAAGAGGAATTCAGGCCTAATTGTCCGGTCCACCAAACCATGCATGCAAGACATGGTGGCTACGCTGCCGCTGAACTTACTTGCTCATTGACTAAAGGATCATTGACAGGCTTCCCCTTCATCTTGCACGGGTTGTACACGGCCACGAGCAGCAGATTGGTCTGCGGCACCCGCGCTGCTACGAGGGGCCAAGTGCACGGCTTTGGAGGTCTCTTTAGAGCCTCCTGAGCTTTTGGCGTGTCCTGAAAGACAAAAGGATCTATTGAAAATATAAATTAAGATCGGGGAGTTGGGGCAAATAAATATTCAGCTAAGCTTTAAGATTCGAGCAAAGGTCTGGATGGAGCTCTGGAGAAATGCAGCTGTTGAATTGCGAGTCAATAAAATGAGTCATCATAAAACTCATCGGCCGCTGATGCTATCGATTGTAAATCTTAGAAGTAGGTAGGTATTTAGATAAGGCTTTAAAAATCACGAAATTATTATTGTTAGTTGTATACAGAGTATTCACTTTATACAATTTTTTTAAAGACACTTTACTTTCCGCCTTTTCTCCTACATATCGATATCTAATTACAATTTTTTCATTGTTTTGATTATAAAGCACAAAGAGATAGTGACAGCCTCGTTGGTCTAGCGGTTGTGGTGTAACGCTACTGTTGAGCATGAGGTCGTGGGTACTATTCCAGGGTCGGGCGAAGTGTTAATTGGGTTTTTCCATCTGGAATTTCTCAGTAGCAGCTCAGAGTCTGTATTTGTGCCCGGTTGATGGCAATAGGCTCGCCCTCTATTACATGGGATTTAAACATAACTAGCGAAATGTGCCAACCCGTCGGGGAGTTCGGGCGTGATGTTATGTTATAAAGTAGATATGTTATGGGGTCAAGAAAATCTACAAAAATCAACGATTAGTAAATACCTACATGTAATTTGAATACTTAGTAATTTCTTATCAAATCAATAACATTTATCTTAACAAAATTTTTACATATGGCTAACAAGTATTTAAATGTTAGTAGATAGCATCAGGACATGAATAATAGATTAATTAATATCTGGGACGTACTTCCTACTTATTATACTTAATTAAAATACAAGCTTAGTTAATTTTGACAACATGGTTTTACAAGGTGCTCTCATTATTAAACACGCGTCAAGTAGATGTCTGAGAAATACAATTAAATAGAGCACTTGATCAACGTTGATTACTTGTTTTGCTTTAATATATTTAATACTAGCTTCCGCCCGCGGCTTCGCCCGCGTGGTATGTCGATAAAAAGTAGCCTATGTCCTTCCCCAGGATGCCATGTATCGCCTTGCCAAATGTTGTTGAAATCCGTTCAGTGGTTTAGACGTGAAAAGGTAACATACAGACAGATAGACAGACAGACAGACAGAGTTACTTTCGAATTTATAATATTAGTATGGATAAATCAATCTGTCTAGCCTTTTCCCAACTGTGTTGGGGTCGGCTTCCAGTCTAACCGGATGCAGCTAAATACCAGTATTTTACATGGAGTGACTGCCTATCTGACCTCCACAATCCAGTAACTGGGCAATACGATACCCCTTCGTAAGACTGGTTGACAGACTTTCGGGCTTCTGACGACCCGTAACGACTGTCAAAGATCCACGAATGACAGCCGAGACCAACGGCTTAATGTGCTTTCCGAGGCACGGAGAAGTCTCGGTATGTAAAGATGATCACTCATCCACGGACCAACCTCAGCAAGCGTAGCTTAACCTGATGGATCGACCCGTGCGGCTGTTATTACTTAGCCACGAGCTCCTCCTCCTTATAACATGTATAATATAAAAATAACATAAATTCACGCCTGTAATCTCTGAAGGTACCTATAGTACACCCACATTTCACCAGTTATGTTGAAGTCCCATGTAATAGGGGACGAGCCTATTGCCATCAACCGGGCACAAATCCAGACTCCGGGCTGGTACTGAGAAATTTCTGATAGAAAAAACTACAATAAAGCAAAAAAGCGAAAAGCGAAAGCGATAACGCCGCCCATTGTATATTTTGTAGTCTTTATTTTTCTGTTTGTTGTATATTTTTGTGGTGTACAATAAAGTGTATATAAATATAATAATAATAATAGTCCTCCAGATCGTATTTTCGGCCACGGCGGCCAATCTCAACGGAGACTAGCCTTCGGCGCGGGAGATATTATAGTGCACAAGTGTTTGCGCAGATACAAGTGCACTCTCTCTTCCCTCACTCTCATAGTCCGATGGGACGGCAATCCGACACGACCGGAGAGAGATCAGGCGTAGGACCAACGGCTTAACGTGCGCACCGAGGCACGGGGGTATCACACCGCCAACTTCCAAACTCCGGGCTGTTACTACGAAATTCCTAATGGAAAAATCCAATAACACTTTGCCCGACCCGGGAATTGAATCCAGGACCCAACGCTCTGCAGTCGCGCTTGCGACCACGAGACCAACGGGGCAGTTAAAAAAATAAAAATAGTTAAAAAAAAAAGTAAAAGTAAAAGTTAAAATATAATAATATGCCAGTAGTATACCTGTAACACATAGAGCACCCTAGATCTGTCGCACGCTGCGAACCTCGTTCTGTTGACGAGCACGCGGTCGTCGTACAAAGTCTCATACTTCTCTCGTTCGTAGTCGCGCCACAAGCGCTTCTTGCGTTTCTGTTTCTCTTGTTCCGTGTCACCAGATACTAGTGTTATACAACCTGTAACAATACATTTTTCCTCCTTTGATTTTGATTGGTTTTTTCTCTTTTTTTGAGGAATACCTAATTTGAGGAGCATCAGTATTAGATCATCAAACAATCTGTCTAGCCTTTTCCCAACTATGTTGGGGTCGGCTTCCAGTCTAACCGGATGCAGCTTAATATCTGTATGTTACATGGAGTGACTGCCTATCTGACCTCCATAACCCAGTCACTGGGTTGTGTGATAACCCTCGGTAAGACTGGTTTTGTCAGAGTTTCGGGCTTCTGACGACCAGTAACTGTCAAAGATCCTCGAATGACAGCCGGGACCAACGGCTTAACGTGCTTTCCGAGGCACGAAGGAGTAAATCGATATGTAAAGATGGTCACCCATCTACGGACCTACCCCGGCAAGCGTAGCTTAACCTGATGGATCGACCCGTGCGGCTGTTATTACTTAGCCACGAGCTCCTCATCAGTATTCGATCATCATTAGTCATAGGATCATTTGTTGTCGGTTCATTGTTTCTAATAAGTATATCGGTCGGCATACCATATAATTATTTAGTAATTCCCGTGCCAACTCACCGGAACTAAGAATTGTGATGAACGTTACCATCTCTTGTGTAACTCGAAGTATAAGGCTTAATGATCGCCACAGCGATATGAGTATGGACGGCACCGCCTGCAATTAATGATGAAAAAATACAAAAGACTGCATAAAATGATATGTAAGCCTTATGTAGAAGGACTTAAAATAAAGTAACTTACAGTAATAGCCGAACTCTGCGGCTCATCCACGAGTGGAAAGCACACTCCCTGATAGTCATGTATCCAGTTCATCTCAAACACGCTGGCATTGAGCAGTGCCTTCATTACCGTGGGGTAGACGGACGCGAAGTGCTCGGTCAGGGGCTCGTCCGGCTCGCCGGTGACGTTGCGACCTTCCCGCGTGACTATCCAGCCGTACTCGTCGATCAACACGCACGACCAGATAGTGCCGTCGCACCGGGGACGGCACTCTTCGCCTTCAGGACACTAGAATATGTATAATAGAATTTAAAAAGAAATGTGACGATTAGTAGGTATGGAGCGTTTTATTTTTTACTAGCTGCGCCCCACGGTTTCACCCGCGTTAGTCTCGATCCCGTCGGAATATCAGGATAAAAAGTATCCTATGTGTTAATCCAGCTTATAAACTATCTTTTTTTTAAATTTCATCCAAATCCATTCAGTCGTTTTTGCGTCATTGAGTAACAAACATCCAAATACACAAACATACAAATCCACAAACTTCCACATTTATAATATAAGTAGGATTAAAAATGATGAGTAATAGAATCCTAGAGACATACGAAACAAAAATGTATTTTTTCTAAGTTAATCTAATTTTTATTATTTATGTTTCAAGTTCATCGACTACGACTTTCGTAGATCCCTCTACGCAAGACTCTGCGTAGTGTGCGTAGCACTTAACGTAGCAAAGTCGTAGCAGCGTAGTACTGCTACGATGCCTACGAAGAGAAAACAACGAGTAATGTCTTGGGACGGTAAAAGGCTGAGGCTTTCTATGGAAACCTGCTATTTTGTGTATTACTATGAAATACATCCGTACATATTAAAAATTTAAGTCTCTATTCGCGTCTGTCTGTGTGACCGCGTTGTTCTTCTAAACTATGCAACGAATCTTGATGCGGTTTTCACCATCATTTAGTTTACAGAATTTATTTCAGAACGTTTATGTGTTTAAAACATTAATTTCAAACTTAACTATAGAAATGGGGATGTTTTGTCAAGTCCTAAAAACTATGTGAAAGAGAGACTGTTGTTTATTTAAAAAAAATGTCATCGCATAGTGGTGAGATCGGTATAGATTGCAAAGATTAGATTGACTGATAAGCAAATACTAGTGTATTATTTTTGATGACTATTCTTTTTATATAATCCTGAAATCGTGTTCCATTTTTACCCGACTACGGCGAAAAAAAAGGAGGGTTATGATTTTGACCGTTATGTATGTATGTAGGTATGTATGTAAATTTTAATGTGTCGTCATATAGCCTTTAACCAGCAGACGATCAAGACACTTCCAACGATACCACATTTGTCAAATTGTGATGAGTGGTTTAGAAGATAGGAGGGAACAGATGAACATCCATACATACATACATACATACCGGTCAAAATCATAACCCTCCCTTTTTCTTCGCCGTAGTCGGGTAAAAATTGGCTACCAACTTTGATGTTTTAGTATTTTATTTGTTACCAAATTGATTTATTGGTAGAGTTGTATCAATGTGACCAGAACATACGTTTTATTTGGTTGGTTGAAGCCATATTCATTCGAGGTATACTCACAGGGAAGTTTGTGATAGATTCCAGCAGGTCGACTAGATGTCGTGGGTGGAAGTGGTAGCCCGCCACGCCAATGATGCCGTGCTCCGCCGAGCCGAGCGTCTTCGCCGCCGTCAGCCATTCCGAACGAGTGGTGTACTGGAACATAACATTACCTAAGCTAAGTGGTAAATGTATTTTAAATCTTTGTGGTTCTTTCCTCGAAAGATCATCTCAGACACCAATCTGAATGGCCCGCACTGATCAAGATAATGTTTGGATTAAAAGAGACAGTGAACTCTGAGTGTGTCGGCACTTCTTCTCCGAATAGTCGGTTAGGAAACATCGACCACATCTAGTTTTAAAACACTAGTATTATTTCTTTTGACGTGTAGAAGTGTTTTTTTACAATCAATTTACAAAAAAATATTAAAATATTGTAATTTCTACAACTTTGCCAACCTGTAGAAGAAATAATTCTCGAGATATACAGGGCGTCCCACGGATATGCCACATGGAGGGAAAGTACCTTGAATATTGTAGATGGAACATTTTACTGAAAGAAGACATTATTTGAATTTAAAAAACAATTTGAACTGCATTCATAGATATTTAAATAATGACATGGTTCAACCGGGAATCGAACCCGTTATTTGAGAAAAATATCAGCCTGTAGCTTTATCATACCGATCGAAAGGCTTCATCTTAAGGATTATTTTTTGTTTGATAACATAGTGTCACAAATAAAAGGAAGACCATAATTTTAACATTTGATGTGAAATTTTGTTCAGAAAAATGAAAAGTTGACATTGTCGTAAGGACATACAACTGACATTCAGTTACATACATTAGTTTACAAGAACCAGTATGAAAGTGTCAACGAGTTACAAACAGAACTTAGACGTATTATTCTAAATATCCACCACAACAAGATCAAAAAATCGTCAGGGAGCGAAATAATCAAAAGAGTGCGAGTTTGTTTTCAACAGGAAGGGACTCATTTTGAGCATTCGATAAATTGATTAATTTTGTATTAAAAATTCATTCATTCCTTTTATTTGTGACACTGTGTTATTTAGCCAAAAATAATCCTTATGGTGATTATTTTTATCATGTAACGGGTTCGATTCCCGGTTCAACCATGTAATTATTTAAATATCCATGAATGCAGTTCAAATTGTTTTTTAAATTCAAATAATGTCTTCTTTCAGTAAAATGTTCCAACTACAATATTCAAGGTACTTTCCCTCCATGTCGCATATCCGTGGGACGCCCTGTAAGTATAAGGATTTTCTAAGACTTCAGAACATACCGTAGAGTATATTCGACTTAATCAAAAATAAGAATAGGATCATGATAAATAATCTCTGTAAAGTTTTTCATTATTCCGAAATGAGGAAATAAGTAAGAACCAAAATTGTTTAATCACGTTTTCACGCCTCCGCGAAATATACATTAAGTATATAATTATTTGATCTCTTATCGCTAATTAAATGCTTATCTAAAAATCTGATATATTGATACATTCTTGATCATAAGCGATGATCTGTTGATTAAATTATTCAAAGAAAGTGCGTAACCGTTTTACCGACGTAACTATTTGCTCTAAATAAGGAAAAAGACGTTTCATAATACGGATTTATGTGAGAGGTCGTTGTAAACCTAAATCACGATACTTATATCACGCATCAGCTTTAAACCACGAAAATCCTGATTTCGGTAATACTCCAATAGTCCAGGGCCAAACCGAGTTTGAAAACCCGAATTGCAGAAAAATTCTTAGCATAAATTATAAGCAAATGAAAAAAAATGAAGAGAACACGGAGAAAGTTCCGGAACAGGGGTGGGGGTAGGGAAATAGCCATTTTGAGGGGTGAATAATGATTTTTACGATTTGCTGCTAAGCTATACCTCCTATCGAAAAAATTCAAAAGTAAAAGTGGTTTATAATCAAAATATCTTCAACTTTTGTATTTACCAATTTCCAACAAAACCTCAAATTTATGGACAAAAAACTTTTCACTTACAAAAAAACACTAAAAAGTGAAAAATAACTTAAATTTCGGAAGTCGGTGTCTATGCTTTTCAATTTTCGTTTTTTACCAAGTTTTTATTTTTCACTTTTTAGTTGTGGTACCTAACCGTTATCTACTATGTAAATAACAGTGACGGAGTGAAATAATTATATCGTCTACATACGCAAAGTGAGAAAAATACGTAATTATTGAAGCTAACTCAAAAACTACGCAAGTAAAATTAATAAAATTTATATGGGACCACCTCTAAAGCATGAACTACCAAACAAAAAAAACATATAGGCGAATTGAGAACTTCCTCCTTTTTGAAGAAGTCGGTTAAAAACGCACGAATTAAAATGGAAAAAAATCAAGTAACAAAAACTAAAACCCAACTACGACTTAAAAGATATAAACAAGGCACCACAGACAGACAAATTAAAAATCCGGAGTCACACGTGTTAGGGCATAAATCGAACAGATTACGTGTGACTCCGGATTTTTAATTTGTCTGTCTGTGGTGCCTTGTTTATATCTTTTAAGTCGTAGTTGGGTTTTAGTTTTTGTTACTTGATTTTTTTAAAATACTTTTGGGGTTATAATATATATATTTTTGAAATGTGCTCATTAAGCCCTTTCATTTGATACCCAACATGGTACGAGTAAACCATATTTTTTTTTAAGTTCCTCACTTTATGTCCTCTAGAGGGCGCCAGTTTTAATTTAATGTGACTTCACATAGCCTATAACCAGCGGAAAATCACGACGCTTCTAACGATACCTCATTTGTCAAATTGTGATAAGTGGTTTGGAAGATAGGAGGGAACAGATGAACATACATACATACCGGTCAAAATCATAACCCTCCTTTTTCTTCGCCGTAGTCGGGTAAAAATAAGGTGAATTTTCAGACCAAAAATTTAGTTAGTAAATTTTCGATATTTTAACTTTACCAGTGCTCATTTTGTTTTTTGAAACTTCAACTTAACGATGAAATGACAAAAAAAAATGTTTGTATGATTCACAATTTATTGTAATTTATAAACAATTTATAAATTACAATAACAACTATCAATTTTTTTTTTGTGGTTTTTATTTGAATGGGTATATAACCTCCGAATATGTTAAGATCTTAGCTTTCCTGCAGTCATTTTTGAAATACAAAATAAATCAAAAATACAAAAATGAATATTTCGCTTAAAAAAAAATACTGCTTGTTTAACGCATGAAAATCTATATTTTCAGTGATTTTCATTGAAATCGAATTATTTTTGAAGCAGAAAAAATATAAAAACGAAAAAATCGGTTATTTGCGTTTTTCTCCATAAATTTGAGGTTATGTTGGAAATGGGTAAATACAAAAGTTGAAGATATTTTGATTATAAACAACTTTTACTTTTGACTTTTTTCGATAGGAGGGTAAAGCTTAGCCGCAAATCGTAAAAATTATTATCCACCCCTCAAAATGGCTATTTCCCTACCCCCACCCCTGTTCCGGAACTTTCTCCGTGTTCTCTTCATTTTTTTTCATTTGCTTATAATTTATACAAAATTTTCCGACCAGCCACGTACTGCTAAGAATTTTTTTTTTCAAATATTATTGACCCTGCACTATAAAGACTATAACCGAAACTAAATTTAAGTGTCAGTACGCGCCGCAAAACCGGGAGGTCATTGTGGATGCTCGCAATCGCTGCAATAAGGTGTGTAGAGATTCCCAACAGGACCGGATTTAAAGATGTGGAGGACTTAGAAGTGGAGATCCCGAATTTTTTTTGGACCTCGAAAAGTTTTTTTAGTTCTGTTTTCGGAATCAAAGTAGTTTAACGTATCATTTGTAAGACCTTCTTGTAAATGTGCTTCCTTGTAAATTTGCTTTTTTATAACTAAGAACTATCCACAGTAAGATCCTAATTATAGAGCTTCTTTTAACCGATAAGGTTCTAGCATGCAATTTTATGAATTAAAACGATGACACATAGCTACTATTTCCTTATCAAGATTATGTGATAGGTACTATGCGTCACCTTGTTTTGATTTATGGACAATGTGTGATAGTGAGGGGTGAGACGTTGGTTTGTTAAATAGACTTTGTACCCAAGTCAGCCGCAGCACAAAAAATCTCGACAAGTGGGGGTTGATGGATGGCTCGGATCTCGGGTGCGTATGCGGCATCTATCCACAGACAATGTCCTACCTTCCATCTTGTGGCACACGGCAGGCTCTAATGGCTGCGCCAGCAAACGGTATTCGCTTTGCTGAATTTTTTGCCATATACATGCTAAGACGAAGCCATACTTACAGGAGGCGGCCGTGTCTTGCTGATGCGCATCTTGCCGATGGGTTCGACGGGAACGTGAACGATGAGGGTGTCGGGTGCGGCGGCGGCGCGGCGGTACCACGACTCGGTCGGCCCGCGTGGCCACCACGACCCCGCCGGAGGGTCGGCGTGTGCGCTGGTCGCGTGGTACTGCTGCCAACGGGTTAAACCACTCTCTGCCAACAAACATACATATCTGGAGTCACGTATTGTGCACGCATCTTAGAATACGTGGTGTCGCCTGTATTATACTTAAGTATTTATAAGTTAGTCAGGAACGCATACTTGTTAAGTGGTAACACTAACTACGATCCGGCGGGGCGCTATCCATAGCTTCCCTTAAGTAGCGTCCCTGCGATGTCCTGCTTGTCAACCGTCTCGGGACACGGACTAGATTTTAAGTCATTCGTTTATTATGTCCCTATAATTTAATTAGTTTATATGTGCTAGTGTCTCTACGTATAAATAATAATTATAGTACGTACGTGACAATTTTATTAACATTAACTGCAAGTTGGAGTTTCACTTCACATTATCTTCATGGGGGAAATTGGTTAGATTTTCGCGGGCTATATTAATGTCACTCTAGAATAGAGTTTTGCAGTCCAAAGTCACTTTTAGAGACCGGGATAGGCAGCTACAGTACACAACGTGGTACGTACAATAATATGCTTAGATTATAAGGTCTACGTCTTAATAAACACCTCTTTGTCATAGGAGTCACAGACAGGGCCTGCATGGAGGACGACGAGACAGCAGCTCATGCGGTTACTGCCCGGTGGTTACCACATACAGGGCAAAGTACTTCGGTAATCCAGGTACCCTACGTGAGATTGTCAGTAACACCAAGGCGTTGCTGGCCTTCTTGGAGGAGCTGGTGTGGATCGAATAAGCGATTTCCCAGCCGTACGTAAAATACGCGCTATTTCGTGGAGTCGCATTTTCAGACGCTAAGTCATAAAAAAATCAAGTAATAAAAACTATAACCCAACTACGACTTAAAAGGTATAAACAAGACACCACAGACAGACAAATTAAAAATCCGGAGTCACACGTGTTAGGGCATAAATCGAACAGATTACGTGTGACTCCGGACTTTAATTTGTCTGTCTGTGGTGCCTTGTTTATATCTTTTAAGTCGTAGTTGGGTTTTAGTTTTTGTTACTTGATTTTTTTTAAATACTTTTGGGGTTATAATATATATATTTTTGAAATGTGCTCATTAAGCCCTTTCATTTGATACCCAACATGGTACGATTAAACCATATTTTATTTTAAGTTCCTCACTTTATGTCCTCTAGAGGGCGCCATTTTTAATTTAATGTGACTTCACATAGCCTATAACCAGCGGACAATCACGACGCTTCTAACGATACCTCATTTGTCAAATTGTGATAAGTGGTTTGGAAGATAGGAGGGAACAGATGAACATACATACATACATACATACTTACATACATACATACATACATACTTACATACATACATACATACATACATACATACATACCGGTCAAAATCATAACCCTCTTTTTCTTCGCCGTAGTCGGGTAAAAATCAGTGAGGTCACACCGAACTTTCGAAAATGACGCAATTTGATTTGTATTCGGAAGATAACGATGTAATAATATGATCGATGGCTCGATTGAAGTAGCTGATTCTTGTCGACTGCTCTCAGCTCTTTGATGTTTTGAGTATTACCTCAAATTACCGGGTGGATCAGATTGTAACGAGCAAGATAAAAATTATCACGCCATTTAGGTACTTCCGATTGCGGTAATATGTATTGCAAAGGAATATTTTTCATGGTCTACGACTGAAATGTGCTGTTTGAAATTCACTTCGATTAGATTCCTTTAAATCTTTAGCCTAGAAAACTGTTTATCGCTGATATAATAGCTATTGCTGTAATGCTTTTTTAGATTTGCTATCACGTAATCAAGTTTCAAGGAATCGCGACCCTGTATTTTGCTTGAGTAACCTTGACTTGAGGTCAATAGAGTATTAATCAATTTTTTTTTTGCGGCAATGCCATGTTGTGCTATCGACTGATAATTTTTCGCACTTATCATTAGCGGTTTCAAATTCGATAGCATCAATTTTTTCCGGTTGCGACAGAGGATTTTGATTTTTGTCACTAAGAGACAGGTAAAATTTGTTTTGAATTTACCTGTAGATGTTGGTTCAGATAATAAACCCTACATACTTTAATGAGTGTTGTTTGTAACAAACATCTTTCTCTACAATACACACCCTACGCAGCAGTAGATGGTTATGAGATTTAATTGCTAAAGTGCTTCATCCACGTTGGACCAATAAAACTAGAAAACTCAACGCATAGACTGTAATTTCTACATGATGCCCCAGCTAAAATTACCTCATAGGTGCACGAAGTAGACACTCCAAAGGCCGTTCTACGTAAAACTACTTTCTAGATGGAGTGTTTAGAAGAATTGATTAAAGTTACCACTGGCAAAGAATGCGGTGGTAGACCCCAGTTCGCAGGTGGAACAGTCCCTGTCAGTGCCTTGGACCTCATGCTCCCGCGCCCACTGATCCGTCGCGATCGCCTCTTTGCAGAACTTCGCCATTAGGTCCTCATTACCTGTGTAATAATGCATCATGTTAGCGACGTACACAGTTTCAAGTAATCGTGCAGAAGCATGGATAGCCTGCCCATTTATATGCCCTTTTTTATAAGTCGAAAAAGTTATAAAAGGTACTCAAGGGAGTATTTCGGAGATATGGTGAAAGTCAAGAGCTGCAGTCCAAATACAATAAAGTAATTTTCAGAGAGTGTAAAGTTTTAAATAGTGATATCTACAGTTCAAAGGAGCAATCAATTGGTTGATTAGACAGAAGCATAGTTTTTGGAAAGTTTCGTGATTAAATAAAATATTATGTTGTTGACATGAATCTATAAGCATGGTACTTATTGGAAAGTAGTTTATCAGGCTGACCAGCTGTAGATAAAAGTTGATAAGGTGATAACTTACACTCACGTTAACATGCCAAGGATCAATAATGTTGTTAAGTACTCACTTGAATTCTACTAGTATCTAACTATGAATCACTAGCTACCCGCCCCGGCTTTTCGCACGGATAGCACTAAGTAACTACCCTACCTACTTCTACTTTACGTACAAACCTTGTCCTGAGAATAACAAACACAACAAAAAAAGAATTATTCTAATCGGTCCAGCCGTTTTCAAGTTTTAGCGAGACTTACGAACAGCAATTAATTTTTATATTTATGGGAAGAAGAAGATTAGGGCTTTCATTTTGAGAATTCAACAACAACCTATATTTATTGCTTTTTAAACCACTAGTTACCCCGACCGGTCATCGAAACACGGTAGGTAAATTCTTATAGGTAATACCTTCTGTGTTTACCTTACTGATTGCAATAAATAAGTGTGCATACTAAAAAAAAAACAGTGTTACGATGACTCATATCTTGCGATTTATGACGTCGTCCTAGCGTCATACTATTTTATTATTATCATAAAGGGTGTGCTTTTAGAAACCTATCAGGGGTGGTAGGTGCTGGTGCGGGTATTACCCGGGCCGAGGAATGGAGGGGCTAAGTCGGTAGGAGTTCGAGATAACCTCACCAAACGATAAAGGTCATTATTCACTTTTTCCCAGTTGACTAGAATTCTGTTAATTATTTCAATAGCTACTAATGTAATGGCAAATTAAGCCGAAGTTATGTTTCGGCTAGGCATTAGGTAAATAATAATGGAGCTAAGGAGTAAAACTATACTGCATGGCGAACTAAAACACTAGGCTGTAAGAAATATCGACAAACATTGATAAGTCTTCTCAAACAAAGAAGGCGGGATTGGGCTGAAGAGATACTCGAGTTTCTGCATGGGGAAGTCTCCCTCGTCACTGCGACGTTTGATGAAATGCCGCACCTCAGCCTCGCGGGATTCAAAGTACGGCTCTATGTGACGGCAATACAACCTGGGAATTTGGGAAACAAGGAAATTAATCATACATATAATGGCGGAACTTAGATATTATAGATGGATGAGCTCAGGGGCGAGAAACATTCTAACTGAAAGTTTATTTGGACTACTAGACCTAATTATGTAGATGATGATGGAGATAAGCATTGAAAACATTGATACACTAAACGTGTTGTCTATCAGCAGGATATGGCAGGTTTCAAAATCCCCATTTCCAGTTTTTGCTTGGTATTAAAATTTTCCAAATAAATGTTTTTCTTTTAACGGATTATTTACACCCAATTCCGAGAAATTTTACGAATTGCGACTCATTTTCGTCGTATCTGAACGATCTTTATTGACTTTATGAATAGGTCTGATAAGAGGATTACCAATCAGGGTTGACGGCGTATTCAGTTCTAGACAGTGATCTCCACGCCTCGCCAGCTATTGCTCTCGTGAAGGCAGCTTCGGGGACCGCATGTACTCTGTTATTTAGGGGCAGTACCACCACCGCAGTATAATGGTCCAGCACTCTCTTCCAAAAATACTGCCGCTTTTCCAGAATGGCTCTCATTCCGTCGTCGTAGATGCCTTTCCCATACATCGTTATGTTACCTTTATCTTTATCTATTATCATAATTTTTCGGAGCTAAAAGTATAATAATTTAATTTAGGTGAGAGTTCGTGGACAGATAAAGAATATTAAAGAATAACAAGTCTAAGCTGTTACCTTCATCCATTCTTTGGGATAATATCGAGGCTTATGATTCTCAGCCGGCTGTTCCAAATCCAGGAGGTCAACTGTCCGATATCCGGGTTTTAAAATGTCGCCGTCGAACTGATAGCAAATTTATAATATAATTATCATGAGTCACGTAATGTGTTTTAAAGTGACGCATGTTCAAACATTCTACCTATTATTTTGTTGTATCAATAATATTAGCCAAGTCAAAGAAAATATGCGCAGTTATCGGATATTTATGGTTTTAAAAGTGTAGTAAAAATCTCATTTTATCTCAGAATGAATCAATAATTATGTTAAACTCACCGTGTGTTTTATGTTTTCATGTAATACGATATTGCCACGATGGTCAACGAGGAATAATGATCCTCCTGCGCCGATCTGAAAGATACAACGATTTTTATTTGCATCACGACCTGCTGCTTATGTAGCCAAAAATACTTATTCAAGTAAAACTTGTCATGGTGCCTTCAAATACGTATTCGAAATGGTTTAGCTTCAACATCTATGGGATGGAAATATACAAGACGCTATAAGGTAGGTCTGGATAATGAATATGCTATAGAAAGCACACCAAAACCGTGGACATTAAAGTTTTTGAAGACATTTACAGCTACTCGTAAATTCTGAAGCGTAAACCCTACCTAGAGTTAACTTTTTTGTTCTAAGAATTAGAACGCTAATTTCTCAGAGCAGTTTATAAAGTTAAGATTGTTATCGAATTCTACGTACCACATAATACTAATTGGTAGACGTCATATACATAGATACAATCTTTCTTTGCCAATTTATTGAATAATATTAACGAACACAAATACTGTCTCTATGGTCAAGTGGTGGCTAGCACTCGCCCCCTTTTACATTAAACTACCTGTTACGTGATGCCTACGAGACGAGTGCTACGTGATGTCTACGAGACGAGTGCTACGTGATGCCTACGAGACGAGTGCTACGTGATGCCTATGAGACGAGTGCTACGTGATGCCTACGAGACGAGTGCTACGTGATGCCTATGAGACGAGTGCTACGTGATGCCTACGAGACGAGTGCTACGGGCTGCCTACTAGACGAGTGCTTCGTGATGCCTACTAGATGAGTGCTTCGTAACGCCTACGAGACGAATGCTACGTCATGCGTACGAGACGAGTGCTACGTAACGCCTACGAGATAAAAACGTATTCATTACATTCTACCTACGTAAGGATATGGCACGATGTTATTGATTTTATAATTTTAAAGTGTTTACCTGATGATAAGGCAGCACCAATTTCAAATGATCGATCGGGATGTCCACGCCAGCCACTCCTAATAGCCGGTTGACTGGGTACTGCGGAAAGACTTACATTCTATCAGTCAATAAACTTATAATTACGGTCAATGATCTTTAAATTGCAATAAATCACTCGATGTTTTTTTCTTCTGCATTATTCTAATCTCATACAATCAGTGCGGCAATCCGTCTAGCTGGTATCTTCTGTCTGTCAATAAGACAAAGATCTGCGGCCACCTAAGGCAACGGACAAAACTCTTCTCGAGAGTCCACCTCTCATGAAAGACAGATATTCCTCCATCACTTTTTGCCCTGGTTGGTTGTTTTAAGGACGGTCATATTGGTCACCGATACTCGTTAATGTATTACTTAAATCGACGAAATGTATGGAACAGCTGATATTATTTTCGCGATTCAAGGTTGGTCCCATAGAAAAAGTTGTTCAAAATGATGAGTACAATGATTAATAGATAAATATACCTTAGTTGTTGTTTTAGTTATTGTTTCATTTTAATTAAGAACTTAAGTTTGTTTTTATTGTTTAAATTATGTGGTCGATGATTTGGGTGCACAGTAAACTCTAACGAGTTAATTTTTTGTACCAACTTATATGTATGAAAATGTAAGTGTACTACTGAATGAATACATAAATAATAATAATATACCCAATACAGTTCCTTGAAAGCTGTAGAAATGCACAGTTATAGGAGATTTTTAAACTCTACCTCTGAGCAGATCAAATTGAGTATTCAAGTTTGTAACATGCGAACAAAGTCACGGACAACGCCTAGAGATTGGATAAGAATGACGTTATTACGTGATTAAATAATAATATGTCAAAATAAACATTTATTATATTAATCTCCTTATTACATACCGTCCTGGTAGAGTTCCTTTGGTTTTCCTGTCAACAAATAATTAAGTATTATGATTATGAAAGTTTTGATAAGTCGGTTATCAGCGCAATTACGAACATCAGACTGTGTCATTTATTCGCGAGACACGCCTTATTTATTTATACACTAGCTTCTGCCCGCGACTTCGTTCACTTGGAAGTCGTAAGACACCACAATATACTAAACTAGCGGTCGCCCGCGGCTCCGCCCGCGTGGATGTCGGTTACCGCTGCAAAAAGCCTACCCAGGAAAGACACGGTCAGCAAAATGATTCCCAGGTCAATTCACAGACACCGACAGTAACATCGACGACGCAGTCATTATCCGCAGGCTGCACAGATTGTCTTTCTGTGTATGTTAAAGTTGTTAATGATGAAAATATTTAAATGTAATTAATACTAAGTCCCGTTGTTTTAGGATAGATAACTAAAGCGATTATTGTAGAGCTTCTCTATAAACAACATTTGACGTTAAATTATTTTCAGGTAACAAAATATACTGATGGTCGGAAGCCCCGACCCGTGATAGGGCAACGTAAAGTTGCCCATGCGTAAAACATTCTTTTCGTAAATCAATTCCTACTAATTTGAATGTTTGGCCCTGGGATTTGTTTATCGTTAGTGCGAAAGAATTTTTACTGGAAATTGGAGCCTTTTGAAGGGTATAGGCAAATCAGTAGGGATCATGGGTATTCTTGGTATATGAGCTAATTCACCAGCTGCAGGGCCGGTGATAATATAAGAAGTCTCGTGCCATTACACATGTTGGGGGGGCTTAAATTTCTGAGAAGCATTATCGGCGTGCCAACTTTTAACGACAGTTCATGAGGTGGTAGCCCAGCGGGGTTCAGAGAATTTAAAAATTCCTGGGGGTAGTGCACAGCGTCCTCGATGTTAGTGACGGTGTCTATGGATTTATAGCACTTAACTTCACCCGGTACTTTCTGCATAATTAAATTGTTTATTTCGTTGACTGTTTCATTCCTGGGAGAAACTATTGCTCTACAACACAGCCAACGAAAATCATTAGGGAGCCGACCTCGCGACTGAGCCGCGCGGGTACCTTACTCATAGATCTAAACTCCCGCACGCGCACCCCCGCCTTGGTGACGCCCACTTCGCAACGGGCCGTGCAGCAGAAATCGTAATATTTTAATTTCGCCATAACTTCAAAAGCAAACGTCCAATTTTAATAATTCAAAGACCAAATATTATCTACATAAACTGTACTTAGTGATAATTTATTTTGATAAGGATTAATAGCATGAGTAAAATAAATGCGTTTAAATGTAGTCCAAAAAAAATTCAAGATTTTTAAATAAAAAAACGGTTGTTGTGCCTCACTCGACATAGATAGGTATAGTGTATTGCGGACTTTTTTGTAGATATTTATAAGATCTACAATTAATTAGAACATTTTATGGTTCTGTCTTTTATAGTTTAGGCAGCGTACGCAAAATAAGTAACTTTTCTGGTTGATTTTTTACACCTTGTGTCCGAAAAACCCAAATATCTTACGGAACCCTATTTTTTTCCAAAATAAAATATAACCTATGTTACTCGTGGATAATGTAGCTTTTGAATGGTGAAAGAATTTTTAAAATCGGTCCAGTAGTTTTTGAGCCTATTCATTACAACCAAACAAACAAAGTTTTCCTCTTTATAATATTATTATTATAGTGTAGATTAAAGCCACGTTTAAAAAAACTTCCCTGTATACTACGTTTGTAGTTTAGGTCTCAGCTGCTCATATACAACATTAGTTTTTGTTTATACTAAACCCGAAAAGGGGTAAATGTCATGACATCATTTTGAACAACTTTTTCTATGGGATCAACATCGAAATCGCGAAAAAAAATCAGCTGTTCCATACATTTTATCGATTTAAGTGAACACAAATGTATGGAACAGCAGATTTTTTTTCAATGACCCCTTTTCGGGTTTAGCATAAACAAAACTAATGTTGTATAAAGAGGGTCAGGACTGGTGACGCGGCAGCAAGAGACGTACAGTTTTCCGTGTGAGAAGCAGGTCGTCCTGAGGTCGACACCCGCAGCCTTGCGAATTTTCGTTTTTTGTGAATTAATGAACGCCTGCATTTCTGTTTAAACTACCTAATATGGCATAAAAGTGATACACTGACTGAATGATGATACGTAGTACCTCTATGTAGTCTGTAGGACTGATGCATTCTAACCGATTATTTCTGACGAATGGCTATCGCTAAAATAATATAATTTATAGTCTACAGACTGATCAGATCTGTAGGGAATATCTACGTAAAAGAGTAAAATTATTTGGTAGTGTCAACGTGATGCTGGCACAAACAAAGAGACAAAAATTCTAAAAACTATATTTTTGGCATTAGAATCGTTCTAGACCACGTAGAAAATAAATAAAAAAACAATGTACAGTTTTGACTTCATTACGATGTTATTATAAGTAAAGAAAAGATGGAGAGATAGATTAATTTGCCTTTTGATGTAATCAAACTTACCTCGTCAAGTTTTTTCGTAATATTCTGAAAGTTAAAACAAAGACATGTTATATGCAGTTTGATAACATAAAGAGTACATTAGCAAGTTGATTTGTGGATTTTAATATTTAAAACTTCTCTTACCTCACTTGTTACATAATCAAACACTGGTACCGAAACGCTTATTTGTAATCTATAATTCAACTCCTCTCCTTCATAATAATGTCCGTATTTGTTCTGAAACAATGCATTATCACAATATTATTAGTCAATCATTCTGACTTGCAAGAAATGGTTTTCCAATAACATTGTGATACAAGAATTATTGTTCATTATTGTTATTATTAAATAAAAGTACGCACATAATTTACTTGGTACATCCAGTCCTTATAGAGCTGGGTATCGTTGAGCAACGCCTTCTTGTTTCGTCTCAGATCTTTGTATCTATTGAACTGCTCCGTGTTTTCTTTACTTTTCCAATATAACTCGCCTCTCCTGGGGTCCTAAAAAGAGTAAAATATTACACCACTTTCTGGTTAACCTAGTTTTATAAATGCCGTGCCGTCATCACCTCACTATCACTGAGCAGCATGTGTAGACGTCACTTGCTAGTGACTGACGCAACTGCATTGGCTGTTCACTGATAGTGGGGTGGGTATTCTTAATTCATGTAACTTAATAAATAAGCTGTTGAGTTTCCAAATGGATAAATAAATAAATAAATTACTTTACACACACACACATGTAAGCACTGTCATCGTCGTCCGCTGCATCGCTAAACAGAAAATGAGTTAATACGCTCACTTGATGCATTAGCCTTAGAATAAAAAAAAATAAAAAACTTGATGATTAAGCAGATATGCAATGTTATATTTTTATGTAGGTAGGTGCGTAGAGAATAGGACAAAGGCTAGTCGATGTAAGAGAAAGAACCTTATTTATTTCAACAAATAATTTAAACCATATTTTCCTTTAAATAAAAAACAGCAAGAACTCTTGTTTTAAATAACAATTTCAAAAAGTGTTTCAATTAATCTGGTTATCTTTGTTGACAATGCAATATTTAGCATTTACATTAGTCGATAATACAATCGTTTAATCTACAACAGACTTGTTATCCGGGAAAAACTGATTAGAGTGTAAAGTACCTCACCTGAAATCATTTCAAATAACTACCTACCTACTTAGACTTTCCTCAACATACAAGAAGATCTTTTCTTTTTGGTGTTGTATATCTTCTGTTGAGAACAAAACATTTTAATCACTATCAACAACTTTTGACGATCTACCATATATACCTACGTGATATTCTCAAAATTGTGGTATCTCTTTCACTTTTCCAAAAGCCACGAATGAAGAGAGTCGAAGTTAAAATGCAAATATTCTATTATATAGTTGAGAACAACTTGCCAACCCAACTCTCACTTGCAACTGTCAAACCACCGTGATTGTCAAATACTGCATAAAACTGTTGACCAGAAACAATGTACTCCTACTAGCTTCCGCCAGCGGCTACGCCCGTGTGCCCGTAATAAATATGCCGTGCCCGTTATAAGTATATTGTAGCCAATAAAACCTATTAGTTCAACTGTCATTAACGAGACACAATAGAATTTTAATTGTTATATATCTTAAAAGACTTTTCGTCAGTCGGAAGGTAGTAGTCAGTGATAATATAGCATGTACTAATGAAATAATTTTTGAAAACGGTCCAGTAGTTTTTGAGTTTATTCATTACAAACAAGAGAGAATTCGACGTATATTCGAGCGTACCTCGACATGTGCGTAAACATCACTGAAGACCGTCAGTCGTTTGTTTCTCTGGGACACCAACGGACGCTCCATGACCTGTAGGATCCTCAGGACTTGCTGCGTCACGTCGAACGGCGTGATGAGTTCTGCGAAGTACCCGTCGCGGTCGCAGCTCAGACCCTCGCCGTACGTACGAGTGTTATCACGGAGACCAAACACGTCGTGCAGCCACATCACGAATACTCTAGAAACACAAATATTTCGGTAAAGATATAGAAAGGAAATACTTAGTCTGGAGAGAACGCAATGTTAAATATCAGACATCTACCGACTAAAATCTCACGGATTCATCGGGAGGCCCGGGAGATACTCGTACATTCGCGCACAACCTCTGGAACTGATAGTTCCTAGTTCCTACCAATAGTATATCACCATCGTACTATTATTGCCGCTAAACAGTGATGTGTTCCGGTCCGGTTCGAAGGGTGACCGTTATACTGTGAGGAGCTCGTGGCTAATTAATAACAGTCGCACGCGTCGATCTATCAGGTAAGGCTACGCTAGCTGGAGTTGGTCTGTGGATGGATGACCATCTATACTATACGTAACGAGAATCCTCTGTATCTCGGAAAGCACGTTAAGCTGTTGTGCGTTTCGTGGATCGTGGATCTTTGACAGTCGTTATGGGTCGTCAGAAGCCCGAAAGTCTGACAACCAGTCTTACCAAGGAGTATCGTATTACTCAGTTACTGGGTTTTGGAGGTCAGATAGGCAGTTGCGTCATGTAAAATACTGGTATTCAGCTGCATCCGATATACTGGAAGTTGACCCCAACGAGTTGGGAAAAGGCTAGGCAGATTGACTTATGGATCGTTTTACCTACAACGAAGAAGCAAAAATAGTTAATGATGCAAGTGAGCTTCGCACCAGTAACGATTCTACGTTACAAGTTAATACTCCAACAGCATATTGTTATTGGCAATTAGGGAATCAGCTGTCATATCGACTACGTCCGAAATTGGCAACACAGGTGGTAGTGTTACAATCATAAACAAATAGTCATAAACTTTTTATCCATTTGAAAAGAAAACGTGCATGATGCGAAGAACTTGATATTAATCAGCTCGTTCAAGTTTATCTCCTAAATATACCGATACTGGTAGCATCACCTGATTGCAGCATCTGATGTACTATCGTAGATCTTATTTACTTCTCCATCTGCAATAATTTAACGTCAGAATGGCACGTTTATTCTACAGATATTAAAAAAAAAAATTCTTTTAAATGTGTTACGACACATTGATCTGTTACGAGATCGAGATTCTAAAGGTTTGCCGTTAGGCCTTCGATAAACCTTTGACGGCTTTGCTTAATAAAAACAGAGCTTTTAAAATTAAAAATCAAATAAATAAAGAAGTTTTAAAAATCTAGTACAACCTGTAGTACGTCACGTTATAACGAACAATTGGAATTCTGAAAAAAAAAACAAAGCTGATTACCTGATATGCCCATGGGGGTCGAGATGTTTCATAAGATGCGTATAGTTGTCATAGAGGCTGTCGGTAAGTAACACTATAGCTTGCTGACAGGCTTTCGTGTGTTCAGGTGTATTCCGCTGCCGCTGTAGCAACCGAACTGAGTACTCCAACACGTCACCCATCCAAGTCTCATTCGTCATGTTGTAGTTGTCCATAGCGGCCATCATAGCTGCTGTGTTCACGTGGTTAGCCTATAACAACACAAATTCTAGAACAAGTTCTTAAAAAAAAAATACTGTAGAATGTTTACAAGGTTTATGAGTATTTAGAAAGCACAAATGATCTAGGAACACCTTTGCCTATCGAGGAAAACAGACGTAACGTTATGTTGTTGTAAAGACTCTTGAAAATTATCGATCTCGACATAAAAAAACACAATATTATAATCAAACTAAGTCCATACTTACAGAAACGAGCTTTTCGTTGAAACAACTAATAGGAGATTGTATGACGACGTTGAAACGCAACACATTCACTCTGTCATCATCCGTGAGGGCGCTGAGTAGCGCTAGTGTGAACTTTTCAGCGATGACCTGGTTGGAAGAGTTCTCCATGGAGCCTGATGCGTCCAGGAGTATCAGAACATCGCGGGGAGCGCCTCCGGCACTCACGTACCAAGGCCGCAGCCGACAGTCATACACTTTATCGGAATCATCCTCCGTGTATTTTAGTTTATACATGCTTTCCCATAATGCCGCTGGAAAAAACAAATTGCTTAAAAAGACTGAAATAATTACGTACCAATATATTTAAAAAAAATCGTCAGTGAAAAGTGCCATGGTAAATCTGTATAAGGAAAGGAACGGGGTTTAAAGCAGGATGGCAAGAAAAGATGATTTATCTTTAAAAGATTTATATTTTTTATCTACCTATAAAAAAATCAGCTGTTCCCTGCATTTTGACGAGCTATGCGAACATAAATGTGAATAGCTGATTATTTTTCGCGATTTCAGGGTTGGTCCCATAGTGAAAGTTGTTCATAATGAAGAGTACAATGACCCCTTAAGAGGATGCCCACGAATTTAATTTCGCCGTATAAAGTTGTATTCTCATAAGGGCAGGACGGGATCTATAGTTATGATCTTTTGGTCAACAAGGTTTATATTGTTATACCAGTAACATTTTTTATAAAATACTTGCCAGGATAATGTCTGAGAAATCCATGGGCACTGCAAAAATATTGAAAGTCCAGAGAAGAATCTTGAGCATAGTTTTTTTTGAAGGCTGACAGTAAACCTTCTGACCAGTAAAGATGTTCCTTGACCTTGGGCGCTGAAAGAAAATTATCAAAAAGAGAGGGAAATATAAACTACACAATGTTCTGAGTTTATACATTTTAACCGGTAAACAACAAGCCGGAGCGCGCGCGCATCCAATTAACTAATAAGTTATTTAACCAGGATGTTTACCGGAAGCGGATAAATAAAACGAAGCACGGATAAACAAATTAGGAAGAAAAACACAAATGTCTTGAGTTTTATCATCAATACAGTCAGTCTATCACAGTCCACGCTAGACATGGGCTTATCTCAAGTTACGCCATAATAATCCTAATCCTAACTAGTCCTAATTAATATTATATATGCGAAAGTGAAGTTGTTTGTTTGTTACGCTTTCACGCTAAAACGGCTGAACGGATTTAGATGAAATTTGGCACATAAGAAGTATCCTATGTCCTATTCCAGGTCTACCCCAGACCTGGAATGGGACATAGGATACTTCTTATCCCGATATTTCCACGGGATCGAGACTTACGCGGGTGAAACTGTGGGGCGCAGCTAGTACGCCATAAAAACGCCGATCCTAAGTACGGTCTATATAGCTGGATTTGTGGTCTTTATTCAAGAACTCGGCTTTACCAATGGCCAATTGGTCCATCTAGTTTTAGTCATTTCGTATTTATTATTTTAGAAAACGATAAATTATGTTGCAAAACATTTTGTTTAATATATTAGAACATAAGTATATAATTATAATTAATTGCTTACCACAGTCAAAGACCTCAGCAGCTACATGTACGCTGGTATAGTCTAGCGACACATCGGAGTCAAAATGTTTGCTTTTCTTCAGCTTAATCTTACGTAAACTTCTGCAGCTCAGAGGTTCCTGGTTGTCTTCTAATTCTTTTAAGTCTATCATCTTCTTTACTTGGTCTAAGTCCTGCCAAAAATTGTTTTATTAATTTACCTTTTACACTTGTTTTGATAGAAATCCGCAATCAAGACAACGTTAAAAAATAATGGGTTAGATTTAAAACGAAATCACCGTATTATTTGTGATGCCGTTATATTCTCACATAGCACAACCTCAAAATGCTAGATAATATAAACGACTAACAGGGAGAAAGAAATATTTTATGAATACTAACAACACTATAGTCAAACGTGTAGCTGTCATCTGGTTTCTGTTCCGTGGTGGCCAGTTCCTCCGCTCGACGCATGATCTCTTCGGCGGCGTGAGCTCGCCTCGTCAGCAGGTCCTCCAGCGCGTCCGCCATCTTGGAAACGATAGCTGTACCATTGCGAACCTCTATCTTTATGTCAGAGAAACTTTTCAGAAGAACTTTTCTTCGCACTACGATGTCATCGTTATCGTATAAACTTTGCGAGATCTGTTTGGCCCAGTCCTGTATTCTGTTTATAGAAAGATTATGTTTTACGCTTTACTTACTTATACGATAAATTCGGTTATTGAGCTTCGAGACTCAAAAAACAAACATTTATATATTTGTGAAACATGTAACTATTAGTATTTTGTGACAACACTGGCCATTTTAGGCTTGCTGCCTAAAATGACCAAATTTGCAGGACAGAAATTACTAGTTTGCCTCTACCTTTAGGTATTCTTAGTTTTAAAAGGTAGGTATGTGTGAGTACTAGAGGTAAGAAATACATGAATAGGTGCAACTAAACATACAGTGTAACCTGCTACTTGTGTTATTAACTTGCTACCTACTTACATGTCAGGTGGTATCATTTTAGGAGGAGCTTTAACTTTCTTAGCGGCGACTGGCACTATCTTTGTGTTAACAACATTTGTGATTGTTACAGGTTTAACTTCACTTTTATTTTTCGTAACTTCCAATAGAACCTCCTCATGTTTTTCTAGATATTTTTTTATGGCATCGTCTGATTTATTTATTGTGGCGTTTTTTGACTTTGTTTTTACACAATACGTTATATGAATTAAAGTGATGAGAATGAGTGATGTTATTTTCATTATGTTTCAAGTGGACGTGGATTGGGCAGTAAGTAATTAGTTAGTGCGTGTGTGGGTGAGTTTAGTGACGACACGCGCAGTGTACGGGTCGCGCGCGGCGCGTGGACTGCCCAGCTTCCGTCGGCGGCGGGCGTCGCGACGGCTCCCGACATCCTGGCGCCACGCACCCCATTTGGCAAGATCCGCTCATAGAAATTCTTAGCTTACCCTCCGTGGATGTAGACTATTGACCTCTATAAGAGGAATTGATCTTAAGTTTCAGTTTCTTCATAATGACAGAAATGAATACCTAAGTTGAAGGTTTTTCTCACCTTTAGGTTTGAAGTTTTACGTTTTTAATAACTCATATTATTATAGTGAATAAGCCTTCAGATCTATTTACTATGACAAATGCTTTAATACAATCGCGAAAAATTAATAATACGTCATATTATAGGTAAAAGTATATTTTTAGGTAGGTAAATACCCTAACTCCAAGAAGCCTTTTAAAACATCTTCGCTTTATGCTTTATATGTAACATAGGGTTAAATAGGTCGATTCCTGCTTGGCCTGTGGTTAGTGTAGGTTTTGACCTCTTATAACTATCATGTCATAGTGTTAATGTTTTAAAACTGACATAATGGCAAATAATTTAATAACAGCACGATCAGGTTAAGTTACACTTGCCGCGGTTGGTCCATGGATGGGTGACCATTTTCACATACCATTTCATATACCATGGATGGGTGGCCATGTAAAATACTGGTATTCAGCTGCATCCGGTTAGACTGGAAGTCGACCCCAACATAGTTGGGAAAAGGCTAGGCAGATTGAGATTCACTATTATACGTACCCCTACCTATATCATTGTATTAAAACATTGAGTAGGTGTTGCAGATTATCAGATTGAAGGAGATAAATAATAATTGACTATCCCTTGCTCGCGACTTAGGAATGTACTACCCGGAGTATCCTATGTGTTCATCAAGGTAATAAACTATCTCTGTGCCTCAGCCAATTCCATGTAGCCGTTTAAGCACCAATTCAGGACATAAATCCAGACAAACGGACAAAAATTCTATAAACTATATTTTCGGCATCAGACTCGTTCCCACACCACGCAAAAAAAAAAAAATTCAATGTACAGTTTTGACTTTGTTACTATTTCATTATATTATATTATAAGTAGGATAGTAGGAAGTAGAATGGTTTGACTGATAATACATTAATTGATCATCTACTCATCTCACAGATTAAAAGAACACGGTTTCCTACTTTAGTTAAGGTATAAAACTTCTTTGCAACGGTGCTCGAGTGTACATTCTGATCTGAACCTCAAAATGAAAGGTTAGTGACTAAGTTTTAATTTAAAAGTTACATTGTGGTCAAAGTGACGTCATTAAGAAAATGTGTTTTTGTATTTTTCTTTAATTCGGTAGATTAGACTCTAGAAGCTATTTTTTTTTAAATAAACTTGTTTAAGATCGGAGAAAATAAAGCAAGATTAATAATTCGTTATTATTTTCAGGGATTATAGTATTATTGTTCGTCGTGTATGCCGCCGTTGGGCGCGCCCAGAACACATTACTCGTAGATGAGTGCCCTAAAGAGCAGGAAATAGACTGGACCATCGAATTGTTGGTCAGACACGAGGATTGTAACAAATTTTACAAGTGTACGTTCGGCAAACCAGTGGAATACACGTGTGCTGCAAATCTTTGGTTCAACTTAGACACTCAGCAGTGCGACTGGAGGGAAAACGTAGATTGTACGGACCGTTATGTGCCTGGTGAAGACCCGACAACTACCTCTGAACCCACGACCACACCAACAACAACCACCACAACCCCTGAGCCCACAACAACTACTTCTACAACTACCACCACAACTCCAGCCCCCACAACAACCACATCTACGACTACTACCACCACTCCTGCACCAACAACTACTACCACCACTCCTGCACCAACAACTACAACCACCACCCCTGCACCAACAACTACAACCACCACCCCTGCACCAACAACTACAACCACAACTCCTGAACCCACTACAACGACTTCCACAACTACCACAACAACTCCTGAACCCACCACCACTACTTCTACAACGGCAGCACCGATAACTTTCTTGCCTAATGGTTGCCCCACCAACCCCCACATTCACTGGCTCCTGCCCCACGAGAGTGACTGCAACGCCTTCTATTACTGTGTTTGGGGACAGCTGGTTCTGAGACAGTGCCCCAGTACTTTACACTTCAACAGAGTTATTCAGGTGAGTTTTTTTTTAATATTTACTATAGCGCTAGAATGGGTGAACGGCGGGTGTTTTGGGGACTGTCTCATGTAATTATGACGTTCAAAAAGTGCTGATGATCTCAGTTTAATGTGAATAAATGACTTTTGATTTTAATAAGATGTGGTGTGTGTAGGAACTCGTGGCTAAGTAATAACAGGCGCACGAGTCGATCTATCAGGTTAAGCTACGCTTGCCGGGGTTGGCCCGTGGATGGGTGACCATCTTTACTTATCGAGACTCCTCCGTGCCTCGGAAAGCACGTTAAGCCGTCGGTCCCGGCTGTCATTTGTGGATCTTTGACAGTCGTTACGGGTCGTCAGAAGCCCGAAAGTCCGACAACATAGTCTAGCCAAGAGGTATCGTATTAACCAGTTACTGGGTTGTGGAGGTCAGATAGGCAGTCGCTCCATGTAACATACTGGTATTCAGCTGCATCCGGTTAGACTGGAAGCGGACCCCAACTTGGTTGGGAAAAGGCTAGGGAGATGATGAAGATGTGAAAGTTGACATAAAAAATAACGAGAGACTTTACAGGGCTTGACCTTTGCTTGAAAGCTTTTTGTTAAAAAAATCTTTATATATAAAGATTATGTCTGTTTATTTTAATTTATTTGCAAATAATTTAGCAATAACAGTGTAAAAGATGAAATATTTGCGAGTACGAATTATAAAAATATGATTGTGCTACATAAAAAGTGTAGATTTAATAAGTCAGGCTTAATCTTTAATATCGTTTATTTACAGATTTTTAACGATTTTTTTGATAGCATAACATCAGTCAAAAACTTACTGATTAAGTATATCAAAAGATTAGCAATGTAAGATTGTTAAAAAACTATGGTATTCAGGTAGTAATCGTAAATAAAAATATTATTATTATTAAGTAAGTGAATAACACTTTATTTAAAAGTAATATTTATCTTCCCTATTATTTACTATTTAAGTTTGTTTTACAAAATAATACCTAGCTATTATATAGGGATTTCGGAAAAATGTTATAGGGTCAGTATTGACAGAATTCTTCTTTGTTTGATAAAGAGTAACAGACACTTAATCCATATTTTGCACCATAGGAACACCTGTCATAAGATAGCAAAAGGTTTGCTTTTTGTTATAAGCCACGTAATATATCGAACTGGCGAAATGTGGGGTGAACTCGTACATCTCTGCTAATCATTCGGGGTATACAGGGTAATAATATATTCACAAAATATATTCGTAGTTTAGTAAAATAGTACCTATTTACTATTACTATATAAATACGATAACTCAATGACAATTAATAAGTATAATAAGATATAATGACATTAAAAATAATTTGTGTTCTTTTCTCGTTTAGGTCTGCGATTGGCCTTGGGATGCAGGATGTCCGGTCTCTTTGAACAAACATTTGGACTCCAGACAATTGATGAGATAACTACAAAACTATTTATAAAATAGAACGAATTGGAATCTGGATAAAGAGGAACTGTTTTATTATACTTTTATACTTACCTATATTGTTTACTACTTATTAAAAACTAAGCACATTTTATTATGTATTTTATTTATATTTTTTTCCAAACCATAGGTATTATGATATAGAAACGCCTCTGTACGATTCCTACTATTAAATGAGTAATATTTGTATAATATTTGTAATCACGTTCTCGAAAACGGCTCAAAGGATTTCGATGAAAGTTGCAATCGATCTAGCTAGGTCTCATATCTAGGAAATTCGTTTTCTTTAGGTATTTCACCCCAGCAAAGCTCGGTCACCCAGGTACCTACTATGCATAAATGATCGTACATTTGCGTTGCAGTATTTTCAGTAGTCGTTTACAGAATGTCTTTTAGTTCAGTGTGCCTCTTGGCAAAGGCCTCCTCTAACAACTTCCACTGTTTCCTATTTCTCGCAACTCTTCTCCAATTAGGACGATCAACGTTTTCCTCATCTTTAGGTTTTACGTTTTTAATCACTCATATTATTATAGCGAATTACCCTTAATCTCTACCTACTATGTCTAATGCGTCATAAAATAATAATTCGTCATATTATATGTATGTAAGTAGTATGTAATAGTCCGATAGGCAGTCGCTCCATGTAAAATACTGGTATTCAGCTGCATCCGGTTAGACTGGAAGCCGACCCCAACATAGTTGGGAAAAGGCTAGCCAGATAATGTATGAATGTAAGTAGTATATTTTTAGGTAGGTAAACCCAAAGCCTTTTAAAACGTATCTTCGCTTTATAGATTTGCATGCTTTATAGGCAACATAGCTGCATAGGGTTAAGTAGGTAGATTCCTGCTTAACCTGTGGTTAGTGAGGGTCCTCTAATAATTATAATTTGTGTTTAGTCGACCAAACTGATCGTTATTAGGAAGGTAAAGGTAAAGTACATGAAAATCTCGTAATTTTTTAATTTACAGCTTCTCAGCAATTTTTTATTTAAAATTTTATATATTTTTATTTACAATTAATTTTTATTTAAAAAATGAAAAGCAGTCAACTGGTGGAATAGCCTCTTTAGTTGCAGCATCTATCACTCTTATTATCCATTAATTTTCAGCAACTTTGCTCATCTAACTCCTACACTACAATTACGGGTTCGCAGGTTCCACTCTGTACTCAAGAACACTTAGCCGTAGAACCGGTGGCCATTATAGGGCTTTAATAGCCATCGGTACTACGGCTAATATGACACGCCCATTGCCTTACTTCTCCTACGTCCTATGCCATATCCCTAAAAATGCCAGAAGGTGTTCGATTCAATAGAGCATGAGCATGAGAGCATGAGCAAAGTAGAGCATGAGCAAATTTTGCCTACCGTCAGTTTGCCGTCAACTAAGTTCATGACGATTAGAACAGACTAATCAGAGTGATCAAATGATCAGTAGCATTAGGTACCTATATTAATTCAAACAATACAATAGAAAACCGCCATAAGCTAAAGTATGATTTACCACAAAAAAAAAATTGTAATGTTGAGCCAAAGGCACAATTTGTGCAATCAACGAAACATTTCTACAATATAATTCTATGAAAAAGTTGTGGTAGTCCAACAAAAATTAGTTGGACCACAAAACATTTTTCGAGACAATTTTTTTTTGCGAGCTTACTTTTTGTCATTTTTGTTGTGAAACAACAGTCTAGGAATGCGAATCTTGAATATTCCTATAATACGATATTGTATCAAAAGATTGAATAGGTATTATAGTTTATCAGATTGCAGGTGATAAATTATAATTGATAGTCTGCCACCGCTAAATGTTGATAATACATTAATTGATCATCTACTCATCTCACAGATTAAAAGAACACGGTTTCCTACTTTAGTTAAGGTATAAAACTTATTTGCAACGGTGCTCGAGTGTACATTCTGATCTGAACCTCAAAATGAAAGGTTAGTGTCTGAGTTTTAATTTAAAAGTTACATTGTGGTCGAAAAATACATCATTTAGAAAATGTGTTCATGTATTTTTTTAATAATTTGGGAGATTAGATTATAGACGTGAAAAAAATAATGTTCATAAAGTGTTATTAATAAAAAATAAAGCAAGATTAATAATTCGTTAGTGTTTTCAGGTATTATAATATTATTGTTCATCGTGTATGCGGCCGTTGGGCGCGCCCAGAACACAATCCTCGTTGATGAGTGCCCGGAAGGTCAGGCGGAAGACTGGACCATCGAAAAGTTGCTCAGACACGAGGATTGTAACAAGTTTTATAAGTGTACGTTCGGCAAACCCGTGGAATACATATGCCCTGCAGATCTTTGGTTCGACTTAGAAACTCAGCAGTGCGACTGGAGACACAATGTAGATTGTACGGACCGTTATGTACCTGGTGAAGACCCGACAACTACCCCTGAACCCACGACGACACCAACAACAACCACCACAACCCCTGAGCCCACAACAACTACTTCCACAACAACCACAACAACTCCAGCCCCCACAACAACCACATCTACGACTACTACCACGACCCCTGCACCAACAACTACTACCACAACTCCTGAACCCACTACGACTACTTCCACAACTACCACAACAACTCCAGCCCCCACAACAACCACATCTACGACTACTACCACCACCCCTGCACCAACAACTACTACTACTACATCCACAACATCAACAACAACAACAACACCTGAACCAACAACTACCACAACCACTCCTGTTCCCACAACCACCTCTACGACTACCACAACTCCTGCACCCACCACCACTACTTCTACAACGGCAGAGCCGATAACTTTCTTGCCTAATGGTTGCCCCACTAACCCTCACATTCACTGGCTCCTGCCTCACGAGAGTGACTGCAACGCCTTCTATTACTGCGTTTGGGGACAGCTGGTTCTGAGACAGTGCCCTAGTACTTTACACTTCAACAGAGTTATTCAGGTGAGTCAAAGTTTTTAATGTTTATTATAGTATAAGAAGTGGTGTAGGTAATATAAGAATGTGAAGGTTATCATAAAAAAATATGAGATACCGACTTGTTTTGTGCCCTTTACAAGCCATGACATTTATTTTTGTTAATTATGTCAGGCTATTTGCATTTGTTTGCAAATAATTTAACAGTGATAAGAGATGTGAAGTTTGCGAGTATGAATTCTAAAATAGTTATTTATGCAACTGTTATATAATAAGGGGTATTAAAACACGAATGTGGGGTAGTATCACATGAGTGTTTTAATACCTAATTATTAATTTGAGATTGTTCAAAAGCGATCATAATTTGTAATCGTAAATATAAATATTATTACTATGTAAATAATAATCCTTACATTCAAAGTAGTTTATAGAATCTTATTAAAATATATAAAAGTTAAAAAAAATAAAAAGTATAGGATATGTTATGTTCTTGTATTATGTACTCCCCATTTTCTGTTTAAAAAGTAAAATGAATTTTCGTAAACATTTTATAGGGTCAATATTAACAGAATTTTATATAAAGTAGCAAACTCTTAAACCGTATTTTGCACCATATAGCATGTCATACGATAACCATAGGTAAGGCACATAAATAATACAAGACATAATATAACTAACAGGCATAATATATCTTACAGTAAATAGTCGCTATTTACTTAGGTACAGTAATAAATATATACTAACTAGCTGTGCCCCGCGGTTTCACCCGCGTAGATCTCGATCCCGTGGGAATATAGGGATAAAACCGATCCTATGTCCTATTCCAGTTCATGGTCTACCCGTGTGCCCATCCTCTCCTCTCTAGAATAGGGAACGTCGCGCCGCCGCGCGCCGGCGGTTTGCCTATTGTATTTTTATATTCATGATTACTTCGAAGTTAAATGTCCGATTCGAATCAATTAAAAAGTATTTTGCTGCTACATAAATACCCTTGATGTTAAAACATACATAAAATATTTTTTTATTTATTTGAATAAGAATTAATATTATATTGATAAAACTCCTTCGCAAATAATGCATTAGTTTTGAACAAATTTGATTACCATAAAATTGGTTATAGTGAGTCAATCTTAAAAGATAGACATTTATGCTGTCGCGGAATTTTTTTTAGAACTTTTAAAGAGGAACAATTCCATCATACATGATATTTGCGTAACTTAAACCGGCTACGCAGCGCACGCAACGGAAGCTCTGAAAAAGAAATAATTGTTCACGTTTTTGCAACATTTTTCATTTATGCTCCGCTCCTATTGGTCTAAGCGTGATGTTATATAGCCTATAGCCTTCCTCGATAAATGGACTATCCAACACAAAAATAATTTTTCAATTCCAACCAGTCGTTCCTGAGATTAGCGCGTTCAAACAAACAAACGAACTCTTCAGCTTTATAATATTAGTATAGATATAATTATGATAATTTTATAACAATAAAATAATAATTTGTGTTTTTTTTCTCGTTTAGGTCTGCGATTGGCCTTGGGATGCAGGATGCCCGGTCTCTTTGAATAAACATTTGGACTTTAGACAATTCATGAGATAATTATAAAATAGAACGACTTGGAATCTGGATAAAGAGGAACTGTACTAATATAGTTTTTATTTTTACCTTAAAGTATTTTTTATGATTAAAAACTCAGCCGATTTTATTTTGTTGTATTTACTATTTAATTTTTTTTCAAAACATACCTAATTATACAGCATTGTAACAAAAACCCTGTCCGATCCCAAAGTGGGCGCATGGGTACCGCAATAACATTACCAAAAAGTAATTGAAAAAAGTTTTTTGATGAAAATTAAATGTTAATTCTATTTAAAATTCACGTTTTTAGTACCAAAATTACAATCCATACTAATATTATAAATTCGAAAGTAATTCTGTCTGTCAGTCCGTCTGTCTATCTGTCTGTCTGTATGTTACGTTTTCACGCCTAAAACACTGAACGGATTTCGATAGATCCCGGGGAAGGACATAGGCTACTTTTTATCGACATACCACGCGGGCGAAGCCGCGGGTGGAAGCTAGTTTCATTATAAATACATAAACCGTTACATAGTGTGGAGGCGCGATAGAAACTATTCTAGCACGAATCAAACTTTGGGGGTGGGGTGCTTATTGCAGTGCGACGTGAACTTATCAGTGATCTCCGCAGCGAATGGTTCTCGTCTGCCGAGGACTTATGGGTTACTCTTACCCTACTGAGGAAGAAACCGCGAGTATCGTATAAAATGCATATCTGTGTAGTGTGTACATCTGCAATCAAAATCTTGGCTACTCCCAAGCAAGTCAGTTAAGTAATTACAAGCTTTATATTAGCTTGCTCTGTTCGTATGTGTTTCCGGTTACTTCTTTTGTCATCAATTTTTCAAGCACTTCCTGGCATCTGATTGAGCTGAAACTTGGCATACGTAACTACCGAGACATTTTGAAAAAATGATACCATCGAGGAGGTCTGATGATGGAGCCGGAAGTTGGGCATAGGAACTCCTCAATCAAACAAGATAGCACCATCGTGTTTGGATTAATTGGTTACGTATTAACAAGTACTTTGACATTGGGTTGTGTTCAAGGTCTGATGATGGAGCCGGAAGGTGGCCATATGTGTTTCTAGTTACTCAAATTGTCATCCATTTTTCAAGCACTTCCTGGCATCTGATTGTGCTGTAACATGGCATACTTATACAACTACCAAGACATTTTGAAAAAATTATGCCATGGAGCTGGTCTGATGATGGAGCCGGAAGGTAGCTATGGGAAAACCTCATTCAAACAAGATAGCACCATCGTGTTTGGACTCATTGGTCATGTATTAACAAGTGTTTTGACACTAGGTGGTGTTCAGGGTCTGATGATGGAGCCGGAAGGTGGCCATGGGAACTCCTAAATCAAACAAGATAGCACCATCGTGTTTGGACTCGTTGGTTATGTATTGACAAGTGCTTTGACACTAGGTGGTATTTAGGGTTTGATGATGGAGCCGGAAGGTGGCCATGGGAACTCCTCAATTAAACAAGATAGCACCATCGTGTTTGGACTCATTGGTCATGTATTAACAAGTGATTTGACAATAAGTCGTGTTCAGGGTCTGATGATGGAGCCGGAAGGTGGTCATGGGAACTCCTCAATCAAACAAGACAGCACCATCGTGTTTGGAGTCATTGGTCATGTATTTACAAGCGCTTTGACACTAGGTGGTGTTCAGGGCCTGATGATGGAGCCGGAAGGTGGTCATGGGAACTCCTCAATCAAACAAGACAGCACCATCGTGTTTGGAGTCATTGGTCATGTATTTACAAGCGCTTTGACACTAGGTGGTGTTCAGGGCATGATGATGGAGCCGGAAGGTGGCCATGGGAAAACCTGATTCGTTGGATTTGTGATAAAACAGATATTTAAACAAATCGTAATGCTAAAAAGTAGAAAATAAAATATAAGTAAAAACTTTTTAGTTAATTAAAAACTTATTTTTAAAAGGATTAAAAATAAGCTTTTAATTAACTAAAAAGTACTAAATAAAACTGTCGTAACCATAGAACTTTAATATTTTCTTAAAAGCTTACATTAAACTTGAAGATAAGCCTCAAGGTTTTAAGAAAATATTAAACTTACTACTTATTATTTACGACAGTTTTATTTAGTAAGCTTATTTTTAAAAAGATTTTTACTTATATTTTATTTTTCTATTAACCTAACAGATATCGTTCAGAAGCATCCCGCTGATAAATTTCTGGTTCTTGGAGATTTTAACCTTCCAAATATAATCTGGGAACCAGATGATGATGGTCAGTCTGTCTGCCCTAGTAATATCCAAGGTCATGTTCAGGTCAATTTGTTTGATAACTTTACAGTCTGCAATATCTCGCAATACAATTCGCACGTAAATGTCAACAATAAAATACTGATCCTGTTTTATCTAATAGCGAGGTTTCGGTGGCAAGTTGCGCCGATCCGCTGGTGCCCGAAGATCCTCATCATAGGGCTCTCTGTGTGTCTGCTGATTTCGTGGAACTTCATACTCTTCCTGCACGTCCTCGTATATTTTTTTTATATCGATCGGCCGACTATACGGCTATTAATGAACGGCTGAGCCAGATCGACTGGCTCAACGAAGTGAGCACTAGGACACTCGAAGATGCCGTATCATTTTTCTACGAAAGTCTCAATGAACTACATAATTCTTTTGTACCTATTAGGACGGCAGTTCCGAGCAGCAGATACCATCTTTGGTTCAAACAGCCTCTGATAAAAATTCTTAAAGAAAAGCGAAGTACCATGCAAAATGTAAGAAATACGGAAACCTGTCTGACTATGAGTCTTTTGTTTTGCTCCGACAGCGCGCCAAGGAAGTTGAAAGTGAAATGTTTAGCTGCTACATTTCAAAAATTGAAGAAGACATTTTTAAGACATCTAAAGCGTTTTGGTCGTACGTAAAATCAAAAAATCAAATCAATGATTATCCTTCCCTACTTAAATATAGAAATAGCACATCAAACAAAGGAGAGGATATTTGCAACATGTTTGGCGATTATTTTTATTCTAATTTTCTCAGTTCTGCTAGTAGTATCAACAATGACGACGATCTTTCCAATGACCATCCGCAGGGTTCAAACATGCATTTGAGCGATATCGTTTCGGACATACATTCAGTCGAAGTTAATGAGTTAGAAGTATTCAATCTACTTAAAGGAGTTGACTTATCTAAATGTGCAGGACCAGACAATATTCCGCCAGTCTTTATACTCAACTGTGCCAAAAGTCTGACTCCTCCTCTTTCACTTCTGTTCAGGCGGTCCCTAAATTTAGGTGAGGTATCTATAATTTGGAAGTCGGCCTTAATCACTCCGATCCACAAAAAAGGGCCTAGAGACCTCGTGGAAAACTACAGGCCCATATCCAAACTATGCATTTTCGCTAAAATCCTGGAAAAAATAATATACAAGCAGCTTTATGCTTGTCTTAAACTAAGCATCAGTGACCGTCAACATGGTTTCCTGCGAGGTCGGTCCACAACCACCAATCTCATTCTTTGTAGTGACTACTTGACTGAATGTATGGCTCATCGCACACACGCACACAGGTAGATGTAATCTACACAGATTATAGCAAGTGTTTTGATCGCTTGGATCATGCTATACTTCTGCATAAGCTATTAACTATAGGTATCAGTGGAAATCTGTTCAGATGGTTTTCTTCTTATGTGGCCAATAGATATCAAACTGTTGTTCTTAATGCATACACATCGAGAACTATGATTACCCCCTCAGGGATTCCACAGGGATCGCTTTTGGGACCCTTGTTATTCAACATCTTCATCAATGACGTCTCTTCATGTTTCTCTAGCGCAACAGTTTTTTTGTTTGCGGATGACATGAAGATTCTAAATGAAATCAGAACCTACAAAGATGCTGAACGTCTCCAACTTGATTTGGACAGATTCCAAGAGTACTGCACGGCCAACCGCTTGGATCTAAATGTCTCGAAATGTTATATTTGTACCTTCACTCGTAAACCTAAACCTATCCTTTACGATTACAAACTAGCCAACACTTCAATAGCCAGAATTAATACGATTAGAGACCTAGGCATCACTTTTGACTCGAAACTTCTTTATGACACACACATCGATAATATTATTAAAAAAGCTTCTAAGGCACTAGTTTCATCTTGAGGATATCAGCCGATTTTAAAAATATCAAAACACTCAAATTTCTTTATTGTGCTTTTGTACGCAGTCATCTCGAATACTGCTCACCAGTATGGAATCCTATCTATAATACTTACGTTAATCGCATCGAAAGTATTCAAAAGAAGTTCTTAAGGTACGTTCAGTTTAGACCCAAAACCTATTTGCCTAATTATTACAGCCGCTGCAGGAAGTTTCATATTCTTCCACCAATTGAGCGGAGAAAAATTGCCGACATGGTATTCTTGTTCAATTTGGCTAATGGTTCAACCAACTGTTCAAAATTGGTGAGCAAAATTGGGCTGCGTGTTCCATCCTTCACCTCAACCTCTGTATGTTCCCTCTGTGTGGTGCATATACCGACAAAACTCTTATATGATAAAAGCTAGCAGGGCGATGTGTCAGAGTGTTGATGATCTTGATTTATTCTCCACCAGTGTTCCTAAACTTAAAAAAATACTATGTAAAACCCGCTTTGAAGATCACTGAATTCTCTAACTTATAAATCTTCTCTTAATTCTCTCCAAGTGCTTACTTATTCTTACTTTCGCTTGCCTGTCTGCTGTTTCTTGTGCTGTTTCTTGTAGAGGTAGACTTTTAATTGGCCTTCTCTCACTAATTGTTGACTATCTGTATCCTAGCTGTAAGTTTTCTTAAGAAATAAAATAAAATAAATCAGTAAATCCTTATCCTTACTTCCTTACTATACTATTATAAATGCGAAGGTAACTCTGTCTGTCTGTGTCTGGGAAAGGAGATTGGGCCCTTGCTTATCTTCTAGCTTCTGCCCTGAAGCCCAATAAAAATAAGATATATACCAATAGAAAGAGCTTTCCATGGAGAACCTTTGCTACTCACACGACTTTTGCTAATTGTCAGTCAGTTTGGAGTTAATGACCTGAATAAGTATTACTACTGAGACACTGAAGTTAAGGAATTCTCTTGGCCCAATAGTCATACGATATACACCAATGGAAAGAGCTTTCCTAGGACAACCTTTGCTACTAACACGACTTTTGCTAATTGTCAGTCAGATTGGAGTTAATGACCTAAATAAGTTTTACTACTGGGGCACCAAAGTTAAGGAATTTTCTTGACCCAATAGCCATAAGATATACACCAATGAAAAGAGCTTTTCGAAAAGAACCCTTGCTTCAAACATAACTGTTGCCAATTGTTAGTCAGTTCGGAGTTAACGACCTAAATAGGTAATAACTTGCGCACCGAAGTTAAGGAATTCTTGGCGTCCAAGAGCCATAACATATATACCAATGAAAAGAGCTTTTTAGGGATAACCTTTGCTCCAAACACGACTTTTGCCTATTATTAGTCAGTTCAGAGTTAATGACCGAAATAGGTGATGAATTTCAATAATGCTTAATTACTCACATTTAGAGCTCTGTAGCTCCTTTCGTACTAACAATCGAGAGAAACATCATATCACGAAATATTTACTTTTTATTATACTATTATTATATACTATTATTATATACCATTTATTTCAGGCAACACAGGCCCATAGAAAAATACCTTAACCTAGACATACATACTTTTATGAAAACTTGTGTTAATAAATAAGGCTTAAGACTATGTTAGTAGCACTTCACTTTGCACTAGCTTATCTTTGTGCTGTCCTGTGGTACTTGTCCGCGGAAGCAACGGAACACCACTTCCTACGGCCAAAAGTCTTCTTCCATGACGAGGGGCAGATAACAATTTGGTACACGCACCACGAACGCCTTGAAGTTGACGTTCCGGTGCGATTCCAGCAACTGCACTCTCCTTTGCACCGTCACGAAACCGTAATCATTATCAGCCCATTTTCGTTGCATTTTCCGGCAAGGACGATACTTGGAGCGCCTGGGACACTCGCGGTGACGCTAGCGAAATCCCTTTGCAGGGGTTTCGCCAGGGCTGCAGACACTGGCAGCGGGACGGAGCGACTTTGAAGAGATCTTTCCATTGGCATATATCTTAACCCTATTGGGGGATGCAGCAGGCTTAACGAAGGCTAAACGATCTGTACGGCCTATCGACTCGTAAAACATTGTTCCCAAAACGGCATCTAGGAGGCCAACGTTTTAAAATGTCCGTTTATAGGTTTGCAAGATCATGTTTGCAAGGCTCAAAGTTAACAAAAGATACGAGTATTTCATTGTCTAAATACCTGAATTTCACTAATGCTTAATTACTAACATTTAGAGCTCTGTAGCTCCTTTCTTACTAACAATCGAGAGAAGCGTCTAATCACAAAATATTAGCCTTGAAGAGATCTTTCCATTGGCATATATCTCAACTCTATAGGGGTACGCGTCAGGCTTAACGATCTGTCCGGTCGACCGACTCTTAAAAACATTGTTCCTAAAATGGCATTTATTGGAGCCCAATGTTTTAAAACGTTCGCATATAGGCTTCAAAGATGATGTTTGCAGGGCATTGAATCATTAAAACTTATTGACGAAATACCAGAATTCCAAAAATATTTAATCACTCACATTTAAAGCTCTGTAGCTCCTTTAGTACTAACGATCGAGAGAAGTCTTCATAACAAGAAATATTCTTCTTGATGAGATCTTTCCATTGGTATATATCTTAACGCTATTGGGCTCCAGGGCAGAAACGCCCAATCTCCTTTGGTACACAGATAGTCTAGAACCTGAAAAAGGACATATGCTATTTTTTATCGACATACCACGCAGGCGAAGCCGCGGGCGGAAGCTAGTTTTATATAATGGTAATACGTTATACTTGTAACGGCGCTAGGGTGGCCCGCGAAATTAAAATTTTCTTACGTTTTTTGCAATTTGCAGGTCAGTATCAGGTTGTATGTTGATCTAAATATTATTAGCGCTCGTAACAAATTTGGGTTTACAGAATTATAAACATTAAAATCAGCAATACAACTCTCTAAGCTCATGAAAGTGTATTGAAAGACTATTTCATGAAATCATGAAATTTGGCACTCGCAGCGCATCAACCTTAAACGACTGCCGCCCGCGCCCCATGTTCTAACCCGGTAAACACCCCACTGAAAAAAAATTAAAAACATTTTTCCAGAAAATTATGACAAGAATAGACACAGTATGATTTTTAACAACACACTCAAGGATCGGACAGGGTTTTAGTTACACATTGTATATTGTTAAATAGAAATGCCTCTATAAGCATGAATTATCGTTTAAAAGGTAATCATATTCCAAAGACAAGATCGTTTCGTTGCAAGGAGTTATGGCAGGACAGAAGAGGAAATCGTCAGACAATTTAGTAAATAAAAGAAGATTAGAAATTTAGAATAGAATAATATGATGCAGTGATAGCCTAGTGGTGTGACCGTCGGACCGCCAAATAATAGGTCTCAAGTTTGAACCCAAGACACGCACCTCTGACTTTTCGGATTAATGTGCGTATTGTATAATCATCATTTGCTTAAAAAACGGTGAAGGAAAACATTGTGAGGAAACAGGCATGCATGAGAGATATTTCTGGACGGCATTTGAACCCAAGTCCGAGGCCCATAGGTGGCTTATAAACTCACACCAGGGGGCTTAGACGAAATCCCTTTTCTGTAAGCGTTAACGCCAACGGAAACGAAAAGATCAAATTGTATGGAATTGACATTAGCTTTAGAGATGTCACGTGACTGCTGCTGTCAACTCGATACAAATTGATCTTTCCGTTTTCGTTAATGCTTACAGAAAAGGGATTTTGTCTATAGCCTCAGGTTAATCACTAACCACACGAAAAGAAAGAAAGAAGAATAGAATAAAAAAACCCGCCTGCAAAAACGCATAACTTAAAAGAGACAAACAAGCATTATAATCTGTAGAATTTTGGTATAACAGGCGGGGAACAAACCAATAACCTGAAATATGGTGTAACTTTTGTTTGTTCCCCGCCTGTTATACCAAAATTCTACAGATTATAATGCTTGTTTGTCTCTTTTAAGTTATGCGTTTTTGCAGGCGGGTTTTTTTTTTTTTTAATAATTTTGTTTTATTTCAATCTTTTTTTTTTTACTTTTTTTTTTATTAAATTATATTTTTGGAATTACTTAACTACTAGCTTTTATTTGATACCAATATTGTAATTTTTTTTTTTTTTAAAACCTTCCGGTCCCTTTTTTTTGTTTGCAGATGAAAAATATATAAAAAATTATAGCCTATGTCACTCCCACAATTAAGACGCAACTAACGACACCTCACATGTTAAAATCCATCAAGCCGTTTAGGCTACAGAGCGTGCCAAAGAAATAGACATACATACATACAAACATACATACATACATACATACATACTCTCGAAAAACATTACCCTCCTTCTGGGGCAGTCGGGTAATAATCAAATAAAGAATAATCGTCGTATCCGACTGGACTGGGCAGCGTTCGGGAAGCTACATTGCATTTTCTCGTCTCCACCTTCTTCACCACAGTGTCTCACTTGACCAGTGCGTATTGCCAGTGATAACCACTGAAACGTGGTTGCTCACAATGGGCGTCATTAGAAGGCTAAAAGTCACCCAAAGGGCAATGGAGAGGGCTATGCTTGGAGTTTCCCTGCGTGATCGAATCAGAAATGAAGAGATCCGCAGGGGAACCATGGTAACCGACATAGCCCGAAGAATTGGTAACTTACGTGGCAGTGGGTAGGGTACAAATGGCCGTTGGGGCCGAAAGGTTCTGGAGCGGCGACCGCGTGTCGGAAGACGTAGCGTTAGAAGGCCTCCCACAAGGTGGACAGTCAACCACGTGAAGGCCGCTTGAATCCGTTGGTTGCGAGAAGCACACTACCGGTCGGAGGAGCGGTGCTTGGGAGAGGCCTATGTCCAGCAGTGGACGTTTTCGGCTGAAATGATGATGATGATAAGAAAACAATATGATGAGAATATATTATGTGCTTTAAAACATGGTGCATTAGGTCTTATTCATATAATTATGATCTTACATGTTTTCGCCATGGACTGGCATACAAATATTTAAACATGTTAAATGTAATTTAATAGGACTATATATTTTAAAGTGTATATTTGAAATCTTAACAAAAAAAAATAGATCGTTACGTATAGTAAAATAATGAAAACTTCTTTATCAATAAATTCTTTCACACTGAATTCTTTCACAAAACAATTAATTAACAATAAGTCATTTACGCAGACTGGATTTAAAGTGTTGCAGAGGGAATTCCCTTTGTTCTTATAGAATATTGTTGAAATTGCTGTGATAAAGCAGTTTTTATGGCATAATGTGCTTTGATGTGTAGGAATTCTTAATTTTGTTGGGTTATTTTGAATCCAAATCGGAAGCTATAGATATATAAAGTTTGAGCCCTCTTTCAAAAATACACCAGCTTGCAATACATGAACACCAGAGGCCTACCATCATTGCTTACAGCAGTATTATTTTAATATTACTTCAGTGTAGGAAAGAGATGAAGCTCTACAGGACGCATAGCTCCATCTTTTTCCCTAACGAAGTTGTCCCTGCCTGCAAGGTTAAAACCTGTTAAGGTTAAAAGTTTTATATTTTTAAAGAGAGCTTTGAGGTATCTGAAACGACTGATACCGGAGATTACACTTTGGCATGTTTTAGCACTTTAGAGGCTTCATTTACATTAAAGAAAAATGAAATTGGAAATAATATAATTTAGAAGTAATGTTTCTGCTTGTCGGGATAAAGTCATTGATTGTTACTGAACATTAGCGTTGGTCTGGACCTCCGCACTACAACCACTTCTAATGCCGTAGCATTAGAAGTGGTTGTAGTGCGGAGGTGCTACGAGACTACGACGCTACGCCGTAGGCTGCGATGCGATCTACGTTTCGTTGCTATAAAATGTAATATGAAATGGGAGTTGGTGTGTTTATTGTTATTGACATTACATTGAAGTTAGTGATATAAACAGGTTATGTTATGTAATTTCAAATCCACATGGGGCAAGAAGCTATTATTTTCAAATATCTATTCTCTATCTCTTCTATCATCTATCTCTATCTATTCTATTAATTTCGAATATCTTAATATATTCAAGCGGGGTTCAATAAGTTGGAAGCTTCAGACGGCAGTTGCTTTTGAAGAAAACTTAATGTATCGTAATAGAAAAAGCGACGTATAAAACATAATATTTTTTGTGTTACTGTGTGGCATCAAACAGGCGGCAAATCTCAAGTGTACTGTTAAGGGACTTATCATATGGATACCAGAGCTAATGTAAGTGTAATGCCATCCCAGATCCCGACGACCTTCCAGGCTACAACTCTCCTCCAAGCGCGGTTCTCAAATATACGTTAAGTCTATTTATGAATAGATACATAATTAGAGCCATCCTGTCGTTTTTTTTTAATTTTTGTATCTTTTAAGGTACCAGACGCTTACCGCTTGTCGTCTGGACGTAGCCTTAGTGAACATGGAAGGTGGCTGAAAATTCAAATGATGCACCTTTTAGAAGTTATAAGCCAAAAGCTAAAAGAAGTCCGAAAATTTCAAGGTTTTTCGGGCACCACGCAGTTAGCACAGGTTATTCGAAGCTGCAAACTCCTATTTTCACTATTAGTATATATTCTCAACACAACAACATCCCAAAAATCAATACGGTGCAATTTTTTGCGACTTACGATGTTTTAAAATACTGGCTATTAATGTTCATGTTTAACTATTATATTATAATATTATTATTAATATGATAAATCGCCTAAACTTGTGTTATTCTAATCCTTTTCTATAATCTGTATTATTCAAATATTCCAATATCAGTAGTGGGATTGGTTTTATGCTCAATCTACTAGGGTTTCCTATTCTTTGACTTGCCTACAAAATAAAGAAGATGAGACGAAACTAATAACAACAATTTGCGATGGACATTGTTTATCATCACTAATCATCATATCAGACATAGTTATATTTGTATCTTCAATTTGCCGTAATTTTTTCAGTAGGTACTTACTTTTTATAGTTCCTGAACAATTTATTTGAGCAAAAAACACTCATGACATATTATGCCTAAGTAGTATTTTGTTTTTTACTTAATCACATTCTGTCAATGGTTTAGAAAATAATAAACCTTTCACCGGAGTTTCCCTGTCCTAGCATAGCGCATGGCGATCTCCTCGGTCGTCCAGCAGGCACTTACCTCATCATCTGCCTAGCCTTTTCCCAACTATGTTGGGGTCGGCTTCCAGTCTAACCGGATGCAGCTGAATACCAGGTACTTACCTCCTGTTACAAAAATACTTATAGGCTGTAGAACCATGCGGAACCATCCGATCCATGGAACCAGTATCTTTACCAATATCCCATTATCTTTACAAATATCTGACTTGGCATCCCGAGACTTTTTTTTTTTTTTTTTTTTTACATTTGATCACTCACATCGGTGATCTGTGCTGTAAACTTAGAGCTTCATAGGTTGCGTTAGTTATAAGATGAGCAAAGTTTTGTGTATTCGTGTTATAGTTTTTTTAAACCACAACTGTGAAATTCTTGGCCTTCATCTCACCTGCTGGTAAGTGATGATCAGATGAAAGGGTGTGTTGCGAATAAATACTTTTACACAAACAAAAATATCGCTCGCCATACATTTATTTAGAACACGTTCACACTTTGCTAAATCAATGCACTCTACACTGCTCTAGCACTCACTCACTCTCTCTACTCTAGCTATACTCTATACTGTAGTTAGTATTCAATCTATTACCACTTTCTAATCACCCATTAGATACTTAAGTAAAAAATAGGTGAATACAAAGTGGTAATAGATTGGGGCGCATGACAAAACAAGAATAGGGATGTTGGCAAAAAAATAATTTTTGTTCCTCAGGTATTTTATTAAAAAAATATTGGACACTGGTAGATAGAGAAATTGGTAGATTTTATAATGACTTGTGACGTAGTGAGCCAGTGGGGGCCCCAACTTTAATGCGTTTTATCTAAATCATTTTTTATTAATGTGACAAACCAAAAATACGTGTCTAATATGTTTTTATTATCTCACTGACGGACTAAATAGTGTTTTTTTTTCCCTGTCAACATCCATATTACAAGATACGTTCTATAGATTCTGTTAACCCCAAAGGTTAACCGTCATAACTCTGTTATAGACACAGCTAGTAATAGATAGAGGGTTACTGGTAACTAGGTGTATTCCCGGCGAGATTTCCTAGTGTGAGCTATTTGCAACAGTTAAGCACCATTTATTATAAAGCCTTAGCGGAAATTGATGGTTTTTATATTTTTGATTCATATCCAAAATTAAGACATGGCAAACAGAAAACAAACAGAAAACAATATTGTTAAATAAATAGTCTGTCTTCACAGTCCACGTTAGATTGCCAGTCACATTGATCCTTAGCAGGGTTGAACAGAAGATTGGGTGCACATGTTAATGCTACTAGTTTTCCTCCAGAACACACGTAGAACTGGTTACAATTCTCGTGTGCTACCAAAACTCCTTCTGAATCATCTGCTGCGCAAATGGCAGGGGCTTCGCTGGGATCCCAGTTATTACCTGGGGTGCTGGTAACCGCTGGGTTGGTCACACCTGGGTTAGTCCCTCCTGGGGTGGTAGCGCTGTCGTCTGGGTCTGATATCACTCTATCACCACAGTCAACTTTTTCTGGCCAGTCACATTGTTCAGTGTAGGGATTGTATAGTAAGTCTCCGTAGCAAGTGAGTCCGACAGGTTTCCCGTGATCGCATTTGTACAATTGGTTGCAATTTTCATGAGCGACTAGAACGCCATCAGAATCTTCAGCTGCGCAGATGGAAGGTGCCTCCTCGGGATTACAGTTACATGTGCCGGGTGCTCGCGTGGGGACCACAACATCATCTCCTGGTGGTAGAATCTCAGAGTTATCACTGTCAGAGGATTCAGGGTCGGGGATGACTCTGTCTCCACAGTCCACGTTGAATGGCCAGTCACATTGGTCCTTAGCAGGGTTGAACAGAAGATTCGGCGGACATCTTAATGCTACTGGTTTTCCTTCAGAACACATGTAGAACTGGTTACAATTCTCGTGTGCTACCAAAATTCCTTCTGAATCATTTGCTGTTCAGATGGCAGGGGCCTCGCTGGGATCGCAGTTATTACCTGGGGCGGTACTTCCCGGGGTGGTTACTGCTGGGTTGGTCCCTCCTGGGGTGGTAGCGCTGTCGTTTGGGTCTGGGATGACTCTATCACCACAGTCAACATTCTCCGGCCAGTCACACTGTTCAGTGTAGGGATTGTATAGTAAGTCTCCGAAGCAAGTGAGTCCGACAGGTTTCCCGTGGTCGCAATTGTAGAATTGGTTGCAATTTTCATGAGCGACTAGAACGCCACTAGAATCTTTAGCTGCGCAGATGGCAGGTGCCTCCTCGGGATTACAGTTGCATGTGCCGGGAACCACAGCATATGGGTCTTGGTTGACCCCTTGTGCTAGTGCAACTGCACATATCAGTAATAATACGGCGTCTGAAAATAATAATTTCATGTATTGTACACTCATCAATGGCTAATCTTGCATTTCTCTGTTCAGCAATAAAATATGTGATTTGTTGACTACCTTAGGTGGAATAATAAGCATAACGAAACAATCATGACCGTGACCACGTGACCCGAGGTCTGGTCTATTTTTGCCCTATGATTATTTCCCCTCCATTTTTATATACTTGTACATAATATTATTTTAAGTCTGTATATTTTTAAGTTGTGTAAATATTAAATTGGAATTGATATTACTTATTTAAAAAAATAATCATACAGTGCGTACTGCATCAATTAAAACACATGCAAAATGTATTTCTCCGATAGGTATTCGTAAAAATATTAAAATTTTATGAGTCTCGTATAGATGTTATGTTATGATCAGTAATCGAAGTTCTCTTGGGTTGGTACTGTACGGATTAATTATAACATTAACATGTTTCACGCTCTTCAGATGTACTCATGGTTCACGCGTAAGAATACATTTATTTCGCTAAGTTTAAATTCAATCAATCAATCGCGTTTCTTTCTAACTGTCTGTTTTATTTTCACCAAAAGAAAATTTTCCTTGGTATATATATAGTATACGTGTATAATAATTTAAACTAATGCTGCAGTCAGCATCTCAGGTATCCATAACTAATTACATCAGCTAAGTTTCAAAACAAAAATCATTAGGTATACTTGTTCCGGCTTTGAGCGAAGGAGCATGTTAGATGCGCACCAAGAAAGGCAAACATTATTTAAAAATATAAATCGATAAAAATTATTGATTGAATAGGTAAGCTAATTATGCTTCTTGAAAATAAATATATATTCGCCTTAGTTCTCACTTCCCATTTAGGTATTTCCAACAAATAAAAAATTCAATAAACTTTTTACAAAAAAAAAACAGCCGACTTTCAAAAAAAACACAAAAAAGTGAAAAATAACTTTAATTTCGGAAGTCGGTGTCTTTGCTTTTCAATTTTCGTTTTTTGCCACCGACTTCCGGAATTAAAGTTATTTTAATTTTTCACTTTTTAATAATTTTTTTTAAAGTCGGTTGTTTTTTTATTTTTCACTTTTTAGTTGTGGTATCTACCCCACACAAATTAGGATACCACTACCTGCTATGTAAATAACAGTGTAACGGAGTTAAAAGATGTCGTCTTCATAGACTAAGTGGGAAAAATACGTAATATTGAAGCTAACTCAAAAACTACGCAAGCAAAGTTCATAAAATTTATAAGGGACCACCTCGGGAGTATACCCTTTCGAACTAAAAAATATTTTTTTAAATCGGTTCTCAATTGGCAAAATATAGATGAAAACACAAAAAATACGAACATAGAACCTCTCCTTTTTGAAGAAGTCGGTTAAAAAGGCATTAAGTATTAATATTTATTGAATGGAACTTTCATTTCGGAGTTGTTCATCTCGAGAGCGTTTAAAAATTTCACACTTTTGAAACTTTAAAGCTAGGCTAACACTTTATAATTATTGCCAAATGCAAATGCAGATAGTAGGTACCTACCACATGCCACATAACACTTACCTTTCATTTAATAGATTTAATGAGCCTTTTTTTTCGTGAATGTTGCATTAAAACTGTAATGAAATAACTGATTGCACTAATATTTAATCGTTTCCTCCTATTTTCAATATTATTCACGACAGATTATCATTTCGATTAATTTAATGTAAAACACGTTTTGTAATTTATATATCGAGTCGTTTTTGCCCGCGGCTTCGCGAGTCCGCTAATTCTGTATCCTAACCGAGGTCATGTCATATTCATACGCTAAATACTCTAGCGCCGCCATAGACCACGTAATATTAAATGTTAGCCAAGTTATTTTGTGACTTTAAATTGTAATAATTTTTGACCAATTTTAATTTAATCAAGACTAAATGTTACCTCAAGATACTTAGGTACTATTACTTTTTAAGAGATTTAAGGGTTTAAAATATAGTCAAAATTACAAATCTCTTAAAAAGTACATAATTATAGTTACATACAAAAAATTCAATATTAGGTGATGTTTTTAAAATCATCCACCATTTTAATTTTTTATTTCGTAAGATAACATTTTCACATCCCTAACTTAAGAAATGCCGGTTTTCCCATACAAACGTTCATCCCCTATATTACCTGACTTGAAATAGTATATTGTTATACAAGGGATGAAAGGGACCAGCCCTATTTAGGCAAGAGATCTCTTATTAGCGCGCCATTTCATTAAAACATCGTAAGAAAGATACCAACTTAAAAAGTTGGTATCTTTCTTTTGATTTTAGCGGTAAAAGGTTTTCCACTACTGTTTTAGCCTCTTCTCTAATGAAGTCAGGCGTTAAATCCATCTGAATCTGTCATTTTATAATAAAAAGCACTCGATAAAACAACTGAAGATCGATTTTCCGCTTTCTCGCCTTTTTTATCTTTTTCTGTGGCATTCTACAAGTCAGTATTTTTAGAAGCTTTAATCCGATCCGGGCATGAAAAGGTAACATTCATACAGACACACAGAGTTACTTTTGAATTAATAATATTAGTATGCATTAGCTCGAATGTATTTTTTTATGATTAATATCAAAAATGACAAAAGAATCATTTAATGGGCTGATGATAGTAACAAAAAGATAATGATGATAACGTTCCCTTGAATTCGAACGTTGCACACGTGAGCTGCAATAGATTAGAGCTATTTCTTAATAAACTTCCTCTGCCTTACATACCTATAAGGCAATAATAAAAGTTATAAAACTAAAACCTATTTTAGTTTTAGTTTTACAGCTTTTTAACTAGTTTTATAACGACAAAAAGTCAATCAACTAAAAAGGTATAAACAAGACATCATAAGACAGACTTTAAAATCCGTTGTCACACGTAGTTCGATAAAAGCTGAGATTTAGTTTTATAACTTTTTGAGGTTATAATATATATATTTGAAATGTGCTAATCAAGCCAATTTGATACCCAACATGGTACGATTTTTTTTGTAGTTCTTGTCTTTATGTCATCTAGAGGTCGACCGGTCGTCAATTTGATGTGACTTCACATAGCCTTTAACCAGCGAACGATCAAGAAGCTTCCAACGATACCTCATTTGTCAAATTGTCATGAGTCGTTTAGAAGATATGATCCCTAGGTGAACATACATACCGGTCAAAATCATAACCCTCTTTTGAGCTTCGCCATAGTTGGGTAAAGAAGCCTTTATGTTTGTTTCAGCAGTCAAATAACAAATAACAAGACCCAATCTTCTTAGCGCGTCGAGTAAAAAAATAACGCGACAAAATATATATGTCACCGTATGATTATGAACATGGTTTGTAATATTTATAATCTATCTAGCGAGATTATAAACTATTGAAAAATTGTAAACTGCAACAAACCATTTACAATTTAACGTAGGTACTATTTTTTGATAGCTTATAATCTATCCATGGCAAACCTACAAATTGTGAACATCAATTTTGCATGCAACAACCGTACCTTGCGCTAATCTACACTAATATTATTTTAAAAAAAGATTTTTTGTATGTTTGTATATAAAACAGCTAAACAGATTTGGATGAACTTTGGCACATGGGTAGACCATGACCTGGGTTAGGACATAGGATACTTTTTATCCCGATATTTTCACGGGACCGAGGCTTATGAGGGTGAAACCGCAGGGCGCAGTACGATTAACTGTGACCAAGTTGGAAGAAGCGCTCGCCGGCCGCGGTACCGCTCGCTTCGCTCGCTCGTCTCGCGCGCGGTTAGTCATAGATCTAACCCAATGAGCATCGAACCCAGTATCTCATGCTCAGCAGTAACGCTTACGACGCGAACTATGAAGCAGTGAATTTAAAGATATCTATAAGGATACATAAAGAAAACACTCAAGATAATAATCAATTTTCATCATTTATTTATAGAAATTGATAAAATTGATGATGGTTTCGTATTTCGACCTTTGTACTACGTAGCAGCATCGCCGTTTACATTGTTACTTGTACTACGTAGCAGCATCGCCGCTTATGACCGTGTCTGGCGCAAAGGATTGCTAGCTAAAATGAAGGAAAAACCTCCGCAGTCCATGTTCAGTGCTCATACATTCGTATTTATCCAACTGCTGCCTCCAAGAGAAACAGGGCGAAGCAAGATCAAGATCGTTTGAAGTGTAAGCTTGTGTACACAGGGATCTGTTCTTGGGCCAGTGTTGTACACCCTAGTACATCAGATCTACCCATATTGGATGGCTTATAACAATAGCAACATAATAATAATAATAGTCCTCCAGACCGTATTTTCGGCCACGGCGGCCAATCTCTAGGAGACTAGCCTTCGGCGCGGGAGATATAATATTATAGTGCACAAGTGTTTGCGCAGACACAAGTGCACTCTCTCTTCCCTCATTCTCACAACAATAAAAATCCAATAGCAACATAATATGCCGACGACACAGCCTATTTATTAGTTAGTAGACTAGGGCAATTTTTTATTCAATAAAAATCCTTAAAGTTCTAGGTCGTTCTAAAGGGCGTTGTCTGAACAGTGAAAATATTTTCTTGGGTAGACTCGCCAGTTCGCCACGGATGTTGGAGTTACTAGGTAGTTGTTAATCGGTAAGATTCGGATATTACTACTATTAACCTTGTGAATGGGATATAATGGGGATTTCTCCACTCTTAAAATTGTATGAAGTCTCGTAAACGTTAAAGGTCAAGATTGATAATAGTGATAGGAGTATCAAAACGTAAATATGAAGATCGGCAATAGCCGGGATAATCTTATACTTACGGCCAGTTTCTTCATGAAAAGTAACAGCCAAAGTAACAGTCAACTGTTCTTCCGCGCTGTTGGATTTACAACCCTCGCCTCAGCGCCGAGGATTGAAAATAGAACAGTGCAAAAGAGCAGTTGACTGTTACTTTTGATGAAAAAACTGTCAAAGTTAGTCAAAGTCAATGAAGTCGGTCAATTTGCAGTAGATATTAAAGTAGTAACTATACCTAGTATAAACTGTAGTTAATATTAAATCTATTACCACTTTCTAATCACATTTTCAAAATAGGTGATTAGAAAGTGACATAAGACCTACATCGTATTCTGTAGATTCTGTTAACAGTTAGGTAAGGTTCCATCACCTGAATTCACCAACCTAACCTTTTCCCAACTATTGGGGTTGGCTTCTAGTCTGACCGGATGCAGCTGAATACCAGTATTTTACATGGTGCGACTGACCTCCACAACCCAGTTAGAAGAAAGAAAGAAAGAAAAATTGTTCATTCAGCACAAACTGGTCTTCAGACTTTCAAATTTCTGACAACTCGTAACAACTGTCAAAGAACTACAAATGACAGCCGGGACCAACGGCTTAACGTGCTTTCCATGGCACGGGGGGATCTTGGTATGTAAAGATGGTCACCCATCCACGGACCAGCCGGGGCAAGCGTAGCTTAAGCTGATCGATCGACCTACGCGGCTGTTATTACTTAATCACAAGCCCCTAAGGTTACCAATGGCCCCAAGGTTAACCCTCATTAAGTCTGTAACACTTAGCTAGATAAAGAGGATTACTAGGAGTGTTCCCGGCGGCAAGACATCGTAGAGTGAACAATTTGGAACAATTAAGCACCCTATAAAGCCTAAGAAGAAATTCATGGTTTTTTTACAGGTAGGTATTATGTTCCTTTGAAGACCTAGAATACGTAATGTTTCTCTAAAATAGTCTAACGGATTGTCTTTATTGCTAGGTGGAAGCACTTGGTAGGTGATACTATAACAATGCTTTCGACTTTGGGAAATGTTCAAAAACATCATACGAATAAAGTTGATTAAATTAACAAGTTGATTATTTACCCAATCACGTCCTGCCGGGAATACGTCTAGTTACCAGTAACTATAGACAGTTATACTTTTATCAATAAAACCAATGTATTTATAATAAAATTATATATTTTCGATCCAAATCCAAAATTAAGACAATGCAAACATAAAACAATACTGTTAAATTTTAAATATTAAAACTATAAATACTGATATCGCATATAATATTAACAACACAGTTTTAGTACAAACTTACTACATACAAAATTAGTCTCTAAGAGTTACTGCCGATGTTTGTTGAGAGAGGCACGTGATTGTAATCTGTTTTCACAGTTAACGTTTTGCGGCCAATCGCAGACCTCGCTGTCGGTGTTATAGAGCAAGCTGGCTGGGCAGGTTTGTGCAACGGGTACTGAGTGGGCACAAATATAAAACTGGTAACAATTCTCGTGGGCGACCAGTTTTCCTTCAGATCCTGGATTAGCGCACAGAGCCGGCGCGTTTCTGAAATTGCATGCGCAAGTATCAGGGACAATTCTGTCACCGCAAATAACATTACTTGGCCAGTCACACTGTTCATTGTTCGGATTGAATAAAAGTCCTCCAGAACATGGTCGCGTTACAGGCACACCTCCTGAGCAAATGTAATATTGGTCGCAGTTTTCATGTGCTACTAGTACTCCTTCTGAGCCATAGCCTGCGCAGATCGTTGGAGCTTGACTGGGATCGTCATTAACAATGTTGTTGTTATTGTCTTCGTTAGAGTCACTATCGTTCTCTTCACTAACAGGTTCTGGTATCACTCTGTCACCACATTCAACATTTGCTGGCCAGTCACAGTTTTGAGTATAGGGGTTGTACAAAAGGAATCCATTGCAAGTAAAAGCCACTGGTCTGCCATGGTCGCAAACGTAGAATTGGTTGCAATTTTGATGAGCAATTTGTACACCACTAGAGCCATCGACTGCACAAATTGCGGGAGCTTCTTCAGGGTTGCAATTGCACGGTCCGACGATATCTTCTTCTTCACTTTCGACTTCTTTACTTTCGCTTACATTATCTTCAGGCTCTGGAATTATTCTATCACCACAATCAACATTGAATGGCCAGTCACATCCCTGTGAAACGGGATTATACAAAGTATTTGAAGGGCATTTGAATGGAACCGGCTTACCGTTATCACATTTGTAGAACTGATTACAGTTTTCATGAGCTATTAATACACCATCAGAATTGTCTACAGCGCAAATGGAAGGAGCTTGATCAGGGTCACAGTTGCATGTGCCGCCGTTTTCGTCACTGTTTCCAGAACAATCTTCCAATTCATTGCTGTCTTCAACGGGTGGTTGCGGCGCGACATCATCACCGGGTGGACGAATCTCAGAGTCATCACTGTCAGAAGATTCAGGGTCTGGGACGACTCTGTCTCCACAGTCCACGTTAAATGGCCAGTCACATTGGTCCTTAGCAGGGTTGAACAGAAGATTGGGTGGACATGTTAATGCTACTGGTTTACCTCCGGAACACTTGTAGAACTGGTTACAATTCTCATGTGCTACTAAAACTCCTTCTGAATCATCTGCTGCGCAGATGGCAGGGGCTTCGCTGGGATCGCAGTTATTACCTGGGGCGGTACTTCCTGGGGTGGTACCCGCTGGGTTGGTCACACCTGGGTTCGTCCCTCCTGGGGTGGTAGCGCTGTCGTCTGGGTCTGGAATCACTCTATCGCCACAGTCAACGTTCTCCGGCCAGTCACATTGTTCAGTATAGGGATTATATAGTAAGTCTCCGTGGCAAGTGAGAACGATAGGTTTCCCGTGATCGCATTTGTAGAATTGGTTGCAATTTTCATGAGCGACTAGAACGCCATCAGAATCTCCAGCTGCGCAGATGGAAGGTGCCTCCTCGGGATTACAGTTGCATGTGCCGGGTGGTCGCGTGGGGACCACAACATCATCTCCTGGTGGGAGAATCTCAGAGTTATCACTGTCAGAGGATTCAGGGTCTGGGATGACTCTGTCTCCACAGTCCACGTTAAATGGCCAGTCACATTGGTCCTTAGCAGGGTTGAACAGAAGATTGGGGGGACATGTTAATGCTACTGGTTTGCCTCCAGAACATACGTAGAACTGATTACAATTCTCGTGTGCTACCAAAACTCCTTCTGAATCATCTGCTGCGCAGATGGCAGGGGCTTCGCTGGGATCGCAGTTATTACCTGGAGCGGTACTTCCTGGGGTGGTACCGGCTGGGTTGGTCACTCCTGGGTTAGTCCCTCCTGGGGTGGTAGCGCTGTCATCTGGGTCTGGGATCACTCTATCACCACAGTCAACGTTCTCTGGCCAGTCACATTGTTCAGTGTAGGGATTGTATAGTAAGTCTCCGTGGCAAGTGAAAACGACAGGTTTCCCGTGATCGCATTTGTAGAATTGGTTGCAATTTTCATGAGCGACTAGAACGCCACTAGAATCTTCAGCTGCGCAGATGGAAGGTGCCTCCTCGGGATTACAGTTGCATGTGCCAGGTGGTCGCGTGGGGACCACAACATCATCTCCAGGTGGGAGAATCTCAGAGTTATCACTGTCAGAGGATTCAGGGTCTGGGATGACTCTGTCTCCACAGTCCACGTTAAATGGCCAGTCACATTGGTCCTTAGCAGGGTTGAACAGAAGATTGGGTGGACATGCTAATGCTACTGGTTTACCTCCGGAACACTTGTAGAACTGGTTACAATTTTCATGTGCTACTAAAACTCCTTCTGAATCATCTGCTGCGCAGATGGCAGGGGCTTCGCTGGGATCGCAGTTATTACCTGGGGCGGTACTTCCTGGGGTGGTACCCGCTGGGTTGGTCACACCTGGGTTCGTCCCTCCTGGGGTGGTAGCGCTGTCGTCTGGGTCTGGGATCACTCTATCGCCACAGTCAACGTTCTCCGGCCAGTCACATTGTTCAGTGTAGGGATTATATAGTAAGTCTCCGTGGCAAGTGAGAACGATAGGTTTCCCGTGATCGCATTTGTAGAATTGGTTGCAATTTTCATGAGCGACTAGAACGCCATCAGAATCTCCAGCTGCGCAGATGGAAGGTGCCTCCTCGGGATTACAGTTGCATGTGCCGGGTGGTCGCGTGGGGACCACAACATCATCTCCTGGTGGGAGAATCTCAGAGTTATCACTGTCAGAGGATTCAGGGTCTGGAATGACTCTGTCTCCACAGTCAACATTCTCCGGCCAGTCACATTGGTCCTTAGCAGGGTTGAACAGAAGATTGGGGGGACATGTTAATGCTACTGGTTTGCCTCCAGAACATACGTAGAACTGATTACAATTCTCGTGTGCTACCAAAACTCCTTCTGAATCATCTGCTGCGCAGATGGCAGGGGCTTCGCTGGGATCGCAGTTATTACCTGGAGCGGTACTTCCTGGGGTGGTACCGGCTGGGTTGGTCACTCCTGGGTTAGTCCCTCCTGGGGTGGTAGCGCTGTCGTCTGGGTCTGGGATCACTCTATCACCACAGTCAACGTTCTCTGGCCAGTCACATTGTTCAGTGTAGGGATTGTATAGTAAGTCTCCGTGGCAAGTGAAAACGACAGGTTTCCCGTGATCGCATTTGTAGAATTGGTTGCAATTTTCATGAGCGACTAGAACGCCACTAGAATCTTCAGCTGCGCAGATCGAAGGTGCCTCCTCGGGATTACAGTTGCATGTGCCAGGTGGTCGCGTGGGGACCACAACATCATCTCCAGGTGGGAGAATCTCAGAGTTATCACTGTCAGAGGATTCAGGGTCTGGGATGACTCTGTCTCCACAGTCCACGTTAAATGGCCAGTCACATTGGTCCTTAGCAGGGTTGAACAGAAGATTGGGTGGACATGTTAATGCTACTGGTTTACCTCCGGAACACTTGTAGAACTGGTTACAATTCTCATGTGCTACTAAAACTCCTTCTGAATCATCTGCTGCGCAGATGGCAGGGGCTTCGCTGGGATCGCAGTTATTACCCGGAGTGGTACTTCCTGGAGTGGTACCCGCTGGGTTGGTCACACCTGGGTTCGTCCCTCCTGGGGTGGTAGCGCTGTCGTCTGGGTCTGGGATCACTCTATCACCACAGTCAACGTTCTCTGGCCAGTCACATTGTTCAGTGTAGGGATTGTATAGTAAGTCTCCGTGGCAAGTGAGAACGATAGGTTTCCCGTGATCGCATTTGTAGAATTGGTTGCAATTTTCATGAGCGACTAGAACGCCATCAGAATCTTCAGCTGCGCAGATGGAAGGAGCATCCTCGGGATTACAGTTGCATGTGCCGGGTGGTCGCGTGGGGACCACAACATCATCTCCTGGTGGGAGAATCTCAGAGTTATCACTGTCAGAGGATTCAGGGTCTGGGATGACTCTGTCTCCACAGTCCACGTTAAATGGCCAGTCACATTGGTCTTTAGTAGGGTTGAATAGAAGATTGGGTGGACATGTTAATGCTACTGGTTTTCCGCCGGAACACTTGTAGAACTGGTTACAATTCTCGTGTGCTACTAAAACTCCTTCTGAATCATCTGCTGCGCAGATAGCTGGGGCTTCGCTGGGATCACAGTTATTACCTGGGGCGGTACTTCCTGGGGTGGTACCCGCTGGGTTGGTCACACCTGGGTTGGTCCCTCCTGGGGTGGCAGCGCTGTCGTCTGGGTCTGGGATCACTCTATCACCACAGTCAACATTCTCCGGCCAGTCACATTGGTCCTTAGCAGGGTTGAACAGAAGATTGGGTGGACATGTTAATGCTACTGGTTTTCCTCCGGAACACTTGTAGAACTGGTTACAATTCTCGTGTGCTACTAAAACTCCTTCTGAATCATCTGCTGCGCAGATAGCTGGGGCTTCGCTGGGATCGCAGTTATTACCTGGGGCGGTACTTCCTGGGGTGGTACCCGCTGGGTTGGTCACTCCTGGGTTGGTCCCTCCTGGGGTGGTAGCGCTGTCGTCTGGGTCTGGGATCACTCTATCACCACAGTCAACGTTTTCCGGCCAGTCACATTGTTCAGTGTAGGGATTGTATAGTAAGTCTCCGTGGCAAGTGAGAACGATAGGTTTCCCGTGATCGCATTTGTAGAATTGGTTGCAATTTTCATGAGCGACTAGAACGCCATCAGAATCTTCAGCTGCGCAGATGGAAGGTGCCTCCTCGGGATTACAGTTACATGTGCCGGGTGGTCGCGTGGGGACCACAACATCATCTCCTGGTGGGAGAATCTCAGAGGTGTCACTATCTGTAGGATCACTACCGTCTATAGGTGAAGATACATCATCACCATCGCAGCTAGCATCGTCACTGGTATTGTCATTACAACCTGTACATTCAGTTTCAGGAACAAGTCTGTCGCCGCATTCAACATTTGTTGGCCAATCACATTGCTTAGTGTAGGGATTGTAAAGTAAACTTCCGAAGCAAGAAACAGCGACTGGTATGCCATGGTTGCAAATGTAGTACTTATTACAGTTCTCATGTGCTATCAGTACACTTTCTGAACCAGGAGCTGCACAGATGGCTGGGGCTTCTTCAGGGTTGCAATTGCAAGTACCATCGTTTTCTTTGTCTTCATCATCACTGCTGTTATCCTCTTCGGGCTCTGGAATGACTCTGTCACCGCATTCAACATTTTGCGGCCAATCGCAGGCTTCTTTGAAAGGATTGTATAATAAAGTCGGGGCACAATTGAAAGTCACTGGAACGCCATCAGCACACTTGTAGAATTGATTACAGTTTTGATGCGCCACAAGGATTCCGTTTGAGCCTTCAGCTGCACAAATAGATGGCGCTTCACTAGGGTTGCAATTACAAGTCCAATCATTGTCGATGTCACTTACATCATCGCTACCGCTGTCACTGTCATCATCTTTGCCAGGGCGCTCTGAGATAGGCCTATTGCCACACTCAACGCTGTAGGGCCACTCACATGTTTCAGTAAATGGGTCGTACAGAAGGTCATTTGGGCAATTGTACGCTACTGGTTTTCCATTTGCACATTTGTAGAACTTGTCGCAATATTCGTGTGCTATTAATACATCATCGTTATCGTAGTTAGCCTGGCAGATCTGCTGCGCTTCAGACGGGTCACAGTTGCAGGGGCGTGATCGTTCTGGATCTTGGTTGATCCCTTGTGCTAGTGCAACTGCACATAGCAGTAAAAATACGGCGTCTGAAAATAATAATTTAATGTATTTTTCATTAATCGATGACTAATCTCCTCATCTTTTATATCTTATCAGTAATTAGTAATAAAATATGTGACTACCTTAGGTGGAATGATAAGCTTAACGATACAATCATGTGCGTACTGTATCAATTAATTAAAAGACATGCAAGATTTATTTCTCCGATAGGTACTTGTAAAAACATATTTCTTGGGTCTAGAGATTAACTATTATTATCATTAATCGAAGTTCTTTTAAAAATGTATCCAAAGCGTTCTATATTCCATTTACACATTTTAAAATGTTTCACGCAATCAATATGTTTCGTTTGTTTTTTATTTTATTTAAAAGACAAGGTTTTTAAATCCTTGTTCAATTAGACACTATCATAAATTTAAGGACCACGAGTCAAAACGACGTAACGTACAGCAATAATGTTCATATTTTCTGAAAAAGCTAAGGCTAATCGAGTTTGTCTATTTAGTCTTTTTTATTTATACTATTATCATGACTGCAATATTGAAAAATAATTACGCACTGATCTTAAAATTATCCTGTAAAGATTATTAGATATCTGAAAAAAAATTTCTTTATGAAATGTTAACGCGCCGCTTCTACCTACGGCGTTTTATTTTCATGAAAAGCAAATATTCCTCGGGGCAGCTTCCTGATTGCGTAATACATGATCAATCACAATCTGAATCGTTTGAAACAGATCACTAATCAATTGCTTAATAAGTTAGAAAAAAAAATCTGCTCAACAATGTAAGTAAATAACGCAATGAATGTTGTTGAACAGTCAAAATGAAACAGATTAGTCTTAATCGTTTACATAAATGCTGGATAAAGCTGGTTTATGTGTATAATAAACTTTACTTATGCCGTGGTTAGCATCTCAGGTACCTATAAATCCTGGCAGGGTTGCGAGTTAGTTCGAAAGGGATACTGAAGGAACCCAGGAACCGGGACCTTGGTCCTGGTATCCCTTTCGGACTAACCCTCCTGGGTTCCTTCAGTTGCCTGTTGCCAAGGCAACAGGCAACTGAAGGAACACAGGTGGGTTTTAGTCAGTAAAAGTCTGACACGCCCTTCCGCTCCGCCCAGAGCGGGAGAAGTCATTGGATGATTTCCCACCCACAATAAAAAAAAAGGTACCTATAAATAGAGATTTAACTACACAACTAATTACATGAGCTAAGATTCAAAATAAAATTTTAGCAAAGCAGCATGTGAGATGAATGCACCAAGAAAGGAAATTAAAAAAAAAAAAAATTAATTGATAAAAAGGATACATCGAAATCTGATGAACTATTAAAATTTAGTCGTTAAAACGTATACTTTAGTAATTCATCAATACTATGAAGACGAATAGAGTCAAGGGACATCAGTGTAGTTTGTATAATCCCAATAGATTTATACCAAATATCTTTAATTTATAAAAATCCAAGTAAACTAATTAATTACCCTTCTTAAAAAATCTAGATTCTAAAATTGTTCTTATTAATTTCCAACAAAATGAAAAAATGAAAAGGCACTATTAATATTTCACTGAATAGAACTTTCACTTATGATTTGTAGTTGTTCATCTCGACAACGTTTGAAAATTTTACACTTTTAAAACTTTAAAGCTAGGCTAACACTTTTTATTACATACATTAATAAATGCAAAGATAGTAGGTAAAACATTCCACTAACACTTACCTTTCATTTAATAGATCCAATGAGACTCACAGTTTTTTTGTGAGTGTTGCACTAAAACTGATATGAAATAATTGATTGCACTATTATTTATACGTTTCCCCCTGTTTTGAATATAATTCACGACAGATTATCAGTTCGATTAAAGTCAAACACTGATTTATTATCGATTAGCTCGAATATTTTTTTGTCACAAATGACAAAAGAATCTGATGATAGTAACAAAAAGATAATGATGTTACGGTCCCTTGAATTTGAACGTTGCACATGTGAGGTGCAATAGATTAAAGCTATTCTTGATCAACTTCCTCTTCCTCACTTAGGTAAATATGAGGCAAAGAAGCCTTTATTTGTTTCAGCAGTCAAATAACAACAACACTAAACAAATCCTAACTTTGTCTTCCCATTCCCAATCTTCGTCTTAGCGGGATTTAAAAAATATCTTGAAAAATATATAGAGCTTTCTACAATTTGGTCTAAAATTTAGCAACGTGAATACCGCGTATGCTTACGCAGTCATTCGGTCCTCCCATGTGCAGGTGACAGGGCATGCGGTACAAAATGGAACGTGCGCCATGGGCTGTAGAGAGACGCCGCACTTTTGGAACGTTGTCCTTACTGCGGCCTACTTGTTGTTGCTACGGTATTTTGTACCCGGATGGGAGGCTCTCTGATGGTTCAAAGAAATTAGGAGGTTTTTTAAGTAGCTCTAACCGAAGATCACATCTTCCTGTGCAGGGGTTGCCATCGGCTGGACTCTTTAACTTGCCAAGTAACTGTAACTTGAATGTATTACTCGCCGGCCGTTGCTGCGGCACCGCTCGCTTCGCTTCCTCGATTCGCGAGGGGTTGATCACAGTTCTAACCTAACCTAACTCATTTGGTTGGGGGTGCTCTATCTTAGTTACTGCGTCTAACTTTAAGAAAGGCCGGTAAGCTTAAAAAAGGGGTAAACCATTAGAGGGCCAATAAGTTTTTATTTATTAAGGCACCAATTCCCAATATACTAATCACAAAATAAATATACATTCAATTACATAGTTCAGTTGATTCGGTTCATTATATAGTTTTTAAGTCATTGTTACTTACACTATATTGATTGTGTGTACTTGTATGTGTAGTCCGAAATAAAGAATATAATATATATAATTCATTACATCATTAAAATTTAAAAAATTAAAATAAAATAAGTATGAAATTAGATCATTTAAATAAAACATACATTAATTACAAATTTAAGTTTTTAGAGAATCAATTAAATATTTCCCTTTATTTTATACTTACATTTACCTATATATAATTTTTCTTTATCGATTGGCTGGACCGATTTTGACAAAATTTTTGTGTCTGTTTGAGTGGGTCTCTGGATCGTTTAGATCCACTATTGGACCCGGCGCTGCGATCGAGTTCTAGTAGCTGTATAGTCTTATTTAGTGTGTATCTGTGTGCCTGTCGAGTTTGAATAGCGAAAAGTAATCATATGTGATAAAAGCTTTGTTTTACTGGTGGTCTTTTTGGTTATGTTGGTCGTTGGTTGGTGGTCATCACACACAATTCAGCTTGGGACTTGATCAGCGTCACGTCGCCTTCTCGGGTCGGTGTCAACCAGCCGTCAACCTAAAGTAGGCACGTAACCGAAGCGGCTCAGCACATCCGCGGTGACATCGCGGCGAAGCAGGGTGTACGCCGAGCTTACGACTGGCCCATGACCCAGCCATAAGGTCAAAGTCAAAGTCAAATAATTTATTTCAAGTAGGCACATTACCTAAAGGCACTTTTGAACGTCAAATACATAGAAATAGAACTTGCCCCTTCCAAAAGGTAGTTTCGTATGGAGAAGAATGGGCAAGAAACTGCACCGTTACTCTTTAAAAAAAATGTTTTACAATATTTGGTATACATCAATTATATAATTACATGTGAAGACGATGCACCGAGAATAAAAATGGAGCAATGACAAATAAATAAATAAAGTATGTGATAGATACATGGTGCTCACATATTTACAAACATTAAAGTATACGATATCACAATATTCCTACAAACTTGCAAGTAATACTAATAGGACAGTGTGTGAGTTTAATTATCATAAAATGTAAAAAAAAATCGATGATATACAAATAATAAATTTATCAACTAGATTAGCAACCAGTTTGATTTTGTCCAGCCTCGAATTTGTCCTATGGAGCAAGACCAGCATGTTTTCAAGCATTCTTATCTTGGATATAATCCTCTAATTTGTAATATGCCTGTTTACAAAGTGTATTTTTAATATGAGTTTTAAATTTTCTTTCATTTAATTGCAATATATCACTAGGTATTTTGGGCACATATTAAGGCGATTCTGTGCACCTTCACTTAAGGATGAACGGACTACCCTGGCGCTTAACATCCCCTTTATAATTGAAAGGCGCAGTTTAAATTGATCAGCTCTGAGTCGCCAATCTAACCACTGAGTATTGCCGTTAAATATTGAAGGTTAAAGCTTAGAAACTAATTTATAACATAATGCTCATAAATCGCTATTAGTATTCGGTAGTTCCCCTGTAAAATCGAAAAAATACTCTCATAGCACAATCAAATTGATAGGTATGTACAATTCAGAGATTATGTGTTAACGCAAGGATAAGATAACGATGTATACCGATCATAAAAATATTTACTAAAAAGTAAGACTATAAATTGTTAATGTCCTATTTTTAATCTTTATTGAAATCAAATAAACTTTATTGTTATGATTGTGGATTATATTGTTGTTCGAAAAATTCACCCTTTTATCTGCTATCGAAATGTACTGGAGGTAGCAAATACCTACAAGTGTTTAGCCTACTTAGCTCGCCTAAAAGATTATTTACAGCGCCGAAATAACAAACAATTTATTAAATCAGTGTATCAGCAAAAACAATCTGCAAAATCATCACCCACATTCCCCAAAAGTGCGGCTTGCGCGTGGGAATACTAAAGCCGTAGATTCGTAGCATAATTTCGTAGGCCGGTCTACGCTTACGCCAGTACGCCTACGCGGTATCTATTTTTGCTACGAGCCCCTACTTCGTTCGTCGTAAATAAGCTTACAATGTTTTCCAAAAATAATCATACATCGATCATTACGTGATTTATTTTGGGATTATATGACGTCACTTAGTCACTATGGTACGTTAGGTATGTTATACAGGTGTGTCACGGTTTTTCATAACGTTATGATAAAACGTAAAACTACTGCACGTGTTATCTGTTATCAGGTATCTTTTTAAATCAACGTGACCTCTATGTTGTTTAGTGTAGTTAAAAGATACCGTTTTTTGTTCCTTATTAGAAGGTGCGACATAGTCTAATTGTCACTATAACAATACATAATTAGGAAATTATAAAAATCACGAACTTTCTTTTTCCTTAGTTCAAATTGCATAGTGCGGTTTTAATTGCCTTACTTTCTCACTTTGTCGGACACTAACCAGAATATAATAAAGGAACAGTATTATGTCTCGGCAGGGACCTTGAAATAATAACCTACGACCGCTCGGTAGATAAACCTTCCGCGTCCGTGCGGCGCACTCGAGACTTGCGTACTGAGATACACTGAGAATTCGAAGGGCACCGTTTCGGCCGTTTTCTATGAACAAATAATACTGTTACTTATGTATACTGTCACTAAACGCCCCCGACGTAATAAATAACATAAAACTTCTATTATGGCTCGTTCAGTGTCCTTCAACCGATTAATCGTCCATAAATTGGACTTAGGACTCGTCACAAAGTTGAATTTATAATACCTTACCTATTGAATCTCACAGAAATAATGAAATGAAATGAAATTGTTTATTCTATAATCACTTTTACACGTCAGGCGTTTCCTATTGACCACACTGAGATGAAAGGCCAGAACCAACTCAGAGGTCGCAGTCTCTTTTAAGTCCAGACATAATCTTGGTCAGGCCATATGAAGACCATGTAGATTAGTGTCTGAAATGGTCGTTTTAGGAAAGAACCACACAGATTTGAGTGGACCTGTCTTGTCAGTGCAAGCATTTGTCAGTAATCGTGGAGCTCAACTCAGAGCTTAAGGAGCTCAACGACTCAAAGAACAAAACCAAAGCAAGGACATTTGGGTAGGCCGCATAAAGCACTAAACCTTCCAGGGGTCTACCACCACCGCTTACAGAAGTATAATTTTAATCTTACTTCAGTGGGGGGAAACAGATGGAGCTATACGTCCTGTAGAGCTTCATCTCTTTCCTACACCCCCTGGACATCATTAAAGGAAATAAGATTTTTTTTCATTCATTAGAAAATTCTAGCTCCTTCGATGGAATCAAAAACTGATGGCTACTGATTAGTGAGAATTATTTGTGAAAATGATCGCAATCAATTTATTGTTAATCAGTAAACAAGTGCAACGTGCAAGGTCATGCTTGCCGTTGACGCATTATTTCTTTAACATCTTATTAAAATAAATATGGTGAAATATTATTTGGTACCTACAGATGTTGTAGGATTTTCAAATTATGAAAAGTTACGTCTATCCGCGCTCAAGTCGAAATCTACTTTTCCATAATCAGCCTATAATGTCCCACTGCTGGGACACCAGACCTCCTCCCTGTGACACGTGCGACGTATTCCACTACGCGGGCCACATATGTCTTCAATTTTTTTTATTCTAGGACATTGCGGTTTCTTCGCGATGTTTTCCTTGATCTTAGAAGGGGTAACTTAGAATTATCATTATCTTTTTCATTATGTATCCAACGATACCCTTGGATTATGTGCATTACATTTTTTTTTTCATCCCTCGGGTACATGTATGAGGAGTGCCACCCCTAATGATTTCTTTCGGTATTTTACTAAACCATTGTTTAAGTACCTACACCTTCTTCTCAATTTTCGTCCATATAGTGCCAGCCAGTAGTCTCCGAGTAAATTGACTATGTCATCCGGACGGACGGACAGACATGACGAAATTGGGTTCCGTTTTTTGCCATTTGGCTACGAAACCCTAAAAAGAGCCCTATGTCCAGCTGTGATGTCCCATGTCCAGCAGTGGCTGCTGTAGTCTGCAGATGATGAAGGTCGGTTGCGGGGATGCACGGGGTGTATCGGATGTACTGTACTCGAATACGTACCTATCCTCAGTCTGTGAGAGTCTATTCACTCTCGATTACGACGGGTATCGTATGGTAGGTATGTCTGATTTCTATATGTATTATTTTACTTGTCCTGACAATCAGTAGAACACATGCTGATAAAAAGCTTGCTTGTAAAATTATCTTATTAAAAGCTCCCATAAACAGGCGCGATATCGCGGGTGCGACAGGCAGCGCTACCCTTTTTGCGCCCGCGATATCGCGCCAGTTTGCACGAACCTTTAACAGTAATGCATAAAAAAAGTCCTTTGAAAACTTGGGGCCCTTTTTTGTCAAGTGAGGCTATTAAAAACTTATCCATATATATAATTAATCATTCCTAATAGGTATGATTAATTAGTATTTGTTGAAATGATTATCAAGATTAGATAATGATCAGAGATTACCTATCAAAAATAAAGGTTGATGCAATCAGGGCCTATCAGTCTTTTGAACTGTCGGTAGTGCCGCTACCTTTCAACGATTAGGTTTTTTCAATGACCGCAACGTGGATATTCCTAGGACACTTTCAATTCTAATGAACCGAAATATGACCGATAAAGCAATGATAGATTAAGTACATTCCTAGAGCAAGTTATTGACTGTTATTATAAAACAAGGTAATGTATGATTCAGTCTATAGTGTTAAAGGACGATGGAAACAAAAGAAGTATAAGTAACAATCCGGTCGTCGGTCAAGAGAATGCGTTCTGACACCTGTCAGTTTAATAGTAACAAAAAGAATAGAATATAATAAATAACGTCCGGCGGTCTATTTCGACTGTGAGGTAATTCTCACTAATGAGAATAAAATTCTACTGTATTGATACATAAGTATTTGAATTATTCTCAGTAGTTAAAATTACCGAAATAGTTAATATTACACAGTCGAAATAGCCCGACCTTATATTTATTGTAAAACATGAGTGTACATCAAATAATATGTGCGAGGTCTTAAAATAACAGGTAGATCTGCATGTTTTGCCATTTATGGCGTTCAAAACAACATGGTTAATTTTTGGTTTAGAATAAACCATAACTATGTATTTATTAGATCCATATTACTACTAGGAATCATCATACTGACAGTTGTCACTCGTCAGGGACGCATTCTCTCGACGGCCGGACTGGTACCTCGCATTTGGACCATCCGGTTCTACCATATTTAGTGGTCACTGCCAGCCGCGGCAATCGGTGGTGGTGGTCCCCGCTGCTTTTTTTCGCTAATGTGAGAAAGGTGCGGTTGGTTATGGTTTTCAAATCGCGTAAGTTGCAATCGAATGTTACTTCAGCATGGAGTTGGTAAGTAGACAGGTGCTGGAATATTCAGGCAACGCCTCAGTTGCGTTGATGAAAAGTTAATTTTTGTTTTTTATTTCATTTGGAAGAGACAATATGTATTAATGAAAATATACGCAGTAGGTATTTTAAGGAAAAATGATAAAGTGAACCTTTTTTATTAAAACCATGATCCGACTTAGATTATTTGGAAATAAATCGTTGTCTTTGATAATAAAAAGGATAGGTAGAGGATGTGATAACGACTCATTACAGACTTTTCAAGTTTGCTGATTTAATTTATCATTGTTCAGAATTATAATATCTTTGAACGTGACGATCCGATTGATAAGATTTTATCAGAATTCACCGTTCACACTTCCTCCGTGTTATAAAATTATGTCCACACTTTTAGTAAATAGAAAACAAAAAACAAATGTGTCTAATAAGAATTGTATATAAGCACGGTTTTAAGATTTCCAGGTGGGCCAGGAGGCAGGTTTCCTGCAGATTCAACATTTCAGCTGGTTTCTGGAGCTGCGGATCAGTCGGTGATTAAATCAACTTGAGGAAACTGTTGCACCAAAGCTTTCTTCCATCGCACAAACGCCTGGGAGACAACGTAAAGCCGTTGGTCTTGCGCCTGATTTCGATGGGTTGACACATGAAAAAAAACTTGGTAATGTTAGCCATAGGTATTTTTTTAAGCCTGTTAATTCAATGTCCGGGTCGTTTAATGGTACAGCTATTCAGGAGGAAAAATGTGCGATTAAAGTTAAAAAAAACATATATTTATTATATACTTTTGACTTTGGAGAATACTCGGACCATCAGTAATTATATACATTTATCAGTTATCTTGATATCTGCAAAAAAAAGAGTGGTTGTTCAATTAAACAATTTTATAACACGTGCAAACCTGTTTATTAATAAAAATCAATTAGTTAAAATACAAACTTTTCCGATATCATTTCCGACTAAGATTTTGTCAGTTAAAAAATAGTTGATTTTATCTTTGAATATTTCACAAGATTCTGATAAATTACACCCATAATGTACATACATGTGACAGGAAATGTACCTCCTACATCGATCTAAAGTAAGTAGGCATGGGTTCGATATATCAAAACGTAACTTATATCGGATATGTGTTTATTATCATACCATATCGACATCTAAATATACATAACCGTTTTCACAAAAACTTCATCGAGCTATGGCTTATCCAAAGCGCAACAACGAGAACGAACTACGAATAATGTCGAATAAGTAATAACGAACAAAACGCAAACTTCACATCACGAGCGATATGACATCGACGGTTTTTATTCGCTTTGTCTCTGTCTTACCATTCAATGTTTTACTGGCGTAAAAGTGATGAAGCGAATATTACGTAACTTCGGCTAGTGATTGGTTATTTGGTTAATAATAGTGCGTGCGTAATATCTATATCCTAACGCGCTAGCAATAAGGTCTAGTTTCTATTTATTTAGTTACAACAAATATTCCATAAGTTAGCAACTTTCCGGCGGCTACTCGATATCAGGGAGCAAATCGTACTACTGATATCGATATCTGAAAACGGTTTTCGATATCGATATGAAAACTGAATATCGGTTACATATCCGTTAGCAACTAAATACGAAAACGCCCATGTCTAAAAGTAAGGTAATGAATTTCAAAGATATACTTTATCTATCACTACACTTAGAAATAAGGTAAGACAGGGCCTAATAATTCTGACTGACCGACCCCCTGATAATTCAAAATTGCCTGTAATTAGTTTATTTTTAATAAACACTTTGAGTTGGAGTTTATCATAAAACTTACTCATAGTTACGCAATTGACTGGTCCGTTTGCCCGGATGGAATACCATAAATATAAACATTCTGGTTGTCCAAATTAATTCCCCCGTTCTTGGTGACAAATCTTACGATCTATGCTGGTGTACCCCAAGGCTCACATTTAGGACCAGTCTGGTTTTATATACGGAACTTCTATTGATTGAAGTACGGCTAACATAATATGGCAATCAAGACACCGCCGGGCAGTAGGTATAGTTCAATCACATCATACAACAACAAAAAGTGGAACGACGACGAGTGAAGACCACAAGAATACGGTCTGAACCGGTCGATATGTGGCGATTATTGGAGGAGTCTTTTGTCCAGCAATGGACGACTTCGAGCTGAAATAATGATATCAATATGCGTGATTGTGCAAATATTTTCCTTGCCATCGTGATAATTACATGCGTGTGGTGCAAAAATTTGATTTCGTAAAGATTTTCTTTTTTATAATCATTATCACGATCACATTTCACACAGTCATTTAAATACGTAAATTGCATTGATTTGATATAATAAACTTGACCTAACGTTTCTAATCATAGATAGGTAAATTAAATTAAATTTTCTACTTAGCGCTTATCATAAAGTTCCTCGAAAACGGAAATGAATTTATTTAGTTATATATTTTTTTAATTTCATGGTCAATACATTTTTCATTTTCAGAGGAAACCGTGGCTAAGTAATAAGTGCCTTGCAGTGTGACTTCGAAGCCAACTCGAAGTGCGTGCTGGCACAAGAAGACGAATTGAAGAGTGAATTCATAAGATATGAGGAATAATTTGAATCTGTTGCTGGCTGTCATTCGTGGATCTTAATCTTGACTCTGACCCCAACATAGTTGGGAAAAGGCTAGGCAGATTGATTCGTAAATACATTTTTCAAACAAATCTGAGAGAAATTATAAATATACACCAATAACTACAACTTATTTTTTTTAAAGTACCTAAGTGATGAATGTTTCATCAGCATACCTCTCCTCTGCTGACTGTAGGCATAGGAAAGGGAAGGGAATCGCTGGAGGCGGCCACATCTGTTGCGACCGCCCACGACGACCTTGCTCTATAATCGAGTTACTGACTTATGACTTCCTGTAATCATGCTACTTCTACACTTAAAAAGATACCGCATGGATCAGCACCATTCAGCTCAACCATTTGAAAGGAGCTAAATGATCTATCACACGCGCCACCATCAGGAAGACATTAGAGTGAGCAGGATATACCTACTCATTCAAGTCAATGAAAGACATACCTAATAAATGGTAGCTTTATAGTGTAGTGCATAGTACTCACACATGTGCTATGCAATTATACAATACTACCTAAGAGATTGAATTTATCTATACAATGCAAAGATAGTTTAAAAAATCTTCAGCATCTCCGACATTATTTTCAAATGCTATTTTTTATGAGACATGCCTTCTAAATACCCGTTTCAAACCATCTGTCTTCAAGCGGTCATAAATAAAGGATTATAAATGTGTAATTTCTAAAATTAGTTCACTTGATTTTGATTTTTTTTATCCACTGATAATTTCGGCAATAATATGAATAGATTATAATTCAGTTAGAACGATAATAAACAAATTATTGATGACGTGCGCACTACGTTACACAGTTATCGTTGATAAGATTATTTCTTGGAACTTGGGATTATTCCTTGAAGATTTACATTTTCGAAAAGTGTTGGAATTGATAACAGGCAAAATTGATTTCAGAATCGTTTTATTTGTGCCGCTCTAGGAAAAACAAGCCTTATAGTATAGATATTACCAACAGTTTTTGAGGTATTTTTAAATGGACTGAGTCCTATATGTCTACGAAACGAACATAATAATAATAAGCCCATTTTTTAAACTTGGTTCACTGATTTAATTGTAGGTACCTATTAACACACCAACAAGAGTTGCTTTTGAAAAGATATCAGGCGCCCAAATGCCATAGACTATAGAGGAATTTCAAATGGACTTAATAGAAAACTCCAGCTGATTTTCTTGCAAGATTACAGTATTTGTTTTATTTTAATTTAATTATTTATTTTTAAAGTGAATATATTTAACTAAATTTCTGGTTAGAAATTAATATTCAAATCACTACAGCCCATCATAATATTGTTTCAAAACTCTTTCATATCCGAGAAACTGTTCCTGAGTAATTGTCCGGAAACAGAAATAGAAATATTTTTTCAACACACTTGCCTGAAAAGTGGCTCTTATTGGACCGCTTTTAGGTTCACATTGCAGTGTATTGAACACGCAGACACGCTTGATTTTACTTTGCAGTCGCACACCGCACTTGTGCGGGAAAGTAGGTACAGCAGAAGAAAAGATGAGCGAGTTTAAAAAAATAAAAGAACCTTTTTAAGTTTTTATGCGATTAAACCATAACCGAATATACAGGGTGTGTTTTTGAGACGGGTTGTAAAGGCAGGTTACCTGTGTAGCTACAGGAAATCGTTCTTAGAGGACTTTCCTTAACTTTTTGAGTAATTGCAAACTGCATTCATAGATTTCGTAATAAAATTAAGTATACTTAGGCAAAAAAAAAATGGGCATAATATCACAGGATTATTATTCCTGTGATAATATGCCCATTATTTTGCTGCCTAAGTAAATAAATTAATTATGGATAAAAATATAATTTTCTATTAATTATGTATAGCAAAAAATATTTTCGACAGACTGAGGTTAGAGAGTAGGTACTAGAAAAGCCACAAATCCCAAAAAACTGATCCCATAAATTACCTATTAAACCAGATAAAATGGAATAATGTACTTTTAGGTTTGCTAAGAAAAGTGTTGGTGGTTTTTAATTTTCCTTTGATTTTCCTCAAAATTTTCATTAGAAATCATATCTCATATAACTGCACTACTGCAGCCTCTAGGTAATAAATTAAATTTTGTTTATTATATAAATATATGTATAAATTGCTAAGAAAAGTGTTTCTTGTTTTCAGCAGCATATGTGTATACAGGGTGGTTTTTAATTTTCCTTTGATTTTCCTCAAAATTTTCATTAGAAATCATATCTCATAACTGCACTACTGCAGCCTTTATATAATAAATTAAATTTTATTTATTACATAAATATATGTATAAATTACTTATAGATATTTATTTTCTGAGCTAAATGCTAGTCTCTCGTGCGTTTTCTGTTTCGTAATTAATTTATTGCATGCGCTACGTGAACTTAATGTAGTGAATACTTAACATTCTGTGAAATGGAACGTTATTCGATACACGTCAAGAAAATATGGAGATGTTTAGGCGCGCGCCGAGTCGTGTGCGCAGGCGCGCGCGCTCACGTCACGATACCGGCGGCGTCACTCGCCGCGCAGGCGCCCGCGGGGCCCCCCGCACCCCCGCTGCCGCGCGCGCTCGCTGATTCAGTGATAAACAAACCTTACCGGTGCCTCCTTGTCAGACATGCTGCGAGTTTGACTTCCCGCCCGGGAACCTAGATCTGCCTTCATGCATCTTTGTTTACGTACAACACAGCACAAGTGAGCCCTAGTGTTTTTGTAACGTGTGTACCGTCGCCTGCCTAAGTGAGCCCCAATCATATGACCTCGATGGCCTCTTGTTGCAGATGTCAGCCGCCGCCGCACGGACTACGGCGGTTTTATCACATTTTAGAAAATGACTGAAGGCCCCTTACATCATGACAAGCCGGTGAGTGTTCGGATAACAGTTAGTGCACGATGACCCGCAAGACAGCCAATGCACGCTGCATCTGTACCAATGTCGAGAAAGAACTTGCGTCGCGCCATTATGGACTGTGTTACCTGCACGGAGAGTTGATAATCGCTTGTGCTATGTATTGCAGATCTTCTACGGAATTAGAAGTATCGTTCAGAGCGTTTATTGACCGTGAATTCGCGGATTGCCATGAAAATCGCAAATTCGCCTTGTATGACACAAGTGGTAGTGGTCTGACGCTGGTCTCGACAGGCCTGATGGGTGCTACGTGCAGCATGAATCACACGTCACACACACATACGCACGGTGGGACATTTTCGAACTTGTTTTTCCTCTCCAAAACATGACATGATATAAACGAATTATGTACTGGCTCTTGATGTTTTGACATGAATATTATTTTTATTTGTTCTACTAAAATAGACGGGTATTTTTACTACAGCACTTATCATAGATCATTAGAAAATCATTAGCGTATACGATGTTGATTAGTATTCCAAGACGTTCGTGGGTATCGTATATTGGCATTTTCTTATCTTGCTTATCGTTAGTTAGGTTAGTTTGGTACCCACGTATGTACAATAATTTATTGTAATCTGTGTCTATATGCACAACGAGTGTGTATTTAAGACATATTATATATCTGCGATAATCGTGGGCTGCTTGATTGTGGCTATAGAGCAAACATGTAAATTTTAACCTTTATGAAACGGTTTGACCTAATTTCTCTGCGGGTAGAGACTTCTATACTATGGGACACAGTCTCATCGACAGTTATGTAGCAATATTGCTAAGAACAATAACCAAAATAGCTAGTTATTTATCATCCTCTCTCCATCTTTTCGGGGTACCTACCTATTACCAGAGAATTGATTACAATGAAATGTACGATAAATAAAGTATAGGTACAGACGCCAGCACATCAAGCTACCCGAAACTGTCAAACTTTTCCAATTAACCTTGAACCTAATGCTTTAGCGATAAGGTTTAAAATTTACTAAAGAAATTTGACAGGTTGTAGTAGCTTGATGTGCTGGCGACTGTACATAGGAATTTAAGGGGGAAATATACCAGAAACACAAAGCAAAATATAGTCACGTAGTATTTTAGTTTAAATTCGAGAAAAATATTCAGTTACCCACCTGTTAATTGTGGTGGCGTAAAAAATATGTAGATACGTATATAAATACAAGAAAACGGATGTAGTTTTTCTCAATAACTCTGCGGTTGGGGCAGCCTAATGCGGGCCGTAGACGTTCAAGTAATTTCATCAAACAGTCTGGTTCAAACAGTTTGATCAAATAGAAATACGAAAATTCATATTTCGGTCAGTGGGTCGTCTTAGGTTCTTCATGCCATTTGACAACCAATTTTGATCAAGTTTTCGCACAACCATTCATACAAATTTAATGAAACTGTTCGCACCAGCCTGTTTTATCAAATAACTTGAACCTCTATGGCCCGCATAAAGACAACACATTCATAACACAATCCAAAAATCAAGAAAGGTCACTCACACGCTGTTTATTCACAGGACTACTTCAAAGACTACTTCAAAATTTAGTAACTAGCTTATTGTTACTTGTCATAGACTCATAGATGATCTCAAGGTACTAAAGGGCGTTCGTTATAATAAAAGTCACAATAATTCAATGTTAATCAATCCATAAAACCAGAAAACCGCTGCGCGGGCGCATACCGAAATCGAACAGGTTTTTAATATGGCCGAGCCTTCCTCGTCGGTTGACCTCGCAACTTATAATCATTTCAGTCATGTACACACGTCTGTGTTTTGGTCGCTGTCGAATGCTATAGACGTGACAATTTATTAAAGACTAGCTTTTGCGCTTGACTTCGTCCCCGTGAAATTTCTCATCCCCCCGACCCACCCCATCGCATCGCATCGCATCGCCTGCCCGTACTTCGTTTGCGCGTAGCGTACTTTTAAATTTTTTTTTTGGTCGGCTCCTAAGTTACCTAGTGTGGTGGTAAATAGCCTTTAGCCTTCCTCAAAAATTTCGCTATCAAATGCAAAAAGATTTGATTAAATCTGACTGGTACTGCCGGAGATTAGCGCGTTCAAACAAACAAACAAAAAACAAACTCTTCAGCTTTATTATTAGTATGGATAAGGGCAAGGGCCATTTGATAGCAGACATCAGCGTGAGGCTGTGAACTCCATCAGCATTGTGGTAATGAGTCGATATAAACAAATACTGACAACAAAACCAATGGGGTTAAATTGCAACAAAATGCCAAAACTTTAATTTGCTCATTGGTGAGGTATCCCGAAATATTTACAATGTGAATTGGTAGTAAGTAGTAAATTGCGATAGCCATCTTCAGTTAATTTGTATCCAAGATTGATTTCGGGGGATTTACCTTAGTGTAGACAAGCAATTGAAGATTTAAACAAAATTATCTGGAAATAAGATTAGGTCATTACGTTTATAAATATAGTATATTTATTATAGTCCTCCAGACCGTATTTCAGCCATGACGGCCAATCTCAATGGAGATTAGCCTTCGGCGCAGGCCATATATATATAAGTATAGTCCACAAGCGTGTGCGCAGACACAGGTCCACTCTCTCTGTCGCCCATTGCCGTCCCATCGAACTATAAGAGTGAGGGATCACTCTTATAGTTCGATGGGACGGCAATCTGCCACGACCGGAGAGAGATCAGGTTCATAACCAACGGCTTAACATGCTTTCCGAGGCACGGGGGTATCACACCGCCAACTTCCAAACTTCTTTACACACGCAATATCAAGCCTCGACTGTAATGTTTCGAGAATTGAGAGTTATTCTAAAAATCTAAGTAAACTAAGTAATACTAATAAGTGTAAAAACCCAACTTAGTTAGGTGTAACATTACTTTAAAAAAACATGGTACTTGTTCATCTCAGTCGCCTTGTACTTATTATTACAGATGTTTTTCAGTACACAAACAATAAGATATGCAAGAGGCGATTATTTGCATTTTATGGAAATATGGTATACAATATTAATTGTTTTTTAAAAGCTGTCTACTTTGTACATGCAACAATTATTGCATGAATTAAATTGTTCTGTCTTTGACAGTATTGACTGTTGTTTTTTTAACAGCTACCGAAGTACCGACACCGAACGTGATTCGAACAAGCGACCACGTCTAAGAATAAAATTACCTAAACAATGAGAATGTAACAATTTAACACCCAGTTGCACAAAGACAAACATTAATGCCCCATTACGTAATGGAGCTAATGATTTATTTTCTGCAACTAGTTAAAACAAGTTAATGGAAGATTAGTAATTCATGACAGCTATAAAAGTTAAAGTTCGTTTCTGCAATTGGCTGTAAAAGTATTCAAATGACGTACTATCTTAAAGTGCGTGGGTTTCGCGACATTCGGAAGCTTCTGTCATCACTATCAAATTAAAATATCTATCACTATTCTAAAACCAGTCAGACAGCTGGGATCATTACTCAGAATTTTTTTTTTCCCCAATTCTTGTTCCCCCAACGCGTCGCATCCCATCGCCTGTCCGCGCTGTTACGTTTTCGCGTAGCGTATCTTCTGACTTTTTTTCTTTCTGCTCGGCTCCTAAGGGTCGTACCATAATGTTAAATAATGTTCCTCAAGAATTGGGCTATCAAATGCCAATTTGTTTTTTTAATCCGACTGGTAGTTCCAGTAATTAGACTCTTAACTCTGTCTGTATGTTACCTTTTCACGCCTAAACCACTGAACGGATTGGCAAGGAGATAGATGGCTTCCTGGAGAAGGACATAGATACTTTTTGTCGACAAACCACGCGGGCGAAGCCGCGGGCGGAAGTTAGTAGTTATATAAACGGCGTAAATTATAAAAAACAATCATTTATAATAAGTAGTAACCAGAGCTATACGCTCCAGTATATATATAACTATGTGATGTTGTGTACCTATAGGTACAAAAATCTCTTTTAGCTAGTCCAGGCATTGCCTAACATCCTGTGATAAAAGTAATGACTCGTAAAGTTATAACACTTACAGTTACGACACCGTTCCATGTTCGAAGTAGTCCGAACCTTTGGATCCATTTGCATCCACACTAATATTATAAATTCGAAAGTAACTCAGTCTGTCTGTCTGTCTTTATGTTACCTTTTCACGCCTAAACCACTGAACGGATTTCGATAAAATTTGGCAAGGAGATAGATAGCATCCCGGGGAAGGACATAGGCTACTTTTTATTGACATACCACGCGGGCGAAGCCGCGGGCGGAAGCTAGTCGCATATCAATGAAACAATAACCGTCCGTTAAATTCGATTAAATCTGTTGATAAACCTCTTGTCAAGATTTGATTGGCTTGTGTTATTTCCACCAACCAGCTTCTAAAATGGGATTTGTAAACTCCCGTTATTTTTAAGAACGTCCGCGTTCTAGTCTCATTCGCAATCTGTCAAAAATACAATCAATTTACCAATATTTTTGACAAGTTTGACAGATTGCGACTTGAATGTGAACATTTTTACAAACATGATATTAGCTTGTTCCGGTTACTCCAATTGTCATCCATTTTTCAAGCACTTCTTGGCATTCGATTGAGCTGAAACTTGGCATACTTATATAACTACCGAGACATTTTGAAAAAATGATACCATGACACTGGTCTGATGATGGAGTCAGAAGTTGGCTGTAGGAACTCGTCAATCAAACTAGATAGCACGATCGTGTTTGGACTCTTTAGCTATGAATTAACAAGTGCTTTGACACTAGGTGGTGTTCAGGGTCTGATGATGGAGCCGGAATTTGACCCTGGGAAAACCGCTAAAAAAGATTTTTATTTATATTTTATTATTTAAGTACGAGAATTTGCCTTCTGTTCGGTACAAAATTACAAATCTCACCGTGAAAACTTAGCTGAAGTGAGCTTGAAGTGCTGCTAAATGTGAAACTACCAAAAGCTTGGTGTAAGATGCAGCTGAAAAACTAGATTGAAGCTGGCCCTTAACCTCATCAAAAGTTGGCAAAGCAGTACATTGCCAGTAGCCAGTACTAGCCAAACCCAGTTGTTGAAATGTATTTATTTAATCCTTACTAATATTATAAATGCGAAAGTAACTCCGTCTGTCTGTCGCGCTTTCACGCCAAAACTACTGAACCGATTTAAATGAAATTTGGTACACAGATAGTCTAGAGCCTGAGAAAGAACATAGGCTACGACATAGGTACCACGCGGGCAAAGCCGCGGACGCAAGCTAGTAAAAAATAAGGAAAGAAAATGGAAAGAAACCTGGAGGATTTGGTAAAGGAAAGGACCTTGTAACAATTTACCTACGGGAAAAATCAGAGGGAATAGGTACTTAGAACACTTGTCGGAGACCACTGAGGGATGACGTATAGCCTCATGTACTGCCTCCATTTACTTAGTATAAGGAAAAAATACTTAGTTTCCAAACAAATATATCATTTAACAAAACCACATGCCAACTTTTATTTCAACATTAGCCAATTATAATAGCTGCGCCCCGCGGTTTCACATGCATAGGTGTCCTATGTCCTACTCCAGGTCTTGGTCTACCCATGTGCCAAATTCCAACCAAATCTGTTCAGCCATTTTAGCGTGAAAGAGTAACAGAAACATAGCGGGACTAGAGCATAGGGGGACTAACCGAAACAAACTTACTTTCGCATTTATAATATTTGTTAGGATACCTAAGTAGGTTTCTTATACCCATCGGGAAGTTTTATATTAAAAAAAAAATGGCTGGTTACTATAGTTATTTGTCGCAGTTCTGCGGCATAGCACTAAATTGGCTAAAGTAGGAAAAAGCTGAATATGAACATTGATTCTGTGTCTGGTTAACCTAATACCATAGGGAAACTCGAAACGCTGACTCGGCTCGTAGCTAAATAATAACAGAAAAGCACGGGTCGATCTTCAATGCTGAGGTCGGTCGGTGATGGGTGTCCATCCATAATAGACCGAGACCCCTCGATGCCTTGGAAAGCACTTTAAGTAGTAGGTCCTGAGACTGTCATACCTAGATCTTGGACATAATCAGAAGCCCGAAAGATGATAACCAATCTTACCAAGGGGAATCTTGTTACCCATTTCCTGGGTTGTGAAGGTCAAATAGGCAGTCGCTCCTTATAAAATACTGGTATTCAACTGCATCCGTTTAGACTGAAAGTGAAAGCTAAGCCTATCCAAATGTAGTTGGGAAAAGGCAAGGTGCTCAGACCAAATAAAAAACCAAGACAGAGAGCTGCGAATAATACAGTGAAGCATGCCAAAACTACACCTCCGCGCTGTGCAGACGCTCACACCACATTTACAATCAAACTACACCTCACTAAGTGCACACAAATGTTTAAGGGGGATGCGCTAGAGTGGCCAGCGAAATTTTTTTTTTTTTCAATTTGCAATTTCCAGGTCAGTATCAGGTTGTATGTTGATCTAAATATTATTAGCGCTCGTAACAAATATGGATTTACAGAATTATAAACATTAAAATCAGGAATACAACTCTCTAAGCTCATCTAAGTGTATTGAATAACTATTTCATGAAATCAAGACATTTGGCACTTTCATGAACTTAGTGATTCTAATGTTTATAATTCTGTAAATTCATATTTGTTACGAGCGCTAATAATATTTTGATCAACATACAACCTGATACTGACCTGCAAATTGCAAAAAAAAAATGAATTTCGCTGGCTACCCTAGCGCATCAACCTTAAACTACACGTTACTGAGTGCACACAAATGTTAACGAAACCGGCCTCACGTCACTGTTGACAGCGCTCTGTCTTGGTCTGAGGGTAGATGACGATGAATGCCATGGGGATATCCATGGAACTAAATACCCAGCGACGCTCCACCTCCAGCCCTACCGTATTAGGTGCATATGTAACACCACCATGTAAATATGCTATTAATACAAAGTAGGTAATAGATAATTATAAGCCCATTACGTCTAAATTATGTTTAACATTACTTTTATTATCAATATACATGAATTATCTATGTAACTTTTATTGCAAAATGGATGGTACTATCGGCAGTAACCTAGGTTAATTGCGTCATATTGTGGTTCTTTCTGTACTAACCTATGTTAAATCATATTAATAAAGCAGCGGCGGGTATAGTATAGCATTGTCGCTTAATTAAAATGTAAATTAATTACCTTAAAAAATAATTTTGTATTAGTTAATCGATTCAGGCGTGATTTTGCGGAAATCCATTTTAAAATACAATAGATGTAGATCCACTTGAACTCTGCATCCAGCGCTCAGCGTGGCAAAACGTGTTCTGGTTTGCGACTGGTCAATCGTCATCCTGAGGATGCCTCGTTGAGAGGTGAAACACGTGTCGATTTCTTACGGGGTTTTTTTTATGACTCTTGAGGAATAATTAGCGGAATAGGTTACTAAATATATCTACGTCTATTGTATTTTTTTATTTTGTGTTAATTATCGCCGTGAAAAAGTAGCCTCACGTGTTAAATCACGTGAGTCAGATATTTATAAGCTATCCGAGTTCTTTGGTTATATCAGTAATTATTCACATTAAACTTAATGCGTTATTTTTCAATTAAGATGCCTTAAAACATGAAGGTAATTAGCTAGGCTGAGGCAAAGCATACAGAAATATGTTATTCTCAACAATGGTTGAGTACGTTAATTAAATTCTTCAGTATATCTGCTATTCTGTTACTACAGTCGTCAAACTTCCCGTGGCTTAATAATTCTCGGGAATTAAATAATGGGAAGCAATTTTTTGAATATTCGATTTGCAAACTTCGAATGCAATTAATAATGGTAGGTAAATAAATTAAATTGCATCATGTAGGTACTTATAAAGTAACTTTACATACCTAATAACTGTTATGAACTTATAAACCATAAATAGTTTAGAATAAGTACCAGAATATGTACATTTAAACGTTGGTGAATCATTCATACCTATACATTTGAGGAAAACGATTTTTTCTTGTTTATAGGTTTATTCTGAGTTTGCGTAGATACCTACCTACTATGGGTATGATTGTAGCAACTTTATCGAGTACTTACTTAAATAGGTACCCTACCTACTTATATTTGTACTTTTACTTCTTCACACGGGTTTTCCCCGTCTTGTACTCAGGCTTGCTCGTGAGTAGCCGTGATTCATGATATAAATATTTCGTACCTACCTACCAATGTACCGATTATGCTGGAATATTATCTTTGCTACGGTTAGGTTAGGTACGTGAATTTACCTTTTTACGGTTATAAAATTAACAATAATCCACCCAACTCAAACTCAAAGCATTTATTTTAATTTAACCATTTACCATATATGAATTGTCCAAGAGGCGATCAGTTAGTCACAAAGTTGAAGCACTAAGTTGCAAAAATCATAAAATCATAATATTCACGTCTCGATAAAAGTTCTCCCTAAAAGGAGGTAATATGTTGCCCCGTAGGTACCTAAAGTATAAGTAAATAAAAATCAAACCCATCAAAAAATGTAAAAACACGTAAAAAAATATACCAAGGGCGACATTCGGTACCGTTTGGACAAGTCCGTGAACTTCGATTGGTCAATACATAGCTGGTACACAAAAATGTCCATTGTTTACGTAAAAGGTACAGTAAGACTAAAAAATACGTAAACATCGACAAGAATTCTTTTGATTGTGTACAATCTGTTCCATAATATTGTATGAATACAATTAAGTAGGTAAGTACCCAATGTGTACCTTATTATGTTTTGTGGCTTCACATTGATACAATAATTTGGAACAAAGATATGGACAATTAAATGAATTCTTGTTTGTATGTACCTATACATAAATCTGTTTGAGGCTGACTTTACTAAAATTACTTTTTCTGCTCGTAATAAACTTGAGAGCCTCCTATAAAAACGACTGTTTTTATACCTAATAAATTGTGAAAAACCATTTTCTTGGATTTAATGCCTTGCTTATATAATACTTATGCAATTTTCACACTACATAATGATTTAGGTACAGTCGAGTCTTATCATTATACCTAAATAATTAAAAGGTTTATAGTATTGAATGGTTATATTTATTCAATACATAACGTACTAAATAAGGCCCATCATCTGGAAAAAGGTAGATAATCACCAACCGATCTGTCGCAGCACTTTTGAAATACATATGTTGTTAATTAACTATATTGTAAAAGTAGGTAGGTACAAGATGTGTGTAGCTGTAGGTATAATATTTATATTTAAAGGCTCTTACATACTGGGGCGATTCGTCGCGCGACGCGAATTTTAACAAAACAATTTCTGAGAAAACTACACGGCGTACAATGCGGCGGCGGCGGCGCGGCGTCGCGTCGCGCTGCTAATCGCCCCAGTATGTAAGAGCCTTAAAGCTCTCAAGTAGTTTCAGTGCAGCTATACCACCTTCCTTTTTGGATTTTCTCACATAGTTCTTACCCACCCGATCTCGAAGAAGATTTAAGAACTTTCAATATTAGTTTTACAACCTTGAAACTCGATATAAAAACCATTTCATTATAATTTACCTAAGTACTTATATAATTCGGTTGAAAAGTAGTTTTTCAACTTTATTATACTTACTCAGAATCGTAACAAATATATAACCAGCAACAAATGACTTGTCTGCAACTCATGAATAACTAATAGGTAAAATAAAACGAAGCTTACAATGTCGAATTAGCATTACTATGTATATATTGAAATGTTTGTATAATTTAATTGAGTCATATATTATGAGTGAGTGTGATAATATGATGATTTTAGAATTGGACACATTATTAATTTGATATTATTGCAGGTACACACGGCTACACATCAAGCTATACATTTCCAGTTTATGCTGATCTCGCATTGTATAGGATTTCCGTACAATGCGAGGTCAGCATATACTGGAAATGTATAACTTGATGTGTAGCTGTGTGTACACTTCATCATTCTCCTGTTCTAATCCCAATTTATTCGGAGGGACAGAGCAACATGTCTTTTTCTGCCCTACTTCTCTATTAGTCGTCATCTCGGTAAAAACCCCTTTTCTAGCCATATCATCTTTCACGCAGCCCAGGTACAACAACATATCAGCCAATTTTCACGAACAAGTCATCTTTAGTAAAATTTTGTCCTCTATTTACTTTTGTAAATGTAAAATCATTCACATGTTGTCAGCATTCTTATATTTGGACAAATATTTTTCCTTAATGTCTTGGGTATTTTAATATTTTTCCCTAGTCTGTAAACCCTGTATAATTCACACAAATAAACATATATATATTATTAAAATAACTCCTAAGCGGAAGTTAGAAATCAAAATATAGGTAATTGAATACCTAAGTATAGTATTTTAACTAAAACGTTTACAAATAAATGCTCATTTTCCGACCGTACACACGGTGACCTAGAATATATACAGGAAAATATAAAACAAACAGCTATACGTATATATATGCACGAAGGAAACTGCTTATTAATGAGCCAGTTTGAAACGGATCCGGTTACATTACCGACATCATCTCAAATATCGGTGCGTTGTCGAATTTTTTAGAATAGTACCTACTTGCTCAGGCTTTTATTAATGGCATTATAGCATTTCTTTCTGTTTTGCTTTCTGCTTAAATTATCAGGCCTAGAGGCCTACCTCCTATTGCGTATTGTTGTGGCGGCATCTTCATCGCTACATGCGAACTACATCACACTGGCGACACTGGCGTCACGGGAAATCCTGCATCGGGCAAGCAGTGTTTACCGCGCGATCAGCATATACCGACGCCAATCTACGGGCAGTTGCCCATCAGGACACCCGTCTGGTCGGAGGATCCCCCTTTTTCTATAAAGGATGAGTGACCTTTACACTCTGTACTGTAATTGTGTAATATACGATCAATCACAACCTGTTTCATTTTGACAGTTCAACAACATTAATTGCGTTATTTATGTTGTTCAGCAGACAAATTTTTTGAACATATGAACAAATTAGCAATCTCTTTCAAAATTATTCAGTTTATGATTGACCGTGTATTAACCAAATAGGGTACTGTTCCTCGTACCTTCATAATGTTAAGAGTTAAGATACAATCATCGTCAGCAGCTTCCAGATCTTCTTCTTTTCGTGTCGATGGAACTCTGTTTTTTATTTGAGCCCAGTAGGTGGCCACGTTGATTGGTCTTCTTTAGTGCAAGTAAACGGGCACTTAGGACACTCCAGCTAGTGGGATATGCTGAAAACTGTAAGCCTTCGCCACAGCTTACCCAGATATGCTTATACATAAGACTGGGATTAATTAAACTACAGAACGAACGCCATCTGCTACGATCCTTAAAATACCTACTCCTTTGGCTTCGTTTACGTTCATACATCTTTTCATCTCTAATTAATTAAACCATGTATTAATGAAATTTTCATACTTGCCTTATTTCATCATTACAATTCAGATGAACGTATTTGGTTCATGTGTGTTATTTTATGCCTACCTACCTATGTAATATTATGAATCCAATGTTTGTATTTCGATATTATCAAACAATATGATGATTAAATGAGAATCCAATCACCAAATGGTTTTGTGAGTTACTATTAATATTAATTTTACTATATTTAAGTAGTCTACATATTAATATGTATTAGGTACGTACGTGGCTGTTACCGCTGATCGTGTAGTTGTGTTATTGGTATTTTCTTACTTCTGCAAGTGTTATTAAGAAATAAAATTGTGCATACAACGAAAATAGTTACCTAACTATTTTATTTAATCTTATCTTCAAGAAAACTCGTGAAGGACAATACGAAATAAAAAATGTATGGTATTCAATATTATTTAAGTTAGCGTTTATGTCACTATTTGATTGATTTGGACCGCGCCGTTGCCGACTTCCTATCGGTTTACATATAGGCAAACTTGCTGCGCCCCGCGGTTTTACCCGCGTAATTCTCGATCCCAAGGGAATATGGGGATACTCGTAAGTCATGCCTATTTCCTTCTCCAGGTTATGGTCTACCCTACCCATGTGCCAAATTTCATCCAAATCTGTTCAGCCGTTTTAGTGTGAAAACGTAACAAATAAACTCACTTTCGCATTTATAATATTAGTTAGGATAAATAATATTTGTCAAGGAATTTTTTTTTTAAATTGTGAATAAGTTTTCTTAGAAAACTCTTTTCCTCTAAAAGTTTTCTGAATCGGTAACGGCAGTTCCTGTTCTTTTTTAGTTGTAACAGCACAATTTTATTTATTTTAAACTCAGACCATTTCGAAAATTGAAAAAATTGTCGTCTCTTCTATTGTATTTGTACCAATTGAATAGGTAGAAAAAAAACTCGATGCCGATTTAGGAAACTACTATAATCTCAGACCAAATGAAATACTTTTTTTTTTCTAAGATATAAACCTAACCTCAGGGCCTAGGCAAGTGACAATCGCTTCAAAAGCGTTTCGTAGTTCTACAATAATAGGAAAATAGTTGGTATTAAATATTTTTAGGTATCTATTGCCAAACCTCAGTGGCAGTGAGTTTGTTTGGGCCTTTTTTCTCAGAGTAGTCAGATAGGAAACCTCATCTAGTTTAAAAAAATATTGATTGACGTGTAAAAGTGTTTGTGTACAAACCTACTTACAAAAATAAGATCATTTATCATTTATCAGTGGGCAGGACACATTGCTCGCCAAAGTCGCAGAACAGATGACCGATGGAGCCGAAAGGTTCTGGATTAGCGTTGGAAGGCCTCCCACAAGGTGGACCGATGACCTAGTGAAATGATTATCGTGATCATAGATATTATAAATCGTGATGATGATCTACCTATTTGTTGCGCATAAGCTCAATGCAATGCGCAAAAAATTACATAAAACAATAAGTTATGTAAACACGATATTGAAAACTTTAAAAATAACCTGTGATATTGGGTTATTGATAGCAATTTTAATTACATTTGGATGTAGCAAGAATGTACCTACATTGCCAGATTAGATACGCCTACGTAGTTATAACTAATAGGTATTGTATGCATTATGAAAATGCCCCCTGAAAATGTTATCAGTAGATATAATTCCATGAATAAAATACGTGTGAATTTATGAACGCTATGAAAATGATGAAATTAGTAACAAAATCAGAAAAATATTGCAATGGAGATACGAATCATTCGAGTCCGAGTCATAGTTGCGACAAACCTAAGCGAAAAATGAAAACAATCAGTCGCACTAACGTATGCTGTCGCACTGATGGTCGACATATCGTAGGTACTGTACAACCTTAACATTTGTCGCGTATTTGTTTGTCGCAACTATGATGCGGAGTTCATTCAAACGATTACCGGAAAATAAGCTTTTGCCAAAAGATGAAAATAGATCGCTGTTGCTTCTCCACCAGCCATCACTGAAAGACTCACAATCCACATCAGATATTTAATTAATCTAAGAAAAACAAAGCCTTCTTTTCCTATAATTCAATACGGTTTAGGATGAATTTAAATGCAGAAAAATAATCTGCTGTCCTGTCCCGTATTCTTTTAATGGCTCCAAGACTCGCCTTCCAATTTGTTCAAGACTTTCCTCAATTTCTTTATTTTAACGTGACACTGAAATAATACTCCTTTTTGCCAACCTTCATTGATTTGTGTAATTAGAAACTACGTGCAACTCATTACGAATACAGTATCAAAATACTTTTTGCTGATCTCATTATGTTAGGGTTACTCATCGCCAGAACATTGAACTCACAATATCGGGAATTGCGACATATCTACATCAACACTAAAATATTGTACAAATATGATATATTCAATTTAATTTTCGATTGTGTCGTGTTCACCGTAACCATTTTATTATTTTTCTTGTTGCTGCGGTGGTGTTTGACTTTCTTGACAGCGTAACTAAAGTGACAAGTGTGCTTACTTCAAGTTACGCAATTGGAAATAATTAATTTTGTTATTTTTATAAGGTAGGTATGGTATATATAAGTAGGTAATAGTTGTTGTGCTGTAGTGATAAGAATCTTACACCCTCATTAGAAAAGCGCGTAGGGGTATGGGATGCCTAAGAATATTGATGCTCAGCTAGAACGATGGGTTCAGCTCAGATCAATTTCATACTTTAGATTGTCATTCTTACAATAGGTTTTTCCGCTGAATACAAAAATATGGGTTCCTTTTTCTTATCATATCCAGATTGTAAACGAAAGAAACATCAAGAAGTCATTTAGCATCTCTGCAATAGCTTCTGAAAAAATCTTCGAAACTTAGTCACCAGTCTTTTTCTTGAATAGATTGCCATACAAATTCTGAAACAAAATCTTGGTACAATTTCAGAATGAAAACGTAGAATAATCCACCTCTAGTCGTCGGCAGCTAAATGAATAGATACTAATAATTTCAACTGACAAATTGCTTGAGTGCTCTATTTAGCTATTGTAAAAGCCAGAGCTGTTAATAAATTACTTTTTGACAACTAGGTCAAGTATTGTGGCTTAAGTGACGACTTCTTTATGTTAGCTGGAGGTGTAGTGAACCAACATTAATTCAAGACAAAAAACAAAGAAAATTTTATTCCCAATACCCAGAATAATCATCCTATAACGTTCCCACTACTGGGACACAGGCCTCCTCTCTAGAGGTGGGCTGTATTCCACCACACCGGCCCAGATCGATTTAGCGATTTACTAATAATAATTTTCCCGAAAAGAGTGTGATTTGTGTCTGATATAAGATATTTTAAAAACCAAAACAGTGACACAGATAGCTTTGACTTTTAAAATGTTATAATTGTTAACGTTTCAAAATTGAATAGTATTAACAAAAGTGAAATTGTTATCGATTTAAGTATTCGACTAATATATTGTGTTCTCTGTGGGTAGAGATTTGTCAAAAAATGGCGGGAAATGGACGGTAGATTCACTCTGAGCGGAGCGTACCATTGATGAGAATTTAATGAAGAGTTGACTGGTTCATGGGCCAAAGTTTGTTACTTAATTAGTTCTTATTAGAATAAACCTATTCTAAAACGTCAATATTGGTTATTATTTAAAAAACGTTACATCGCACCAATGAAGCATCGATAGAATAAAACATCGTACTACTGAATTATCGACACGACGTGTTCGATATAATGAAAATCGAACAATCAACTTTCGAAATGAAATAGGGGACCCATTTAAACGCCCTCTTTTTGGCGCTTAGTGTGGTGACGTCACAGTCTATGACAGCAAACAAACAAGTGTCAAGTCAATGTCAAACACTCCTAAAAAACTCAAATGATTTTTGTATCAGTGAATTCATAAAGTTTAAAGGTATTTCATTTGACGGTAACCGTAAAGTACTGGTTTTTTTCTAACGGAATGAAATGGAAACATGATGTTTGGAGTGTCGTCTAGTTTCTAAGTTAGTTCTCATCGAGCCTCAGAACTGAAAGGTTGTCTAAGTTGGATAATGTTAAAAACTGCTATTGATATATCTATCAAGTTGTAAGTTTGTGTGTGATTTGATTAAACAGAGTTATTCTTACTGAAGAGGAGTTTCTTTACATAATTTCACCGGAAAATATCGAGAGAAACGTCGAATCTTATTTGTAGATCTGTTCAGCGATATGAGTCGCAATTATTTAGCGCAACTATTTACTATGATTCACGGACGAATGCTTCTGGATCATCAGCGTCAGTAGTAAATGTTATACAGATGAAAAGTTACCTAGTTACCGCGTGCTACAGTCGGCGCGGCGGCGAACCTGTCTCTATTCATGGCCAAGGCCGCCTCAGTGCTAAATTGACGTAATCTTCGTTGTTTTTGGCACAATTCACACGCCATACTTGGTTTTTATCTTCGCCTATAGAACGGCACGGTTGGCTTTGTTAATTTTTTTCGGTTTTGACCGTCCTTTTCACGCGGTAAATTAAGTTTGGCAATTATACGTTTTATTTTAGTGGTGTCCCTGTCCATATCATGTCCTTATGTTTCTGCTCACAACAAAAGAATTTGAAATGCAGACTAGAAATAAACATTATTATTTATACGTAGACAATTTTGTCATTGTTACTATGTGCTTAGTTGCCAAGGATTTTCAATTCACCAGCCGAAAATGATGACAGAAAAGAATATCTTTAGAAGATAGCATGTAATGGTTGGTCTAACCGAGATCCTAAGAAGGTTGTCCGCCCTCATATTTTACTGTCTCTGGACAATCGTTCTTGGTCATAAAGTCGGAAGACCCAGTGAAACTAGCGCAGTGTGGCCGAGGTATTCGCGATATATGCTGCGCCTAAGTGGGCACAAAACATGTGTTGATTGTTGCTCACCGGGTCTGTACGGTCTTAGGTATTGTCAGCTAATTCTTCTAACTAATTAACTAGCATTTCTTTTCAATTGATTTGGTGACGACAAAGAGAATTAGAGGCTTTATAGTCATTGGGTGCCGAGCTAGCTTCTGGAGGTTAATCGAACTACCGTTATTCAGGATGTACTTAGAGTTGTTCATGTTCATGTTAGCGACTATCGCGTCGTATCTATTTAAATCCATTTTTGTCATAAGTTTTATTGGATAGGTCAGTTTAATTATGTCAATCTATAAATGCCTACACTCAGCTAAGAATATTAATAGATACAATCTTAAGTGAACCCAAGAGATCACTAGGACAGGGCATTGTCCCAACAAAAGAATACCTAATAACAAAGTAATTAGGTCTTATTTTCTTCCAATCGTTCGGTGACTTCGCTGTTGACATCAACAAAAGCTATTGCATCTTTAAAAATCACTGCAAAGTCAATAAAATTAATATTGATTAGGTACAATTGCAATCTTCACAAGTAGTCGGGACATGTTCTTAATGGAGTTAATAGAAACTCATTGTGAATGTGGCTGATAATGGCGCCCGCGACTGTTTCTTGGCCGTTTATCTATAAAGGACAAGAGCGAAGTAATATTGTATCCTATGAGTATTTATTGGAATACATGTTTGATGAGTGTATTATCTTGTTAGTGCTTTCTCGTAATAAAGGCAAAATGTTGTACATACAACCATTTTAAATGTTATGGTGTCTCGTTGTTAATTGGCCGTTTATCTATAAAGGACATGGACAATAGCGAAGTAATATGTATCCTATGAATATTTATTGTCATAAATGTTTGATGAGTGTAGGTATCTTGTTAGTGCTTTCTCGTACTAAAGGCAAAATTTTGTACATATAACCCTTTTTTAGGGTTCCGTAGTCAACAAGGAACCCATATAGTTTCGCCATGTCCATCTGTCTGTCTGTCTGTCCGCGGCCTAGCTCAGAGACTCTTAGTGCTATAAAGCTGTAATTTGGTATGGGTATACATACAAATAACGCCGACAAAGTGGTAAAATAAAACCGGCCAAGTACATATCGAGCCACGCACAATGAAAGGTTCCGTAGATGGGATGAATTTATCCAACAAACTTAACATCGTAGTTGAAACAGCATTGAGAGCTGGTCGCAGCAGGAGATGGTCATAGGAAGTTGATCAAGGTGTGGAGCAGATAAATAATAAAAAGTTGATAAACATCTCAGTCGTTATTGCCCTGGCTGGAGGCCCTTAGATATTTATAAGGCATCCATAGGATACCCGCTTAGGCAGCCGATAACATCTTAGGTTGACCTGGGAGAACGAAAAAAAACAATCTTCAGTGCTTTTATATTCCATTTAATGACGTAATAAGACCGAACCTCTTACCATAATCAGGTTGCTATTACAAATTTTCAAATGGAAAAACTCCAGTACCTAACTTTTTTGATTCATTAAGAACTTACCTCATTAAGGAATAAATCCTAATCAGATCGTTAATACGCAATTTTCTGATTGAAATCATATCAAAAACAAAATCGGAATATAATTAGCGCTTTATAATAGTTTTTAAAGAATACGTATCTTTCACGTAGGCATCTTTGCAGATTGGTAAATAGATTGTTATCAATATCAATTTTATCTTCAATATTTTGGCTACCATCTACTAAATACATAGCTGTATATCATTAAGTAAGTATTGAAAAATCAAATTAAGTAAGCAGTCTCCTTCTGGGACAGTCTCCTTCTGGGAGTCGGGTAAAAATGAGAGCCATCCTCGTGCACTTTGTGTACGAGGGTGTTCCTTAAATTGTAGGTAATGCGCAGTCATTCACAAATGCTGAGATCTCTGTTTCATCTTACCATAAATTTCCAAGATTCCAAAAGATAAATCTATACTTAGGTATATCTTTATACATAGGTATTATTAATTAAAATTGCTTTTTGTGTCTGTCTATGACCGCGTTGTTCTGCACTACGCGGACGGATTTCGAGGAGGTTTACACCATCATTTAGACTATTTATTCAGGAAGGTTTATTTGTATAATAATACAAATAAACGTTCCTGAATAAATTATCCTTTTGTTTATTTAACTTTTGTTTAAATTATACTTATTATAGAAAAGTCGATGTTTTGACAAGTCTTAAATCGGAACGAAATAGGGGCGGGTCACTGCGGGGTAATTTAAGACATTGGTACCTGGTTACTTGTCCGTTAGAGAGGGTAAAATAAAATCAGGAATCCGCGATATGTACAGTCAGTGACATAAATCGGTTGACATCAGAGGTGCAATTCCCGTAATTTTTAAGAAAGTTCGTGTTGGCTTCTCATTCGCAATTTGTCAAAAATACAATCAATTTACCTACCAAATTTTTTGACAAGTTTGACAGAATGCGACTTGAATGAGAACTTTTTAATATGTACATACCTACTTACGAGAATTATTGGCCTTCTGTCCTAATTTAAAAAAAAAAGTTTTCTGCATGAAAACTGGCCCACGTGGCTGTACCTACCTACGAACCTTAGGTACTCCCAACTCCCAAATTTTAAGTTAGGGAAGTGTAATGATAGGTAAACACATAATCCGCTTATTGAGCTATATATAGGTTAGGTACCTACAAGCCTACCTGAAAAAAGCGTTCAGTTTTTTTAAGATTATTTAATCTGTTTAGTTAATCCGTGCATTATTGATAAACGCATTGCAATTGTGCGTAGGCAAACATTTTAGATAGGGATTGGTAGGTTGTTTAAATTAAATTTCCATGATATCTGGTGAAATAAAGTGATATGTGACTTTAGCCTAGGTACAAAAATATTGGTTTTTTTATGAGAGCATGGGTTGGCACCACCTGACGAGGATCGTCGGGTGGTGCAAACCCTGCGAATATCATACTATGTATAAATGTGTCCTTTTGTCCTGTTAAAATTCAGCCCGAGTTCTAATTTATATTCTGTTTGACACGTCACGTACAACAAGTGTGAACTTCTGTATACCGTTTTCATAATTATGTTGTGTTATGATAAGTGTAATCACGTGTTTATAATGTTTTATGTGGCAGATGTGCGTGCGCATATGGCTAGAGGTGGGGCACGCGTGCGAGCCGCGCCGGACCGCGTCGGGCCGCGCTCTTGCGCTCGACTGGAGAGTGTGGGTGCGCGGTGTCAGCGGCCGAGACATCAGCACCTTCGTTCACAAAGTCGTCTTCCATTTACATCCTGCTGCCGCCTTCGTGTATCCTAAAAGAGGCAAGCAGAAGCTTTTTATTTGTATTTTTTTTTTGTTTGTACATCTTGTCACAATTATGTTGATAAACTAACTGAAGGAAAAGTATCAATTTGCAAATATGAAACAGAGAAGGAAAATCGCGAGGAAACTGGCATGTCCTAGAACCAAAAATTCGAAGATGTGACATCCACCAACCCACACTGCGCCCGCGTGGTGGATTACGGCCCTCTCCTCACAGACAATATAGTCCTGTATCCCAGCAGTGGAAACGTTATAGGCTGATTATGCTAAGTACGTGCGGCTTTGCTTAAATAATCTTTTTGAACTGTTTAAAAGTGCTTCAATCATTAGGTAACTTAACATCTAAGTACGAATACCTTATAATTGATTACCGCCGTCACATACACTAATCATTACATGTTTAAACTCTCATCATCATTATCACTCCCGCAGATAGCCCGTTGTCTACTTATAGTTTTATCTCGGTGACTTTGCCCCCTGTTATGTTTACTGTATATCTGTTTTTTACGGAGCAATAACATCAGGTTTATTTTTGCAGTGCTTCAGGAGCCGCCATACGAAATCCAAGAGTCTGGCTGCGCGTCTATTGATATACCGATACATGTGTACCTGAAATACAGCAACAGGCCAAAGAAAATTAGTCTGAGATACAGTCTTCAGATCGAGAACAATAGCAAGAGCAATTCAGAGTCGCGGTGCATCTATTACGACTTTGTGAACCCGTCGGCGCAGCTGTGTGAGGCGCTAATGAGCGGCGGCGGCGAGCTCATGCCGCGCACCGGCGCGCCCGACTGCTCCAAGAGACTGGTGGTGGTGCTGTCCGACGGCGACGAGCGCCCTTCCAGGCTCATGAAGACCAAGAAGTACAAGTTCATCGAGCCCGTGCAATGCAAGCACGGCCCCAAGAAGCGGACCAAGTCCTACATATTCGAAGAGATTTGCTCAAAATGTGGAAATTCCATTTACGTAGACTTCAGAAAACAGCTGAAATCAGTAGCCATGACCGACGACGAGATAAGTTGTGTGTCGCAGTTGTACTGGTCCTACTCTGATTATGAGAAATCTGTTGGATCTTTAATACTGCCGCCGATTTCAGACTCCATATATAGAGTCCCCGAGCTGCCGGCTTCGTTGAGACGAGCCCTCAAAGAAGTTGAAGAAGACTACACGCTGCCGTGAGTGCCTCGAGCCAAGACGTGCCTTCTGTAGACTCAGTGGTGTGTTGTGATATTACCTGGTGCCATGAGAGACTTATGCATACAATGCAAACGTTATAGATAGACTAGACACAATTGTTTAAGTGAGCATAATATTATTTATTTCATAAAGACTTATTTACTTTGGTTGTTCGTACGTTGGTCATAAATTAAATAGAGTAAGGTAATGCTACACTACCATAACATTTATCTAGTACTAAGAATACGAAATACGTGTGCTGTGAGTAAGATCTCAATAACGTAAGAGAGGTAGATATCTGTTTTAACTTGAATATTTTATTTTAATATATTTTTTAATTTAAGTAGGTAAGTAAGTATGAGATAGTTTTAATAGTGAGGGTTGTGAGTTATGTCATATAAGCTGCATTGTGTTCATTTTGTGTTTTGTTATCGCACACAGGAAAGGTGCCTCTATCGTTAGATTATGATTGTTGAGTGACAGGGTATTAGACATAACTAGATATCTAATAAATCGTTAATTAATTATACACAGGAACGTTTCCACTGTTTGTCGAAATATTGTTAATATTAATTTCGGGAAAATAGTTGAGTAAGTCTTCACTGGAAGTGCTATGTGCGCAGTGGTACCTACTGTCCCTACGTAATAGATACTTTATAAAATAAAATTATATTAGTAGATTATGAATACGACAATTTTTTGTTACATAAATAAAATTATTCATGATAGTTGTAAATTATTTGAAAGTGTTTTATTTAATACCTACTGGTTAACGTCCCTACGCAAATAATTACACAAAGGTAAACTGTGAAAGATTTGTCGAGATAAACGAACTGCGCCCGCCGCGTTTGCGGGCCCACAGCTTCTGTAGGATGTAGATTTATATGCAAAAAGTAAGAGCACATTTCACGACACATTTTACACCCGCAGCGCGCGCGTTTGTTTGCGGGTGACCGCAGTAGCCGGTGGGGCGGGGGGTACAGAAATCCGACGCCATTTTGCACAACCACCCGTCTTGCGATCATCACCCGCCAAGTTTGCGGGCGATGATCGCAACCGCGGCGGCTGCGGGACCGCGCAAATCACCAGTCTCGTGAGTTTAGAAATAAAACCGCAGTTCCACGACGGCGGCGGGCGCGTGTGAAAACCGCTCCGTGAGTTCTTAGCCTTATTCCGATTTCAGCCGCGCGCAGACTTATTTTACGCGCAGTTAGTACCTATGTATGTGTTTCCGGTTGGAGTTTTATTTTGTTCATGGACTTGTCAGCATCCGATAAGGCTGGTCTGATGATGCAGCAGGGGTGACCATAGGAACACCTCAAGGACCTCAACTAAACATGATAGCGCCGCAGTGTTTCGTCGTAGCATTTGCTTTCAAAAGTACCGTGATCCGAGATGTAATCCAGGGTCTAATGATGGAGAAATGATGAATAGGAAGGTGGTGACAGCATGCCCTCAAATAAACATGAATACCCCGTCGTTTTAGGGCTCGTTGGACCCAGGATTCCCCAGACACAGAGATTTCACGATGCAGATAAAAAATCAGCAAACAACTTTCAAATCTAGTTATTTTCACTTTAGTTCTCTGTTTCGACACGTTTATTTAGATCTATGTCTACTTCTATTTTTATTTAACATGCGTTCTCTTTCATACTCCGATGTCACTTCGAGGACAATAGTGTGGGTTATACGTTTTTTCGACTGTATACTTTAACTACTTTTTAGTAAATGCTGTAATGTATAACTGTTTTTTGTCCCAAATAAATAAAATAAAATAAAAATAAATGTCGGACTTTATTACCACAGTCCAAACCGCAAGTACTACTTCCATATAGTGGCAGCCATTTTCTTTCTTTTTGTCTTGGACTGTCATTGTCATGTCAAAACAACGTCAAAGAACGATAAAACAGTCGTCACGTCAAGTCAAAGTCAAACACAAAACACTTCCGTGGTTGGGTTATTAGAAATTTTAACAAAATATAAAAAATACAGTGAGATTAATATTTAACTGACAATTGCTTATAATCTGATCAAGTCTCCAATCACTAAAACAAAACACTCAACTTTTGTGGTTCCCGTTAGTTTTATTCCATCAACATGGTTTGTGTTCCTTGCTTCGTCATTCCTGTATTGTTGTTTCTATGGCACAAGTTTATCCAACCGTATGTTCTTCGCTTTTGGAATCCATGGGCTGTCAAAGACGCTGATGGCAACGTGAAAACAGAATTTCCATTTAAATGCGAGGGCGGTGTGTGCGCATTTAGCAGGAAGAAAGATGACAAAAAAAAAATCAAGGACACCGAAGAAACGAACCTCAATACGACCTGCGACCGAAACAGGATCAAAGCAGACTAGTCAATTATTACAATTATTAATTTATCGAGATATTATAATGCATGTAATATTATTTCTTTTTTATCAGGTTAATGGTAAAATTTATTCCTTTTTGCATTTTATTATGTATAATTTAAATAATTAGCATCATTTTAGTTAGTACATCGTATATCTATACATACAGCTGTTTTGAAGGATAGCTGCAAATGCAATTTCATATTGATGGTAATGGTAAAAAATATTCAAAGACAATGAGTTAGAAACAGCATTTGTAAGCTTTAGTTTTCATTGACATTATTATTATAGAAATAGTATGTTTATCACAAGTCATGTTGAAACAAGCAGAAAATTGAGAGTAATAAAACACTTACTGGACTTTTAAACTTTTATTTCAATATTTTGAACAAACTGGTTACCTTAGACATAACATGGTCATAACCATAGTCATAAATAACAGTAGTATGTAGGACACACATGCAGGAGAATTTCATCATAGAACTGATAGGGTTTTATAATCAGTAAAGTTATTCTCACTGGATAAGATTTGAAACTTGAGTTATAGGAACGATTTAAAACCGGAAATCCCTTCTCTTTCATGTTAACTGCATATTAATGTATAGAATAAAACTACAGGGTTACTAAAGAGTTGCATTAAAAACTTAAAAAATAAAGAATATTCTTATAAGTAATAGTCGGAATTAAGAAAATATTGTGTATTTAATTAAGTATAGGAATAAACAATGTTTCACATTAACTATGCTATTGTTACAGCTCTGCTAGTTTTATCAAGTAAATGACGACACATAATATCTACAATCTCTTTAAAACTTGTTTAACTTTCATTTTAGCCGAGGGTTTTGTGCTGAATTGAGGGAAATTGGACATAATCAGATATTTTAATTCACCCAGAAAACAGTTTATGTTTATGTATTTTCAGCACTTGGAAGTGTCAAGTTATTATGTCCAGTTGAATCCTTACAAACTAACTTAATAGTGAACTTACACTGTAAACCACAAATATGATGCATCTGCAACATTATTATTATTAAAGTAACTAAAAAAAATATATATTGTACTGTTTTATGGAGAGCTTTTTCAATAGTAGCCGAATTTAATATTACAAGAAAAAACGCCAAGAATTGAAAATGAACAAACTTAATACTTCATTTTCAATAACCAATCAAACATACATTAGCTCAACTATAAAAATATATATTTTGCAGCAGCAGATCCAAAATGTATGTACACATCTGCATTTAACTGAAGCACCTTATTTTATGAACTCCCAATCATTGTGTCTTAAAAATAATTGTATTGCAGATAGGTCATATTGGAACAGTTTCAAACAAACATGCTTTGCAACATTCATTCAATGTCACCTTTCAATAAACATTCAATTAAAGCAAAACAACAATGTCCTCAACATTCTGGCACATTCAGTCAAAATAAGACTTATTTATTTAACATTCTTCAATTCAACTTCAAATACTAGGGTCGAGTTTGGTGGGATGACTGGAGGCGAGCCTTTCGCTCCATACCTGTAACAGAAAAGATTCTTTGAGCGCTCAGTTCAACTTCTTTGTAGCATGAGTGCATGTCATTTATTCTAATTTTAACCTTATGTCAATGAAAGTCACCAATGTCATATCGCCTCTTTACAAGAATAACGTGACATCTCATAAAAACGTTTTTTATTATTATTTGATATTCAAAACCGCGATGTCGAATTTTATTATCTACAAAAACGCGGCATTTTATAAGTTAATATTCGAGGAGCTATGAGTGAAAGAGACGACACGACAGTGGCAAATGGCGTTATCACGTTGTCTCTTTCGGAGTGGCGCTCGACTTCGACAACGCGACGCGTTAGTTTGCCCCGCACGCGCAACGAGTGAAGTACTCCTGCTTTTCACAAAAAACGTGGCATCACGAGTATACCACGTTTTTAGTGCAAAGGTATGTTTCTTGTTGTTATTTACTTTAACTTGAATAATGTGATATTAGTTATTTAACTCATTTTTGTTGTAAAACTCGTGAGTATTGAGAATGAGATAATGAATATTGTCACATTATTGATGAAAAAGTTACAAGTTTTCTTTGTGATATCTTTGAATGTAACCATGTTGTTGATGAATCGTTTTCAAATACTATGGGTTATTTTATTTTACATCATTATTTTTGAAAAGCTTTCTGTTTGGGTTTATAGTATGCTAAAATGTTACATTATACGTGCTAAAATAAAGTAACTTTTACGAATTTGTTTTTCAGATGGCGTCACGATCTAGGATGTTGGTTCAATTAGCTACAGCTGTTAAAAATAATTTAAGTGTACAACCAAATGATTCAAACTCTCAGATAGATATTTTAACACAAGACGAGAATGAAAATGCCAAAAGCTCGACCAATAACTTGCAGACATCAACAAAAGGTATTTTTTTACTTGTACTGATATTTTTTTTTTCTAGTTGTGTTCCTATAATTTCATTATTTCAATCCTCTTTGTAGACGAAGACATCGCAGTAGGTTCCATCCGACGTCGTAGTGATTCGACTAGTAGCAGCGGTTCCTCTAGTTCTAGCAGTTCTTCGAGTTCTAGCAGTTCGTCAAGCAGTGGCCCATCTATGTATCAAGGTAAGTTAATTTAAATGCAGAGGGGTATAAATTATTTACTCCTAGTAAATAATTTATACCCCTCTGCATTTAAATTAACATCTAAACTTTTGTTATTTTGCTTCTTATTACAACGATTCGTAAAATGGCTTGTGGCTTGTTTGTGCTTCCTAGATAGGAATGAGGTTTTTATTTACCAAATCCATGAGATCAGCTTTTTTTCTCTCTGCTAGTCCAGGTTTTTGAAGATAGGCCTTTTTCAAATTTAAATTAATGCTTTGGCTATTATGATTTCTCTTTTTTTTCACCACTATAGCTTTCTTGAATAATTCGTCAGCGTATGATTCTTTGAAAAATATGGCATCGGGATCAGAGCTTTGAACTTTTATCATCTTCAATAAACAATTTGATGCCATTTTTAATGCTTTCGTCCACTGCGTGATGGTTTGAATGAGTACCTCGGTTATCTTTCATGGAAGAAATATTAGTATTGCTATTTTTCTTTTTCAAAGCAGTCTCTATGGGTCGATTATTAATCCCCAAAGTATTTTTGAAGAACAATTTACAAACTCTTGTTTTTTCACCCGAAATAGTCAAAAAGAAAGCGTTGTTGTTGTTTCGAATAGTTGCAACATTTCCATCCGAATCAACTTTAACGTAACGTTGTTTTGGGATGACTATGTATACGCTATTAGCAATAAACGTCCATTGTTTTTCTATTGCACCTAAGCTCCAATAGTCATTTAAAATGGTCTGTCTTTGCTCCTCTGTAAATTTAAACCCACATTTAAATTTACATTTATCTTTACAAGAAGGTTTCAATTTACGACTTGGCATGTTTTTTTTTTATTTGGTAGATTGATAAGGCTTCCCACTATTTCTCAGTCGTTTAGCTACATTGACTTTCCAGTTTCCTTCATTTATTTTCTTTTTTTACCAATTTTAGTTGGACTAGAACAGAAGATTCACTGTTCTCTATGACACCGAGATCGCTGAATACCATAGCATGTTAGGAGTAAATAATTTATATCCCAATATTCTCACAAAATTCGAGGACAATTGATCAAACCAATACCACACCACTACACTTCAAGAAATTGATTGTATTCATAACGTTTCAGATAGCGACGACTCCGTAAAGGATCCTGATTTTGAAGCCCAACCAAGAAAACGTGCTGAGTATTCTTCTGATACTGACGTGGAACAAAATATCTCTACCAACTATAATAACATTTCGGATGATCAAAATTTGGTAACATCTAATATGGTTTCAATAAACATTGAAAACTACGAGGAACCACTTTCGTCTACAAACGAACATGCTATGGTATTCAGCGATCTCGGTGTCATAGAGAACAGTGAATCTTCTGCGATTGAAAACGTAACTAACGAAAATGCTGCAACTCCAATAGTGTATAATTTTACTCCAACTAAAATTGGTAAAAAAAGAAAACTAAATGAAGGAAACTGGAAAGTCAATATAGCTAGCATAGTACTAAGTACTATGTGAAATGTGTTGATTGATCTCTTGTTGATTATTGTGCCTTAAACTAATTTGTAAGTAAGCCATTGTTTTCGTAAATTTCTATTTTTTTAATACAAGGTCTTTATTTTGATAGTGTGTTTTATTTAACTTATCACACAGCCTTACACCTAAATTTAACATCTTCAACGTGATATATCAATATGTAACAAGCATTTTGTGACATATTTTCATTAAAAACGTGACATGTGTGTCTGTGTTTTTTTAAATCAGTTTTTTTACTTATTCCATATTGAACTGAGTTTTTTTTTGCTTATTTTCAGAAAATAAATTCATTACCGCAACAATTTAATTGTTTTCCTACGGTAAAATTATCAATACTTTAGAATTTATCAACGTTTAAATGTTTAAAATTGCTCTCCTGTAAAGTTGTGGTTTAAAAAATATCACGTTGTTCTTGTAAAGAGGCGATATTTGAGAAAGTGATATTTCTTCAAATATTATTGCCTCTTCTTCAGCAGCAAGGTGTGACTTAAAGGTGCCATGCTCGTGACTAATTTAAATATGTGCATAGTGCGCACATAGATAACCATGCAAATGAAGTTGCCAATATCTCAATCAGTGCTAACTTCAGACTCATCATCGTATCATCTACCATCTACATTTATTTTCATTATTTCGTTCTACTGTTTTCTGACGTTTTCAGTTGAACTATTTAACATAGTATTTAACAATTTCACTTACGCCATCGCGGGTGGGCACACAATCCTCCTCTTGCCTCCGACCTTCATGCCAGCGATGCCTACATCCCAGCCAGAGATGACCTCCTTGGATCCTAGCCGGAACTTGAAGCCGGGTCCTTTCACGCAGTTGTCGAACATTTTGTTGTTTTGCTTAAGCTTACCTTCGTAGTAAACCTATGAAAAATATAACAAAATGATAAATAATTCTATTATTTCAATATGATAACAGATTGCTGTAATCCTGTAATGTAAACTGGAGTCTTCATAGCAAATATTTAAATGGGAAAATTAAATAGAACTATGGAATTCATTCAATGGAAGGAGTGTGGCGGTATAGCTACATCGCCACATGCGAACTACGCATCGAAGACCTGACGTCACACAAAAATCTTGACACATAATTCCTGCATCGCGCAATTAGAGTTTACTGTGCAGTGGACATATATACAAAAACCCATTATCAATCATTGGGCAGTTGCCCGCCAGACACAACACCCGTCTGGTCGTAGGATCCTCCCTTTTCTATGGTGGATGAGTGAATTTTACACCCTGTTCCTCATACCCCTAAAGGAGTACTATTATTATGTTTTGAAACATTCTCTTTTGCAAAGTAAAATCCCATGTCTGCTACACTAGCTGCTTATGTTAATCTACAGTTCATCATCATCATATCGATGATTTAGCATAAATCTATAATCTATATAAGTTAAGACCAAAACTGAACCACGTCAGCCATGCTAGCATTGGCCACGCAAAGGTCTTTTATAGTGCTGGAATCAGCTAAAGCCGCCAGGAAAAGTGTATGAACATCAACACCCTAGATAACCTAGACTTGACCAGAAATATTAATCTACAGTTAACTTACCATGACAACTTTGCCAGCCTTGGCGACGGGTCCACTGCCAACCTTCAAGTCCTCAATAGCCACACCTCCACTGATCTGCTTCTTCTCTTTCTTCTCTGTGGGAGAATCCGCTTCTTTCTTGGTTTCAGGCTTCTTCTTTTCAGCCTTTGTCTTGGGTTCTTCTTTCTATAATAAACACAATATTATGTAATTATGCTTAGGTTTTCATTGAACACTGATATTCTTATTTACGTACCGACTGAATCTTTGGCTTAACAGTACAAGGTGAATCTGAGATCCATAAGCTAAATATAATATATTGACGACACGGTTGGCGCAGTGGCTGAGCGATGGACTGCTGCGCAACGTGTCGCGGGTTCGATCCCCGCACGGAACAAATATTTGTATGATCTGCAAGTAGTTGTTCCGGGTCTGGGTGTTAGTGTATGTGAGTTTCTATGTTTGTAAACGCACCCACGATACAGGAAGAAATTCTTAGTGAGGGGCAACGTCTATTCAATGATAGTAAACTTCACTTTAAACCTCCTAAAACTACTGGACTTGAAAATGTTTTCTTCAGAATTGCTTTCTAAAATGTTGGTCATTCACGGTCCTTCTTTACTTCTCTTTGCCATTCTGACAACAATATAAAAATATTACCTTAGCCTTGTCTACTCCATTCACTTGAGCTGCAGCTCCGTTGGCTTGCTTAGCTTGCTGCTGTTGCTTCTTCTTCAGCCGTCTCTTCGCTGACTTGGACAGTTTGGACACGTCGGTTGCATCCTCCTTGCTGGTGTCAAGGGTGGAGTCCACCTCGGGCGCTGCACCCTTCTTCTTCTTCTTGGGAGTTTCTTCTTCCTCATCGTCGTCGTCTTCATCGTCATCTTCTTCCTCTTCCCCATCTTCATCATCATCATCTTCCTCATCGCTGTAATAAGGATTTGGATGAAATAATGCATGTTTAGTGTGTTATTTTGTAGTAACAGTCAGTTTGGAGAATTTTACTACAATACTTGGTACCTAGTCACACCTACAAAAGTTTCTGATAACTAGTGATCGAAATTAGGTGAAGCTATCAGACATTCCACTTTGAGTGAAGGGTGCCGAATGAAAGACAAAATTCTAATCAGTTTCATACAAAATATGAAAAGTTGTATTTATATACCTGTCATCTTCAGCAGATGCGTTCAGCTTGAATGAGTCATCATTGTCATCGGTGTCAATATCCTCTCCATCAAGGAACTTCTGCAGCTGGTCCTCATCTTCGTCTTCATCCGAATCACTCTCAGCACTTGCAGCAACAGCCTTCTTGCCTTTCTTTTCAGGCTGATAATTAAAATAATTTGATTGGAACAAGTATGAAATGTAAGTTTATGGTAGAATTATCCATGCACTGTGATTTTGTTAATTATTTCTCACAGCTAAGTGGAAGGGGAGCCAAAATGCCACCTTGAATATCCTTTGAATAAAATATTGTCAGAATCTGAGTTTGTAAAGTTGTCAAATTCCTCTTCTTAGCGTGTCAATGGCAGTCTAAATACATTCGGTCCAGAATCGGCCACGTGTTTGGCGACATTAACGCGTCTACAGCATGTCTTATGTCTACCGCAAAACTCACTACTCTTTGCGTCCAAGAGAGCAATCGAGATGAAACCCAAAGCCGACCACACATTCCTGGACTTACGCTTCTCGCTGTGATCTGCCACCCGAAGCACGGTAATGCAGTGTTTGCTGCTCCCAGGGTAAGCTTACTATCCATGAAGTGCTCATACATATTACAACTGCTCATACATATACAACTGTTCTCACCTTAGCCTTCTTGTTAGCAGCAGCCTCATTGGCGTTCTCCAGTTTCCTCTTGTTCTTGGCAGGCACTAGAACTGGGACATCTTCTTCATCTTCTTCATCATCAGCCTCTTCTTCCTCAAGATCTTCTTCAAACTCAGGGTCCAGGTAACCAGTTAAGTGGACATTGCATTTACCTATTGCAGAAGATTATGATTTATTTAACAACAGAAAAAGCAAGGTATCAATAGATACTGAAGACTCGATTTAGATTGCCATTGAATAGCTAAGAAGACAATTAGATAGATAGAATAATTATAATAAATAATAATAATAAATTTATTTATTTCCACCTCAAGACAAACATTTGTGTAGTCCAGACTCCTAGTGCAGAGTTCCTGTACAGCAAGAGCCAGGTATAATAGGTACTAATCATTATATTACCAAATTTAAATAACAAATTGACCTTTAAAAACTTACATTGGGCAGTCTTACAGCCAAAAGTAATCAATTTGTTATCTGTTCATGCTGGTCTAACACCAGATAATTATGTACCTATTGATCTAGTGTAAATATTTAGATATACCTACAATATACAAGTCAGTTGATCAAATAATTCTAGTACTGACATGGTCTATGTTTACTTTAAAATGTTGGTTGCTAAATGAGGTAATATTTTCACTTACCATTTGTTAGGAAAGAAATTGAGTCTCCTGTCTTGAAGTAGAGGTCTAAGGGCACCTGAATGACCTTTCCCTTCTGTAATGTGCACACAAGGAAGTTCTTGCCATCAACTACAACCATGACTTGGCAAGGATCATTGTCTCCTGTTGAGATATCCATAGCTGCCTGTGAGATGTGGAACGGCTTCTCCACCACTTGGGTGTACCGCTTGTTCGGTTCCATGATAAGTCCTGCACAAATAGTCTATTTTAAACATCTTGATATAGATTTCATGATACAAACATTTGCTAAAATTAATATTAATTGCATGAATATGACAATATGTATTATGAAGTGAAGCACAGTGATATACTAAGGTAAATAATAGAACCTTGAATGCAAAAAGCTGCAAAGTAGCCCTCCCACAAAGCTCATTATTTTATATATTTTTTAACCAAGGACATTCCATACAGCCACATGTGTTGTAGTCTGTTCGAGAACATAATGTTTATCAGTAGAACAGAAATTTACAAAAAATATCGTATTTTCTTGTTGTAAAGAAGTACCAAAGCTTAGCTGACTGACACAGGTTTCGGGTAAAGAAGAGACACAATGGAAAGGCCTAGAAACCAGTTTATTCTATATAGAATAGTAGGTCCGTTATATTCTGAAACGGTTGTATTGATTCTAGGTAGTATATGTACGCTGTGATTGAATAGTTATATTGTTTAAAATGTGTGGTACCAACACGTGGTGGCAATCTAACCGGCTATTTTACTTACCCCAAAACATTTTGACGTTGGTATTTCACAGCGAAAGTAAATAAATGTATGACTAAAGTATTCACTCAACGTTTAAGTTCACGTTTGAGTAGCACTAGACTAGATTTGCCGGCTTCGTAAATGTCTATCTTTTATAACTCAACATGTGGATCACTGTGAACGCGGCAAATTATCCACACCATCAATGAAATCCGAAATGGAGTAACCCAAAGACAATCCTTCCTTGACATTTCCTTTTAGAGTTACCCAAAGTAAAAATGAAGTTGGTGTTTTTCTTATAGTATGTACTTTCTAAATGTGTCTGCAACTGAGTACACAGAAAAAAACACCAAACAAACAAGTCGTTTGCACCAGAAAACAGTCAACCAAATCGGTCGAGCCATTCTCTTGTGGTGATCTTTCATAATTTTGAATGAATGAATACCGTGTCGTGTCGTGAGTGTCCATCTTAAATGACAATAATTTTTTTTGCAACACTCGATTTCTATGAAACAAAACCTATTTTCTGATCCAAAATATAAACAGACACCGAATTCTAGGGATGCAAGAAGTGTAAAAAAGTATCGATATATATCGTATCGATATTTAAAAAAAATATCAATATCGATTTCGATATATCGAAAAAAAAAAATCGATATATCGGTGAAATTTTCTTAAAATAATTTTACTTTTTGTAGTTCAAGTTTTTTAATCATTTAAATAGCAAACTAGGAAAATAAGTACAAATAATTTTTACGGCTCTGTATTCCAGCGGTTTTAGTCAGCGGCGACAACGGTATTGCTATTGAAAATATATCGTTTTTGATACATTATCGATACTTGATATTTTATATCGATACATCGATATATCGAAATAATAAATATCGCCTGAAAATATCGATATATCGAACAAAAAATATCGATATATCGATATTTTTTCTGCAAGCCTACCGAATTCTACTGTTTTATTAAATGAATAGAATAGATAGAGATTTGTCACGTTTGCGTTCGCACTGTGAATGTTGGCGAAGCATTCACATAAAAACATGTTGAAATCTCCCGTCAAAGGGCGCGCGCCCCTCACCCGAGCGCCCTTAGTGGGCCCTCGACGCGTGGACGCATGTTGGCAAGTTCTATTTTTACTTGTACTGTGAATGAAACGCACAGCAAGGTAAACTAGAATATCATCAGAGCTGTCGAATCATAGACAAGTAAAGTTTGACATCCGGATTGTAGAAAAAAAAAACCTTTCTTTCGTATCTGTCAGTGAAGATTGCTGCAGTGTTTCAGCCATGGTAAATAATTTATTTTGATCTAAATCTTGAAAAATCTTAGTGATCATGTGAAAATGTAGTGTATCGACTTCGGAATTATGTTTCTATAAAGTGAACGATCATTTGAGAAGCTTATTTACTAAATAACCTCTTCGATTTCAGGGTCGTGTCAGGACTAAGACCGTCAAGAAGGCGGCGAAGATTATCATTGAGAAATACTACACTAGACTGACTCTTGACTTCGACACAAACAAGAGAATATGTGAGGAAATCGCTATCATTCCCACCAAGCCCCTCCGTAACAAAATCGCTGGGTGAGTACCTATTTATTTAATAATCTTCTGTAACATGAATTTCAACATCAAGTTTTCATGTACATAATCATTTAATTTTGGTATAATTTGTTCTGGTTCACCTACAAATTAAACTTAATTGGGTCAGTGGGTCGTCTTTTGATTATTACTTATTGAATTCGAATTCCTAATAATTGTTAATTGAAACATGCAAAGTTTGTTGAAACTTTACACATAATAGATTCATACATCCCTTCCCATATTAATTAGTATTCATACGTTTTATATGCTTTTTACCATCTATATATTCATTTCGCCATGTTTCATAGTAGAGAGTGCATTGACCTGGATTAAACTTTCGTACATGTAAACAAACTGCAAATCTACCATTTAAGATCTTGAGATAATACTGGCTGACTAAACAATTTTTTTTAGTAAAAAGTAGGAACTTAACTCAAAATTGTATTCCAGGTTTGCTACCCATTTGATGAGGCGTCTCAGGCACTCCCAGGTCAGAGGAATCTCCATCAAGCTGCAAGAAGAGGAGCGTGAGAGGCGTGACAACTACGTACCCGAGGTATCTGCCCTGGAGCATGACATCATTGAAGTTGACCCCGACACCAAGGACATGTTGAAGATGCTTGACTTCAATAACATCAATGGTCTGCAATTGACACAGCCTGCCACACAAGGCGGCTATGGTGGCAGACGTAATTAAGGATAATAAATAATTAATATCTATTTCTCTCTTTTATTTATTACTTGCCATTTAGTATATGTGGTAAGACAGGAGCTCTCCCAATATTTGTTTTGGCAAACACAAATATAGGTAAGCAAAGCATAGTGATCCATAATAATCTGTCACTAATAATAATAGCCTATTAGGGTCTGATCGCACATTCCACAACCACATCACATTACAGTGACAAAATGTGAGCAAGCAGTAGTTACCTCATAGGTAAATATAATAAAGATAAAAATGTAAAATAGATAAAAAATTAAGTACTTATGAATTTAAAAAGTGACATTGGTACTTGACCAGTCTTGAACCTGCAAACCTCGTGCATGAGAGGCAAGGCCTCTGGGCCATCACGGCATTTGACACGTCTGCGATAGCTAAATGTGGGAGGAATGTCATTCTGCTGACCAATAAAAAGTCCTCAGATACATACAATACTGACTGATCCAGAGCTCTCTGATTTGCCCGCGTCATTCCGTGGCCAAGTGAAGCAAATGTACACACTCCTTTACAGATCTTCCGGTACAGTCCTTTACAGAGCCTACACTGTAGGGTCTTTTTACAAGAAATTCGCTGACGGACAGAATAGTGCAATTATTAAACCTAGGATTTAGGAATAGCACCTTATTTAGGCCACTGATCCGGCTACTGTTGAAGTTGAACTGTTCCCTGTGAGGTTCCGTAAAGTCGGAAATGTGCACACTCCTTGACAGATCTTCAGTACAGAGCAGACTAGTAGTATAGTTGGTGATTTAAAAAAAAAATAATTCACTGATCGACAGCACAATTTTATTTGCAATCAAACCTAGGATGTATGAACAGACCATTTTGAGGCCTTTACCCGTGTATGACTATTTGTAAAGTTGTTGTCATGTTTCCCAGTGGCTTGTATGTGTAAAATTATCAGAATAAATAACCACGCCACTTTCGTCGTCTTCAGTATAATAAATCAGAATATTTTTAAATATTTTCTAATTCCTACCTTTTTCCGAACTGCTGTCATGCCAAAACCAATTTCCGTAGTGTTTATCCGAACGTAGCGTAATTGTTGTGTTTTTCAAATGAACGTGCCTTCTCGTTCTCTCACTTCTCTCTCTAGAATTTGGCCAATGAAATGAAGGAAATAAATATGTCGCTCTCGTTCATTCGTTTTGGGCTTGCTTCTTGCTTGCTTGCTACGAGTAAATTGAGCTTGAGGCGGATAGCTGCGTTAAAAATCAATTTTATTTAATTTTCTATGACTTAAATTTATGTGTAACTATTTCGATTCTATCATATTATGAAGAATGGAATGTACACATTTATTAGATAACGTCAAGGTAGATAATTTCAACGTTGAAGACACGACGATCACAAAGAACTTCAATTGTTCAGGTAAATAGATTCATTTTCTTGTAGGCGAAATACTCTAGCCAGTTTCCTATAATGGGTATCTGTGAAAAGTTGCCGCATTGTACTCATAACTGGAGGTTAGCTTAGAAAAATCAATACAACGAACTTTAATAATCAGCTGTTCGAGGGGTACGGGAGGGGGGCGCGGTATGGGTGACCGTGACTGACGATGTCGCATTTCTGACGCGATGGATATTATAATAATGCTATCCACATCATGCCGGGCTATTTCGGACTCGAAACTAGTCGTCCACCATGGCGTCGTTTAAGATTATGTTAATTCATCCGTCACCACTTCCGCTAAATCGTACAGGCTAAGGAGCTCCCCTGTGTGAGAATTATCACGCCTAATGACCCATAAAAATAATCTCATTCTAATCTTGAACTAGTTCGCATTTCGGAGTAGATTGTTTGGTTACTAGTGTGTTTCACCCTCGGACCATGGGCGAAGTTTGAAGCATTTTATCAGACTACTATCTATAATATCTCTATGACATACTTATTACCAAAATAAACAGATACAATAACACTGTAATCAGTTATTGTTTTCCAGACTAAATAAAGTACGTACCTACTGTTGTAACTTGTGACAAGGAAGCAGCCTAGATTTAGTTAGAATCATTTAGTTAGAGTCATTTTGTCCATCTGTATTCAGTTTTGATTTAGGCAAAACATTGGAGATTCAGGCAACATAGCATTGAGATGATGAAAGAAATAAAATAGCAATTAACATACACATTGACCAAAATAATTAATTAAAAGTTAAACTTGGCTGGTTGCATTGTTTTGCACACTATTTAAAAAATGGAATGACCTGTTTTTTTTTTGTGTAGAATGCACTGTAGAGGATCAAAACTGGTTGTGCCTGCAATGTGGGGTGATCAACTGTGGCCGCTATGTCAACGGCCATGCAAAGCTTCATGCAGAGGCCCTGGACCACCAGCTCTGTATGAGCTGTGAGGTCTATTCCGTTTACTGGTAAACCAATCCTTATTATTTACCCGTTTAAAAGTACTATACTTTGCTATTTTATCTTCACTGGCTGGCAGGTTTTTTAGTCATAACTGTAAATATTTGAATCTTGATTTCATTGTGCAAGAAAAACTAGTTTTAAATTGGTTTAAAAAATGTAAAAGTATAAATAAATTATACTTTCCATTCTCGAAATTATTTATAATTTATTTCTTTATTGTTTTCAGTTACAAATGTGATGATTATGTATCAAATGATTTGGATTATAACCCAATAGATAAAATAAGACAAAGTATTATGCAACTTCGGAGGCAACATGATGTAGAAACAAATGGTAATTTGGAACAAAGTGAGGATAACAGCAAGGATGGCAGTGAGGGGGGCAACAGTTTGGGGTCCAGTGCTTCAGTATCGGATAAACCAGCATCCCCAAACGGGAGTGGGGATGACTCTAGAACTGCTGAAGTCATATCTACTGTCTCTTTTGGTGATGGACCGAATATAGCTCCAGAAACCAGTGACAGTAAACCTTCAAAAAGTATTAAGGTAACATTTTATCTTTGTTGTTATCACAAACTCGTATCACAAAATGTTATCTTAAAAGAAGATGAATCACTGAAAATATTTGTGAATGCAGAATGTGTAATCAATATTTATTATCTGAAAATAACAAATGCGAAGTAATTTCATCTAGCCACCACAATACATAGTATTTATAATTATATACAGTTGTAAATATTAGTGAGTCATTCCAAACAGTTTCAAGTCTTCTTTCCTTATTAGGACTATTGTTTTACAGTTATGCTGAGCACTGAGTTTTTCTCACTGGCATAAATAAACAAATAGTGTTTTTTTTTTCACAAATGAAAAAGAGTGAAATCCATATGAATTTGGTCCATAAATAAAAGTGTAACAAACAATAATCGCAGCGTCAACTACCAGGTCCAATTGTGCATGTAAACCATCCAGGGACCTACTCAAATACACACAAACAAATTCATCAAAATCGGTCCAGCCGTCTAGGAGGAGTTTAGTGACTAAGGGCTGATTTCATCAAAGTCAGATATCTTTTATCGGTGAAATAAAATTGTCGTCGTTTTTCTATGGAAAAACTGTCAAAAATTCAAAATTTATTTGCAGCATAAGACTTATACTTGGTATAAAAGATTGGTGAAATTCGCCCTTAGAAGAATTAAATATATTATGTTATCTTACAGAATTCCGAGGAACCAGTGAGAAGTCTAAGGCCTCGTTCACGTAAACGAACTCACTCTGACGACAGCAGTTCTACAGAGAACAGCACTACACAAACGTCTAGGAATAAGGAAAAGAAAACATCACCATTGAACGGAAAGAGTCAACGAGAGAAAAAAATTGTAGGATTAAAAAATTTAGGCAATACTTGTTTTATGAATGCGGTACTACAAAGTCTTAACAATATACAGGAGTTTAGTTGCTATTTTAGTCAACTGCCTTCGCTAGAAATGAAGACAAATGGACGTAAAGTGTATCACTCGAGGAGTTACACAAGGCAGGAGATGCATGATGTTGTCATGGCTGAGGAACTGAGAAAGGTAATATTAGTAATACAATGTATTGTATGTTTTATTGTGTATGGCAAATAAACACTTAAAACACTTCAATTGTTAACAAGCTAGCAATCATATGAATCATATGAATCACTGAACAAAGTTCATATAAATAACATAACATTACATCTATATTCCCTGAATGGTTAGGCAGAGGTATACTTATAAAACACCCACATTTTGCCAGTTATGTTATGTAATTGGGGCGATCCTATTATCATCAACCAAACAAACTCAAATAAACCAACAAATCCAAACTCCGGGCTGCTACTGAGAAAGTCTAGATGAAAAAAAAAAACAATAACACTTTGCCTGACCTGGGAATCGAACCCAGGACCTCATGCTCAGCAGTAGCGCTTGCGACAACTAGACCAACGAGGCAGTCAGATAAATGCTGACTACAATAATCATTATTGTTCAGTGGAATATTACACCTTACTTGTCTAACGTCAGGCATCGTTCTAAAACGAATTACTATTTGAATACACAGGCTTGCATTCAACGAAATTAAATAAATGAAGAGTGTGTGTAAGACCTTATTTCTTTGGAAAATATAAACTCTCATTGCAAATAAAAGTTTAAGCTGCATTCTAAACAAACCATGTAACTCTTCCAGGTGTTGATAAACCTTAACAGTGGGTGCGGTTCTAAAGGCGCGATCTCCCCGGAATGCTTGTTCCTGGTCATCTGGAAGGTCGTACCTCGGTTCAGAGGCTACCAACAGCAGGATGCGCATGAGTTCCTGCGTTATATGCTTGACAGGTGATTTTTATTACCTACGCTTAAAAAATACCGAAAAAATGTATAACAATATATTAACTTGGTTTTTAGGGTCGCTGTCTGTCTGTCTGTCCGTCTGTCACCAGGCTGTATCTCATGAACCGTGATAGTTAGACAGTTGAAATTGTCACAGATGATGTATAATCAGTTGCCGCTATAACAACATATTTGTTGTTATAGCGGCAACTGATTAAACTAAAAACCAGTGTAAAATAAATATTTAAGGGGGCTCCCATACAACAAACGTGATTTTTTTGTTCGTTTTTGCTCGATATTGAAAACGACAACAGGTAGACGCTTGAAATATTCACAGAATATTTAGGTACATATTCACTTTAAAAATAAATAATTTGATTAAAATAAAACAAATATTTAAAGGGGGTGACACGTGATTTTTTTGCCGTTTTTATAGATAATGGTACGGAACCGGAACCCTTCGTGCGCGAGTCCGACTCGCACTTGGCCGGTTTTTTGGTAAATATTATCCCGTGTTGGGCCCAGCTAGTTTTATATAATTGTCTACGATTTCATGTGCAGGCTACACACGGAGCTGCAACAGCTGCTGCCGCCGGAGCGCGCGGACGCCGGCTTCCTGCCGCGCGCGCCCTCCGCCTCCATCGTCACGGCCGTGTTCGGAGGCACGCTGCAGAGCGAAGTATGGCAACTCTTTCTTTACTGCCCACTTTCGCTATAATGGAGCTCTTGTGCAAAATTTACCCTGTTCTAGTCCCAGTGGTTTATTAAGCTGTGCATTGCGTCAATGAAAAGACATTTGTACAAATGCATGGTTATCAAAAGATGTTCGGTTTATGCTCAAGGCTACATAGTTTAGACTTGTTATGAGCAAATAACACGAAAAAATTGGGAATTTTCAATAGATAATGTTCACAACAGCACCAACAAGTCAAGTGTCACTTGAACTGAGTGACTTAGAAGTGGATATGCCCCTTCTTTATTTTCGTGAATAGTTTTATCGCAGTACATATCATATTTACATGACTAACTTTCATAATAAATACTCTTCTGCTATTTCTAGGTGCGCTGTTTAGCATGTGGCACGGAGAGCAAAAAGTTTGATCCATTCTTGGACCTTTCACTGGAGTTGCCGGAAACCGGGCGACACGACGCACCCGTCACCCTTGCCGACTGTCTATCGAGCTTCGTACAGGTAAATACGCTGTACTTTTACGAATTTATTTAAAAAGACATGTATTTTCGATTTTTAAAATACTGAAATGTAAACGTTTTTGGTTATACTGAAGGCTAACCCCAAACTGGTTGGGTAGATGTAAAAAGTTGTGATTTTAGTTAATCTATATATATAAAAATGAATCCCTATTTCCCTTGGTCACGCCATCACGCGTGAACGGCTTGACCGATTTCGCTAATTCTTTTTCTGTTGTGTTTGTTATTGTCAGAAAGAAAAAATTGCGCGGAAAATTAGAAAATTTAAGAATAATTAACCACCATATAAAATTATTTGTAATCTATTAATGTAACCCTAAGACGTTTTACATAAGAATTGACAGAATGCGTAATTGTTGAAAAGACAACGTCTGTCGGGTCAGGTAGTAGCATAAAAATGTTTGAATAATTTATCTTGTGTTGACCCATTGGAGTGCAAAGGCCTTTCCTTTTTCCACTCATAAACGTGAAACGTTTTCTTTTAATTCAGTTATTTGTTACCTAATGTTTAATTTTTGCTTTCAGGTAGAAGAATTAGCAGACACGGAACGTTATTTCTGCAGCAGTTGTAAAAGCAAACAGAAGTCAACCAAACAGTTCTGGATACGCCGACTACCCAACGTACTGTGTCTACATCTCAAGAGATTCAGATGGCATAACTACTTCAGGTTAACATAACTATATTTTATGCATTCAAAAACGAATAAAAAAATAATTTATCCTAGGGCCTGTTTCACAATGGCTGAGGCCACTACTCATCAATAATTTCAAAAATGGAACAAAATGTTTGTCGAGGACTACAAACGAGTTTTGCCATAGTTCAGGTCCATAGACAAATGATTTTTTCGACGGGTGTAAAAATCCGCTTGCCTTAAAAATCCGTTTGTTTTTTGTTCTGGACCGGGACCCGATATATTGACGGTCAAAGTTCCAACGTGATTTTATATCTTTTTTCACGGAAACCAGTTTCAAATGTTATAACTCTTGTACCGCATGCACCCATAAGCCCTTTATTTTGCGTACGTTACATTGAACGCTGCCACAGGCTGTGATGTTTCACAAAAAAAATAAAAGTCGTTTCCCAGCAATAATGTTTGCTCAATGTGACTTAGTTTGATGTAAGTGCGTAGATAACGGCTGTGATGGGTCTTTTTACACCCTGTATTACGGTGATAAAATTTTGTTTATAGAACTAAGGTGGACACGAGCATATCGTTTCCGCTGCGCTCGCTGGACATGTCCCGCTTCGTGCTCAGCAACGTGCCCGACACGCGCCGCTCCGGCCTCGGCAACAACCTGTACGACCTCGCCGCCGTCATCGTGCACCACGGCTCGGGGTAAGCACTACACTACTACTAGTTAACTAATGCGCCTCGACAATCATCGTCTGTCCTCGGAAATGCGAAGGTGCGATGATATCAGTAGAGCTGTCACAGAAGAGCAATTAATTAATATTGTTCGGGAAATTAAATACATTTTTTTTAAAGGAACGAAGTGTTGGGTTGTAAAGAAGTAATATGCCGATCGTTAGCTGAACAAGAGATTTATTCTCAATAGATAACTTACATGGACAGACAAACGTAACTAGGAAGCTGAACGCGACGATAGGTCTCAGGAGAAGAATTGAAATTAGTGCACTGTATAATATGTATAATGATGAACAATGGAAATACAACGGTTAAAAGAAGTTATGACAGAACAATAATAATTATGACAATAAAACGCGCAAGCGCAGCCGTGCGTGGAGGCGTGCAACAGCTGACTGGTGTTTCGACGGCGCTCGCGACCGGCCGCGCCGCGCCTCCTCGTCCACTGCGGCCGGCGCGCGGCGATGTTGAGAAGAGGGTCTCAACATACAGTTGTGGTGTCGGAATTGCTTTTTTGTAACCACAGATAATAATCACTGCTGACATTCTCAGTAGGTTTGCCTTTACTTATTAACAATGTCGTATTTTAGACCACACGAAATATTTAATACTATAAAAAATATGTACGAAATGCTAGTATATTAATTAATAGTTGAATCTGTCACGGTTTCTGTGCACGACATACAAGAGTCAGAATCATCACACCTTCTCCTTCCACAGCGCCGGCTCGGGTCACTACACGGCGTTCGCGATCAACGAGGAGCAGTGGTTTCACTTCAACGACCAGACGGTACGCGCGGCCGACGCGGCGTCTGTGGCCGGCTGCAAGCCTTACATCCTGTTCTATATCCGACAGGAGCTGGCCTTGCCCGCCACGTGACGCGACACACAGATCTCACACACGATACCACGTTTAAAAGGGCGAAGTTGATAACTAATTACTATGGTCCCATCAATTTACAAAGTTCACAAGGTCATACAAACGTATAGATCGTCTAATTTAAAATTGCGCCCCTCCACTCACACATGCGAAGTATGTATCGTCAGTACGTCACTGGGTATTCAGGGCCAGTTACCATAGTTGAATAACCAATGACGGTGACGAATTTCAGTGGCGAGAAGCACAATTTTAAACTAGACGATCTGTACTCTTTCGTACGTTTGTCGTACGTTACGACACTGGGTTAGGGTTGCACTCCGCGTATCATAGTTATTTTTTGATAATAGCGTTACGCGCGGTACTATCGTCAGCAAAACACATGCAAAGGTTTAGAAGTTTCGTCACAAGAAAAATAAACAGGAAATACGAAGAACTGATACCTGTGTGCTTCCATTGCGTGAAACTCGCGTGACAAAGCAAAAGCCCTAACATTCGTCACGGCGAATTTATTTAACTAAACATACTTTAGAAAAGTTATTAAAACCTTATTTCTCGCCTGCAATTAAACAAATTGACACGGAAAACATAGGCCTTATTGTAGCTGTAACTAGGTCAATAAATCAACAAACCATGGAGTTATATTTAATGTCTGTTAGATACATATACCGAGGTATAGTTTGACCTCACCGCTGTTACGCGCCTTAGGAACGCGTTGACCAATGAGCCTAAGGGTCAGTACAGACCACGACGTGAAGCGAAGCGACTCTGCGCGCACTTTTTAACAATTATCGAACTTATTTTTTTTTTCTTCACGAAAATGTATAATTTCAGCGCGAGTGTTGACACGTGACACGTGTCAAAGTACGCTGAGGTGAGCGGAGCTGCGCAGCGCGTTTACCTTATTGTGTACTAAATAAATTCGATACTGTATCGGATCATAAAAAAGTGCGCGTCGCGTCGCGTCTCGGTGTGAACTGACCCTAAGGCCCTAAGGCGCGGCACAGCGGTGAGGTCAAACTATGGAGACGACATTGTATGATCACCAAACCACTGCAATCAAGTATGATCGTAGTGGGTTTAAAGTTTAACATTTGAGCATTTTAAAATTAAATCATGTAATTATATATTTACCCTCGATTATTTAAATTATTGATATATAAAATTTACAATACACTTTACAAGTCCATATTATGGCGGCATTCCTGTGTGTATGATTGAGCAGGTCTCAGTGATTTTGTACGTTTAATATTACTTTCTGTAAAATAATTATAGGTCTTTTAAGAAAAAGGGCGTGCCCTACGTATAGTGAAGTCAAATTAGTGTGGCTGTCATCTGAAATGAAATAGCTCCGCAATGTATTTGCACTTGCGACGTTTTTCACTACGACTGCAGTTTTTCTAATGTATTTCATCAACTTTTAAAAATATATAAATGTAATAAGGCGCATAAACGCCCCATTTACCTGAAGCACTATACTTTGGCTCTTAGTGTGTCACATTTTGCTAAACAGTGCATCAATATACAGTATGCAAGGGTAAACACCGTTGTCACTCAAACCATGGGTAGTTGACGTAAATTAAAAAAAAAATGACCCAGTAACAACAAAAAAAAAACCTTATTTTCATTAAAACAATTTAAAAAGTAAATATCCGTCACTGTCCCGATAATCATGGATACGCGCTTTAGAGAGCTGCGAAACAGCTGACTGCCGGTAATGTAAAGTCCCGCGCGCCCCGCCCGCCCCCGCTAACCGCCACCAGCCGTGTTGAGACGCAAGTTCGTTGCCCTTGCGTATAGGGTGAAATATTCTTGTGGAAAAATGGAGATTTTCTTTAAAAAAAAAAAATGTTTTTTTTTTTCATTTATTTTACGTTCTATAAATGAAACCAAACCACTGGTTTTAAGGATAACGGTGTTTACACTAACACCCTGTATATATATTTCAATAATGAAAGATGAATATTTGTGAATCTTTCTTTCGTTCTAAGTAATTACTAGTGATTGGACATAAGTAAAGTTGCGATGTAACTACGTATAATGTAGCACTATCCTTACCTCCTATGGTTGATACAAATATTACGTTAAAAATATAATAAATACTCAAACAAATTAAATAGTTTATGTATTTGTTGATGAATTTATATAATACTTATAGAATTTGAGCTTGTCATGCAAAATGTATGATGGGATGAATTTCTGAATAAAATAATTATGTATTTAAAGCGTTATAATGTTTTGCTGGCCTTACGACAGGTGCCGAAATTAATGCCATAGTGACGATGCATTTCACATTCTGATTAGTTTATGAAACTGGGATTTTTGTTTAGTTAAGACAGCAGTACCAATTTGTATGATACTTTACATTCCTTTTTCCGCATTCGCTTGATCTACATCGATTATTAGTAACGCTCGAATTTATCGACAAAGAAAAAAAATCTATCGCAACCAATTTCACTTGCGTTTTGTCAAACCTTATCGGACTTATACTGAGCGGGTGTGGTCACACTCTAATGGATTGTATTTTTTTATTTTATTATATGACAATGATTTTAATAGCGCGTGAGCCGTGACGTTTTGAGTTTTGGTGCGTTGTTTAGGATAGCTAATATAATAAACCTAATATCATATGCAAAAAAATTAAGCAGGCATTCTTTAATTTTACGATCACTCGCACTTGACCGAAAAAAAACCGAACGTTATGCGCTATTAGAATAAGGCATGGTCGTTTGTGTGTAAAACATTGTGATAGTATAATCTTATGTATGTATGAAAACTAAACTGCTGATTCATTATTGTGTCGTGAACTCTCTTTTGCAAAGTACCTTTAAATAGCAGGTTTATTTTAATGTAAGTACTTCAATTACTGGAAGTTGATAGTGATTGAATTTAATAAATTCGCCAATTGAAAGCAATCGCGTAGTTTTATTTCATGTTTATTTGATTCTATTTAAAACAGTTTATACTGTTAAAGAAGCGTTTGTACCACGGCTTGCGATTTGTTTCATTCGACATTTGTATTGACGATGGACCCTCAGCTGTTTCTGCATAATCGGCCCACGAGGATGGCACTAGAAACGGCGCGTTATTTTTCAGCCACGTTCTATCGGCATCTTCTTTAGCCAATTTTAATGTGTCAGTGTCATAATCGTAAGAAGCAGTTTCTACCTCTATCTTTGGTTCACGTTCCCAAACATCGGGAGGTACTTCTCTGCAACGATTTTCAACAACGGTTAGGTCTCCTAGTCTACGCATCTGTATGGGTTCTTGTTGCATGTTTCGATAGATGTGAGATCCGCCCAAGCATAGAACTTGCTGGGTTTGTCCAAATTTCATATGGTCTCCTCGATCTAGCGCATCATCTTTTGTGTTTATTGGGGCACATTTTAATAAAGTAATTGGACTTTTTTTGTCAGTATTTGATTTTAAGGTTACATTTGCACTGTTTGGCGTCCCTAAAGATATTTTTTCTGGAGTTTTCTCATTAACGCTTACATGGACATCGACGTCAACTTGTAATCTTAAAGCGTTGTCTTGCTCAGACCTGTCTTGTGTCTGCTGTTGGTTACTTTGTTCAATTGGGAGTGTTTCTATGTTTAGAAGGGTTCCCACCCATTTATCGCCCTGTTCATTCGATCTTCGTCTTTTTTCTCTAGGTGATAACGCCATCCAATTAACGATGTTCGTAGACTTTTCAAGTTTACGACCCGACGTCGGATCTAATTTCTCAGTTTCAGTCATAACCCAACTATTTCTTTGTTTTTGAAACCTAGTTTTGGGTGATTTATATGACAGATTAGGCGAAGTTTGCTTGTTGGGTTCAGAAACTTCACTAACTGTCGACAAAGTCGGACCCAGCGTTAGATTCAGTCTAGGTATGTAAGTAGGAGGGATCGGAGATCCTAATCGACAAATATTTGTAGTTTTATCCTTAGTTGCTTCTTCATCTCTCTCTGTAGAACTCGAAGTTGAATGAAATGACATGTCTTTTGTGGCTGTGTCGTTTAATTCATAATCATCTTCTGCAAGTAAATGTTTATTTTTAAACGAATAAATCCAAATTGTACGTGTTTCTTTGTCTAATTCAGGGTCATATGTGATGATTTCTTCTTCGTAAGGATGTTTACTTGCGTCCAAGTTATTAGATTCCATGTTTATAACCTCGGAACTTATTAAATCAATGTCTACGTCTGACGAAGTATCGGAATTAATAAAATTTTTGTTAATCATGGTGAAGCAATTTACTTGATGATTAAATAATTGACCGTCCTCAATGTACTGATTTTCTACGATATCTGAATAAAAATTATTATTTAAGAAGTGATTGCTTGTGTTTGTTGCAGTGTTTTTAGTTTGAAAATGGTTCAAGCGTCGTCTTTCTCTTGCTCTATTATTTATTTTGTAATTATCTTCTATGTGTTGAAGCTTCTCATTGTTAGTGAAGCTCCAGGCATGGTTCAAACGAGTGTCCAAGGTTTCGGCTGTTGAAGGATCAAATTCATCGGAAGTATTAAGTTCAATGATCTCTACAGCCGTGGGCTCATCTTGCAGCCATAGTTGACCAACAAGAACCTCTGGGCTCACAGCGTTTAAATGGGTAAGCGTGCGGTTCACATCTGAAAATATAAGAAAAACACTGAGGCACAGCGGTACAGCATTGCTTTTCAGATCACCCTATTTACTTTATCGTAAGTAAATAACTATTCGTTAGCTTATAATAATGGTATCTAGGTAGGTATACAGTTCTAAAGAGCCTTGTTTAACATTGTATGTAAGTTTATGTAGAAACATTGATTCAATGAGTACGTAATATCAAATGCAATGAAACTGCAAAAGACTAGGTCCTCTTTTATAGTTTCATTGCATTTGATATTACGTATCTCTCGCATTGGAGCACAAAATATTCTTTTAGAGTCCAATCTTAAAAGCCAAAGTCTCTCAAAAGTCTTGTAGGTTAGTAAGTATAGAGCATTGGGACAAAGGCAAATGGGCATAGGGTAAATGGGTTCTATCAAATTACATTTTTAATTCCGCCAGGATACCTACTTAGGGGAAAAGCGATGATGATAATGACGCAAAAAAAGGCTTACGATTGAAAGAGTTGTTGGCATTAACTTTTTTACACATCTGAATTCTTTTCATAATTGTTTCCGAATTATTAATTCGTATTATTAATAGATCACTAACAATAATGTTTACTTTGACATTCAACTTACCTATTGTCAATTTTTTGTTTTTCCTTTTTATGGTTGATCAGTCAGTGGGGTCACATGCTACCAAAAGAGGTTAGGTACTACCATAGACTACTATATATACTGGTACTACTTTACCGGAAACTTACTCTTACCTACCCGCAAACTATGTTGATATGCAGTAGGTGTTGTGGTAGGTGTACGTACGGAAACAATAATACCTACTCTGCTTGCGTACTGCATCCGATTTGGATCCGAGAAATGCTGCTAATTGCGTAACACATTTTCGTAAACGATTAAGTTGACAGTTTCATTTTGACAGTTCATCAACATTCATTGCGTTATTTACGTTGTTGAGCAGATTTATTGTTCGAACTTATGAAGCAATGGATTAGCAATCTGTTTCGCAACTAATATTAACTGTTACGCAATAAGGGTGCTGGTCCGAACAAAATGCCTTAAAATGCTGTAAACTATTATAGGACGGTTGGAGTTTGGATTTAGTGCGTAAACCGTCATACAAATAATATTAAGTAGGTACTACGGGCACTTCGGACATCGGAGTGCCATTTCTTGAATTCTGATCGGATTCAGTTCGCTTGCAGTGTCTGTGCAATGTCGCTTAATTGACCCTTTTCCTTAGAACACTTTGAACTTGCTGTAGTTAAGTAATTACCTATGTCTTGGATTCTGCCAGCCTATATTACCTATACCTAGCCCATGTGTAGTAGGTACCTATTATACATCTGGAAGTTCTTTGAAAATCCTGATATCTACTGAAGAAAAATCAAGCTTTAGGTACCTACCTACACATAAAAGTCTCATTCTGAATCAATCTAGGTAGAACTTGCCAGAGATGCTCACACATTTTTTGGATCGCTTGCGGTAGGAGTTGACTGGTAGAAATCGTCTCCATGCAACTCTTCTTCTTTTCTCTCTCTCTCTCTCTCTCTCTCTCTCTCTCTCTCTCTCTCTATCTACTACATACGAGTGTGTGTGTGCTTGCGAGTATTAAGATTCGAGCAGAGGAGCATTGTGCGCGGCCCGTCGGTAATTAGAACCTAGTAAAACGCCCCGATCAAATGATTGACCCTAGATTCCTCGTTCAGCCGTCGCGTTTAAGATTACTAGACAACGAAGTAGTTAAAAGCGAAAACAATAGGAAGTTTTTACGAATAAGAAAAGCGGCATAGCTCAGAGGCTCTATCTGCGTTCAGGCCGAGGCCCGTTGCAAAATATGGCAGTAGATATTTCTCTCTCCTACACCCCTAAAACCTCTTCCCGCGGAGTCAAATCTTCCGTGGTCTACTTGGAATTCACTGAACCGATAGCGAACCCAAGTGTAGTGGGGACATCTCGATTTTTTTTGAGGGTGCGAAATCATTTAATGACTTCTCCCGCTCTGGGTGGAGCGGAAGGGCGTGTCAGACTTTTACTGACTAAAACCTACCCGTGTTCCTTCAGTTGCCTGTTGCCTAGGTCCCGGTATCCCTTTCGGACTTTCCCGCAAACCTGGCAGGGGATGTGGAACCTACGTCGCTGACTATTTTTCATCCCCTTTCCTGCCCTCTGTGCCCTAACGTCTCAGCATACGCTTAGCCTTCTGCGCTGCCAACAACGACGTGGAAGTGGCGAAGTATTGGGCTAATAAAATTTAACCGTAGGTAGGTACTACCTACATGAAGAAGAACAACTACTTACTAATGACACTTATTAATGACACTTATCTACATGGGTATCTAAAAGCTTTAAAAATCGTCCGTGAAAAATATCAAAAAAGTAGTAACATTGTCGCATAGTGCAAAAATCCAGGAAAGCAATTTAGTTGAAGCTAAAAGCCCTGTCTTATGTGCGGCAGCGGCGGGTAGTGCCACTGTTGGCGAAACAAAGTGTAAATGGATTGATTGCGCCAATTCCCGGCTACAAAGGGACACGAAATTGCATTAAAAGCTCCGTGGCTCGGGCCATTTGCCAAAGCACTTACTCCATTAGGAGCGTCCAAATAACGTTACCTTAGTGCGGTGTTAGGAAATGTAGGTGTCGAAGGGATGAAACTTACACTAAAGTTTACATAGAGAATTTAATTTTGATAAAATAATATTGTTTTCCCAGTTACCAAGGTACTTACGCTATTATACCTTTGTCCCATGTAAATTTGCGCAATAAGTGGGTATTTTTGCCATTTTGAAAAGGATCTAAGCGAAAGTTAGATATGTAGATTTCCTAAGTGTTTTTAATAGAAATGTTTCGTGCGTAAAAGCGAATTTTCTCAATCATTAATCATCGATTTACTTACCACATAAATCTGCAATAAAATAATAATGTAAGACGTTTAACTGAGAGCACCCCTGCCCTGCACAGTGAACCGTTCGACGCGGGTGTGAGAAACGCGCGAGTATCACGCCCCGTACGCGCGACAAAGGTTAATTAATTACATTACGCTGCGCTTGAGTGGCCGGGCACTCATTGCACAACGCTAATTCGCAAATTAGCCGCCGACAAATCGGGCTTTTATTCGCTCCATTACGGCCCTGACGTGTTTCATCTCTATATACTTATTTCACTGAATTTCTAGTTGATTTAGAACAGATATTGCTAATGATTTATCGCATTTGATTAGTGCTTGGCTATTCAATTATACCATGTTACAAATGTAAAAGTACAAATCGGGCAATAGGTATATATAACTCCACAAATTCTTTAGATACCTTCTCGCCTATGTAATGCTGTAATTGCTCCGTAAACCACTTGATAACCTTATCTGCTGATGTCAAAATTACGCTCCAAATAGATTGCTTGTTTCCGCCTTTGTTTTAAAACAACAATGGAGTCTGGTGAATAAATTAAATAATATAACACAGATAAAACAAGTTTGCCGCGGAAGCAAAAATGTTTGACAAACCATCCATTAGCGGTCCCTGAGAAGCTAGACCAATACAAGATGGCGGACGGACGTAACGTACAATTACAATTTATTTTTGTCTATCAAAATATTTTTAATTGGTTTTAGAGTTGGAAAATACTGTAGTATATGATTATCGCGCTACAAAGCTGTATATTTGCTTAATGGAAGAGTGTTCGAGATAAAAGCTTGCGCTATCGAGGTCGGATCTGAGCGGTAATTAGAGGGGCCGCCGCCTGCGCCGACGCCGACGACTCTTCCTTGCATGCCACTTAAAACTACACCGCCTTCTAGGTATACGACATTATCTTAATATGTACTGTGTAACCCTAGAAATGTGGCAACATGACTGACTACTTTTTACCCGACTACGGCGAAGAAAAAAGGAGGGTTATGATTTTGACCGGTATGTATGTATGTATGTATGTATGTATGTATGTATGTATGTTCATCTGTTCCCTCCTATCTTCCAAACCACTTATCACAATTTGACAAATGAGGTATCGTTAGAAGCGTCGTGATTGTCCGCTGGTTATAGGCTATGTGAAGTCACATTAAATTAAAAATGGCGCCCTCTAGAGGACATAAAGTGTGGAAATTAAAAAAAAAATGGTTTAATCGTACCATGTTGGGTATCAAATGAAAGGGCTTAATGAGCACATTTCAAAAATATATATATTATAACCCCAAAAGAATTTAAAAAAAATCAAGTAATAAAAACTAAAACCCAACTACGACTTAAAAGGTATAAACAAGACACCACAGACAGACAAATTAAAAATCCGGAGTCACACGTGTTAGGGCATAAATCGAACAGATTACGTGTGACTCCGGATTTTTAATTTGTCTGTCTGTGGTGTCTTGTTTATACCTTTTACGTCGTAGTTGGGTTTTAGTTTTTATTACTTGATTTTTACTCACCCTGGTATTTTATGAACATAGTTCTATTATAGTACTTAGTCTATTCAATCATTTATTCTGAAAAGTTATAGAATAGGTAATGCTTTTAAAGCACGGTAAAATACTAAAATGATGAATTAGTGAAACTGCCTAAGTACTCACGATTAATTAGGTAGTTGAATGCTCAGGCTTCTATTTTAATACCTGCCGGAAGGAACCTGACGTACGTTTGTGTCACAAAGTTAACGAAAACTAAGCACATTTTAAGCTAACACAGGTCAGTTTCAAAAGAAATGTTAATATGTAAAATAAAGTGCTCATTCTTCCCTAATCTTAGTACCTGATCTATTGCTTTTAGTAAAATTACCCTATAAATATTCAGGAAGACGGCGAAAAAACTTAATAATATAGTATCAGACGACGTTAATTGCAAATTACGTTGGGCATACGTGTGGCGAATGTTTTAACGGTCAAAGTTCGCCTGCACTCCACTTAAGTGTCACTTATCATACGAAGCAAGGAATCATGACTCGGGAGTTTTACAAGAATGTCAGCTGTTTCTTTTGTAATAGGTACTTTTTCGTCCGAATTTATTTTATTTTTTAATATAATTTTTTAATATGTGGTTCCGAGTGAGTTGGCTGATATGGCATGGGATTGGGTATGTACTTCTGTACGTACCTGTAAGCTATAGGTAAGTTGCTAGATCTTTTGTTATTTGGTCCTAATTAACTAAAGCAGTAAAACGGTAATTGATTACTTACGCAATTACATAAAAAAAATTGTGAATTTATAGCCCAATGCCCAATGTTAGCCGCAAAATGCTTACAGATATTTGACTAACTTGCTATAAAGAAAAAGACATTTCTTTGAGAATTACCTACATATACCTAAACGGCAACTTGCCTTTCATATGCAAAGCTTTTAAGTACCGATTAAGTTTATCAAAAAGAGTATCAAAAAATGATATCCCGTGTTTCTTATCCACAAACTAGAAACAACATCGATGTTGGTGATTGTGTGAGAGATCGGTATCGTGCCGTGCGTGGGTTAACGCCGAGTGGCGTAAACAGCCAAACAGTGCGGAGCTCAGGGGGTTGGAAACATTTTGCTGTTACAGTCAACAATGATGGAGTTCTGGCTTTAGCAGAATCATCATCATCATCTGTCTAGCCTTTTCCCAACCAAGTTGGGATCTGCTTCCAGTCTAACCGGATGCAGCTGAATACCAGTATTTTACATGGAGCGACTGCCTATCTGACCTCCACAACCCAGTAACTAGGTAATACGAAACCCCTTGGCAAGACTGGTTATAAGACTTTCGGGCTTCTGACTACCCGTAATGAGTGTCAAAGATCCACAAATGACAGCCGGGACCAACGGCTTAAGGTGCTTTCCGAGGTTAACTTTAGAAGAATGAAGAAAATGTCACAAACTAACATATTTCGAAATAATTCTCTTTGACAGTTTTCTATGGAGATTCGTAAAATGGTCCACAAATTATGAATTGCTTTTATGTCAAATTAGAGGAATTGCCAATGACAGCTGGGATTCAGGAAATGAACTGCTTTTAGAGGAATTGCTAATGTGGCCGGCCGGCATAGGCCCCCTGGTACGAGTGTTTTCACAGAAAACATTCAGTCTGAAAATCAGAATTTCTACCTGCCCTAGTCGTAGAAAATGCTACGGCTTAGCGCTTTTGGTTTGGAAGTACAAAATACGTACCTAAGCTTACCGTAAAAAGCTTTACACAATTGGTAAAATGAACGAAAATTAGACGAAGAAAATAACGAAGACCAAATGTTGACAATCTCACAATATTTTGACGTAAATGGAAACAATGATTCGCCACTTTTGTGTACAAATGTTTTAGGAAACGTCGGCGGTTGTGATGCCGTCTGTCGCCGATGTCGGCTAATTGACACGTTGCCGCACTAAATTACTACTTAATTTCACACTTTCTATAGATAATAGAGCCAATGTGGACGCGAAGTTTTAACGTGATTCTATACTTTTGTGGTGAAAGGAAATTGGCTAGTGCTAACACATTTGATAAAAATACCGGCCAAATGCGAGTCGGACTCGCACAAAAAGTACAAACCGTACAATACTGCATTGCATTTTTTTTTATACAATAAAACAACACGTTTCTTGTATGCCCATTAGTTTTTAACTTTACTTTACTTTTTGAAAAATCGTTAACCCTTCCCCTGCTTTGACATTCTTACAATAATTACAGAGCGTTGACTGAGTCTGATTAGCGCCGTGAGGCAAAAATAGGCCGAAAAGCAGTCGATTTTCTTGATTATTTTGACAGCGGACGGCCTAAGGGTCAATATGTTTACATTATTTATTTTGACGTTTTTATTATTTATAGCAATTTTCGAGTTAATCAAAGTAGTAAAATCTTCCCAGGATGCTAGGCCATATAGTCAAAAAAACATACCTACACCAAAATGTTGAATCCTCATTCCATGATATCGATACCCATCACTTCTGCGGAGTTTCACTAGCTAATTTAATTTGATCCTGTATCTATACATTTATAAATTACAAGTCACTTTTCGTATTTGTCTGTATGTCTGCGTTATTCTTCCACACCACCCAACAGATTTCGATGAGGTTTTCGCCATCGTTTAGAGAATTTATTCCGGAAGGTTTATGTGTATACGTTAATATTAAAATAACATATAACTAACAAATCCCGATGTTTTGTCAAGTCGTAAAAACCGTGCAAAACAGGAGCGAGTCGCTAGTTAAAAGAAAGAAAACGTTAGCAAAAGTACTAAGGTGCTTTTAAAAAAAATGGTTAGAATTTGCGGGTAAAGATAACTTAAACATCTAATACAAAAAACCGGAAGATGATGAATCACACTATCTAAAGTTATTAGCACTTAAAACACACCTTAATGGTGAGAACGTTTTTTTTTAGGGAAACAAATCAATTATACCTAAAAAACATTTCACTTTAATACAAAAAGGATCACTATGAGTTTTTGTGTGAATGTGTGGAGTGTCAATTATTTCATCAGAGGTTGCGCCGGCGCAGCGCGGGTTAAGCCGTCAGCGTCGGAGCTAACACCTTGTCTCTGATGTGCTACGTTTTTACACAATATTAATACTTTTGTTTAGAACTACATCTGGCGAGCGATAGATTGCATTTTTAAATGATGTGATAAGGCAACGCTGCGGTTTAAAAGAAGAAAAATTGAAAAGAATATGCTTAGATATAAGTAGAAATGCCAGGACCCACGCCCTAGAAGGACATATAGTGGCTTTATTGGTGATTTTCTTCAGAAAGGTCAGGTACGTAGTAATCGTAACCGGCAAGCGTGTATCACCAGATGTATGAACGTAAACGATGCAAAAGGAATTTAAGGAGTTGTAAGCAGGTAGCGTTCTGTAGTTTTTTCCCTACCCCCATGGGAAGAAGCATACGTTTATGTGTGAATAGGGAAAAATAGAACTAAGGGAATTCACTAGAAGATATAAGATTCGATGGATTTTGAAACAATACAGCTCTTTGAGATTTTATTGCATGTCATGTTAACCATGCCATGCGGGAAAGTCCGAAAGTCCGGGACCCTTGGCAACAAGCAACTGAAGGAACACGGGTGGGTTTTAGTCAGTAAAAGCCTGACACGCCCTCCCGCTCCGCCCAGAGCAGGAGAAGTCATTTGATGATTCACCAAACTCAAAAAATAAATTAAAAAAAAAGCATGCCAATCTTACTCATATTACCTAGCCCTGGGTTGAGCCTAGAGTTGAATCGTCTATCAGTCTAGCTTGTAGAAATAGGAGACCAAAATGATCAACAATCTAACTTTTAAAACCAAGAGATCTATAATCAAGTGGTCCTCATCTCGCAGTCTCGAACTCCTAACAACAAAATAATCCAATTTTTACTTAAATCTCTAACAAAAACAAACAGTACATTCTCGTACGTTTTAGTGTTATTATGTTAGACATAGTGTGTGCTTCCGGACATTAGCGCTGGCGATGCATGCTCCTAAAACCGGCCGGTCGTGATTAGAGGCGAGCGCCGCCTGATTACAGGCCGCCTAATGCACGCCGAACGCCGGCGTTTTCACATCATGATCTGAGCTTTTGGCTATTGGATGTAGATGTAGGCTAATATTGGGGCTTTGTATCAAATCATTCATAAAATAAAGTCAATATTTGAGTTTTACTTCAAAGTCAAATAATTCTTTTCAATTAGGCACTTTTGAACGTCAAAAACAAAGAAATTCTAGAAGAATGGATTTGGATTACATTTGGCACATGGGTAGACCATGACCTGGAGAAGGACATAGGCTACTTTCATCCTGGATCAGCTAATAATACAGCATTCACTGATGAAATAATTTTTTAAATCGAGTTTTCGAGTTCATATACAAGTATAATAAAATTCAAATCTTTTCTCTTTATAATACACTAGCTGCCACCAGCGGCTTCGCCCGCGTGTAATCTTTATAAATTATAGCCTATGTTACTCAGGGTAAATGTAGCTTTCTAATGGTGAAAGAATTTTTGAAATCGGAGCAGTAGTTTTTGAGTTTATTCATTACAAACATACACACAAAAATGCAAATCTTTCCGCTTTATAATATTATTAGTGTAGATATTAGTGTACTTAGATATAATGTAAAAAAAACGTAATACAAATTCAATAATAGAAAACCAAATATTACGTTAAAAGACATTATTTATACAATAATACGTATCAATAAAAAATAAAAAAAATATTATCATTGGTGTAAAGTCTGCGGTTGGCGGTAATTAGACTGTCGCATGTCGTCGTAACGTATGCGTAGGCGCCTGCTACGCGACGCCTACGCGGCTACGAGATAAACTGTCCTTCAAAAGACTATGTGCTACGAATTTAATTTGGGATACATTTTACTATTTTTTTTTGTTTTATCGGCTATCACTAAATCGTTAATCTTAACTTTTATTAACACCTTTTATTCCAAAACTTTCACTATCAACAAAAGAGTTTAGTTCCTTACAATTATTATTAAGAAAAGGGTAACAGAGTCAATAGGGATACTTAATATTGTTGTGCATTCTCTAACAATCGGACAGGAATCAATGCGCGGCGTTAGTCGACATATTGCTTTGTTGAAAATAAAACGCCAGTGAGACTAATTGAAATGCTACATTACGTCAGCGCAGCGCCGAATAGGGGCACTGTTCGACGCTTACAAATATAAAACAATCATTTGGACAGTTCAAAGAGCGGTGCCGTGTAGCGCAATGTTAGTGTGTGGTGCAAGTTATCAGAGGTGAGAGAGCGGAGTACAATATTTATTTATTTACAAGCCGTGCGCCCGCTCGCTCGATAGGTTTTCACATCGGCAAAAATGATAAAATTCCGTTGACAATTTCATCCTCTATGTAACCACTAGGGGATGAATTTTCAAAAATCTTTCCTTAGGGCTCACCTTCGTTATAAAAGAAACTGTTGTGCAACTTTTCATGCTTGTAGAATCCAGTGGTTTAAGCTGTGCGTTGTCTGTCAGTGAATTTGAGAATTTTTGTTATGGAGATCTAAAAATATATAAATATAGAAGACCATAAAGGTACTGCTTATTTCATTAGACATTTCTTCCAGCAGACTTGTGTCAGGAAAGGTGCATGAGACAGGCAGTTTTCTATTTCTATTGTTTTCAATAACTTTTTTTCGTAGTGGTGTTGTTACATCTACAGTTTGAAATACAAAGTGAAATAGCTGTTCCAGGAATGTAAGCCTATGTAATTAGTTTTTTTTTTTTCACAAAAATGCCAATAAGTACCTACCATGAAACCAAAGATTATATTTTTAATTTTAAAGTTTTTTTAAATCTATACATATAATAAAATCGTAAACGGTCCGTGTCTGTACATCAAAGATTTTTGCAAAAAAAGTATTGGAAGCCGCGAGAAATAAGTAATAGAAAGTAAAAAACCATTTTTTGACATTTTTGTCTGTTTGTTTGTTCGTTTGTGAGCGCATCACGTAAAAGCCACTCATTGGATTCCAAATTGAATTACTGCACAATAAGAAGCTTTATTGTGAGTAACATTTAGTCTTTATTTCATCATATCTATACATATAATAAAATCGTAAACGGTCCGTGTCTGTACATCAAAGATTTTTGCAAAAAAAGTATTGGAAGCCGCGAGAAATAAGTAATAGAAAGTAAAAAACCATTTTTTGACATTTTTGTCTGTTTGTTTGTTCGTTTGTGAGCGCATCACGTAAAAGCCACTCATTGGATTCCAAATTGAATTACTGAACCATAAGAAGCTTTATTGTGAGTAACATTTAGTCTTTATTTCATCAAAATCAACCTGCAGAATCAAAAGATATATGGATTTAACACTTATGATTTTTTTTTATCCTTTTTTTTAATCCACCGGAAAAGTCGGTATTGCACCCGGGCGACGCCGGGCACGAACAGCTAGTTAAAAATATAATCTTTGGTTTTTTCGACGAGATCTAAGCATTTTGCCTGTTTTCCTAAGCGTGCAATCTAATATATCCTTAACCACAAACTCAACTCTTACGACTTGCACCGCCGCTTGGCTCGCGCCTCGTCATCTCGCGGCGCCTTTCAATTCACATCTCAAACGTTTGGATACTCCCCCACAATGGGCAGGCCACAAAGCGGGCCACGTTTGCCGCCTCGTTATGTAAAATCGGCCAAACAATGCGAGCGGTATCGCTTTCTGTAGGAACTCAATCAAATCAAATTAACAATAGATATCAACCGGTTTATTAAGAACTATAAGTCTGTTATAATTGATGCTTGACAGGGGTCTTGTGTTGCCGGTATTCGTGTGTTTTTCAAGATGTGTTGCAGTGTACAGATGTGGACACAAAGGTCCGCCAATCAACGCCATGCTGTCTGACTAGACAGGCGTCTGACTTTACGTAGACAATATCCAGTATGATGTCTATTTTAAACAGTTTTCTTTGTTTAGTGACAAAATAAAATAATAGAGATATGATTTTAAGCCGAGGCTCAATGATATTGGGATCATAACAATTTCTTGTCTGCGAAACATCTTTTGAAGACAAAAATAAATTATGGTCTGTCCCATACAAAACTTCAATACCTACTCGACTCAAATGTATGATTATTTTTTCTTGATTACTATGTTAGTCTTATGTAGAAAGTGATCTGTACCACATCCTTAAATATGACCACATCTTTCTGATACAAGCTGCATGGACATGTAAAGTATATGTTTTCAAGTATAAGTTTTTCAATATTTTCCAGGTTTCCAGTATTCCACAGTAAGTTAACTCATACCACAAAAGACCCAAAGTTTCTCAACGTATATACATAATATTAAGATTACACAACAAGTTTTGTATGTACCTCCGTAACCACATAGAAATATTTCTTATTCAAATAGTACTTATTTAATTAGGTACGTCTTTAGTGGCATCATAATATTTTACAAACATGTTTTATTATAAACAGCTCTTGACCTATCAAGTTAGAAAACATAATACGTTATGTTTGTTAAAGTAGTTTTATAACTTATTCTTATGCATGCGGAGTTTACCTGTTACTGATTGTTGCACTGTTACATATACATTTTTGCGCAGTGTTTAATAAATTTTTGGTGAACCAAAATAAAATACATAAATAAAAATATAAAAAAAAAATAGTTATTAAATAAACGCAGTATTGCGTAAAATTAAATATCTTTTTTAATGTTATCTGTTATTTTCCAAATATTGTTTTAAAACTTTAATTCCGGTAATAAGTACATAGATAATTACGCTGAAATCCAATGAATGATCCTCAATCCATCAAACAATACTACATATGTACTCTCTACGTAGACGTCACTGCTACTTAGGTAGGTAAGGTACGTATAAATGCACGTTTAAAAACAAACCGTGAAATGTATTCACCCCAATAAAGGAAACCAACACATTCGCGCGAGTGCGGGGGCGGCGGGGCCGGGAGCGGCGCGGGCGCGGTGTATGTAAAGCTTCGTAGACACTGTACATAACAAACATTACCACACAAACAGAGCGACTCCGCCATCACGTACAGCCAGCAGTGAGACAGAAGTGCAACTTTGTTCCAGAAGAAATCGAAAACTCTTGAGAAGGTCTCAAACTCAAACCATTTATTTCATATAAAACAATTACAGGTACTTTTGAATTGTCAAGGGGTCGGTCGGTCAGTCAAAAAGATGAAGCTAGTTGCCCATTCCAAAGCGTAGTAGGTTCCTATGGAGAAGAACGGGCAAGAAACTCCACCGACGGTGTAAAGTTAGGACCAAAAGTTGAATCGGTTACGGTTACCAAATATATTGGAGATTTGATGCAAGGACTGTGTACAAATAAGATATTCGTAGCTGTCCACGAAAAAAAATACATACACGAGTTTAAATATTGTTTCGTATTCCATATTACCTACCTATAAGACCGTTTCTATTGTGTTACTGTCATAGAGAAAGTCCTGACAGACACTACGTAATAAAAAAAAGTAGATCGTCGAGGTAGACCGCGGCGAAGGTGGTGTGACGATCTAATCATGTTTGCGGGGCTAACATGGCCAGAAATCGCACAAAATAGAGAGATTTGGAAGGAAAAAGGGGAGACCTTTGCCCAGCAGTGGGACACATAGGCAAATAAAAAAAATAAGAAAATCTTTCCACCTTATAGCCTGCACACCAATTGCGTGGCGCACTTTCAATCAAAATCCGAGAGCATTGAAGAAAAATCCTAAACCATTGCTTCATGTGTGTGAAAAATTTGGGTTGGTCTCCTTACCCAAAGAAAAGTATCCCTTTGCTACTTCTGCCTTCTACTTGCTGGCTACTCGGACCGACGAGGCACCCCGAGGCGTCGAGTGGCGCCACATTACCATTCACCCTCCACTTTGAGCGCCGGCTAACCTAATACGACGTATGCCAGACGTGGACTCCTGTACGTGTTGGAAATTGCTCACAGAACCAACCTGCATGGAAATAGACTGTGTTCGTAAGACCAATTAGCTGTAAACTGGTGTTTAATAACCTCCTGAGTTTTATGACTCTCGATACAAGGCTAAGATGAAACAATGATACTTCAAACAGCACATTACTTTTAGATACTCTTTATCGTGCATTGAAAACATCGTGATTGCAATAAAAGTTATTTTACTGGGGAAGATATAAGCTGTCTGAAAAATGGCCGTCATTTACGTTCTCCGGAGGTCTCATTATCATCAATAGAAGGCATTTAAAGAATCCTAGAGCTGTGCACGTTTGTTCTAAATATGAATTGCGAGGTTTTCTACACAACAAATATTATGATTATGAAATATCATACATTTTTTAACGAGATTTTCAGTACACGGCGACGTTTTAGTTCTAATCCTAGGTTAGGCTAGGTTCTTTAAAAACATATGATGTTCTTATAGAACTCGTACTTACCTCTTAACTCCTTCGTGGGCAGAGGGGTCATGTTCGAGATCGAAGCTCTCATGTAAAAGAATGTGAAAGCAAACAGCATGTGTCAAGGAGGCAACAAATACGTAAGTCCATGACGACGAATCGTATGAGGCTTTTTTGGGTTGTAACGACGAAATGTTCTGACAAAAAAACTCCCAATTTTTACTGGAGGACCTTAGTTTTATTTTTATTTATTCATATATTTGCTGACGCCAATAGCTACTGTATATTTGAAACCTAGTAATGAAACAAAAATCCTAAATTCACTGATAGACAACGCACTGCCTAAACCTCTGGGTCTAAAACTCTAAAAGCATGCAACACAAGATTTCGGGAAATTTATCAATAGGCAAGGATTTTCGAAAATTCATCCCCTAAAGATGTTAAATAGGGCGTCAAGAGTTCGTAATTTTGGCCGAATCTCATCGTACAAACGGGCATTCCATAGATTTTAATTACTAACCTTGAGAAGATAGTACGAAGGTAAAATATTTGAAAAATATCAGTTTTTTCGGATATCCGATGGATTCGATAACTGTTAAGTACGTCTCTTCAGCATCTTCTTCTTGACATGAAGCCAGTAGGTACTTGAGTCGCCGAGTAGTTTGCGATGCGTTTGACAACGACGCTGTTCAACAAAGTAGCAATGTGAACGCAAACATTTCATGACGCCACTCGTTTGCTTTTAAATTACTTTATAATTACGGCCATTTACATTAAAAAGACACGATGGTATTACTTTTAGTTAAGTGGTTATTGAAAAGGACTTTAGCTTCTAAAAAGTTTATCTTCCAAATATTACCTACGTTAGGTATGGTTTCAGCAAAATAGGGTACTTACGAATCTACTCTAAGTTAATTTATATGTAACTAGCTGATGCCCGCGGTTTTGCCCGCGTGGATGTCGATTATTATACAAGGTGGAGACGACAATTTGACAAAAAATGAAACTCTGTATATCTAATGACGTTCTCGGTCTACATACAAAAAATTAATCAAATATATCCAATATTTTAGTTGGGATAACTAGTCAAAGATCGGCAAACCCGATAGTCAGGCCATCACTACTATTTAGTTTGTTTGAAAAAATGCCTTTTTTAATTTCGATGTTAGGATTTATTTGATAGTTCCAAAATACTCTTATGCATTAGTATTGTCAGTATTTTTATAAATTGTTGTATTATCGTCTTCACATCGTATACTAAAACCTTCCTTGAAAACCACTCTATCCATTGGTGAAAACAGCGTAAAAATCGGTGCAGTTTTTGAGTTTATCGCGAACCGGAGGACAGACAGACGCGGCGGAGAACTGTTTTATAATATGTAAAGATAAGGAAGGGTGCCGTTTTCTGAATCTTTATAGAAAAGAAAGAAAGTTCACGTCATCAGAGATTGAAGGAACTTCGACCTTGCACGAATTAGTTCAAAATCAAATACAACCAAATTTGGAAGGAAATAATAAAAGGGTTCAAGATTAGAAAACTGCCTATCACATGGATATCTAAAACTTTTGGACGACCCATTATAAAATATGTAGGAATCAAAATGACTAATTCTCTGATATTACACAATATCCTTCAATAAGGTATAGGCGTGGGCTGTGAAAACAATAGCTAAGTACCAGATATCATATACGCGGCGTATGGCGGCATGTTTGCCGTGTCTCGAGATGTAACCGGAGACAGCTTCCCTCCGCCAGCGCGCTGTTGTCTATGCTCTCGCGCTCGCCACTCGACGCGCATAGAAAATAGAAAACATCACAGACAAATACCTTCGAGGTACGTGTAAATTATACTGAGAATACAGAAGAATATTTTCCGTGTTTTGCGCAAATATACATTCTGTTTTGCGTGTAAATTATTCAGTTCAGTTTTAGCGCAAGATTGTTGTTGGCGTTGCAAAATGAGCTACATAATGGAGCTTAATTGTCGGCACAAGAAATATGGTTCAATTAAATGAAGATTACTTTTCCAATACGACAAGCATCCTGAATGTCTTGATGCAATAGTAACAACAAAATCACAAGTAAAACATTTAGTTCATAAATATTTCCGTCATCACAAAATGAATCATTTGATCAAACAGACATGCAACCTAACCGTTATCCAATATTAGTGAACTAAACAAATACAATCGATACATTTGTCGTGTATAATACGTACTTGTGCGAGATCATTGAATATGTTCAATCAATCTCCATATTGGAGTGCAAGCATGAAGCGTCGACCGCTGAAGATGTTTGGTCGCGTCATCGTCCCGCGTATTTATTTACACATGTTGCCCGATGTGTATCTAATGAGCCCGTCGCACCGTCGATAAATAAATGCTCTGTTATATCAACTACCAGTCTTTATGCTGCCTGCGACCACAACTCGGTAATTACGATTGTGCCCCAATGCTCAAATATTTGGTCAAAACTTTCGTCCATTAATGAGCTACCGATATTGTCCACCGTGGAGTTTTTTGAACTATGTTTACGTAATATTCGAGTGGAAAACGTGTTTCACAAAGCAATTAAGAAAAAATCTTATACTAACAAAATAATGTGTTTGCCGTGTTTGCGTCCGTCGTATTTAGAAATCATGTTTGTTATTGCGCGTCGTCGTTTGGATACGGTGGATTTACCTGGAATTTATGAGAATTCACCAACAATAACATCGCTGGGAAAGTAAACATACCCCGGGCCAACTATATGTATGCTGGTATGCGGTACCCAGACAAATGACCCTGTGTTATTACAGTGAAATTAAATAAACATTTGATTTAAATATTTAAAGGATTCAATCTTCACAAATGAAAAATATGTCATATTTAAATAACGAGCTAAATAGTTGTTTGTGAATGAAAATCAAAGTTCCGCATATTAAATTGGTAATGTTTATAAATAGTTTGCTTCCTAACGCTTGGTATGCGGAAAATACAATAAATTGGACACTAACCTATGAACCTATTTAATGATATAAGCGCATAATCAGCCTAAGGGAGGGAGTGGGCCACACGGGCCCAGTGCGGGTTGGTAGATGTCACATGTTCGAATTTTTGGTTCTAGGACATGCCGGTTTCGTAACGATGTTTTCCTTCACGGTTATGAGAGCAGTGGTGATAAAATAATTGACACAAAGTAAAGCGCCTGTCTGGATTTGAAGCTACGACCTATGCAACTCGTAAGTCTCAGCAGTTACCACTGAGCCAACACTGCTTGATACCACGGGATAAAACACCAATTTCTTAGTAGCCACGAAATCTAATAAAAAATACTATCACCCTTAAAAACTAAAACTAATCTACCCTGCATATTTATAAACACGAACATACAATTTATTAGTCCAAAATCACATAACTCGTCACACCTTACAAAACGATCGAATTATAAAGAGTCATCTGGACAAACTTGGGTCGCCTTTAAAAATAATCTGTTGAGAAGAGTTTACTCCTATTGTGATGGATCCCGAGTAAACACTTCAGGGCCATTCCTCGAAGGGCTTTGTACCAGCTTCGTTTCAAAACTTCACGGTTTTGGTGACCGAAACCTGACACTACTTCAACATTAATAATATCCGACATAGAATTTATTGTAATCAATTCAGGTGCTTTCTTTATTATTGTGTAACTATAACATCACAGGGTTGGATGATGTATGTCTCAGATTGTGAGAACTTGGAAAATGAATTGCGTAAATCATCTTGGGGTTTTACCAAATTCCGGATTGCAACCATATAACATAAGAGGAAGATCAAGGAAACGATAGATGGAATGGTGTGAAACATGATATGGCTAGAAAGGGGATGAGACTTATAGAGATGTATGGAAGAAAAAGACGTTGCGCTGACCCCAAATAAATGGATATGAGCTAAAGAATGCTGATGAATCATAAAACATTAGCTACTTATATCTTTACGAACTGCTCAGTAGCTCTAGCTAGTAACATGTTTTGTCATAAATAGCTACTGTACTAGTAACTACTATCGCAAAATCATCTATAACACAAAGATTAGCCTCTGCAAACATTTCAAAGACTACTTACTAGTCGTCTGATTATTTGGCCTATGTGTAGAAGTAATCAAAGATGTAAGTCTGTAAATCCGTAATTTGCAGATGCATCACTAATAATAAGAAACACCCTCTGTATCTCCATCTCGAGTCCAGTATTTGGTATTCATATAGTAACACAAACAGTCGTCGCGCTGTGCTAGTCGACCACTCGACAATGATCGCCGTATAAAAAGCTCATGTTTAACTTAATAACATCGGTGTCATAGAAACCTCTGTGGGTATTTTAATCGTGAGGCTTTGTTACCGCCTCGGTGGTCTCCTGTTGTCGATAAACATTTTGATGTTGGATAATTATGGTTTGTATTTATAAGTGTTAGAATACCGTAGTCATTGCAAAAACAAAATAATGTTCCCTGTTAGTTTCGTGTAGTGTTTTTTGTTTTTAAATTAATTCATATCTTACTCAATTCCTAGCCTTTTCCCAACTATGTTGGGGTCGGCTTCCAGTCTAACCGGATGCAGCTGAATACCAGTAATTTACATGGAGCGACTGCCTATCTGACCTCCACAACCCCGTAACTGGGTAATACGATACCCCTTGGGAAGACTGGTTGTCAGACTTTTAGGCTTCTGACGACCCGTAACGACTGTCAAAAAGCTACGAATGACAGCCGGAACCAACGGCTTAACGTGCTTTCCGAGGCACGGAGGAGTCTCGGTATGTAAAGATGGTCACCCATGCACGGACCAACCCCGGGAAGATGGATCGACCCGTGCGGCTGTTATTACTTAGCCACGAGCTCCTCTCACTAGATAATTCATATCCTATAGTAAGATATGAATTATCTACAAATATATTTATATATAGGGTATATCATATCGTGTAAGGGTAATAATATATTTTAAATTAAAGATGACTTTAGTTGTACTTATCATTTATTATATATCAAGAGTGATTGAGAAACGTGGACTTATATCAAGACATTTTGTGGTCATAATTTCCCTAACTGTATACTTTCTGTAGATACACATGGTTCAGTAAATAGTAAACGTACCAACATTCCCAACACAAATCAAAACAAAAATTGCAACAGCACGCCCCACAACGAAGGCCTCATCATAATCAGCATCTGTTGCCTACATCCTGCCGCAGCGCTCGCGCCGTCCGCATCGCTCGCACACCGCATCAGTTGCGTCGCGTCCCGCCACAATTAAATGTGTCCACTCCACCGACTCCCAATGCACCGCACACACATCAGTGCACGCCACGCCACGTTATTTTATTCACTAACATTTTATTTTATGCGACTCGTACGCGATTTGTATTTGATTCGTTATTTCGTTCCGGAGCCGTTGAGCCGGAAAACGCGTGACGTATTTCATTCGGTATTGTCGAATATTTTGTGCACGGTAATAAAGTTATGGGGTAACATTTTGTTAGATTTATTTATACTGCGTATTGGAAAATTTATCGGTAGGTATTTAGTTAGTTTTCACATGCTATACATAAGCTTAATTATATTCAACTTACTATACAATTCTTATTAATTTCGTACTAATACGAAAACCCGTATTTGAACACGATTCTAAATCTAAAGATTAGGTAACCTACAGAATGACTCAAGATGACTTAACTATTTCTGTTTTTATTAAGCCATGTTAATCCCGTAATCACATAACAATCCTTTTTCAGTAGAAAAAACCCTTAAAGACAACCCTATAATTTATTTGTCCAATACTCTGAAGCTAAGGAAAGATCTCAAAAGAGAACAACTCCACCCGTGCATGTTACACGGAAATAAGACATGCATTTGGCGGTACATGTCCGTCCTGCGTCATATAATATTAGGTCTCCACCTATGAAATCAGCGTTTTGTATGGGGAATTTTTCATACTAACATTTTCTTAATTTATATAACAACCATGAACACTTAAGTTTTAAAAACTTATGCACTAAACTTTTATGCACTAATGTTTAAAAACTAAGATAACGTATGCCACTTAGATTAAGCGACAAAAATAAGTTTTGGGTAAGTTAAAAAAAAAAATATTGTTCATTTCTGCTAACAAAATGAGGAGTCATTTTTAAAGTATTTTTTCTGTTTAGAAAATTATATTATAAGTAATAAGGTTTTTTTACTATTGGTAGTTGTCTATGATCGTCATTATTCGAGATAATACCAAGCAATTGATGAATATTTAAAATCATAGAAGTGACGAGGTTCTCTATTTGTGAGAAAAAAACGCCAGTTTCATAGGTGGGGACCAAAAATAACGTCAAAGGTTCAACCAACTGCACAGATTTCACCCTACCACTTATGATTTGTTCCAAAAGTATCAGATGAATAAATTCTTACGCAATCACTCACTAAAGGGTATTTATTAGTAACACATTCATCTGTATTTAGCAGGTTTTAACCACGGGTTTTAACTTAGGTATACGTCACCACTTTTTACAGCAATTATTGTTTGAATAAGAAAAATCATTGATGAAATTGAGGGTATAAAATAAACTTCAATAAAATTGTCAAATGAAAAAAATTTTAGGTGACTTAAAATTATAATTTAAATAATCAATTTAAAGCACTCAATTTGTAAGTGGCACTATAAATTGGCATCCACATTCCACAGGTATATACATTCTCTGATCTATTTGTTTACATTTTCTCTAGATACTTTTGGAACGGACTGATGGTATAGTTATCTAAACCTCAAAGAACCTAACTTACCTAGGGATATAGGTAGCAATTAAATTAATTCCCTTGGCAATCTTGGATTCTTGAATGTCAGTGAATGGAATGATTAGGGGCATTTACTTTTCATGCGCCTCTTAAATGGGCAATGATTAAAGGATTATACTTTAACCATGTGGCTCAGATAGCTTTGGCAGCTGATATTATGTCATTATGAAAGATGAAAATACCCCTCTACTTATAAATTACTAGCTTCTGCCCGTGGCTTCGCCCACGTGGTATGTCGTGTCGTGGTATGTGGATTTTTCCATTAGGAATTTCGTAGTAACAGCCCGGAGTTTGGAAGTTGGCGGTGTGATACCCCCGTGCCTCGGAAAGCACGTCAAGCCGTTGGTCCTACGCCTGATCTCTCTCCGGTCGTGTCGGATTGCCGTCCCATCGGACTATGAGAGTGAGGGAAGAGAGAGTGCACTTGTGTCTGCGCAAACACTTGTGCACTATAATATCTCCCGCGCCGATGGCTAGTCTCCGTTGAGATTGGCCGCCGTGGCCGAAAATACGGTCTGGAGGACTATTATGTCGATAAAAAGTAGCCTATGTCCTTTCTCATGCTCTAGACTATCTGTGTATCGATTTTTTTGCGTGAATGCGCGACATACAGAGAGACAGACAGAGTTACTTACGGATGTAAGAACAGTAGAAGAAAGAAGTAGAAGATAGGCTAGCCTCTTAATTCATATACATATGAATCTTTTTCAAGATGATTCGTAGATCGTTGTGGTGCGATCGGCATGAGCAGCAGACTTTTTTGGTTTCAATTCAATTTTATTAAGTTACTAGTCGTGTGCCCGATGGGATTATCGGCAATTTCTCAGGAGCCTACTGGATGAGTTTCCAAAAACGATGATACTATAAGTAGTTTATCTAACTTTTACTTATAAACATAAGTCTAATTACCAACTTCCACGTTTCTAACTTCAATAATAAAAAAAGTTAAAAAACTAAAACCCGACTACTTAAAATACATGTTCTAATAAAAAGTATGAAACAAGAAAATATTTCAGACATAAATCAAGACAGTGACAATGGTCAAGGACAAGCCGTGGTCGCATGCCTGTACACCTACAAAACTATAATGGCATGCGACGACGGGTTGTCCTTGACCATTGTCACTGTCTTGATTTCTGTCTGAAATATTATTACTACACACATACATACATACATACATACATAACCCTCCTTTTTTCTTCGCCGTAGTCGGGTAAAAATAACGAACTTCCAAACTTATTTAACCCCTTTGGGGGATGAATTTTCAAACCTCCCTAGTGCTCATTTTCGTTAGGTATATTCTATGGGATTCGTGTGCAAAATTTCATGCTACGCTAAAATTTCACGATGTTTGTCGTAGAAGATCACCCTTTCAAATCGCCAACCCAACCGACTAACTATAGGTAGTCTATTTTCTAATCTCATAGACTAATTTGACATTTCAAGTGATTGTTGTTTGTTTTTTTCAATTTGGAGTTTGACATTTGCACCTGTCAAATTAGTCTACGAGATGAAAAAACAGACTTGATTACAACTTTTCCCATGATCACTTTCAACCGTCTCACTACAACAAATTACAAAAGTTACAAATTCTATTTGTGTAGCAAATACATCTGCCGTGGTGTCGTATGCCCTGGTTCCCTGAACCCTTGCGTTGCCAACAGCACACGAGTGCGAATCCGCGGGCGGTCCACTCCAAACTGTTTGTATTGCTGGTGTTTAACTTTAAACTGACGAGTGGCGCCCTCTGCGTGTTTGTCCAAGATGTTGACCGCCCCATATCGCGCTGATGCCCGTGTCATGTGTTATGTCTTGTTTGGTTTGGTCTATGTAAGGAAATAGGGACTCCTGGTCGGGAAGTTCCGACACTCCGAGAGGGCCTACAAGCAGCGAAAGAAAATATTCTACTTTGTTATCAATCGCAACGGATTGAAAGACATTTAAGTAAGTAAGTACGTTTACCTATAGACTAGGTAAGTACTTATACCTCTTGATAATAAATTTTCGATAACTTCATTCCTAAGTTTTATCCGTGTGACCTATTCTTATCATATTATTAAGGTTGATGCGCTAGGGTGGCCCGCGAAATTCAAATTTTTTAAGTTTTTTGCAATTTGCACGTCAGTATCAGGTTCTATGTTGATCTAAATATTATTAGCGCTCGTAACAAATATGGCTCGTAACGAAAATTTGAATTTCGTGGGCCACCCTAGCGCATCCCCCTTCAGTTGAAATTGGACGAGTTCTAAACTCCTAAATAGCTGGTCTAGTCAGTTTGCTCTGAAGTTATGTCAATAAAAAGCAAGCCGTATACTTCAATCGAAGAAACATTTGTTACAACTTTCTTTCATAGTCGATATTGTTACTTATAAAAGCGTTCATTCATTAAAAATCCAACACAAAACACAATGTTGTCAATCAACGAGTCGATGATTTGTTATAAAAATAGTGTGAGAGCGCGGGGGGCACGGGGCCCGCCGGCGGCGGCGCGGCGCAGACGCACCCATTCACCTTGCTCAGCGAATCACACGCATTAACACCTATTAGGCCCGCGCCCTTTATCCCGGCGCACTGCCACGCAAAATACTACACTTTCCTTTTTACTGTTTATTGTTATCGTTTGTTTCGACTCGCAAACCGTCCGCGCACAATGTGCCTGCCGACACGGCTCGGTAAACGCTTTCAAGTGTCCAAAAGCGGTAATTTGCTTCATTCGCTCATTGTTGACGCTAAAAGTCGGCCTTTGTCGACACTTGACGGAATTGGGAGCGTTTAGATTCGAGCGGGCAATTCGCGGAGAGTGGACGCGTTTTATCGTCAGCCGAACATCCCGGTCACTCTACCCTCTCTCACCTCAATGGCTGCCTAATGGAAGCTTTCAGCTAGTGTTTGAAAAGGTTTTTTCTCTTTTAAATAACGTACCTTTCCATATAAGTACCTACTACAATGGTTACATCTGTTTTAGATAAAATACATATGGCATAGATAGGATATTAAAAAAACGACTTTTTATTTAATAAACAGAAATATAAATATTATTATTATATAGGATTTCCGCAAAATTAAGCCGGAATTAACTAACAATATTAATAAACAGAAATATAAATATGTTTTCTATGAATTTTCATTAATGTCTAGAGGGCCTAGACACACTGACATATCAGTGATAACGATGATGGAGTCAAAAATGTATGGGACTGACAAGATACCGAAAAGCATGTGAAAAGCTTTATGTCAATCCCGTTAAAAAGTGCTGTAGAAATGAAAACTAGTTATCAGTCAAACGTAACATGAGGAAAAACCCTCAAGGGTCTTCCACAGTACCTATAATCAATTCCAAAGTTAGTTTCAGGCACTTTTAAGTCGTAAAGCTTATATTCCATGCAAAGGAGCATAGAATAACTTCAATTACTTATTATTCTTTTAACTGATTGAGTTAGGTAGGTATGTCTAGTTCTAATAAAGGTATCTTGATATCAGGAACGAACAAATTGAAAATCTTAGCGCGAGCCAAATGCAGAAACACAAAATAGCACGCCATGTTTAGGCATCACATCGTGCAAATATAAAACAATAAAGGCATCAGTACATGGTGGCACGTTCATTAGTGTGCCCGACGCCGGGGCCCGACGCCCGGCGTGGGCCCCTACGCCCGACGCCCAGGGGCCATTACGTCCCATTTACATGCGTTTACCGGCTCCGACGGCCCCTCTCTCGCTCATTGGATTACTTGTATCGACGCTGCCCAATTAGACTTGATTAGTGGAAGAACGTTGTCAAACTATGCAGTTATTTGATGCTAAATGATAACTGATGTAGCATTGTCAGTTATGCTTACTTAATTTGAAGTTAGAATTGCTATTTCTTCTGCAGTCAACCATCAAAATATCCCTTTGTTTATCATAATAATTATCAATAGCTGGAATTCACAAACTTTGGCTAGCGAACACTATACTAACTCCTTTGCTGTCTTTTATAAAATGCCCATTTATTACCCGACTACGGCGAAGAAAAAGGAGGGTTATGATTTTGACCGGTATGTATGTATGTATGTTCATCTGTTCCCTTGTATCTTCTAAACCACTCATCACAATTTGACAAATAAGCGTCTTGATTGTCCGCTGGTTATAGGCTATGTGACGTCACATTAAATTAAAAATGGCGCCCTCTAGAGGAAATAAAGTCAGGAACTAAAAAAAATATTGTTTAATCGTACTATGTTGGGTATCAAATGAAAGGGCTTAATGAGCACATTTCAAAAATATATATATTATAACCCCAAAATAATATTAAAAAAAATTAAGTAATAAAAACTAAAACCCAACTACGACTGAAAAGGTACAAACAAGACAACACAGACAAACAAATTAAAAATCCGGAGTCGACACGTAATCTGTTCGATTTATGCCGCCCTAATGTGACTCCGGATTTTTAATTTGTCTGTCTGTGTTGTCTTGTTTGTACCTTTTCAGTCGTAGTTGGGTTTTAGTTTTTACTACCTACTTAATTTTTTTTATATTGAAAATTAGGTGCTCGACCCATTTGTAACTTCACCTCGAATTAAACGACCCGAAACGAATTTAAGTTGTATTACATAGTACATACACCTTATTTATACGAACGCCAGGAACAGTACCTACTTACGCCTATTAGTGCCTCGCAAAACTTAGATTTCTATGTAAACTACGTGAGAAAATACGTTTAAAAGGTAATAAGTAGGTACACACGGCTACACATCAAGCTATACATTTCCAGCATAAGCTGACCTCGCATGTAAGGAAATTCTACGAGTATACAATGCGAGATCAGTATAAACTGGAAATGTATAGCTTGATGTGTAGCCGTGTGTACCTGTCTGTTTTTCGAGTTATGAATAGATAAAGTCTTTAATATTATTCAAAACATTTTGCTGACATACAATTTCAAAATTCCAAAAATAATTCGGAATATTTTTACGCAATCCCAAAACTTGCTGAAAAAGATCTCCAAGACAATTCACATTGTGTTAACACTGGATTAAATATAAACACTGACAGTAACAATGCAAAGGAAAACATCGTCATAAAATTATTTATCAATGATTTTATCTATGGTTAATCCCAGCTTACAGCTCAACAATGGAATTAGAAGAAAGTATTCAGGAAGTTGTCGCATTGGTCCCTTCCCTTGCACACCTACAACCTGTTCTGGCTCTAATGCTTTTGTTACCCTGATAACATGTGATAAGAATTTGTTTTTGAGGAAACAGAGATTATGGTTACCTTGACTCAAAATAACATAAGTCAGAGATGAGGAAGAGTGGTATCCGTTCGGAATAGAAAATAAATTTGAGTTTTAACAAATACCAGTGGTATTAGTTTTTGCATTAGAATGGAATAAATCGTATATTTCACGCTGTACAAGATACACGAGTCGGTATTAGAAATAGGGAACTGATTGGTTGTGTGATTGTGTTGAGTAAGAGAAATGTTATTAGATGTAAAAGTGAAATGAAGGAAATGAACCACAATGGAACGCGTAACGTAACATCTAGATTCTAGATAAATCAGAATAGGTAGATATAACGTCATTAAAATGACGTTATATCTACCTATTCTGGTTCGTTTATATCTACCTATTCTGCTACGAGGTTCGGTTGCTCTAGCAACCTGTCATTGGGTTTTTCCATCAGGTTTTTTATAGTAGCAGCCTCGAGTCTTACTTTGTGCCTGGTTGATGGCAATAGGCTCGCCCCCTATTATATGGGACTGATACATGACAGGGCAACTGTGGGTGTACGTAACTACTAGAGGTGTACCTACAAGTCAACATTTCGCCAGTTATGTATAGGTACCACTGTCTAACTCTTCGCGAAAAATAGGCGAGGTGTTATGTACAGACGCCAGCACATCAAGCTACTACAATCTGTCAAATTTCTTTAATAGATTTTCAACTTTATCACTACAGCATAAGGTTTAAGGTTGATTGCGAAAATTTCACAGTTTCGGGTAGCTTGACCTGCTGGCGTCTGTACCTATGTATGTATTAAAATACACGTAGAAAATATTATGAAAATCACACGATTTTAACTGTCCAATAAAGAGAACAAACAATACCCCAAAAAAAATTAAGTCTGATTAACTTTGAGTTCAAACTAAAACACTAATGTTCCAATCACTTCCTATTGATACTATCGATAACTATTTGTAACTAGTTTGTAATTAAATAAACCCGCGCTCCTGGTTCGCACGGTTTTTACGACTTTACAAAACATCGAGATTTCTTAGTTATATATGTAACTTTAATATCACCGTATTATATACATTAACCTTCTGGAATAAATTATCTAAACGATGGTGAAAACCTCATCAAAATCTGTTGCGTGGTTTAGAAGAACAACGCGGATATACCTACAGACAAACACGAAAGGTGACTTTAACTTATAATATGTATAGAGGAACACATAGGTACAGCTACAGCCAATTCTCGTTTGCATAGCACACAGTTTGTTTGGCTAACCACAGAGCAGCAGAATCGCAAATTCGTTGTATGAGCGGCGGTGTCAAGATATCGGCGGCAAATTACAGGCTGTGGCTGCACGTCCGTTCAGTTTGATTGACACCGCATCAGAACCGACGCCGGCTTAATTAAATAACTAAGTACCACTTACAGCGAGGACCGAGTAGCAGCCGTGTGTTGGAACACTGGAGCTTTAAGAATATTCTGTTAATGTTTTAATGCGAGTTAGTTTGTCCGTTTCGAATGATTCCGAGGCTAAACTACAAAATTATCGTTGACGATTCTTTGTTTTACATACAGCAAATAGGATGGCAAGAGGTGGCAACAGCTAGTAGGATATTTAAAGTATTTCAAGAACACAACTGTTAGTGAAATTATTTAAAATAAGCATAGTATCGCCCCTGTATTCTCCAAGTATTAATCAGAGAAATTACAAATGGAGAAACCCAATAAAACTGCTCAATCTGGGGATCAAAGCCCACGTCCAGAAGTCGCACTAGACAAATCATCCATTGGCGGTGGAACAGCGATAAATTTGATACCGAATACTCTTCCTAGGAAGCCCAAGTTAAATGAAACTTCATAAAATGTGCTTAAATCTATATTTACATATTTTAAATTAAAGTCGCCTTTCGTGTTTGTCTGTATGTCCGCGTTATTCTTCTAAACCACGCAACAGATTTTGATGAGGGTTTCACTATCGTTTAGAGAATTTATTCCGTAAGGTTTATGTGTATAATGCATTAGTATTAAAGTTACATATAATTAAGAAATCTCGATGTTTTGTCACGTCGTAAAAACCGTGCGAAACAGGAGCGGGTCGCTAGTGTAACATATTCTTAAACATGTAAAATGCCGTGTTTTAATTAAAGCTCTTGTCCCGAAATTTATTCTGGAGTATGTTATTCTTCTAATCTTATATATTTATTGTACTCGCATATCAGTCAATCCAGGTAGGCTATATGGGTTATGCGTGAGAAAGCAGAAATGGGTAAATTTAACAAAACGTTTACGATAACATCAAGATGTTGAATCTAATCGCATCGGAATGTGACACTAAAGATCACCCTTTGGGCATGTAACTTTTGTAATCCAAGCTACAATTCTAATCTTCAGATCTCTTTACTTCCTTATTTCGTGATAATCGCGATTACCTGGACCAGTGGTGGCCCAGTGGTAACGGCCGCGACTGACGAGTTGTACGTCGTAGGTTCGTAAATTATTTCATCACCACTGCTCTCAAAACGGTGAAGCAAAACATCGTGAGGAAACCGGCATGTCCTAGAACCAAAAATTCGAAGACATGTGACATCTACCAACACGCACTGGGCCCGCGTGGTGGATTACGGCCCACTCCCTCTCACCTAGAGGTGCCCTATGTCCCAGCAGTGGGAACATTATAGGCTGATTATGCGATTACCTATTTAAACCAGCTAGGTAATAAGTAATGTCTAAGAATTACTGAACAACTTACTATTTTTCATATTGTTTGTTTTACACCATTAATATTCTGTAATCATAATCTTTTCAAGAATAATAAAAAACACGCAGATTTTTTTTATTTTATTATTTGATATCTATATCTGTAAGTTTAATAATCAATGTTCGTGCAAAAAATATACCTACACTGGATAAACTTCTTATACAAAATTAACTAACAAACTATTAAGTAGTAAGTATTCTTTAAGTAGGTGTACAAACACGTTTATAAGTAAATAATATTTTTTAAACTAGATGATGGTTATTACTGTTATTTATAAACTTGCGTTTAAAGGCACCCGCAGACAGGCGCGACGCGACTTCACGGAAATTGTTCTACCGGTGTGTGTGTGTGTGTTAATGGTGATATTCTGTGAAGAAATTGCACCTATTTATTTTAACCAAATATCTACCGGTACGGTAAAGGTAATATTTTCAAATCTAAAGCGACTTTGTTTGTTGGTACCTTTGTTCTTATGAGGTATTCCACTCTTAGCACTGATTTCAACAGCACTTGTCCGAGCACTTTCACTAACAGCACTGAAACAAAATTTTGATAAGTGCGGTTCGGTGGAACAATTTATTTATATTATTTTCATTTTCCGAACGGCACCTGCATACAGTTTGTAGTGATGGGACGTATGTATGCTTTGTCCAGGATACTACCAACTATACGGCAAGTACGTGTCGACGCACGTACAGTAAAGGGCTGCGTTATCGAACGTCCACTCGGCTAAAACAGTTGAATTTTGCTGAAACTATAAACATGACCGAAAGAATTTCTTAGTCGAAAATATTCTTTTCTAGTTATATTTAGGTAGTTAGTCACTTATCTTCCAAACTCAAAGTTCACACGCGAAAATTAGTGTTAAAACCGTGAATCATCCTAATTCTGAATAGTGTTGGTCGACAGACAGCTTTAAATATTACCAACTGGATACTTAGCCACTAAACAATGGTTGTTGGTGTGGGAAACAATGTCTATAGAAATTGTAAACAATTGGAATTTAAATATCATAACTACATATCTACAAACTAGGCGATCTGGGAAGTTTTTTAAAGTAAATTCTGTACCTATTCCACAGTTTAATAGTAAATTAAATAATTAGTTCGAAAAACTGGTCAAGTGCGAGTCAGACTCGCACAGGAACGGTTCCGTATCGCCGTTCACCGTACAATATTCAGCAAAAAAAACACTTTTCTTGTATTCCTTTAATTTTATGTTTTTTGTTATAGCGGCAATAAAAATACACAATCTGTGAAAATGTCAACTGTCTACCTATTACGGTTCATGAGATACGGACAGCGGAGGCTCAGTAATAGGGTTCCGGTTGGGCTCCCTTCGGGTACGGAACTCTAAAAACTAAGAAACGGTCTTAGATTTTATTTTTGTATACTAGAGAGGTGATTACGACTCGTTGAGACAAATCTAATGGACACAAGCTCAATAGGTTTACTTGGTTTGCATCCTTCCAGCTCTATCATCAGAATATTGTATTGTCATCGAGTAAAGTTTCAAATTACACTATAAGTGATTGAAGAGCCAAACTAAGAATTGTAATTGGGTGAAATTCTTTGTTTTTTTTTTTACAAAACACAATCAGTTGTTTGACACTTCCCGTGACCCAAGGGCTGGCTTTTACCTTGGTCGGAGGCTAAGCATTGCCATTCAACGTGGCAATGCCGCCAGTCTCTTGGGTACACTACCAGCCGATAGCGATGCGGAAGAAATTTTCGACGCCATATTTTAGATATTAGTTGTTAGATCAGTAGTCATACCTAAATTAGTCCGTTTTAATAATGGAAATCATAATTTTATTCGATGCTTTTGTATTAGGTACCTAATGCTTAAAAAAACCTATTTAACTTTATTTTTTAATTTTTGGACATCGAACAACAAATTAATATCTAATACCCTTCGTCAAATTTTCTGCCAAAATAGAAATTTTACATAGTTATATTCCACGTGTGTTTGCTATAGAAAAAACAAATTATTAAAATCTACACGTGTCGAATGGAAATTAATGAAGATTTGCAAATATGTTATCATTGTTTTGATAGATCGCCATCTTTTGTTTTGTACAGATGTGGGTAAATTGATAAAACTTTTGCATATTGATTATTCGATTATTTAAGTAAAACCGTCGCAAGTGGGTAAATGTAAAAAATATTGACGTTTGATTGAATTGCGATTGCGACTACCTGTATTGGCTTGATGGTTCATTTGTTAAATAAAACATGTAGTTAAATTATAATTTCTATTTATTCGGAGAGTTCATAGAATTGTTATTATTATTTTAATTATTAATGTCATCTAGTAAATAAACAACAGTATGTTTACATGTTATAATAACAACGAAGTAGACAACATCACTTTACGTATTTACAATAGAACTAGGAGACTATCTACATAGCTTGGTCGTTCTCAGACTTTATCAATAAATCGCTTAATATACCAACTATCACTGTTCTACATACACAGTTTTAAGTAGAAATAATACTTATAAATTCAATTTTTACAATAATTTACACTTAAAGTATCATTATAGACCATAGATCTATGATTATAGACGTTAAAAGAAGAACTGAAAAGGAAAGAAAAGAAAGAAATTCGGAGAAATTCGAAAGAAAAGAGTTCAACGCGCCTACACAGAGTAGGAGAAATACAGAGAAACAAAGATTTACACGAGGATATATCACTAGGCAACGATAACGTACCGACGGGATACTTAATACTGGTTATTCACATGTTTGTACAATACGCACAGTCGCTTAGGTGTCGGGCGGGCGCTGCTGGTCGGGACTGGGGGGCGCCGGCGCCAGCGCGGAGCGGCGCAGCTGCTGCAGCAGCGCGGGATCCAGGGCCGGCCACCAGCCGCCCAGCAGCGGGTACTGTGCGGCCGGCGCCGGCAGCGCGCGCCCCCCCTCGCGCGCCTCCTCCTCACAGCGCTCCTCCTGATCACTCGCCACCACGTCGATGTCTTCTTCCGGCTCCTCCTCACAACTACTGTCACGTCGCTGACGTTTCTCGGGCGCGTCGTCAGGTGCCAGCAGTGACGCCACATCGAATTGCCTCTTGCGCGCCTGTGCTCCGCCAGGCAGCCGGCCCGCTCCCCAGAATGGCAGCGGCAGCGCCGTCGGCGGTGGGGATTGCGGCGGCGGTGACGGTGAGTCCTCACCATCGTCGTCGACAGCCAATCCCATGTGTTTTCTCACTTTCCTTTGAGCTTTACGTCTTCTGAAGTCTCCTTTGCGGAAGTCTTCGATGTTGGCCGGGTGAATAGCCCAATAGTGGCCTTTCCCATTGGCCGACCTTCCAGCTTTTACGAAGCAGTCGTTAAGGGACAAATTGTGTCGTATTGAGTTGCGCCAGCCAGGTCCTCGGGAGCGGAAGTACGGGTAGTTATCCAGGATGTGCTGGTAGATATCGGAGAGGACTAGCTTCCGGTCTGGCGAGCTGAGGATAGCCATGGCGATTAGGCCGATGTAGCTGTGCTGGGGCTTCGGCTCCTCGGGCTGCAGGACTCGTTGCTGCAGCAGCGACATGGAGAGCGCGAGCCGGGGCCCGTACGGCGCGTAGCACGGGGCCACGGATGGCGGGTACAGGCGGAGTCGCTCGGCGACTGCATAGTTGTACAATTGCAAGCGATAGTGGTCAAGAGCCGCGGCGGTCACTGTTGGCGCGTCCTTCCCGAGCGGCCAGGGGCCTCCTTCGGCGCCGCTACACATGTTGCCAGGCGGAGAGCGTGGCGCGGAGTGCCGGCGGCGGCTGGCGGGCGCGGGCCCCGGCCGGCAGGGGGCGGGGAGCGAGCCGCGCTGGCCAATCAGCGCGTCGCCGCTACTTGTATACGTGTTTTTGTTTAGCGACGCCCCACTCCAGTGGCTTTGCAACTCCACGCGCCCTGCCTTGAGGCTACGAGTACTGGCTGCAACATAATTCTTAGAAGTGAAGTTAGTTTCTTGTTTCCAATAATATTTGATACACCTATACCATTATTGTTATGATCAATGGCATTTCGTTAAGCTTAGTTACGCTTTCAACAAATGCCATTTGGCGTACTTACCTATAATTAAATGGGCTAGGTAGCCCGCCATTTCATCATCATATACTACTCATATCAATATCAGTATTAGGTAAGTACTCTGCTCATGTCGTTCTGAACGCCACACATGTGATTGATGTGCTTAAAAGTCATGGTCGAGCCCTGCTTTTGTAGCTTTGTAGGTACTGTCAACTTGACTTTTAATAGTTGACTTTAAAACTGCCGACTTACAGAACTGATAAAAAAATAAGTTTTTCATAATTAATTAACAGTTTATGATCAACAACAGCATCCATATCCTATTTATTTCATACATTTCCTGGAAATAAATTATAAAGAACATTTACACAAAAAATCTGTCATGAAGATTCGACAAATTTGCTGTCGGTACGCAGCAAAACCGTTACAAATGACAACTTCATAGCGAGTGCTTCCCTGTTATTTCAGAGATATCACAACACGCAACAACACATTACTTCTCAGGAGGCGAGCGAGAAAGAGATGCAGATATAAAAATACTCCACCCCTCTGCGTCGGATAGGGACAGAGGATCGTGCAACAGTTTCACATGTCACTATGATGTGGACGCGGCGACTTGTGTTCACACGAACTTACAGATGAAAACTTACCTTATTTCGTTCAAATAAGGTTGAAGATAAAGTGTTGGAATTGGGTAATTACGGCGTTGTTGTAGTAATGAATAGGCAATGAAAATAAAGAGGCTCGAAGAGCAAGCGTGGCGGCGAGTGCGAGTGGGGCAGCGAGCGATATCGGTGTAACGCAACGTTCCGACAATGCAGTTGCCGCCCATTTAAATACGCCATTTTGTTTACTGTCTCCACGGCTTGTGCTTTTGTGTTTTATACAGAAAGCAGTGTTTTGTGGAATAAGTAAATTACAGGAAATATTTACTCGTTTCAGCGTAGACAATGGATACGGGCGCTACGCCGCCGTAGACGCTGTCGAATTGCTAATCGATTTTGTTTGGTGTTGATAATGTCTTTTACTTTCTTTTCATATTATCCTTGCTTTTTTTAACATAATTTTATTAAGAAAAAAGTCTATAGGATAGCAAAATTAACTTTTTTACATAATTTTATTTAGAAAAAAAGTCTATTGGATAGCGAAATAAAAAAAATATAAGGCGTTGTAAAGTCTTATACGATTTTTAAGAAATTGCATAAATGTTGTTGTTTATCGATATAACAGGATAAAAACGTTGCTAAATAATATTTATTTATTCCCGTCGATTTACTTTTTGGTAAGGCTTTTTGGTAATCAACTTTATTTGACTTTATTTTCCTTATTGCAGAATTGCCCGATTTTTATGTAAAAATAATATAAACTGGTTAGAAAAACGAAAGACATTTAAATTATGGGAATACCTTTACATTTCTCCTAATAAAGTATGAAAGTACAGTCGGTAACTAAAAACTTTACAAAGCATAGTCAACGATTTAGATATTGTTTTTCATCCACACTAAAACAACAGTTGTAGATTTAAAAATAATACAAAGCAAAACTAAAAATATTTTATTTCGATTCCCATTCCATTCCAAACGTGTGTTGTATGTAGGGTAGATTTAATTTTAAATCCGCGTCACGTTCGGAACAGTTTTAAACAAGCGATTGCCGCAAAAACAATTGGCGGCCATCCAGCACACAACAAACACGCATTTTAATTATTATGAACGCGATTGTACTGTAAAGTGCAATCAATTTCACTTTGTAATTACGTCACAATAAATAAATATACTCTTTAACATTAAACAGGGAGAGACACTGGGTGAAAAAAAATTTACTAAATGAAGAAATTAATAGATATATCAGTCTTCTGACAATTTATTATGATTGTTTGCTTAATAAATTTTAAAGAAAATATCATAAAGTACAGCCGATCTGTGAAAATCCCGCCCTGAAAAAATTGGGGAAGTGAGCTTAAAGTGAGCTGTCATTCAACCTGATGCTAGGGATTGGCACTATTGACAGCTCACTTTAAATAATTACGTTGAATAGCACTACAGGCCTCACTATAGTACTGTAGCAAAATTTTGTTACAAGTGAAGTTCTAAAATCTTAGATGGAATTCATAATCCAGTTGAAGTTACCTTCATCTTAAAAATATTGTATTTGCAATGCAAACAATTCGCGGGAAAACTGAACTAAAAGCTACTTTAGGCAGTTTGTGTAACAAAAAAAAAACATTTCCTTTTTGTTACATTTCAGTAATTTATGCAGATTAATTTATTCATACCTGGCTGTTTCCCATTGTTGTTCTAATTGCCGACGACGGTCCGCGGGCAAGACGGAGGCGTGTCGCCCCGCCCACCGCTCCCAAAACTCTTTGTGCCCGACTGTACTGGTATAAATTCATTTATTTTTCACGCTCATTGTACTTACGCCCTGCAGTTTATTTTATGTTTGCATTGTCTATTTAACTGTACCCGGCTGAAGGCGTGTCCTTAGTTTGTGTTTGTTGTATGTAGAGAAATTATTTGTTTAATTTGAATTTGTATTGACAATACATAGGTGCCTGCCTAGTGCCTACTTTAATTTCGTTACCCTTGTTCTCTATTGGTTTTGATCCCAGCTGTCCAATCTGTTAATGCAAGCTGGTTAAAAGCTCGTGACGAGATAGGAAATGAGTAACAGACTAACAGTAGTACCTACCTTATCCTATTAGATAGATAGATAAAACATTTATTCAGTGCATACAAAAGACACACAAAAGCACAATTACATGATAACAAATTACATTAATTTAAAAAAGAAAAAAATAAACAATACTTATGCCATTATAAGGTAAGACCAAGATAAGGTATTTTACTAACAAATTGGACCATATTGATGTCCGAACTTAATAAATAAATAAATTATACAAAAAAGAGAATAAACATACTTAAAGAAATGTATGTAGTGGCATAATGACATACGTCAAATCAAATAACGAATCAAGGTACGGTGTGCGTCTCAATGATGCACCAAATGGGAGCAGCAGTGTCGTACTCGACGTGGCAAAATAAGTGAAAAAGAAGCTGTGACAGACGGACAGACATACTCGAACAGACAGACACAGGAGTGATCCCATAAGTGTTTCGTTTTTTCATTCGGATATATGGAACCCTAAAACAGAACGAAAATTTCCAGAGACATTTGATTGAAAGAAAAGCAACAAAACAGAACTACCTAGCAACTGTTAGTTATTGTTATATATACAGATTGCTTCAGTTAAATAGCCAACTGTATGTAATTTCACTGCGTGCCTACCTGAAAGTTATGAAAATACAACCAACTAAACAAACATTTCCTACCAAAAAACTTACTTTAGAAAACGTGATCACATTTTTAAACATATCCACAAAAAAAACATACCAAAAAATATTCCCAAAAAAATATACATGTAACAAGAATCAAAGGGACCGTTATGTTTACAGAGTTTCCATGTAAAATAACTTCGGTATTGAATTAGAGACTTTGTGTGCAAAACTGTTCACAAAATATTTTGGCTTCACAAAGGAGGTATTAGGCGACAAGGGGGGAATATAATTTTATGTAAATCGGCACCGCCACCGCCGCCGCCGGCTGACTTTCGCGCTGGTACGGAATTTGTTTATATCTGCCGGGAAACAAGACACGTACCTACTTGGTTTTCGTCGCCTCGATCGATGTGACTGTACTACGTAAGTATATAGCTAATCTATATCTATGGTATTTATTTTATCGCAGCATTATGCTGAGATAGGAGCCTTTTTGGCCTCGCATAGGTCGTTTTTTGTGTTCATTTATTTAAAAAATATGTTTAATTTGTTAGTTAGCACATTTTTTACTGTTTGTATATCCTGTGCGTGCCTGTGCATAATATTTTTCTTTCTTTATCTATAAAGGTACAGGGCAATGTAAAAGTTTTTGTAAAAAGAACTCTTAGGTATGACAATGGATGTCTACGTAGGTGGATTCAACACTGTTTAACAGACATCATCACTAAATATTATAAAACAACAGCCTCCCCGCCGCCGTCTGTCAGTTTGTCTGAACGCGATAAACTCAAAAACTACCGAACGGATTTTCATACGGTTTTCACGAATGGACGGAGTGATTCATTATGGTTTTGTGTACGATATTATCAAGCATTAAAAACCGTGCGAAGCAGGGGCTGGTCGCTAGTTCACGATCATTATGAGTGTAGGTACTTTAGCTTTCTTTAGACAAACATTTCCTGCAGTTTGACACCTAACGAACTATTCCTTCTCTTCATGTTACAACATCTTACTGTTAAACATACGATTAAGAATTTTAAAAGTAAAAACCGACTTCCGAGATGATCATGAACTTAATCATGAATAAGTTCTTTGTAATAAACCTCCAACTGTCACTCACGAGACACAATAGAATTTTAACTGTTAGCGCCTTCTAAAGGCAAAATAACAAGAACGTTTAAGGATTTAAAAGACAGTTGAGCGGAGTTAGTCATTCTTTGTTTGAAAGTCTTCCACATATTATTATGTTACCTCTCACAAACCTATTGAAGGCCACCCTAATCCTAAATTATCGTACTCCACAAAATAAAACATATCACGAATCCTTAGTCATGTCTAAATCTGCAAATAAAGCCCTATCCTACCTCAGACTAGTCCCACAGGGATTTTATTGGAGTCTTTTTGTACACACTCATAGATACCCGTACTTATAGCCACAGACTACAATATTTGTAGGATGAAAATGTTCCAAACATGTAGTGGGTAAAAACATTTTCGTAGACGTTCGGTATTCTGTGGCGAAGCCGTACATATTTGGATCACAAAGCACGGACGCACGAGTCAATTTAATACGCTTATTTGAAGATAATCCCCGTCCCCTCGCAGAATACCTCGGCGATTTTGTGTTCCGTTTACAGACATATTTCATTAACGATCTTGTAATATCAATATAAACATTATTTTTAGCTTATATGAGATTTTTGATTGAATATTACACCATTTATTTATAGAAGGAAGGAACTACCAGGAAGGCAGACTATCACTTCAAATCTACTTTGGGTGAAAATCACAATTTTGCGTAATGTCGCCAATTCCGTAGGCGTGCTACGAGAGCTACGAAGACGGCTACGACGTAGCCGGTTACGCAATTTTCATATTTTGTACTTTTGTGCACGTTGGGCAAATGGATGTTTTGAATCAGTAATTTCGTTTGTTTTTTATTTATTTTACGTTACTTTATTTATTAGAAGGTTGAACAGAAAGAGACCAAATACTATGTCAGTAAGGATAAAATAAAAACCGAAGGACTTTCATCTGAAAATAGTAAGAAGCTGGCATAATTATAAACCGACCTAAAACAAAAAGTACAAGACAAGCCTTTTCACGCTACGAAAAACTAGGTAGGCATCGTTCTTTCGAGTCTGGTTACACCTACACAAGTACGAAACAATACAAAAACGTTACTACATACAAATAGCTTGTTGTTTTTGGTTGTGTCTGTGTTTTGGGAGGAGGCATGCCGAAGTGCGGAGGATGAAGGGGGCTAATTACGAGCCATCCCCAGAGGGAGGCGGGGGGGGGACGCCTGACTCCCGTCTGCCTAGATATCGAGTGATATCTATGTAGATATATGTGGGTGTGTATACTGTTGTAAATCTTCACGAAGGCTCTCTATTTGTAGATGGATATCGTGTTGTATTATTTCGTGTGACGTGTTTATTTGTCGAGTGATTTGGAAATGTCGTTTGGTTTTATAAGATGAATTATTTGGTAATGTTTTTTTTTTAACTCGTACATTAAAGTATGATGTTTTTTTAACTCGTACATTAAAGTATGATGTTTTTTTAACTCGTACATTAAAGTATGATGTTTTTTTAACTCGTACATTAAAGTATGATGTTTTTTTTAACTCGTACATTAAAGTATGATGTTTTTTTAACTCGTACATTAAAGTATGATGTTTTTTTAACTCGTACATTAAATTATGATGTTTTTTTAACTCGTCCATTAAAGTATGATGTTTTTTTAACTCGTACATTAAAGTATGATGTTTTTTTAACTCGTACATTAAAGTATGATGTTTTTTTAACTCGTACATTAAATTATGATGTTTTTTTCCTCACAAGTATCACTCACTCACTTTACTAACTATTTAAGCAGCTGGTATTACGAAGTTCGCATGTTATTATTATAATATCAGCCAATAAAATACTGTAACAACAAAATTACGTAAAATCAAACATAATAGACACTTGAAAACCCCACTCAAGTTAATAATATTCTCTAAGAACCAACACAGCCTTTACAGAGATACAAACGTAAATAAAAAAGAATAAATCGAGACGCAACACTTGAATAATCACTTATTTTATAAGGGCGAGATATTATTCATATTTTTTGTTGTACCAATTGTGTAACCAAAAACGCGAAGCTCCATTCAAGTACCTACTGTAACTCTATACAAATTGGCACCTCCATTGAGGCCGGTTGACACTTTTATATAACCACGATTAACAGTCAAACGAAATTAGAACCCAATAATATTATTAAAAGTTTTTTTTTAAACGACACAATACACGTTCCCCTTCCTTATGACTTGTGAATAGGTAATGGTAACTCGGATTACCACCTACGTATTTGTGTAAACACAATAAATATTTTTTGGGTTCTTCCTTTATCTGCTAAGTGCAGATCGAGAGATATTAGTCAGTGTTTAAGATACATGCAAAGATAAAGGTCTCAGAACAATAATTTAGTTTGAAAGCAGGAAGAGGATATTTGAGTCATGATAAGCATAACTTTGCAATCTTTATACTAAACTGTTACGCTTCACCCACGTAGAACTTCGGAGAAATTATAAATGTACTTAGAAGATATTATGTTGCAACATGATTTAATCATATTTGATGGGGCTTCTAGCCTTTCACTCGTGAAGTTGCTAAACCTGCATGTAATTTAAATATCGGTTCCAGAAATTAGTTATAAGCAGGGCTTGAAATACCGGTAGTTTTGAGAACCGGTACCATTGGCCTTGGTTTGATACTGGTACCAGAGCAGCCTACTATCTGTACTAGTGGTACCATTACTGGACGTAGTACCTGCACTTTCCCAGACAGGCGCTTTACTTTTTATAATAATGTCACCATCACTGCTCTCAAATCAGTGAAGGAAAACACCGTGAGGAAACCGGCATATCCTAGAACCAAAAATTCATGTGACATCTAACAACCCGCACTGGGCCCGCGTGGCGGATTACAGCCCACTCCCTCTCGAAAACAGGCCTCTTCGGCCTGTGTCCCAGCAGTGGGAACATTATAGGCTGAATATGGTAAGCTATGCCATTTTTAGTTCCAGAACTATCTTCAGATTGTGATTTTAAGTTATTCAGTATTATTCAAGAATAGGCAAGTTATTAGGTATGTATGTCAGAGTTAATTTCAAGCAAACTTGGTTAGACAAGAAATAAAAGCTTTCAAATCTCTTATACCGAATCTAAAGGTAAGGGGCACATAATTAATGTGCTACAACTGTTGTGATTGAATTAACTACAGTCGAGCGCACTTCCCGCGCGGACAATAGTGTGGCGGTAACTAAGCGAGGATTAACCGCCGCTAAGTGGATTAGCACATGGTGCGCCCGGCCCTTCCGACCGCCGTGCATTGTGGGGACACTTGAGCTTATGCCTACCGAGAACTGATTCGCGAAATCGGGAATCTATTAATATGATTCTTTGCCACTTTTTTGCGCAGGTTAGGCAGGAAACGTATGGCCGTAATTGATATTATAGTTTTGGCTTGTCAAAATGTCCGGTCACGAACCCGTCGCCTCAGCGTCTGTTGCCACTATGGTCAATTAGGTGCTTTTTTAACCAGAGGTTTATGATTAACCTATAACGCTCGTGTAGTGTCTTTTTAACGCAGAGGACATAAAACTAAGATACAGAGATTAAACTTAGCGTAAACTTACACACTTCGATCTGTCAAAATCACAGAAAATACACTGATTTTGGCGAACCGTAATTTTACACTAAGTTTCGTCTCTGTTACCCTAGATCACCCTAGGATGTTCAAAATATAAATAGGTACGATCAATTTTACATAGATCGCCATCAAACCTATATACTCTAACGTCAACATCCACAAAATTAAGCACGCCACAAGAGCACCCCATGCTCTCACTTCGCTCTACAAAAGGCGGAAGCTCTCGAGTGGTCAACAGAGCATACTCCACTCACACTATTGACAACATTAGCACACGGGAACAGTCGTGACAATGCCACCATTGTGACGCGCCACTGTTTTGACAATAACTAAATACTTACTTCATAAATATTTAAACGATTTGAATTGTAATGCTTGGTTCAGGTTTTTTTTGTAACTGCTGTTGCTTTTTTTTGCTTTCTTCGTATGTCAATCATTGTTCTCAGTTACGGTTGATTTTGCATTTAAATTGTGGATGCCCAACGTTTTAAGTCGAATTATTGATCTTAAAGAACCTGTCAACAGGCTACACTAATTATTAATATCTTTGGAGTATAATATGCTTTTTAGGCGTGTACAAAACTACTACATGAACAAATACTTAGTTATATGAGTAACTAAATTACATAAAATCTGCCTGAAAAACTACAGTAGGTTATTTAGTAATATTTGTAATTTTCTATTTGATTAATGTTTTATTTACTACGAGCTTCCGCCCGCGGCTTCGCCCGCACGGTATGTCGATAAGTCAAGTAAAAAGCCTATGTCCTTCCTCAGGGTGAAATCTAAATCCTTGCCAAATTTTGTCGAAATCCGTTCAGTGGTTTAGGCGTGAAAAGGTAACATGCAGACAGACAGACATAGTTACTTTCGAATGTATAAAATTAGTATAGATTTCACAGACTCGTAAAAATATAAACTATTCATTGTTATAAAACTTCACCCGCGGTTTGGTTATTTTTTGTAACTGTGATTCAGCATTTTATAACATATTTAAAATCGCATCGTAATGAAGCTGTACAATGCAGATCATAAAACTGTTTTTGTTGATAGGAATGTTTTGTTCTGTTTCTCTCTTTAATTTAATTATTCGTCGGTTAAATTTATTAATTAATAACGTAACTTTCATTTAAAATGTAGATAAGGTAGATCTAGTTCTTTAGTTCCAATATCCTATAAAATAGTTCTAACTTAATCCTACTAATATTATAAATGTGAAAGTTTGTGTGTTTGTGTGTTTGGATGTTTGTTACTCAATCACGCAAAAACGGCTGAATGGATTTGGATGTAATTTGGCAAACAGATAGTTTATAACCTGGATTAGCACATAGGATACTTTTTATCCTGATATTCCCACGGGATCGAGACTTACGCGGGTGAAACCGCGGGGCACAGCTAGTAATCCCAACTAATATTGTAAATGTGAAAGTGAGTTTGTGTGTTACGCTTCAAGTCTACTATATCAGTCCACATTAATGTGTCAGATACTGTTAAAATGAGGCATAGGCATTATTCTAAGAGGCAGATATTAATTTAACGATAAACTTTGCTGAAAAAACGCTGTCTGGGCATGATTACTTTTCAGTACTTATCTCAACTTGTCACATTATGCTTATGTAAAAGCATAAGATTTTCATTTCCATAATCAAAGTCATCTCAACATTGTACTGTAAGTTTCTAATGCCCGTCCGAACCAGCTGCAAACCAACTCCAAATATCACATTATAAGTCACACATGTAGTTTCCGAGAACGTACACAACAACACGCCTTCAAGACCTTCTAATTCAATTACTGAGCCATTGTCCTAAAGTTTTTGCTCTCCAACATTTTACACATTAACAATAGAGTTATTTTGCCAACAATAACTGTATTCGACGGACAATACTGTCGACACTCGGACACGATGACGGCACAGAAATGTAGTAATGACTGCAGAAGTTTAACTTGGTACAAAGTTTTTCCTGTTTATATGAACAAGAAAAACTTGTATATACAAGCTTTGCTAACTATAAGTCACTAGCTTCTGCACGCGACTTTGTCTGCGTGAAATTTCGTGTTATAACATTTAATATATGTTATGACACTCGGCAATACTGTAGCTTCCGATTAGTGAAAGAATTTTCGGAATTGGATCGTATTTCCGGAGATTACCCCCGAAACTGTTAGCTTGCAATTTTTTTTTATTTTTTTATCTCGAACATGTTACATTATTTTTTGTTTTTTATACAGTTTCACTCGCCAAGCGTTAAAGTTTGATGGCGAGAAGCGTTTGTTAATAGTTAATACACAAATAATTTACTAAAAATAACCTTAAAACTATCAGGTATGCACTAATTCAACCAAGGATCAATCGCACCGGCACGGGCGGATCGCGGACGAGCCGCAGACAACGGACACTGACAGATTCTAAGTACACACGGACACGGCTACTCACCAAGCCTAGTATGGAAATCCTATACATATGAGATCAGCCCATACCGGAAATACACGCCTCGCGTAATATTCGTGTTTGGGGATAATGTTTTAATTAAATCTTTTTTAATTTCATTCTTTATAATATAGAAGAAGATATAATATCTTAGTGAGAGTTGCGTTCTAGTTTACAGATGCTACTAGGCACCTAAATATCAACACAGCGATTGTTGACCTAACTCCAAAATAGACAGCCGGAATACTTACTTTTTATTACATTCAAATGATCTGTAAGATTTTAATCTAACTACTTACTTAACAAGGGCTATAATATTGTTCAAATGTTATGTGTATTTCTTTTTCTATACTGTATATTGTAGCTGCTTGCTGTTCCTTTGAATAAAAATAAGAATAAAACAAACATCTATGAATTTGACGCTGGATCAATACCACGCTGTGTAGTACACACAAAACACAAAACATTGAATGTTAAACTTCTAAATTTCCTGCACAACGACAGTTGTCAATATTTTTTTAACACTCAAAACTAACTGTTCATGAAACATGAATTGTATTTATATGTGAAGTGTTTATCATGTCCTGTTCCAGATATGATCTTAATCTCGGATTAGTGAGGCGTTAGGACGCATTGTTAACGCCAGTTAAGTGATGGTGCCACCTATGGGGGACAATGGTGCCATTCAGTGGTCAAGATACTCCCACGAGTCATATTGACGATTAGTGTAATCTTTGCCAGCCGTCGTGTATCCGGTCTTATTTGTTATTAAATGTATTTTCTGTATTCGTTTTATGAAATGTTACTATTCAAGTGTCATCCCATATAATTTGGCAGGTCTAAACATAGGCGCATATAACTTTCGCACATGTTCTCTCACACACGCCTCATGTCACCATTTGGTTGCTAAAAAATGTTACTGCGCAGCCCTTAGCGCGAAGTTCGGAACTGCCAAGTTATATCAGCCGTATTCTATAGCTAGGTCATTTTTGGGTCGATTTTTATCGATTAACTTGCTTGCTTCGCGAAATAAAACCAATAAGAGCTGGGCACGAGAACCTAATTTATGGATGCTGTATGCTGTATTTATAATTAGTGAAAAGTTTAAAAGAAAAGTATTTCGGATATTCTTATTCGTACTTCTTGAAGATAATGGGCTTAAAGGTAATTGTGTGAATTTTCCTTTGCTTTCTGCTTTTTGACAAAAAACCAAAAACTATGAATTGTCAGAAAATCAACATGACATTTTAATAACGTGCTAGTCTTCCTTTTTAGTTACTATACTCTATGCTAGTCTGTGCGTGCAGTTCTACCGTACCGTGATGACAGGATGACAGTTTTAATCTCGCCGTCGGTAAATTTATGTTCCTTGGTTTTAATTCAAGCGTATACCATGATCAATGGCATTTTTTAAGAGATTACTGTTTCGTTTAAATTCTAAACCCTCTGTAAAATATGGGTCCTACGCACTATTGTGTCTGTATTTTTTTGCATTTGTACAGATAATGTTGATTCATTACGACCTAGGTTATGCTTTGTTCTCTTCTAACGGAGCGAAATCATCAGATCCAGAGAAAAAATATATACTTGTGTGGGATAGTAGTCATTATACCGTGAATAACAATAAGGAACAGATATTCCCAAATTTAAAATGTCCAGTAAAAAACTGTATATTCACTGAAGACAAGTTTTTATTAGATGGAGGCTACACGCGGTTCGATGCTTTACTTTTTACTGAACAACTTTTCAAGCGAAGTGACATAGCCCTGCCTGCGAACAGGTCCAAGGCGCAGATATATATTTTCATGGCGTTAGAGTCTTCATACTACTATCCTGCTTGTGAAGTGAACTACGATAACTTCTTCAACTGGACGATTACCCATAGACTGGATTCTGATTTGCAGTGGCCTTACTTTTACGTGCGCGACGTAGATCGCGAAGTCATTGCTCCAAATAAACATGTGCAGTGGGAAGAATATAACAAAAGCATACCTATCCCTAAAGAGATAGAACACATATTACATGATAGAAAAAAAGCAGCCGCGTGGCTAGTGAGCAACTGCTGGGCCGAGAACGCAAGAAACGACTACTTGATGAGCCTCCAGGAACATCTGTACCACTTCTCTCTTCAAATCGACGTGTATGGTGGCTGTTCTAAAGTAAAATGCACATACGACAACTGTGAAAAAATGTTAAGAAAGGATTATTATTTCTATATGGCGTTTGAGAACTCTTTCTCGGAAGATTACGTCACGGAGAAGGTTCTCCACGGGTACAATAATTACGTGGTGCCCATTGTGTTTGGTGGTGCTAATTACACCAGGTAAGGCATATCTAGAGCCTGTCGAGGTTCCCACGGGTAATTCTTGTTTCACAAAGAGTTAGATTACACTTTTATGTTCGATGGAAGTTTACTATATTCTACGTAATTCATAGGAACTCTGGGAACCTAATTTGAATCAATATCGAGCACTTGATCGAAGGGGACGGATACGTTTACGCAATATTTTTCAAGAATGTTTGATATTGACACACAGGCTATCACAGTTTAGGAGCGGTAGGTGTAATTAGGTGAAGATAAATTATTTTTATACATATAATTCTTCTGTACGAGTATATGTCACTGAACTTCTCCTAAACGGCTAGATTGATTTTGATGATATTTTTTATGTGTTTGAGTTCCTCCGTGGATGGTTTAGACTCTCAATTGGACTCTATAGGTGAAGCTGTGCGCGAGTTCTAGGAAACAGGATAACGTCTATCCAGTCAGCTAGTATCATAACTAATATTATAAATGCGAAAGTGAGTTTTTTTGTTTGTTTGTTACGTTTTCACCCTAAAATGGTTGAACGGATTTGGATGAAATTTGGTACAGGTAGACCATGACCTGGAATAGGACTTAAGATACTTTTTATCCCGATAATCCCATGGGATCGAGACTTATGAGGGTGAAACCGCGGGGCACAGCTAGTCATTTATAAATCTTTATTAAAGCTAAGGAACTTATCAAAATTTTTTACTGGTAACAGGATGTGTCAACATTTAACTTATTTTTTCCCAGATTTCTCCCTCCCGGATCATACATAAACGCTCGCGAAATACATCCATACAACTTAGCCTATATCATGTACCAGGCGGTAAAGAACCGAGCAAAGTATTATGAATTTTTTGAATGGACCAACTACTACACCGTAGATACTCTACAAGACATGCCAGAGTATCACCCGCTTTGCGACCTCTGCGAAGCCTTGGACAACAATGAACTACCCATACAGACGTACAAGATGTTTAGACTCTGGTGGAACGGACGCAGCGGCCTGCAGTGGTGCATGCCGCAAGAATACTGGAACGAAACGTCACCTCTCCATGTGAACGGAATACCCTTTTTAGAAACGTATTAACTTTTGTATGTTTTCTATTACTTTTTACTCCTTGTTTTGTTACAAGTTCGTATCTTAACTTAGATATAGCATTAAGATACAACTTGATTATAATTATTTATCTAAAACAATTTCAAAGAGTGTATTATTTTGTTTTCTTATAAAACGTCTAGAAACGTATAAATCTCCTCCTAGGGTTGCAAAATTAACTCGCCGTCCAATTAGGACCAGGCCCGGGTCGATGGCGCGTCGTGTTCCACACGCGCCTCATAGAGATGTCAGCACAATTGGCGGGGTCCGCTAGGACCGATGCCTGGCAGGGTTACGCGTTAGTCCGAAAGGGATACCGGGACCTTGGCAACAGGCAACTGAAGGAACACGGGTGGGTTTTAGTCAGTAAAAGTCTGACACGCCCTTCCGCTCCGCCCAGAGCGGGAGAAGTCATTGGATGATTTCCAACCCTCAAGAAAAAAAAAAGAAAAAGGGTTGCAAAATATACAATCAATGGCTATGAGATCTCCACGCAGCGAGAGCTTAGCGAAACCTCATCAACTCTAAACGAAGGTACATATAAGACTTCATAGAAAGCATCACCGATACATTTGTAATCCCTACACAATAACAGGCCGTTATTAATTTCATATCACTAACAAAAGAGCATGTTGCTACAAATATTAGCACAAAAGACGGCGCAGTAATTAATGTTAGAGTCGTATTGGTTGAATCCCGTCGTTAGTCCCGGGGGAGGCGCGGGCAAATCGTCCGGCGACACAATACGGTAGTTAGGGACGGGCGCGGGGCGCGATCGGCGGACGTTTAACGAGCAAATTATTTAGTAAATGTTGCCAAATAATAACATTAATGCGTACGAGGGGCGCTGCCACGCAGTTAGAAGTAGGACCCGTTGGTTGGCACGCAGTTGAATGAGCACGGTTAACATTTAGGTAGGTTAGTATGGATGGAGCTGCGAAGCTTTCAAGTACCTACCTACATATTGTGGATGTACTAGTAAATAAGACACGATTTTTCTTACGCCAATAAATTACAAAATAGGTACCAGTAGACACAATTGACCCAAAAAGTGGGACTTTCCTAATATGGGTCACGCTTTCTCGGTTAAAGTTGTTTGCTTATTGTAAGTTCACACTCCGTCCGAGTCTAATTTGAACTAATGCTGGATTGTATTTCCTGGGCTAACATATATTTGTTCACAAAAACTATAAATATAGTAAAGCCAACTCAACAAAACATAACATTAATTCATTTATCACCACCAACGAAACACAAATCCTTAAGAACCCATTGACAAAATCTCAACAATCCAAATATTGGTGGTGTGCAAAAATAATGGTGATGTCCACAAAGGCCGACTGTTGAGCGCTAGGGGTGGTCGGTCCCCTCGCCAGCCAATCAGAGGCCGCGGCTGCAAGTACCAGCGCAAACAGCAGCGATCCTGAATGCCACATAATTGAGTGGCTCCTCGACTTCGCTCCACTGATCCATTGTCAACGCCATTAAACGCAATTATGTGATAAATGCTCGCGAATTAATGATGGTTTTACAGATGTTTCACGCTTGGGAGCACGTCTTTTGAGTTGGTGCTAAGTTTTCTGCAGATGGCTAAATACAAGATTTTGGTTCACATAGTGAAATTTTAAACAGTATTTAAAATTCGACTACTAATATGTATATCTACACTTATAAAAGTGATTGTTGTACCATTGTTGTATTGTTCCTAATTGTAATTTTATATTGTTAGTATTTGGAACCTTAATGATAGGAAATAAGTCTTCCACAAAGTTGCAATAAACCACGAGAATATGGTTTTCGAATTTGGCTGTTTCTATATATAAAGCCTGTGCCAGACATAGCAACAATATTTGATCACATGTTTAAACACATGTGTGGCAGGGGTGTTTGGGTATTTCATCAAAGTTTGATCACATATTTCAACTTTGCCATTCGGTGTCATTTGTTTGAGCGCACATAAATGCCGGCGCCAGACATAGCAACAATATTTGAACACTTGTTTGACACATGTGTGGCAGGGGTGTTAAAGCTCGGCTAATAGGATGTAGGAATACGGTATTGTCAAAGTGTCTTCAATCGTTTATTTATTATTTATGTAAAAGATTCCCTCTATTTGCTAGATAGACTACATATCAACAAACTGAGGGTTCCTGCACTATAGTAACTAACTTTACATGTACCTTTCCTGCTATTTACCAGTAACATACAAGAATAACATAACATCACGCCTGTATTCCCCGAAGGGTTACGCAGAGGTGTAGCTATAGTACACCCGTCAAGTAAGTATATCGATTTAAAACAAGTTGTCCCAAGTTAGTCGATGTTTACCGCAGCGCTAATTGGCCGCAGCGCGCGCTAAACATTTGCTCGGAAACTAAACATAATAACGTATTCACGGCGTACGTTCGCCGACATTTTGCTGTGTGCCTTGCCGACAGCCCCTACTATAATGTACGTGGAAAGTTACAGACATGTAACCGCTGGAATTTATTTATTGTGACTTATTTTTATGTAAGGCTAAGTATTGCCATTAGCAAAAGCAGTTCAATAGAAGAGATCACGAAGCCGTGCTACAAGAATAATTCTAACAAAACACTTTTTAACATTTTCGCGGACACTGAATGAGACACAATTGAAGTATTATTTTTATTACGTCTATGGGCGTTTACTGTCCGCGAATGTGTTAACCAGTACTTGGTACTTATTAACATTAAACATGTTAAACATGTATTTTAAAAACATTGTATACAGCGTGCCGCTACAATGGCGACATTAATTTAACACACGAGTAGGGCTAGTGGTCAGTAAACATAAAAATTATAATAAAATAAAATAGTTCGTAAATTGAAAATTTTAAATTTTCAAACAAACTAAATAACAAAAACATAACCAAAATTGAGATCACTCTGTGTAAAAGATTCATTCATGAAGCTGCCTACCAGCTGGCTTACGTTCTATCAGTACTATGCTTTGTCGGCATAATTTCTAAGAAATTGCGCGGCTTTCCTCTATTCGCCTACCATATGATCCGTGACCCCGGCAAATGACCTCTTCGCTACAGTTCTTTAAGTACAGGTTGCTCCAGGATGGTAATTTAGAAAATTGTAAATAAATCAATAAATAATAACGTTTAATGAAATTCCTTAAAGAATGTGAAATAAAATATTTATTGAATGTGAACGACTGAAACCGTATTTTTTTAATAAATAGACGAAATTGTCAATGTTTTTTCTAATGACAATTGAGAAAATTATTTGAATTATTGTTAGTTGATCTTCAATGAGTACCGTATCATAAAATTCAATCGACAGTCATTCAACAAAAAAATAACATTCAAAACTCAAAATACATCAAAGTTCAACCGACTACGCAAGTCATAGCGAACTCCCCCGGGACCCGGGACTCAGCCCAGACTCCGGACTCCCCGCAAACGGAATGGATAATTCAATAACCGACGGAACGCGCCACCTAATCCTCAAATTAGCAATACGATATGAATAAATAGATTTTGGTCGAACAAAGCAGGAGCCCTGGGAATACGGAGTAGGGGACAGCGGTGTTTAGCGAATCATTAGTTGTGCTAATGAAGGGCTGCGTCAAATATTCCTGTGTCATTTGAAATGGGGTCACATTGTACAATGCAGTTTAGTGATCACAGTTTTGTTTAAACAAGTTAAATGCAATACTTTTTTTAGACAAAAGTATAGGTTGGCCACTCTGAAAAAGGTTTTTGAAAAGCAATATTGATTCCATAATAAACCTCCCGGAAGACCGGAAAAGCTCTTACTGAAATGTCATCTTCCAGCATAACCAGATGTAGCTGAATAACCGTGCCGTATTTAAAAGCTCTTACTGAAATGCCATCTTCCAGCATAACCAGATGTAGCTGAATAACCGTGCCGTATTTAAAAGCTCTTACTGAAATGCCATCTTCCAGCATAACCAGATGTAGCTGAATAACCGTGCCGTATTTAAAAGCTCTTACTGAAATGTCATCTTCCAGCATAACCAGATGTAGCTGAATAACCGTGCCGTATTTAAAAGCTCTTACTGAAAGGTATTTCACTTAAAACCCTTTTCACACATAATTAAAAACGAAAATGATAACAGGAGATCGTTTTTCATCCTGCTGAAAACTTTATGAAGCATAAATAAAAGTAGCCACGTTATGTACGGCAGAAAAAAAACATCACCCGTCGATTGTAGGTATCAGATAGGGTAAAAACACCCATAACTGAAGCAGAATTACGCCTTCCCAATAGTTCCCAGCTATGTATTGTATTGAGTAACACATGATAAGAGTCGCAGATATCACGCTCCGAACCACATAATGATCGCTCCAACATTAATGGAGTAACTAACGTAAACAGATAGCAATCTAATCTCATTGTTGCAGTCACGTCAATTATAACAGAGATACATTGAGCGGCGCAGAGATACGCCAATTAGGCGAGGTTCAGGATGCTGCCGCGCGTGCGCACACCCTAATTGTTTCCGACATAGTCTTGCCACCCACTTCCACCCTTACGTACGAGAAAATATGGCACAGAAGCCCCACTTTGAGTGTTAGAAGCCTCAATTCCTAATACGTTGTAGGTACCATATCAGGGTATATTTTTTGTAAAGAATAAAGCTCCTACGAAGAACACTGCTCTTTTCGGACGGTAGTATGAGTTGGAAGGATATACCTACTTTCAACATACTACCGAACGAGTATCCGCGGTTTTCTTCATAGAGGGAGCCTATAGATTCCATATTCCCTTATGCCATAAGGGAATATGGTCGAATCTATAGGCTCATTGGTGATCTATAACTAGTACCTAAGTATTTTCTGAAACTGTTCACCATTTAAGTAATTCCTTCTGTAGGATAGGAGCGTGGTTTGAACTGACGGCGTTTAAATGTTTTCATGAATGAAGCAAAGATCTTGAAGAGACTGAGATGATTCTCTACTATTTGGGTACTTCTTTACATAAGGAACAGACATTATTTAACATTCAGTTTTAAATCTTTTCTCACCTCAAGCTCCAGGATGTGGTGTTCCGTCGTTTCAGGACAGCTCAATTCAAGCTAGTGCTGTCCTGTGGAAATTGTCCGCGGAAAATGTCGCCTGAAATAAATGCTATTATTATGTCGTTTATTTATTTTATTTCTTATGTAGGTAATTACATTATTTTTAAATAATTCTTAAAATAAAACATTTAAAAATATTGTGTTCCGCCGGTGTCGGGAGCAGGGTCCAAGCTACCGGTGGTTAGGGCTGCAGAGACAGAAACCTCCTCACAATTTGAGCCGTATCGAGGAGTATTGCCTTCTGGAGCAGGCCCTTAATCCACCCGCCTAACGAGAGCTCGAGGTCGAGGCTTTCGGCCATCAGGCCATTAGTCGTTACGACAATCGTCACAATGATAGCCGAGTTCACATTCCACATGTCGACAACCTCGCGTGCTTATATATGGTTTGTATTGTTATTATTATTTTTTTATCTTATGTCATTATGTTTTTAAATATTTCTTTAAATAAAATTATTATTGCTTATTATTTCCTTTATTTCATAAATACACTTATAAATTACATTTTTAAATATTAGAATATAAAATATAAACATAGTAGCCCATCGGTATCGGGAACAGGATTACTTATTTATTATTAAAGTTGTTTTTCTCCAGCGTATCTGTATTATCAGCCAGTCGCCCCCCCCGCCATCCGTAGCTCCGGGCGATAACAAGGAAAGGAATATCAGAGCGTAAAGCTGGAACTGCACAATGTTTTGACAGTACGCTTTAAGTAAAACTGAACAACTGCTACTGCACCGCCATCGGATTTGCTCTGCCATACCGACCAATTGAATTTCTGAGAATTGGAATCTGTTCTTTCTATGTAGGTAGTTGAGTTTCTGTTCCCAGTAAAATGATTTTTATAGTTTGAATTTCATACTTTGCATACCTACCTCAAGGTACGGGAGTACTGAACTGCACTAATATGTACTACACTAGCTAAAACCAAATCCATTTTTTGCTGTAGAAATATTATCAATTGAAGTAATTGCACAGAATCATATACCTACTTACCTAAAGAAAGAAAGAACGAATAACATTTATTTGGACAAAGTTCATGAAACACAAAATACAAATAACAAAATAAAGATTAAAAAATAATGTTTTTACAACAATAGTGTGTGCCTCACGTCTGCGCCAAAAACATTCATTTCAGCATTAATGCCAGACAGAATATAATGACTGACGCTGGTTTTCTAATGAACCGTTATGGACAAGTGATGGGAAGTACATACAATTTCAATGTACCTAATAAATAATTATTACGTAATTTTCTTATACGAAACTAATCGTATAGGTATGATATTCATACTACGAATACCTATTAAGTACCTAACTCTGTTGAATGACGACCGAGTTTAAGTAACACCGCAAGCTTAAAGGCTTTAGAGAAGTACACAAGCCAAAACCAAGCCCGTTTCCGGCCGTCGAGAGAATGCCTTCTTGACACCTGTCAGTTTCATCTAACGAATATGGATTTTGCGAATTTGATGCATACTAATTAAAACTAGAAATTGTCCAATTGGCCAATTGCCAGGAACGCATTCTTTCAATGGCCGAATGGCCTTTCATTATAATTTACAACCCAACTGAAAAAATATATTCAATTGAAGTACCTTCTACAAAATCAAACAACTTTTTAAAACCCTACAAAAATTTATACGAAAACTAATTTCACTCAAAATTATTATCAAATACACTTCCATTATTATATTATACATAAGTTCAGCTTCATTGTTCCGTCAAAAGTGCACTTCACCATATCAGTGTACACTGGAAGCCACACAAAATATCAACATTTTTCGACGATGCAACTTGACACTCGGGTCATCCGGAAGCAATCCCGCACAATGCTCTAAATGCACGCAATTGTACGCGGCACGTGCGGCCTCGTGTCCGCGATTTGTCCTAAAGAGAAGTACAAATGCGTGCAGAATTACTGACGTCTCTATTATAGTTGTCTGCTGATGATTTACGCTTGTTAGGCCTCAATTAATTTAGTTCTGAGTAATGGGTACTTGTAATCTTTGTGTGTATTTGTGTAGCCAGATAATCGCTGCTTGTCTAATGAATTGCTGGTAAATAGTTTGGTTTCAGTCTTTGCTAGATAAGTAGGTATTTAGATCCATTCGTTTTGGTGGGCTTAGCGTCCGCATGCTCTTTGCCATCTATTCGTTATGGTGGCACTTCACATCGCTATTCGGTATTCGCGTTTTTTACTGTGTTTTATTCGGGTATATAGTGTAGAAGTCCGAATAACTCGAACACACCGTCCACACATCGTCATGAACAGCGAATATGCCGAACATCTAAGAAAATTTTTGCTATCTAAAGATGATTAAGTATGCTTAATTGCTTAACTGAACGCAAAGATGGACGTGCTGACGGCAGCAACGACTTATTGTTTCCTCTGTGTTAATTACCAATACATGTATAAAACAGCACTCTACTGAGCAAGCTATGTGTGGAGTGGACGGTAAACGAACTTATTCGGTATATTCGCAATCCTTTGATATGTGACCAAAAACGGACAATACGAGTGTTCGTATATTTGCCTATTATTCGTCTTATTCTTGTAAAAAATTAAATATAGGCGAATAGAGTAACTTCACATCGTCGTATTTGGGCAATAAGACGAATACGCGAACAAGAATATAGCGATATGAAATGCCATTATTAGACTCTTGGATGTTGGAGCAAAGGACCTCGACAACTGGTGATTCTTTATAGACTTCATTGTATTATGGCACTTAATTATTGCTGAGGAATCACTAGCTAAAGGAAGTTAGAATTTGGAAGATTCCTCTTTGTATCTTAGCACTTTTTTCAACAATCTCCACAGCCTACGTATTCTGATCCACATAACATCATTATAATGACGCCCGTTATCCCTGAAGGGTTAGCAGAGGTGTACCAAATAGTACACCAACATTTCGCCGGTTATGTTTAAATCCCATGTAACAGGGGGCGAGCATCAATCGGGTACTAATCCAGACTCTCTTGCTCTTGAAGTTTTTTGATTCATTTGTTTACATTTTTGGCAGATTCTTTTAGAACTGATCATAGGTATGTTAAAGTATTATGCTGTACAAAAAACAACGAATACATGTTCAAAATTAAGCACTGTAGCGTTGTATTAGTGATGAAAAGCAAAATCACATTGTATACACGGTTGTATAATTCAATGGCTGTTGAAAGTGCCATTAATAATGCTCTTTGATTTCATTGCAAGTAGCTCAGTGCGACCGCCTCTTTTGTCTGCAGCGATAGCTCTAAGGACTTTAGACAAATACATAATTAATTAACACAATTTATGAAAGTTTTATAGGTCTCTGTTTATTATAGAAATAAGGTGCACTGTGTCATAATTATGTGGGACAGTGATAATAAGAGGTAGGTATTTGGCAAGTCTGAATGATGGTTATTGAGACATTCACAGAAGGATGACGACAGAAGATACATTTACTACCAACTTTTATTGTAGTAGTTGGGTAGAAAACCACGACCAAAGTGTCACAAGATTATGAAACAAAACTTGAGGGGCTAGACAAGTGACAATCGCTTCGAAAGCGTTTGGTATTTCTACAACGAAGGATTGACATAAGCTTTTCGATAGCTTATGTCAGTTCTATACATTTTTTGCTTTTCCATCATCGTTGCCGCTCTAACACGTGTGACTCCGGATTTTTAATTTGTCTGTCTGTGGTGTCTTGTTTATACCTTTTCAGTCGTAGTTGGGTTTTAGTTTTTATTACTTGATTTTTTTTTCATAACAAAACTGAGATAAAACCTAAATAATCGTTACACTAACCAGTGATTATCGGCGAAACATTTTTATAAAACACACAACCCTTTCATCAGCTATAATTATCCTACATCGAATCTCCAGAGATTGCCTAATATCAGGAACATTCGGTGTAATATCACCGTAATACAAACTATGAGCGAGCAAGGGAGGCTTTCCGGGCGTGAGAGGGGTAAGTTAGGGGGTGAGGAGAGTGGGGTAATAGTTCATCATCCGATAATAGCGGGATTAACGCTATCCAACCCTTTGTGGGCGGCTTGTAAAACTTCACCAAAACATTTGTCCGCACTGATTATAAATTATTTATTCGTCCTACATTAAATATTCGCACTGTGAATACGTTATTGCCTCTCTTTATCCACAAAATGTGTGATTTTAACATTTAAATGTGGAATATAATATTTATAGGCTTTGCTTTTGGATGTTGATTCGTGTTTTCAATTTATTAGTTGTTTTTTTCTATGTATATTGATTGTTATGTTTTAAATAATTAAAGCGACTGTTTTACTGTTTTTTAATAATGACTCCGATCTGATCCACCAGCCAGTGACAATACCTTCATTTAAAGTTACCTACCCATAGGTAACCTTCTAAATAACCAATCCATATTGTATGTATTTTTGGGTGACCTTTCCTTTACTTATCGAGCAAACAATGAAGCAAACAGTATAATTGAAGAAGAGGAACTTGCAGACAAGTAAATTCCTCTTTTTCAGACCGACTGCTTTCGAAACACAAATGTTTGGTTACAAAACAAGACAACCCCTTACAATATTTTATAATAGCACCCAAGAGTAACGTAGGTAATATAATATTCACATCACACGTCTAAAGCCCCTCTGGTTCATCCTAACAACTACTTTCACCATCAACTCTGTCAATTTATATTTGCCTGCAATCATTAATGTAGGCGTCGACACGTTCCGCTGTTTTTGCAAAGCGGGCGCTAAACATCTCCATAGACCGTAGACCCACCCTGCCCCCCGCTCCTGGATGTGTGGCAGGCGACAGAGGGGGAATGTTCCCAGTCCTCAAAGTGCGTTGTTGGTTGTAGAGTAAACTAGCCGAATGAATAGGTGTCAGAAGCAATGCGTCAGAGCGTCCCGCCGGGGGCACGGACGTGCCGCGTAACCGGACCCACTCGCATCATAATGCTACATAATTCAATTGATTCACCGACACTACCCGCACGCTTCCTTCTAACTTCGTTTAGAACGTTTTGATATCGGATACGCCGCTTTGACGCCTCCTTGTACATTCTTCTCACTGACCCTCGGTAAAAAAATAAAAGCTGCGAAATTAGATTGACTATCTTGTATTTAACAAAATAAATAAGTTTAACAACAATGGTTCTTATGACTTAGTGTTGGTAAGAGACGGCGGGGGAGGAGAAGGTGACGTGGCCAACGTTTTGTGCGTAGGCTACCTTGGCGACGGGAGCTGAGGCGTAGGCGACTGGGGCGGGTTGGTAGGAGACCTGGGCAGGGGCGTGGGAGTAAGAGATCTGGGCAGGGGCTTGGGAGTAGGAGATCTGAGCAGGAGCGTGGGAGTATTGGATCTGGGCAGGAGCGTGGGCGTATTGGACCTGGGCAGGCGCTTGAGAGTATTGGACCTGAGCAGGGGCGTGGGAGTATTGGACCTGAGCAGGGGCGTAGGCGACCTTGGCGACGGGAGCCGCGTAGGCGATCTTGGCAACGGGGGCGGCGTACGCGATCTTGGCAACGGGAGCAGCGTATGCGATCTTGGCAGGAGCTTGCTGGACGGGGGTACCCTCGTACCTCACGACAGCGTTGAAACCTTGTACCTCGTCAGCGGTGTAGTCGACGATGCGGTGCACGCCATCGGGCTGCACAAGGGAGTAGGATCCCTGCACGTTGTCGCCGGAGCGCGCCTCCTGCTGCTGCTTCACGTCACCGCTCTGGCTGTCGTGGACGGAGTAAGAGAAGTCGTAGTGGGCTGGTGCTTCGGGCTGGGCGTGGGCGTACGCCAGTTTGGCGACGGGCACTACCGGGAGGGCCACGGCGGTGGCGGCAGCCACCAGGGCGGAGAAAGTCAGGAACTGTAAAGAAAAAGCTTAATAAGTAATCTGAATAATAAAGTTCATCTATTTTGAGACGACACAGAAAGTTGTGGTGGAAGTACTATCAGGCTTATGATTCTAAAGGGATATAATTATAATGAACAGGTGTTTCAACTCCAGCATGTTTTTTTTTCAGAACCCAAGCTTCAAGTTGTCTGTACTAGGATCAGACTTTTTTCAGGTGAAATGTAATGTACTTTATCCAATTCAATAATAATTAATCTAATTTAATAAAACTTTGCAATCAGTATCTCAATCTAAACAAGATCAACAACTTACTCTGGCGACCATGTTGACTGGTTTGTAAATTGTAGACGAATGTGCTTCTGTTCTGTAGCTCGGAGCTTTTATACTAGACACTAGTATTGCGCATGCACATACCTACATACATATATTATACATATTAACATGTGTACTTGCGCCTACTGGATGCCCGCGGCGGAGTCAAAAACTGGATCGATGGCTGAGACACGATAAACGATTATGTAACGTATGTTTCAAGTTCAATTATTTTGTTTACATACTATTAAGTATTAATCTTGCTTTTGATTGTTATCATAACCTGCTTTTAAGTTGCGAGAAAAATGATTATTTCTTTAGATCGTTTTGAAGATCGAAAAAGTAATCACGAGCTTGATCCACGCTTTTAAACATGGCAATATTCGTCAAAGATTCTTGATTATTTTTATGAAACTAACGGTTCATACCTATATTGTATAGGTAGGTAAGTATAGTATTTTTCTTATTACTTGATCTTATCTTGAAAACCCTGGATACTGGATAGCATGTTCGCCATCACTTTCACGAAAGCTTTGTCCGGCGACTAATAGCTTTCGCATAAATAAATCAAGCTGGTCAAAGTGGAGGTCGGAATTTATCCCACGGGAACGTACGTACAAAGTATCATAATGTCCTAATCCAGGTCATGGTCTAACCACATAGCCGTTCAGCCGTTTTTGCGTGAAAGCTTAACAAAGAAATAAACAAACTCACTTTCGCGTTTATAATATTACTTAGGATTATTGACAGGAATTCTCTCTATCCTCTTGGCATGAATATTTGCATAATACACTATTATAGGTATCCACCTTTTTTACTATCGCTACTAATTACTATAGCTACTAATATTAGCTGGTAACAACACGGGTTAGTAAAGACTAGGTCAAGGGCGGGCGATATTAAACTAAGTTCTTTATCTGGATGTAAATCAGTTAAATGGAACATATCAATATCAATAACACAACAATGCAACAAGAGTCACGAACCAAATTCTATTCGTTTATCTTTCACCATCTCTTTATAGGAGTGAATTATTAACACTGCGTAACCAGTTTTGATACTTGCCATTACACACGGCTACACATCACGATATACCTACATTTCCAGTTTATGCTGATCTCGCATTGTATAGGATTTCCGTAAAATGCGAGGTCAGCTTATACTGGAAATGTATAGCTGTACGAATCATTTGCTACAATTAAATTCTTTTTACAAAGTCTTCTTCTTTTCGTGTGGTTAGCGACTAACCTGGTGTGGTATTAGAGTTTTAAAGCCGCCCATGGGCCTCTGACTTGGCTTCACATGCCGTTGAGTAATATCTCTCAGGCATTATAATGGTTATTGTACGCCGATTGCTACAGTTGGTTACAGTTAGGCCTTTCACGTATTTTTCGAAAATTAAACAAAAGTTGTAGGTATTCTTTAATTAATTAAAACAACACCAAAATATTTCCGGTTACACTCCGAACCAAAGAGATTAAAACTTGAAATAATATCAAAGTATCAAGACTACTACAACCACAACTACATGTAGTCATCATGTAACTAATTAGGATTATCCACAATGAATACAGTGATATTATTATGATGTTATCTAACGACTACCGAGTACTCCACAATAGTGCATATTAATCACATAGTTTGCTAGGTACCACAATTGGGGTAGTTTCGGCACTCGTGTTATAATAGTAATTTATGCAACTGTTATATAATAGGGGGGTATTAAATCACATGAGTGTTTTAATACCTAATTATTTACAGAAGCATACAAGGTGGGTTACACGACATTGGTCAAGTCTGATATTTGCCAAATCGGCAATTCGTCAAATTTGATATTGGTCAAAGCTGTAGTTCGTCAAATCGTCGTTTTGTCCAATTACGAAATTTGCCGAATACGCTATTGGTCAAGTAATTTAAGTACAATCAACTGTAATAATGAAAGTATCTCATGATATTTTTTTATTAACTCATTTATTCAATTCATATTGTTTACAGAGAATTCATACCCAACACAACTGTTTTAAACCCTTTAACCATAGAGTAAAGTAATATATAGGGCCTTTAACGCATCTAATTTTCCACTCAATAATTTTTCTATTAATTTTTCTATTTTGGCATCTTTTATAATATTTCGCTTCTTTTTTTAAAATACTTATATACATGAAAATATTATGTTTTTCTTCTACTTTAATCCCTAATCTCCGATGCCAAGCCTCGACTGCGTTGGTGGTACGATGACATTCATTAACACAACACCACATGTCCTGAGAAATCCTTATTTGCCATTGTTCAGTAAAATATTTTTGAAAATTTTCCGCCCTACTATCATTTTCTGGCATCATCTCAACTATTGCTAACCATCCATCAGGAATATACTGATAGGGCAGTACCGCTAGATTTGTGGTTAGCCTAACAGTCGTCAGTCATCATTCCGAGTGCTTTCGCTTTTTTATAAATAGCTTGATTAAAATGAAAAAAGCACCTTTGTCAAGAACATCAGGGAAAATGATTTTTACAGCGTTAATTGTTGCCATTTCGTAATCACATTTTAGAAAATTCACATCAAGCTTCAATTGAGAACGCAAAACCGAGAATACTCTCTCCTAGGTTTGCTGAGTTTTATTAGGCAAGAGGCAAAAAAATATGGGAATAATATTGGTGCTTGCTCTTGTACTGCCCACGTCTACGTGTATTGATAAAAGTTGAAAAAAGGTGGCGGTACCTACCGTTTTAAAAGTGCCATCTACAAAAATTAAATCCGTATTTAATGCTATTTCTATACCCTCAGCTGTAGCAAAGATGAAAAGTTTTGGTAGATCGTCTTTGCTTTCATAAACCAAAAAATCATTTGAAAGTATGTCTGGAAATTTGACCGTATCTACCGTTGGGAACTGGCATGTTTGTACTCCAATTGCTTTCTTTCGCAGTTTGTATAGACCATCACGCTTTGATGAACTTGGTATGTCCACAAAATCATCTTCTTCCTCAAGTTTACCCATAGTTTCTTCAAAAATTTGGCTTACTGATTTCCATTTCTTCTTTACTATAAATTCTTATCGAAGTTAGGCTTACAGGTATGTCCGTTTTCCCTCAGAATTGAACCAGAATCACTGCTTAAAGTTATGGATCCATTGCACTTGCTTCTATTTACGCAACGCCAGATTGTAGTACCGTTTTTGTAGTAATCGTAATAGTTTCTTTTTGCCTTTTTTAGAGTCAGTAAATGTAAATGCCTTTACTAGTAGAAGCCATTAGGTATATATATATATATATTTCACGAAACCGAAGACACAAAAATAAAGAATTATTAAGTAATTGAACGGGGTAATTGTTGTCATTTACAAATAATGAAATGTCGCTATTCTATTAAGCCAGCATTTTCCGCCTAGATTCTACCTGGCAGACACTTCTTACAGATTCAAAGGAGGTAACAATCAAAACAGATTAAACCTCAGAATACTCAATTACTATATTTTAATGATGTAAATAGGAACCTACAGCAGGCGGCTTTTCCTTTTGTAAGACTACAAGTAAGTTATGTGAATTCAAAACGCATGTTTTATCAACTGTACATGGACTTGACCAATAGCGTATTATGCAAATTTCGTAATTGGACAAAAATACGATTTGACCAATATAAAATTTGACGAATTGCCGATTTGGTAAATATCAGACTTGACCAATGTCGTGTAACCCCTACTAACATTAGGTCTAAACAAAGTGTCATGAACATGTTTGATCAAATTATGTTTTTTTTTAAAATTCTAATGGCATTGCTAAATGAACGCAGGTAAGTCAGTAGTTTTGCCTTCATTCGGCATGCCCCCGAGGGACAATAAAATACATTTAGCCAATGAGTAACAAAGATCTTATTACCCAAGTGCGTATGTTACGTAAATAAATAGTTTAGCAATTGAGAAAAATTGGAGCGCTCGCTTCTAAGTAATATCAATGGGTAATGACGCTGTTTAACCTGTTCTAGTGTTAACTATTGCGCTTACTCATGTTTTAGAGTTCCGTAAGAAAGAAATTAATTTTATAGCTACAATTAATGTTTTGAATAGAAATGTCAGAGAGAATTGGCCCAACAACCTATATTTTTTATTTTATAATGAACCTATGATGAATTATTTCAACTTAGTCTCAATAGTCACATTAAAGCGTCAAGATTTAATTTATTCGTGGGAAAAATCACAAGTATTATTGATCATTCACGTAAATTCAATGGCATTTAAAAGCCTCAAAAATGTAAGTGCCATTTACGGCAAGGTCGAGATTCGGTACTTTTTTACTTATAGTAGCGTAAAATCTGTAAACCGGAATTATTTTCATGCCACACTTAATTAATCTTGTTAAAGTCTTCAACGGGTTTTTAACAAGGTTTTTAACCTTCATTCCGGGGAGATTCATTGTATTTCATGGATACCGGTGTTTGTATGATTACAATTAATGTATTGGAGTTTTTTTAAACAATGTCAGGCCAAAAGATCTTAACTAAAGACTGTTTTCCAGTAATTACTACCTATTTAGTCATTTAAACTAACATCGGGTGCATTTCATTAGACTTTTGTATGGAACACCTGTTTTTTTTTGTAGTGTTTATATCATGGTAGACGGAAAGACGTGAATTCGAATTCAAAAAATTCGAAGTCACGTCTTTCCGCGCCATTTTTGTTCGATATTGGTATTGCAAAGAAACTTGTAGAGAAGATTCATATCATGGGTGTAGATAGACCTTAGAGGTTTCATTATCAAACGTCAGGCAAAACTGGCCAGTTTAGATGAAAAACTTGTAAGAAAAGCCATATTCCATGAAGAAATAAAATTAAAAAGAAAGACCTAATGGCATCCCAAACTTATTTCATTCCGAAACTGCCCGTCACTCTTGCATGCATACTCCATGATTGTAATATTTTCTAAACCATAGGTAAAATAGAAAAACTGGATTTTAATTTTCATAAACTGTAGTAGGTAGGTACTGTAGAGGTTTTATGCGATATGCAACCTCACGTTGGGCTGGCTGACTTAACCGCAGCCTTAAACTTGCGAACGCTCCAGCAGTCGGTATTTAAATATTGACAGATAGGTTTTTATGTCGAGTCGGGGAGAGCAGCCCGAACCCTCGATGTGTATAAACGTGTCGTATAATTAATAAACCCTTGGAAAACCTACTCCTCTTTGGAATTCCCTCCTCACACACCCCCACACATATAGTTAACGTCCCTCAGACGTTACAGTACCTACTACCATGGAATTAGTATGTACCTAATAAATATAGTACAACCCTACTACTACTCAAAGTCACAAAATCAAATGCTGTTATAAAAGTTGATCGTGATGGTGCATTTCGTTTCTCTACGTAGTCATAAAGCATAACTATAATAATTTAATAGATCATATTTTACGTTAGGTAAGTAGGTTCTTATAATTTTCATACCATAGTTTTAAACGGGATTTGTTGTAAAAAAGTGAAAAATGACTTCTTTAAGAAAATTGGAAGAATTCTAGACATCAAATCATAACACAGTAGTGGTATCAGTATCAGGTTTTTTCGGAAACGAGTTAAAATAATTAGTGTCCTTAACGACAACGATTAATAAACGGAAGTTTTTTATTTTAATTGACCAAAATGTAGCTGTCCTTTGATGACTGATTGCGTAAGGTTTACTTATATTTGGAACCAATCGTTTTATCGTGAGGTGAACTTTTACCTTAATTATTACCTACTTAAGAAGGTACAAGTTTAGACAACTTTATATCAACTTCAGCTATCTAATTGCGTAACTTATTTTCGTAACCGATTAAGACTAATTTGTTTCATTTTGACAGTTCAACAACATTCATTGCGTTATTTATTAACACATGCAGCAATGGATTAGACATTTGTTTCAAACCGATTTCAATTCTGATTCTGATTGAGTACCTATATTACGCAATTAGGGTTCTGATATAATACAGGAAATATTTTTTTATTGTACATATCCTATGAATGGGAAGTAGACGTACCCTATAAATTAACCCAAGAACGAATCGATTTATATCTATAGGTAAGTACTTTAATCAGCGCTACTTTGCATAGTTAATCATTATACTTCGATTGATCGACAACAAAGACTAATCAGGGCCTTGTCAAAACCCACTGAACCATATTAACGAATTAGAAGTGACAGGCTGACCCTTACACCACACAACCAGATAATGCATCTATCACGTATTATCATATCAGCAGGTATGGTCACGGTCCTAAGTAAGTAGGTAGGTACTTACTATACAATTTCATATGCGTGACGCCCGATCAATCAGCGAACGAGTACTTAGAACGTTACACATATTATATTATTACCATTGGACCACACCCAAAACAATTCGGTCAAGGCCTTGGTCAACAGTCACCAAACTACTTTTAATTTCTTTATTGGAACCCACCAGTTTATTCAGACCTACAAAGCTTCTTTTTAAGGTTCATTCGCACGAAGAAATGTAGAAAGCGACAGGTCATCATAAAATGGTGACCACTTGTCTTTTCAAATATTTTAATGCATAGCTTAAAATTATAGTTGCAATTTATTTTATAAACTAATTATGTGTCGTATTTAATTTGTAATACACCATTTATCTGAGCATGTTATTATGCTAATGGATTTAGAGCCTCCGTATGATTAAATAGTCTAAGCGCAATGTTGCATTTAAGCGATTAGAAATAGCGTATTTGTGACATAATAACAGGTCAAGAAGGCCTCATCTAGTTTTTAAAATATTATTGACGTGTAAAAGTGTTTGTATGTATATCCTACTAAATTATATAAAATCATTTATCATGGTCATCAAGTCAGTTTTTTTTATTTTATTGTTAATACCGACTCTTGATGCCTGTTTCATCATAGCTGTATGCTATCTAGCAGGGTAGGATATCTAATGTACTGTAACATTACATATTTCTGATCATTTCTGATCAAGATGTTGTTACCGTTTTTAATCCGGGATCTGTTGCTGTCATGAACGAGTTTAAAAAAATGCTATAGCAGTAAGTTTTTGGAGCAATAAAATAAAAACAAACCTTAAAAATTCATAATAATTTAATAGCACCTATTCATTTAAATAAATACAACAGCTTGCCTAAGTAGGTTTGTAACAATACTATCTAATGGTGGTATGAGATGGCGGGAGAGGAGTAAGTGACGTGCGCTACGGGAGCGGCGTAGGCAACCTTGGCGACGGGAGCGGCGTAGGCGACTGGAGCGTGAGAGTAAGAGACCGGGGCGTGAGCGTAGGAGACGGCAGCAGGTGCGTAGGCTACTTTGGCAACGGGAGCGGCGTAGGCGATCTTGGCTACGGGAGCGGCGTAGGCGATCTTGGCGGGTGCGGGGTGCACGGGGGTGCCCTCGTAGCGCACGTTAGCGTTGAATCCGTGCACTTTGTCGGCGGTGTATTCGACGATGCGGTGCACGCCGTCTGGTTGCACGAGCGAGTACGAGCCGTGCACGGCGTCGCCTTCGCGAGACTCCTGCTGCTGCTTCACGTCACCGCTGTGGTCGTCATGGACGGAGTACGAGAAGTCGTAGTGAGCGGGAGCTTCGGGCTCAGCGTACACAACTTTGGAGACGGGGACCAGGCCAGCATAAGCCGCCGCAGCGAGAGACAGGATGATGACGAACTAGAAACAAAACATATTTTATTAGATAAATCAAAAATCATAACCCTCCTTTTTCTTCGCCGTAGTCGGGTAAATAGTATCTTGGCACTATCTATTTTGCTAGAACTGCTTAGTGTGTTGTTTTTGTATTTAATGGTATATGCGTACTACTATAGCGTTAGAATTTTCTTTTCTATGAATAGAAAGATTTTTAAACTTACTTTGGCGACCATTTTTAGTTTTGTGTTTCTGGTTTGGATATCAGTACTTAACTGTGACAATGTGCGATCTGGTGCACTTTTTATACTTAAATTGTCGCCTTCAGTGTATCAACGGTGACAAGCCTCGGGGGCGTTGTATAATAATTTAGAGGTGAAGGTTGCGCACGCGGTCGATCTACATGACACGATCCCACATATGAATTGACACCTGTGAGGTGTGTAAATTTATTCTCCTGTCTTTGGATTGATAGCGAAAAAAATGTCTGTTTTTTGAACTGAAACTTAATGCTTTACAAACTTCTTATAATTTTACATATCGTGTATATAGATAAATCCTGTAGTACAGGTTCTAGACCTGGATCAGTAGTAACTCTGTCTGTCTGTTACCTTATGAAAATCACTCATACAGATTGCCGACCATGGCCTGGTTTAGTACATAGAATACTTTTTATTCCGGTAGTAGGTACGTTCCCGTGGAATGATTTCCGACCTCCACGTGTGTAAAGCCGTTAGCAACAGCTAGTATTTGCATAAAAGGGTTATAAACGTACTTAGGTATACCTACAATAACAACCCGATTATTCCGAGATTTATCCGCAAATATAAAAGTCAAGATAACAGTTGTCTTCGATTGATATTTTTAATTGAAATAAATCAATAAAAGATTAAAGAGAAAATTAAAGAGTAACAATTATTTAATTACTAGCCTAGTAATTATTATCCTCCTAGTAATAATTGTCCTCCTCATCAAAATCTAATGCGTAGTTTAGAAGAACAACGCGGACATACAGACAAACACAAAAAGCGACTTTGATTTATAATATGTATGTATATTATAGTATGTATTTATATAAATTTATGATAGACTGATTTCTTTGCCCGAACAAAAACTACGTTTTAAGAAAGCAGTCAAGGGCTCGTTCGCTCGTCGAGGCAAGTATGAACGCACGAGCATAAAAACAATTTTTCTCAGTACAATTTGTGAATAATGTACATTGTGGTCACTGGTCACAAACCGAGCAGTTAGGATTAGGCAACACAGTGCACTGACCTTCACCTCTCAATCATTTTATCTTACACACTTAGCGGCGCTCCAGGCTTACAGTGTGTCACCAAAGATACCAGCGAAGTATAGGCGTCAACATAGTATAAAAACTGTCGCAGGTCACACATTGTCACTATGCGGACAAGAGGGTCATCCGGCCAATTACCGTGGCTGCTCAAAAGCCCCGAAGTCGAGTTCTCCCAAGCTCATAAAGCGTGCTGACAATCGTCAGCAAAGGGAATGCCCCACCGCCCCGTCATCTCAAATCCCCCAGAGGCTTAGCCCTCAGAGACCCAGCCCGTGGAATAAGCTCCACCATCACGAGGTCTTCCCGGCCTTGGCTACCGCGAAGCCCCCCGCCCCTCACACCCCTCTCTATTCCCTCATGGATCCGCGTATCCGTGCCCACCCTCCAGCGCACCTAGCGCCTCCCGCGCACTATGCGCCCCCCTCCCCCCCCCCGCCCCGCGCACTCTGCGCCCCCCGCAAAAAGCGCTCCCGCTCCCGTAGCACAGCGCCCCACCCCCACCCCCGCTCCCGTGGCTTCCCAATCTAAACCACCCTCCGATCCATTCAACGTGATTTCCTCCACGTTCATGATCTTCCATTCCCCTCGCGCTATTCGAATGGCCGCTGAAATTCAGCATGCCAGAGATAGGTGTGATTTTGATCAAGTCAGAAGGGTTTATAACGCGTACCCGGAAATTACGCAAGCCCTATGTTCCATCGCTAACGGTACCTATAATGGATAAAGCCATCAAAGATAGACTCAAACCCCGATCCCTCAGAATAGGCATCTTCAATGCAAATGGCATAAAAAGTCAACGAGACGAGGTAGCTCTCTTTCTCCGCGACCACAAGATAGATATTCTCCTGATACAGGAATCCTTTCTAAAACCCAGCCACCGTATGCCCTCCATAGCCAACTATCGTGTAGTCCGTAACGATAGAACGCATTGCCACGGTGGCGGCACTCTCATTTATTATAAAAAGGAGCTATATTGCATCCCTATGGACCCTCCTACCCTCTCTCGTTTAGAAGTCTCTATGTGCCGTCTAGGCATGACAGGTCACGAACCGATCACTCTAGTATCGGCATACATCCCTCCCTCTTCTTCGGAGGACTTTCGGTCCCTCTCGAATGATATCACTATCCTTCTCAGCTTGAGTAACTCCGCTATCATAGCGGGTGACTTCAACGCTAAACATCCCTCGTGGAATAGTACCACAACCTCCACCAGAGGGCGACACTTGTTCGACCTCTCAAACTCCCTGACCTTTGACGTCGTCGCCCCGATGTCTCCCACCCACTACCCGCATAATCCTAACCATACCCCCGACGTACTAGACTTGGCGCTCCTTAAGAACGTCAATCTACGATTAGACTCGATAGAAACGGTAGACGAGCTTAACTCGGACCACCGCCCCATAATACTAGCTCTGGCCCCCCGCATAGGTCTCTCTGACCCCTCCCATCCGAACCTTGCCACCAAGAGGGTCACGGACTGGAAGAAAGTAAGCGAAAAGCTGAAATCCAACACGTCCCCCCAGTTAGACTCTATCCCCGATAAATTTGACTCCACCGCGGACACGACGGCCGCGATCGACTCACTTACGGATCACGTACAGTCTGTGATGAACGAATGTTCTAAAGAGGTCCCAGCCGAGGATGACCGACGCTGGCGCCTCCCGCAGGATGTACGTGATCTGATAACGGAGAAGAACGCGGCCACTCGTGCCTACAGCAACTTTCCCTGTTCCGCAAACAAGGCCCATATGCGCTATTTACAGAGATCTGTAAAGAAACGTGTAGCGGAGCTGCGTGACACGGACTGGGATAAGATGTTGAGCGAACTAGAGCCAACTCACTTAGCCTTCTGGCAACTCACCAGAAAGCTCAAATCAGATCAGGTCGCGACTATGCCCCCCCTAGTACGTCCCGACAAGTCCATCGCATTCGAGGACCAGGAAAAAGCAGAGTGCCTAGCCGACAGTCTAGAAGCTCAATGCTCTCCCAGCTCCCTACCAGTAGACCAAGCTCACCTCGATGAGGTGGACGCTGAAGTCGAACGTAGAGCTTCCCTACCACCCGTAGAAGATCCCGATGATCCCCTGCCCCCCGTCGCTCCCGACGAGGTGCACGAGATCATCAAAGGTCTTAAAACTCGTAAAGCCCCCGGTTCGGATGGAATCACCAATAAGGTAGTTCAACTGTTCCCAGCCCACCTCATTATGCTACTGACCACCATCTTCAATGGTGCTCTAAGCAATAACATCTTTCCACAAGCATGGAAAGAAGCCACTGTCATCGGTATCCCGAAGCCCGGCAAGCCCAAGTCGGCGCCTTCGAGTTACCGTCCCATCAGTTTGCTCAAAGTTCTCGGCAAAATCTATGAGAGGCTTATTTATAAGCGTATCAGAGATTACGCAGAGACTAAGGGCCTCATCCCCCAAGAGCAGTTCGGTTTCCGAACTCAGCACAGTAGCGTGCATCAGGTACACCGGATCATAGAATACACAAGCGCCGGCTTCCAGCGCGGTAATATGACCGGTGCAATATTTTTCGATATCGCGAAAGCATTCGACAAAGTCTGGCACAACGGCTTGATATACAAGCTATATCAACTCGGTGTGCCGGATCGTCTAGTACTCATAGTACGGGACTTTTTGTCGAACCGCACATTTCGCTATCGTATAGAAGGAGCATTATCCTCCCCCCGACCCATCCGTGCGGGCGTCCCTCAGGGCTCCGTAATCTCCCCACTGATTTTCACGCTTTTCACGAGCGATATCCCAAAGAGTAGCAAGGCGCAGTTGGCTCTGTTCGCAGACGATACGGCCATCTACTACAAGGGAAAGAGTAATGACAACATACGAATCACACTCCAGCGAGCAGTCAATAATCTTGGCGCCTGGTTTAAAAAGTGGCGTATCGAAGTCAACCCCGATAAGAGTCAGGCGGTATTCTTTCAAAAATACCGTAGGACTAACCCATTCCCCCCCCCCCCACCAATCACGATGTTCGGCAAGCCGATCCCTTGGGAGAAGCAAGCTAAATATCTTGGTGTAACATTAGACCGTTTCCTCACTTTTCGAGAGCACATTAAGGAGGTGCGTTCGCGCGCCGCCTTCGCTCTAGGTAGGCTCCACTCGGTTCTGAATGCACGTAGCAAATTGTCACTCAAGTGCAAATTGCGTACGTACACGGCGTGCATTCGCCCCATCATGACCTATGCGGGCTCGGTCTTTGCTCAGGCCAAACCCAACCAAATCCATAGGATGCAAACGCTCCAAAACCGATTCCTTAGAAAAGCCACGGGAGCCCCCTGGTATGTTCGTAACGAGATCTTACATCTCGATCTAAAGGTGCCCACTATCCGTCAATTTCTTAAACGCCTTACAAAGCGTTATTTCGACTCTGCAGTCAAGCATCGTAACCCTCTGGTTGTCGAAGCTTCCACCTATGTCCCCTCTAATATTAGTATCATTCGCCGTCCCAGGCATGTCCTGTCCGAACCTGATGACCCCACCACCCTCCTCCAGGAGAGCAGTAGGGAGACCAGCACATTACAGAGACACAAACACAGACGCCTACCGTCATTCCGACCTCGCCGTCGAGGTCCAGCACGACCAACGCGATCCCGATTAAATTCGTCCCCCCGTCCCTTGTCCGATGATATGCCAGCCCGCGCCGCAGCTGAGCATGTAGCTTTAAATTCCCCGATTAATAATAATGATGATCCGATATTGATCCAGCCTGTCCCATCTTGCTGTCCTCCCGTCAGTGACGCCCTAAGCCGAGGTTCGTACCCCACAGGGGGTGCCCTTAGCGAGCGATCACTTAGCTTTAATTTAGAATAGTTTATATGCCCCTGGCTGGAGGCCCTGAGTGTAGTAGCTTAAGGCAGCCACAGGAAAGTCCGGTTAAGCAGTACGATCTTCTCTAAGATCAACTGCGAGATGCCCTAGACAAAAAAAAAAAAAAAAAACACATTGTCACAGTTCAGTATTGATATTCATATCAGCAACACCAATTCAAAAATGGTCGCCAAGGTAGGTTTATATTTCTGATAATGAGGTTAACCTGATTAAATTAATTTTAAAAAATCTCGCCTAATGCGATATTATGAAGCATGAAATTAATTCAAGGTTCTCAATAACATAACACAACATCATGCCTGTTATCCCCGCAAGGTTAGGCAGAGGTGAAACTATAGTACACCCACATTACGCCAGTTATGTTTAACTCCCATGGAACAGGGGGTGAGCCTATTGCCATCAATCGGGCACATATCAAGGCCGCTGCTGAAAAATTCCACATGGAAAAACTCAATAGCAATCGATCTCTCATTTTCTCCTTATTTCTTCTTCTTTCTCTATCGACTTAATCTTTCCTATTAAACGAATCTTCCCAATTTAGAGTTTTCTTACTAATAATACCAATTTTATTCTAGTTTGTCATCGTCCTGTCTCTCGCTGCGGCGGCTTACGCTGGCCTGGTCCCCGTCTCTAAAGTGGTCTACGCTGAGCCCGAAGCTCCCGCTAACTACGACTTCTCATACTCCGTCCATGACGACCACAGCGGCGACGTGAAGCAGCAGCAGGAGTCTCGCGAAGGCGACGCCGTGCGCGGCTCGTACTCGCTCGTGCAGCCGGACGGTGTGCACCGTATCGTCGAATACACCGCCGACAAGGTGCACGGATTCAACGCTAACGTGCGCTACGAGGGCACCCCCGTGCACCCCGCACCCGCCAAGATCGCCTACGCCGCTCCCGTAGCCAAGATCGCGTACGCCGCTCCCGTTGCCAAAGTAGCCTACGCATCTGCCCCCGTCTCCTACGCTCACGCCCCGGTCTCCTACTCTCACGCTCCAGTCGCCTACGCCGCCCCCGTCGCCAAGCTCGCCTACGCCGCTCCCGTAGCGCACGTCACTTACTCCTCTCCTGCCATCTCCTACCACCACTAGATACTATTGTTGAATAGTTAAGCAAGCTGTTACATATTAAAATAAATAGGTGCTATTAAATTATTATGAATTGAATGTACAAATTTTATTATTATCTCATTAACTTACCTTATTTACAGAAACCCCAAATCTAATACATTTATGTACGGTTAGTGACAAAAGTCGATTAATTGGTACTATACATCATTTGAATTGACAGGAAATTATTCTATCCATTGTAAACATGTCAATCCTATGGCTGACTCAACTTTTCCTGTATGATGCACGTCTTATACGATGAATGACAAGTTTTGACTATTCTTATAATTCATATAAATCTTGAAACAGCTAGCTGGGAGCTAGTCTTACCATACGATCTCCATTCTATTCGTGCATTGCTGTGCACGGCACACCCCATGAAATTTTTATTAAGCATACACGAGAAAAAAGTGCTTTTGGAAGCTAATTCATCTTATTCTCATGTAAGATTACCGGATGGCCGTGAAACCACCATATCGAACCGACACAGCTAGCACCTCTTCCGCTGCCGTCACAAGAGAGTGATCAATCTGATTCCGAAGATCACTATGAGGTTGCCGAGGGTGCTGTGGAGATACGTGCTGTTCAGGTTAAAAAAATATCAATAACTGAGAAATCTCAGCAACACGCAATTTCAGCAACTCGGTGCTCTACAAGAGAGAAGAGAGCTCCAGCTCGTCTTTAGGATTACGTTCTCTGACGTGTTTATGTTAACCATTCAATTCTCTAAAAGACAATAAGTAATTATTCTCTGTCACAGCTGTCATACCTTCTGCAATTTTTATGCAATAAAACCATGTTTCACAAATGGTTTTCCTATTGGTCTCGCCTTTCTCGTATAATCATTACTTTATTAAACAGCAAATGGAAACTTAGAATCAGCTTTGTTTTTGACGTTCAAAAGTGCCTTTTATGTGCTTAATTGAAATAAATTATTTGACTTTGCTTGATGTTATCACTACACTTGCACGTGTTTTGTTTTTACGTACCAACATTTTGTAAATGAACTGAAATCTATGGAAATGGCGGATGGTACGACGACGTAATCTGCCTACGATACGAAGTGTCAGTGGGAAATAATGATACAAAACTTCTTTTCTTTCAGGATTTCAGAGTTTTTTAATTTTTTTAATTAATATAAAAGTAATCTGATTAAAAAATTAGGAGTAATTTTATGAACTACATTTGGTTGTGACCCGCTCCCCGCAAGTAAAAACATTCTCCTCTAAATTCTGACTGACCCTAGCAGTATTAAAACAAAATAATGAGAGATCACTTAAAATTGTAGCTAAACATATGACCGTATCACACATGTATATATAGCTATACTAAACACATGTCAGATTAGACTTCTGAGTAGTTTCGAAATCTTCCTCTTAGTTATCGATTCGATATTTTTAGCCACTCTTTCTTGCGGCTACTTAGGATTTAAACCAAATCAGAACATTGCAATTTTGCAGATTTTTGTTAAAATAGCAATTCTGGGTCAAATAAATTTATTTTCTTTCTTTTATATTCATATAATACTTGGTATAAGGTGTAACCAAGTAAGCTAACACCGTTTGTAGGACGCACCAATACTGTAGTATAGAGTCTTCTATGCGAGTTTTACTATTATTTAGCGAAGAGCTTCCTCGCTCTAATATAGATATTTGAACGTTGTAAATCTGTGAAAAAGAGGGGATTCCAGTGTTTATTAAGCCCGCAAAATGGGGTTGATAGTCTACTGTAAATTGGCTGGAGAAGCAAAATATACGCAAAACGATTTATTAATAAACAAAGAAGGTCATGAACTTGACTCGTTACAAGATTTTTGCGGAAACACGTTTGCGGAAACAAGTTGAACTAAGTCAAGGAGAAAAACTTGACCATTTCTTATAGGCATACATGAAATCTGATGCAATAATAGTATCTAGGTACTAAGATTAACAACAGAGTCTGCTTGTAACAACACACAAATTGATAAAATAAACATGTTTTAAAACAATACGAAGCACCCATTTTTATTAAAAAATCAAAAGCACACATACGTACTTACTGCTTTTTAAGGAATGTTTCGACAGGTTGTATATCTGCAGAATCGTGAGTCGGTTCAGCAATGCAGCAGTCGACCTTAAACTCTCAATCAATGTGACGCCTCAGGCGCGCCGTGTGTCACTGACAAGACGTACAGGCGGGCGACACCGGTAGTCCTGTATAAAAACTGTAGCAAGCTAATCATTATTACAGTTACCTACTGATACTCAAATCAGCAACAACTTGCAAAAATGGTCGCCAAAGTGAGTTACATAATTCAATTTTAATCTGGCTTTTCTAAATATGCAATAAAAAAGGGTTAAAACTCAACTTTTCTGATTGACTATTTTACATAGGTATTTACAAAATCTAATTCACAAACCTTGTTTTGCAGTTCGTCATCGTCCTGTCCCTCGCTGCGGCAGCTTACGCTGGCCTGGTCCCCGTCTCCAAAGTGGTGTACGCCCAGCCCGAAGCACCCGCTCACTACGACTTCTCGTACTCCGTCCATGACGACCACAGCGGCGACGTGAAACAGCAGCAGGAGTCTCGCCAAGGCGACGCCGTGCACGGCTCTTACTCGCTCGTACAACCCGACGGCGTGCACCGCATCGTCGACTACACCGCTGATGAGGTTCAAGGCTTCAACGCTGTGGTGAGGTACGAGGGAGCCCCCGTTCAGCAAGCCCCTGCCAAGATCGCCTACGCCGCTCCCGTAGCCAAGATCGCCTACGCCGCTCCCGTAGCCAAGCTCGCCTACGCCGCTCCCGTTGCCAAAGTAGCCTACGCGCCTGCCCCCATCTCCTACGCTCACGCCCCGGTCTCCTACTCTCACGCTCCAGTCGCCTACGCCGCCCCCGTCGCCAAGGTCGCCTACGCCGCCGCTCCAGTAGCGCATGTTACTTACTCCTCTCCCGCCATTTCTTACCACCACTAGATACTATTGTTGAATAGTTAAGCAAGCTGTTATATATTGAAATAAATAGGTGCTAATAAATTATTATGAATTCAATGTCCGTGTTTATTATTATTAATTTCGCATACACTTACACCTTTTTACGGCTGCTGGATGTCTAAGGCCGCGTTCACACCAAACGTAACATAACTCGGTCACCGACTGTTAGACATCTAGTACAAAATGTATGAATAAACAACTTCAGCCGCCGACTGACCGATCTGTTGCTTTTTCATATTGTTTGTACCTGACTGACTCTTCGCCGTCAGCGGCTGAATTTTGGTGTGAACGAGACCTAAACATCAAACCCAAAAGGTCCAACCCAGATATATGTAGTCAATGGTTGTAAAGCAAATACCAATTACGAAAATACCCTAAGTAAAATACCCTAACCACTAAGAGGTAGGTTAATTATACCTACTTAATGAATAGATAGTAATTATTACTAAAAAATTGAATATTCTACTATATTTTTTACCTCATGACATAATCTGTGTGTCAGGCTTGTCTAAATTTAAAAAAAGTTGAGGTAGGTAGGTATGTCTAACCTACGCACATCATATCTTAAACGCCGAATGGAAAACCAAAACAACACACCCTGAAAACCCGATTTTTAAAATGCTTTTCATCATAAGACACAAAGTATGATTTTAGGCACAGCATGGAACTAATCTCCTGTGGTTAATTTAATAAGAGTTCCTGATATAGCGAAAGTGAGCAGTTCGGAACGATTTTTGAAAATTCACCCCCTGAAGGGTTTTTATTAGGGGATGGCAGTTCGTCATTTTCGTCTATAAGAAATCCCATCGGGCACACAGCTTGTAGTCATATAATCACCACGTCTGGGAAACCGATTGGTGATAGCTTTACGTATTAAACATTGGCGCATATCTTTCTGCTGATTCTAAAATTCAGAGACCCTTTACGCAGATACCTAGCAACTTGAAAAGCACATACTCATATTATAATGAATTAATTATATAGCTTTATTAAATAGACATGCTTATTAATTTGCTGATCTTACAAGAGGTGTTCCTCTTGTAAGATCAGCAATTTATCTCCAAGATAAAATATAATATCATATCGGCCCACAAGAAAAACACACAAATAACAGTTCATATTCGATCCAGCCTCGCCATGCCTAAATTCACGGCAAGGAGATCGCGATTAGGGGAGCTTAATGCTTAAAAAAAATAATAATAACAAAGGTGAACTGATCGTGAACTTGATTCAGAACAAGTTTTTTTTATCGGAAACAAATATTGAACTAAGTCAAGGAGAAAATCTCGCCCATTTCATTATGAATACTTATCTTTATTGCAATACCTATTATTCTGATGCAATCATCACAAAACGCTCAGTAAGAATATAAATCTACTTACCTCATATTTTTTGCAATAGCTGTATCATTGTCCTTGCAATATTTAAATCGAATGAATGACTACAACTTTTTAAATTAAATGCGTGCTGCATTTAATTTAAAAAGTTGTAGTCTTTGTTCCATTCCAAAATATGACTTAGGTATTTGATGCTGCAAGGATCTTTTGGCCTCACCGTAGGTGAGTTCCTTGTTTTTAGCGCTCGAATGTCGTTGACAGTAAACCCCTGTAAACATTTGTGCGACTGTTTTGTAAAATGTATTAAAAAAACAGGACGCTGCCAGTTTCATGTAATAGTTCTTATGCCGTAATGTTGCTCCACTAAACTTTAAAAACGGACTTATTAAGTAGCGCTGCGCTGTAGCCTATGCTTGTTCGTCCTACAATAGTGCAGGTGTAGCCAATATTACGGCAAAGGAACTATTTGTTGAAACGCACTCTAGTTTCATTGTACAACTATACTCTGACTCTCACATTTCATAAAGTTGTTGATCTATTATGGAATGTTCAAACAGGTGTTAATCAGTTTGTAATATTTTGAACTTTTGCTCAGCTATGCAGCATGTCGGCCTTCACCTCTCAATCATTGTGCATGACGCCGCCGGCGTGTGTCACCAACGAAAACTACAGGCGACCAGCCTGTATAAATACTGTAGCAGGTCACACATTATCATAGTCCACTACCGACACTCAAATCAGCACCAACATAACAAACAATCATCAATAATGGTCGCCAAAGTGAGTTATTTAATTCCTTTTTTTGTTTGTTTCAGTATCTTTAATCATTATTCTGCATTTATCCTAGTTTAAGGTTATACGTTCATTCTAAAAATATTTACCTATTTTACTTGCAGTTCGTCATCGTCCTGTCCCTCGCTGCGGCGACTTATGCTGGCCTGGTCCCCGTCTCCAAAGTGGTGTACGCCCAGCCCGAAGCACCCGCTCACTACGACTTCTCGTACTCCGTACATGACGACCAAAGCGGAGACGTGAAGCAGCAGCAGGAGTCTCGCCAAGGCGACGCCGTGCACGGCTCGTACTCGCTTGTGCAGCCCGACGGCGTACACCGCATCGTCGACTACACGGCTGACGAGGAACACGGCTTCAACGCTGTGGTGAGGTACGAGGGCACCCCCGTCCAGCAAGCTTCCACCAAGATCGCCTACGCTGCTCCCGTAGCCAAGATCGCCTACGCCGCTCCCGTAGCCAAGATCGCCTACGCCGCTCCCGTTGCCAAAGTTGCCTACGCGCCTGCCCCCGTCTCCTACGCTCATGCCCCGGTCTCCTACTCTCCCGCTCCAGTCGCCTACGCCGCTCCCGTCGCCAAGCTCGCCTACGCCGCTCCCGTAGCACACGTCACTTACTCGTCTCCCGCCATCTCCTACCACCACTAGATACCTACTATTATTATTGTTACAAAGTTAGACAATACTGTTGTATTTTTTTAGAAATGAATAGATACTAATAAATTATTATTGAATTGAATATTCTACTATATTTTTTACATACGATACCATTTCTTACGAGTTACACTACATTTGCAAAAAACATTTCATACTTACCAATCTCTCTTCATATGGTGTACATCATAAAAAGTGTAGTTTCATCTATCTATTCTATCTACTACATCTTACCTACCAATGATAATACCTTAACGACAAATCTCCCTGAAAACACAATTTCTTAAATTCTTCTCATTATACCTAACTTATTAAGTAAGACACAGTAATAAGATCTGAGGCAAGGTACTAACATTTTTTTTTTTTTTAAATGACTATCACTAATCGCTCAGAATGCAAGTCAAAATTACCTACCTAGCGCGAAGCGCTTACAGTACCTCCCTAAAGTGTTATCGACGTTTTACTGGTGAGGGTCAATCCTGCAAATACCTAATCTTAACCAAAAAGCAAAAAACACCTGCAGCTCAAATTAACCGTACATTCTCATTGCCTACACAAGCAGCTAAGTGACCCCTTACCTTACCAAAACATGATTATAAGCTGTCTGCCAAAAACTTCCTTCAAATTGGTGTTTATATGTAGAGGATCTGGACATCTTTATTCTTAAATATCTATGTACTAATATCACCTTGTGATTGATTGAAAAGTGATTAAAAATTAACGAGCTTTGATCAGAACGCTTGTTCACAATTGCTGACAACTGTAACATCAGGATTTCCTGACGAACGTTTTCATCAACGTACAGTGGTAATAACAAAAAACTTCATAGTTCAACGTAACATGTTACTGGACAAGTCACTGGACAATGGCACGCATACGCAGTAGCTAACGGTAGAGAAACTCAAACACAAACTCAAGGCATTTATTTCAGATAAACCAATTACAGGTACTTTTGAATTGTCAAGGGGTCGGTCTGTCAAAAAGATGAAGCTGGTTGCCCAATCCAAAGCGTAGTAGGTTCCTATGGAGAAGAACGGGCAAGAAACTCCACGGACACTCTTTTAAATCAGAATATTGTTACAATAAGTATATTGGTTACATCATTCATGTTAACATGTGAGTACAATGTAGATGATGAGATGCGTAAGTATTATAAACATTAAGGTATAATAGGGAAACTGATTGGTGGTAAGTACCTGTAGGTAGGTATGTGGGTCCTCAGTAAATCTTGTGATCATCCCCTTATCAACCAACTTACTTTGCATGCCGTAAGGCAAAATGTATCAGCACAATCTACAAATATTCCAACTTATATGTATACCTACATTACTATCAAATAAATTATTTCTTTCTTTCTTTCTTTCTAACCTTCATAACTAGTTACCTATATCGACTTTATACCCGACAGCATCAAAAGTGAAATTAAATGATTGAATTGCAAAATACGGAATAATATTAATGACTATTAGGCACACAACTGGCGAAATATGTACACAGGCAGAATTCAGAAACTTCTCGCAGACTACTGCAGACACTAAATTGAAAGGGACTAGTCTATAAGCTCATTTTTTATTTATTTATAAGTTCATAGGACGCCTTTTATTCTTACGATCAGCTGTTTTTTCTACTGTATTCGCAAGAGACAGTAGAAAAAAAAATCCGTGATTTAGTCTGTCTGACCACGCTTAGGGCGTCCACAAGAAATCCGTAACATGATAAATGAGTGGTGTGCATGGCAATATTAGGTATGTATTCAAAGTAATGTGAAGCTATATAATAACAAAGTTATGTGAAGCTTTATATGATTTAAAAAAAGATCTAGGTATTAAAAGAAGGCCACGAACTTGATTCGAACAAGTTTTTTTGCAGATAATTAAACTAAGTTAAGGAGAAAATCTCGTCCATGTCATATAAATATAAAGTACATGTAATATACTGAACCCAAACCCATACCTATGTTAATCTGAAGCAATAAAGTTCAAATAAAATCGATCAAAAAGCTCAGTAAGATTAATATTTTTTGCTCAATCATGGTCCCTGCAACATCTAAACCGAATAAATTGCTACTAGCTCAAGACTAGCCCACAACTTTTTGATTTAATGCAGCACCCTGCCGCCCATTTCAAAATATCACTTAGGCATTTCAAGACTACTCTCACATTTCATAAAAATCGTTAATCTACATAAAAATGCACAAACAGGTGCTAATCAGTTTGTAATATTTTGAGGTTCGGTTCAGCAATGCAGCATGTCGGCCTTCGCCTCTCAATCATTGTAAACGACGCCGCAGGCGCGCCGTGTGTCACCAGCTAGACCTACAGGCGCCTAACCTGTATAAAAACTGTAGCAGATCAGACATTATCATAGTCTACTACTGTCGCTCAAATCAGTAACAACATATCAAACAATCAGCAATAATGGTTGCCAAAGTGAGTTATTTATATTAATAGTATTAGAATTTTTTTTAGTCCTATCTATCATGCCGCATTTATACCATTTTATAGTTTTTAGCACAATCTAAAAATATTTATTTTAATTACAGTTCATCATCATCCTGTCCCTCGCTGCGGTAGCTTGCGCTGGCCTGGTCCCCGTCTCCAAAGTGGTGTACGCAGAGCCCGAAGCACCAGCTCACTACGACTTCTCGTACTCCGTCCATGACAACCACAGCGGTGACGTGAAGCAGCAGCAGGAGTCTCGCCAAGGCGACGCCGTGCACGGCTCGTACTCGCTCGTGCAGCCCGATGGCGTACACCGCATCGTCGAATACACCGCCGATGAAGTGCACGGATTCAACGCTAACGTGCGCTATGAGGGCACCCCCGTGCACTCCGCACCCGCCAAGATCGCTTACGCCGCTCCCGTAGCCAAGCTCGCCTACGCCGCACCCGTTGCCAAAGTAGCCTACGCGCCTGCCCCCATCTCCTACGCTCACGCCCCGGTCTCCTACTCTCACGCTCCAGTCGCCTACGCCGCTCCCGTCGCCAAGCTCGCCTACGCCGCTCCCGTAGCGCACGTGACTTACTCCTCCCCCGCCATCTCCTACCACCACTAGATACTATTGTTGAATAGTTAAGCAAGCAGTTATATATTTAAATAAATAGGTGCTAATAAATTATTATGAATTAAATGTCCTTCTTTATTATTAGTATCGCATAAACTTACACCTCACAGCTGCTGTAAGTCTAAGGCCGCGTTATAACCAAACGTATAGTCAGCCGCGGACTTTGAGCATCAAGTACCATATGTACAAAATGTATGAAAAAAAAACAATGGATAGTCACAGTCAGGACTTGAGTTGTTTTTTCATACATTTTGTGCTAGACGGCTAACATCAAAACCAAAAACCCACCTCAGATAAATATTGTTAATGGTTGCAAGGCAAAGTCGAATTACGAATATTTTGTAAAAATATTCTAGCCACTCAGCTGGCCTGGCACCTGGCACTAAGTTGGCCGTAACCCGTAACACAAGCGCATCGAAACTTGGAAGGTGCTGGGTATCTTGAAAACTTGACACTGACGTATGAAAGAAAGAAATGGGACTTAACGTACCAAAACAACTAAAATGTCATGACTCTGTCTGGATTGTCGTAAGTATCAGATTCGAAAGATAGCGCGATATTGTTAAAAACACTCACTGACAGACAAAGCACAGCTTAAACCATTGGGTCCGTTGGTCTAGACGTATGTACACAATTATTCCGAATATGAGCATTACGGAACAGTTTTTAAAATTCATCCCCTAAAATATCAGTTTAATAGAGGATGAAAGTTTGTATGGAATTTGTCATTTTTGCCGTTGGGAAATCCCATCGGGCACGCGGCTTATCCTTAATAACCTTGTGATAAAACTGCCACAATACAGTACCTACGATATTGTGTTAGTATTGCAACATTTTAGCATCAATATTAGGAAAGAAAGAGTCATGAAATTGTCAACGAAAAAAAAAAACTTAAAAAAATAATAACCTACACCACAAAAAATCATAATATAAGTACCACTACTTGCTATTTATTGTATACGACAAAGACGTGTTGTTTGAAAGGCCGGTTGTTTTCGACGTGAAGTTTTAAATTTTTATACGTAACATCTTCAATCAACAAGTATTTTCAACAAGGTGTTTTAAAAAGGCCGTTTTAAAATTCGATTGTGTCGTGAATATCAGCAATCGTTCTGAACTGCTCTCACAGTGCACAGGTAGCAAAAATAAAGCATTTGTTCATTAATGACAAAAAGCTACATTAGGTATTCATTTTACTAATAAAACATAACATTACCAAAGGGCAGAGGCAGAGCAGGCAGAGGTTGAGGACACCCACATTCGCCAGTTATGTTAAAGCCCCATCTAATAGGGGACGAGGCTATAGACATCAACCGGGCACAAATCCAGATTCCAGGCTGCTACTAGAAATTCTTCATGGAAAAATCCAATAACACTTTGCCCGACCTGGGAATCGAATTCAGGACCTCATGCTCAGCATTAGCGGTCACTAGACCAAGGAGGCAGTTACCTATTTTTCATAATACATAATTTATTTTATATTCGTTACTATTAGATAACACCGTAGCTAAATGGTGTTGTCTGATTGAGAAGCTAATAATAAGCCGTAATCCAAAACTGATCTTTACAGCGGGCTTTGTTCAGTGTAGGACTTGTCGAAATGACATGAACGCGGCCAACTACGGAACTTGGCGACTTGTGAAAACGGAGATTTTTTGTAAACCCTGAAAAATAGACTGGTAAGTCCTGAGCAAATTGAGACATGTTTATGGAAGCTGAATGAATTAACGTAATGTAGAATATAAGGCATTAGAAAGGTCGTGAACTTGACTCGTTACCAGTCTGTTGCGGAAACATTTAGTTAAACTAAGTCAAGGAGAAAATCTCGCCCGTTTCATATTGGCATTTGGCATGTGTGAAATCTGATGCAATAATCGATCAAAACCCCTAAGGGTAGAGACATTGTCTACCACCGTTTCATTGCGAGATGGAAAAAGAATGAGCACCTATTCTAAAACAATTTATACATAGATTGCATTACGTATTATTGTATAATTTAAACAATATATTTTGTTATCATTGTAATCCATAGTGGTTTATTATGGACTAGCTGTTGTCCGCGACTTCGTCTGCGATCCAGGATGAAAAGCACCCATATCCTTCTCCAGGTCCTGCATGGTCTATCCATGTGTCAAACATCCAAATCCACTCAGCCGTTTTAGAGTGAAAGCGTAACGTTATCTCTACAAACGATTAGGTACCTACTTATCTGAATACTGCTTTATCAAGGAATGTGTCGACAGGTTTTAAATCTGTAGTGTCGTGAAGTTCAGCTCAGCAATGCAGTAGTCGGCCTTCAACTCTCAATTATTGTGAAGTTTAATGAACGACCCTGAAGGCCGTGTCACCGGCGAAACATGCATGCGAGCAACAATTCTGTATAAAAAGTGTAGCAAGTCATACATTATTACAGTCGTCTACTGATACTCGAATCAGCAACAACATACTTGCTAAAATGGTTGCCAAAGTGAGTTCTCCAAATTTATTGAAGATAATTGGAAGGAGCAATTTTTCTGATTTTGTAAAAAATGATAATTAAGAGAGGATATCTCATAATTATGATTTCAAGCTTAAAGAAATTGTTTTATTTTTAGGTATTTTCAAAATCTAATTCACAAACCTTGTTTTGCAGTTCGTCATCGTCCTGTCCCTCGCTGCGGCGGCTTACGCTGGCCTGGTCCCCGTCTCCAAAGTGGTGTACGCCCAGCCCGAAGCACCCGCTCACTACGACTTCTCGTACTCCGTCCATGACAGCCACAGCGGCGACGTGAAGCAGCAGCAGGAATCTCGCCAAGGCGACGCCGTGCATGGCTCGTACTCGCTCGTACAACCCGACGGCGTGCACCGCATCGTCGACTACACCGCTGATGAGGTTCACGGCTTCAACGCTGTGGTGAGGTACGAGGGTGCCCCCGTTCAGCAAGCCCCTGCCAAGATCGCCTACGCCGCTCCCGTAGCCAAGATCGCCTACGCCGCTCCCGTAGCCAAGCTCGCCTACGCCGCTCCCGTAGCCAAGCTCGCCTACGCCGCTCCCGTTGCCAAAGTAGCCTACGCGCCTGCTCCTGTCTCCTACGCTCACACCCCGGTCTCCTACTCTCACGCTCCAGTCGCCTACGCCGCTCCCGTCGCCAAGCTCGCCTACTCCGCTCCCGTAGCGCACGTCACTTACTCCTCTCCCGCTATCTCCTACCACCACTAGATACCCACTGTTGTTATGTTACATAGTTAGACAATACTGTTGTATTTTTTTAGAAATGAATAGATACTAATAAATTATTATTGAATTGAATATTCTACTAAGTATATTTTTTACCTAATTACAAAACCCATTTCTTACGAGCTACACTACATTTGTATCTACTTACCACTTTCTCTTTATATGGTGTACATAATAAATAGTGTAGTTTTATCTATCTATTCTATCTACCACAACTTACCCGCCGTAGTAAAACCATAATGCCTTAACGACAAATCTTCCAGAAAACACGTTTTCTTAAATCCTTTTCATTGTAAGGATAATACCTAAGATTTGAGGCACAGTACTAATTTGTAATGACTACCACTAATCGCTCAGTATTACAGATCTTTTAATTTAAAACTGCATGCCCCTACTTTTTGTTGCATACACATCTCAAATGTTTGTATAGATTTTTTATGGAAGAGTGCTGTTAATATTAGACAATCTCTACCTACCTAAGAGCGAAGCGCTAACAGAACCACGCTAAAGCCTCGTGCAAACCGGCACGATATCGCGAGCGCGACAGGCAGCGCGACCTTATCGCGCCTGTTCGTGGGAGCTTTTTTTTGTTATCAACGTTTTACTGAGGGTCAATCCTGCAGGTACATATTTATTTTTCAAAAAGGTTGTACGTACAGCTCAAAATAACCCTACATTCTCATTGCACGTGCAAACGAGAGGCAACTTAGTGACCCTTTGACATGATTCAAATCTGTCTGCAAAATTGCTGTTTATACTTCAAGGATCCAGACATATTTATTCTTCAATATCTAGGTACTAATTATCAGCTTGTGATTAGCGATGGGCGTTGAATCAACGAACTAGTTGAATCAACCGTGGATCTCCTGTCAACGTATCAACGTTAACTGTTTATGAAACAATTAGTTGAATTCGTCAACGACAGTTGACTCGTTTAATCAAATTAATTCGAAAACGCAAACTCAACGAACTGAGCAAATTAAAAAACTTCCGTTGAAAATGACATCATATAAGCTCAGAGTCTCAGAGATTAGTTCAACTCGTTGAACGTCGCGGCGTTGAATAAAAACCGTTGAATGGATTAACGATTAACTTTGTAAGTTGACATTAGTGCACGTTAACTCGTTGACGAATTTAACTAGTTGGTCAACTAGTTGACGAACGTAAATCAACGTTGACCTTTCGTTAACGGAAAAACCGTCAACGACCCATCGCTACTTGTGATTGATTAAAAATGAACGAGCTTTGACCACCACACTTGTTTAGGTACTATCGCTGACAACTATACCTAAGTTCATGAGTTCTTCACGAACTTTTTCATCAACGTGCAGTGACAATAACATAATTAAGTTTATAGGTAAATGCATAACTTGTTACTGGACAAGTCACAATGGTACGCACATACAGTAACGAGCGGTAGAGATGTATAGTATAAACATTACATTAAGGCACGTGTCACCACTAATTAAGGCACGATTAGCGAGAAGCGAGTACAGCTAGCAACTATAAAGGGGGTTGGCGAGCAACGAGCCACAGAACGAGCAGCGAGGGGTACGGACTCGTGGTCACACCAGGTTGTAACACCAGTGTGACTAACAGCAATGATTTTCCTGGAGTCCCGACTCGTGGTCACACCGCTAATATTCTATACCATGTACCACTTGTCATTTTCAACTAGTGCGGTGAGATAAATGTTTGTTTCAATAAGTTTTCATTTTAAACTCGATGTATCATTTGTATCACCAACTCAAACACCATTAGAGGAAAAACTATCTATGATCTAGTATTCTAGTCTGTCTACCGTCCTTAGGGCGTCAACATGTAGCCCATAACATAGTGAAAGAGTTGCGTGCATGGAAGTATTGTGTTATGCAAAGCATTGTATTAGGTATTAATAAAAGTAGACGGCTAATTGAGAAGTATGGAAGAAAGGGACATGTTGCGCCGACCCCAAATAAATTGGGATAAGGGCAGGAGAATGATGAATGATGATTAACAAAGTAGATCGCGAACTTGATTCGCAACAAGTTTGAAACACTAAATTGAACTAAATCAAGGAGAAAATCTCGTCAATTTTATATGAAAATGAAGTACCTCCCTAGTATAACTACTTATGTTAATTCCGCCGATCAAAAAGTTCAGTGAGAATAATATTTTTTGCTCAATCATGGTCCTCGCAACACCTAAACCGAATGAATTAGTACTAAACCACAACTTTGGACATGAATTTCAAGATTACTTTTATATTTAATACCTACGTCGTTAATGTAATCAGGAATGTACAAACAGGGTGCTAATCGTTTTGTAATATTTTGAATTTTGGCTCAGCAATGCAAATGTCGGCCTTCGGCTCTCAATAGTTGTGCACGACGCCGCGGGCGTGTGTCACCAACGAGACCTACAGGCGACTAGCCTGTATAAAAACTGTAGCAAGTCACACATTATTATAGTCCACTACTGACACTCAAATCAGAAACAACAAATCAAACAATCAGCAATAATGGTTGCCAAAGTGAGCTATTTAAATTATTTATTGAATGGTGTCTGATCATAGTGATCATGTTTAATCCATTTTAATTATTCTGTGTTTATCCCAGTTTATAGTTCTTAGTATACTTATACTAAAAACATTTACTTATTTTACTTACAGTTCGTCATCGTCTTGTCCCTCGCTGCGGCGGCTTACGCCGGCCTGGTCCCCGTCTCCAAAGTGGTGTACGCCCAGCCCGAAGCACCCGCTCACTACGACTTCTCGTACTCCGTCCATGATGGCCACAGCGGCGACGTGAAACAGCAGCAGGAGTCTCGCCAAGGCGACGCCGTGCACGGCTCTTACTCGCTCGTACAACCCGACGGCGTGCACCGCATCGTCGACTACACCGCTGATGAGGTTCACGGCTTCAACGCTGTGGTGAGGTACGAGGGTGCCCCCGTTCAGCAAGCTCCTGCCAAGATCGCCTACGCCGCTCCCGTTGCCAAAGTAGCCTACGCGCCTGCTCCTGTCTCCTACGCTCACACCCCGGTCTCCTACTCTCACGCTCCAGTCGCCTACGCCGCTCCCGTCGCCAAGCTCGCCTACTCCGCTCCCGTAGCGCACGTCACTTACTCCTCTCCCGCTGTCTCCTACCACCACTAGATACTCACTGTTGTTACATAGTTAAGACAAGCTGTTGTATTTATTGAGAGATGTGCTATTAAATTATTGAATTGAAACTGATTTTATTTTACCGTAATTTTAACCGACCTGAAAACCATTGGACCAATCCGACCAATAAAGCAGTGAATTCAAGCTGAAGTCGAATCTGTAGATGTATTTACGAGAAATGAATCTTTTGCAATTGTAGAGGACACAAACTGCAAGCACACATCGTCGTCAAATTACAGAAATCGACCGGAGGTACGGTATTGGACATACATATTCTGTCAACTTTATATCAATATCCATAGTGGGGGTGCAATGCGCGGCGAGGCGAGGAGGGGGCGGCGTCGGACCGCACCTGAATTATTCATAGCGCCGCATAGTGATTTCATCTCATTGAATGGCGCTGCCGGCGGCGCGGCCGTGATTACGACATCGATACCTCCGCTGCCGGCCACCACCGACTCGTATGTGGACTGCACAATACCTTGTCAACCGCCTATTAATATCACTGTGGAATTGCTAAAGCTCTAAATATTATCTACTTGCCTTTCGATCCTACCTATCAGCAAAAACACTTAGCAAATGTTACCTTCTACACTAGCCTATTAGGCAAGCCAGGAAACAGAAAATGTATACTTGCTGCTACTGCTTATGCTACTACTTTGTATAGGTAGGTAGGTACCTATTGTAGGTAATCATAATGGTTTAGTTTTAAACGGTTGCTGAAGAAATATGCAGAGCGAGAACTGGACAGAGGCTCTAGACAAAGTGACATTCTATTAGCGATAACGATGATGGAAAAGGAAAAAATGTATAGGACTGACATAAGCTATCGAAAAGCTTATGTCAATCCTGTTGAAAGTTGTTGTAGAAATTCGAAGCGATTGTCACTTGTCTAGGCCCTCAGATCGGAAAGACAGCAGTTCAGTAAAAAGACCTGTGTCTTAGACACCACACCTCCAGCTGACACGTTCTTTTGCTTCCTGAACTTTCTAGTAACGTAAATGGACCTATAAAATTACGTCAAGAGGCAAAAGTATCATCATCATCATCACATAATTATTATATACTTTACGTATACTTATACCTACCTATAAGAGGCAAGAGTTGGAGATTTTTCCTTTTCTACATGACATTACAAACAGTTAAATTATAGGTAGGTAAGTTATTTAATGAAACGACGATACAATACATAGACGGTGTCGAGAAGAAATGCTTTAAAGTTTCAAACTTCTTTAAAAATATTCATGAACATCGAAGAGGGTTTATTCTCTCGCCGCGACAGGTAAAAATGAAGAGATTGGTTTTTATCTGTGCACGGCGGCAAATTGAATGTAAAGTTGATTTCCCGGCGGGCCGCACCGCATAATTCCCCACAAATTAAGCCGAAACCAATTGACTTGCTACCAATGTAAATATTTTTGATAAATGCCTCCCCTTTATGTATTTAGCTTGACAACAGCTCAATAATGTGTTGATACTTATAACAAAAAGCCGTATAATTTCAATACTTACCTACTCTTTTGTGTCTGTGAAGTAATTCTTGTCGGGTTTTAGGTGGGATCAGGAAAGGGACACACACACACATCATTATGTTTGTTATATCCAAGGCTTTGATGTCGGTGCTTTTTGCACTTGTCAGGAATCATTATGAGCGTAAAACAGGGAAGTTGGTAACTTCACCCTTCACTACAGCTAAATAAAAGCTTATTTAAAAAAATCCCATACAATTTTCATCTTTGACTTCCAATCCAACAATAATTTATCCTACTATCCTACTATAATATTATAAATGCGAAAGTTTGTGTGTTTGGATGTTTGTTACTCAATCACGCAAAAACGGCTGAACGGATTTGGATGAAATTTGGCAAACAGATAGTTTATAACCTGGATTAACACATAGGATACTTTTTATCCCGATATTCCCACGGGATCGAGACTTACGCGGGTGAAACCGCGGGGCGCAGCTAGTTTATTATATTTATGCCTTAAAACTACCATTACAGGTCTTAGCCTAATGCGATAGCCAAGGAATATATTAAAATTATGATCATTGTTTATAACATAAAGAGTACTTTTATGAATGATCTTTATAATGAACTAGCTGATGCTCGCTGCTTCGCCCGCGTGGATGTCGGTTATACTAAAACCTTCCTCGAGAACCACTCTATCCATTGGTGACAACAGCATGAAAATCGGTGCAGTAGTTTTTGAGTTTATCGCGAACAGGACGACAGACAGACGCGGCGGAGGACTTTGTTTTATAATATGTAACGTTGATCCAAAACAGCTCATAGCTACTAAGTAATGATAATTTCCTCGTTTTCTAAAATTGAAAATCCCCGATACCCAGACAGCCAGTGTATGAGTGTAGCCACATTAATAATCCCGAAAAGGGTACTTTTTACAGGTCTTACCTAGTTATAAGAGTGCAAATCCTAGGCAAAGAACGGCTGTAATATGGCGGTGTGGTGGGCGAAATCCTCTTACTGCCGAAAATTAATCAAGCCGCGCCAGACTCCCCTTCTTAGTGTAGGGGACTGCGCACCCTAGTTGCCATGTTCAGTATTCACCTCTATTTAGATACATATTAATCTGTAGATACTTACGCATTGAAGACTTATTAATGTAACCAACATTATTAGCAATGATTGGGTTCAAACAAACCCACATTAAACATGAACTGTATTTTTGCTTCAATGTTTTTTTTTTTTCTAAAACAGTTTTGTAAAAACAAAATGTTTCCAAAGTATAAAGAGTTACTTAATTATATATTTTTTTAAATTAGTAATCTGCAGCTTCATGAAAAGTTGCTAATTGGATCAGTGTTTAGGAATTATTTAAAAAATAAAGCGTTTATAAATAAACAAATTTTTATTTAAAATGTACTTCCGGCTTTTACAATTTTCGTTAGCTTACAAAACGGCTAATTAAGCATAATGGATTTTATATTCTCTGAAAGACATTTCATAGTTTAGCAAAAACATAGGTACTGGTTTTTAATTTATACTGACAGCAAAAACAATATAATTTTATTAATTAAGGCTACATTATTATGTCACTCACATCATAGTTTCATTTAACCATAGTGGCTTCCTTTTTGTCGATCTTCGCCGGCAGTGGCGGGCATTCGTAAATGTTGATACATCTGTCTTTAGACACTGATAGTATTCTCTTATTATTACTGTTGAAGGTTACGCCCCACGCCTGTGAAAGAATAATCCCATTACTTAATTTGTTGCTTTGGAAATCTATCTTTTTATAATTATTCTGTACGTTACGTGTGTTTGTCACCTAACTCCTCCTAAACGGCTGGACCGATATGAATGAAATTTTGTGTGTATATTTGAGTGAATCCCTGGATGGTTTTAAAATACAATGGAACCCGGCAGGTGGCTCTGTTCGGGTAGGACAACGTTTGCCGGGTCCGCTAGCGCTAGTATATTATAAAAATGGATGTTGGCATCCATCCAGTTGGCGAGGTTGTGGTACAGACCATGAAACTGAACAACTTTCTCCATGGACCCACATCGTAAATTAGGGAATATGCATGTGATTCAAATATGGGTCAAATATTTTTTTTTATTAACTTACTTCAGAATTATGCCTCCATCAATATTTTTGAATAAAATTTCTTTTTGAGCGAGAAATTAATTTTTTAAAAGTCCCAATAAACTGTGGGTAATTCAAATACTTGAAAAGGTTAAGAGCGGATGTGACGTAACAATACGGGATAACAATCAAAATGTCAATGTCAAGTCAATGTCAAACGCTCATAGAAAAAGGAGTGTTTGACGTTGAGTTGACAGTTGCTTGTCTGTTTTCACGGACGGTGACGTCACCACACCAAGCGCGCCAAATGGAGGGCGTTTAAATAGCCCGGATCGGTTGGATATTTTTAAACATTTTTTTAACTACTTTAAATTGCTTTTTTGCCGTCGATTTTTTTTAAACTATTATTTGACGATGTAAACTATCGAATAAAAATATTAAAAAAATACATGCATATTCCCTATTAATTTAGTTCTGAGTAATGGGTACTTGTAATCTTTGTGTGTATTTGTGTAGCCAGATAATCGCTGCTTGTCTAATGAATTGCTGGTAAATAGTTTGGTTTCAGTCTTTGCTTTGATTTAAAAAATACATGCATATTCCCTATTGTCAGCTGTCCCATACAAAGCTTCCATAACCTAATCGACCCAAATGTATGGGACGGTTGATATTTTTTTCATACAACCTGTATATGAGATTGATAAACTCTAGCACCGTTTGACTGATGACCATGAAACTTGGCACATATAGGTTATGTTTTTTTTCATGGAGGTTTTTATACGTATCATTTCCGACCTCCACGCGGGCGAAGCATGTTCGTATGGTCTCAAATTGGAACAGTAGATTTGAACTGGCCAATGTTATACAGGGTAAAATTAAATTATCTGGAGAAAAATTAACGGACGGTTCGATACCCGTAAGGTCTGTGAAATGTCGGTAATTTTTTTGTGTTTGTTAATTATCTATAACCTTTTTAGTCTGATTTTCTCCCTAAACGACATCGTTCGTTGCTTATAATTGATACTGCCATCAGCGGGCCCACGGGCGGGTCTCACGCGGGTATCCACGCAAAGTTAAATTCTCAATCATTTATTGCATTTCACAATGTGTACTTAGGTGGTACCACAAAATTTAATGAGATCATTATGGACTCTGACGGGCACAACAAAATACTATACTTTTGTTGCTATTGCTTATACTGTTTGTTTGCGAACTAAAGCTTAACCTAAGGTACATACCACATCACTATGTTCTTGAAAAGTGTTGAGTACTGTCAGCCCATCTGTCATTGCTACTCGCACAGTTCCGTCGGCGGCTGCCGTCGCTACGCGCGTCCCTTCAGTAGTGAAACATACGCTGACCGCCCAGCATTTGTGGTTCAAAGAATGTTGAACACCTGCGCTAGCCCTGTGAAAGAAATTGTGGAATTAGTGGCTATGATCTCGAAGTGGATGACAGAATCATGCTAAAGAACTAAACTCCTTACGGGTCTCGCTTGGAAATTTGGCTAGTAAAATATTAATAACATTTGAAAAAAGATCTTTTTACAAAATAATTAAATAACGAAACATTCTTAAAGGAACCAAATACATAGATGAATAGTAAAATCTCAAGGGATACAATATATGATGATAAATAATATAATATGATCGTATTTGAACTGAATACCCCCGGAGCATAGCTCGTAAACAAAATTCATATTCTGAGTTGAATAAGTGGGTAAATTTTGCAAAATTTGCCTGTTGTTGTCTTTCTGTACCTTGCGGCCGGTTAAATTTTAATGTTTTTAACTTTATTAATTAGATGGACACTACATAGACATACCTCCTGATTGTTTGTCAACCAATAACATTATTATTATAAGGGTATGATGGTCCACTACAGGGCAAAGGCCGGGATCCCTCAGTCCCTCATTCCACTTTTCACGAACTGTGGGCCAATCCTTGGACTTTACTCTATGGGCTAATCCTGGTAACTCTGTGGGCTAATCTTTGTAACTCACACATCATAAACCTTAACAAGTCCGTCATTCGAGGCGGTGGCTAGCCGGCGGCTGCACGGCGAGAACGCGACGCTCCTGACGGGCCCCGCATGTGCCTCCACTGTGTGGACCACCTTGCCTTGAGCCACGTCCACTATGCAGAGGATACCGTCCTCCGAGCCCGTCGCTACGTATCTGCCGTTGGGACTCTGGGAAAGTAGGATTTGGTTGAAAGTTTGGATGATGATGATTGAATGTTTTGTTTAAAGATATACCTATTTGATATTTGTACGTACGTATATTTTACACCTCATCATCTGCCTAGCCTTTTCCCAACTATGTTGGGGTCGGCTTCCAGTCTAACCGGATGCAGCTGAATACAGTGAATACCAGTATTTTACATGGAGCGACTGCCTATCTGACCTCCACAACCCAGTAACTGGGTGATACGATACCCCTTGGCAAGACTGTTTGTCAGACTTTCGGGCTTCTGACGACCCGTAACGACTGTCAAAGATCCACAAATGACAGCCGGGACAAACAGCTTAACGTGCTTCCCGAGGCACGGAGGAGTCTTGGTATGTAAAGATGGTCACCCATCCACGGACCAACCCCGGCAAGCGTAGCTTAACCTGATGGATCGACCCGTGCGGCTGTTACGACTTAGCCACGAGCTCCTCTATATTTTACACCTATGTTTAACAAATACAAACTTTGCCTATGAAATAAAGACGATGAAGTTGCAACATAGACGCGACATGCGTTGAGACTCAGTGACACCTGTACCACAACTCCTAATTGAGTTTGAGTCGCGTGTGCAAATGAATTAGGGTCGCGACAACCGTGTTCGAGAGGCGCGAGCTGCCTGTCTAAAGCCACCTTTGCAAGCATAATTCCGTACGCAAAATACGCGTATGAAGTGGAGTTGCGGACACCAGCCTGTCTTACCAAATGCGGATGTTTTTCGAAACAAAGCCTAACTATGTAGATTCTAGCCTAGAATCCAGCTTATGCCTTAGGCATCTCATTATTGCTCCAGAGGCAAGGCAGAACAGAAACAAGAAATTTATAAGAATCATAGCATGTGCACATTGTGCATGTGCAGCCACGTGTTATTTGATGATTCTTATAAATTTCTTGTAATTTCTTTGTGTAATACCATGGGAAAATTGAGTACTAAAGTCTAATCCTGATACAATAGCAGTAAAAAAAACATTATTATTGTAAGGTAATGAATAAAAAACACTTACATAAGAAATACTAAGTATGAACTTTCCTCTGGTGTCCAAAATTTTTGTGATCAATCCACTCTGGACTTGGTACACATATATTTTGCCTGTGTGACCTCCAGTAGCAATATGCTCTCCGTCTGGAGAAAATGCTATTTTCCACACATCGGTGACACCGGTTGGTATCTCCGCTAGCTTCTTCCCAGAGCATAGGTCCCAGAATATTAGGGTGGAGTCTAGTGATGAGCTTACAATGACTAGAAATTAACAAAAAATAATTTGGGAAATTATCATAATGTAAAACCTACTACCATACTTACCACCATTAGTAGGTACACAGTTTTAATGGATGAAATCATTGTATTATTCTGGTTAAAAATATTGAATAAAAATAAAACTAGTTTTTATACAATAATAGGAAACATTATCAAAATGCTGAAATATATTTTTAAATCTGGTAAATTGAAATTACTTGTAGATTAAAAGAAACTTATTTAATTTACATAATTTCAGTCATCATCATCTGCCTAGCTTTTTGTTGGGATAACCTCTAGTCTAACCAGATGCAGCTGAATACCAGTATTTTTGACATTAACCAACTCCCCCAACCTAGGTATTGTGTAACACGGGTAATATGATAAAATGCATGAAACTTACTAGGAGCAGAAGGGCTTACGGCTACAGAGACCACAGCCATTGAGTGACCCTCCAGAGTGTGAAATAGTTCTAATCTGTTGTTCTCCAGGATCCATACTTTTACCAAGCAGTCCAGACCTCCAGTCACTATAAAATCCTTTGAGACATTCCTAAAACAAGTGAATAATGAGAAGGAATGTTAACCAATTCAATTTAGTTATGGGGTTTCCGTTATCCAGCATTGGAACGAGGGGTACCTATTAGAAAAATATTATGCCTTTAAAAGCCCTTATTTACTTTTTATAATGGTTGCATTTATGGTAGGTTATAATTTCTTTGGTTAATTATAAAGTAAACTTACGCAGAATCTCCTGAAGTGTTTATTTTGGCCCACGCACAGCAGTAAATTGGGTCATTGTGTGCATTTTCTTTTTTTATCAATATGGAAAACTGAAACCAAGAACTATATTTTAGACGTAAGTACTTTAAAAGAAATCACTGATGAATAAATTTGCTTTAGAAGCCACGAGTACTTACTATGGTACTAACCGGCATTTTTGCAGTTTGCAGGACGTAAACTTTTCATATAACTAGTTAAACAATACAGTAACAAGTAGGAACTTCAAAATCGTCGTGTTTTTCTCTCTTTGAATTTTGCACGATTTTTGTAAACATTGGACTAACGAAGGAGACAAAGATACACAAATCGATCCAATTATGAGCAAGAGGAATGATAAAATGCTCAAACTATCCGATCCGAAGCAGATTAATTTCTGGAACACATCAACACATACGTAGATGTACGTCAATGTGACAATGACATTGACTTGACCGCTTTTTCTTCGTTCAGAAACTTAAAAGCCAATTAATTTGCTACTAGTCTATAGTTGGGACTTTTTGCAATCATATTTTACTTTATATACAGCTTTTCTCTACATGTCATTGTATGCTATCTACTGATAGAATCGCAATTTATGAAATAAAGAAAATTATGCCAGTAACATCGCCTATCCATAGCACACTGTGAGCTAATCATTTCGCAGTCAATGAAACAAAACCTTACAAGATGGTATGGTATATTAAAAATAACAATAGCGTACATTATAATGGGCAGTCATAAATATTTAAACTTTTATCTTCTGATACAGACATAATTTTATTACTTTCTGCGTTAAACTTCACACCCCAGACCTGGAAAAGGAGGAAATAAATTAATAAAGCAATTATTTTAGCCCAGTTCGCAAAGACACTATTTTAACGCCAAAAAAAAGGGCCAGTGCGGATGTGTGTCAACGCACTGAAACAGTGAAGAAACAGTGTTTCTATGATGTGTATTATTCCCTTCATTTTGTCTGATTTACCTGATCAGTATGTTCCTTAAAAACATGTTGGCATTGCATGCTATCTAAATCCCAGACACGCACTGTTCTGTCAGCACTGCCCGATGCGAACCGTTTGCCATCAGGGGAAAATGCAACTGAGAGAACCCATGATGCGTGTCCAGATAATGTTCCAGCTAAGTTCGCGTGAACCCTGAAACATTAAAATTAATCGATTGAAGGACACTGAACAATAGAAGTTTTAAAGCTCGAGCAGACCGGATTTGTATGCGTAGACGTGCACGTACCACTGAGTTGTAATGTATGGAACTTTAAGAGACAGGACACAGAAAGATGAACGATACTGGAAAAACTTACACATCATAGAGTTTCATATGCCCATCATCTGAAGCTGTGAGCAGCAGCTGTGAATCTGGTGAGAAGCACAGGCTTCTGATAGGCATAGCGTGACCTTCTAATGTGTGGACTAGCTTCCCTTGAGCCACATCAAATATGTTGATGATACCGTCCAGAGCTCCACTTGCTATGTATTTACCATCTGGACTCTGGAATGAGAAGACGTCAGAATGTTTTACAACTGCAAATGAATAGTGCATGAATCAAAGAAGAAAGAAAGCTTGAAAGTGTTGTAAAAATATTAGTATTGGGCTTATTATTTTACATTAATCTCATTTAAAACAACTTTTGTACATACAAAGTTTTTTGGTGATTGTCAGCATCATGGGATCAAAAATTATCATAGTACAATAATTTCATTTTTGCTTGTAAGTTACGATAGCGGCAGGCATATTACTATAAAATGATTATTATTCAAGTTACTATATGAAATTCTTACATATGCAACACTTAATGTGAATTTTCCTCTTGTGTCTAATGTCTGCTCTTGTTTCCCGCTTTCAACTTCAAATATGAGAATCTTGCCAGAGTTGCTTCCAGATATGATATGTTTGCCGTCAGGAGAGAAGTCCAAAGTCCACACGTCTGTGGGACCAGTCTCCATGGTCTTTATTTTCTCACCATTTGTCAAGTCCCAAAGTATTAGGGATGAGTCTTGAGAACTGCTGGCTAGTGCTGTGAGGGAAGAAAGAATTTAAATAAAGTTAAGTATTACTAAAATAATTTTATTTTAGTAATACTTAACTTTATTTAAATTCTTTTGCTGTGTGGCCTCAGCTAAATGTTTTGATGCTCAGTCTGTGTACACACGGCTACACATCAAGCTATACATTTCCAGTGTAAGCTGACCTCGCATTGTACGGAAATCGTATACAATGCGGACCAGCATAAACTGGAAATGTATAGCTTGATGTGTAGCCGTGTGTACTTGTTTGTTAATATACAATTTATCTTTTGTTTTTGAGTCGTAAAAAATAAGCATTACTCACCTGTTAATAATTAAAGTTATAGCTTTTAAAAATGAGTAGTGCATACTGGATAATTTATATTGTGTCATAATGTAGAAATGGCTGATGTTCACTCAACATTATAAAAATGCTTACTGATACTTACTGTATAAGTAGGTAGGAGCTGATAATGTATACAGAAAAGTACTAATAAACTTGCTTACTCTTTCCATCAGGGCTAACAGCCACTGAGATTACTCCCAGTGAGTGTCCCTCTAACTGATGTTTCTCCTCCAGTTTACCATTCTCAAGCTGCCACACTTTGATCAAGTCATCAATTCCTCCAGTGATCAAGTAGTTTTCAGAACTAACTTCATGGTTTGAGTCTCTGCAATAAAAGTGAATATCTCAGCATTGATAGATAGATAGAATACTCTTTTTCATGTACACCATAAAAATTGGTATAACTTATATTTATATTAAAAAAAAAAAAAAAAATATTTTTAATTTTTATATTTATATATAGTTTATCAATCTGCCTAGCCTTTTTCCAACTATATTGGGGTCGGCTTCCAGTCTAACCGGATGCAGCTGAATACCAGTATTTTACATGGAGCGACTGATGAGCGATGACTTTCGGGATTGTGACGACCCATAACGACTGTCAAAGATCAACGAATGACAGCCGGGACCAACGGCTTAGTGTGCTTTCCGAGGCACGGAGAAGTCTCGATATGTAAGGATGGTCACCCATCCACGGACCAACCCCGGCAAGCGTAGCTTAACCTGACGGATCGACCCATGCGGCTGTTATTACTTAGCCACGAGGTCTAGTTATTAGTTCAACTGTCATTAACGAGACACAATAGAATTTTAATTGTTATATAAATCTTAAAAGACTCCGACAGTCGGAAGGTTATACACGAGCAATAGTTTATAAGAATAAAATAAATAGATATAAATTTATATTTATTTTGTATTCTAATATTGCTGCTTTCTAAAGCTGTATACATTGGTAACTAAGTATATAGATACTTAATTGTGATAGAAAAATTACAAACTTAGGTAAGTTACAAACAAATCAAAGGTACATACTGCTTGTGTATTAGCACCTGCTTAAAAAAATGTCTACTTTGTAGTTGCCTGGGTAGACATGCAGACAACTTATTTAGATGCAGAAAAAAAAATAGCATTGAAGAGTAGTTGAAATGTTACAGCTGTAGGTTATGCTTACTGTGAAGGTTCAATATTCTCGCCTTCAGGTTCTTTAGGTTTCTCACTGTCTATTTTACTCCAACCACAACACCAAATGGAATCCTCATGAGCATTTTCTCTTTTCAATTGCATATAATACTGAAAATAACAGAAATAGCATAATTATGCCGATCAAATAAACTGCATTTCTTACTGAACTGCAATACGTACCAATGTTGTTATCGACATAATTAAGGTCTTTTGTTGTTTATTAACTCTCAAGTATCAAATGGACTGCTTTATTTTTACTATTTCATATGTTAATTAATTAAATAATTCTAAACACTGGGTTCCAAGTAGACAAGACTGACAAGACAAACCGCGACCATTGACAGATTTAGATTTGACAATTGACTTGGCACTCTTGGCAGCGAGATAGCGCTGCGCTTTACACACTTTTTTTGTAATACCGGGATTTGGACTATTTATTTTGGTATTTTATGCTGGGGCTATTCTACTACATTATTGCAATATCGCGAACTAAACTTCGCGCGCTCTCTCTCGCACACCGCTCGACGTCTCGCCGTCTGAGCAACAGAGAGCGCACGAAGTATCGCGATAAAGCGACAATTGTATATATCGCGATAAAGCGACAATGTTGCCCCAGCATTAGGAATGCCAATGCGAGAATGCAATTTACCGTTACGAATTAAAAGATCTGGTGCTAAACTATGTAACGAGCATTTTCTTACAAATTAAAAAAATAAAATAAAATGGCGTCACGTTGAACGACTCAGTTTCCTGTTGGCGTTGTTGATTATTTTTTAGTCAATTTTTGTTAACTTTAATATCTCTATGCATGAAGTAATAATTGTGTGATAAGTTAATTTGCTATCATAGCATCTATAGTTAATAAATTGGTTGGAACTCTAAATCTTGTTGATCTGCAATGGCGGTTTCAAAATCAACAAACACGTACAATCGTCAAAATTGGGAAGATTCGGTAAGAGTAGTTGTACCATACTTAATATTTATAAAAATTGTTGTTCATCTGTTTTGAAATTTGGTTTCTTTTCGTTTTCAGGACTTTCCAATTCTGTGTCAAACATGTCTGGGCGATAACCCCTACATTCGAATGGTATGAATTGTACGATATTTTAGTCATCTTGTAATGCGTTACGCCGTGCTACCGATTCTGGCCTCAGTAACATCAGTTGTTAAGTAATAAAGATCTCTTCTTATATTTCAGACCAAAGAGAAATATGGCAAGGAGTGCAAAATTTGTGCAAGGCCCTTCACCGTCTTCCGTTGGTGTCCTGGCGCCAGAATGCGTTTCAAGAAGACAGAAATATGTCAGACATGCTCTAAACTGAAGAACGTATGTCAAACGTGCCTTTTGGATCTCGAATATGGGTTACCAATCCAAGTTAGAGATGCTGCGCTCAAAATTCAAGATGATCTACCTCGTAACGAAGTTAATAAAGAATATTATATCCAGAATTTAGATAGTCAAATGTCCAAGTTTGATGCAACACAACCTAGTAACTCAGCTTTAAAATCTAAAGGAGCTTCTGACTTGTTGTTACGTTTGGCGAGAACGGCTCCATACTATAAACGTAATAGACCCCATGTGTGCTCATTCTGGGTGAAAGGGGAATGTAGACGTGGTGAAGAATGTCCTTATCGCCACGAGAAGCCAACTGACCCTGATGATCCCCTTGCTGACCAAAACATCAAGGACAGGTAAGAGTAATTGCTTTGTTTTTCTGTCTAGAAGCAGTAAACTTTATGAATTCTCATGTTGAAGCAAAATACACAAGATTCATTAACTGTGCAATAAATAATTAATATATTTTACTATGTAATGTAATAATTAATTTTACAATGCTCTCTTATTGATGATGATATTCGTCGTTCATTTCATGATAATGCATAAATGACCATGTGATAGTGACATGTGAAGAAAATTTCTGTTAATTTTCTTAATTCCCAGATATTATGGTGTGAATGACCCAGTAGCTGAGAAATTAATGCGTCGTGCAGCTGCCATGCCGGCCCTGCCTCCGCCTGAGGACAAAACTGTCACTACATTGTACATTGGCAATCTACCTGACAACATCACTGAAGATGAACTAAGAGGTCATTTCTACCAGTATGGTGAAATAAGGTGGGTTTTACTTCAAGAAATAGTTATTTCCTTTCTATTATTGTACAACTATCTATCTATACTTAGTTGGCCCTAAGTATTATATAATTGGATTTTCCTTTCTGTGAGAAGGGAGTGCACCATGATATACCATTAATGTCCAGTGAGTGTTAGTAATCCAGTATCCTAGTCTGGTTGTACTTGGTTCATAAATGTTCTTTTTTATTTTCAGATCTTTGACTCTAGTGCCTAGAGCACAATGTGCCTTTGTACAGTATACAACAAGGAGTGCTTCTGAACATGCTGCTGAGAAGACGTTCAACAGACTGGTGATCGGTGGCAAGAGGCTCACTATCAAATGGGGCAAGTCTCAAGGTTGGTATTGTTACTAATTCAAGAATTGCTTAAAATTTGGTTTGAACACAAATTTGTAAACTATTATCTCTCTGTTCCAAAAGTAACTGATTAAAGTGTAAACAAACCTTTGTTCAGTATAAATCAATCATTTGCAATCACTTACTAATGTGAATAAGTAACATCATTAGTTCATCTGTATTCATAGAGGATTTCAACTTTTTATCTCACCATGTTATATAAACAATATTTTTTGTAAAACAATTATTTATTTCATACATGTTTTAATATGGAGACATTAAGCTTTACATTTATGAACCTTTATTTGATCTATCAAATGTTTTACCAGGTCGCCAGGGTGCTAACGAGAAGAACGAAGCGACGCCTGTGTTGGAACCAGTACCTGGCCTCCCGGGAACATTGCCGCCTCCACCTGCTTACTTGCACCCATTCCCACCACAGGTATGGAATTTTAAATATCTTACTGTACAAAACTTTTCAAAGGTAAAAGGCATGATTTGGCACAGCCGAATGGCAAAATCTAGCATTAAAACTAACCCTGTTACCAGAAAAGCTGAGTAGTAGCTTGTTGTAACTTGGTATGAATATGAACATATGATGCAAAGAAATGAAGAGCTTCTGACAAGTAAGGACCCAGATGACAGTTCATAGAGATCAACAAAAAATAAAACACTTTACATTACTGTGTCGACCCCAAAAACAGATACACAGGATACACAGTTTACTTGTTTTTGTTTCCAGATGCCGCCGCCACCGAACCGGCCTAACGACTTCTTTAACCTGCACCACTACGGCGGAGGTGGCTGGCCGGCGTGGGGCGGCGGCGTGGCGGGCGTGGCCGGCGTGCCGCCGCCGCCCGCGCCGCTGGCGCTGCACTACCCGAGCCAGGACCCCGCGCGGCTGGGCGCACACGCACACGCCAATCAACCTCAAACCTAGTATCTGCCTAGCTAACAGCACGCCTCGTCCGTCACCAGCCCGCTCACCCTGCTCGGTGAGTGGGAGGGTATTATGTTCAGTGTGTGATAAGTTGAATAGTCATAACTCGCGGTATCCAACGATAAGTTAACTGCGGACGATTTGCGTGGATCTTTTAAATGCGTTCGAAAGTGCATTATTTACCTGACACCATATGACACTGTAAAATATGTGGTGGTGCGAGGTAAAGTTAGTGCTGCACCGCTCCTAAAGTAGGATAGAGTGAGAGTTGCGTGCATTTAATTATAGGCATAGATAATTATTAAGGGGTAGGTAATCAGTTGAAGCTAGATTAGGATAAATTGTGAAATTTTCTTATTAAAATGAGTTATGTACAGAACAGTTTTTCCTTTGCCTTTATTGTGTTAAGAGTTCCAACAAAATGTAAAGTCACATAAATAAAAGAATAATGTCTGAAACTATATTTATTATTAATCATAAGTTTATAACATGACTTAATCGTTACAAAACAGTTTAAACATTTAGATAAATCTACACGCCTTCGCTTACCATTTATCTGGGGTAAGGACGGTCTGGTAAATAATTTACATTATGCTAGGCCCAGATTATACATAACATACCTACGTATTGTTTACGCCCCGATAATGGGCGCCTCACGTATAAGATACAATTTCGTAAGCGGTCTATGTATTTGTTTAGTCAGTTTCCAAAGCTGTTTAGTCCATTGACTAGTTAATAATATGCTTAAATGTTTATCAACTTACACTATTTTATTTATACAACGATAAATACTAAAATCGAAGTCTTGTGCATCTAATAGATAGTCTCAACGCAGGGCAAGAGGGAGTCACACACTTGGAAATACTAACGATTAAGTAAATGGTCCAAATACATACATTTACTAGCGACGTTACATCAAATTTTAAATATTCATAATATTTTAAACAGATATATTCAAATTGTAATATACATTTAGTTTTCAAATTTGAACATTTAAAGGGTATTTACACTTATTTTTGGAATGTTAATAAAAGATAATAAATTCATAACTATTAAAAAAAAAAAACAACATAGTTTATTTGCAACCAAACGATGATTTGAGTGATCACCCGATGTTAAGAATAGTAGGATTTATTAATATAACGACACTAAGATACGTGCACGTTGCTACGCAAAAATTAATAAGTTGGATAATAAATAAAATCGTGAATGAAATCCTGTTTTATATAAAAATATAAACCGCTTCATAAGTAATAAAATATTTAGCGCAATAATAAAACCCTGATAAAATACTATTTATTTATATGAAGACTACAATTTTTAGTAGGTACGTAGATCTTAAAGCGTTTGTAAGCTCATGTCGATTAAAAACAATCGTTACAGCTAGCAAAAGAACTAAGTCGTGGCGTAATAATAGCTTAATTTCATAAATATCGTAATCATTAATATAATAAAAATACTCAAATGCTGTTTTATAAGTACAGTGCGACAGAGAATAGAGATGATGAATAGGCTTAGTACTGATTTAAATACGTTTTATGATTAGAAATGATGACAACAGTGAAAATGGGCTGTAAAGCAATCAAGCTTTCACAAAAAAAAAAAAAACTATTGAATTTATATTCAACTTTGATTTGACTCTATTATGTGTTGCACTATACATTTTATTTTATTAATTGAAACGCCAAAACTTGCATAAATAAAATAACATTTCATACACAGCCATATGACATTTTGGCCGTTACGAACAGCTAACTATTCACTTTAACGCGAGGGTGTACAACAGCATTAGGCAGCGCTTTGATCAGCGTCACGTTAAAGTGATCAAATATGTATAGGATATTATGATGAACGAATCAAGCTTACAACACAATCACATCATATTTGATATATGTTCTATGTTAATTAATTGATAATGCGAGTAGTCGTTAGATAAGTAACGAGAACATTTTCTATTCCCCAAGCTATCATTTAATTTGATCATACTCGAAGTAATACGAGGAATACATGTAATAAAAACGCGATCGACATACCAATAATTCGCGATAAACTGTCTGTCCGAGATTTTTTTTAACATATCCATTTTAAAATTTCAGAAAGCCTTTCGGTATCTTGATTGTTGAAGTTTCCCGATATGCACACTCAGAGCTACTCATTTATTCCATACGGTCACACCTGTAAACAAAATAATAAAATGTAAATAAACAGTAGTTTCATTAATCTGTATTTATCATTATTTATACTGCTAATTAAATAGTAGATATCTCTAATTATAGCTTTTCATTATCAATATGATTGGCTATCCATACCCCTCACTGGAACAATGAATTTCACAGTTTCGAAAGTTTATCAGTTGATAAACCGATTATTACGAGAATATTTTCGTAATAATCGGGAAAAGGCAATTCCCGATTATGGGAACCGAAGTAGTGATGTCCTGAAGACAGCCGCAGTTTGGTTTTACGTCAGTAGCGACGTGTCATGACGACCCGGCTAAATAGATCGGCGACCGTTAGGCTGCCTGTCCACTGGAGTGGAGACGGGAGAGGAGCGGAGCTGTGCCAATATTAACCAATAGAATCTAAACTCTGGAGCGGCGCGGAGATTTTATGCAATTCCTTTGGTTAACATTGGCACAGCTCCTCTCCGCTCCAGTGGACATTCAGCCTTAAGAGTAGGCTGGGACAGACTGAGTATTGTGGCACAACCTGGATGAGGTATGCGGCCATTAGTGGATTGCGATAGGCTGACTGCATTGATAAGTGTCCTCCACATGTAAAATTTTCTCTACAGACCTCTATCATTAACTACCTATTACCTATAGCTGATTTTTAATTACCGTGCTGGTTACGAAGGAACTCTCGTGAACTACATTAATATACTGTGTTACTCACATGCTGTACGTTGTTTAATATCGGTTAGCGTTGGCGATCTGCGCGTTGACTGCAGCGGCGGCGGCGCTGGAGGCAGCGGTCTGAACGTGTTGGTTACGAAGGATCTCCGTCGTGAACTCAGCCTGCGCCTTCGCCATAGACGCGCCCGTTGATCGGTAGATACGGTGGACCTATGGGCAGTAGGGACATTAGTTATTGTTGATTGATGGTAAATAAGCTTATGACAAACAAAAACAGGAAAAAGTTATATAAGAAGTGGTTCAAAGACGTATTTTGACCAGTCCTTTCAAGTTTGTAGGGATTGGAAAAACTCATACAAATTCTTACAAAGCTATTGCCAGTTTTTATACTTTTTTTTAAAGATCACTAAGTTTGGTAATAGTGTGGTTTTTAACTGTATTCAATATCCGATAGCAATAAATGAATTATAATAAGTAAATTTTCTGTCTTGCTTTTATAGAACTTTTGTTGTGATGTGATTACGGGTTCTATAGTGTAATTAAACAATCACGTCGGGTATCAAATCACGTCGGGGTCACCAATATAGAACTTTTGTTGTGATGTGATTACGGGTTCTATAGTGTAATTAAATTAAATGTTCATTGGTTAGTTCACAATGAGTTTAATAAAGGTACTATAACTAAACGGTACAATAAGTAAGATTATGATGATTATAATTTGACGCACAAGTGATGCGATTGGTAGTTAGTGAACGTGTCCTACTTTGCTGACGGCTAGTGACCGAATACTGAACACTGAGTTCGATCTAAGGGACGTGTGAGTCGTGTGACGTCATAGGTACTTGAGTTCACAAGTTCGTCTGCATGTGTGGGTTACATACCACTACACTTTCACTGACAATGCACAGCCTAAACCGCTGGATTTAGCTAGAAGCATACAAGGTGTAAAAAAACCCATCATATAGCCGTCAACTACGCATTCTGAACATCAAATTAAGTAAAATTGCACAAAAATAATTGCTAGGAAACGACTTTTTTTTTGGTGTGAAAAGTCGCTGTAGGTATATGGTAGTGCGCAATGTAACGCACGCAAAACATTGTGTTTGTGAGTGCATACTACGGTTTAGGGTTCGTGGGAGTATTTAAAATTAATTATTAACAACAACTAAAACGTAGCTTTTTTTTTTAAAAACAGCTGAGTTTCGGCTTCGTTAAGCGTATTTTACATCCGTTATATCCTTTAAGTGAGCACGTAAATAGGGGAATAAATTAAAGATTGTATGAAATGTCATTTTTGCCGATGGGGAACCCATCAGGCACACGCCTTGTAGATAGATAAACCCGTATATGCGTCGACATCGCAGCTCAGTAGTCGTAAATTAGTATGGATTATGCTGATAAGCATGGCATTGTACATTTAAATAAGTTTTTATATTTTCTTACCACCATAATTTATTTATTTACTGTCAAAGCCCCGGTCCGTTGCTTTAATTTTTATACTTTGACCTTTATTTATTCTACTGTATTCATGCACTATACATTCCAATGAATAATTAAAATGCAAATAACATAAATATAAATAAATCGAATTGACGTTTATTCACTGCAAATGTTTGACTTGAATATTTTAAATATGGCAGGCTAAGGGTGCGTTTCCACTGAAGCGGAGAAGAGAGACGCGATGAAGATTTAAATATAGCTTAAACTTTAACTTTAACTAATATAGCTTTAGCTTTATTTTATTTCGTCATTAAATATAGCTCTTTCCTCCTGTTTCATGTTTATTATTGTATTGTTTATATATATATATATATTTATATAGATAAGTATATGCTTTATGTATGTATGTATTTATTGTATATGTAAATGGTACACCACTGACTACCTGCAGTATGATCTCTCCTTCGCGCTTTAATCCATCCAAAGGTTGTCTGTAAAAGATCGCTCTTAGCGATAAGACCGCCCATTGTGTCACCCTATGTTAAATTTCTACATTTGTATCTGTATTTTTTATGGTGTACATAATAAAGAGTATTCTATCTATCTATCTAAGATTTCAACCATAGTGATTGGTTGAAATCAGTCAGGATAAAATAGTGTATTTTTGCTTGCCCGTCGTCCAAGCAGAGGCACGATTCGTTAAGCTTTGTACATTTTAGCTCATCCGTGAAGCGTTCAGTGCAAGTAGCGTAGAGTGTAAATTGCATTTCATTACACTGTACTATTTTATTCAAAACTAGCGCTCTGCCCGCGACTTCATCCGAGTGGGCTTCCCAATTCAAATTTTAACATTTCAATACCTTATTTATATTCCCTTCAGTTCATTAAAAATTGCCCAAAAATTTCAAGAATTCAAGATAACCAAACGTAAGAATTGGTTCAAAGGTTAAGCATTAGACGTAAAAACGTAAATCAGACAAACAGTGACACTTTCGGATCTATAATGTTAGTCGATATGGCTCGGAGCCGAATTGGCCTTGACCACCCATTTTTATTAAACCAGTTTTATTATAATGTTCTCACCTTAGCCATTAACATGACATCAACGACAACACACATGATGAATCCAATGGTGACCATCAAAGTGATGATGCCGACTGCAATGTTCGTCTTGAACGCACCAATACTGGTGATCAGCCCACTGTAATGACAAACATATTAATTGTTAATTGTTTCAAAGAATACAATTAATTATTGCCCTAATGGTTATAGTCGTTTCTTTATGTTATTGATTAAGTCATTAACTGATTGATAAAATTAAAAGGTGCTATAGATAAGAGTAATACACATTCATACATTCATTACATACAGTACCAATGTACTTTGTGCATTCCTGTTATCTTTTCTTTGTTGTTGTAAATAAATTCATAAAGTAAAAGTGACCACGACTTTTTGAATTTAATTTTGTTTTATTTATATTGTTGCATATAACTCACCAGGAACCTCCACCACTGAATCCAACCGACTGCACGACAGTAATGATGATTTGGAACAAAAATATGAAGAAGAACACCATGAAGTTGAATGAAGAGTCGCTTCTAAACGCCTTGTAGATAGGCCGGTACCAGCAGACGAAACTGAAGGGCGTCAGTAGTATGAAGTACAGGATTGATAGGCCGAAAGTCGTGAAACCGTTGCCGGCGAACATCAGCGACATGGCGCCGATTATGTTGAGGGACAGTACCAGGGCGTGGACTGGAAATAAATATACATATATTGTAGTAAATTACTTAAGTACTATTTAATATTTTTGTCTGACAATATTGTAAGGAGGAAAATGTCGTGAGGAAAGTTTTGGGTATGAATGTAAAGTAAAAAATATACCAAAGTAAGTATGGCTAGAAAGGGAGTGACTACCGAAATGATGGCTAATAGAAAAGTATGGAAGAAAGGGACATGTTGCGCCGACCACAAATAAATTGGGATAAGGGGAGGAGAATGATGTTTGAAAATACTGATCTCTCAACAAGCTATTATATTTGTTACAACTAAGTAATTATAGGTATTTATGTAGGTATCAACACTAATTAAGTTTTTTTTTTTTTTTTTTTTCTAGCCTATGCTGTCCCACTCCAAAGGCCTCTCTCCACTCCTTCCATCTTTCGCGAGCCCGCGCGTCTTCTTTCCAGTTTTGATGGAAGCTATCCAGCTCGTCCCGCCATCTCCTACTACGTGGTCTGCCGCGGCACCACTACACTGTCTCAGGGCACCAGTTCTGCGCTATTTGGGCCCACAGTTTGTCCGGCATGCGGCAGACATGTCCTGCCCAGTCCCATTTAAGTTGGGCAGCCTTTTGAGCCACGTCGGCTATCTTTGTTTTGGAGCGCAGTACTGTGTTACGAACACGATCCGTTAATTTAACGCCTAGTATAATTAAGATAAGGATGTGAAATGAAATGACATAATAACGTGTACTTACACATCCACAAGTGGTAAAGGTGACGAACGATCCTCTGGAACTCCAGCGGTATATCAACATTGATGTCTTGATAGAAGCACGGCTGTATAGGACAGAAGGCCGGCAACGGAGGCCAGTTGTTCCGCCGCCCGGCCGAGCCAGCTCGCAACTCCGCTTCCCTTCGCGCTAATTCCTCCGCCTTACGTTCCAACTCCTCCTGTCTTCTCTGCAGATCATTCATACTCATAACGTTAGTACTACGCACAGGCCTCAAACAACAGTTCAAACTGATCTGAGTTTACATTTAATCTAAAGCGGAAAGTTACGCCTACATATGCAATTTGGAGTTTATAAAGATTGTGTGGGTGTTTCAATCGCGTTTAGTGTGAGTTGTTGTTGGTCAGTTAATTGAGCAATTTTAAAATGTGCACAACTGTGTCTATTTTTAAACCAGATAAGCGGATTATTGTTTTTGTTACAACAATTTGAATAGAATTGGCTAGTCTAATCTATATGTTTATCAAAATTGCGGATGCACCGTAATTTTGATAAACATATAGATTATTGACATGTCTAAATAAAATCGTACATATTTTCAAGGGCAATTTGTGAGTTTCTTATAAAAACCTGATATTTTGTTACATTGTGATGTCTCTGCATCTACCTGCTTAGTCTAATTGCTATTATTGTGTTGCATATAAGCCCTTCCAGAATAGACATTTACTGCCCCATTACCGTGCCAGTATTTCTACATAAGCACGGGCGGAAAAACTCTCGGTGTTGAGCCGAGCGTTGAGAATTCAGTGAGAAAAAAAGTGACGCAATAAGATTCAATAATTATGTAATTATGATACAGCTATCAAGGCGAGTGACTATTTAAGCTGTACAAACTATGCAGGAACATTTTTTTACACCAATTTTAGTATCTAATATGAAACAAATTAAGTATATAAAATGGTATTATTTACTCATACTGATAAAATGATTACAGATAATATTACTAAAATGATTCATAATGTTAATAAGTGTTTACCTTCAACTCCTTTTGTGCGTTTTGAAAAAAGCAAAGTGCGTATTAGTCGACATGCATTAACACATATAATATACATGTGTGTGCAGGTGTGATCTACACAAGTCAATTTTAAGTTCCCGTTAACAGTCCATAAAACCTCAGCTCAAATTCACTCCTTATCTCGCTTGCACGATACTAATCGCGGACTGAGTCAGCTGGCGGCTCTAAGGCAATACTGCAGCATTATTTCCAAAATAATGCTGCAGTTTTGTCGATATAACGGAGGATCATGCTAAGCAATTTGAGGTATTATAGGCTCTTATCCTAACCAAAATATTATGTCACTATGTATGGCGAACCCGAACACGTGGTCGCGCAGATGATCCTTTTGGTTAGGACGCGGGATTATGCTGTCACTTTACAGTGTTTCGTAGCAAGAGAAGGGCTGGTAAATGGCGTCTTAAGAGGAAATAGGCCTTTTCTCCATACAAAAAGTCATTTTCGGCTCTCGTCTATTTCCTCCTCCAATATTGGACCAATTTGAAAGATATTTTATAAATTGAATAAGAAGAATATTTACTGTGCCCCTATGTTTTTCATTTTTCATTAATAGTTGTCAAATTTGTACAATAGGCCTCTGATGACAGCGGTCTAAACAGGCGATTTTGAGCATTTTCCGAGGGTTCTACAGATAATGTATCATCAAAACGGAAAACATAGGGGCATAGAACTAGGTGATATTTATTTTATTGTAAAAAATCATTGCTCTAAGGTCATAAACCAGAGAGAAAACAGGCGAGAGCGTTTGTATGGGGAGACGACCGGCCCTATTTCCTCTTAAAGTTTGTATAAAGTATTGTTAAAGATTTTGAGACTTCATGAATGGAGATTTTATTGAAAAGTCTTATGTCATAATTGGTTTTTTATATCAACAAAGTAATGCACTGAATTATCAGTAATAGATACTTATTGCTCTTTAATTTTTTCTCAATTATACTAGAAATATAATCAGTTAGAATTAGACAGTTGAGATTCTTAATTGAGTAAGAACTTACTTCAAGCCTGAAATTATTATTGGTATAGATAGATACTGAAAAGGGAAGAAATGTCTGACTGACAAGGAAATATACCAATATTTACTTGGATAGTTAAATTATTATTATTCTGTGAGGCGGTGGCACAATAATATTGTTAAAAGTAACTATAAACATATACATATTCATAGAATAATATATTTTAATGTTCAGCTTATAAATGTTACTTAAATAAAATATAAATTATTATTAATATAAATTGTAATATTTTGCTTTGAACATGCTTGTTCCTTCACTGCAGTAGGAAATTTACTGGTGTAATGTGCAACTGTAATTACATTACTTTTAATTGCATTAAAGTAAGTACAAAATTATGAAACAATAAAGGAGTAAGTACATAGTTTTCCCTGTTCATAATAAAATTCCCAAATTAAGTTAATTTGGAACAACTAATTGGAATTGCTACTATGTGTACATAGTTATTTAGAGAAAACTCTTGCCTGATAATAATTATGATAGATAAGAAAGAGTATGTTGGCAAGTATACATTACTTATTACAATGTGGCTTTGGATATTTACCTGAAAGTCAGCCGTGGTGAAGTTAGGTGGTGGTTGGGCCTGCGCCTGGGGTTGAGCAGGCCGAGTGTACTGCCCACTCACTGGGGGGGACACGGCCTGCATGATTGCTGGCTGCGATGGCTGCTGGGGAGGAGGCTGTACCTATAAACAAATGATTTATTCATTTCCATTGTGTCTAGTTCTTTAATTTGAGGATGTAGTGTTATTTGACATTATATGACATTACATGTGTTTTTATAAACAAGTCATCTTTATTTTAAAATAGGCTGTTGAGGCCAGAACTCTAAAAGCATAGCTATACAAAGGAAATATATAAGCAAAGACGAAATAAAAGCCATTAATTAAAGCAAGTTCGTTACACTACACCAAGATCTATCAAAGATACCGTTGGTCGTATCGACACCTACAAAAATCCCACTAATGACTAATATGAACATGTTACCGTAGCTTGATTTGCATTTTGTTGCCCATCGAAGGGATTGTAGTCGTCGAGCCCTCGTGTGGCGTTATTAGTACTTCTGGCAACTTGCTGGACTGCAGGATCCTGGAACAAATACACCACAATATATCATCGAAAGTATAAAAACAATATATTTTTCGTATCAGCGAAGGGCTACATACTGCGAATGGGTTGTCTATGGTTGGATCACTAAACGGATTATCCTCGAATTTGGACATTGTAGTAAACTTATTCACGCCACCTTAGAATTTGTTATGTACTGTAAACACAAAGGAAAGTTTTTCACACTCCTAATTAAATATTTTTAGCACAAAAATAGAGATAACAGTCAACCGAAATGACAGATTGCTGATGACGACGAAAATGACAGCTGATATGACAGGGTTGCCAAACAGCTGCCTGTCGACAACTTTGGAATGTGAATAGGGTTAACAGTAAGAAAAATCGACCTTTAATTATTCCCCAACAAGAATCGGATAAGAATACGAACATTATATTACAACATTATTTTGTACCGAATTGTGTGCAGCAAAAAATTTTTAAGAAGTATACTTTCATCAATAACGTACCGATTCGATTTACAAGGCACCTTACTTTCCAATTCCATTATATTAGTATTGAGGCTGAGATGTTCTTGTTTGGTTGAGTTATTGATGGTTATCATTTTTAATTCTCATATTCTAGTCTCTTTCTAATCTATACGTAAATGAACACTTTCCTCATAGTACAAACTTTTTGCACCTTAGATCATAAAGTAAAGAAAAATATTTTTTGCATATTTTTTATGTCTGAATGTTGGTAACTTCGCATTTGTAGAAGGCGAAAGTGGTTTCGCAGTTGGCAACTGCAAAACAAGTGTCAGTTTATTGGATGATTCTGTCAAAGTAGGAGCTGTTTACGTTTTGTATCGGTTATTTTGCGATCGTTTTTCACAACTTTTGTTATATCTTATTGTTTTTATGATAACGCTTTATCCCTACGTGTTTATGGTGAAATATAAATGTGTTATTTCTTTGCGTTTTATGAACAATGTCAGATGTCAAGAGGTGAATAGTCTGTGTTTTGTGTTCTAACGTGTGAGTGACAGTTTTTATATTGTTTGGGATTTGGAGCGATAAACATATCGGTGAGTATTTCCTCTTTTATTCATGTGCAAGGTAAACGTAAACAGAGAAATGTTTCAGGTGTTACGTGTACAGTGATGTCGGAGCGTAGGCTGGTTTGAGTGTTTGACCGGGTTCTGGTAGTGTTTGGCTTGCGTAATGTTGCAGTAGGTGTAATTGGCTTGCTGGTGGTACATTTGGGAAGCAGTTAGATTGGCGAGGTGCGCAAGGAGGCGCGTGCGCCAGCTGGAGCAGGCGGGTGGCGCGCGCGCAGCCGCACGCAGCGAAAGTTGTTTGCTCTTGGTATCAAGGAAGTAACGCCAGAGTAACAGAATACCGGTCTTACAACACCGTACATAATATGAATTCTTTTCTTTTATTCATAAGAACCGCAGACATCAAGTACTTAAAGATTTTGACTGCACTATTTTAGAAAATTTTGAATTACTTAGTATATGTAATCATATGAATGGAAATATTACCATTTTACTATTCAACTTGTTTTCAGTTTTACTACCTTACATTATTATTTATTTAATTTTATAGTATTACCCACAAAGCACTTGATTATTTCCTGTTGACGCTAGAAACACAAATAAAATTATAATGCTTATTAACTAAGCAGTAAAACATAATAATATATTATTTCATTCTCCTGAATGAGGATAGAATAGCGACGCTAGCTACTGATAATAATGTCAGAGGTCAATATAGCACATCTAATTATCATTGTTTTACTTGACCCTGGTTTTCTTAGAATATTAAGTGTTAGTTAAATATACCTACAGAAGTTAACTTCCACTGACAAATTCTTGGTATTATATTAATAAAATAAACCAATGTCATTGCACTCATAATTTTTAAACTAAACATATTTTTAATATTTTTTTGTTGATACAAGGCCTGTAGAAAAACAAACTAAGAATATAAATGAGCTCAATATTGTTATGATATCTGAAGAAATGTCTCAAACACACTGTTCATTCATTCATTAATCTTTATTTTGCAAGAACACACTCATAACAAAGATACAATGTGGTTTTGTCGGGGAAAAGCTTCTGACTTCCTTAATTTATTGGTCAATAAATAATCTAAATGAAGATCTATGAATTAACACAAACCAATAACGCCTTTATAATTATTAATTAAAACTAATATGAGCACTTAAGATTTTTTTTTTTTTCTAGAGCCTTTCTTTCATAAGTAATCTAAGCAGTCATTATATTATACTTGTCATGTTTAAAGTTCAACTGGAAATAAACCAATCATTCATTAGATATCTACTATAAAGTTTACAATCACTAAGTAGGCTAATGAGAGAAATTAATTCAATGGATGCTGTGAACTTCACATCAATGAAACAATGTGTGTTCAATGCTAGCATACTATCTGCAACTATTCAACAGTTCACATGCTAATCAAAACACAGGCATGTGTGGAAAAACAAAACATGTAGTGCACCATCCTAGTTAATCTCTGTGACACTCGATTTTGACCTTTACTGCTCAGAGATAAGACTAGTATTATGGTTTTAAATAAATGGACATTAAATAGTCCAACATTCTGCACTGAGTATAAAATCTCTAGAAGCAAACTCGAAGCTTGAATGAAATTATGCCCTGATGACTTGGGTTTGATTCTCATAATTGACTTTAGTTATCATCTGTAATTATAAAAAAAAAATGTAATGTCTAAGCAATAAGTATTGAGTAAATTCCTAAAAATGGTATTTTATGCTGTGAATGTGAATGACTTTATGTGTAGATTCTTAATTACCGTATACTATATCGTGATTATTTAAATAGATTCGGCAATGATGATGGCGGACGCACTCACCTACCGAATTTTAAATTGCGAGAAATTGGTAATGGATCCATAAAAAAAAAAGTGATTTGTTTGTATGCTAGACATCCTACCTACTAGGTGTTCAAATTTTGACACGGTGTATTTCGATAGTCGCCCATTATCCCCCGAGCACAAACAGCGTTGTCGAATGTCCGAATTCCACCAACACTATTCGACATGTTTTACTATAGCACTGATGGTTTATTGCTTTTTCACGTAAATAGAAAGGTAGAATAGGATAGGACTAACATTTTTGTCCTGTGGACCGATCGAAGCTTTGGCAATATTTTGACATTTTCAAGTATGATCGGCACGACTAGACTGACTACTGACCTGACCTTTCATCGTACGACTGCTTTGCTTTGTTGTAAAGAAAAAAATAAACAATTTTGCCTCTAGATGATTCCGAGCACAGCTGCGCGGCACTGCTGTTTGTGGTGTGTTACTTCTCAACAGTTGTCCTTGTCATTATTCCCGTGTTTTCGCTGTGATGAACGCCGCGCTACTGGTCTGCCGCGGCGGCAGGGCGACAGTGCCGCGCAGCAGTGCCGTCGCAGCAATGTCGCGCAGCATTGGTGCCGTGCTCGGAATGTTATCTCATTTAAACCTAAAGAAAATCTATGGGGACCAGTAGTGACGCGGCAGCACTGCCGCGTGCTGCGTGTCCACTAACGAACAGGAAAATTGAAAATTTCGTTAAACATCTTCTTTGTGTAGGTAATTCGGGGATTGTTTAATTATTACCTCAAGTTACGTACAATGGAAAAACCATATTTCTTGTTGATATTTACTTTTGTAGACCCCACGAGTAAACGTTTTCGTAACAGGTTTATCGGTGGAGTTATCAGTGAGCGGCGATGTACGGTCATTCAACATGTGCCTACATGCCCGAACTTTTGTCAGGGTCGGGTTTTTGCTTTTTTGTGATGCTACGCGCGCTACGGCTACACTTCGCGGTATCGCGAACTTTTCTTCGTGCGCTCTCTGTTGCTCAGCGAGTAATCGAGGGGTGTGCGAGAGAGAGCGCACAAAGAAAAGTTCGCGATAACGCGAAGTGTAGCCGTAGCACAGGATAGAAAGACTCAATGCCGTGTGCATTGCGTAATAAAATGACTAGTGATTAATCCATAGATATAAGATTAATCAGACTCACCTGCCTGCACTACCTCGGGAGGAGCTCGTGGCTAAGTAATAAAAGCCGCACGGGTCGATCCATCAGGTTAAGCTACGCTTACCGGGGTTGGCCCGCCGATGGGTGTCCATCTTTACATACAGAGACTCCTCCGTGCCTCGGAAAGCACGTTAAGCCGCGTTTCCGGACTCCCGGCCGTCATTCGTGGATCTGTGGCGGTATCTACATCGCCATATGCGAACTACGCATCGAAGACCCGACGTCATACAAAAATCCTGACGTCACATAAATCCTGCATCGCGCAATTAGAGTTTACCGTGCAGTGAACGTATATATACAAAAACCCAATATCAATCATTGGGCAGTTGCCCGCCAGACACAACAACCGTCTGGTAGGAGGATCCTCCCTTTTCTATGGGGGATGAGTGAACTTTACACCCTGTTCCTCATACCCCTAAATTGGTGACCCCGAATATGAACGTCAACGCAGCCTTCGTGCAACTACTCCAGCGTGACGTCATCTTCATCACTCCCGCAAGCGTTCAGTGAGGCGAGTCACACAGCCAAGCCAACACCCGAGGCGTCAACGGGTATCCTGACCACCAGCATGCAGCGAACGCGCATTCCTGGTCACCACCCTCAGCCTCATCACCCCAACCCACTGGGGACTCACCTCAATCACCTCAACCTCATCACCATGAGCCACTGGGGAATCACCGCAATCACATCAATCACCACAATCGCCGCAAACAGTTCTGACCCACCGGGAACAATGTGGCACCCGATTCCAACTCACTGGAACCACAACTGGCACTGGCAAGCATCGCAAGATACAAGACTCAGCCCACTATCGACCTCCGGTCTCCGGAGGGGAGTGATGTGGCGGTATCTACATCGCCACATGCGAACTACGCATCGAAGACCCGACGTCGTACAAAAATCCTGACGTCACATAAATCCTGCATCGCGCAATTAGAGTTTACCGTGCAGTGAACGTATATACAAAAACCCAATATCAATCATTGGGCAGTTGCCCACCAGACACAACAACCGTCTGGTAGGAGGATCCTCCCTTTTCTGTGGGGGATGAGTGAACTTAACACCCTGTTCCTCATACCCCTAAAGATCTTTGACAGTCTTCGGGTCGTCAGAAGCCCGAAAGTCTGACAACCAGTCGTACCAAGGGTTATCGTATTACCCAGTCACTGGGTTGTGGAGGTCAGATAGGCAGTCGCTCCGTGTAAAATACTGATATTCAGCTGCATCCGGTTAGAAGGGAAGCCGACCTCAACATATTGGTTGATTGACCTACCTGCACTACCTATGTTTTATTAGCAACAACATAGCTTAGGTACGAACAAACATACTTAGTGCTCCACTAACGTACCTATTGTTTGAGAAATGTACCTACCCAGAAGGACACAAAGACGTGTTATCTTGTGCTTCTTTTTCTCCCTATTCTGCCTGACTCGACAAGTGAGTTTTTTCATTACTCTCGTATTCTTAACAAATGATCAACTAAGTACCTCCTAGTACTTACTTACTACATTTTTTTTCTTTGATATACACAACAACAAAGCAGGTAAATACCTACTAAATCAAATGAAAATACCTATCTGCTTTCAGCTGAATTCATTTTTTTTGAGGGTTGGAAATCATCCAATGACTTCTCCCGCTCTGGGCGGAGCGGAAGGGTGTGTCAGACTTTTACTGACTAAAACCCACCCGTGTTCCTTCAGTCATAGACTACTATTTTATAATTCAGTTGCCTGTTACCAAGGTCCCGGTATCCCTTTCGGACTTTCCCGCAACCCTGGCAGGTTCAGCTGAATTCCTAAGTTGTATGATGAGAATAATAGACAAAGAACCAAGTGAGTGTTGCGGACTGGTTCATTCATTACGTTCAATGAAAAATATTAAAACCTTAAGAAACAAATAAACTATTTCTATCACTACATCCGACATCCCACTTATGGAAGACGGTCACAATTTGGAAGAGGTCAGTTTTACGGTCGGCTGGGGCGTAATGAATCGACGCGAAAATGCGTTATGTGGGCCGCATTACGTAAAAGAAGCTCGAACTTTCTGGGCGGATGCACTGGTATAGCCAAACTTTGTCGATAAACGGTCCGGTCCGGCGTCATCCTGACGCTGTCGTATGTCCAATCTCGATGTGAGGAACATTTCTCAGAGACCTCTCCGTGTTAAAACGTGACGTTTTAAGTGTAATCTTTTGAGGGACTGCTCCAAAAATTTTCAGATTGTGGGTTGTCCCGCTTTGGTAGGTCAGAAATACATATACCGATTAAACCTGGTATTTATTACGAGTATGACACAGCAATTTCTCTGATTTTGTTGGCTAGTAGAGAACTAAAAGGCGGAAATAAAAATGACGACGTGCTTAATAAATAAATAGTGAACGGTTGACCTTACCTTGTCAGCCATTCACTTACAATTAGAATCTATAACATCTATACAAATAAATAAAATTGAAGTGTCTGTTTGTAATGTCAAAGTAATAGCTTTTTACTAGATGACATACGGTAATTTTAACAAAAAAACAATTTTTAAATTTTTTCTGTCTGTCTGTCTGTTTGTTCCAGCTAAAACGGCTAGACCGATTTTGACTGGACTCTCACTGGCTGATAGCTGATGTTATAAGGAGTAAATAAGGCTTTAATTTTAGACACAGAAAAAAGTATTAGGGTCCATGCGGGTGAAGCCACAGCAGCAGCTAGTATAGTTTAATATGTATTATAATGTATAATTCATTTTTTTTGTATCTATTGTATAATAGCCGATTTTTTGTCAGTTTTGACCTCGAAATTAAATCCGTCTTGATATCCGGCAGGAAATCTGAGTCTTTGAAACTAAGTAGGTAAGTAGGAACCTAAGTTTTAGGTAGGTATTTTATCAGTATCAAATATATCATATTTTTTTCAGTATGAAATAGAGTACATAAGTGTAACCTTTACGAAAAAGTTACACAATCATGACGAACAGTTTTTGAAAGTCTGGTCAAGTTTCTGCTGTCAATTGTCATCTTGTTATTGGTAAAACATCAAAAGTCTCGCATAATATTGTAATTAATTATTATACAGTGGTAGTTAGTAGCATACCAATGAGCCCATGTGCCCACATGAACTGACTTTTTCTTTCTTTCTATTTGCCCCCAGTTTAATGGAGCTAGAATTCATCATTTACGTCTCTTATCGCCAGCCACGATACAAAGAGACACGTGATCTTGTTTTGGACAGGATTACTATAAAAACCAGTCTGTTCTCTTCGATCATCTGTTCTGTGTGGTCTGGTAGACTTGTGTCATTGATGTCAACTTGATAGCCTTTCGGGAAATACGGCACATAGTCGTCATAATGGTAATTAACATTATCCTGTTATTTAAGAATTATTATAATTATATATTACAATTTAAGTTCAATCATACGTAAGTCTCGATCCCGTGGGAATATCGGGATAAAAAGTATCCTATGTGTTAATCTAGGTTATAAACTATCTGTTTGCCAAATTTCATCTAAATCCATACAGTAGTTTTTACGTGAAAGAGTAACAAACATACATCCATCCATCCATCCATCCATACTTACAAACTTTCGCGTTTTATAAATATAATTATATTCATCATCATTAATTTTCACTGAAACCTGTTCCTGCTGGGATTTCCTAAGTATTTAGGTAACTACTTAAAAAAACTCTTGACACTAAAAAAAGCACCTACCTACCGGTACCTAAGTCCCAAAAAGGCAGATTTTTTGTCATTGCTTAGAACTACAACATACATTCACAAAATGAGGCAATTAAAGTTTAAAAGTCGTAATGGTCAAATACTGTAGGTATATTAGTTATGGACTGTGGATTGGTAACCTTTGTGGGTAGTTGACCTTATGAACAAGATATTTGAACATGGTACCTAAGTCATTTTCCATGTATAAGGCCATAAAACGAATAATAGGTAAGTATAGATCGGCTAGTATAAAATCATCTCTAACTTCATAGTTAAAATTAACTTACGTTGTAAAAAGCTCTACAAAGATCTCGCTGTTCAAATCATTTCATTGAAAGATATAATAATATCTTTGATGTCGATGGACAAAGAATTTGTTATTATCAGAATAGAGCCTTGACATTGAGTAATATCTGCTTCCGCAAATCTCCTCAGCTCTTCAACGGATAATAAATTCTCTGCTGAAGTATAAGTATTACATCGTAATGGTGATAAATTGTCAGCTGTCATATTTTGGTTTTATTGTCTCGGTAGATGTCTACCGGCCGGTAATCGCTGGCCGTTTACGTTTCTCTCACCAATTTATGGAGTTTTCTGATGACATAACTTCGTTGCAAATTGCCCAATAAAAGTTATTTGTGTGGCCGCTATTTTGGTAGTTTATTCTTCTTTGATACATAAAAATCACCTGCGTGACATTTGATAAGGAAGCGTTAAAAATTTAATGAAAACATTTATTTGATCTGGTTTTTCGAAGTAGAATCGAATGGACGTAATCATACCCACAAATTAATTCGACTAGACATTGATTAATATGTCCGTCCGTTTGATTTTTATTACGTGAAGTGTTGTAATTTAATTATTTCCTTATATTAAAATGTAAGTCATTTATTTAGCCACGGTGCATCGTTCATCATTTAGTTGGAAGTTAGGTTGTCTGTGTATTTTCGGGTTTCGGGTTGCCGACGAGATGTACATAGCAATTATCTCACGGAATTGACTAATCTACGCTAAACTATGCTAAACCCGCAATTTGGACTCGTGTCACGGAGGTCGTTACATGCTAAACGCGACCTTCCTGTGAGATCACGATAAAAAATCTCCTGACAAATCACAATGACTATATTTGACAAACATATTTCCTCATGTCTGGGATTTTAAATGACCCATTGTTGTGTTACAAAAATAAAAAAAAAGATTAACTTACTAAACATTAATAAGTAACTTATTTTTAAGATGAGACATGGCATGAATGAAACAAGTACATAGGACGGAAGAGTTAACTCTTGTAAACTCGAGATCTCATGAAGACAATGAAAAGACTGTAGAGAAAGAAACTTATCCGAAGTTATCTGTAAATAAATAGTTTTGTTACAAAGGAGAGCTGTTTAATGCTGACTCACAGCTGCACTATTACAGAAGTTACAATCTTTCCTGTTTGTATTTGTTTCACGAAAGGTCAACGCTTCATGGTAAATTAGTTTTTAGAAAACACTGATCTTTAACTCTTAGTTGTGAACAGAGTCATAAATATAGAAGGCGAGCACGCGAACCGATGCTTAGCATTAGTGTGGAAGCGTTCGTCATTATGTTGTTTTTAGGTATATCAATTTGCTTTAACTTAGAGTTAAGTTCGGCCGATACTGCAGCCGAAGCCGAGTCACCGCCACCGCCTAAGTTAGCCGCGTCCTTTACGCTTACAATGAACTTTAAGTGTAATCTAATTTGAATGTCTGCTTTGATTCAACTAACCTTAGTTGCCATGAAACCGTCCTTAATGCTAATGAATACACAACTGTGTGCACGCGGGCCGCGGCTTACCGCTCTCGACTCAGATTAATTAAGTCTTTATTCAGCTTGTTTGTAATGATAGTGGGCTTTTATTCAAATGTAGGTACTTTATGTTTAGTACTTCTAAATTGGTAATGTGGTGCTTTATGAACATCGGATTTTGTTGTCCGTGGAAGGTTACGTACCTATAATACACTTTTTAAGCAAATGATGCAGGTTATTAGAAGTCTGATTTCAAAAATATTAACACCACAAGAACAAGAAGAAACGTAAGATGGCCTGTTGAATGAAAAACGTACCGTTACGGAAGTCTGAGGACTATGTATAGAATGACGCTGATGATCCATTTAAACTCATTTCCGCCCAAAATTCTTTCAAAAAGCATAAAAAATGCATGCTCCCGTATCCAAAAGCCCCTGAAATTGCAAGGCACCTTCATTACACCTTTATAAGGTTGCCAGATCCAGATTACCTTTGACGGCTACGGGAACATTAATCATACGAGGCCCAACTCATGCTTGGCCGGATTTTTTCGTGGGGTTGTTGCGTAGAAAATCAATTATAGATGTGTGGTGAATGTGGTGCATGTTTGTGTATCGAATATACGCCAAATCACGTCCTGAGCAAGCGTGGTGATCAATGCTCGTGCGTTCTCTATTTGAGAAGAGGCCTTTGCCTCATTATGTACTAAAATCTTCCCCGAGAACCACTCTATCCATTGGTGAAAACAGCATGAAAATCGGTGCAGAAGTTTTTGAATTAATCGCGAACAGACAGACAGACGTGGCGGAGGACTAAGTTTTATAATATGTAGTGATTATAAGGCCTAATCTAATTTAAATCGAGATATATCTCTTTGTCAGTTGGGTTAGTATGAATGTGTAAAGTACAAAAACTAAACTAATTTAGGATTTGGCAGAGTGAGTATCAGGAGATACACAAAGGTTCATCACCTTCCTCTTGGCCTTATTTCAATTTCTTGGCGTTTGCGCAGCATGTCTCCTTATATAAATCTATTTATCCGTCTCCTCAGTCTTACAGTAGGAGGCTTACAGTAGTCGCATATGATGTGTAACGTCACATCTGACCTCTCACCTTTGTAATAAGGTCTTCGTCAAGGTCAATTCTGACAGCCAGCTCTAGAACCGCGCGCGCTCATTGGTCAAATCAAATAGCGCGCGCTTCTTCGGCTTCCTGTTACTCACATCCGTCGCTTTTCACGAAATCTCTCCCAGTGCGAGTGATTTCGAGTGTGAGTGAATCTGTGGGAATCTCCCACAGATTGCAGGAAAATGAGAGGAAAGCAGTTACACATTAAAAACAACCTATGGATACACACGAGTACTACCGCGGCCTACAGCTTGTCAAATTATAATAAATAGCTCCACATTCATGTCAAAGTTGCCTTTAGTTCCTGAATTCGAAATAGACGTAGTCTAAGTTACAATTACTTAACTCGGTCGTAACTGTATCCGTCAAGTATAGTAGAGCACTGTAAATGGATCACGAGTAATCTAACAACTTGCCTAGTTAACAACTTGCAATCACGGCTCGAGGACGCCACGCGATCTAGTCACTAGTGAGGCGACATTTACACAATTTCGCCTCAATATTAGATCTTGGGAGATCTTGCTGTTAACATTATTTTCGTTCGTAACGATAAGAAAGGTCATTCTTATATTTCTTTGTAACTATAGCTATAAAATTCTGTCTAGTCCACTACTAGTCTTACCAAGGGATATCGTATTACCCAGTTACTGGGTTGTGGAGGTCAGATAGGCAGTCGCTCCATGTAAAATACTGGTATTCAGCTGCATCTGGTTACACTGGAAGCCGACCCCAACATAGTTGGGAAAAGGCTAGGCAGATTGATTTTTTATACCTATAGAATTTGTGCTCAATAGTGGACGTGTACCTAACACACCTGCATACACTGCGTATTCGATAGTTTTCACTTTCATTTATTAAATAGAAAGCAGATAGTCGAGCATCATAATAACAGTTTCGTTTTAATCGTTCTTATTACTTAGTTTTAAATGTACTTAATCACCGATTGCGGGCATCGTTAAAGTCAATTTGAACCGATATTGAAACGATACAAGTCATTAATCACCAATGAGTGTATTGGAACTAGGCTAAACTAATAAATAACTTGGATGATTGGATGCTTTTGAAATGTCTCTTTAATAATGTGTGCGTAGTTGGTACGCTCTCGGCGCGTGATCGTATCTTAACCATTATCAGGTTAACGCTGAGCCCGATAGGCCTCAGTTCGTTTGCCACTAATTGGCTCATAAACACTTATCTGGGACATTCCGTCCCGTCCTCATTGCTGCTCCGAGCCAAATAGCGAACAACTCAGAGTTATTGGCATATAATCCCAATCAGTTTATATATCCATTGGAACTTATTTGCGGACGTGGGAGATATGAAATTGCACCCGAGATAGGTCCCGTTACGTCGTGATCCGGCCGCATCTGTATTGTTATTATTTTACAACGAAATATCGCGGAGATAGCAGCGCGAATGACCCCAGAAACTGGAACGCAGCGTAGGAACATATCATAAATTCAACAATATAAGGTTTCCTCGCAGCTAGTTGCCTTTTCGAGTGAACTTCCTTCAGCTCCGGGAATATGTTCGCTTTGTTTTGTTGTGTTAGCGAGTTAGGAACGGCAAATTGTCGGATTACACAACTCCTAAGTTGCTAGGTCAACATAAACACGGGATCTCTTCGGATTCCGGCCTCTCTCGCGGTTTTTGTGTTCTGCTAAAATAATTTGCTTATTGGCACAATATGAGTCAAAGACAACATTTGTTACTTATCGTTTGTTATTCCAATATACCTTCGACGCCGACGTTTCCCGAGTTAAAAGTTCGAGACGCTTGTTTCGTAAACAAAGCTTAATTTTCCAAATTGCCTATTAGGGAGAGAACCTTTCGAGGCGCGACCAGCTTGTTTGGAAAACCTGTTTTTCTTTTTAAATAATAATAACATTTCAGAAACTTGTTGTAAATTCGGTGATTTATGTCTGTTTCCTCTACTAGCATAGCATCCGTTCGTACGGACTTCCTTTTGGCGGCGCCGTGTAAATAAGCTGCCGGCATTTTGTTTGCCAGTTTAAAACGGTTGTAAATTGTATAAGAAAAACAGTAGCCAGTCTAGCCAGCGCCCGTCGCACCGCGAGGCGGACGGCGAGCGCCAGTCCGCAACTTACTTCTTACATATTTATGAGATTTTACAAAAAATGTATCTTAATGTGAGACACGGAGCGTTTATTTTAAAGTTTTGTTTTAAGTTTTGTCTAAGTGTGCACGTGATCCAATCTACTTTGCTAGAGTTTAAACGTTTTATAAATAAATGTCCTATACCCTTTTGGTAACGAACAAAACAAAGGCAGTCGAGGCATTCCTGTCACTGTTTCCTTGGCAACTTGAAAGAAGTTCTTTGAAACGGGTGTGTCGCGTCGGATGTGAAATGGTACGGAACAAACTTAGCTATTTTCTATTAGCGCGGAATTCCCGATAAACAATCAACAAACTTCGTGTGCCCTTTAGCGTAAAATTGGAAAGACTCATGTTGTATTTACCTTGAGAATTCGTGTATTCTTGGTGGGGGCTATCCGTTCTGAAACTTCCTCCGTAAATACGCGGCACCTTCCTTTGTTTACCGGTTCAGGTTGTAAATTGTACAATAATAATGGTGTGGTTTTGTAAGCTGCGCTCTAGTTCACGAAGCTTCACAGCTCTACCACCGCAGATATGCATGGGTTAACTTGGGGGAGTTGTCAGAATAATATCTTGTTTCTACTTAATTAAAAGTGCATCATTGCAACAAGAACTTCTATTTTGGCTATAAACTTAGTTTGTGTTTATTTGAATCCAGGTATCGTCATATGTATAGTAGATGTCTCTAAGTCGAGTCAAGTTCAATTGATTTGGTTTTGTTGAACTTTTTTACTATTTAATTGGTGTTCTTCAGAAAAAAGAGAGGCAGCGGGTTGTTCTAATGAATGATAAGGTAAGTACCTGCCTCAAGTTCGCAAAATTCAAGGGTATTTGAAGATTAATTCGTAAGGAAACTCATAATTAACTATCATAAAGATTTTCCTGTTTCGGTCTGCTAATTGAAATGAATGAATTATCATAATATTATCTTCAGCCTGTAATGCAGCCACTTTTAATATCTTTACACGATCTCAACTTTTAAAGTAGAAAGTAAGATAAAACTCTAATTACGTCAAAGTCGCGTTGAAGAGAGACACTTTTGTGCCAACGCTAGTGTAAGACTGTCATTCATTTAAAAATGTGTGCAAAACACTCTCAGACAAGCGTTACCAAAAACCGCTTACTTCACGCAGCAGAAGTGTAAAACATCATTAAGGTGAAGTTGCACCTTTCCACCGTACATCGGCAGTGCAGAGTCAAACTTCATTAAAGTCAGTCAGTTAGGCAGTTTGCGATGTCGACGAGCTACCTTGTTAAGAGTCGCGGCACGTTCGGAGCTGTCACGGCGACCGCCCGACTGTTTTTCCGTGGTCAGGAAACTAACACACGTGGCTGCCGACGGACGACGTCTCTTATGCAACTGTGTGACCTTTACGTGTGCTTCCGAATGCGTCCGTCTGGTCTTTAAGACTTGGTGCCGGTTTGTGTTGAAATGTATGCTTTGCTTTTGGATTTTTGGTGTTGGTTTGATAGAAAAAATACTTTTGTAAGAGAGTTAATGTTGTTCGAAAGTTGCTTGAGAATTTTCTCATAATTCTATGGCTAATGTGACTCATTAGTCAAAACGCACAAAGAAAACAACGAATTTTGAGTACTTATTAGTGAAAGCATGAATGTCATGTCGCAACCACCTGGAATATTGCTTACCTCGCAAGAGTACGAATTGTTGCAAGATGTTTGGCAACAGTTTCTGTTAATTCAGAAGTTCTCTCGCTCTCTCGACGGACGGTGATTATTTCAAAACTTTTCTTTTAGAAACAGGACTGCTCCAACTTAGCATTGTAGTTTGCACGTCGGAAAAAGGAACTCGGTTCATTTGTAAAAGTACGTCGCTGTCGTAGTGTTCGTTATCACCGTTTGTGGATAAATGCAGTAATTATTTAAGCAAAGGAACTTTCTGTTTCTCGTTTCGGCAGCTGTTCTCTTTTGTTTTGCGATACGCTAAAGACTACGTGGATCCCATCTAGTTTTTTTTTTCTTTGTTACCCGACTACGGCGAAGAAAACGGAGGGTTATGATTTTGACCGGTATGTATGTGTGTTCATCTGTTCCCTTGTATCTTCTAAACCACTCATCACAATTTGACAAAAAAGGTATCGTTAGAAGCGTCTTGATTGTCCGCTGGTTATAGGCTATGTGACGTCACATTAAAAATGAGCCCTCTAGAGGAATTAAAGTCAGGAACTAAAAAAAAATATTGTTTAATCGTACTATGTTGGGTATCAAATGAAAGGGCTTAATGAGCACATTTCAAAAATATATATATTATAACCCCAAAATAATTAAAAAAAAAATTAAGTGATAAAAACTAAAACCCAACTACGACTGAAAAGGTATAAACAAGACACCACAGACAGACAAATTAAAAATCCGGAGTCACACGTAATCTGTTCGATTTATGCTGCCCTAACACGTGACTCCGGATTTTTAATTTGTCTGTCTGTGGTGTCTTGTTTATACCTTTTCAGTCGTAGTTGGGTTTTAGTTTTTATTACTTGATTTTTTATTTTTATTACTTGATTTTTTTATTAATTGCGCTTCGTCTCATCGTTTGTGAAGATTTCTTTATTTATTTATTTTTATTTTCAAGTGGAATCATAATCTAATTAGTAATTAATTTGAATGCGAAGTCGTAAAATTATTTATGCAACACGTTATTTTGTTAATTAAAGAGAGGCACCGTTCTCTAACTGCTTCCTAAACTTAACAATATAACAATTTCTCGCTCCTGAGGTAACGTTTACAATGCAGTAAGAGTCCTCTATTTATGACGCCAGAGCATTATCCTCTGCATACAAATTACACAATGACACTTTCAAGTTCTACTGGGTACGTCGTTAGTTAGAATCTATTATGTGTTCAGATGTTAGCCATGGTGAATATAAAACCATACGAATCATGTAATTTCACATGTGACGCAGTATATTTAGAAATGGAAATCGTAACAGTGATAGCACTCGAAAGTTGTTGTTTTTTAACGTATTCGCTTGTTTAGCGGGTTGTAGTTGCTAAGTTATAGAAATGTCTACTTATTGAATACGGTTTCGTTAGTTTATAGAATGTAGTTGAAGAAATATAATAACCTACTTACGTTGAAGGCTCCGAAGCAGGTTCGGCAGATCTGACGTTAGTGATTTATTAAAGCGGTATCTCAAAATTGTTTTTAAGTTGAGATTCTTGAACGAGTATTAACTTAATGTTTTCAATCCCCAAGCTCACCCTTTATACTTTTTGAAGCTTGGCTTATTTTCTCAAACTTCGTACATTATTCGCGAAATATGGTTTATATTCTGGGAGTACTTAGATGTTTTGAGGTCTTATAAAACATAGAGTAATTATAAAGTTTTGAATAACATTTGAGTAGCGAAGTCATAACAATTATAATTTTGGCAAATTATTTTGGGTGGAATATGTTGCCTAGCTAATTGATATAATGTTTTCCACACATGAACGCTTCCATGAGATGTGTGTATGTACCTAAATTATAACGGAATACGTACAAATCTATCGACGTCGTGTCACAAAACCCAAATTGCCGTTAATTGGCTGGCAAATGATTTATTACTCGGTTTGTATAACGACTGCTGTGACTAATTAAGCAAGTATATTGAAATCGGTAACGTATTGTAATTGTTAATACGCTCGTTATTTGGTTCGGTGAGAAATCACTAACCACATCAATAAGTTCTGTTAAATGAGCAGTCACTATACGGTATCTATCTCAACGGAGGAACGATAACGGAGGAGTTCGTGGCTACGTATAAACAAGCCGCACGATCCATCAGGTTAAGGTACGCTTGCCAGGATTGGTCCGTGGATGGGTGACCATCTTTACATACCGTGACTCCTCCGTGCCTCGGAAAGCACGTTAAAAGCCGTTGGTCCCGGCTGTCATTTGTTGATCTTTGACAGTCGTTACGGGTCGTCAGAAGCCCGAAAGTCTGACAACCAGTCTTACTAAGGGGTATACGTATTACCCAGTTACGGGGTTGTGGAGGTCAGATAGGCATTCGCTCGATTTAAAATACTGGTATTCAGCTGCATCCGGTTAGATTGGAAGCCGACCCCAACATAGTTGGGAAAAGGCAGATGATGACTGTACGGTATCTATCAATTAATCTTAACTATATCCCAACCATCCTAACTAATATTATAAACGCGAAACTGAGTTTCTTTATTTGTTTGTTACGCTTTCACGCTAAAACGGCTGAACGGATTTAGATGAAATTTGGCACATGGGTAGACCATGACCTGGAATAGGAAGGATACTTTTATTCCGATATTCCCACGGGATCGAGATTTATGCGGGTGAAACCGCGGAGCACAGCTAAATTACTGTAATTTAGAACTCATATCTATCTTTTCTGCTTCTTAATCTTTGCAATCTACAAAGTGATCTTGGTTTTTGTCTTGTAGAATCCTTGCATTCTTGGCTCTACTGTTTCCTGTAACAGAACGCATTGACAATTAATTTACTGCAGTCTATCCTGTCTATGATAGACAATGCTATATTTTCTCGCCACATCTGTTTAGTAGAATCTGTACAAAATTAAATATAATTTCATATTATTTCGATCCTCAGCTGAATGTTAGCGTGACAATTAATTACCTACCACTTAACACAGTTCGTTGCATCAGCTGATTTATTATGATTTATTGATAATCATCAATCATAACTGCAAAACCTTATTTAATAATACACCAAAACCTTCCTCCTGAATCATTCCGTCCATTGGTGAAAACCGTATGAAAATCCGTTCGGTAGTTTTTGAGTTTATCGCGTTCAGACAGACAGTCTGGGGGGACTTTGTTTTATAATATGTAGTGTTCATAAATAAATCCAACGACTAGGCCTGCACTAGCGAAATTTCGACTTTCTCTTTAAAAACTTCATGTGCTATCTATTAAATTGTCTTCATTTAAACGGTGCATGAGCAGTTCATTTGAAATACAGGAAAACTCCATTTAAAAGGTGTTTGCTTAATTCAACTGCTGCTCAACTTTTATTTAAATAAAAATATATAAAATGGCGTCGATAATGAGGGCGCGCTGTAATGATGGTCTTTCACAAGGAACTTCATAAAGTGCGCGGTAAATGTGCTGGGAAATGTTGCCTTATCAAATATTTCAGTTTAAACGCAGCACAGAAAATATTAAATACGGTATTTTCGTTCAATTCCCGTGAAAATTTAAATTAATTTATATTTTCACTGTCAGCTGCATAACTTATTGAATAAAGCCTTCGTTGTTTTGTATAACGTCACGTTCAAATGACTAGGTGGTTATACAACGTAACTATAGCACATATTATGCTAAAATAATCACGTTCGAAATGGCCATAGGAGCCAAAGTGCTGGGTAATTATTTGCGGAATACGAAATTAAGTGAAAATAACCATGATCGGAATACGAACTCACAAAGTGTTGGCTGTCAAGTGCACACTTTTTCGTCTGTACGCCATCTTTCACGGATTATCCGGGTTCTTCATGCCAACCGTTTAATTTGTTAAATTGAAAAGAAACATCGTATTGTTCAGATAGAATTAGGTTTATTTGTGAAACCCATTCGGTCGTAACAGAGATCCCTTCGACGGAAATAAGTGAATGGAATAAATGAAATGACCTATAAAGTGGATAGGATGCGGCAGTTTCGACAGAGCTCACTGTATTTTACTTTCTTATCCCGCAGCCCGTTCTCAAGTCAGACTATATGTTGGTGTCATTTATGGCTCAGAAATTATGATAGGTCCCAAAGCCTTATCTTCCTTGGCGTTACATGACAAAAATAACTGGGATACTAACTACCTACTCAACGTAATGTTTGGATCGTTTTTTTTTCGCTTACTTCAGCACCTGAAACGAAACACCTGATGATTATAATCAAATAACCCACTTCACAAATAACTCCTTTGTTAGATTGGTAACTCCCAAAGACCCTAAACACAACAGCGGTAATTGTAAAGTGGGTAGTAGGTAATTTGTTTTCATTAAGCTTAACCATTTGCATCCCTGATGGTATAGTTGTTCGTTACTGCAGACTCATCCTATAATTTCTTGTTTAAGACGAAGGACGTCTTAGACGTGACGTCACGCGATTATTAAGAGCTTAAGTAGGTACTAGCAGAGTAGCGACATTAAGCTGTGGATTAGACAAGTTCGCATTGTGAGACGATGACGCGAACTACAATAGAACACGCAGTGTGGCTCATTATAACTATTCATCTATCTTTTTTTTAGCTCCCAATACCATAAACTCCAGTCCGTCTTTAGTTAAAAAAAAAACATTCGGTCTAAATGGAACCGTTCAAAATATGCATGTCTTCGTCTGGAGTGAACTTAAGTGAAATCTGAAAGCGATAATCCAAAAATAGTAGAAACCAATACCGAAATCAGACCGGTGAACCAGGAAACTTCAGTTCTTAATAGAACGTTTGGAGAATCTGAAATAGAATGGACGGAACCGGTAACAACTCTAATTTTATTTCGAAACTTTGCATTGCATTGCAAAAAATATTTAGTCACATCAGTAGGAAAATGAATTTCACATCGTTGATGGTGTCGTAACCTAATCGATTGTCAATTTTCCCATGTTTCCTAAATTGTGTTAAAAATAATGAACTAGTTGTAAGCACAATGTGCACATGCATGCCTGGATGTGCACAGTGGGCTCACAACTAGTTCATTCGTGATATAAAATTAACGTATAATATGTTTGTAGTATCATGTTGAGGGTTACACGTCGCCCGAGGCGGGCACATCGTTAATCTCGTGACGCTGCGAGTCTAGTCTACTTTGACATATTTACATAAATACCACTTAAATAGGGATGTCACCCTGCTATATCAATAACATTTGAATATTATCTTGTGACGGATTTTGGGGAGCTTGTTTGCTCAAAGATATTCGTGCGGTATTTAGAAATAACAGGTGATTGTAATCCTGTGAAACTAAAAGTGGGAACTACTAGTAGTGGAACTAGTATTTGGTTTGCATTTTGCTGAGTTTGTATAGTAATTACAATTAAGCGACGTTAGAGTTTAAACGTGTCTGCGGTTGTGACGATACCCGTGCATTGGTAACTGCGCTGGGATTTGATAGCCACGGATATGGGACTCAATGAATATTAAATTAATTCGTACATTTAGCTTGAAATACGGTAATTAACATGTGACGTATCCCGGTCGGTTTACGAGGTGATAAAGTTGTCGGATTGGCTTGCTGACGTGTGCGTGGGCACTGCGTGGACGGTGCGACTTGTGTTGCTATTCGCAGGACCGTTTGTGTGTAACTGTTTTATCTTTATGATTGACTTCCTGACGTTACAACATTTAGTACCCCTGTTTTATGAAAACATATTCTGGCACGTGGTTTTATCTTATCACGTCATGAAAAATACACGGAAAATTTAAATTGGTGTTCCTGAAAGTGAAAAGCATTTTCTTTTGATTTTTATTCACACCAAAATGCCTCTAGAACTCTGCTTATGTGTTGGGTTCAGAAATAGAAACGTTTTTTCAGAATCTTACCCAATGTCACAATATAAGCCATATAGAGTTTTCGGCTTTCGCAAGAAAAGTTTTGAACATCGGTACAACTTGATTTCTTATTTCAAACTTATTTTTACAAAAAACGTTAACACCCATATTTATTTAAGTATTCACCTGAAAGAACTAGAACACTCTTCTCGTAAAAAAATAACATGTCTCTAATAGATCTATTACTTTTGTTATGGGTTGGTAAATTTCCCATCAAAGAACGCGAAACGTTTTTCCCCAACACAAGTTCACTGCTCTACTGTATTGTCAACGTAAATAAGGTTGATAGGACGAACTATGTGTTTGTATATAAAGGTTTACTAGATGAGAAATGAGCCGTGAGAATTTTCACGGTTCATAGCAGCCATTGTACCACAGTGCAAATATCTGTACGATGCACCTCTATATAGCAGCGTCGTGATTTAAAGCTATTACGGGCATGGAATTCTTGATAACTTATTTATTATACTAAGTAACTTTTTCAAAGGAAATTCATTAGGAACATGTGAGATACATAGGGTAGGATATTAGGTAAGTATAGGTGTTTAACAAATCTGATGAAAAACTGCTGCCTAGAGGCCAGAAAGTAAGATTTAAACTAAAATATGAAGGGCACATTATGTAATACGCATACCTATACATCTGTCTGTTTGTTTGGGCACATCTCCGGAACTACTGACCGAATTTTCATGTAGTTTTCACAGGTAGATAGAGACTAATTTGGATTAGAATATAGGTCTTGCTTCATTAAAGTCAAGTGTTGCTAAAAAAAAGTTATCCCTCATACAAGACGGACACTCACAAACACGGTTCACAATTTCTGAGCAGTAACCTAACAAAAAGTACAAGGCTTGCATGAATTCACGGTAGTATTCATTCCCTGATAGGATTTGGATGAAAATTGGAATACATTTGTATTCCAATTTTACCAGTTTTTTTTAACAGTTAGAACTAACAAAAAGTACCCTACTAGTCTTGCATGAATTCAAGATATTTCAATTAAGTATTGTCCCACTAATAGGATTTGGATGAAATTGGCACACAGATCCTACTAATATTATAAATGTGAAAGTTTGTGTGTTTGGATGTTTGTTACTCAATCACGCAAAAACGGCTGAATGGATTTGGATTTAATTTGGCAAACAGATAGTTTATAACCTGGACAGTTAGTAGTAGTTAGTAGTAGTGGATAGTTTATAACACACAGGATACTTTTTATCCCGATATTCCCACGGGATCGAGACTTACGCGGGTGAAACCGCGGGGCACAGCTAGTAGTTTATAATTATCAAAAACTACTAGGCTTGTATGAATTCAAGATATTTCAATCATTAGTATCGTCCCACTAATAGGATTTGGATGGGCACACAGATAGTTTATAACAAAAAAAAAGTAATAGGCTTGCATGAATTCACGTTAGGTTTATAATGACCAGTGTGTCGCTTTACTTTAGAACAAAGGGATATAATATTTCAAACAGTCGTACGAAGCGTCCACTTGATAATGAAGGGAAGTTATTTTTCTTGGACGAAATGTTATAATAACAAGAAATGACCAGCAGCCGGAAACACTAAATTTCACGCGGAAGAAGTCGCGAGCAACAGCTAGTTTTTAAATAAAATCATTTCCTTAACCGCTGGCGTAATAATTATGACTAAATCCCTATGATTCTTACATAAAAATACAAATAATGAACAGAAGACACAAATCTGCCTATCTTTTTCCCAACTATGTTGGGGGTCAGCTTCCAACTTAACCGCATGCAGCTAGAATACCTGACCTTATCTGACCTCCACAACCCTGTAACTAGGTAATACTTACGATACCCCTTGGTAAGACTGGTTGTAAGACTTTCGGGATTCTGACGACCCGTAGCATTATTATTCTTCTTCAATAATTATTAGTCTCTATGATAATATGGACTGTACAGTCACGAGCACCAATTAGACATGGGTCGTACTTGCAAAATCGAGTACCAGGGCTTCCAAGTACGTCCACCTTTAGACACCAGCGCCAAAAACCAGGGCTTGAAATACTTTCAAGTATTTTCTTTCTGCATGGAAAATAGATCCGTAAGGTCATACAAATAAGGAGTACAATCGCGTATGCAAAAAAATATACGTCCAACGTCCAACCAAGGCCTTGGTGGAAGTAAATACTTGCATAGAACATTGATCCGTAACATTATATAAATAAAGAGCACAATCGCGTTTACAAAACAAAATACTTCCAAAACCTTAAAGGAAAAATACTTGCATAGGATCCAAGCCTTGTTGGTAGAAAAATACTTGCATAGAACATTGAGTCGTAACGTAATATAAATAAGGAGCAGAATTGCGTCTACAAAAAAAAATACTTCCAAACCTTTAAAGTAAAAATACTTTCACAGAACATTAATCCGTAACCAAATATAAATAAGGAGCAGTATCGCGTCGAGTGTTGACGGAGCAAAATACTTTGAAGTATTTCGGGTTGGCACTTGGTCGGACTTCCTTAAGATCCAAGCCTTGTTGGTAGAAAAATACTTGCATGGAACATTAAGTCGTAATGTAATATAAATAAGGAGCAGAATTGCGTCTTCAAGAAAAATACTTCCAAACCTTTAAAATAAAAATACTTTCACAGAACATTGATCCGTAACAAGATATAAATAAAGAGCAGAATCGTGTCGAGTGTCAACGGAGCAAAATACTTTGAAGTATTTCGGGTCGGCACTTGGTCGGCGTACTTGTTAGTAAATACCTGGTGTAAAAACCTGGTCGCGTAAATACGCACCTTCTCTAGCACCAATATGTATACACTTAGGAACTTTTAAAAGTAATTTTCTCCTACTGTATTGACTGTAATTTTATGTTATAACGAACCTACTATTTTGGAACCCATATTATTATGAAATAGGTATCATCTCAAAGTTGCAATCGTTATTGCACGAGAAAATCGTTATTGAATTTTGCTGAGTGTATACATATTATTGCTCGTGACTGTACATTATAATTATTGTATTGTGAATAGAAATTGAATTGTAACGACTGTCAAAGATCCAGAAATGACAGCAGGGACCAACGGCTTAACGTACTTTCCGAAGCACGGGGGTGTCTCGGTATGTAAAGATAGTCACCCATCTACGGACCAACCCTGGCAAGTATAGCTTAACCGTATGGGTCAACCCGTGCGGCTGTTATTAATTAGCCACGAGCTGTTATTACTTAGCACGAACCAGCCGACCTATTCTGTAAAAAAGTTCACTGTGAAAACTAAGGTGAAGTGAACTTAAAGTGAGCTGTCATAGTGTCAATCCCTAGCGACAGCTCACTTCACCTAAGTTTTCACGGTGAGATATTTACAGAATTGACTGGCAGGACACACTTTGTTTGGAAAACGAAAATGCGCTTATTACCTACATGTGCCAGTCTTTAACATGAATAACATTAACAATACACATTTTGGACATAATTAGGTATGCATACTGAAGGTTGGTTTACATAAATCCGTAATGTCAATTGCGGAAGTACCGGAAACGTGCGTTTGACACTGCATCGGATATGCCGTCTATGCTGCTGACGTTACTACGCAGCTCCATTGCTACGTCGACATGGAACCGTCCACTCACTATTGAAATGTCGATTGCAGTAATACACTGCAAGGCAAAGTCGATTTACCGAACAATTAAATCCTAGAGAAACTTTGTGACGAAATTGTCAAAAGATTTCAGTCTCTATCCTTTGGTCTTCGTTTTATCTCCGCCCTAAGATCAAAAGTTTATTGCAGCTTGTTTTATGACGTTAATTCTCTTTAAATAGGATTGCTTTTCAAGAAACCTGTCAAGTAAGATCTGCTCTTACACATTTTCGCAATACACAGTCGTATTTTCCTTGATTTGATATTTCACGAAATTGTTTTTGTTCTTTACGATTCATCAATTTGGAAGAGCAATCAACTGAAATTGGATTCGTTACGGAAATGGCCCACAATTGGCACTTTTACACGTCAATTTGAATCCACTGGGTGCTTCGGAAATACGACTATGATTGTAATGTTTGATGTAGTACCGAAGTTTGGTAGTATCTTCAGATTTATGACGAGAGGTACCTTTTTAACTGTATATCTTTTGGGTTATTAAAATCCTTACTTGAAATGGTGCATACCGTGTTGTCACCTCTTCCATAAGCGATTATTCTAGTCACCGGGTGCGAAAGATAAGCAGCCCGTTTATTCCTACAACGTGTCGCCGATATCAACGTCTTCGCCAGCCATGGCGGCCGTCACCGTCGGAAGCGTGCAGCCATCGCAGCGCAGCGCTCCATTCACCGAGCTGTACCGGCCACAGCTGCTTTATAGTCCTAGTAACCCTTAACCCATAAATACTAGAGTCTATTATCCTGTGATTTGTTAGTATTCGCTAGTTGGTGCAATTGTAACTAGTGTCGATTACGCGCCATGTTGTTTAGACGTACCCTTTGTTTACAATGACGTGCGTCGCGCAGCAGGACATGGTGCACCGGTTGCTAACAAGCATCTTAAATCTAGGCAACCCATTGTTGTTTATTCTATTGTACGTCTATATCATGATGGATTTGTTTGTGGGTATATTATGGTCTCATAGTTCAATAATGTAGTTTACCTACGCGGTTCAGAAAATAAATATTTTTCCTATATGTATAAAAGACAATCACCTGAGTGTCGGTGCGTTAAAACTAGAAATTTGTCTTCTCAAAAACGGTAAGTAATCTTAATCCTTCTCAAATAATGTGGAGCTTGCCCCCTAATATCTAGACACAAAAAACTATTTCCAAATAATTCAATTCATCATTGAAGTCTTCCTATTATTAAAATAACTCATAGTTGTGCAGCTCGGAGCAGTTTGAACGGTTACAAATAAACCTAACAGTTAACAAATAAACTTTAATTTTTTGGGCATCTGGTTTAAATCCGGCTGCAACTCTAGCGGTTGGCGTCATCGCGGCAGCTTTTGAATAAGTTTTCTGATACTCCGTTTCAAATTCGACGAAAAGTTCAAGTCAAAAATATAAATTAATCGACCTAGTAATCGATTTAACCTATAACGGTTAAGGGCGGGTACGAAGCAAAATTGCCTGTCTTCAATTTGATTTTTCATGAAATTGATAAGACTCAGGTGTAAAATAAAAATAGTATGAGTAACTACATGATATTTCCAAACTTTTTGTGGAACAGAAACACAAAATATTAAAATTTTCTCGATAAAAAAATATCACGAAGTTACCTCTAATTTTCACGTATTTTCGATTTGTACTTAAAATGCTAATGCCTATTATGATAAAAATTAGATGATTATATGTAAGGCAAAAAAATTTGTGTAGGCTTTTTTTTTATTCCTTTTATTTTTGGTTTTATTACGAAACAAAGCTTGTAGGACTTACGACGTTCTTAGTTCGTGGAAGAAGCCATCTTCCGTCGCACATTACGGGAACTTCAAGCATATTTTTGTTTCACAAATCAGTCGGCGTCGCTCTGTTGAGACGAGAGGACTACGCTCAAATTTTTAGCTGCGCTGAGATATTATTTATTTTCGTAAATAATATTTTCGTAATTTATCACATTCCACAAAAGAAACTGAGACATAGAAAACATGAAAACACTAAAACCACTTCCAAAACGAATATTACAAGTGTTATTGATTGATAAATAAATAAATACCGAGTCTAAATAAACATATAAAATTCAATGTTGATATTTGAAAACTCAAGATGACATACATTTTATTTGACAGATTTTTGACTGGTATAGTAGCACGGAGTATAGAAAGAAGTAGGTAAAACTAGCGCCATTGCTCTGTATTGCGGTGAATTTTCTTGCGGAGAAAATTTACAATATAGCCAACGAGCCCATTCCACGTTCATTTGAAAGTTCGCACTGGAGATTAAATCTTATTGGGATATACTCAGGATCCAAATTCGTTTACTCTCACTTTTTTTGACATACTTCTTGTAAGGTGACCCTTAGACGAACAATTGGAGCGACTGACCGCCCCTAAATAAAACTTGTTTAGAATAATACCTTTATTCTTCGGTTATTGGTATAACGAACGAACTCGAACAGATTCCGTATGACTCCGGATTTTTAATTTGTCTGTTCGTGATGTCTTGTTTATATCTCTTTAGTTGACTTTTTAGTCGTAGTTGGGTTTTAGTTTTTACCTGACTACGGCGAAGCAAAAAGGAGAGTTATAATTTTGACCGGTTTCTATGTATTTATCTATGTCTGTTCCCACATTATTATCTTCTAAAAGACTCATCACAATTTGATAAATGAGGTATCGTTGGAAGCTTCTTGATCGTCCGCTGGTCATAGGCTATATGAAGACACATTAAATTGAAAATGGCGCCCTCTAGGTGACATATCATGAACAACAAAAAATAATTTTTAATCATACCATGTTGGGTATCAAATGAAAGGTTTTATTTAGCACATTTCAAAAATATATATTATAACCCCAAAAAAACCGCGACAATCAAGACGTATATTGCCATTTGTTTATGTTAACGTGTGGGATGATAACTGCCGCTTCACGCGCCGCCGCACCGTAAACAGAAAAAACATCAGACGCGCCGCGTGACGCCACACTGCACGCGACACCGCCACGCCCCGTGTCTCCGTAAATGACGCCTAAAGTTATAATGCAATTTGGCATGTTTTCAAAGCTACAATTTCAACAGTTACAAAGAGGGACCATACTAAACTTTCTACTAAGGGACTAGTTATAACAAGCGCCCGAGACGCGCATTTTGTACGCTGCGTTTCGGGCGCTCAATAAAATTTTATGAATTCCTATGTAACGAATTATATCAAGCGCTGCAGTCTAAGCGAGCGCCCATGCCGGGCGCCGTTAGGCCTGCACATGTCGCAACTTGCCACTCTGCACTTGCATCTCCGTTGTGCGATTTACAAATAAGACTGGGAGAAGGTATGCCGCGGGCATTGCTGCTACGTGCGCCGCCGTGATGAAACGCCGCGTGCGACGCGGCTATGCCATTCGCGGGCTCCGCCGCAAAAAACGCTCCATTTCAAACAAACGCGTGTAAAATCGCGTCTCCGTAAACGCACTCATACAACGCCATATGTTTGAATTCAGTGCGAGCCGCGCCGCCCAAAGCCACGCACGACTCCGTAAATGAAGCCTAACCGTGCCCTTGACGCTTGGACGCGAGTTCCTTTTTCACTATTTTTCCTTGTCATTTCCTCCGCATTAGTAATAAACTTAAAAGAAACACGGTTCAAAAGTTACAACAAAATGTGGAAATCTTGTTGCGTTTGACGAGCGTCCAAAACGCGCCGGGCGCGCGCCCAAAACACAGCGCCGGTACTGAGCGCGTACCTCGGGCCTTTGTTATAATTAGTCCCTTTGGTACTTTGGCACCCATTTACATAGATGAATAGATGTCAATTCTTTTAGTGGTGAAGCCGACAATCCTACATTTATTTCTTTTGTACAGAACTCGGCCTCTTTTTCACATGTTTCAAATGTTTTCGAAGGGGATTGTTCGCGTTTGGCGCAGGAAAGGTTTTCATGACACATGCCATATTCGTTGCAAAATTCATTATACGAATATTATTTTTTACTTGGGTATCACTTTGCACGATCCTCCAAAGAGAGAAATCCACGATATAGCATTATATTTATTACTTGGTAACACAGTTTTCCACAAAGACGTCATTAGGTACAAATTGTACAAGGTGCTAAATAAAATTTGGTAACATTTAAATTTGAACTTTTTCACGTCAACATTGAGTTTCTAGTTCCAAAACATGAACATGATCTATAGTTCTGAATTCAAGCTTAGCGTATCGTATAATCAAAATAAACTACAGAAGATTGAAATTCGAATTCTATAAACGCCAGACGAAAAGTTTCTACTGGCGGGAAGGCATTGTGTTTTGTTTTCGTCGTGTTTAATGAGAGGGGTAGGTAAGGGTTGCGCGGGTGAAATATGATTTTTTGCTGTCAAACTACTCCCCTTAAGAGTTTCACGGCGACATGTCAAGTAACTGTTAATTTCATGGCACGGGGATATGACCTGGCTGGGTGCCCCGCATCTACACGTATAATTGAACAAATCCGTGAGAAGTAACTGTTCTATTCATGTAATGTCGGGGCATTGAGTCTTTAATGAGTGCAGTAATTACACACGGAGTGCACTGGAGGAACGTAGATAGAACATTAAGCGAAACGAGCATGCCCTATCATCTGTAGCTGAACTTTCCGCGTCGCCGGGCCTGTATCGAGGAACTTCGCCGATTAAACAATTGAGGACGGCCTGCCCGCCTGTCCGCCAGCCGCCTGGGGGACTAGATATTGCGCCTCGAAATGGACTCTGTCCTCCTCTAGAGAATACTTCATACTGCAAGGTCTGCAAGTAATTATTATTGGACATGGCCAAGTTAATTGACGAGAGTTTTATTGCATTTAGAAATTTAGTTGCGTTTAGAAATCGTTTACGAGGTGTTAAGGTTTTATTTCAAAATAATGGTTTGCGTATTTAGCGTTTGTTCATTGAATGGTGGTTGTGTGACTCTTGTTTGGTAATTGGAGATTTGCGAGATGGTGATTATTTAGGCACCTGTTAAAATTCCAATTTCACCAGACAACTGCTTATATGTATATCTTACATAGAAAATCACATCTTATTATAGAGAAACGTACAAATCACATTATAAAAATATACATTGAGTTAAAAAAGGTAATTTGAGTGCTAATTAAAAGTGACTCATAGAATACATAACATGTTTAGCATATTGTATTGATCCTTCAAACTTTGCAGCTAATTAGCGTAGTCCATTGAAATACATTCCAATATGGGCAGTACAACAAAATATTATAAAACCCAGCTTTACATAAAAGGCAACTTTTGCTCTTGTATTTTCCGTTGAGATACGTAACCAAAACGGTAATAAATACAAATGGTTGTTTACTAGTAACTATATTATGTATTATACCAATAAGTAAGCGTCTAAGTAAATTATATTATGTGGGAAAACCCGTTTTCCCAATAAACTAGTTCGTCCTAGGCCGAACTAGTTTATACGAAGCTCAATATAAAACCTGTCAGTCTAGCTGAATTTATTAATATACTTTTGGGTTCAGGGAAGTCTGATACAGTAGGTAAGGCTGCTAGGGTCGATTTCTGAAAGTAAATGCCTCAAAGTTGAATAATTTCTATTTCAGTTCCATAGGTCTCTAGATTGTAGGATGTGGCGTTTGCTCCTTATTATTTAAAGGCTCTTACATACTGGGGCGATAAATCGCGCGACGCGACGCCGCCGCATTGTTCGCCGTGTAATTTTCTCAGAAATTGTTTTGTTAAAATTCGCGTCGCGCGACGAATCGCTCCAGTATGTAAGAGCCTTAAAGCCACGAATTTTAGACATAGGCACGTACCTTATAATGCATATATTATGACTATGTCTCGTCATACATCTTATGGACCAGCAAAATGTTAAGTTCTCAGACATTGGTAGAATAGTCAGCTGTTTGCAGGATTAGATTGAATCGCGAGTTTTCAACGAAAAACATGAAAAACGTCTTTCTCGGTGCTAGCTAGTTTTACGTCAGTCAAACGATCTGGCAATTAGGTTTTTACGAAATCTTAGGTGTACAGAATCTGATACGTCATCCTAGATTACGGGTTATTATAGGAATTACACACGTAGGTACTTACTTTTGCTATTTTTATTATTAAACCATTATTATATCGGTTTTATCGTCTATTTCATGACTATTAGACTAAAAAATATAATACGACACAATTCAGTCAGGTTTTATAATTTTAGTGAGGAGAGTTAATAATGTTTAAAATGCAAAATGCATATTCAACGCGATAACCATTCAGGCAGTGTGATTCACATAGCGTTAATTATCTAACCACATGCTTTAATTTGAACTATAGACTACCACTAATCTAATAGACGGGCTCGTGGCTAAATAGTAACAGCCGCACGGGTCGATCGAAGGTTAAGCTACGTTGGCCGCGGTCGGTTCGTGGATGGGTGACCGTCCGTTACGTATCGAGACCCCTCCGTGTCTAGGAAAGTACGTTAAGCCGTTTATACGTGCTGTCATTCGTAGATCTTGACAGAAGCCTAAAAGTGACTGACAACCAGTCTTACTAAGGGGTGTTACCCAGTAGCTGGGTTATGGAGGTCAGATAAGCAGTCGCTCCATGTAAAATACTCCGGTTAGACGACCCCAACATAGTTGAAATAGTTGGGAAAAGGCTAAAGACTGTGTGTGTGTGTGTGTGACTGTGTGGGAAAAGGCTAAAGACCAAACAAACGTTATTCTTTCTTTCTTAGCAGATTGATTGAGACTAATCTAATGAGTACCTACAGCAGTGGCTGGTTAAAATGTTTAGCATAATATTGAATGCTTGCGTGGCTGCAGATTTGCGTGTGGCGAGTCGGAAGTAATTTTCCTCCAACGCCAATAATGACCGAGCTCGATCATCTGGATAATGGGTCCAAGTGTAAAATTTAAACCTACTTACCGTCGTTTCTACATAAAATATTATCTACGTTTCCACGATATCGTTTATAAAGTGGACAGTTTAATCACGGAATATAGCGAGGGTAATTAAACGTTCATTCATCACGGGTGTACTGCTACAGGCGATCCTGTGTCCTAGGGAATAATGGCTAGTTTCATCACTAATAAAATGACAAAAAAACATGTTAGATGAATCTAAAATATCGTGCTAAGTAAGAAGAAAGTTTGAGAGCAGTGGTGATGAAATTAGGGTCTTGATTGGGCTCTATTATACTAAAAAATACAAGTAGAATAATAATAATAAACTGTATAATCATCTTTACGGAAATCCTATTTCCACTTGAGTAAGCTATTACTCGGTTGGAAATCCAAGGAATTAAAGTTCATACATGTGCGAATTTCTCTTTCAACTGTAGTACGTTACTGAGGTCGGAATCTTCCACATGTTTTAATTAAGACCAATATAATCACGTTAGTGCTCAGATGGAATGCGAGCTACATCATGATTACTTCTCGTTTGTCGGAAATTAAACGTACTTTGAATTTTCCAGAAAGATAATTATAATATTATTGTGAGTTATGAGCATGTGCCAAGATAGGCGTTGTCACTGTTTCAGAAAATATCCAACATCATATTTTATTTTGTGAAAATAAAAGTGTTGAACGAACCGTGACTCGATAGACCTCGTGAAAACGAACGTGTACATGCGTTCAATCATGTTTGATTGATTGAAACAGTGATACCTGTTAGTTTCAATCAACTCAGCACATCGCAGTTGCACATGTTCTACTCGAACCAAATTAAAATTCTTGTTTTCTACATCGTAGGGATTACGAATCCAGGAAAAATCTTATCCAAAATAAATAGGCATATCGACCGGTTTTGAAACCGTTCTTTTATCTCACCATGTTGGCAAGGTTTTTATCTGAAACATTACCTTATTTTTTTCGTATAAACAGGAAAGCAATGTTGTTTCAGTCATTAGTTAACAAGAAATACATCCTTTAGTTACCAAGTTTTATAGTGTAAAGGTGCGGTTACAATAAAAGGCCTGAAACAAAGAAAAGCCTGCCACTGCCACTCACGATTAGACTCACTTCTGTCCCGCTATAGTGCCACTTTCTGGCGGAGTCTTTATTTAATCATAGAGATCTCGTAGAGTTTGTGAAACTATTTGTAAAATCAGTATCAAGACGCGTTCCTCGTGAACCGGTTGGTGTAACGACAGTCATGTAATGATATAACCCAGTTAAAATGCACTCGGCGGCGGCGGCGGCGGTACGACAACCGAACAAGGATTTTGTTGTCGCACTTCATTTATTGGCACTTTCTTGTATAAAAACATTTCTGCTTTCTAAATCTTGGTTACATTGGGCAATCGGTTTTAGATAACTCGTCGAAAAATTATATGCCGCTGGATGTAGCAGGCTGGGCTTGTTTTCCTGGCCGCCCCTATTTGGCTCCCCTGGGACTTGGCACTTGGCCAACGCTTCCTGATGACGTCTCCCACACGTTAAATTGATATTGGCACTTAGCGTGGCTTACGTTGTCGCCGATCATGCTGTAAAACTTTCAACTTTTGACACTTGGTATCTATATCGGATGAAGATCTAGAACTTTGTTATACTCCGATAGGAAACGTTGAACAAGTCAAAGTTTACTCCATTACATTTTTTAAATCACAGCATTATAAATGAGATGGAGGAGTTTTATATACTCACGTCGAACATTCGGATTATTAGTCATCTCATGACTGAGCGAAAAAAATCCTTGTGGATTCAAAGCAGAATGCTTAAGTTGCTGCCAACTAAAAGTGTAATCACACTAGTCATTACTAAACCAATATTGAAACACGGCATGACTAACTAGCAGTTATCGTATGCAGCACATTGCAACAAAGGTCACGACTCAGTGCAGGTTACGCAAGTCGTCTCGTGATGAATGCTTGTGTGCCAGAAGTTACACACCGTGTTGCCGAGACGATTGAACATTAAATAATGCTGACAAAAACAATGTGAACAAGATTTTTCTCGAGATGTCTCAACTTCTCAAGACGATGTAAACGTCCAACTTGATATAAATTGCAAATTGGTTTCGCTGCATGGCTACGTTGCACCTTCCAACAGAGATTATGAAACGTTCGCCAATTGTTGTCGTTTACTCGAATAGTTATCTGAAACTCCTTAGAAATGTTGGCTAAGTGAAACGGGTTTTACCTGTATCTAGCGTAACTTCCTAGTTGTCTATTCCGAACCTATCGAAAGAAAGTTAATTCGATGTCGAGTCGCGGGTTTAGTAATCGTCTAAAGTTGCCTCTACGGAGCTTTAGTTACTTTCGTCATCTCTCTTTAAAGTTCAGGGATAGAAAATTTTAATTTGGAACTATTTTTGTTTGGGATTTACATTTACGGAAGTAGGGAGATTCTTGTTCTGTTTTTTTTTTAACTTATTTCCATCAACTATATTTGTACTGGATTTACGAAAGTAGGGAGTTACGTGTTCTTATTTTTTTGACTTTCTTAATTCCACGAAAAGCTTTAATTCAAAATGGCAACGGAAGCAAAACCAACTTTGGAATGCTTTTGTTTCTAAATAAAGCTCTTGGAATAACAGCATAACATAGCACAGGTAGAAAAATCAAAGCATTCTTCCTGCGTCTTTTGAGTGGCCTTCATACAATCGCCAAACGCCGTTATTGACATTCTGATGGGGATATCAGAATGTCAATAACGGCGTTTGGATCAAAGTTAAAAGGCAAGGGGAAGACCTTATTTCTTATCAAATGTCGGAATAAATTCCGCTGGAATTTGGGATCGGCGTGGACTGGAGGCGGCGATCGTTGGAGTTTTGCCAGTAGTCAGTGCATTGTTGGCCTGTCATGTTAGTAAATTAATATCAGCAATAGAGCCGCACTCTACACGACAATTCTCATCTACTTCCGTAGGGTTACCATGGATGACACATCGCCTTTAAGGGCCGTTTTAGTGTGCATTCGCAGAATATGTAATCACGTTACTTACGTCTTGAACATAGCCAAATGGTGTATCATCCATATTCCTCAGTCCTCTCCTAAGGCATGATGTGTGATGTTTGAAAGATAGTCTCGTTGTTCTTCGTTTCGTTCATTCTACTAAACAGATACTTACTAAAACATTCATTTTCGTTTGATGTCCAAATTCTAACAAAAAATCTTGGAGTAACACAAAAGGAGTTGATATTATTTCCAGTTGCTTTTTATACATCGACTCATCGCCGGTCGACGTTCTATGACGCTGCTAACTTTTATGGTTTCACTATTATGCATGGTAAAATGAATAAACATGTAGAATGATGTAACGGTATATTAATACGCTTATAAGCACGAATTCATGACTCATTTCACTTTCGATAAACTCGGTTATGTTGGACTTTTTAACAAATTTTCCCTACTTACGTAATAAACAACAACATACCGATAGTCTTTAGGTTGTGCTATCTTGTAGTGTGTACAAGAAGTGTGAATATTTGTTGTCTATAGTTAGTCATATCCTGGCATGACACACAGGCTGGTTGCACCACTGTCGTGAGTGGCTCAGTGTTGATTTTGTTTATGGTCGTGTGTACTTTCCAGTCGGTGTGTTTCAGACTTGGTATGTTTATCAATCCTATCACTTTGTAACGGGTATAAGGAGCGTGAGAGGGAGAGAGACGACTAGGCCAATTAAATGTAGATACAATTTAATTTGACTTTCTCTATATTAATGTTTGTCTGGGTACCTCTCCAATTAAAGCAAAAGTATCATTATCTCCTGTTGGATTGTTGGAATGACTATAATAGGTAAATATTTTTTAACATGAATTATAATATTTTAACTTGTCAAGTAGGTACCTAATTATCTATACGATGAGCTTACACTAACACTTCTAATAGATAAGATTTACCAGACAGCATCCGGTAGATACTATAATTGTTCATGCCCAAGCTTAATTAAAGGAATTACAGTTTGCCAATAAATAATTGAGTGGAGACCGAACGGCGCCTGTTAACTGAGACGTAAAATCTATGACTAAAGAATAAAAAGGTTTGGCCGGGTCGGCAATCGCCTGGTGACTGTTGAAATCGAAGATTTCAAGGCTGTCTTTGTGTTCTTGACACCCATTGAATAATAATTAGCAGGGTACAAGTGTTATTTGTACTAAACAGTAGTCTTTGATTGTGCGATAGGGCTTTGGCAGTTGGCACACTTTTTTATTACCATTGTTTATTGAATTCACATCTGTGTAAAAATGTTTGGTAATTTTTTGCAAGAAATTACTGGGAAAATATTTTTTACGCATGTAGTAGTTTGTTTACAAGCTATTTTCGTAGGTAATGTATGGAAATGTATAAATCTGGTCGTAAAATGTCGTAACAGTTATTGGTCACACTTGTTACCTATTTGTATTATAATATTGGTACCTATCACGTTTCAATAATATTAAATCAAATTGTATGTAAGAAGAAGGCGTGTGCATCAAAGTCGTAATATCACCAGCAGGAATGCATAGATAATGGGGCAAGATAGTAAAGTTAAAACAGCGGTTGGCATTAAGCCAAATGCATTGAAGAAACACATTCGACTTTCAAGCATGCTTTCAGTTAGTGAAATTAAAACTTTTTACAAAAAAAAACAACCGACTTCAAAAAAAACACTAAAAAAGTGAAAAATAACTTTAATTTCGGAAGTCGGTGTCTTTGCTTTTTAATTTTCGTTTTTTGCCACCGACTTCCGAAATTAAAGTTATTTTTCACTTTTTTAGTGTTTTTTTTGAAGTCGGTTGTTTTTTTTTGTAAAAAGTTTTAATTTTTCACTTTTTAGTGGTGTTACCTACCCCACACAAGTTACTACCTGCTATGTAAATAACAGTGAAGGAGTCTAATAATTATATCATCTACATAGACTGTGGGAAAAATACGTAATATTGAAGCTAGCTCAAAAACTACGTAAGCAAACTTAATAAAATTTATATGGGACCATCTCGGGAGTATACCCTTTCGAACTAAAAAAGAATTTTCAAAATCGGTTCACAAACGGCGGAGTAATCGGTGAACATACATAAAAAAAAAAAAAAAAAAAAAACAATCATCCGAACGTAGTACCTCCTCCTTTTTTGAAGTCGGTAAAAAGAGACTGTGATTAAGCGATAGAACATTATTAGAGCAAAAACTTTAAATGACGTGGAGATGCGGTTGTTCAATGACATGGAAAGGCGGTGTACCTACTTTTCATAATTTGCCTTGTTTATTTTCTTTTACTTAATTGACTCTTATTGCGGTTTGTAACTTTAATTAAGGTACTTATAAAACTTGCCTAGAACCAAACTGTATGAATATTAGTCAGCTCATATCACATGATTCACTATACGGTCTTGATCAGGTGCTCCGTTTTTCTGGCCCAAATTGTACGGACAGCAAAGTCGAACCGCCATTGTGGCAATCACTCAATTCAGCCCAACGCAGTACACTGCTGTCCAAATAAATGGTGTAATCAGCTTTATTACAAGATTACCTACATAAGAGCCAACGTACCGTCAATACAGACGAATTAACTAATGAAGGTACCGTCACACTGGTAAGTGGTGTTTGTAAGTTTATGAGTGGTTGTCACGGGTGTGCATGTGCATAGAGCACACGTGACGGCGGCGACGCGGCTCGCGTGCCCACTGCCGGTAACTGGAGCGCGACCACCACGCAACCATTCAAGGTCGATTGGTCAGTGGTCGGTGGACAGTGGTTGTCATGTAAATCTACTGCTGGTTTTGTAGAAGTGCTGAAAATAAACCTTCTAACACAGTAACATAAGACAACCTTTCGAGGTGTATCGGTGCAGAGAGAAAGGATCAAGCGAAGGCGTCGTTTTGAATACAATAGCGTTTCGTGAGTTGGCTACAAAGCACAAAATAATTTAAGAAGTAACTTTAAAACCTCAATTTACATAAAAGCTTAGGTTTGAGCTGAACCCAGGTCATAAAGTAGAACGCCATTTTTAATTTTTCGCTCATCGTACGGAAATTGAAAAATAAATGCCTGCCTGTTTAGAGCGGAGGCGAAGCCGCCGGTGAAGGTTGGCTTAGCATTAACTCAACTTAGAAGTTACCTTGTGTTACATAGATGGTTGTAAATTGCAGTTGACATTTGATCCCGTATGTAGGTACTTGGCAACCGCGATGTTTCGGTGATTAAGGTCACAGGCTTCAAAGTGCATAACATAAAGGTTGTGGTTATAAGGAAAGTGTTTTGTAAGCGTATAATGTATAATAACGTTGTTAGAGAACTCGAATATCATAAAAGTTAATTCTGTGTGGAGAATTGCGAATGTTAACAAAGATTCAAAGGTATTTTGGTTAGTCTTTAATTAGAAGTTTCTATCAGATGAATTTGAGAGTCTTTCTCATTTCGCTAGGCAAAGTAATCTTAAGATATACCAAATAATCCTAATAATAAATAAATTGCGGTACCACTCAAAGATGGCCATCTTTAAAAATAATAGTAGGCCCATGGGCGGCTTTAAAACTGACATCAGGGGGCTTAAAACGGCCACTTTGGCAGAATCATAATAGAAAAATAAAAATATTATGAATCATCGTAAAATGTGACAAACCGACAATTTATAGGTAATATGATGTGCGTGCAATTCATATTACGAAATAATTGATCTGTTTGACAATTTTCTATGGAGATTCGTAAAATGGTCCAAATTATGAATTGCTTTTGTGTCAAATTAGAGGAATTGCTAATGTGGCTAATAATACGAAAAAGAAGAAGATTAAAAATAATGAAGCAATATTTAAAGAAAAATCAAGAAAATTATCATTAAAAACGACTTCCCAAATAAACGTTAGACTCAATCGGTACCTCAATCGGTCTCCTCGTGGTAAGACAAACTGCTTACCACATAGTTTACTTTCAGCACATTGAGTCGAACAATTTGTAATGGCCAATGTTTAATCAGCAATCTGTAGGGCGAGCTATTAAGCTCGTTTAACTTCGTCGGAAGTCAAACGTGGCTACCGACTGCGGCCAACAGTTTTACCAATATTTGCTCCACAACTCCACACCACGTTGTGTGTTAAACTTTATTAATTATCGAGTAATGTGGCGAAGTTGTTCTGCTGTCGAATACTTCACGCACACCGCCGCACAAGTTTCGTAAGTTGCCCGTGATAAGATATATTTCGGCTTGTCTAAGGTGCGAGGAATACGAATGTGCACAATTGCCAAGAGATTTTCAAGTAATGGACGTAAAAGCCTGACTAGAAATTTAATTTGTGGCTTAGACATGGCTAAGTTTGTAAAACTTGAGACATACCTTAATTCTATGTTCACGATGTGTTATAAATAGTTTTGAGATCAGGTTAGAACCAATGTAGAAATAGATCATTTAAAATTGTAAAAAATATACCTACCTATATTACGCATTTTTTTAAATAATGTGCACGTACAATAGCCGGTCGCCATTTGGTTGATACGACCATGGAACTGACGGCAAGCAAAACTAAAAAGTACAAAAAAATTACAGTTGAACAAAAAACTGTCGAAAAATCAAACAATGTTGCGTTGTAGTGATGGCATGCTGTCCGTGACTCCAAAACAAGTTTCGAACATGATCACTGTTCAACTGTTCTCTTTGGATTCAAATATTTAAGGAAGTAAATGATACAAATGAATGAACTGCGAATCTTAGCACAATATAACAAATGAATGAACAGCGAATCTTAGCACAATATAATACGTGATGTTTCGACAATACACAAAAGGATGATAAAATTTCTCTGTTACTTAACCTCGAATGTCAGGTAGGTGCTTATTGACTTGACATTATAGAAAATCTGATCACGAGTCGAGTCTGATTCGCTTTCTCCTCGCGTGTGGCTATTATGTAAACACTGGCGAAACTGCTATCGTCTGCGAATCTGCTAGAGATTGCTCTGTGGTGGAATTGAACGATTTTGTGACTAAATTGAGGAAATCATAAATCGTATAAAACATTATTGACGACAAATTGTATGGCGCTTATGTCGTTACAAGCCCTAACATTGACGAAGTGTATCACCACCCTCTAGACGAAGTGTTCCATCAATCATGGTAATTTATTATTATTATTAATGATAATTTACGGATTGCAGAGGATTACCTTGTCTTCAGTTTGGGACTAATAACAGCTTGATTTATTGCTATCATTATTTAAAAGTGCCTACTTGCTTAAGTTAAGACATAAAATATTCAGCAAAATCTCGAAAGATATCAAAATTGAAGTTTCGCATAAAATGTTAATATTGAAATAAATAAAAGATAGTTGAGTTCGTCCACCCAACTTTCCTTGAACCCAAATATCTAGGAGGACAATGAATGGACAGTTCGAGTCGGATCACCTGTCCAAGTGTCCCAAGCGCTGAGGCGTCGTTTGTCAACGTCACGTCTGCAAGACTCTGAGAATGCCCGGAAGGCGCCTATTGTCCGCTTGTCCAGTCATCCCCTATTTTTAACCTTCAAACCAGAAAGCTTTCTTGACCACCCAGCAACGAATTGCACCATGTTTTACGTAGCCTGTAAACATTTTGTAATATTATAGTCGAACCTTTTAGCAGCGACGTATTTCGCCATTACTGTGACATTAGATAGTGTTATCGACTTTTGGTCTTTATTCTCAAGCATTCTTGGGTACTTCTTCTCCGAATATGATGTCATTCCTGTAATTATTATGTAAGTAGGTACGTTGTAAATACCGCGAGATTTGTGTAATAAGATTTGGAAAAAGAACTTCTTAAATTCAATATTTTTCGTGACAGATATTCCGAATCCAATTGACTTCATTGAAACTAAAGATTTTCTAAGTGAGTTTCGTGTGATAGCGGGAATTTGTCACCGCAGTCTGTCACCAAATTCCCATCGGGTACGAACTAGTTTTCCCTTACGCTGCCTACGTACCTACTTCAAGTCAGGAACAATTAGTTAGTTACTTATTGTCTCATTTAAGTTGTTCCTCGCTTGAATAACTCGAAGTGTGTAGCGGAGTAGTGTTGCAAGTTAGGGCGGAACTTGTTTAGAGTGTCAATGACAGTTCTCAGCTTCTGCGTTATTCACTTCACAAGTAACTTTGTGCCGTGTTGCATTACAATGGATGCACTTTCGTATGCAAGACGTAGAGACTTCTTCATAAGTGAATTTGCTAATTTTGCATTGTATGTCATTTTCGAGTGCTCGTTTGTTTTATTTACTTTGTGTTGTTTGAACTTTCAATCAGTTTGCTTTTTGTGTCATTGTGATGATAATTTTGCATCATCTTTTATGGAATTTTGGAGAAGATCCTTTATTTTTAAGTGTTGGTGGATTACGGCCTACTTCCTCTCACAGAAAGAGGAGGCCTGTGTCCCAGTAGTGGGAACATTATAGGCTTATTAAGCTATGTCCTGAACTGATTTAGATTTAAATCTTGTTTCTCATGGAAAATAATGCGCTAGATGAATCACATATTCATTTTTAGCATCCACACGTGTCTTCAATATAATTCAAGCACATAGGTATAGACTAACATAATTTCCTTACAGCCCTATTCAATTGATTTCCCGAAGACGTGATGTCTTTAAAACACTCTGACTTCCTATGAATATTCTATTAATTTCACATTTGGTAATCTCTGTGAAGCCTGTTAATTTTGGTGCCAATTGGGTTAACCGTTTTAGGAGTACGCTCTGAGTATTAATTAGCTAGTCGTGTTATCACAAAAACATGGGTGTACCTTGTACGTGTACAAGAATTTGTGTACGGCGCTGTTTCATCAGATTGAAATTTATTTGCCTTAGTAAATATAATATTGTTATAACCAAGATCAATTGATGTAATATAATAGCATTATTATTATTAGGTACTACATAAACGTAGAGTTTAAGTGCGTTTTATTCTCAGTAAATGTACACTAATTAGGTATCTATTGCGTTGCGTCGTCAATTAAGTAGAATTTTATTACTGACTGTGGTCAGTAATAAAGTTTTAAAACATTGTTTCTGTTTATTGTGTTGATTCTACTTATTTCCATTGAACTGCAAGTTAAATAGCGGTTACGCGTATGACGCCATTCTTTTATTTCGCACTTTTTCCTGCAGATGCATGGGTTGCGATTGTGACGTTGAATTTTGAATTCTGTTTGTTGATTATATATTAAACACGAAAATAACGTGTGATCACCCGCATAAAAAAATAGCTAATGCATTCGGTTTCAGACACCATTAATTACAATGGTTATACAAACATGTCATAACTTAAGAAATTGAAATAACCGGACATACAAAAAACAGCTGCAATACAAACAGGCTTTAGCGAAAACATGGATTTGAAAACCTAAAAATAGTCCAGATTAAAAGCTTTTCAAACTTTATTCGCTCTCGATCCTACAATAGATTGCAGCTTTACAAATGGCCATTTAATAAATAGAGCTGCAACAAATGAAATAGTGGAAGTATCAATCGGATAATCGCAATAGACAGCTCGGACATAGTAGATGTCCGACCGACTGTAAGAGATTAATAACTAGAGTAGACCTTCTTCGAAGAAATATCTGTGCCAATAGACGTCAATTGTATTATGACAATGCATTGTACCTCGGCAATTACACAGTGGGTGCCATTGTAAGGAACCGTTCGGTCTCACCCTCTTTTATCATTCACTCAACGGTGAAATGTATGGAGATTGATTTCGTTCGTGTTATCGGATCTCTATTCTTTGTTACGGATAGGAAAAAGATGGTGTCTGGGAATTGTGACTATTCGAGCAATTATTAGGTAATAGGGTACAAGTGGCTAGTGGCTAAATGATTACAGCCACACGAGTGGAACGAAGGTTAAAGCTACGCTTGCCGTGGAATCTTCGTGTATGGGTGACCATGCATTACATATCGAGACGCCTCCGTGCGTCGGAAAGCACGTTAAGCCGTTGATGCCGGCTGTCATTCAAAGATAGTAGTTACTAGTCAGAAGTCCTGAAGTCTGACCAGTCTTTCAAGGGGTATCGTGTTAGCCAGTAAATGGGTTGTGGAGGTCAGATAGGCAGTAGGCATTCTGCTGCATCCGGTTAGATTGAAAGTCGACTCTAATATACATACCTATACTCCAATCGACTCCCAATATATATAAGCACGTTAAGCAGTTGGTGCCGGCTGTCATTCAAAGATCTTTGGTATTAGATACGGGTAGGTAGTCTGACGACCAGACTTACCAAGGTTTATCTTCGTGTTACCTAGTAACTGAGTTGTGGAGGTCAGAGGCTGTCGGTCCATGTAAAATACTGATATTCAGCTGCTTCCGGTTAGACTGAAAGCCGATTCTAGCATAGTTGGAAAAGGTAGATTGATTGGTTAGGGCACATACTACATCAGTTAAATTGGTATTTTGCTATGATGATGCTCGTGGTTTTTATTTTGAAAATACTTCAAAAAAAGTTAACATTTTTTTGTGCCTTTCATGCTAATGCCTAGCTCTAACAATTAAATGTTCCAAACATTTTATTCCTATTTGTCGTTTTGCGTTCGGTTTTCGATAACAGTAAAATGTATTGTTAGATTGTTACTTTTTCCTATTTCTTAGTTAGAGGCTAATACCAGGTTAAAGGTTGGGAAAGTTCTAGTGTTTTAGTGGCTTGCCACAATTTTTGTAAACCTGTGTTATATAATTACAGTAAACTTTGTAAAAAAAGGTAATGGTTTAATTGGTTCTTTCCCTATTTATATATACCTAATAAATTTACTTTAGCACGGCAGGAAGCCGGGTGACAAACTAATCGAGTGAAAGCTTTCGGAATCACAGTTATTAGGATGTTGTATTTGCTGTTTTTTATATGTATCAGCCGACTATACAGTATGTAACAAAAACCCTGTCCGATCCATTAAAGGCGTATTCCTGGGTTAACATACGTACTATAAAAAATATATTTAAAAATGTAACTCATAAAAATCAAAAGATAATGATTATTTTATTTTTATAAACCATGCGACATTCACACTAAATACGGCAAATTTTCATAAATTGACAACATTCCACTCACCGGGGAAATCTTTTTATTTTACCTATTTTTATTTCAAAGGATACCGCCCTACACTGGGCGCGCTGTCGGTGCTCTCTAGCGAGTCGCCGACTTGTCTGATGTAGCCGACTGGTTGCCTACCGTGCGATGCGGCGCGTGTCTGTACGCTTGTTGCTAGTCAGTCTTTCGTGAAGATTCCTTTCGATCGGACGTCCGTAATGTCATATTCCAATCGGGAATATTTTAATATGTTAATGTGCTTAGGCAAGGCCGATTGTAATTATGCAGCTGCGCGTAGAGATTATGAGGTGCGTTTTCACAGGCCAGGTGTGCCAGTACCGTCGGAGCGTGCGTTCCAACGTCTACATAACCGTGTGTTCACCACAGGCAGTGCTCATGGCCACGAGACACAGCGCGCTGATGCTGGAAGACCACGAGAGCGCAACCTGGATATCGAGGAACAAGTTTTGGATATGTTTGCGGCGGACGCCACGCAAAGCACACGCTCTGTTGCTCGACAACTAGACACTAATCACATGCTGGTTTGGAGAGTGCTGAAGGGAGATGGTCAGCACCCTTATCACTACCGGCGGGTTCAATCCCTTCTTCCCACTGATTACGAACCAAGAATGGAATTTTGTAATTGGATCTTAAGAAAAGTCGAAGAACATGAAGGTTTCTTGAATCGCGTGCTTTTCTCCGATGAATGCTCGTTTGTAAGAACAGGTGTGAACTGCCACAACGAACACGTGTGGGCGCTCGAAAACCCGCTAGCTATGAAACCGAGTAATTTCCAACATCGTTGGCGTGTTAACGTGTGGGCTGGTATCCTCGGAGACCAGATTATTGGTCCATACTTTTTGAGGCCCACAATGAATGGTTCAAACTACCTGTCTTTCGTGGCCAGCACGGTCTCCCGATCTTACGCCTCTGGACTTCTATTTATGGGGTCATGTCAAACAAATGGTTTTTAAAAAAGAGTGTGATTCGGAAATCGAAGTAAGAGCTCGGATTGTAGCAGCTTTCAATTTAATTAAATCAGACACAAGTGCGCTGCAAAGAGTACGTGACAATTTAATAAAAAGGTGTCGAATGTGTATCAGTGTTGGAGGTAGACATGTGGAGCATGATCGCCGAGGTATCCAACAACAACAAGTTACTGTTTTAATAAACTAATACCAAAATTCGGTAAGTACCTTTTTCTTAGCTCACTTGTGTCTGTTTTCATTTCTGTGCCAAAAGCACATTTTTAAAAAGCCCTTTTCTGGGCTACATTTATTTCAATTAATTGTTTCTTGATGAACAGAAATTGAAGTCAAGTTCACTATGCCTAAACGATATCAGCTCAAATCAGCTGATAACAACGCGTAGGCATAACGTAGGTTTATTTAGCTATAAGTTTGTTTGGCGGCAAGCGACAATGCAGGCGGGCGGCTCATGTCAAAGAATCATAAAAACCGTCCCGCTCGGGCGGCTTCAAATTGTAGAACATGAACACATGAAAACAAATACACACACACATGAACTTTATCGAGGATAAGTGTTGCCTTTGATAAGTTTATTTTTATTTTTTTAAATTAATTATTTTCATTGGGGAAAAATAATAATCTCAAAACCATGAAATGGTTACGTATATGGGCACACAATACTATACCAAATAATACCCTTACGGATCCGACAGGGTTTTTGTTACATACTGTATAGCCAGTTGTTTTGATTATTTGTTGGACACTGTCCTGTAGTCTTTTATATTCTGTGGTTTTCATGTTTTAATTACGTATTCAAATATAATTACTTCTTTTATTATCATCCCCTTGATTTACTTATTTCTGACATTGCTTTCATATCGTTTTATATTTCGCATTCAATTCGTGAATAGCGAATTAATAAATTTACACATATATTATATAACATTATATTAATTTTATTTAATAAACATAATTACATGAATCAAACCATACTTATTATAGCAATTATAACTTTGTAACGACGATTTGCAATGACTATAAAATTAAAGTACTTACTCATAAAAAAGTTGTAATGATTACGGAAAAGTACAATAAATGGTGTAGGCCCCGCTCGCCCCTTGGATCTTGCCCCTAATTACCTTAGTGTACCCACTCGCCCCTTCGAATATTAGATGGCCCCGGTCGCCCCCGATTGCTAGTAAGTTAAAAGTACAGTCAGCACTCTAAGTTTTTAAATATTAAAATAAATATTGTTTTCTTTAAACTTCAATCAAAACCTAACAAAAAGTACTAGGCTTGCATGAATTCAAAATAGTATTACAATCATGTATTATCCCAATATTAAGATTTGGATGAAAGGGACATAAATAATTTATCTAACAAAAAGTACTAGGCTTGCATGAATTCAAGATAATATTACTGTGCAAGCCTTTTTTATGATATTTTACTTTTATATCTTTGTCTATGTTACTGCTTTAACTTTGTCTATTTTTCCTTGTTTTTGTTGACCATAATACTTTTGTTTCTACCAGAACCAGCAAGGGACGAATCGGTACATCAAAAAAATTATTTAAATGTCAATTTTCCACTCGCCCCTTCGTATTTTATTATTTTGGTGTACCGATTCGCCAATCGGTACACCAAAATAATAAAAAACGGGGCGAGTGGGACATTTTAATCAAAGGGGCAAGATCCAAGGGGCGAGCGGGGCCTACACCCAATAAATTACTAATTTTATTACTTTGGTTGTAGTAAATGTCAATGTCGCGTTCATGACCGTTAGCACTACTCTTTAGAGGTTTATGTTAGATAAGAAAACAACGGAAAAAGAAATAATCCTCTTACCCACGAAATTGCAAATCAGGCAAGTAGTTAGTATCTTCAAAGAGAAACGTAACAAAAAACACATTACCCTCCATTGCGTCGCGCAGTCGGGTAAAAAAAAAAGCATTTATTAGTCCGCACTCGTCCAATGATAGTACTACATAGTTACTGTGGAATTAGTGGCGACCAATCAATAAGCTTTTACGCCCGATGTGTTAATGCTGTGCGTCACTGACGTCATATCAAACCGCGATTAGGCGGCAAATCGATAGATAGTGAACGCTCGGCCTCTGAACAATTTGATCGTAAAAGGCGATGTGCCAAGTTCCAATTACTAGTGATTGAGTGGTGCCGTCTGTGTGGTCATTAAACGATCTCATGACTAATTACGGATTAGTCAGTAAATGGATTGCTTATACCGAATTTCCTAACGAATCCTCGTCACTGAATTAGAACACGTAGAAGTGAAAAAGGGCGCTATAGGAAAGACATGATTTTGAAATTCATGATCTGTTGTTCGACGGACGCCGCGATTTCCGTTCGCCATCTATGGGGTATTAACGTTGATGCCTTTCGCGCTATCCATTTGTTATTTACTCCATGTCACTAATAATCCCATTCACATGTTAAACTCGCTGTATCTGCCAGCAGCCGTCATGCTTATTGTACTGATAGTAATGTAATCATACTGTCATGTTCAGGATTGTTGAGACAGGCTTTAATTAAGATCAATGACCATGTTGGTGATGCCTTGTTGCTAAGGAAGCTTCGGCGACATTGGAGTGGACTGACTCCTTCAAAGTTAAGTATTGACTATTTTTAATTGAGCCAGGTAGGTAGACTACAATTTAAAAAAATAAAAAACCCCGTGATTCCCAGGCGGATTCCCGGCCACCATAGGCGCGGGCTTGCGGACGGCGAGCAATGGGTAGCTCGCCGTCCGATTAGGACCAGGTCCGGGTCGCTGGCGCGTCGTGTTCCACGCGCGCCTTAAAGAGATGTCAGCACAATTGGCGGGGTCCGCTAGGACCGATGCCTGCCAGGGTTGCGGGTTAGTCCGAAAGGGATACCGGGACCTTGGCAACAGGCAACCGAAGGAACACGGGTGGGTTTTAGTCAGTAAAAGTCTGACACGCCCTTCCGCTCCACCCAGAGCGGGAGAACTCATTAGATGACTTCCCAACTTCAAAAAAAAAAAAGGTAGAGTACCATTTTAGATTAATTTGAAATTTTATATTTTTATTTAATTCATTTTGTAATATAAAATGTCAAATTACTAGAAAATGGTTGACATTTGCATAGGGGTCGTAGAGGTCATTTGGTTCCAAATGATCTCATTAATGGATTGCCGCCATTATTACCAACAACCCTTACCAATGCGTAGATTTCAGTAAACTGTATGGGATAACTGTAATTAAGGTTTGTCACAAACCGGTAAAGACAATTCAAGGCCTTAGTTAGTCATCTCCTTAACAGACTATACCATTAATTCTTGGCACGTTTAGTTGTCATGTCCGATAAAATAAGAACTCGTAGATATAACCACTGAGATATAGTTGCGTGCTTGGATCATATAAAGGCGGTTCATTGTCAATCACATGTCGTCGATTTGGGTTGCGTTCATCACGATCACTCGTGAATGGACGCATCAACTTTAATAATGCAATCATATCTTGTCTTAGCATCGTAAATAAATGTTATTCAGACATTACCATGAATATATTTGGTACCCAATAAAGAACCAAATGGCACAATAAAACTAGGGAAATATTTAACTGATCCTCTATAAACTTATTCACCTTCTAATGATGGACACTTGTTTAAATGAATGATCCTCTAAAAACGTATGTTGGTACTAGGTTATTTAGTATTTTAAGTTCCCCAAAATAGGAATTAATAGAGGTTCACAAAACGAGGCGCAATCAATAATATTTTTAGGGGCGTAAAATGGGAATTATTGGAGGTTCGATTTTATTGTGAAATTAAACTATTCCAAACACGTACTATTGTAAAGCCTACATGTGAATGGAAACATCTAGGCTTAAATAATCACGCATAAAATTGTTTGTTAGACCTACATCCGTTTTACTTAACGAGTGTACCTTGCGTTCAATCGATAGGAAACTCACTTATCCCCCTTGTGCCCACCAGTACTTGGGAGTTTCCGCTTTGCGTGTGTTTATTGTACTGGCATAAGCCTCTGGGACTGTTCATAATCTCTGTTCAAATAAAAACTTCTAGTCGCGTGACTATTGGATTGGAAGCAGACCGCTTTACTTTACCAATTTATTCGATCGTTAATTTGTTGTACTCCATTTAATTTGATTGTTATCAATTAATCAATCCAATTATATCACTCAATTTGATTGGTTTAATGCGAATCAATTAAACTGACTGGGTTTGTTGGCACATTTTTTTGTTTATTTTTTTGTTTTTTTTGTTTATTTGAAAACGAACATTTTATTTTAAAATTTGAAAGCTTTGCGGTTTCTTCGACTGTATAACTTGTCCACTCTAAATTGACGCGCCGTACTGCCAGCATTTACGCACACGGTAATGCGGATTTCAGGGCGCGTCATTTCAAAGTGGCCAAGCTATAACTCGAATTGGTTAGCAAAAAACTAAAGCCGTTCGTAACTTGACTGCATTTCGTACTTCAACAAGGTCTTGTGCAATAAGGCCTTTCAAGATTAAGGGCTACCTCAGCTCAAATTCACTTGTTATCTCGCTCGCACCATACTACTCGCGGCCTGAGTGAGAGCAAGACGGAGTGGGGTGCTGTCGGCTCCAAGCCTCGAATAGTTTAGGTAATTACTTTTACGATAAAAATAATGGTAATTTAAAATAAATAAAAAACATAATCTAATTTGAAGTAAGTTTCATGATCTAATTTGAAGTATTTTTTTAATACCACCGGTTTATTGTTCGGTTTAGAGGTAACTTTGAAAGTTTTTTCTGTAGAGAAAATTTTATGTTATCGTGTTTTCGTCACATAGGACCTAGCATCAATCGTCAACTTTAACATAAATATTTATTTCAAAATAAATGCTGCAATATTTTTGGCATAACGGAGGATCATGCTAAGCAATTTGAGGTTGGGTAGGCCCTTAAAACTATCGAGATCTATACATCGAGTTATCATTACTCACGAATGCAGTGATAGAACGCTCTCATTCTTTTTGTACTTCGATTGGTTTCTCTATTTACATAACATGTGAAGATACCTAGTTATTAAGGATAGCAATTACACTTTTGACAGCTCAATATTTGCTCTGTTACATAATAAGTAGTTGCACAAATCTTACTCCCCCATACCTCTGTCTATACATTTTAGTTCATTTGATATTTTAGTTACACAATTTCGAAACGCGTGAATGTCTTGTATCCGCAAAGGCTACAGTCGCTAGCTATGTAGGACTTAGAATGTCGAATAGTTTAGTACTTCGATATAATCTGAAACAAACTAGAACAGTTACATAATAATTAAATGGGTCTTGAAAGTTTCGAAAATAGCCTGATAGCTTAGTTCCGGCATTGTACCAAATCACCATTCGTTTTTGAAGTGAAAACTTCTTTAGGCGGCTTGAGCGATTTTTGGTAGGGGGTAAACTTATGGATTCGCGTCACTGACATGCTCACCGCGTAGTGCTCTACTATTAAATATAGATGGCGCTAATACCAGTTTTAAGTTTTCACTTCTGTTGGCAGTCCCCATGACTGCCTATTTATTTTTTGCTATCTGATTTAATATTTTTAATTTTAGTTAACAGCGTTTAATCGTCATTGGTGCCGATTCTCTTGTCACAAATTCTCTAAACTAAACTAAAAATCACTAAAATGTAGTTTATTCCTGTCAAACTACGATTTCCCATTCTGAAAATAGACTAAAGTGACACAACTACTATAATTTAGTTTGACAGCACTAAGATGGCACTGAGTTTTAATTTAGTGAAAATGCTATTCTGAATTTGACGTTTTAACCAAAATTTTTGTTCTATATCTAAAATCCTCTAACTAACTCTGACTATTTTTAATCACGATTAAAAATGTGTGGAAAAAAATTAGATGTCATAAACTAAAATTCAAACCAACACCTCGAATTCAGTTGCAAAACAGTACTGTATCTTTTTTTTATTTTCTTTTGCTTATATCTCGAAAATGGTGTGTCCTATCACAAAAATAATGAAAATTTTGACTCCCTTTGCAATCCGCATACCCGTAATACTCAACATTTTGGTAATTTTTTATTTTGGTTTTCTTCCAAAACGTGAAAAATTCCATATAAAAATACGTCGAGACGGCCAAATTGCGCGCCTCTCCGGCTCAAAAAAAATCACGTGGTAGGCAAACAAGTAGGTACCAAGTGGAGTCGCGATTGTCAAATTCGATTTTAGTCGTGTCAAAATAATTTTTAAATTTAAAAATTTTGAAATCGTCGTTTGACAGGAATAAACTAAATTTTAGTGATTTTTTGTTTAGTTTAGAGAATTTGTGACAAGAGAATCGGCACCATTATTTACCTCTAGCCAACCCTTCGAGAAAACAAGGCGTAGTGTTATGTTATTTAGACTCGCACTGTTTGTTGGAACTACTGAAAATTACCTTTTCTCAAAGATATTTCCATAAATAAATAGTTTTGGAAATAAAATCGTGTTTTTGTACTGAATTTTGCTTTTGAATTGCTTTTGCTTTTATATTTGCTCGGATGATGTACCTACCTCTCTTTGTAAAACTACTATGTTTCATAACTATATGAGCTAATGAAACAAAACTACACTTAACAAGGACCTTAATGACTTCAGTAATGGTCTCAGTTTAGTTTTCAAAAACCTAACATACTAATATTCATGGAGTAAAGGCATTAGAATATCTACCTTCTCGTTTCTGAAATGATGTAACGTACAGAAACGATTCAATAAAACTCGCAACCGTTCATAACAAAATACAAAAAACAAAGGTAACTTAGTACCTGCAACAACAGCATACGAATAAATCAGTGTTCGTTGAAACGACGGCAGTAAGAATTTGACTCATGTATTGGCACAAAAGCCTGGACTCTCGCCCGGATATTGTACCATATACGTGTTAGAAGTAACACAACCATGGCACTTGTACTTGTATTTTTTCTACGTCTCCTCCACGAAAAGTTGGCAATTTTCCGGCTGAAAAAATGCCGTAAAATCGAGAAAAACTGTCCTTTAACTTGTTCTCTCGTGATGTAACTTAGCCAATACCTGGAAAAGTCGCCAAAAAATCATATTCTTCCTCCATCTTCGTTGTGAACACAGGAACTAGATGAGAAACTTTTCTCATACACGATTTACTTTCCGATCGTAGAAAGGTGTGTGCACAACTACGTACTATTATGGCGTGTACCCGAATCTATAAGCAAGAGATAAAGTTCGTACAGGATTTCCTGCGGAATCACCGGCTCAATTTAAAAACTTTTTGACGTACAGACAGCTTGTTTTGTGTAGACAAATATGTCTAGACACATGTGGGCTTCATAGGAGGTTACTTTCAGAAATCTGTTATGTTGTTCCCGAAGTATTTTGTGGAAAACTAATGAACTTTTCTGGTTGAAGCAGTGAAAGGAAGTGAATAATAATGTAGTCAGTAACCTATAAGCAATGAGATTATTATGCAGACAAGTTTTACGAGAATTATAACAACTCTCATAATGAATGTAATGTTTTCAAAATGTGTGTTGAATGGTGTTCTGTTAAAAGACTTAAGATGAATTAATTACTTAGACAAAACGCATTTGAAGCAGATAACCTACTAACCGTTCTGGGGATTTTTGTTCTCGTGTAACGTTTAGAGACCTTTACAGGGCAATACAGCGATTGGTTCTCGGAAAATGTGTGTGACGAAACGGTAGCTTGATTCGAAGGCACGGCCCCCGGCCGCAGTATCTTGTGATCAGAGTTCTGACTAGTTAGATTGCGGCTTTAATCCAATTTGATGTTCATGAACTACTGTTGATATACGATCCGGAGGGTTTCCTGCCAAGATTTACTAGCTGCGAAATGTTTGCACGCTGTTTATTTATAACTTGCCTGTGGCATATTAAATAACGTTCAATTTAAAGAAGTCGCTAGTGCCTCCTTACGGGTTTCTCTTTACTAGTATTCTTTGCATTGATCCAGGTATTGAAAGCTTTGGAAATACGACATTTCTTAAAGTATACCTCAAACGTGCTTCAAGCTTTAGTTTGCTTGGTATATTCGATGCAATTTTTAAGACTTTTATAAGTGTTTTGAAATGCTTGGCATTTCATTCTTCTTGGAAGCAGAAAACGGTTGTTCGTGTTGCTTGCGGTTTGCGGAATTTTATATTTATAGGGTAGTTCATTCATTTAAATTGTTTTAAACAGTTTCGACGACAAAACATTGCAGCCTATAATGTTCCCACTGCTGGGACGCAGGCCTCCTCGCTTTGAGAACGATGAAACATGATCAACAGAAATTACTGGAAAATTAAGACGGGGCGCCAAGATTAAAATGCCTTAACTAAAATGCCTCCGGTTCCAGCCATGCGTACTCCAATGACGTCATAAAACCGTTTTCGTGCGCAGCATCTGCGTCGGCCGCGCAAAATATATCTGTAATAAAATACAGTCATACTAAGAGCGCGTGTGCACCAAGTTTGTGCTCGGCATTAGAGCAGCGCCGCCGGCGACGTAATGATCGCGGTTGCGGTTTCTGCTAACGTCCCGCGATACGCGCATTACAAAGGCATATTGTGCCATCGACTCAACTATGATTTGAATTTACTGCATTGTGAGTTCTCTGCTTTGATCAAATATGTACTGAGTAGCTTGAATGAGGTCGCAACGCGCGGTGCAGCGCTCTATGCATTTCGATGCAATCCATTCCGACCCTGCTTTACTATACTACTAACAAATATCCCATAAAAGCCATGAATATATATTATTGATGACACATAGATGAATTGATGAATGAACGATCCTATCGATACATATTTGCGTTTGTGCAAAATTTACATTTATGATTGGAGACGTTTTTATTGAACAAATAGGTACAAGTATTTTTTGTCATACCAATTTGTTTTTGGAACGGTGAACAAACGAACTGGATACTTATCCAAACAAGTGAGATTGGTATCAACAGTTCTTTGGTATGCTACAGTGCTTCATTAATGAACTTCATCATAGTCATCATACCCAAAGACATTCAATGCTGGACATAGGCCTCCCACCAGCGTCGCCACAATTGAAACCTAGTGAACCTTAATGACAATTGTATATCTAAACGTTGATTGTTTTGACTCGCTTTTAACTAACTAACACATTATCTCCACCTGTGTCATTAGTAAAGTTCGTAACAGACAATTATTTAATATAATTAATTACAATGTAACGATGTTACAAACTTTGACATTGAATCCTCTTGTCTGACGTAGCTTAATTTCGCGGCAACTTAATGACAAGTTGTGACAAATGTTAGTTATATTTACTTTGAATACGGTAATTTGTCGCTTGGAACTTTCTCACTATCTCATCTCACTAATATGTACTACGAATATTATGAACGCAGCTCAAGTTGTATATGAATCGTTTTGAATAAAATTTGTAGAGATTGGAATGCAACTTTACAGCCTTATTACGTACCAAACTCCTAATGACAATCGCTTTCATTTTGGACGGTTCAACAACATCCATCACGCTGGTGATTGTGAACATCACTTTTAAAATATGTAGTAGACGCAGTTCGTTGAATTTACCAAATGAAAGTGATTGATGTAAAGAGTATGTTACGCTATTAGATAGCTAGCCGTCTTATTTTGTAACGTAGAAAACTAAGAACATTCTCCTTGGTGTCGCCGCGAACTCAGCTAGTTACTGTAATCCTGAGCTCAAGGCTTTAGTTGTCTGCTATATCGTTAATTAACTTAAATGCATATCGCCATTTTGGAACAGCCTTGGCCTGCTAGTGAAACGCGAATGTTGCCAGCCTATTATCCTCAAGCGACGAGAAAGTTACTCATTTCAGTGAATATTAATGAGCTTTACTGAAAACAAAACTGGTAACTTTCCAAAATGTTACAAGCAGTGTTTAAATGCCATCATATAAACCTAAAACCTACAGAAAGTTTCTGTTAGAAATATATAGGTTCTGTATTTAACTTCCATTAGCTTCTTAGGCTAATGGATAGTTAATGCGACTTAACAGACAAACAAAGGTGTGCATACTGAATAATTTGTTCTTTTATTTTATTTCTAGTCATTAGAAATGTACAAATGATGTGCAGTCCAGTGCCGAACCCTAAATAGTAACGAACTCTATTCAATAGAATCTCGAACGTATAACCTTTTAAAATTGGAAGCTTCGACATTCAAAGTTAATTGACAATAGCTCCATACACGTCCACGACAATATTTATGGTCTGTTTGTTTTTCGATTAAACGTATCAACTGTCGCGTCATCTCCGCCGGACCGGACCGGAGCTATTTACTCGACATTTGAATATAGAATACGACCGTTTTGTTTTGATTTGTTTGTTTAGATTGAATCTCCAGTTCTCCACCGTTCGCGTGTAGCGTGGCTGGCTGGTGGCTGGATGGGAGAATCTCATTTCAATATGATCGTTACAATGATTGGCAATAAACAGAATTACGGTCGTAAATGGTATCGCTGTTACGTTTGCAAATGTCAGCTGTTAACGTTTTCCGCTTTTGAAAATTTAAATACTTTGGGCCTTTATTTTACTTTTGATGACCCGGATGTCGCAGTGGCTGTATCCGCCTACCGTTGGGTTGCCGATTCGGCTTCGGTATAAATACTGGCATGACCTACCGATATTTATTCAGTGTCCGGATGTTTGTGTATGTGATTTGCGTAATATGTAATACCGTGAAGCCCTGTGTCATCCGTTTAAAACGTTTATTTATTTATTTCTTTTCTCTTATTTCAGGTCCGTACAAAAGCCATCGAACAAATCGACTTCTTTCTTAGCTGGTAAAGCATTAGTCGTCTGAGTTGTCACCGCAGGTCGGCGTTCAATTTTGTCGGAAGAACTTGCGGGCAATTCCGTCGGGCACCGGACTCGAATAAAAAGTCGCGCGAAGTGCAATAAGTGCCGCCATCAACGTCGCGTTAGCGCCAACACAATAAAATAGAAAGTCAATTGGCTTTGGAAAAAGTCGCCGGCTCTACTTACCTCTGACGTTCGAGATCGAGACTCGAGGGGAGACACGATACGAACGCCCCGTCTGTGGGTGCAGTCGAATTGCTTTTTTATTATTGTTTCCCTATTCCATTAGCTCTCTCAAAATCGCGAGAACCGTTTATAAAAGAAAGGATGCCGATGAACACGTTAAAGAATTTATATTAATTTGATTATGAAACTTGAAAGTGAGCGCCTTCAAAGTCTTTATTTTTATGAAAGGCCTTTTCATATTTCTAATTTGTTTGGAAAGTTGTTTTTTTATGAATACTTATAGAGGAAAAAAAAAAGAGTTCGCTGAATAAGAAATCGAATTAATGCCAATTTCATTATGCTTGATGGATTTCTTTGTTTGTCTGATGATATCCGAGATCGTGATTGCATAAAATAAGATAAAAAAAGAGAACAAAACTTGGGACTTACAAATACTAGAATCCGAGGAATGTATTTATGCAACTAATAGACCATTCGATGAATACTGCATTATATGCAAATACTCTTCAGTTCATTCATACTGCCGCGTTTGCAAAAATGTAACTGTATATCAAGAATCGAGATATTGCGTGAACGTGTTTACGTAAAGTTTTACATAATTAAGTACGTGACATTAACATTAACATTATTTACATGGAGTGCGTTGTCGTGGCCGTAAGTTAAGCTGTGCTGGCCAGTGACGTCAACCCGCCTTATTTCCTGGACGTGTTAATTCCGTTAAATCCTCACACGTTGATCCCGAATGATTACTGGGCTTAATTAATGTTGTTATGACTGTTTGCTGAACGGAAAATTACTTAACTACTATGTAGACTACAGATTTATAAAAAACGATAGGTAACCAGACGATTATATGAAATCGATGATGTCGAACAGTGATTTAATTTTATACCGATTTCCATAACCAGTGTGAGCGGTAGAAGGATAAAAGTACAAACCGGTTAGAACAAGACGTCGGTTACGTCTTAAGACGTGTTTGTATCTAAATTAATGAAGGGTAGATAAGAGATCCAAGGTAATAATGCAAGCAAGTGTAGGAGTCCCAGTAGATGCCGGTCGCGCCTGCATTCTTCTGTTTATCAATGCGATACAACCAGTTGCTATGGAATGCCAAGCAATACAATTTGAATAATTACATAGGACTTTAAAAAGTCGTTATGGTGCTCATGTTTTTGTTCGTACTTAACCGCGTCGTTAACCCGTTTCCCTTACTAATGTAGTGTTATAAAACATTCGGAGATTGTACGTGAGGTTTTTTTATTTATATCTCACTCCCTCACACGTATTACTAAATAAGAAACACGCACTGCCTTAATAGCTGGGCACGAGACCTCGACGCGTGCGAAATCGAGAGTCCGACCAAACTGGCCACCCGTTCACTTTCACTGCGACAAAGGCCCGTTGTTAGTGTTATCTTATTAGCTTACCGACTCTGTTTTTGACGTTTCGTTTTGTGGCCAATTACCACCGGGGTAAGAGGCGACGGTCGCCCGACCTAGGGTGAGTGATGTGGCTCTTGCGAAACTTAGCGAGAAAATTAGTTAACTCTGTATACGGTGCTTACATGAATTGCAGATTCTGTGATAAGTTGACCCGACTTACGACAGTGTTGAACTTGTATAATCTAAGTAAGTGTTAATAGTACAAACTGTGTGCCGAGAGTGTAAGTGTAGTTAGTGCTTTATGGTTTAGTTTCAGGTGAGAACTTTAACATTGTTATTATGGTTTTTCCAAAGTTACATCTTTGAAAAAATTGTTAATCGCTTTAGTCCACGGTGTTTTCGAGGCATAATGTCCATACCATTAACATCTGCTCACTGCATTCGAAATGGCGTCAATTAAAATCATTATAATGTTTTTCCATGACCTATTGTTGAAATAGGTAATAATGAATTTGTAATAGCTCCTGCGGTCTGCTGACACGACAATGAACATTTTTGCTTCTGACAAAATTGTTAGTATCTGTCAGTTCAGAAAGAATGAGCCCATTGTATGTTGTTTTCAAACATTATGCGTTTTGGTAATTATTTACGACTGAAGTAATTAATTTATTGTTTTGTATTTATTTATCAAAGCACACCAACAGCATATACATTCAACATTGGCTTACAAAAGTATTTAGGAAAGGCATAACTGCTAATGTATACACAAATTATTGGTTACATTACATTTAAAGAAAAAATACATTGGACAGTAGCTGCTTATTAATAAACTAAACGTAAAATTTAAACAACGTTAATTAACTTCAAAAAATTAAATAAAACAGAATTCAAATTAAATAATAATAAATAAATGTTTATTTTAACAACTTGGCAACAATATTATTATAACAAAAAAGAGTTTAGCATCTGTAACCGAACTAGGCAGAGCCTGTATTTCGGTTATCAGCGCCTTTCCCCCCAAGTTATACAAAACAGTAGGTAATCATCATCAAGTCCAAGTACAAGGTATGATCGGTTGTGCTATCTTATAATGAATTAGGTAGTTAAATTTTATGTAGTTTTATGTATGAATTAGGTAGGTAATTTAATTAATTAAGGACATGAAAATTACGGTTTCCTATCCATTTGCATAAAATTTTAAGACATAATATAACATGGCATACTTTTGTTTATCCTAACAATATTTACGCATAATATTATTTTAAACATAATGTTACCAATCATAATAGTGTATAAGCATAACATTCAAACGCATAAATATATAATATTTACGCATAATGACTTTAAAACATAATTTTTAAACGCATAATAATTGTCTCCAACAAAATTAGACACTAGAACATATATAATAACAAGTACAATGACTACTTGAGAAATTTCGTGTATGAATAGATACACCTTATATAGCTTCTAGTCGTTTTTGGCACTTCGCCGGCCGCTGCCGCGGCACCGCTCGCTTCACTCGCTCGGCTCGTGCGTAGGGGGTCACAGTTCTAACCTAACCTAACCCACCTAACATTATTTTTATAATAACTACGTAAAAACAACTTAACTTTGTGTCCGTTATTCCAATTTTTTTTTATGCCTCAACACTATTATGCTATTAGTCACTACGCCTAGCAACATTATGCGAATTAAAATATGGCAAAACAAATTATACAACAAGATAATTATGCCAAAAAAATTGTATGGCAAAAAAAAATTATGCCAAATAATTATTAGACCAAAAAAAATATGCCAAAATCGTTATGTCAAAGAATATTAGGGAAAAAAGCATTATGCGAAAAAAAGGGGTCCCGAAAATTACACACCGATTGAGTTTATTTCATATTTCTATGTCGCAAGTCTTTGATGTTTCCAATACATCATAACCTTTAATTGCGATTGGCGTAAGAGAATGTCCGTAAACTTTTGAGACGCTGGGAACTACACGGTGTATTTATTGTTTGCACTTCGCAATACATTGTTGGCATTTGAGACGAGTCACGATTTAACTTGCTTCCAATCTCCATGAAGTTTAAATACAAATAGTTCGAATGTCTCAATTTTAATTATGGTGTCGAAGACGCTCCAGGGATAAAGGTTATTGTATGTTCTCTAATGGGGCTTACTAATATCTGTGTTCAGGCTTGATAATATTCAAAATTCATAGAATTCGGCCTGGTTTTAGTCGTCGACAGCCTCAACTTAACTTATTATTGTTATTGCTCTTGCTTGAATATGTTTTAAAGTCAAGGTTTTCCTTAATAACATTTAACAAAAATAAAGTAGAGCACCCAGTCGTAACACATACATTTAATATTAATGTACATTGTGTAATTGTGTCGTCTGTTACTCACACGTCGGGTTAAGCTCGAATCACGGTAGATTTCCCAAGGATAATGTAATACAATCTAACTATTTACAGTACTGATGTCGAATAAATAGATGCCTTTGGTTTGATACCGTTTGAGCCTCTAGTCTTGTGCCTCCACGTTTATTGAGACAGGAATATTCGTCGTTCAAAGCAGGATATCACACAATAGTGTCAGGTAGCTGACACCTTGTTAGAGAGGTCGTCCCTTTTGAATCTTGCCTTCATTGTGTTGAGATGGGTCGTCTGGATTCTGTTTCAAACATGTCTCATTCAATGTCCGACGGACAAATGGGACACCTACTTAATTGAAATTACCTATATCATCTACTTGATAGGTACGCAAATTTGAATGGGAATCAATAGTTCTGATTTCAAAAAGGGACCCAGGTTTTGTTAGGGATCGTTACCACGGAATGGTGGACGGGTTCGCACACTCAGCTTGCGTTCGGTCCGGGAATATATTCCCCCGATGTCGTGTGTAGTCGCGTGTATGTAGGGGAAGCTGTCTAAAACATGCCAGTCTCCAGTCTATAATTCACGCTCGGACGAGCTCGACCGGCGCGAGCGGCTTCAATCGCTCAATGTCAATTGGACCCCGCCCGCGATCTTGCGCTCTCAATGGCACCTCGACAAAGAAATGTACGCCATTTTTCTTCGGGAAATGCAATTAGAACGGATGCATTTCTCTTTCGTTGCTTGTGTTGTGCAACAACGGTCTTGGATTTTTAATTGGAGGTTGTATTTTCTTGGTTTTATGTAACTTGACATCAAAAAATTGTTCGAAAAGGAGCAATAAAACGTGCGATGGATATCCAGCCAATTTTACACTAACTTATTTATTGCTGCTACAAAGCGGATTGATATTATGAATCTTCGAGTGGTTCTATATTTTATATGATTGCTTTTGTGTATGAAATACTAGTAGGTATAGAGACCCACCAAAGATGATATTAGGATGAACAAAACATAACTGCTGTACAGCATAAACGTTAACGAGGCATTCATAAACAAAGTCACTAACAGTCAGCAATAACAGTAGTGAATAAATTGGGGTGCAAGTTTCGCAATAAGCGAATGTCCCGAAGAGATCGTGCGCGTTAATCAGCTCAGTGGTTAGGCTTGGGCAAGCGGTCGCAGCGGAGTTTACAAGTTGCGCAAATACCCTATATATAGTACAGCTACCTTATCATATGATATATACCTTTCGTTGCCAGTCTCCTTTGAAAATTGAAGCCTTGCCCGTACCAGCTCCTGTATCATGTGCGATAGTGTAAGGTGATATTGTGTGGGATAATTTGATTGGCGGGCCTTTACGTTCAGTGGCGGCTGTGTAGGTAGGTAATTTAATAGTGACTCTATTTTATTTACACTGTTGGAAATAGAGTTGTTTGAAAATGTTGTGGTAAATAAGACATGATGCTACTTCGTATACCATGGATCGCCATTAGAACGAATGAATCCATACTGGAGTAACTCAACATAACCAAGCGGCTATCTAGGATATGCCCGGAGCGTGCCCTCAGCTTTTTCGGACATGTTATTATTATGCGTTCAGTTAAGCATGGCCTGGAAAGGATTTTGATACTGGGCCGGATGGAAGGAAAACGCGCTCAAGGCAGAGTACCAGCAAGATGGACAGACGCGATCAAGAAGGCTGTTGGTGGCAGCATCTACCAAGCGGTCTACACTGCAGAAGACCGCATAGCTTGGAGACGTATCATGTGGTCGCGATCCTCAGCATTGAGGGAACGACGAAGAAGAGAAGTCATATCTACATTAATCAGTCAGTTTGTCACCGATAGTTTTACTTACTTGGTTTATTACAGAAATTGAGTTTTTTTCTTTCATATTTTAACAATGGTATCTCTCGAGTTGGTCGCGGGTGAATTACGAGTGAAATTAAACTCGGCCCGTAGCTTGCGAAATTCATCCGGCCTTTTGAATAATGCAAACGCTTTATTGGACCGAACGTGGATACCTATGGCCGGCCATTCTATACAATGTGTTGTTTTTTATTTTAACCGATTTAGTGGAAATTCGACACAATGCGTTATCTTTTTATCGTTGCTACATAAATGGTGTGTCCGAAATTCCAAATATCAATTCGTGGCTACAAACCGAATCAAAATCCACTTTAAAAAATGCATGTTGTAGGTACTCGTATATCATACATTTTCATCGAGCCTACGTTAGAAAATGTATGCGTCAATAAATTATGTAAAATACAATTTATTTTTCACTGTCGAATATTTTCCGGATTACAGCCCATCTGTCAAGCGTCGGACCATTAAATCTAAGCGACATGAATATTTCAGGCTCGACAAACCAATGTGTGTTCGTTGTACGTTTTTATTAACACAAGACATTAACGCTAACGGTTGGCTGCACTCGGCTACGCTCCACTGGTATAAATCCATCTGAATTAGCGCAACGACAATGCGAGGACATTACGTTGCGCGCAAGTCCTTGTACTAAATCAAGCGCACTATGTTAGAAAAATAACAGCTGCACGCGACTACTGCACAGCAATAAAAGCAAAACCTTTGATATAAGCAGTAGTGTAGCACCTAAGTTTCGGGCTTCGTTCCGATGTTCATAGCGTTCGTTGTATCTAGTCTACTGTGCTACGTGATCGACGAACGATTGCGAATCACTCGTTGAGAAAACCCGATGGAGTGTTAAACGGAGTCCGATTTTCCGTTTGTGATTTTGTAGTATTACATGCAGGCTGGAAATAAAGTACCATCGACGCGCGCCGGTTCCCTTTCAAACATTTGTAGTTATGTTTGAAAGGAAAACCTGTCTTGGAATTGACACAAGAAAAACAAACTTACATTATGTCATGCTATTCTAAAACGTTGTTATACTACGTGGATATCGAAAGATTGTATTGGAGAATATTATGTTACTACGATACAAATCAATTTTGATAAAAGATAGTGTTACGAAGTTACAGCTTTCTATTCTGTCAGACGTACGTAGTTAAACAATACCATGCAGGCAGACTTATAGTTGGTTGCCTTCACATAAATCCTTTTAAGGCTATGTCCACAGTTAAATATTGCAAAATATTGTCGCCTGGCGATTTTCATATCTATCTACAGAGTATTGAGTATAGTCGATGGCAATTTTAAACGGGTGAGCATGATTTTGTCGGTTGCATTGCATAACTGCATGACTGGTCATGTCCCGGTTTTCGGAAATGTGTCACCACTGACAGCGAAACGAGTTTCCACTGTTGCGTTCTTGTGTGCGTGTCACTTTTTCTGTATCTGCAGTATGACGTATGGCGGATTGCAAATAAATAATACGTTCTGTGTGACAACGCACGCGGTTCGCTTTTTTATTCGTCACTCGTTGTTTTTGTTCGTCGGATAACGTTCCGCCATTGTGTTTTCAGCTGAACGTGCGTCATTTAAGTTAAAGTGGTTTATTTTTAATATTTTTGGAATGAAATAAATATAGGTTCTATTACACTGTTATTTGATGGGCTCAGTTGTTATCTTCCATAACATTTTCCGGATAGGATCGCGGGATATAATCCTATCCGCGACAGTTTTGATTCATGATTTAATGCCATGACATTAATATGACCAAAATACATGAGAGTTGTTTCAGTGGGCTAATCCATAATTATCGGCGTAATGTATTGCGACCGCGCCGCTTATTTGTTTGTTAGCGCGTGACTACGGTAATTACAAATTGTGGTTGTGTTTGATACTGTTTTGTACGTTGACATAGTCTAAAATTTAAGCTCCACGTTTCGCTAAATAGTGCAGTTAACAAAATTAGGTACACGTTATCTATTGTCTCCTTAGATTATTTGATATCATCTCTATATTAAATCATTTAAAGGCCGACGCTATCTACTGGTCTATTTATAACTTAACTACAGATTGATCAAAGGGATAAGTAACTATGGTCGTTGTAAAAGGGTTATCCAAGCTGCCATGGTTACCTACTTCAAACTTGTAATTTCTTTAATTAATAAGCTACCTATATTTAACCATAGCCAGCCATAGCATAGCCTTCATAACTTCGAAATTTATCACCAATAAAATTTGCCATAAAATCTCGTAAGTACAGTTCGCAATACAACATTATGAGCAGTCTTTCTTCATCGGCTTTACTTAAAATTTCACAAATTGGTCTTTAACAAACAGTGCTGCTGGGCTAACAGTTTAAAATACGCCCCGGGACCGGGTAAACCTAATTTATAATATAGCAGTAAATTATGCAATGAATTCCCGGTTGAAATTTCCTCGTTGCGAGTGAAAATGGTCGGTGGCCCGGGGAGAGATAAAGCTCACCTGAGCGTAGGCGAGGCTTCTGTGCGAGCGGGCGCGGTGAGCTCGCACTCAGTTGTGGCTAGGCGCTCCCTAATCGAATTGCCTGCAAATTGTATTACCATCCTTCAATGGATAGATCAAACTAGTGAGCGAAGTGGTGCGTGCTGCGTAACACGCTCATATTCGGTTATTGAGATGTTCATATTGTTCATTCCGTTCTGATAGACGCACACTCTGGCTTTTTCTTTTTTTCCTTTGATATGATGGGAATATTCAGTAATTTGTAGTAAAGTCAGCAGCATTATTAACTTGATTGTCCTACACAAGAGGACTTGTTAACTTTTCAAGTTCACAGCACTTATCCAATTAAAGGCACATTAGATTATTTCGTCTAAAGGCTCTTACATACTGGGGCGATTCTGCGCGACGCGACGCCGCCGTATTGTTGCCGTAAAGTTTTCTCAGAAATTTTTTTGTTAAAATTTGCGTCGCGCGGCGAATCGCGCCAGTATGTAGGAGCCTTTAATTTGGAAGTGTGCTCCAAATAGGCCCAAATTCTAATATCAACATCACAAGGCGAATAAGTAATTTGTTTGCCTTTGAAGATGCCCTTATTTAGAGTTCAAAGTTAAGCGTAACCACCATGCACATTGATTGTTATAACTACGCTTATTACATGGGCCAAGCATCAGTGGAATCCACATTCCACGGAGGAATTTAGTTGAAGCTTCTTGACTTGCTTCCTTGGGGCGCGTTCATATGGCGTTCCTGATTTTCACGAGTCACCATCATATTGATTTAACGGATATTTCGACACAAAAATACTGTACGAAAATATCTCCCAAGTTTGAGTAGATTATTTTGAAGTACGATTTATGTCTTCAAGCTATTTAGAAAACTATTTCAAAAGAAGCGATCACAGCGTTTGCGACGGTTGCATTCCTATTTAATTAGAACTCGTTTCTCGGGACTTAGTAAGGACTTAAACAACTGTTTGTGAGCTTACCTTCATTGCCCAAGCTTTATCTATCTTAATCTATTTAAGCTCAGCAAAGAGTACTTACCTGTTAAATGCCTCTAGGAAAATAAATTTCTTCCGAGTTGTTTCAAGATAGTACGAAGATTGATAACCTAGAGAAATGGAAATGGTAAGATTTCTAAACAGTTATAGGAGTGGTTATCCTTCATAGATTTCCATCAGGGCGGAAACGTCCGTGCTAAAGTATCGTGTACGAAATTGCCTCGGAGGAAGCTCTGAAAAAAGGGAAAATAAGGCGACATCCGCCTGGGCCGACGGTCATTACGTTAATGCGAGACTAAACTTGATTGATGATCTTGCGCTCCACGAAAATCGTTGACCTGCTCCTTGGATCAGTTGGATCTCTGTCGCTGTCTCCGTGAACAAGCTCTAAAACGTGTTACACACTCGAATTCATTTCGGCATCCGTCGAAAGATGAGGCACGTTACATCTCGTTGTGCAAAAATACAACCCGTATCAAGATTGACATCCTTTGTCTTTATTTGAAAATTATGTGGCTAAAATATTTCAGTTTAATGTATTTTTGGCTCGTAGAACATTGCGCAGTAATTTGGTCTCACCATTCAATCCTCTGACATTTAAAACGAATAGGTATTAAATCTGGGTTTAACGTTTCCACACGTTTAAAATGAATTCAGAACCGAATTCCGAGTGAGCACGAATATCACCTTTCAACCCTAGAAGCCAAAGAAGTTACTCGGCACGTAGCGTCCGACTAATTTAATTTTATAGCTGTAATATAATCTTCCATGTTTTCTTAAGACCTTAATTTTAGTTGGACGTCGGAGTTTTATATTACTATAATGTTGCCTCGAACATCGTGATAATGTTAAAGTGGAAAACTTCTAACGCAACATTTAGTTAAGCTTGATTTTGCCATTGTTTCACATGCTCTAAAACCGATTTGCCATTCGATCCCCCAACGAGCGGAATGTGCCGCAGGCAGAACTATCTGAACTAAACGAACAACTTCTTTTATTGCGATCGCGTGCAAATCCTCAATTGCCAAGTGATAAAAAACAAACACGAAACTTCGGCTCACGCAGTGCGAACAAACGACAAACTTCTGTCAACGCCGTTATGTGATATTAGGTTACAAATGTGGTTGCATTATGGAACAGTCAATCAGTCTTATGTTTACTACGGTGTGAACGAGGTCTTGTTCGGTGCAGTGTGCCAGCCGGTGTCCTAATTAGTTCATGATGCACATATAGCAGTAATGGACCGGCCGTGTAGTAAGCAATGGACATCATACCTGGACTAAATTTAGGTCCCACCTGCCTGTTAGCGTATAATGTAGAGCCATTGTTGAACGGTTGACTTGGCCTGTTAGTGCTGCAGGATTGAACAGGATTATTATCTGTTGGGATGGTTGAGTGAGGCCTCTAGATAAGATAAGTCATTGTTTGAATTTACTATTAAGTACTTAGTAGGTACGTACTCACGTTAGGACGTGATATTGTCGAGGCTTCGAATGTTAATTGATATGAATTTCCTGGCTGATTAATAAAATGAAATGTATTTCCTATACCAACAGTAAAATTTAACAAAAACTCGTATTCATTCGCTAAATAAAGTTACTGAGGTTAAACTCATAGTACAATTACGCCCAATGTTGGAATTCAAACAAACCGAAATGAAGTTTCGTTTAAAATTTGCATAAAGATAGTGTGGGCTCTTTAACTAGTTTCGCCAACTGTCATTACGTTTAAAATTGACGTTATTACAGTTTAAGTTCTCGGTACAAATTGCCTTTCATTAAATAAGCTTTGCTTTTGAAGCCATTTCTTTGGATGCCTCTTAGGAATGTTGTTTGAAAGTGAAAGGATGAGCCAATGGCACCGAATTTGAAATCTATCTTACGCAATTTGATAGTGAAGTATTCTTGTCGAGTGTGTGACAGGCATTTAAAATAAAATAATGGATGGATAAAATAAAAAAAACAAAAAGATTTTGTCCTTAAAAAAATATTCTATGCTCTGGACACTTATGTGAGGTTGAGGTTCATAAGATGTTGTGTTAGTTGCAGGTGGGTTTGCTATGTCCTGCCATTGAGGCATACAACATTCTTGTTTATTTTAAAAGCAAGAAAGAAACAGAGATTTTTATCAGTTTTTTTCGTACATGGAATTCACATAGTACTGTGTCTATAATCCAATCAAAAACATAAATTTGAAATGGGAGCCAAATTCAAAGTGTGGTTATCGACTTTAGTTCTTTTGCAGCGCGATACTATAGACATAGAAATTATCAAAGATAAAGAAGATAAGTTGATAGCCCAATATAAGAGAACTTGTATGTAAAAACTAGCCAAGTAAAATTTTCAGCTTGAATTCATCCTAAGTGGTTTGTGTAAATAATTCGACTATTCAATGAAGTTATATTTTTAAATAGCAAACATTGTTATAACAGAAAAAACAAGAAATTTTGTTTTAAATTTATTTTAGAATGTTGTATGTTCTTTATAAATTTCAGGATTATCTATAGAACTTGGCACCCATTTAGATCTCAATTCTTTTGTCGGCCACATTCACATTTATGTTCACATTTATGTTTTTGATTGGATATCATTACTTTTTGTAAATAAATTATTATTATTCGTCAACTAAAAATGATCCGTAAAATCTTTTTCAAATATAGGTAGCAAGATTGTGGCTAAGTAATACCAGCCGCACGGGTCAATCCATCAGGTTAAGCTACGCTTGCCGGGGTTGGTCCGTGGACGGGTCACCATCTTTACATATTGAGACTCCTCTGTGCCTCGGAAAGCACGTTAAGCCGTTGATCCAGGCTGTCATTTGTGGATGTTTGACAGTCTTCACGGGTCGTCAGAAGCCCGAAAGCAGGGCTTGAAATACCGTTAAAAATATGGTATCGTTACAGCCTTCTGATGCAGGTATCGTTAACTAATAAAAAACGTTAGGTATATTATTTAACGGTATATCTGGCACATTTTACCGTTAAACATACGTAACGTTAAAATCTAAGGTAACGATAATTTTATCGTTATAATTAGTTTTGTTACCGTCGCTCTCGTCCAATCGCAAAAGAATGTCAGATTGCATCGACGCTAAGACTGCCGTACGACTATTTGCGCGTTTAATAGATATTATCTTATCATTGCTATTCTGTGTTGTGCTTGTACTTGAGAATATAATTGGTTGGTTGGTCCACCGTGTTCTGTAAGCGCGTACGACTGCCGTGAGCGGTGAGAGATATGAACACGACAAACGAAATGGCAACAGCGCCGACAGCGTGTGAGAGTGAGAGGGGCGCGCGCGCACGCCGGCCGCGGCCGCCTTTGAGACGGACTGGCAACGTCGCATAAAATAACAAAATAATACCGATAATTTTTTACCGCTATTTTTACAATAACATTAAAAATACCGGTAATTTTTACCAAAAATTATAACGTTATTATTATGTTATGCTACTAAGTAACGCTACCAAATTGTACCGATATCGAAGTATCTCTACGGAAATACCGTTACTTAACGTTACTTTTAATGTGAATTGGTATCGTTTTCAAGCCCTGCCCGAAAGTCTGAAAACCAGTCTTGCCAAGGGGTATTACCCAGTTACTGGGTTGTGGAGGTCCGATAGGCAGTCGTTCCATGTAAAATACTGGTATTCAGCTGCATCCGGTTAGACTGGTAGCCGACCCTAACATAGTTGGGAAAAGGCTAGGCAGATGATGAAGTAGCAAGATTGTGTTAGAATGTATTTCTTTTGTAACTTAATTAGTTACACTTATCCGCAGTGATGTAAGATCGCTGAGCCCGGCGTTGTAGTTTGTGTTAATATTGGTTGTCGAAGATCTATAAAAAAACGTGTGTCGTCGGGGAAAATTTCGTCAGGAACAAGTTCAATTCAATTGAATTCAAATCTTTATTGCATATCTCATGTGTGTACAAACTCTTAAAATGATAGTTACAAAGTTCACATGGACCCTGTCGGTTCTTTCCCCACGTATGCTTTCATTAATTTATTTTCGCAGCCACTATTTTGCATTTACATTTTGACCTCATTATCCGCTTTGACACACTCAAAAACATACGCAACGTATCGGTATAAGTACGAAATTTTTATATATTTTTTTTTATTTAATTTAATTTAATTTAATAAATTTATTTAATTTAATTAAATCTTCTTGCTACTGCGGAAAATGTATTTTATACATTGCCTAGGTATTTTATAGAATACCTGAATTATACAGATTACCGGTAACATATATACGAATGAATATCGCCCACATGGCGCAAGGGCGATATGCACCGGAATCTCATCGATGCGGGCGGCGCCGCGCCGCTTTTTTTTTCGTCTTGTGGTCCGGCTCTGGTGCGGCTCCGACATCATGTACAGGAAGCCTAAATGTCACCTCAAGATACGGACTATGACTATATTTCCAAACCCTTAAATCCCCGTGACCCCGGACGCGCCGCACAACTGTTCCCCGCCTCGCGGAAAACTTAAACAGCCAATGATTAACAATTATTATTACTTATTGCTTGTCTAAGTTATATAAAATAATCTGGTACCTATATACAAAACGATAAAAGCGACCTTTCATATTGGAACTAATTCTCCTACAAAAGAAAATATTTTTGCTATTATAATTTCGAAAGGCGCTAGGTGTTAAAAATCGATTCCTTGAAAAAAAAATGTTATCTTAAAAAACATCTGTTTTCTGATTTTTCCTTTGTATACTCACAATTACCAAGCTGGACACCAAATTTTAACTTTCTAGGTCATCTGGAAGTGGGTTAGGTTTTTGATCTATAGGTATGTCAGTCAGTGATAAAAATGACGATTTTTAGACGTTGATATCTCAACAACCGTTTAAGCTGTATTTATGAAATTTGGGGTTCTAGTTAATCTAGGGGGTATTAATAAATAAACCAAGTTTCATGTGTGCATGTTACATAGATTTTGAGTTATTGAGGGGTGAAAAGTAGCTCCAAATGGTTCGTGTAATATAACACACGGCTGCTGCGTCGCCAGTTCTTTTCTTGAACTTGGCTTGACACGCGGCCGCGTGTCTAGATTCATTACATTAGGTGTATCTGGAGGATACACATTAAGATAAAAAATAAATAATCTGACAATAATTAATCCGTCTTTGGCAAGCGACAGACAATTCAAATAGAACCCAAAATCGCAATTTCCAGTAACAATTCCCAACCTTCAACCCTAGTCGTGAATCACCTCATTTTTTCAATTCTCCCATCCGTTTTACTTGATCCGGCTAAAGCAATTTTATCCGTCGAACCTAGGGACCGCATTTTTCAAACCACAACAATGATTCACTTACGTTCGTCCCCTTTACTATTTACTGTGCTGGAAGTGGCTACAGACTTTATAGGCTTTATTATGCATCGGTTAACTCCTATAAATATGGTCTCTTCTTGTATATTCTGTCGTACGAACTTTTGTAAAGGAAATTACTGAATTCTGTTATTCTTCGTACGGATAAAGATTTTTTTAAACATTTTTTGGTTAGTGTAAATTTTTATTAAAACTGTTTTTTTTTCTAAGCGACTTGATTGACTTGACTGGATTAAATTGTTGTAACTTTGTCTTAATTATACTTTTAAATCAACGCAACGGCCTAACTAAATCTATTTATTAAATTTAAACGATTTGCGAATGACTTTTTATTGGAAAGACAAGTTTTTAAAGACTCAAAACGATTTAACCGCTAATGAGGTAAATTTTCTAGACGACTTGGTTCTCCTAAAAGGATTTTACTTATGATCTTTAAAAGTCTAAATGATATTGCTTTTAAATAATCGATACCATTACCAAAATTTACTTGAATGGTACTTGATTTACAAGTGAAAATGTCAAGGCACTGCATAAATGTTATTGACCAGCAGAATGTTTAGAAGAAAAATATTATAGATGGTTGTGAATCAAACAATAAATAAAAGACTGCCTCGTTGGTCTAGTAGTCGCAAACGCTACTGCTGAGCATGAGGTCCTGGGTTCGATTCCCGGGTCGGGAAAAGTGTTATTGGAATTTCTCAATAGTAGCCCGGAGTCTGGATTTGTGCCCGGTTGAGTGCAATAGGCTTGCCCCCTATTATGCCGAGATCCGACGGTGGTGCGCCATATTGCGGACGGACACAGACGAGCCCGCACGACGCACCGTGGAAAGGTGTACGTGCGGAGTATCGGATTTGTGCCCGGTTGATGGCAATAGGCTCGCCCCCTATTATGCCGACATCCGGCGGTGGTGCGCCATATTGCGGACGGACACAGACGAGCCCGCACGACGCACCGTGGAAAGGTGTACGTGCGGAGTATCGCAGACATCGGAAGTTCCTCGGTGCGCGGTGCGTGGCGGTCTGTGGTCGTCTGCCGTGCGTGTCCGTCCGGAAAATCGCCGATCGTCGGATCTCGGCTTTACACGGGATTTAAACATAAACATACCTGGCGAAATGTGGGTGTACTATAAGTACACCTCTGTCTAACCCTTCGGGGCATACAGGCGTGATGTTATGTTATGTAATGCCGAGATCCGACGATCCGCGATTTTGCGGACGGACACGCACGGCAGACGACCACGGACCGCCACGCACCGCGCACCGAGGAACTTCGAAGTCTGCGATACCCCGCACGTACACCTTCCCACGGTGCGTCGTGCGGGCTCGTGTGTGTCCGTCCGCAATATGGCGCACCGTCGGATCACGGCATAAAAGACTTTCACAAGACAATATAAAGGATATACGACAACATAAAATGTACATTTACTCTCACTATGTGTTTGTTCTAAAACCCTCGCAGCCAGTCGTTAGCGACTATTACTAATCCCATCCCGGCACACTCCATTACTTGAATCCAGTGTGAGAAGCTTTATAAATTGACCGCCATCGGGTTACTTAGGACATGAAGCCTTCAAGACCTCGGATGACTTGCTTCTTTACCCGATGTCTCTATACCAGATTAATATGAACGTTAAAAGCTTTGCTATTAGTCTTGATGATGATGTAAGGGTAGCAGGTATGGGAACCGCAAAACACATCAAAGATCATTATTTACTAAGACGAGTTCTAAGTAATTAATGAAGTCAAAGTCAAATAATTTATTTCAATTAGGCACATAAAAGCACTTTTGAACGTCAATATCAATATTTATGTGTACCGCTGCTAATTAAGATGTGAAATTCACATTAACAAACCGACCGCACATTTTTGGGTTATTATTTGTCAGTTAATGATAGTGGTAATAATACGTAGCTTCGTATACTTTTGCTAAAACTATTAGATGTAAATGTGGTAGACCAAACACTGTGGCGGCAATGTTCATTTATACTAGTTTTTTTAATCTTTTTACATCGCTAACGACTTTCAGCAAATGATTCTAGAAATATTTTCTCTTATGTAAATAACACGCCAGTTTGCAGACAAGTATGGGATCGGGATAATATCAACAGCGTAATATTCAGCCTATAGTTCCTAAAGTTCCCACTGCTGGGACACAGGCTTCCTCTCGATGAGAGGCCCGGCTTTAGTCCACCACGCGGACCCAGTGCGTGTTGGAAGATGTCCACATGTCTTCAAATGTATGGTTCTAGGACATGCCGGCTTCCTCACGATGTTTTCCTTCAACTTTTGAGAGTCACGTGATGAAATAATTTACACAAAGTAAAACGCCTGTCGTGGTTCAAACCTTCGACCTACAAACTCGGAAGTCGCGGCTGTTACCACTGAGCCACCACCGCTCTACATCTGCTGATAATATCAACACAAGTATATAAATAAATAAAATACGAATTCACACCCAGCCAAAGAGAGGGACGAAACGAAAATAAGTACTCATATGAAACCACTAATGATGTTTTTGTACAGAAAGAAAAACATTTCAGAGTTAATGAAAGACTTCGTCTGAATCGTATTAAAAATTAACCTACTTGCAAACGTAGACGTAAAAAGAAAAAAAAAAGAAATGTTAAAGGTTCTACAGAAATTATATGAATTGCAGTAGAATAATAGCTACTCTTACTTACTTAGCAGATTCTGCATTGCCAACAGGCCAATGAAATAGCAAAATAAGCTTTGACAATTCAGAAATAATTTGTTGCCTATTAAAGGACACAATAACAGTTTAACAGCAAACAGAATCTAGTGCCAGAGCCGGGATGGCAAGAAAGGCGGCTGCTCCGCTCGTTACGGTAATGCGCGACTAAACTTGATGGATACAGTCGTACCGTTGGCGCTTACAGCGACGCCTGTTACTTTTATCTTAACTAAAAAGCTTTAGACAGACGGGACGCGGTTGTTCACCTCGAAAAAGTGATCGAGATAAAGGATCTTGAAAGCCGCGAGGAAAAACTTCCCGCTTATGAATTATCTATGTAATTTGACTTCAGCTTAAGAAGGCAGTTCTGCTTTCGCGTAAGCAGATTTAAAAATATTTGTTTTGTAAACATTGAGTTTTAACGAAAAAAAGAACAGAACGGAGCACTTTGACGTACTAACGGTCGGCAACATACATATAAAATGGTTTTATGTAAATGGCATCATGCAGGATTCAATTTGTGTGAATCAATCCACTTTGTAGACACAAACTCAACTTTAGGGTTATTTGGGTGTGGTGTGGCGTATGCACATACATATTTTAAATGAAGGGACCGACATATAACATGGACGCTTCGTCCGGACTTTCTTTTAGTCAAATGAGGCATAATAAAATAATGGTACGAAAAAAGGTTCCTCGAAAAAGTTATGAAAGGGAGATCCAAAAGTTTCAGTAGCGTCCGCCCTTTTACATTTTATACATTCTACTCTGTTTTGGCCTTGTGTTATTATTTATGTTACATTTTCGTCTGACCGCAGCCTCTCGACTGCGGTGCTGTTTTTAATTAATGCTACCCATTCCACGTACCTTCCTTGTGTTACAGCAATTATTTTCTCAACCTCATTAAGAAGTTTAATGTTGAGAAGAAAAATATTCTCGTTCATGTTTCCACCTCCATGTTTTTCTTTCGTTCCGGCGTCCGCTCCTTTTCCTTTGTTGTGATACAGTCTCTCGATTTCCGACGCTTTTTTGTTTATTCGATCCCTTCGATCGTTTTTTCCTTCGATTGCTGCTTTTACGTACCGATTACAAAGTGATTGATACGATCCAACGACTTCCTTTGCGAAGTTTTGTTAAACTTTATCCTCAGGAGAATTGTGTTTGTCATCGTTTGTTTTTTTCGAAACATAATTTTTAACACTTATCTGCTCAATAAAATTCAGCGTATGAAACATGTGATGGCTCGTATCGGGATCGTTAGTGGAACGGTTAGGTCGTTTCGTTATTTACCATCGGTCGTCCATCATATTTAATCGCGTCGCGTCGGTTCGTTTTTGCTCTTCGTGTGTTTGTTTCGTTCGGCGCAAACTGCGACACGTGTCGGTGTGACGTTTTGTTTCTGTTGACGTGCCTATGATGGATCGCGCACAGGATTTTCTAGATTATATTACAACAGCTCGTTAATAAAGTCTATTTATTTGATATGTAGCCTCTATCCCACGGGCCGGCTTCAATTCCATTGTGATTTATGTTTTAATTATCTTATTTCAAACGCTAAGCTTTAACCTAATTCTATGATACAAAGCCGCATTAAGTAAACTTGTCATGTACTTTTGTATCAGACAAGACTTTGATGTTTTATGTTCGTGTTGGAAGTCATTAAACGAAGCCAGGCATCAAGTAAACATCGTCACTGTGCTCCTTAATGTCTTAATGTTTTCTGTAGAAATTACTTCCAGTCTACGATGCGCCGGAGAGGAAATGGTCATTGCTTATACCAAATAAGGAACGCCGGATCATGTCAGTTAGGTCTTAATGTCTACGGATTTCGTGATCCCGCCAGCTAACGGCGGTCTTTAAAGTAATCACCTCAGACATTTGGAGACACGTTCTGTTTAATTCAGACAAGTTTAAATATGTTCAGTCATTACGACCTTTCATAGTAACAGCCTTAATGTTAATACATTTGAGCCTGAATGTAGAATGATAATCATTGAGGTCAGGTGTTAAATATGTGGATTTTGAATAATCTACCTTAATGGTGTTTGTTCGTATTGTTTGAAGAGGGTTATTGTTTAAATTAAATGTTCATTCTATTTGTTCCTTGACATTTGTTAGTAAACTGAGTATTTCTGATTGATGAATTCCTTCTATGAACCTTAGTTCAGTACACGTGTCGTGAGTAATTTACTGGCATAATATTATGGTAAGGTAGTGTAGTAATGTAGGTATGCTGAAAGAGATTTCTCTAGAAATAACTTAGGTACTTATGTAGGTACAAAGGTGATGCTTATTTCAAATAAGCATCACCTTTGTACCTACATATTTTTATATTCCTTTCTTGTCTGTTTCTATGTGTGTGTGTACATAAATGGTTAAATAATACACATATATAAATTCGATATATAATTACGTGGAATAATATATAATATAATAAAAATGTTTATTTACCCAAAATTACACACAGATACAATTCAAGGAAAGTGGCAGAAATACAATTAGAATAATAATAGCAAATCAAAAACAAATCAATCAAAAACACAAAAAAAAAAAAAAAAATCGTTACTTAATTTTTTTAAGTAACGAATCATCAAGGAATCATTCATCTCTATAACGTCGACGACGACGTACATCAACTAATGTTTAACAAATTAACTAAACCCTAGATGAGCTGAGGAGAAATTGATCGCCTCAAACCATTAGCGGATCGTCTATTAATTCTATTATAGATAGAATAGATTGGTTCTACTCACTGACTTCGTAATCAATTTTCCGAACGATCTAATACTCTTACCTTTTCCAAATACTTTCCAAGTCATGCGAGACTACAATTATACTTTATTAAATTTCAGGAACCTTCGCTGTCACTGAATAAGTAATCGTAATGTTGGATACTTGAAATTGTTCAAATTAATAACTGCTAGTCACGGAAAAGGCAACATTTTCATTACAGCTAAGGACTTCCTCAAGCAATAGTATTACGTTGTGATCAATAGTATTGGCTGCGTCTCAGGGCTGTTACGTAATAGAATTTTCTACTTCCATTTATTTTCGAACAGGTCTATCAATAACATTGTAATATTGAAGTTACTGTGGACTTACAGGGTATCTAAAGGTCCATAAGATAATTATAGTTCAATGCATGCGATTGTATGTACAGAAATAACAAACTCATTTTGATGTTTTATACAAATGCATATTTCCTTGTGTGTTTTATTTATTTTGGAGGAGCTCGTGGCTAAGTAATAACAGCCGCTCGGGTCGATCCATCAGGTTAAGCTACGCTTGCCGGGGTTGGTCCGTGGATGGGTGACCATTTTCACATATCGAGACTCCACCGTGCCTCGGAAAGCACGTTAAGCCGTTGGTCCCGGCTGTCATTTGTGGATCTTTGACAGTCGTTACGAGTCGTCAGAAGCACGAAAAGTCTAACAACCAGTCTAACCAAGGGGTATCGTATTACCCAGTTACTGGGTTGTGGAGGTCAGATAGGCAGTCGCTCCATGTAAAATACTGGTATTCAGCTGCGTCCGGTTAGACTGGAAGCCGACCCCAACATAGTTGGGAAAAGGCTAGGCAGATTGATACAAATGCATATTTCCCGTAGCTGTTTTAACATTTTTGCCAAGCATATGTAGAGCTTTAAGTTGAATATTTTGAAATTCAAATGCATTCGTTGACTATAAGTTTGTATTCAGGATGGCGGCTATCCTTTCTTTCGGATGTTGAAGCACATATGAGAATTCCAGAACAAGGTACCTACATAGGTTGCGCTGGAAGATGGTTATTTAGGAAGATTGCCGTAATAAATTGCTATAATTCAAAACGAAAATACCAGTTCATAACAATTGAGATAATGCACAAGTTAGTTCTAGCTGAATTTTTAGTCTTATTCTCGTAATACATGCTATGCAACTACATCAATAAATATCTCCATAAATAAATTTATCTTTTCTTCAGTCGTGCATCCAAAGGTTGTCTTTAAAAGATCGATTTTTTTTAGTGATAAGACCGTCCATTGTGTCACCCTATGTAAAATTTATACAAATTATATATTTTTTTAAATTTATACAACAATTTATATCTGTAATTCATATGGTGTACATAATAAGGAGTATTGTATTTTATTCCATACATTTAGACTGTTATGTCAATTTTCAATATTTTCCAACATTAAAATGTATGTCAATTTTTTTCCGCCAACCCTGTCCATGAATCGGACTCCTTGTACTTGTCACGTTTTCAATTAGTATGTTCAGAGATGCTTGGCTTATGGCCCTTGAGCGGCCCTGCCACTTGAGTACCCATTCATCCATTCGACTGTGGAGATAATTCTGACTATTCGCACCCTGAATGACGGGAGCAACGAATATATCTTTTTTATGTTCTTAACATTTCTGTTAACGTTTTTCCTTTCACCAGTTTTTCTCATGTATTTTTCTGAGGGGACGATATTATTTAATTACGTATATTCTTGAGCCTCTTAAATTTTGTGTTAGTTAACGAGATAGCAAATTTTAACACAGCATTAGATTTCCTTAACCTCGCCTCTCACTAATAATATTGCAAGAAAACGTGCTTCTGGTAGAGTGACAGGATCTTAAAGCATTATCTCGAAATTTCCTTATTTAAGAGGATCACCAGTTTACGGCTAAAGCTTCCTAGTTTTAAGAGGCATCATCTTGGCATCTCTATTCCGATTTTGGAGTGTTTTATGTCGTCAGTCGAAGCGACGACATAAAACACTCCAAAATACTGAACTATTTATCCTCTGACGTACCAATTCGTCGTGAACCTCATTCAGTGTAAAGGTAAATGGTCTATAAGCAATAGCTGCATCCGAGTATATTAAAAATCCGATCAGAATCGGTTCAGTGGATCCCGCGTTATAAGCGAAACGGGGCGAACGTTGAATTTTATGAAACACTACCAATGCCCGCGACCGTGATTAAATCCCCTCCGTACCGTGCTATTTAGGTTGAAGTTGAACGAACTTTAATAACCAAGCTACGTTGAAATATGACAAAAAATCTCATTCGACATGTAATTTAATATGTTTCGCGGAACAATTTTACAAAAATAGTAACATTCTTAATAACTTCTGTGATGTTATAACTTTGTATGGCATTCGAAAGTAATCGCCAGGATATAAAATTGCGTTGTTATGAATGACAAACAATAACATTTTTTTTTTTTTCAATGTTTTATCCAACCTATGCGTTGTTGTTTAAGCTGCGATTTAAATGATGCTCTTTGTATCAATGGGTTATGTCTTCGTCGAGTAATCGATTTACAAACATAAAATTTTCCAAAATTTCCAAAAATGCTCCTTTGGATGCTTGATAAAACTGTTAAAACATAATGAATTAATTATATAAACAAAGATCTCTCAAATAAACAAATTGGGTTAACAAAGAGACCATTCATAACGTTACAAATTACTGGTTAACTAACCGCCGAGAACATCGCACAATTAAGTTACCTTTTAATTATGCGTCCTTTCCTACATTACACCTCTATAGTACCCAAGTTATTCATTTGCATACGGGTATGCCATCAGTTGGGGGTCAACGCGACGACGTGTACAATTAGTACGGTTGGTTGGTGTACGTAGGATCAAGCGGCCCAAAGGCCCGATCTCCCAATCCGGGACATGCGCGTTTATTAACTGAGTCTTGTTACTAATTAGGGTCTAGGAGGCCTATCAATGTGTGTGTAGGCTTCCATAGGCGTAGATCTCGCTTGTGTACGTACAATTTCAAGTACTAACGCTAAATGAGTAGTGAACGTGCACGAGGCTATGTTTAATAGAGCGAAGTTTAGTACTCCAAGGCTCCATTTAAGGTCAGAAGTCTCTCTCGTAAAGAAGAAATAAAACGAAAATAGACTGTTCTTATTGTTGTGCAATGAAGACATATTCTTTATATTTCCCACATGATGACGCGACCATTCCATTCCTCAATACAAAGAGTACTTCGCTTCCAGTCTTTAGTAGTTTTGAAGTGCATTTTGTGCACCGTCACTTTACTATTGTGGAGATACATCTTTTGTGGGCCCTTTCTTGCCTTTATGACTGCTCTAGATCTTGGGCTTGATTTGAAAAGAACCAACTTTTAAAACTATACGTTTTTATAAAGATTTATATATTTCTTTTATAAGTTAAGTTGTGTGTCTTGAGCGATTTCCTTCAATTCTCTTAGGTAGTTTAATCAAGTAATTAGGTATAATTATAGTTGAACGAATTTATTTGCAAGAATTTACTACGATTACGTCAATATGGAAAATTAACATAATTATGGTAACATTATGTATATGAATTATGTTAAAAGGGTTTTAACATAATTTAAGAGAGAAAGTGTTGCATTATTATCATAATGGTGATCATTAACTATTACATAATGCGTTTTTAGTATGATAATTATTTAATCACAATTATTATCTAATACAAATTAAATACATCGGCTTTAACTAGTGTTTATAACATTGCTCTCCAATTAGTTGATTATGCTTATTAATTTTCATTTTCTGTTAACGAGTTTTGTTTATTGTTGTCCTGTATTTTGGCTATATTTCGAGTTATTGGGATAAGATAAATAATTGCTGTGTGCATCTATTAAGTATTACACAGTTTTCCCGACTATGGTAACAGTTATAGGTAGGTTTAACTAATTTAACAAGAGACACAATGTATACCTACAAATAAAACATGATTAAGTTTAATAACAAGGAAAACAACAAGTAGAATAGGTAACAATACGTAGAATAGATAACAATATTGTGCTTAGATTTAAAATTAACTATCGTGATTATAGATCTTCTTCTGTCAATTACCCATTGACGTATTACATGATTTTCCAATGTACGTTTGCAAAACGTGATGTTGGTTGCTATCGATTAGTATCCATATATCTATCAAAAGCTCGTGTCTTGTTTGTTTGTTGTCGTCTGTCATTGGGTAATGTTCAGCAATGAGCAACCACACTATTGTCAGATTTCAATTAATTATTGACCTATTTATTATATGAGAGTGAGTATTTATTAATAACTACTTAGAGTTGACCCGATATCAAAAAAGATGGTCTGTTTTCCCAAATTAAAAAATATCTGGAACATTGATTTTCTTTCCGTAAGAACCTGATTCGGACTATTACAAACATTTTGAAAACAAAAAAAATCCAAATCGATCGAGCCGTTTTGAAGTGACACGCTTACCAACAAACATTTCATTTTTGTTATATAGTTTGGAACAATAAGGTTTTCTTGTAGGGTTGGTCTAGTGGTCGTAAGCGCTAATGCTGAGCATTGGGTCCTGGGCTCGATTCCCAGGGCGAAAAAAGTGCATTTCAGACAGAGTTTTGAAGATATCCGTATTTTCTTTATCTTTTATTCCATCTAATATAATGTTGTTCTTCCTGTTCATGTTATCGAAGTTTGTATTTTTTTGTAAAGCTAGAAATACAAATAGAACCCTATGATATTAACAAAATGTATAGACTTGGAAGACAAAAAAAATATTCAGATGAATTGAGAACCTCCTCCTTTTTGAAGTGGGTTAAAAAACCCACTTCACATAACTTAGACATAACTGGCGTGATGTCCCATACTATAGGTAGGTACACCTCTGCCTAACCCTTTGGGGATTACAGGCGTGATGTTATGTTATGTATCTCAGTGGCGAAGGGTGATTTCTCGGGGGTGGGAACCCGGAGCAATGAACAAAAAAAAAAAAAATATATATATATATATACTGAAGAATTGAGAACCTCCTCCTTTTTGAAAAACCCGGTTAATAATACTTGTTATGATGTCACTTCGGACCTTATGGCCGCGAAAAGCTACTTCTTGTTTGTTTACCTAACAAAAGAACGGTGTCAATAAACCGTTTAATTAAATTCCTATTTCGATCTACTTTTCTCAAACTTATTTATAAACTCACATTCAAAAAGCCCGCTTTCACAAACCACGCACGCTCACACATTTTACTAAGCTCCTACGCTCCTTAAAGCGCAACGCCATCTAACAAAAATATCAGAAATGCAATGCATTTTGGCAGTACAAGAACGAGATATCTCCATTAAAAAATTCACAAAATAATTAAACAGAGGGCGCGTTTAACGAGAAATTTTTAGGGAGTGGCATTTTACAATTCAGAGTTTTCGCTCACGGCCACTAGGGGGAATTGGCCGCGCGGGCGTAGAGCTTCAAACGAATTAGCGAAAAGTCGTCAGATTATGAATGCAAAAACCCCTTTATTACATGAACTACTAGAATCTGAGAAAAGTAAACAAGGGAAACAATACATTTTATTTTATTTACAACTGCCAGTCAGCCAGTCAGCCATTCATATTTATCGTAAAGGGAAACATTAGAATGTTTGAAAAAACCATCACGTCGTTTATACTTACATCTGAGCAAGCACGGCCTAACGTAATTATGTGTTTCTTATTTTCAAAACTTAACCTTGGAATGCATGTTTCCTCACAAAGAAAATAATCCTAAACAACAATTTATAGGCTACCACTAAGCTACCAGATGGGCCGCACGCGGGCCAAAAGACATTGTAGTTAATTAGAAAGTCCTTGACGAATTATTGCCGCCATCCTAATCCTACTGATCGTGCTAATAACTTTTCAAATCTATTAAGAAATTTCAACTTATTAACTATCTACTTACCCCAAATACATAATTACAACGTACACTTTCACTAAAGTCAAAACACTTTAATCACTGTTTTATACCAACAAACTTATACCACTACTACGATTCTTGTACTGATAAACTAACGAATTCAATAAATAATACGAACAAAATGCAAATTAACTGCAAGTGTAAACAAATTATAATGCAATAACGTCAAACAGCAACCACACATACACAATAGCGTCCTGTCCGAACTCCGAGCCGAACGCATTACGAAATTCAACGAAAACTACCGAACCGACTCGCTGCATCTCGTTCACGCGCACGCAATTTTAGATCGCTTTAGGTACCATAACCCGTATTTGACCGGCTTGCTTGAAGCGAATGAAACCGGGGTGTCACGTGACCGAAGTGACGTCATGACGCCTTGATTTTTGAAGGAGCGATAAGCCAGCCGCGCCGCCGAGTTATTTTAGAGAATTTTTTTTTGCTGTTGGGGGACAACAAAGACAAAACATTGAATGTAGGCGTTTTGTATAGTTTTAATTATATGGTGTATTAAATACCTATAGTGTGATTACTGAACAGGCATTTTAAACACTACTGACTGTGTCATTTTTCAATGACGATAGAGTGGTTTTGTTTCGAATTCCAGAAGGGAAGCCGATAGGAATCGGCTTGTAGGGGAGCTTCGGCCCTGATGTATCTACGTTTGTGGAAAGATGAGTGCATCGATTAGGAGGTCGGTAGGCATTCAACTAAGTACAGATTTATTGTAATCTTTGCTTACTCAGTATTTGTAGAACCGGCACGTGTAATGGGGATAAGTCAATATTGACATGACTTTTGCCTAACCCACTCAAAGAATTAGATAATGGAGCGTTTTGTAAAACAAATATATATCGCAATTTCTAGATTCAATGTCATCATAACCATGTGGGTTTTACCAAACAACAGTAATTAGATATATTGACATAGTTAAGGATTAGGTATTCAATTGGTAGGTTATGGTAACCTATACCTACATTGAAGAGATTATTCGCCCAGACCCTTACTTATTTAAAAGACACATTCTTGGAAACCCGAATATTCACAAGATCTATGGTGAAATAAATACACAGACTTATACACACCACGTAGGTATGTATATTTTTAATATATTCAAGCGGGCTACAAGATCGGAAATAGCTGTTACAAGATGCTGGCCATCCGAGAGACGCTTCAAGTGCCCGTCAGGCAAGATGCTATTATATTACAAAGCTTTTAAAATTCATTACCATTTAGATAAGAGCACTTGAAACAGATATACACTCGTGATTAATTAGAGAAGATTCGATTTATGTGTATTGAATGTAGATAGTGAGAGTAAGAGGATGCGTGCAAAACATTATTCGAGATGTGATACAAGTTGTATCACATCGCAAATATACTACATATAATACAATACAACTATATGCCTTGTAAACCCATGTGCTTATCTGTTAGAAAAAGGTACTAATTTTTAGTACCACCTTCTTACGCAGTTTGATCAAGAAACTAAATAAATAATGGTTTTCAAAAATAGTTTTCGAAGATACGATAAAATATTGTTTCTCTATTTTATTGTGAAGTGCATTTCGCTGTATCGGTTTTTCTAGTAACTGACTAACTGGATAAATCAAACTCAAATTAACGATGATGTATAACTTAAAGGTACTGTATATGGTGGCGGAATATTCTAAGCTTTTCCATACCTATGTATACCTATAATCTCTGAAGAAAGTTGATTTTCATGTAGAGCCACTCCTAAGCAATTTCCAAAAGCAAGATTGATTCAGCACTCCTTTTGGACTGAAAAAACACTGATAGCAAGTCTAATAGATGCAGCATACATCGGCAAAATTCGTAAAACCGATCACCATCCGAACTGAGTGCGTCTTCGAAATCTCCAATCTTTATTACTACTTCAGGTGAAAATGATCTTAACGCAAACGCAACAACTTGTAAAGTCATTAACCACATTCGTAAAATTGAAATGAATGAATGCAACTTTTGAAATGTATGCTATATCTAAGTTGTTTCGTACAGTATGTAAAATCAGCAGGTTTATAAAAAAAAATTGCAAGTCTAAAAAATTTGCAAGCTACATGCGACTTTGTTTATTTATTATTATGTTACGGTTGCTGCCCTTGATATTGTAAACAGTCGATAAAGAACTAGTATGCATGTTTCAATTTATACACGTGCCTATATCCGGAGTGACGGATCCTGAGAATTATCGAGATGAGGGTCGACACGTGTCTGTGCATCCACAGTTATTGTCACTGATAACACGTCACTGATACACAGTTGCTTCTCAACACATTTATCTGGATTTTTGTTGGTCTTTTGGAGACAATTTTTTAGGTGGAACTGAGCTTTTAAGCTGTTGCTTGGGTCAAATATAAAGGTACTTTAAAAATGTTCTCTTTTGTCTCCTTTGGACCCAATATCAATCCGAAATGTAGCTAAACTAACCATTAGTTTAACTCTATATTGTTTGAGGAATTTTGTTTATCTTTCTTTTCTTTGTACCAAATCTTTTATTTAACTACATATTTAAATTCATAAATAACACATTCTTCGTGACATAAAATGACAAAATAATATGTGTCTGGCCTTGCCTAACCGTTGATATGTCTTCCAGTCAACTTTTTTTATCAAAATTAGTCTTTTTCTGATTATATTATACTGAACATCAAATAGCGCTATGTCACGTAGACGTTAGCGCTTACTAATGGTGGCGTGACAGAATTCAAAGAAAGCCACGACTTACGTATATTACATATGCCAAATATTTGGTTTCTAAGAATGTCTGAGCTGTACAGAAATGAAATGTATTTGTGTGTTCAATTTTGAAGAAGAGATTTATATTCTAATGCGTTCTAATGAAGTTACCGTCAAGAGAAGGGAATATAGGAGCTAAAAACATCAGTAACGAATACATATGTTGTGTTTAAAAATGACCAAGTAAAAGTAATTATAAAAATTGCCGGCGTAATGTAAATAAATGTACCTACTTCTTGCCTGCATACCAAACTTATTTGTTGACAATACCTTAAACCTTTCTAAGCATTGTAACAATAACCGTGTTTTCCTTCACTAACAGATTTTTCTCTATTTCAGGTAAGCACCGCAGTCGTTAGTGCGACGTTTCGTTTCTTAGAAGCGGAATCATTATCCAGAGTAAGTTTTCTCCTACAAACAAACCTATTGATGTCAAAGCTGCTCTACAAATCCCTCGTTACTTGAACGAAATACATCCTCCAATATATTTTTTTCCCTCGACGAGTAAATCTGTTCAATTACATTGCATTACTCTGGAAATTACTTCGTCGAATAAGCTTACGTCTTGCGGAAAAGTAACCCGTTATTTTTTTTATTCTATACACTCGTGGATTTTCAGAATGTGAGCCATTCAATATCCTTCTAATTATTTTAGCTTGAAACGTGCGCGCCGCCATTCAAGCGTTGCTCCTAATGAGTACAATCATTAATGGTTTGTTGGCACTCGGAGTGAATCCCTGTAAATCCTTGTCTAGTTATCGCTGTAAGACGAAAAAGTGCGTCGTGGAATAGCGTTGAATTATCTGATGGCAAAAAGCGCGAGCGACGGCATTAGTTTTGAGCTACGAAGTCAGCGATTTACGTAGCGGCGCGGAAGAACTACAAAATATTGTTTGCGGCGTGTATGTTATCTGCAGTAGAATGAAAAATAATTTAACGAATTATTTCACTGCAGATCCACCGTACCCTTGGCTGTACCTCTGGTGATACCGTGGGTATTTTAAACAGGGACCGGACAACCCCGCTTTAGAGTTAAGCCTTTGGACAGGGTAACCCGTACATGGGGTAACTCATATCGCAATGTTACCCTTTGTTCGAGTTACATCCTCGAAACCCAGCGAAATGGTTAACACCTTTATTAAGGTAACCATGTGAAGGGGTTAACCCCTTCAATGAATTAAGCCTTTGAAGAGGTTACCTTCCCGAAAAGCTTTTTTTCGTGTTACCCTGGATTACCTAATAAACTTGAGCTGCATGTAGTACAAGTCGCTCGGCAAGTCGGTACACGCAAGATTGACGAGCGCGGTACGATGTCACGTGCGGTCGTGGTTATTCAATTTTCAAACTAATATCCATTGTAAACAGTGCATATTACAATGTCTTAAGTTGGAATGGCTTACCCTGTTACAGTGTTGAAAGGGTAACCCGTTCATAACAGGTTAATTACACCCGTTCGAAGGTGTAACATGTATCATAGGGTTTTTTTTTGAAGCGCTTAAATAAACCCCTTCAAAAACCCTTTCAACGAGTATCCGGCCGGTCCCTGATTTTAAAGTTAAACGATACCACCAGGTAATAGTGTTGTATCACTAGTTAAAACCATTTCTGACAACAACAATTTAGTTTAGTAATTAATGTGCGCAATTTTTCTAATGCGTGACCAATTGAAACTCGATGTGCGTGAGCTTTCGATAAATATTCTAGATTTTTATTGATAAAAAGTTTAATCACTATGGTGGCTATGTTCTACTCAACTTAGAAGTCAAAACCCGGTACACACATTACGTACAACGATAAAAGTAGTCATCAATTTAACGAAAGTGTTGCACTCAAATCACGCCTCAATTTACACACCCCGTTGTTACCAAAATTGGATTAGAGGCAACGGAAGCAATTTCACACATAACATACATTACTTGGGCTACAAACGTTGACTGCGTGGCCTCCTTTACATAAACCGCTGTGCACGGAGACAAAGCGGCATTCGCTTTGGGCGTCCCATTACAGTAATGCGGAGCTAAAACTTGACTGATTACTGGTCTGCCTGGATGAATTTTTCCACTGTCACACCACTGCGACGGTTTAGACGGACATTAGCAGTATTAGAGGGATTTTCTCGTCTGTGTAATCGAAATTCTTGGTTAAACGAGCGCGTCGCAGCTGTTATCTTGTTCATCCATCATTACACAAGGTTTCCTAGATAATTAAGGATACTTACAATTTTTTGGGCGTTTGTTAGGTACGTACCTACTTACATATATTGCTTTTCTTGAAAAATAATGAAAATGTGTGATGAGGCTGAAGGATGTTTAAAAAATATGTAGAGGTTTGTTGACAGTTCAGTAAAGCTTAGTAATGTACTACCTATTACGATCGAACTTATTTTTAACCGATTTCAAAAAGGAGGAGGTTCTCATTTCGACCATATGTTTTTTTTTGTATCTTTGTTACGCGATTACTCCGCCAATTATTTTGATGATTCTTTTTTGTTTGGTAGGTCAAGCTTCAGAGGCGGTCCCATATAAATTTTATTAACTTTGCTTGTGTCGTTTTTGAGTTAGCTTCAATAATATTATTATGTATTTTTCCCACTTAGCCTTTATAGATGATGTTTTAAGTTTCTCTCACTGTTATTAACGTAGTGGTATTCGAATTTGTGTGGGGTAGTAGGTACCACAACTAAAAGTGAAAAATAAAACTTTATATAAAAAAAAACAACCTACTTCAAAAAAAACACTAAAAAGTGAAAAATAACTTAAATTTCGATGGAAAAAAAGATCCGACTTCCGAAATTAAAGTTATATACATATATAAGAAATTGGTATTTTTCACTTTTTTGTGTTTTTATTATAAAATGTTTTCAAAAGATTTCCAAGAATAACGTTCTTGGCTAATATTTTCAAGCGCAATATCAGCAGCACTATCAGACTATCACTTATTATTTCCATATTCAAGTGTGAACATCAAGTTAATTTACTGTAGGATCTTAAATTACCTTTGAAATTAGATATATTTCGCTGTCACTGCGGATGTAATTTACATTTATTATTAGCCTTGTTGAATATTCATTATTGACGTTAGTACGCATTATTCCTGGTATTCGGGTCGTGCACGCGAAAAATACTTTATGGCCATCGTTAACTCGATACTATCTGCATTTAATGCTAATGCATTTACTTATTTATGTACATAACTGTGCCATTTATTATATTATTCATGTTCAATACTAGCTACGCTTGCGGCTTCGTCAGTATGCTTCAATTTTCCGGGTTTCGTTTCAAGATAACTCCACTAAGTTTAATTAAAATTGGTGGTTAAGATGGCCACAAACAGACATAGGAAATCACTATTGATTTACCTAAACAAATATTTTACTTGGGACCATCTAGAGTCTAGAGAGGTCCTGGTGTACTCAGTTCCCTTCGACAAAGACTGAAGACACAATGATAAAGCTTCTGATCCCTTTAGTTAACATTGTAATTAAGTTATCTTGGTACCTTAGAGCTCCATTTTCTTGTCCTAATTACTAGCAGAAGCCAAGGATTTTAATAGGGACCGACATCTTACCGTACCTTTTGAGACATGACAAGAGGATTTGTCAGCTTAACTGAACAGTGTTCCTTTAATTTGTGGCTGTTTGTTTTACACACACATATGCATAGACCGTGAAAGGTTCAGTGCTGAACGAGGGTTTCTTAATAAATAGTTTCGATTTACGGCTCGTGGGATTATTACCATAATTGCCGAGCATTGAAAACGTATTGATGGAATGCATAATGTAGTAAAATCCTAATAATTTAATCATCCAAATAATTTGAGTGACTACAAGTCACAGGAAGCTAAGAAATTTTCTCAAAAATATGCTTGGAAATTCGAGCATTATATTGACAACCTTCTTCGATATAAATCGAAATTGCTGTACTGGTTCAAAACAAGTGACGATGCGACCGGCAAGTTACTATGAAAATCCATATCTGTCGAGTTTAGCGGCCAAATAAATTACTATGAAAACTCATATCCGTCGAACTTTTTACTTCAACACATGGCAACCAAGGAAGTAACTTATCAAAGATTTTATTTAAATTTCGATTTGGCTTGCAAATAGAGCTGTTTATAGTAAAGAAGAAACAAATGAGTATACTGTCCGTCATTGATTCTGGAATTTATAATTCATTTACTCAGTTTGAATTTCCGCGTATTGTTTGAGAAAAGTACTATACCAGTCTTGGCCGCAACCAGGCATTGATGGACTCACGTATTTGTATGTATTTTCACGATCGTCTTCCAAAAGCCCAGTTGCAGGCCGCGACAGTAATGTACTACGATTATATTAGACAACAAAATAATGCTCTGAACACAATACTACGACTGCTACGAGTAGGTATATGCCATGTATCATAGTTAAAACCAGCCATTAGACACATTGCAAAAAAACAAACATTTTACAACGAATCGAACAGAAATTGCTGGCGCATTACAATTAAAAACTATCTTATATTTACCTCCAATTAAAACTCGTGCCAGAATTATTGCCAACTATTGTTTCCAATGCTATTATCATTGGTATATCCTGCTCGTGTCTGCAGCAGGCACGTCAGGGGGCAATTATAATTAAAATAGCTTGTTCAACGACAACAGCGTGCTGCGATCGAGGTCGTGTCTCATTGTTTATTGTAATGTGCACTGTCATTATAACCGAGCGACGTCGATACTTCGACAGAGGTTCACAACTTGCTTTATTGTCAGGCAACTTCAGGTGCTTCCTATTCAAGCTGGAACATAATAGCTAGACGCAGCGATGCTAATAATAGTTTGATAATAATCTGCTCAAAGAACATTTTCTATGTAGTTCAACAAGACGAGTAAACTTAACTTCTTCGGAGTAATAATAGGTCTTTACCTATGAAATTGCCGTTCTGAAGTACTGGCCATTTCAATTTAAAAAACATGGAATTCTTTTTTCAAAAGAAGTCATTTGTTTAATGATTAGTGTTACATTTTCATCGCATTTCAATCTTTTTCGTCATCATGGATACGTTAAAAATTCGAGTAATTATGGAATATGAGTACCGTCGTGGCAGCAATGCGGCACAAGCGGCACGCAACATCAACGACGTTTACGGAGCTAACACTACAAACCAACGCACCACCTGTTATTGGTTTGCTCGCTTCCGTTCTGGAAATTTCGACCTGAAAAATGAACCTCGCGGTCGTCCGAAGACTTTGGTCGACAATGACGAATTAAAGGCGATTGTGGAAGCTGATGATACACAATCTACGGCTGAATTAGCAGCTGCTTTCGACGTTAGCGTCAAAACAATATTGGTCCATTTGCGTCAAATTGGCAAGGTAAGAAAGCTTGACAAATGGGTGCCCCACGAACTCAATGATCGCCAGCGCGAAGTACGTGTCGAGGCGTGCCTTGCACTGCTCAACAGACACACAAATGAAGGAATTTTGAACCGCATTGTTACCTGCGATGAAAAATGGATTCTGTTTGATAACCGCAAGCGCTCCGCAAGTTGGTTGGATCCTGGTTCAGTAGTGTTCCTCCCGTCCAGCTGATTTCTTTAAGAAGGGCATCAATAAACTGCCACTGCGTTGGCAAAGATGCATTGATTGCATGGGTGATTACTTCGATTAATACAAATAAAAAATACATGAAAAAAAATCGTTTAATTTTTTTCATACAAAACGGCAATTTCATATGTAAAGACCTAATATTAATTGAATATATTAACCTACATAGGTAAACTGAAGTATTTCGTCAGTATACTTCTGCATGCTATAAACCCAGATATCCTATTTTACTGAAAAGCTCGCTCGCCCTGACAAATCAAGTCTTGCACAAATTTTATCAACTACATACAATACAAACGTGTTTGTTAGAATAACAACGATATTGCATAAATCAAACACAGTTTTCCATAAACCATTCACTGTTGCCGAGCAAAACTTAAGTCAATCTGTAGGTTCCTGCGATGCAATTGCGTGCCCATACATATTCAAGTGTTCATACATCACGAGTGGTAGCCGCGGGATTGTGCGCTCGTAATAACATGCAACTCGTGAGACGTTCGTGTATTCCCGTTTATTCAGATGCCCTCTGTTATCAGAACAGCTTTGTCTCCTTTGAAGCTTAGATGCGGCTGATTTGCTTTTAGGTCTTCGGCCTTGCTATGCTGTCTTTTAAATATGTATTATTTTCTTTGTCTGCAAAAGGAAATACATTATAAATACCTATCTATCTACTGTTTTATGCTACTGGAGAGCAAAAGCCTCTCCACATACTCCTGTTCTCTGCTTATCAAATCTAATCCAATCATTTAATTCAGGAATACACCCATATAAAATTCACAACAGATACGTGCGGTTATGCGGGCCAGACCTTTCGGTAGGAGTCAATTTACGATTGTTCCGCCATCTTCACGAATCAATTACAGAAAATAAATTTTGTATGTACACTATCTGCAGGCTACATATCAAGCTATACATTTCCAGTATTAGCTGATCTGGCATTGTATAGGATTTCCGTACAATGAGAGGTCAGCTTATACTGGAAATGTATGGCTTGACATGTAGCCGTGTGGACCTACGGCCATTGCAAATTCTACTCAATCCAAATTATGATGCTAAAAAATGGCCATAGCTACCACTATTCTTTTAAATTCTTAAAGAAATACGAAAACTAGTTTCAGTACACTCTGTAATGAAAACGTGCGCTTGCAAACTCAACAGAAATTCAATTTCAGTGTCCCAAATTGAACTTTTTATTAGAAATTCTCCTTTGTTTCTTTCATATTATTTGTACATAAATTCAAGTCATATCATATATGAGATACAGTGTAAGAGATTTCAGGGTCCATTATCCTTTGAAACGCTAGACATTTCTTCTATTTGTAGCCTGGCTTTCCCATTAGTTATAGGTCACCCACCTCTTTACAGAGACGTCTGAGTAAGCCTCGGAGCTAGTATTAGATAAATGAAGTGTCCTGTTCCTCTGACTCAAGCGTCTGTCGTACTCATCGAATCATAGAATTATTTATGTTGCTTTCCGTTTTTGCTGACTACCAGTGATAATGTTCTTACAGAAATAGACCTTCCCTGTGGCTTAGTTATAAAATCCGCATGGGTCGATCGTTCGCTACGTTTGCTGCGGTCGGTCCGTGGATGGGTGACCATCTTTACATACCGAGTCCCCTCCGTGCCTCGGAAAGCACGTTAAGCCGTTGGTCCCGACTGTCTTTCGTGGATTTTTGACGTCGTTACGGGTCGTCAGAAGCCCGAAAGTCTGATGACAAATCTTAAGAAGGGGTATCGTATTACCCAGCATATGGGTTGTGGAGGTCAGATAGGCAGTTGCTCCTTATAAAGTACTAGATGACATTCATGTAGTTTTAAATATTTTAGATCTTTCACTCAGTAGCAACGTAGATAATATATTTACAGCTCGGTTAGTTAAAACAATACAGATGGCTTTTCTCACAGCTGTTTTGAGAATATTACTCATGTTAAAATGTAGGTAGTGGTAGAACTAGGCTTTCCCCATAATGTTATCTTTTTCCGTCAGATGACGAAGATATAAGACGTGTTTGTTTAATACGCTGAGTCTGTTAGTCGCACTTGATTTAACCGAGTTTTTGATAATAAATACTTCGACTTGACTTCTTTAAATAAGTTTGTACAAACATTTTTATATAATATTGTTAATAATTGAATTTAACAAGAAAAGCCTTTGCCATATATAATAGCTAATAGTGTTTTTGAAAACATTCCTATAACTCCCTACCTGCTAATAAGGTACATGCAACATGCATTTTCCATGACGTTCATTTCAAAGAAGATGGCAATCTATAATTACTTAATTACTAACTTGCAATACCTATGGTTCTTTGAACACGTGTATGTCCACACAGCTACATATCAAACTATACATTTCTAATATAAGCTGACCTCTCATTGTACCGAAATCCTATACAATGTGAGATCAGCTTATACTGGAAATGTATAGCTTGAAATATAGCCGCGTGTATCTAGTTAGTTTTATTGTTATTACTTCGATTTTATTACCTTGAGCGTTACATTGCAATTTTAATGGTGTTAGAAAAAATGTGGATTGTGAAAAAAATATCGGTCAAGTACAAGTCGATAATTGACTGTTACTTACTACCGTTTTGAACCATAATCTAGTTGCTTAACTTTACGAATTGTTGTAAGATTAATTTTCCAAAAATTGGACCTGCCTATTAGTCATGGACTAGTAGTTAGTCGCTGTGTAACCGCAGTTTAATATTCCACACAAAATGTATACGACTTATTGCCCTTTGCATCCGCAGTGGTCATTCACTTGTATACCAATACATTATACTCACTCGCCTGAAGTAAATTGACGTAATTTTAGTAGGCAAGTTTTTAATCACGTCTAAACTTGTATGGAGTAGTGACAGTCGCTGATTAATTTGACAGGACTAAACTAAAAATTTTCTTCTGTCCTTTTCTTAATGAAATATAAAGAAAAAGATGCACTGAACTTAAATTTAGTTTAGTTTGTGTGTCTTTTTGTTACAATTGTGAATCCTGTATTAGAAGTAACTAGCTTTTGGCTGCGACTTCATGGATGGCGACTCCAGGAAAATATGCCACGGGAACGTACCACTGGGATTATTTAAAGTGCCCTAATAGGATTAGGTACCGACAAAATTTACCAACAAACATACATAAGTACAAGATACGCGCGAAAAACATAACCCTTCCTTGGCAGTCCGGGTAAAAAGTTCGTTCCATTTTTAAATAACACGCCAGATATGAGTTTTCATAGTAATTTATTTGGCCGCTAAACACGACAGATATGGCTTTTCATAGTAACATTACCGGCCGCATCGTCACTTGTTTTTGACCAGCACAGGTACAGCAGTTTCGATTTATCTCGAAGAAGGTTGTCAAAATAAAGGCTCTTACATACTGGGGCGATTCGACGCGCGACGCGACGCCGCCGCATTGTTCGCCGTGTAGTTTTCTCAGAAATTGTTTTGTTAAAATTCGCGTCGCGCGACGTATCGCCCCTGTATGTAAGAGCCATAATGCTTGAATTTCCAAGCATGTTTGAGAAAAATCTATTAAGTTGATTAATTGTACACAATTAATTATGTACCTTCATACATAGCGACTAGCGACCATGAGAGAATCGAAGAGCACCCACACTAGATTAATGATCTTAATGCGCGGAGCTGGCAAGGACTAAGAATTACATTCATTAACTTTGAAGAGGCGTACGTTTCGTATGAAATAACACTGTGTAATTGGATCTGGTTTAAAATTCATGGCAATACATCTTTAATGGAGCCAACGCAACACGTGCCCATTAATTACTTCAGAACGAAGCGAAGGGTAAAATACTGAAAAATAAATATCCCAAACCTGGTACAAAGAATTTGGGCTTACTGACAACAGGAAAGCGTAATTCTACGAATAGTAAATCCTTTTAAAATAAAATTTGCGGACGAGTGCCGATTTTTCCAAAAATCATTGTACTGCCAACGTCAGTCACTCCAATGGATGTCTGACGCAAAAACAAATAGTTGTGGCAGCCACTACCATCCAATATCAATCTATGTAATTTGATGTGAAGTGACACGGGGATTTGACGAGCTCCCGAATTAATCCAATACGTACTACTGTCGGTATGATATTCCCTTTATTTCAGTGCCAGTGAACTGACGTCGGCTCCAAATTCATGGAATTAGCGAGTAGCCTGTTTGACCGTGCGATAATTAGATGTGAATGAAGGACGAATGGAATTTCAATGCGAATGGTTGAATCTAATTCGAAACCGTCATTTCCTAGTCGACAAAGGATCTCCTTTGATCTCTGTATACTTCCCAATGCAGTGCTTCATCCGGCCATTTCTATAGGACATCTTCAAGCTATAATGCTAAATTGCTAACATTCTTTATGTTCGTATGTGATAATATTACGACTTCATTTTGTTTATATCAAAAGGGAAAAGAGGGTTTACGATGAAATACAATATAGCAGAATTTATATGGAAATAACCCATGTATTCGTAGCTTACTTCGCACGTTCATCTCGACGCTTCTCGTACGTTCCGAGGCAATCCGATCCTGTGTCGGTTGGCATGGACTCTAATCTCGGCCGGTTGTATTGAGGCTGTATTACTATCATGTGCATATTGAACGACGTCGGGTTTCCCCGGGATTTATCGGACCCTCTCGGAGTCTACCGATTGGTGTACATGTACAATGCAGGATGTTCTGAGCTTATTGGATAGGGTAACGTACAAAAGTGCTTACATGCTTCCACCAAGAGCAACTGCTTGTAAAGATCGTTTTCGCAAATTTAGGACTACTCTCAATCTGTGCGCTTTAACATTGTCAAATTTAGAATATGATTAACACTAAAATATAAATCAGTGTGTTTGTTGTGAAAAAGTTGGTAAAGACTCAACATTTGCTTATCAACTTCCTGCAACTATAGATGGAAGCCGCGCATCAACCGCTAATATCTTCACATACCTTATGCACATCAATTTCACTTTGTGTGGATAATTGAGCAAGCAATATAATTTAGTATAACGTACGGAAATACACCGTCGGGTTTGGTTTGTGTTACAAACGTCACGACTCATTTACGCGTCACCTCACGTCCCTAATTCAGCTACGTTTCAATCAAGTTCTGATTATATAACTCGATACTGTGCTTCTTTTAAACATAAATTGTTATTGTGTAAAGTCATGGTCGATTTGAACTAATAAAATTACTAAATTACCGTAGAGATATGCCTATGAAATTCAAGAAATGGCTGTGACGGAAGTAGGAGTAGAGTGATAAAATTATTTTATTTTTTGCATAAAATGTTGCTCTAAACATAATCTAGCATAGTCGCAGACTAACGCTAAGGCTACATTAGGCCGCGACGCGACCTGTGACACATAAGCGATTAAAACAAATAAATGAATGCTCACCGGTACCATATGCGTGAGCACTCAGCTTCACAGATAAAGGGTACTAACGGCACTTGCATATAGAGCGATCGTCACATAGTACGACACCCACAGAATGAATAAGGAAAGTCTAATTTACTAGCAATTCCAAAGCTATTTAAAGTAGAAACATAAGTCAATGTACGATATAAATCACTGGCGATTGAGACAAGTGGTTCCAATCTGTTCTAAGAGTAATTCGGTGCGTGCCCCGTACGAGCCGACATCGAAACCAATTACTCGACACTTGTTATGTTAATTACTAGTCAACGTACTAGAGCATCTGTATGACGCTGGCAAATTAATATGGTGTGTATTGTACGACATACGTTCACACCTAGGGCTGCACGTAATCGCGAAACTAGGTATTAAAAAGAATTGGTATTACTCAGAGACAGGTTACAAAAAATAAGTACCCTTTCTAGTCCCATAATATGCACTGTAAGTACATAAACTATGCAAAACCAACTGAGATGTCAATCACCTTTGTTCAGTACAGAAATATTTTAATTTCCAACGAGAAGTTTTTTTTTTTTTTTTTTTTTAAAAAAAAACGTTTCCCCACACTAAGAATTTCTTCCTGTATCGTGGGTGCGTTTACAAACATAGAAACTCACATACACTAACACCCAGACCCGGAACAACTACTTGCAGATCATACAAATATTTGTTCCGTGCGGGGATCGAACCCGCGACACGTTGCGCAGCAGTCCATCGCTCAGCCACTGCGCCAACCGTGTCGTCAAAAAGTTTCTTGAATACCTATTACTTAGTTAATGCCTATTTTTTTTTTTCAAGAACTTTTTCCATCCGTAAATCAGTACTAATGTGCTGCAAGATTAATTGCGTTTATATTATAATACTGCTGCTATTGCTGTTTTGAACGTTAGTGTAAGTAAACACCCTGTATAGCCAGCCCTGATCCCCACAATCAGCGGAGTAGAAGTAATTACATGTTCATTAATGCGACTGGGACGACACGCCACATCGCGTGACAATGTACGTACAAGACACATCCGACCTGTACTTGTTACCAAATAATTATATACTTACTCCAATTTGATATGATAGATGAGAGGGAATAAGGAGGGGATAAGGGGAAACTCGGACTTGTTAAAGGACTTCCATGGTCTAAGAACTTTCATGGTAAGATTACAGCAGTTTTAGAACCAAACTTCTAAAATCACGTTCAGACTACGATTTCGGTTTTCAGGGCAGTCATAAATCACAAGTCTGATAAAAAGGGCTATATTATGGAATTGTGTTCCGAAAAGACAGGTGCTTCATGAAAAATTGTACCGATATTCAATCTGGCCAAACTGCCGACTCTTGAAGCGGAACTGGAACGAATATCGCTTATAAATATGCACTTATATCTGAACAGGCCTTAACGCGAACATTGCGAACAGCTATTGTTTACACGGCCCGTTCGCCCGTGACGCCCCGAATGAGAATTGACGGCGCGCGTGTGACGTAAGCAAATGACGTTGTATTTCGTTCGGCGTGTTTGGTCGGACGTAATTACGTTTGTTTTCCAATAAGCTGCACTCTGATACGTTACGATTGGACGGAATTGAAAGTCAAATACATTCTGTGTGGAGTACGGGATATGCTGTTGTAATATTCTGTTTGGTTCGGATATGATACGTTTCTTCGAAATGCAGGTTATTTGCATGTGAACTTGCATGAACTAAGTCAGTTGAGAATTGGGGAACGAATGACAAATTAAGCAACATTTTCAGAATTTATTCATTCCTAGTTCTGTGAACTTCTTCTGATAATAAACCTGTGGTGGTATCTACATCGCCACATGCGAACTACGCATCGAAGACCTGACGTCACTCAAAAATCCTGACGTCACAAAAATCCTGCATCGCGCAATTAGAGTTTACCGTGCAGTGGACATATATACAAGAATCCAATATCAATCATTGGGCAGTTGCCCGCCAGACACAACAACCGTCTGGTCGGAGGATCCTCCCTTTTCTATGGTGGATGAGTGAACTTTACACCCTGTTTCTCATGCCGCTACCTACTTAAACAAAATACCTCTTCGTCTTCGCAAACAAGCTCAAACTGTATTGATGCGGAATTATTTATCGAAAACATAATGAAACATCACGTCGACGTCATCTGCGAATCTCACCTATGTATGTCATGTATATTCCCTTTGAGCATATTCTCACAAGAAATTTATTTGGATATTTGATTATGTGTTGTTACACCCTGTTCCTCATACCCCTAAAAACCATGGTCGGACAAGAAACGTTTCATAAATCGGCTAAGTGCCGATTTATGAAACGTTTCTTGTCCGACCATTTTACCAATTTATATCCCACATGGACCACATTGTGATCCTCTTATTTAATACAAAAGGGCTACGCATTACACACGTTAAAGTACGAGTACCTTTTTCTCGTAGACCCATATGATTTCGGTCGTAATTGGAACATGCCAAATATAATAAAATATGCCGAAATAATCTCATTTTCTTCTTGACCTATCCATGTTTATACGAATCATAGTCGAGCGGTGACGCCATGGTATCGGGCGTTGGACCGGGCCATGAAATATGCAGTCATGTATAAAAAATATGACTGATAGGAATCTCCTGTGATTTAATTTCCATCGTATTTATAAATGCAACTGATTCAATATTATACATACATAAATTATATATAAACTATTTAAATAGATCTTCATGCCAAAAATATTGACGGCAAGAATGAATTGTAGCGAAATGAACCGTTGTATCTAGTCGTCTCAAACTGATTGTATCTTGGTCATTGACATGCACAAAATACGTTGATTGATTTCAAGCTATAAAAACTGCAATTAAGTTTTCAGAATAAACGGTATCACATCTTCAACGTTAACGGTACCGTGTTTCGACACTAATTGCTTTCACAGCGGCTTCGAAGGTCTAATCTTCAATGTACCGTTCCATGTAACGTGACTATCTCAATACACTCGCTACCATAAAAACCAGGCCATGTCTAGACGTGTATTTGTTTCGAAATAACTTACATACATCTAATATGGCTGGATTCAGGGCCCTGTAACACCGCCGACGAGGAAGCGGAGGAAGGCTAGCTGTGAACGTTTTCTCGTTCAAAAAACGTACAAAAGATTGTAGGTCCCGTGTAAGTAAAAAAAAGAAAAGAAAGAAAGAAGAAAAGAAAGAAAGAACAGAAAGAAAGAAGGAACAGAAAGAAAGAAAAGAAAGAAAAGCAAGAAAAGTAAGAATAGCAAGAAAAGAAAGAATAGCAAGAAAAGAAAGAATAACGTTTATTTGGACATAGTTCGTCAAACACAAAATACAAATAAGAAAATAAAAAGTGAAAAATAATGTCAAAGAGCAAAACAATCGCTGAGAGACACACACTTGTTACATGTATACGCATACTAGCGAGTTTAGCTCGTCGCCGTCGCGCACTCGCCGCTCGTTACTCGCCTACTCGTTTTTAGTTGCTAGCTCTACTCGCTTATCGTTAATCGCCGGCGGTAGAACAGGTGCCTGAATCCAGCTATAGTTAATATTAGATGAATAGCAATATTACTTTCTTAGTATCCATTACCTTCAAACATAATTCACGTAGTCTTAACCTGAATATTAGCTTAGATATTTGATATTGTATTAGTAACACGATCTAGTTATTTATTCAGAGCAATTGAATTAGTGAGACATTTATGAATGCCTCTACGTCTATAACTATTATTGGTACTGCCCATTGTTCTGATAAAACTTGTAATATAGATATTCCGCCGCTATTTCTTCATTCTTCTTAATTTTTGAAGTCATCTTTTTCGGTTTTCAATATTAGAAGCATCGTTTTCAGCAGTGAATGTTGACGATGGCAAATCTTTGTCTGTTGGCATTGAACACTGATATTCTGTAGGATAATCCTTTTTCTCTGCTTTGTCCTTACAACGTAATTCTCTTTCATTTTTCAAATGTGGGATCCAACGGATTTCATTAATATTGTTTTGTGGGATCCAACGCCAAAAATATTAAACTGGGATTCAAAAGTCCAACGAAAATAAATCAAAATTCACAGCGTACAAAGTTCTGCCATTAAAATATTTAAATAATCATGGTCTTACATTTGTTTTATAACTAATAAGCATTCCCCGAACTGGTTTTAATGTTCCCTCGTGCAATGCTCGCTGTTCCCCGTTGCATGTTTGTAAACTCTCAGTTGTGAACTAAAACTTTTGTGCGCATCATTTGTATTTAGTGTTTCTGATGGCCCTTTGTGTAAAATAAATTGGACTGCTGAAGATGTTTTGAATGTTTGATGATCATGAATTTTTAATAGGTGTTTCTTTGAATCCAGAATCCTATTAAGCTCAGTGTTTTGAGAAAATTTAAAATGTATTTAGTATTAGGTTTAAAATTTTCGATAAAAAATATCACGTGAAGGACATCACTTTGATGTTGTCTATCGCTTTGTTGTGGCACAAATTAGTACAGGTCCATAAAGGCAGCTAGCTACAACTAGCGCTCTTAATGAATTCTACAAACTTGGATTTACTTGCACAACTTTGTTTATTTTATATCCTTCATAGTCGAGAGTTTGCACCTTCCATTGCAGTAAAATTAAACAATGTTCCGCCCTGATTACCGATTAAATCTGCACATTTCAACTTTTTCCTTACCAAACGTATTAGAAGGTAAATGCCGCACATTCTATACGAGCAGTTGTATCTTATATTTACTGACGCATGTAAGCACGACTCTGCTATTTCCCTAAATCGAATATCCAAGTGTGACGGTTGTTTGCCTACGTCGGTGCGAAAACGGGATCCCTCAACACTTTAACTGAACATGTAGCACTTTTATTTTCCTACGCCAACATTGTAGTTTCTTCCTTAAATTCTACCTGCGACAATGTTCAAGATTTCAGTATCGTTTTATTTATGAGTTTACGGACCTTGGTAGCACTTGGTACAAGTCAAATGTATGCCGAAGATAAACAAACTTGTGTACCTTTGCTGAGGGTTGCCGAAGTTGCTCACAGTTGCTCTAAATATTTAACTACGAATTTGGACCGCTTCGAATCTCAATCTCTGGAATGTTCTTGGTGAGATGAACGGGTACACATTACTGGTACTTAAAATAGGTACTCAGGAAAAAGAAAAAAAGTTTGAAGAAATAACCTCAGTACGCATGTAATTTGAGTATATGTATATCCTTCAATAACTCTGAAAGAAAGTAATACTTACATTTCAATATTAGCATATGTATCGGCACTTTTCCATATTATATTGCAAAAATTGTCTGCCAACATTTCTGGAGACGATACTACGTAAAAATATATAAGTAAGGTACCTATACCGTATATTGTTTATCCTCGGAAAGGGGTATATTTGATATCAATCCTTTATGCTGATTTCAATATTAAAATGCTCTCTTATATTCGGAATATATCCCATTGTGGGAGGTTGAAATAGTTCTTTTTATTCGAATATTACGGCTGTGCGGCTTTTTATGCTTATTTCGACCTTTTTAGTTACCTACATAATAAATACAGAAAATGTTTCATGAATTTCCTTCGACTGTCCGAAAGCAAAAAGCAACCAGAAAAACTGTAATATGCTCGAGAGGTATTGTATGGAGCATGTATTAGCTAAAAGGCTGCTGACCTAAAAATGGTGGAAATTTCTGGACATAGAAAGCGAAGTAACGTATAAACTATGTCCTTACGTGTTGAAAGCTTCCTATGCTTGTGTAGAAACTAAAAGTCTGAGTGGAATTTCGACTTTTATGATCAGTTGTCAATATTTAGCTTGTCGAGCTATAACTCGTAAATAAAGCAGTTGTATACAATCGCTAACAACAAGGTTACAACTGCGCCTTTCAGTTAGTAATAAACACAAGATAAAAAACTGTGACAGACTAAGAATTTTAATACAAAATTAAAACGAAATCTACAACTATGTATTTCTCATTAATTTTCCATATCCTTACATATTATAAAACAAAGTCCTCCGCCGCGTCTGTCTGTCGTCCTGTTCACGATAAACTCAAAAATTACTGCACCAATTTTCATGCTGTTTTACCAATAGCTATAGTGGAAGGTTTTAGTATACAGGGTGATTGGAAGCTAGGTGCAAAGTCTTAAGGGGGTGATGGTTGACAGTATTTGGAGCATTTTGAACCATACTTGTCTAAGACGAAGTGTTTTTTTTTTTTTTTACCTATAGCTTTTTTTTATATCAATAAAATATCCCAATTTCTGACTGGTAATTACCAAGAGTGCTCCAGTTAAAGTTGAAAAAAAAATACTAGACACTTTTAAAGTCGTAGAACACTTAGAAAGTGTAAACAATTTGCGTAGATTAGGTAATTTTTTTTAAAAATAAAATATCTGCAATCATTCAAACCTTTTTAAAACATGCTCAAAATGCTCCAAAGGGTGTCAACTGTCACCCCGTTAAGGCTTTGCACCCAGCTTCCAATCACCCTGTATAATAACCGACATCCACGCGGGCGAAGCCGCGGGCATCAGCTAGTTATTATATAATTCTGTATGAACATTTACTCATATTCAACATCACAGATTTAATTTCGATAAACTATTTCATTTTGGCTATCATTAATCTTGTTTGACTATCGTGATCTAGCCATAGTACTCATTCAATTGACTGATTATATTTCAAATTTCATAGTACCTATACTTGAAAGTATAGATCCGTTATGTAATTAAATTTCTGAATGAAACAAACATGATAAGCTACATATACATGCCAAAATAGTAATAAGCTTTTACTAAAACGATACAGGTATTTCCTATACTCAATGATAACGTGTCCCTTCTATCCAAATTACTATTTATTATATTTATCGTATCGTTATGACGTAGTTCTTGGTTCTATTTTATTTTGTGTTACATAATAGTTAGCTAACGTTCTATTTATACATTTTTGTGAGGCGCTAATGTTTTCGCGCGAGTTTCTCTTTCTCGCATATCATCATTATCAAAGTTCAGAAGTTCTTTACAGTGATGCCCTAGCGGTTAGAAGCCATAATTAAAAGTTCCCGGCTAGTTTCACCTTAAACTTCTCTCATTAAAACTTAGCACCTGAAAGGAACAAACATTCTTCTCATGTACCGTTCACGAAATCCCAAACCGCTAAATGAAGTTTTCCAGTCCTCCTGCATTTATTCTAAAAAAAAAGAACTTTTGTAGGGTCAACATCTTAGGTTACTTCTCAAAATTTGTGTATGTGTCACATTAAAGTTCGAATGAAACATTTCATAGCAAAATAGAACAATCAAAATTTCATATACTCGTAGATGCACTGTTTTTGATAGCTAATAATGGATTTGTACATCAAAATTTTCTCGAAACACGTCTACATGTGAGACACAGCGGAGGAATAATAAATGCCGACATTATTTTGGTACGGGGCGAGGGTGACTCGGGCTCAGCCCGGGGGTGGGGGGGGCATTCTTCGCATTTTTGCGGCGTCTTTGCTGTCGCGCAAGGAAATACTCACAAATTTTCAGTCTCAGTTTCTGTAAAAAGGTGCGCTTTGTGTTCTGGCACGTTCTGAGCTGGCTGTATTCCGATTCCTCTACAGGTGGCCCGGGCCCTTTTAGCGAACGCTGATGGAAAAGACCTCCGAAATTGTACGTTCTTAAATAGCTCCGGGAAAATGTTGTCCTTACGTTTTTGCCACTGTTTGCTGGGGTTTATATAGTTTTAGGAACATTTTATTAATTGCCTGTTCAATTTTCATTCCGCCACATTTTTTACATGGAAACAATGAGACTACAAGGCGCAGGCATTTAAAAATAACAGTTGAATTGGTATCCCTTTTTCAAATAGAAGTTGTATACGTACAACACCATTAAAAAATATAAAGTAACAATGCTAACATTCGCTCCAACTTTCCTCCAATTAAGTAAAAATACATTGTAGCGCCAATATTTGCTCTCGATTCGTAACTAACGTTTGTATACCACATCGATGCGAGTGATCAGCGCATGAAACGTGTTTGCACAAAGTTCCCCGTTCTATATTACGGTATATGTTTGGACAAGCCCCGAAACTAGCCCAAACCCCGAGAATTATAGAGGTCAGGTTGTTTTTGGCACAAACCGTGAGGATTTATGCTTCGGAGAGACATCAACTGCACTCATAAACAGTGCAAGTGCGCTCAGAGCTGCCTGATTCATGGCTACTCTTGTTTTGAATACACAGTTTATTGTACGTCTCGGCGACATTGTGTACTATGTTTACTATTTCAGATTTAACAGCTAAGTTATTATTAGTTTTGTGCAAGATAGTTTTGAATAGAAGCAGTTTGGTGACTAAAACGAGTGTCTTTGATGATACAGAAGTGCGCAAAAGCACTTTCGGGATAATTGTTCATTTTATGGTTTTGGTGCACTTTTCTTCTGGAAGGTACACATATTATTTTATCATGGGATTCAATGGAAATAGCAAATGGGACTCATCGGTAATATCTAAAAAATGGGATCGAAAACCGGGATCCAACGAAAATAAATCGTGCTTTATTGCGATTTCCTTTAGCTCCTAAATGAGTAATTTATAAGTATTGATTGCATATGTTCCCAAATTATGTATTTCTTCTTGATATCTGAGTAATCAAACCTTATCTAAAACACACTCACTCCCACATACAGTTCCTAATAAAATGTCAAAGAGTTTTTCTACCTTTCCTCAATAACGAAATAATTAACCCTCATTGTTGTATGAAACAGCCTGCCAGAGCTCTATTGGGGGCAGTATTCTGGACTCCGAAGTCACTAAGTCACGTAATTGGCCGGAAATGGTACCGCGCCGCTCGAGATTACATTCGATCACGTTCCCGTAAACAGTTTAGCGCTGATTTTTTTATTCGCCGATCTTTGTTGGGCCCGATGGATCTGGTATCGAGTTAATTTTATTGGGAAATGGGTGAATTGGTTTCGAGATGGCTCATAAAATACCTAAGCTAGAGTGAAACTGATAAGCTTATGTTACTTATCGTTGAAAACTTCAAAAGTAGGTACATTCAAAACATGATAAAACAACAGAATTTAGTTTTAGTTAATCCGATAACCGTCGTAGTTACAAACGATAGTAGATAAACCCTCGCCACATTTCGGACATCTGTCGAGGAAAATATGACATTAATAACTAAGTCAATTTCCAGTAGAGCCGGCTATTCGGGTACCGGCTAATAAATTAATCTGGCGTCGGATCAACGTCAATGTTACATTAGGGTCAGTCTCAGAGTTCGTAAGGCGCGAGATAAAGCTGTCTAGCAATTAATGAAAAGCTGATTTTGGGGAATGTCTCCCCAGATAACGACTCCTTAGAGAGGACTGTTATTGGATTAAAAGAGATATTCGCCTCTGTCCCTCTTCGTTCCGTTGTAGTACATTAATTTAATTATAATCAAAAGATCGTCGCACCAAATTTAGTTAATGATCGTGCTTCTGTATCGCAGCGTTTTGTTGTGTTTGTAGTTCGGGACAAGATAGTGTATATTAATACGTTTCTGCAAACATTACTCCCGGAAGCACATGTATTTTCCGGTCGTAAATATTACCTTTACGCTCACCTTTGCACACATACTTTCCATTAATCGTGTTTTACCGTTTACATTGCGGAAATAATAGAAAGTGATATTTATATGTGAAGTTCGCGACACACATTTCGAATAAATAAATTAAATGTTTCATTACGAAATTCCGTCTGGCACAGTCTTAATTTGCGCTTAATTTCGTCTCGTTTTCAATCTCAACTTTCGTCGAAACTTTTGCATTGTTCGGAACGCGGTAGTTGGCAACTATACCGACCGCTAGAACAAAGACTGAAAAGCGCTAAATAAACTCTCGCTTGACGAGTTTTTGTGCTAGTTGCGAGTGGGATTATAACACAGGTATTACTGCCGATGTCGCGCGGGAGGGAACATAAAAACTGTACCTCCCCGGGTGTGCAAACTTGCCTCGGCCAGTACTCGTGCAAGTTGTTCTTTGACAAGCCAAGTTCCTTTTGTGGGCGCCACAGTAATTAATGTTGGACGACAACGCTCATTCTGTTCAGAGTTTTCTTATCGCATTTCGTGTACTGCTGGTGTTTTGCTATTATACTTACGCAACTTTTTTGCACGAACCCCAGTTTGTTAGAACATTGTCGTAAATAATCACGTACATTGGGTTTGCTTCGAGATTCGATGTTCGCAGATTACGATTTTCCCATTTTCATGAAGTTGGAAAAGTAGTTAGTTTCTTGTTTATCGTAACGACATTGGTTTTGGCAATTTGTAGTTAGATACGATAATGTCAACATACATTTACAATACACCTATTATCGTACTTCTGTAATAAGATTTCTCTCACAATGTGATACATATTGGAAGAAAATTGACACTTATTGAGCCCTTAATGTACTCTTAGACGCTGTTATCTCCTCCGCTCACCTGCTGCCTGATTGAATTCTTGTAGAAGGTGAAGATTAAGTGGCAACATTATTATACACTGTGTTTAATTCATGTAAATAGGATTATTAACAACAATGCTTCGCAATTTCGCATGTTTAAATGTATATTGCAGCAAACAATGCAAGTATCAGCCGACTTTTTTCCCGGCGACAATTAGAGAGATGTTATCGCGACTCCATTTCGACACGAAAACGAAACAAGCGACTATCCGCAACACGTAATTGACTTGTCGCCATGTCTAATTGTTAACCTTAATACAACTACAATGTTGTTGTCCTTATTTATTAGCTACAGCTTTACTTACATTATTCTACAAATAAATTACTTCGTTGTAATTGTTGCTCATCTTGTACAGTTATGTTACTTGAATAATTTAGTTACAATAATTTCAAACCGATATGACCTTACAAACCAAACGGGACGTCTATAAAAACCCACTACCAGCTGTAGTACCTACATTTCCGTCGAAGTCAATCATCAACGTATACGAGCCATATCAAACGTTTCCACCAGTATCGAGTCTAGTTTGCCTTTCGCCAAAGCGCACTGACAGCCTGTCACGACCAAAAGGAAGTGAACAATTCATACCAGTTGCGTACAATGGATGCTACGCGAAACAAAAACCTAACTGGGAGTCAACGTCCATTGACACTTTTTAATTGAACCGAACCAGTGTTCGTTCTAACATCGCGAGCATCGGATGTGCAAATGGTCCGTAAATCATTCCTCTAGTCAGTCCGTCGAGTCGGCTATCTCGTTCTGTGCCAACTAACGACCCCGCATTCGGAAATTGCAATACTCATATGTCACTAACTGTAGTATAGCGCTTGTATTGATGCGGAATGCATTGCTCTCGGTGAGCCGACCAGCATTCTTCGAGCCTTACCTCCTCCGCTTACACTTTGAAGCACAAATTGAGGCGGGGTGTTTCCTTTTATGCTCATGTGTCAATCGTAATTGGTCGGATTGAGTCGCCAGTGCATACGGAATGTCGTCTCGATGACCGTTTCATATTTCAAATGTAACCCAGATAGTCCAGTCAGCTCAAAATAAATCGGTTTGATGATTCGAAATGGTGAAGCATCCCTGAATATTGGTTAGGCACAAATCTGGTGTATCAAAATACATACGATTGCGAACCACTGCATCTCTATTGTATTACGTAAATATATGATGATGTTTAAACTCGTTCGGTCGGTATCGAGTTAAATTAGGCGTAAAAAAAATTGGCTTATTGTCTGTAATCCAGCCAGATGTAAACAACCTTAAATTGTTTTCCGAAAAGAAATCTTAGTTTATCCAACGTTTCTTGTGAAAAGCTGAAAATTAATTAGGAGGAATAGAATTATTTATATTTAACTAACTAAATAGAAAATTGTCTTTTGGGAGCTTAAATACAATTAATGTTCAGAAATAAAAGAAACTGGGAGAATTTGTCACGGGTACACGACTAAATAAATAGGCCCATTGAGGTTAATTTAGGACCCCAACGAATTCTTTTGTGAGTTGTATTTATACATGTGCCTCATTTTTAACGGAAACATTTCTGTTACCTTTTTGAAAACGCTGACTTTGTTATCTCATTGTGAGTAAATTGTGACAGGTAAGTAACGTTTTGATATTATAAATATACTAGCTGTGCCCCGCGATTTCACCCGCGTAGGTTTCGGTCCCGTGGGAATATAGGGATAAAACGTATCCTATGTCCTATTCCAGGTCATGGTCTACCTGTGTGCCCATCCTCTCCTCTCTAGGGTAGGGAACGTCGCGGCGCCAGCGTCGAACGGTTCGCGTATTGTATTTATACTCGTGATAACTTCGAAATTAAAAGTCCGCTTCGAATGAATTAAAAAGTATTTTACTGCTAAATAAATACCCCCGATGATGAAACTATTTATTTGAATAAGAATTAATATTATGTTGATAAAACTCCTTCGCAAATAATGCATTAATTTCGAACAAATTTGATTACCATAAAAAAGGTTATAGTGAGTCAATCTTAAAAGATAGACATATGCGGATTTTTTTTTAGAACCTTTAAAGAGGAACAATTCCATCATACATGATATTTACGTAGCATAAACCGTTTACGCAGCGCACGCAACGAAAGCTCTAAAAAAGGAATATTTTTTCCCGTTTTTGCAACATATTTCATTTATGCTCCGCTCCTATTGGTCGTACCGTGATGTTATATAGCCTATAGCCTTCCTCGATAAATGGACTATCCATCACAAAAACTATTTTTAATTCCAACCAGTAGTTCCTGAGATTAGCGCGTTCAAACAAACAAACAAACTCTTCAGCTTTATAATATTAGTATTTATAATATTAGTATTGGACTATCCAACACAAAAATATTTTTTCAATTCCAACCAGTAGTTCCTGAAATTAGCGCGTTCAAACAAACAAACAAACTCTTCAGCTTTATAATATTAGTATAGATTTAATATAGGAACAGGATGAAAAAGTGCTGTGCTCTAAATCCTAAACACAAAGTAATTCTTGGTAATGACAGTCATACCTTCATTCGCTAATTGTTCTGTGACGTACGCAGCTTGCTTTGTTATTTCCTTTGGCTTAACAACTATTGGAACATGGAACAGTATCGATTACGTTAGGTATGTATTAACATATAATGTGGGTAAGTACCGCTGGCTTCCACTCTATTATTATTCAACCGCCCGCACTAATGTTGTCATCTCCAGACATTTCATTGTTATCAGCCTGCATGTGTAATGTGACACATGTAGTTGACATAATTACTGATTTTGTCGGCCATGTTGTATTAAATCATAATATATCCGCATCGTGCGCTCAATGACACTTGATTGTGTCCGTATCTGATGTCAATAATTTACCAGGAATGTTACTGATTGGGCCTAATAGAACACAATATGCAGATATAGTTACACGTTCTGCTGTTTATCCATTGTTTCTTGTTTATACATTTAAGAAGTAGGTACAGTCACGGACTTTAATTGATGAGCCACCTGGCACTGTTCGTATTTTAGCCATGTAATGCAAATCGGGTTTAGTCGGTTATACTCGTACATCCCGGAAAGTCATGTTTTCGTATTATAGAAGAAAAAAAAAATTAATAACTTTACCGGTTGGCTAACCTGATAGCCAGAACTACAAACTTGACAGCAGAGTGACTAACCCAAAGTCACCCAATTCCAGGTCTAGTAACCGTAACCTAACGACGATTGTTTTAACGTTGCCATAGTACCGTTAGCTTACGGAGAAATTATAAAGTCATTTCGACAAATTCGAAAATAACGTCTCTGATATCGATATTTGAACTGTCACTGTCTTCGGATAGGTTTTCAGAATTATCGAGATAATGAGCTCTGATTCAAAGGAGGTTAGTATCAAATAGATTGGATAAAGATTGTATTTATTTATCATTGAGAACTTATTAGTCAACCTCTATGGATAAGACTATTTCCGATTACTAGTAATTTGACATCTTGTTTACGAGCATGCGATTTGAGTTCGTGTTTAATCGTGTAATCTCGTGAATGTATGAAACTGCAAAATTGAAAAGTTTGAAAGTAGTTCATCAATTAAAGTCCGTGACTGTACATCCTTTGCAATAACAAGCATTCTCTTAGAAAACAACTCCATTCTTGTGCAAGTAAAACAATTCAATTTAAAAAGCATGTTCACGTGAAGACCGAGAATTTGAACTAAGTATTCAAATTGTACAAATGGAAAACGAACCTGCCGTTCCTACCGCTAGGAGTATCTATTCCGGTATTCTACTTAGCTCGGTTTATTTCCAACATTTTAAAATTTCAGCTTGTCTAGCAAGTCGATTTGCGTCGTACGTCCTCCTAAGTTCTGTTTCTGCCTAAAATATTATCACCGGTCTTTGTTCGTCCTAACGTTTTAGGTTCAGACGTACCCTTTTCGCTAAACTTTACTTTCCCTATGGTTCTAATAAATAAACCTTCTAATATAACCCTTTTGTCGCTATCTCCAAATTTCCCCGAGCCGGTAACAATTTTATGAAAGGGATACCTTATTATATTATTATTAAAAGTTTACGTGATATTCAGGTCAGTTTATCATAGTTTTACTATATTTAGCGTAGTTTTTAACGAGAACAATATGTGAATCCATCCAAATTGAAGGCAGGCAGGCTTATTCGATGAGCTTTTAAATGGCTATGCATCTAAAAGCGAGTATAGGCAAATTTTCGAACTCAACAGTTTCATCAACTAATGAATTCAGCCATCAGTAATATAGTGTTTATTGGTATTAAGCACTCAATGGGAAGCATTGGGCACACACAAACGTTTCCGGTTATTCTGAAATGTTCAGTGCGAAAATTCATTAAACTCTAACACGAATGTTCGCACAGTATGAACTGTATAACCGGGAACCGCAATTAAAAGTTTGCTTGGAGAATATACGCCAACATTTTGATTTAAAGTTAGAGGTTTCGCTCGACACCCATACCGCGGCTAGAGGGCTCACTTTTTACATGCCACTTCATACGGTTAGTACCATGCACATTGCACATTGCTGTTATTTATTGTAAGATTAATATTCCTAAAGTGGAAAAGTTGCAATCGACATAAAACTAGTTTTAAAGTTCGAATAGATTGCTTTTTTTACGTATAAATGTTACAATTCGTCCAAAGTTGGCTGACCAGCACTCCATTAAGTTCAATGGACTTTGTTTATGAGTGGTTAAGAGCATTAAAGACGGTGTTTAGTTGAAGTGCGGTTTGTGGTTTTTAACCTTCCTTAATAGCTTTCTCATTAGGGATCGTGACACGATCGTCACTTAAGTATAACTCGTTGGAACTCCTACCATTTCTCCGTACATTTTTATTAGCAGTTGTGGCTGAGTTTCCCAGCAGCGACGGTAAACAGAAAAACTTAGTATTATTTATGTACTCACCTCATCGCAAATATAAAATTCTGAGACCCAGTTTCGTACATATTCATCTCGGCTTACAAAATAATGAATGTTCAGTTTTTTCAACCATAAGTTTCCGACTGCGACTGAAAGTTTGATTTAACTATTTTTAAACTAAAATGAATCATTTTCTATGAAGTTACATTAACTAGTTTCAGAATTGTTGTGTTTATGTTTTTCTAATTCGGAACAATTTTCAAACTAGTGTCAAAACCTATCCGTACTCTATGCAAACACGTTCCGAATTCGAACTTACGTGTTGTACATTTACATTTCCTTTTGTACCGAACAATATGAAGTTTTGTTTGTTCGAAAAGTTGGCAGTGGACAGCATCCATTCCATTAGTATGGAACGGAAAGTTTGTGGTTATTTTTAATTAATACCGGGACCGGAGTTGCGCCGGCGGCGGCGACGGGGGAATTCGTTGCGAGTAATATCAGTGGTTTAGTAGATTAAGCGGCTACTAAGTACTGGCAACCTTACAGTTCTCTTTATTGTGTTAGCTCGAGCTTGTGTTTATGATTTGTGTGGTCGCTATTGCCTTTGCTTTCTTTCTTTCTTTCAGAAATGAAGCCAAAGTCTTTGACGGTCTTGTTGGCAGAGCTTTTGCGGTTTTGAAATTTGTTTTATAGCAGTTTCAATGGCTGAATGGTGGTGCCAATTGAGTTTTATTTGTCTGAAAAATCGGAAATGTGTTAGATGACAAATAAAACTACTGACCGCATTCTATTTAACTTGACATGTTAACTGTTTATTTTCCTAAAAATATTTATGACAAATAGCTTAATTAGATTCCTGTTTCAATAGTTATATAATTTTGCCTCGGTGGTCTAGTGGTCGCAACCGCTACTGCTGAGCATGAGATCCTGAGTTCGAATCCCAGGTCGGGCAAATTGTTATTGGGTTTTTCACGAATTGTAGCAGCTCGGAGTCTGGATCGTGACTGGTTGATGAAAATAATAAGCTAACTGAGTGGCCCCCTATAACATAACTGGCAAAACGTGGCGTGGGGTGTACTATTGGGACGTGCTGTTACGCCATGTCAGTTCTCAAGTTTCCAACATTAATAAAATTACCATATTAAATGTCTTCCACAACATCAGCTTTCCGTCCATTGTTATAATGCTCGTCACAATTAATTTGTCAATCGTGTCCCTCTCATGGCGGTAATAATTCAACAGGAATTCTGTACACGCTCATTAGTGGTTACAGCTTAATTGGAGCCCGTTACAGCAACACGTTCGCAGGTACACGCTGATGCGCGAATTATTGAAGTTTTCATTGCGTCTGAACGAACGGTACGTTGCGCAACGTGTTCGGTTCATTAGTATTGAAAGAGAATACAGTGCACGCCTGTTCGAGTTTGTTGAGAGCTATTTTATCACGCTCATTATGCTCCTGTATGCTCGATGCGGATGGAAAAGTTATGACTTTATGACCGTAATTTGGACGTTCCTAGGTATTCCATAAATGATGCGAGACTTTATGGTCTTACTAACTGAAGTTTAAAGGCTCCCACAAACAGGCGCGACAAGGGTAGCGCTGCCTCTTGCGCTCGCGATATCGTGCCAGTTTGCACGTGCCTAAAAAAAAGTTTTTACAAAAAGGTTAGTAGTTTATAATTCTAGTAAAATCTTTTTTTGTTTGTGTTCATGTTTTATGGTGACTAACAACGTTATTTTGTCTCGGTACCTAAACCTTCATCAATGCATAGTATAGTAAGTAAGTCACTTTCTTGTTTAGGAGTTTTCTCTTGCAGACAAATATAAACGAGTGTACCTTCGTTTATAAACCAAACTGGTGATGCAACCCCATTCACAAACAAACGTTTTATTTATACACATAATGTAATTCTCATTCGAAGCTCGACTCCGGAAACTAATTTCGTATGAACGTTACAAGTTGCAAATGTTAATCGAATCTGTTTGCAAGGACGCGATGCGTTTCGCAAGTGAACGCGAGTGCTGCAGCGTTCGAGACTTCACGTCAATTAGTGATGCTTAAAGGGTTAGGTTGCTCAACTTGCGTGTGAGATGGGAACGCAGATGGCTAAGTGGTTCGTGCTTGGATCATGTCCAGTGTTTGTAACAATGACATCAGACTTATAAGCTTTAAGTAGGTAACGTTGCGTATGCGTATCTACTACTAAATTGTGAAAGCTCATACATAAAGGAAAATCTTATCCGCGAGCACAATGAAACAACAAAGATGTTCACAGTATTACCAGTTTCTATAGTTAAATTTTGGAAACTTACGATATTCCTTTGTTAAATTTTATCTCGCTTGTAAAATAGTTTTGAATGCAAACGTCGCTGTTCAAAAGTAGGTTCTGTGTAGGTCGGCTGCGATGCGCCGAGCCACTAATATTGCAAGTGGCGTGGAATGCTTCAACCTCCAACTTCTCTTAATCAGCCGAGGAGATGTCGCTTACAATAGGGAGACGGTAAAGTCGCGCTGACAAGGACAAATATTCGACAAATTTATCTCGAGCAAAGGTTCCGAGTAAACGGAAGATATTTTTTTCACCGGGACTGCAATAAAGGACTGAAAGAAAAACACAAGTGGGTGATGGAGCCGAGTGTCGACAATTAATGATTTGTGTACAGAGCCATTTTCGTTTTTCTTTTTCGCAGGTATTTCTTTTCGAGTAGGCTTAAGTTGTTATCGCTCACAATGGGCCTTATTATGGCTAAAACTCACCCAAAGGGCAATGGAGAGGGCTATGCTTGGAGTACCGTACGTGATGGAACCTATGAAATTCGCAGGAGACCCAAGGTAAGCGACATAGCCCAAAGCAGCACATTGCTCACAGAACAGATGGCCGATGACTCGCAAGGTTCTGGAGTGGCGACCGTGTACCGGAAGACGTAGCGTTGGAAGGCCTGGTGATGGCCGCAGGAATCCGCTGGATGCGGGAATCACAGAACCTGTAGAAGTGGCGGTGCTTGGGGGAGGACCATGTATAGCAATGGACGTCTTTCAGCTGAAATGACGAATAATGATAATTTGTTCATTAAGGATTTTCCATGCCAATACACGTAATCTAATTAAGCTGTTTGCTTCATAACGTAGTCAAACGTTATAGGATCAAGTCAACAAGTCGTTCATAAGTAATGTTGCCCAAGGCCCAGTGAAGCAATCGCGCCGGTGAATTCGATTAATATTAAACACGTACATTTGCAAATTCGTGTTTATATACGAGCTGTAGTCGTGTATTTATAAGAATTGTAATTCATTAGCTTGCGGTTTGCCACAGTGCAAACCACAAGCGGATCTAAAACGAGATAAAAGTCACGCTCTTAAATAACAACACTGCACACTGTAAAGTTAACTGTAACTTATGAATTGTGGTGGGTTACTGTCCTAAGGGTGTGCACGCGTTGTTCTGTTAAAATTAAAGTATTCGCCGATAGTCGGCCGATTTTAACATTATACTTTTAAGGGTTACCCTCTCATATAACTTCATATTCATTTGAACTCCAACTTTAAGTGCACTTTCTGACATTCATAACCATCGTAATCCCTTTTCTGAGGCGACATTACAACGTGCGCTGGATAATGAGTAGCTAAGACATAATATTTCACTCCCCACATACACTCGCGCAGAGATTCCACAAAGTTGAGAATATTTTAATATCCTGGACTTATCTTAAAATATTAGTGACGCGTTGCGACGCTAGTGTTCATAAAGGCTACATTTGGGATTACCGTAGCGCCAGGCGGAACTTAGCGTAATATGTAATATTGTGCTGGTGTCACAATCCGACTAAGTTTTCACTTGGTATTCAGCTAGTTTTAGTTACAGACAACGACTAACCGATACGGACTGCCGCGACCGAGGACGTGTGTATTGTTGCTAAGGAAATTATGGGGCAGTAGTTTACTGTGAATTGTGGAGGACTGTTGGAACTACTTGCATGTGGGTGTAACATAGTGCTTATTTAAGTACTTTGCAAAGAAACATTATGATAACAGAGATGCATTTAAAACATTTTGTATTGTTCCCTGCCTAAATTGGAAAAAATGAAACAATTATTTTCAACTGCATTTCTCAGTCATGAGCTCATTGCTATGCAATGAGCTGCTGCTGTATACAATGCGTTTTTTTTGCATGTTTCTTGATCTTCCTTCAATGGATTAAGTAGTATTTATTTATCGTAGTAAGTCGGTCTGCTCGAAATACTTATGCTCGGTTCCTACAAATAAAAACGAATCGTTTTGCTTACCAATGGTAGAATTTTTATTGCCAAACTGAGCAAATAAATACATTCGTAAGCAAATTTTATCTGCGATACCTACTTCCATATGGAAGGGTCTTATATACAAAGCTATGAGGTATTTGTTTCATTAATGGTAAAGATACAAGAGTCTCATTTTTAACCAAAAATTTATAGTAAATTATAGGAATCGGCCATCAATGAAAGCATCTTTTATCAGTTGCAAACTTCCAAGGCGACGGACAGTAGGTACAGTTGCATCAAAGACAAACCGAAACTGAATTACTGTAGCTTTGCACTCAGTGTGAAAGCTTTATTGAAATATGGCGTGTTCGTGTTTGTTCTGCCTGTCAGTATTACAATGTTACGTACGTACGTTACTAGCTTACTTGAATGCAGTCGAGGGTTTATTTTAAACCTAGAAAATAAAAGAGTCCCGTGCGTGGCCTGACTGGATTTATTCTGCAACGGTTTAGTTTGCTGGTACTAGATCAAATAGAAATAGTTTAGTCAAATCTGCTAGTTATTGATATTTTGAGTTGGCATTACAGTGTTTACACAACCATTGAAGTGGAGAGAAATGAAATAAATGTGATGTCATTGTTTAATCAATTAAATCACTCTTTCTGAAGGTTTCTGCTTGTTCCAATTAGTAGTCATAGAATCGTCTAATTGCCGAAAATAAGGTCGTACATAAAGAGTCTTTCAGACTGCCGCTATGCGATTTTAGCGTAAGCTTCAGGAGTTCCACGAAGACGCTGGAGATAGCGCGCGACTTCTTAAGAAATATTCTGCACAAATTATGTGTTCTTTTGAATAGGCCAATGCGTAACACCAACTTGATCATGAAATTTGAAACGGTTTAGGTAAGGAATGTTGTCTGTGTTGTGTAACCAACAGGAGGTGGACTTTCAGTTTGTCGAACTGATCATGGGTCATCCCAGACTCATAGTTGTCACCAGTTCAATGTTCCTATGAAACCCACAGCTCCATGCGCCAGTCGCAACCGCGCCAGTGTGTCCGAACCTTAATTATTTATTTACGTCATCAAGGAAACGGAAAAGAAAATAAATTCTGTTTTCAAGTCACGCCAATTAAACAATATGGCCTCTATCACGAACAAGTACTCGTAGACTTTGTGTTAGTTTAGTAGGTCTTAATTGAAATAATATTCCTTTGTCTCCGAGCCAAAGGAGATTGAGGGCGGGACGTGCGGTATTTTCGTTGTTTTTCCTCTCGAGTAAATGAGAAATACTTTTCTCTTTGTGACATACGACGCCGACTGGCCGCTGCGACGGCTAAGTACCGACAAAATAGAAAAAAGCTCCTCACACGTAACACTGGCATTAAACTTCTTTCACAACATAATATTTACTCAGTTGCGCTGGCGTCATTAGCTTTGCAAGAGATGTGATTAAATTCCCGACATTTACTCGGGACCACGGTTTTTGAAAGCATATTCTATTAAGTCTCTCGTCAACTTATATGATTTGTTGTGTCAATTTAATTAACGTAGGTGTTGGTCAACTTAAACACAAGAGCTATCAAAAGACTGACGGCAGATTTACTGATGAATGAGATTTTTTTTATTTGTCTTTTTTTGATTAGTCGTTTAGAATAGGGGAACATTTTCAGATTAATTCAAGCTTTTGCATTACTTACTGGCGCGATTCGCCGCGCGACGCGAATTTTAACAAAACAATTTCTGAGAAAACTTCACGGCGAACAATGCGGCGGCGTCGCCGTCGCGTCGCGCGACGAATCGCCCCAGTATGTAAGAGCCTTTAAGCGAGTTCGGGTTATTATACTGAAAAACTGTACTACAAATAAAAGATAAGTACGATTTTTCTTTTCCTATTACGCGATAATTTTCGTAGTTTCATTTAGGCACAGAAGTTGTGAAACTAAAAGTTGGACCGAATCGCAGCCGCGGGCGGTACTTAAAATCGAGTTTACTCATTGTAAGCGAGCGTAAATTAAAAACGCTAAACAAAAGTTTATTTTCAAACGAATTACTTAAGGGTATAAACAGCTGTCAGAGGAGCTCGAGGCTAACAGCCGCACGGGTCGAGCCATCAGGTTAAGATACGCTTGCGGGGGTTGGTCCGTGGATGGGTGACCAGATGGTTACAAACAAAAACTCCTCCGTGCCTCGGAGAGAACATTAAACCGTTGGTCCCGGCTGTAATTCGTGGATTTTTGACAGTCGTTACGGGGCGTCAGAAGCCCGAAAGTCTGACAACCAGTCTCACCAAGGTTTATTGTTTTACCCAGTTACTGGGTTCTGGAGGTCTAATAGGTAGTCGCTCCATGTAAAATACTGGTATTCAGCTGCTCCGGTTAGATTGGAAGCCGACCCCAACATAGTTGTGAAAAGGCTAGGCAGATTGATTTTATGAACAGCTGTCAGGCTATTAGGCTGACTGTATAAGCTGTGATTGTTTAGTGGGCTTGTCGCTTTTTTTACTCAAATATCTTGCATCATCATCAGCATGTAAATGTCCGGTAATGGAGATCCGCTGCCATAGTTCCGCTTTACAGATTCGTACGAGAGTAATTTTACCACAAATCCGTGGTTCGATTCGTCGACATTATAGGCGTTGGTCATCATGACACGTTGATTTACCACGAGTACCGTAGTATATAATTTATGTGAATACCTTACCTAGCCTGTAGCGTCAAAATTGTTATCAACTTTTCTCCACTCAAATGATTTTGGGGTTATAATGTATATATTTTTGAAATGTCCTCATTAAGCCCTTTCATTTGATACTCAATATGGTACGATTAAACATTTTTTTTATTTAATTTCCTGACTTCATGTCATCTAGAGTGCGCCATTTAATGTGACGTCACATAGCCTATAACAGCGGACAATCAAGACGCTTCCAACGATACCTCATTTGTCAAATTATGATGAGTGGTTTAGAAAATAGGAGGGAACAGATGAACATACATACACACATACCGGTCAAAATCATAACCCTCCTTTTTTCTTCGCCGTAGTCGGGAAAAAAAGGGCAGAAGGTAAGATGTAAAGGAGGAAATTGCTGCTGATCCCCTTAGAATGTCCGTTTTTAACGCCAATAACTAGTTCAGATCAGTACAGAGAGAAAACCGCTCCGGTTTTACGTTTAATCTGGGTCACACGGCCAGTATTTCGTAGATAGGCACCCTAATTTGAAATAAGCACTGGTATTAGTATAATTCAGTTGTATATAATCAGGATCGCGCTTGCTCCAGACACGTGCGCTTCGTCCGGTGAATATTACGACAAATGGAAGCGGACACCCCGGATAGTTTATTACTGCAGATAACATTAATGTTAAGGATATGACCTACGACCGTTCGACCTCTGATGTTATAATTTATGATGTTAACTGCACGGTTTATCGCCTCACATTATGTCTCGACCCGATTTATGTTGAACTTTGACGGCCGCTTATTTGGGCGGTCATTCTACTTGATTGATTCAATATTTAAGCCTCATTCTGTTTTCTCGGCGTTTAAGAATCCTTGAGTTGCTTTCAGAGACTTTGAAAAAGCATTAATAAAGAATTGGGAATTTATTAGTGAGCCTAAAAATGAACAAACATAAGCTGTCTACATGCCTAAGCATTCTCTTTGGTGGTAGTGTTGCTAGTTCTGGTTAGTTTACTAAATAAAATACTCGTTAAAGCTTTGTCAGGAAAGCCGTTTTAAGCGAAAACTATCACTGCCCGGGAAACACTCGCTGAAATATTATATTAATGTGAGTAAATGGTAATGTAAGCAACCGTTCTTGTATAGCGAAAAAGCTCCACGTAATTAAGTTTGGTGTTAAAATTTTCCCAGAAAAGCCTCTTTTACTCGGTGTTTAAAATTACAGTCAGCTAAAATGTGGTTTAGGCACGCTTGAAAATGATTCACGGCGCTAAGCATTGTAAATATTAGCTAGATGTGGCGTCCGCAGCTGACCGCAAACGTCACGGTGACAGGCGAGTCGCACACGACACGGGGCGACGACGCGCAACGGGGCGGCCCGCCACGCTCGTCAGATTGCATCTCACACCGTCAACGTGACCACACATAAATCGTACACCGGCTTCGCACCTACCATTCCACACACCGAAATTGAATTATACGAAGCCCCGGATTTTATATCTATTAGGAAAACGCTCAACGGTCCCCAGGGCGAGGATTTAGATACCGATAACTTTCTCATTTCCTCCGGGCAGCACCAACCGTTACTTAGACGTATAAAACTCGATCCCTTGTGACAAAAAAAGCCGTACAGCGTGACTTCGCATTAAGCTATCCATCTCTCACCTGACACTCAGTTTATACGTTTATTGGGCCATATATTTATGCCGCTTTAAAATAGACAGAAATATATCAGATTTATCCGTCGACGGGCACTTCCGTTTGTCCCGGTGGACCGAATAATAAATTACTATCGATATCATATCGATATAAACATTCATTGATAAACACTTTTCACTCGGGTTTCCAAAGCTCTGTAATCCTTTGGTGTACTCGTAGAGTGAAACGTTGTGTAAGACGAATAATGTGTGTGACGTTGATCTATTGAGCTGCTGGTTTCCAAGCAAGGCGAAGCTCTAAAGCGTTGATTAGCGGAGCATGCTCAAGTATCTGGAGCTTGTTCACACCTACATTAAACAGCCACCTAGAGACAATAGCTAATAAATAGCGGTTGTGGAAGGCTAAATTAAAATAAATTTGGCACATGAACTTTGCTCTGCAGCGTGCAGGTAAACTTGATTAAACGGTCGCTTCGGATACGTTGTGACGACACATATTTTTTTATCCACTAAACAAGCAGTAGTTGCACTGTGAATGTTAATGATGTTTTAAGGCGAGCGATGCTTGGGCGGCGCGCCGGAGCGATGGTGAGGCGCGCGATTCGTACGTCTAATCCGCGGGAGCTTCGGAACGTGTTTGTGTAAAGTTTTCCATTACATTATAGTGAGCTGCCTGCAGCGCACCGCCTCCGGAACTAGAACAAATGGACGCCAGAGCGCGCTCGGATATCGTAACTGCGACTGTTATTGTAACGGATGTAACTTTGGATAAATGTCAACTGTTCTCGAATTTACTGCGCCACTGGGGAGACTCGCGTTTTATTAGCTCGCTTTGCATACATTACACAAAGTGAGCCGATACATGAGCGGACGTGAACAGCTACGACAAGAATTCTCCTCGCTTCGCGAAATATATTTTGAATTTGGGACCACTTTCCGTCTATTTCTCTGCAATTTTGCAAATAAAAGCTTTAAAGTCTATTCAGTAAATTATATTCAAAGTTTAACGCTGAAGAATGAAAATTGCCTTCAGTGTAGTTCACGCGAGTGAGGTAACAACTTTTCCACTGTCCAATTTGCAAGAAATTCTCCCCATTTCGCGTAACCGAAGTAAATAAATAGGATTTGCGGAAGATCCCCCCGGAAGATATCATTTCTTCTCCATTATTCTGGATTTTCACTAACATCATTTTCGAGGCTTTATTAAATGGTTGTAATGATCTCAGAATCCTTTCAGCCTGAAAAGAACGTTGGAGTGTTTACGTTTGTTTCTCTATGTAGTTATGTAGGTACATTATTCCTCTCATCATCGGTCTAGCCTTTAGCTATATGTGAGGTCAGTTTCCAGTCAAACCCGATGCAGCTATTGCTATTACTATCCAAAGGTTTCCATTTTGTACTCCTATTTCGTTATCCTTTACCTACATTTTCATTCTGTTAAGAAAACCCGTCGAAGTACCGAGAATCAAGCTAACTCCTTTACCGTCTATGTGCGGAGTGGTCTAAGGCTGTATTCAAAGGCGGCACGGTTACCTGGGTCCTGTCGGAGCGTTTAATTCGAATTGATCGGTAAGTGCAGACACTGACATCCACATTCGACTTCGACGTCAGCCATGTCAGCATCATGCTAATGCGTAGTGCTCCGGGCCAGGGCTTTGATCTAATATCTGCCGGTTCGTCTCAACATTGAAGGTCGTGATTTTGACTTATTGTGGCAAGATTCCGTTCTTTGTTTGCAGTTATTAGCTTTAGAGGAACCTTTAGAATAATACTACAAGTTGCAAACGATGTTCCTAATGAACAGATGGACATAAACCAAAACGGCCTACTTTGTTCCGTGCTCGTTCATTTATGTTGATTCATAGTCTACATAACTCAATAGACGCCACATTCGCTCCGTGATTACTCGCGTCCCACCTAATGGTCCAACGTGAACAAACATCTATCTCATCTGCTTCAATTGGATGCCATTCAGCCATCTTTGTCCCATAATTGTTTGTTCGGAACCAAAGACCTAAAATGAGGAAGAATGGTAATCGCCTTGCAAAATTCATTCGTAAGAGACCTATTATCCTGCAGACTGTTCTAGTATTAACTAGGATCTCCGCCTAATTACTCATTCATAACCAATTTAGTGGCCAAGGACCAAACAATACACAGTCGTAAGCCTCCGCTTGCACTGCGTACGATTATGTTTCATCCTGTATACCTAGAGGTGATTATTACTAAATAATGTTAGCTACTATTATTAATTATTATTCTGCCCTCCAGGAACATCCCTTAATTATGATTATAAGAGAAAATTGTATTCCATTATTTTAACCTTAATGAAAATTAAAGGAAAGTATATTACTTTTGGGTTGTCTTTTAAACAATACCATTTTTGAAGGAAAATTAAATACTGAAAATCTTTTCGTATTGGGGTTTATTTAGACTTGTATATTCTGTCTGACCCGACTACGGGCGGGTTATCATTAAGGGTATTTATTCTTTAACCCTGTTCGCAACTTAAGATGTGTTTTTGTTACATTCCTATTTATAGTCTATCATTTCCTCAGACCAGAAGATTGTTTACAGTACCTACGTGCTGTTGTGGGCTGCAATATTACTGCCGCACTGCAATGTTATTTCTACTGGGAACAGCTCTACTAACGCCAAAGCGAAGAAAACAGTAACACTCCATTGATATATTAGCCTTTAACATTGTAATTTGTAAAGGGAATGTATTTTTTTTCCAGTACAAACATTATCTGACAGGTATTTTGTCAGGCGGAGCGCTTATATCGAGTCTCCTCGAGACAAATTAAGGCGCTGCTCGAACATTAGGGTGTAATCGCAGCAATTTGCGAAAAGATCACGTCGCTGTTGTATTTTTACACTGGTCGTTTAAAAAAATGGTCACGATATATATTTTTTGTCTACCGTTTTTCTAGAACTACTAGTATTAGTGTGTAATCAGTTTGATGAGATTTTTTCTTCAATATCAATTTCGCAAAGAGTTTCTTTTACGCTTGAAGCTGAATAGTTTTTAAAAGAACGTTAGTGCTTGTGTTTTCTTTGAGTTTTATTTTATTTTTATCTGTCTGCTTTATTTTAGCTTAATTGCCTTACTTTGTTTATGTTTTATACCGAATTTCCGTAAATTACAACAAATTATCATAGAGCCGGAGTATTGGGTGGAGTACAAATACGAGTATTAGAATGCAAACAAGCCGAACCCAGTTTAAAAATGCATGTAAACAAACTTTGTATAAATACAAATTTGTCTAAAAATACACGACACAAATCACACTAATATAGAAAAATGCAAATCTCACACTAAACCAATACATCAGATTGGAGCTTTACCAAATAAATTGAAGCTTGAATTGTGATTTTTTATCCAACAAATGCGAAACAAAATAGAAGCATTAAAAAAATTCAAAGTTGTGCAAACAATGCGAGCAATATCTATTGACGAACGTTATAGCGTTTGTTTGTTTACGTTTTAAACTAGCTTGTTTGTGCCCCAGCTTATTGAATTTTGTTTCGTATTTAGTTTTTGTGAACGTGGGTTTTAAAGTCTTTGATTATTGTTAAAAAACGTAATTTCAGCGTGAATATAAGTACATAATATTTACATGATAATGAAACTGGATCTGTTTCTGTTCAGTTTTTACTGTGTGTCAGAATGCGTTACCTACGGGTAACACATTCCGACACACAGTATAAACTATCGCCTTTTTGACATAATATGCGTACCTACCGTGCTTATTTATGTCATTTTAATTTACTACTGATTAAAAAGTATGTTTAGAGCCCCTGGAAACTCTCACCAGCTAACTAGTTCACCAGTACTAATTAACAATTTTAAACCGTAAATTAATAAAAAGGATTTAGTTTAATCTCGTCGTTCCTAATATACGAAACGGCCTTTACTAATATCTAGCTAAAAGTTCTCAAATAAAGTAGTAGTTTTGAAAGCTTTTTGTAAATGACATTTCAAAGTTTCAAACAAGTTTGATTGGAGTAAATGATTTGAAATAACCTCAAGAGCTTTAAGTACTTCAAGGGCGGACTGACAAATGTCACCACAAACAAATAAAAAACAAAGTAGAAAAAAAAACCAGCCATATATTTTTAGTTGGCTTCTATATTTAAGTAAAAATTAATGAAAAGAAATAAAGAAAAAAGGTTGGTTTAGTTTACTTCAGTGTATCTATGAGAGATGAAAAATATAAACGTTTTAATTTCAAGATAGGTACTCAAATTTAATAGAGTTTTATTAAAACGAAACGTGATTAAAAAGTTTGTTCTTCAATTATACGGCATGTCAAGAGTCTTAAGAACAGGCAATTAATTTCTTTTCTCTTTTATTCCAATTAATTTACAAAAAATACGAGTATTGGGCTGGTTTTAAGCCTGAGAGGCTTATTATTTTGTGGTAACTTCGTATTATTACAACATTTTTTACAGTAAGGTATAATAAAAAATAAAACCTTACAGGATCTTTAGGTACCTAGCAGGAGTAATATAGGTATTTAACCTATATCACTATAGGCTTCAGCCCCACTCTCGTAGATCCCATACATAAATGTCATAAGCATCCCTCGATTACAGGTATGTATTATACGTGGGAGAAGATGTAAGGGCCCTGCAGGCACTTGCATGAGCGTCGAGCGGGCCCCTCAAGCCGATACAATGGGGGCCCTCGACCGACGACCCACTCCGCAGTTGTGGTCTATCTCGCGTGATATAGCTCCGATCATTGGTTGGTGAGCGATCGATATTCGATTAATAACGACTTGATGGATAGCTTGCTGATGTGTGTCTGTCCCTATTTGTGCGTACCGGAGATTTAATCGGTGGTTACGATACACTTCAAACATACATACGCAATGTCTTGTTCATATCACAAGTACGTCAATATGTGTTTAATTCTAATCTAATTCAATGATGAACTGCTAATCTAAGACAAATTTTAGGTTATTACGTATTTCAATTTTAACGAAAAGTCTGTCGACAGTATCAACTTACCGCCTTACTAATAAACTTTGTATAGCGCCTGTATAGTTACACAACACTTTGTCTTCTTTTTTCAAAAGTCAAATTACTTTTGAAAGAAGAAGACAAAACGTTGTGTAACTATACAGGCGCTATACAACGTTTATTAGTAAGGCGGTTAGTATGCAAGTAAGTTGGTAACAGAATTTGCCATCGAAACAGTTTGGCACTGATACTAGTTTTAAGTAATTTGTATATTTTAAACTAGCTGATGCCTGCGGCTTCGCCCTTCCTCGAGAACCACTCTCTCCATTGGTGAAAACAGCATGAAACTCGGTGCAGTCGTTTTTGAGTTTATCGCGAACAGGACGACAGACAGACGCGGCGGAGGACTTTGTTTTATAATATGTAAGGATGTAAGGATGGATAAGGATGCAGTATTCTATTTTACATCTATTTGATTTAATGAATATTTTACTTAGACGTTTCTCATGAAATTGTGGTCATCAATTGCAGCGATGCTCTTTGCCACAAAAACGCTTTCATGTTACCTTACCTATTTAATAATCAAATTATTAAAAAAGCAAAACGAGCATTATTAAAGTAGCAATTACCTACTTTAATAATCAATTAAGAATTTGTTATTAAAAGAGGTAATTGCTACATGATTGAACACTGATCTTAAGTAATTAGTAGGTATTTTGAATGCAACGTTCTATTTTGCATCTAATTGATTTAATTGCTAAGTCGTTTCCCATGAACTGTCGTCATTAAATTCCAGCAATGCTCTTCACCATAAAAACGCTTTCATGTTGCTTTACCTATTTAATAATCAAATTATTAAAAAAGCAAAACGAGCATTATTAAGTAGCAATTACCTACTTTAATAATCAATTAAGAATTTATTATTAAATGAGGTAATTGCTACTTGATTATCTGCGCATGCTTCGAAATTGGTAAAACTTAATAATACCATAAATTATTCGAATAGTTTTTTAGAGTTAGCACGAAAATTATTAATAATTTGTGAGTACGTGAGGATTTATGCAAATCTTAAACAAGAAATAATAAATAATTATTTCTAGCAACAATACCTTGTTTATATTCATTACTAGTTTATGAATTACTCTCTCATTTACATAATTACGCCTTTTGGAATTAATTTACAGTTCTTATGTCTTTTCTGAATCCGAACTTGTACGTCCTTGTCTTAATATAGTTGAGTAGATACCTAAGCAATACACGTAGAACGTATCGGTAGTCTTTGACGCAGTCCGATTATTTTATCATCTTCTATACTTTTAATCATCTTTATAGTATTTGATTTAAAAAGATTAACCGCCAACTATCCACCATGGCAACCATTCATCAAAAGTCCCTATTTCCCGTTTTTCCTCATCACTTTTGTTCCCATAATCGTACGTTTATTCTATTTCCGACCGCCTTGCATCTGATGGGTGTACCAAAGACGATGTAAATCTACGAATGGCGTATAAACATAATGCTCTCCGCAAACCCGCGTCCGGACGAATCCCGTGCTTACCCACAATCGGGTCACGTGGTCTACGTCACTAGTGCTGTACCACACATTAATAGTTGACCGAACTATTAATTTTTAATGCTCCTCTTTATTGCTGCTGTGGTACGAACGTTTGTGGTTCATATGGCCAGTTTGACGATGAAGCGAAATAAGCTGGAACGGCTGGATATTTTCAGATGTTATTTTGTAACGAAAGAGGTCGAAGTATATTTTGTATCGTATCGATATTTGAGTGCATAAATACAGCAAATTCCCACAAAATATCATAAATAACAGAATTAAAAAGCACTACCATTTTCGATATAAATTAACTGAAAGCAAACCGTCTACCTTTATTGTTGTAGAATCAAAGTTTCGTAGAGCTTCTGAATGTCGTAGACTGAAGTCCGTAGCGTTAACTGAGCGTAGCGCCTCGTAGCCGGTTCGTAGCATATTGTGCTACGTCGACCGCACTTCGTGCCACGTGCCTCGGCATAATAAGCCGACTTGATAATTCCTATTGTTTAAACTGAACTAGGTTTTTCATTTATTGTTTACTGCTATGTTCAAAAAGGCATGTTTAATGAGTTAATACTGAGTAATGAATAAAGGTTAATGTAAACTGATAATGTTTGGTTTAATAAGGTAGTAAGTAAAACAGGTATTCAGCCGTACCGATAGGGATGCACGCTGACTGGGCACTGAATTGTTGAGGTTAATATTAATTCAAATCTTTTTAATTCATATTTTATTTGTTAAGAAAACTTATAGCTAGGATACAACTATTTGACAGTTAGTGAAAGAAGGCCAATGAAAAGTTTTCATTGACAATATTAGGGTAGCACAAGAAACACGAGACAGGCAAGCGAAAGTAAGAATAAGTAAGGACTCGGAGAGAATTAAGAAAAGACTGAACAGGTTTTAGTGATCTTGAAGTTTTAAGGTAAGTTCTATTTAAATCCTTGTTTCCAATTGATGTTATTATCACTTAATAAATATCAACTTTATTACAGTGTAAATAAACTTGATTTTAGACTGACTAGTACTGTTAAAAAACGTCATAAAAAATATAAAAGTTGTAGCGCAAACTGAACCTTATGTGTAGGCATTACACTCGTGTTTTTTACATGTTTGGCAAATAAATTGGGAACGCAGTATAGGAGTATTGTTCAAATGTGAAAATTTGCAGTGCTTCTGACTTCGTTTAGACAATGAATGTATGAATTTCAGAATTCATAAAATTAAAATATCAAAATTATCTTATGAAAGCTTGTATTTTAACGAGAAGTTCCTTTAGTACGCAATACAAAACCGGCCAAGTGCGAGTCGGACTCGCGCACGAAGGGTTCCGTACCATTATCTATAAAACGGCAAAAAAATCATGTCTGTTGTATGGGAGCCCCCCTTAAATATTTGTTTTATTTTAATTTAATTATTTATTTTTAAAGTGAATATATAACTAAATATTCTGTGAATATTTCAAGCGTCTACTTGTTGCCGTTATCAATATCGAGCAAAAACGAGCAAAAAAATCACTTTTGTTGTATGAACAAAACAGAATAAAATAAATATTTATAATAATATATAAATATAATATTCTGTTTTGTAGTATTTGTTGTTAGAGCGGCAACAGAAACACATCATCTGTGAAAATTTCAACTGTAACGATCACGGTTCATGAGATACAGCCTGGTGACAGACGGACCGACAGACAGACAGACACATAGACAGACAGCGGAGCCTTAGTAAATAGGGTCCCGTTTTACCCTTCGGGTACGGAACTCTAAACATAACAGTCTACCTCCCCAAACAAATTACTATTTCACCCGAATCGCAAGTTCCTTCAGGCTCCAACTAACTTGCATATTTCACATACATATACAAAAGCGGGCATTTCGCGTTCGTTGCGGAGCGCGATGCATTCGCCTCCGAAAGAGCCGATACAGCGAAACTTTATCGATAATATCCAGCGCTTTTACCTACCACCACCTGAAATGAGAAGTTAACAATTAGCGCATGCAAACTATTGGGTTTAGCTAAACATTTAGTAAAATTGACGCGGAACTTATGAATGTACCTTCTCGTTTTATTCACAGCGATGTTTTAATTTTTTTTTAATGTTAAAAAAAATAGTATTTCTTTAACACATTATTGTTTTTGATCGAAAAAGACTTACATGAGTAGAGTAACTATTCACGAATAATTTAAAGTTAAAAAAATACTATTCATTACGAGATGTTTAAAAATCTGATTCAACGTAGATATTTTTCGATATTTTGGAAATATATGTTATGTCATACTATTTCCTTGACATCCTGTATAGTGTCACGATTTATGGATCGGTGAATCCCATGTTTTGTACAAGTAACACGTTTGTGGTCTTTATCCCACCTGTATCTCCTAACACATCAGGCACATGCTGGTTCAAATAATGTCAAAGGTTTCTTCTTTAAAGAGATACCTACTATTTTGAGTCATAAGCAAAGAATATTCTATCAGATTGCATTTATACTTATGAGTTTAACTCTTACTAACGAGACACAATAGAATTTTTATTGTCATCGACTTTTAAACGCAAATTGACAGTTGAGCGGTTAAACCAGAGGTGCATTAAAAAATCATGCCTTCGGCTCCGGCTTAGCTTTACAAACGAGCAATGCATTGTAATTAATCCCATTATCGGTAATAGCGGTCGATGTTAGCCACGTCACCGTTTATTTGCACAGTGCCTGTTTGATTTGGCCCGTGCACTCGAAGGCTCCGTAAATCAAGACCACATTAACCTGACCTGCCAATAATACCCCGCCTTCCCTTCACTTGTTCCACATCGTCATCACAAGAAAGGGGGCGGGGGATCCAGTTAGATTGGACGTTATAATGGCACTTGTGTTTCGCAAACGATGTTTTATTCATGCCGCGATGCTCGACTGCTGCGAATAACCGGCTAATTATTGAGGTGTTCGGCGGCAAGATTTAGGCGCCCGGAGGAATCTATCGGCAAAGCTTATTATGAATGTGCCGCTTCACTTGTCACGTTAATAAGGTCGCGAGATGTATTTTCAATATGCTTTCTCAAGGAGTTGCTTCTCACTGAATTGATTATGGTAATGTCTTTGATTTATCTGATTTCTGTTAACGCTACTGGTAGTCGGGAGCGTAGATATGTATCGCTCGTTGTTTCGCTAATTTTTGTTTCGGTTCAAACTGGGTTTCCCGAGAAATAAAGCAGGAAAAACTGGATCACGAAAAACGAGTGGTACGACTTTTTCTGGTTAAGGAAAATTGTGAAACTTAATTCCGTATTCTACTTTTATTATTTAACGTTAGAAACCGTGAAAGCATAAAGCTATTTACCTAAATTAGTTACGTTAAACAATTTCGTAGCAGGCAATTTGCTTTTAATGTTGAATATCTGCGTTATGGCATTGCAGAAGTATGCTCCTACAGCTTTTGGTGCAGTTAACGTTACTTGATGGCACTAGTCATTATAGCAGATGAGATGAGACGGCCAGATGAGTTTCACGAAAATGAGATGAAAAGGATAATGTTATAGGCAACTCGGGGTTACATCACAAAATGTGCCAAAACTCCAAGAAAAGCTTATAAAACAAAATAGAACAAATATATTATCTGAATAAATACCTCCGTGCGATATTAAGTCGTAAATATCTGGGTTCTCCGCGACCCGCAATGTACCGATTACGTAGGCTAATGAAATTATCCTGGCTATAGCCGAAATTAATTCGAACGACCCCGAGACCTTTTAAATATTACCCCGAAGGGTGAACGCGTGACGCGATAAAAATACAACTTAACACCCTTCCAGTGATGTGTTGATATGGAATTTGAGGTTTTGTGGATTGCAATCTGAAATAACCTTTACTTCTTTGCTGTTAAACTTAGTAGAATCAATGAACGACCTGTTTAATTTATTCGTTTTTAGGACTGACGAAAGGAACCTTTAAACCAATCTACCTATATTCTATTTATCCGTATATTTCTGGCACAATCTAGCTAGGAGAAGAAAATACCATCACAGTCGTACAAAAAGGTGTCCACGTTTTTCTGCATCTACGCGATGACATTATGCTGCTATCGTCAAAAAAATCGTCAGGAATTCTAATATCCTGTTCAAGCATATCACCGTAAACTTCGCGATACCATCTTTAGTAGGTACTATTTTTCAGCGAAACCCCAACCAGCTCGATACGAGGCTAAAAGTATATTGCACATATTATTTTAGTATTTCCTGCAAGTAAAAGGTGCATGAAGAACTACAAGTTTGCTTTGATTAAATTGTTTTAAAAGGTCGTAGTATGCAGGTAGCATTTTACAAGATACGAGATCACAATATTTTCAGCAAGGAATTTCTTTTGGCGGCAGCTTTTCTTTCATGTTTTTCCGATTCTGGATTTTACACATTCCCCGTGAGCCTTAATTGAAAATCGTTATTGTTACACGACACGACACTGACTGGAGGTTGTTTAAAAATGTTCCACAATTAATAATTTTACCAAATTGAACCGTTTCACGTCAAACAAATTTCATTACATTAAAACATGGCGGGCGTATGTGTTATGTATAAATAACGAGATGTGCTACGGTGCATGGAGCTGTGATCTGCGAATAACTTGTATGTTTCATAACGGTTATATGATATCAAAATAAACTCCCAATTACGTGGTATTCATATGTTATGTATGAATGATTGATTGACTCGGTGAGACTGTTGAATGTTTCCCGTATCACGTATCACGTACCTATCGCGTTTGGTGAATTTATGCATATATTATATTTCTTACCGAACATGTCAAATTGAATATTGTCAATGATTGTGGTCCAACCTGTGTGACATCAGAAAAAAAAGAAGAATAAAAAAAAATGGGATTATTTGTCAAAGAAAATAATGAATGAAGTTAACTTATTCTTTTGCATGATTCGCGGGTAGTTTGAAATAACGCTCGGTGTTCAAGAAACTCTGAACGATGACACCCTACAACAATAAATGCATAAACGTCGTTGATAAATAACAAATATATATTTCTATGTATTTCGCGAATGGACCCGATTTAAATATAAAACCTAATATTTAATCTGCATCTAATGAAGCGTGATTTTATAAAGTTTGGGCTGATCAACAATTTGATTAAGCAGAATTTTCCAAAGAATTTTCGTGAGTACCTCTAGGAGTGTTTAACTCCAATTAAAAAGCACTTTTAACTAATTAAAACATTAGTTTTAGTTTAAAGCACCTACTTCAAACAAAAACTTTACATTAAATATAATTTTAGTGAACATTTTAAAGCAAGTATTGTCTCGCGAGATAGTTTTTAGCCTGCTACGAAGTCAGGAGGCAAACAAGTTAAATTGTTTTTATTGCACCCTCGGGCAATTGTGAAAACACACGTGAGAAAAAACTTGCTTAGTTCTGAGTGGAATTACTTGTTGCCTCACAGAGCCATTACTGAGTTGGCGCGGTCTTGTTAAGAGTGTTTCAAGAAAAGCGAGTTTCTGTTACTGGGACGTACTTATCGCCATAACGAGCTACCGTATCGGATTAACTAATTGTTCAAATAAGGCGTTCATTAAACGATTGTTAAACGAATAACTGGTTCTCGATTTTATCTTTGCAGCGCCCTTTAATTTATTCACAAAGACTGCTATAATATAAAAAGACAGGCTTACAAAGCCAAACCGGCGCAGGCGGACGGCGACACAAAGAATTTTGTTCAAAGGTTTTACTTTCACTCGTAGCGGACGTCAGATAAATTTCCAAATAAAATTTCATAAATATTTTTGATATATTCACGGTCAGGCTTTTCATACTTTGCCCGCGTGGCTTATCTGGATTATCTCGGGATTTCCCACGGATTTTTTTTAACTTGTTCGCGTTTGTGCGTCCGCTTATTGCGTTTTATCTGGCGCGTGATTTGCCGCGGCGCCACCCGCGCTCCGCCAAATATGTTTATCGCACCCTAAATTCCCCTTTATGTTTATAGAGTTCGTTCGAACGTAAAAAATAATGCTAAATGAAGAGCGGAGCCTCCGCCGCGGGAGTTACTCTTTATTAAAATTTAATATCTCTCAAGCACCTTTTGTGTTCGAGACCGGGTACACGTTACAATTAAAGAGATCCTTTTAATTAAGTCCTTCGACGTTAAAGCCTAATTTAAACGTTTTTGTTGCAGGTAGTACGAGGTGGGATGACAAAGTGCTCGAACGGGTCAACATTGGCGACCGGGAAATATTAGTTTGGAGTGTTTTTGAGAAAAAGTGTGTGGGTGGTCCTTATGTCAAGGGTTGTTAGTAGTTGAAACGCTTGGTTGGTACTGTGAGGGTAGGTCGCAGATGCGGTTGTGATTGTACGGTGTTGTGCTCATTGTCATGCTAACGTCATGGCGCGTGCTGGCGCTGCTGGCGGCGCTGTGCGCCTGCGCCGCGCTCCCCGAGCCGGTGTACCACGACCAGTTCGCGGTACATGTGCCCGCTGGGCCCGAACACGTCGATGACATCGCCAGGAGGCACGGCTTCGTCAATCATGGACAGGTATGTTATCCACTTTACTTTTCCGTCAAGTCAGTCTTGGACTGCGTTAAGGGCCCAGCAGAACTCCCTACTGGATAGACTCCCTAATGGAAGACTGTCCCAAAAGTGGTAGGTAATGTGTGTAGTTCCGTACACGTCATGCTGGGCAAGCAAGCATGTATTATATTATGCTATACAATACATCTACAATACTCTTATGTAATTACATAAGACACATTATGGCAAAGTTTCCGAGCGTAACCAATTAGAACGCAATTACGTTTCTTTTTGGGCATTTTTGGTTTTACTGTAGCGAATAAGATTTAGGTGACATGAAGTTTCTTACGCTACGGGGCGCTGCGTTGCAAAAACCGTTCATTATAATTAGTTTTGTCTTCGTTACGTATTTTATAATTAACTGTTTGGCGTAGTCTAGTCTGGAGACTGTTAGTTGGTCTCTAGAGAAAGCCAAAGAGCTAATTAAGTTAAGTTTTTTTTTTTCACTTTCGCGATATCATGAAAAAGAATCTTGTAAAAAAAACTTAACCACAACTTCTGCATTAGCCATGGTACATAACTTCAATAACAAAAGGTTCGAGTGTTGATTAAAAAATAAATATTTTATTAAGTATTTAAATGTAAGTAAAACTTTTTATTTAAACTCAATCCGATTTTAAACGAAACTCATATTCAATTGACATAACATTTCATGAAACAAAACACATTAACTATAAATTGCAAGAAACAATTAAAATAATAGACTGTGAAACGATTATTTCAACGACGTTGTTATGTCAATTAATTAATTGGTATTTAACCAATTAGTGATGATTGCATTACACGACTTAATGAAAAGGCGCTGAAGTGAAAAATCGTGGAAAATCGACACGTTTGAGTCGTAATTTTGTATATGTTTTGTTTATAAGAGTAAATATCCAGCATTAGAGTATTAGTAGGTAGGTACGTATACATATATACGTAGGAGCTCGTGGCTAAGTAATAACAGCCGCACGGGTCGATCCATCACGTTAAGCTACGCTTGCCGGGGCTGGTCCGTGGATGGGTGACCATCTTTACATATCGACACTCCTACGTGCCTCGGAAAGCACGTTAAGCCGTTGGTCCCGGCTGTCATTTGTGGATCTTTGACAGTCGTTACGGGTCGTCAGAAGCCCGAAAATCTGACAACAAGTTTTGCCAAGGGGTATCGTATTACCCAGTTACTGGGTTGTGGAGGTTAGATAGGCAGTCGCTACATGTAAAATACTGGTATTCAGCAGCATCCGGTTAGACTGGTAGCCGACCCCAAACTGGTTGGGAAAAGGCTAGGCAGATTGATTTTTACGATGTTGGTCTTATGGATAAAGTTGTTCAGTTTGAGTGCCTGAAATATAACCACACCTTTCGGTTTCATGCTATGTTAGCTTTAGAATTACGCATAAAATATCACAGTGAAAACTACCAGATATCTAGATTTGTACTTGATTAAGCACCAAAAACTTTTAGCAGAAATTGTTCAGGTCAACAGGTATTTAATTACCAATTTACGATACTATACTTAATAGCGAATTGTTCATTCAGGGCAATTGGTGCCCGGAGCTTTTATTACAAAGCCCTGATGTCCTTTGTTTTATTTATACAGGCTGTTTTTTTTGCCGAAATTTCAAGGCGAAACCTGATACTTGACCAGTTTCTCCAGGGTTGCGGGATAGTCCGAAAGGGATACCGGGACCTTGGCAATAGGCAACTGAAGGAACACGGATGGGTTTTAGTCAGTAAAAGTCTGACACGCCCTTCCGCTCCGCTCAGAGCGGGAGAAGTCAATTTCCCACAAAAAAAAAACAGTTTCTGAGAAATGTTTTTGAACATTGTTTTACATCCCCTTGTTTAGGGTGGAAAGCCAGCCTGTATACTTATGTTTATATTGCCCTTATTACACCCAAGTTCTTTGCGTGACTGTCTGTCGCGGCCGTCCAATTAAGTTTTCTCCAGTGATTAATGGCTCCTAACTCTTTACCTAAGGTTTTACGTAATGTCCAGCCTTTATTGCTTCAAACTGCGTTCAAGTTTTTATATTGTGTTAGAAACGTGTCAAGGGCCCTGTTCAATTACTGGGTGATAGATTAGCTGTCGCTTCATTAGGGTGCTGTTTGACTACTTAATTGGTTGATTTTGTTAATTATTGTTTGTATAATGTATAATAAGTGGATAACTTTAAGGCTATACTTAGACTCTATGTCATAAATCAGCTCGTTTAGTTAAGCTAAAAGACTGTTGAGTTTTAACTCAACAGTCACTCAAACTAGAAGCCGATTGTAATAGGTCCAACGGCCAAGTGCTCGGACTCGCACTCGAAAAGTTCCGTACCGTATTAAGATCCAGCAAAAAACGCCTTCCTTGTATAAAAAAATAATAATTAAAAGGTCTTTATTTATTTATTTAATTTATGGTTATAGTGGCAATAGAAATACACAATCTGTGAAAATTTCAACTATCTACCTATTAAGGTTCATGAAAGATGAACTGAGATGAGAGATGAACTGAGCCAGCTAACAGACAGACGGACCGACCAGGACCGGCCAGCGGAGGCTTAGCAATAGGGTTCAGCTTGGCTCCCTTCGGGTACAGAACCATTAAAAATGATTAGTTTCATTTCTATCGTTAACATATTCAAGTTTATAGCATCCAAAATTCATTAACAGGCATCTTAATTAAAATGTACATCGCTACATTCCTGTATAACTCTAGTTATAAACAGTATTTTAGAATGTTTAATAAACTAGTAGGTACAAGGTAATATTTACGTAATATTCTAATATTGAGTCGGGTTTTATTTATGGCCTGGCTGCCAACGTTATCCTGTTAATTATGTTTTTTTTATCTACCCACTGGTTCTAATTTATCAGCTTGGTACAAGGTAAAGTTTCAATTAGGCACAAGTAATATTTAGGTGGGCTCTAAATCTGGTCGGTGACAAAGAACCTGACGAAATTAGCCAGGTATTGCGAGATAAATTGCAGAAATACGGTCGTAATGAAAGGGAATAGAATGTCTGGTGAAGAGTTGCGGGGAAATCACGGTAGACAGTACCCGAAGTACCTTGAATACCTAGTGATGAATCTTGTCTGGGGTTTAAGTACAGTTTGGAACAGTAGGTATTAAACTAAGCGGACAGCAGATTATTTTTTTTCGCGATTTCAAAATTGGTCCCGTAGTAGAAGTTATTCAGTTCAATGGTCTCTAAAGCACCTCTTAAAATTGTAAAGTCAATTTTTTAACAGCTTATATAATTTTAAGTGTCCTTTTTTTGTATTTATTTTTAAAGTAGTTTTTCGAGCCACAAGATACAAGCGACAGTTTGTGGCTCACCGAATTTCGCTAAATTGTATTGTTACTTTTTGATTAATAAACTTTACTTTACTTTACTTACTTTAAGTTACTGTAAATAGTTAGTTGTGTTATATTAATTGTAACTGAGCATTTTAATGTATATGAAATGAATTAATTGTATGAATTATGCACTGCGACAAAATATAAGATTAACAAAAGTAGAAAAAAGGTAACTGCTAAAAAAATATTTTAAAGAAAACAAAAAAAAATATTGGGTAAATCATTTGAGACATACATAGAGTACATTAGCGTACCAATTAATGTTTGTTGCGCTATACTTTCCTTACATTTTGGTGTACTTTTCGGTAACGATGTTGTATACGGATGTTATTAGAAATTACATTTCTCCCTCAGCGTTCCCTTTTCCGTGTTGTCACATTGTGTCCGGAAGCTGATAAATGATGTCGCTAATGCACAATTATTTATACAATTACGATACGAGTATAACGTTATTCTGCGAGAAAAGGCCATGAAATTAATTACGAAATATCCTATAACTTGAACTGGTTAGCAACATTATCTAAGCACAGCTTGCTAAAAGTCTTATTCGAAGGAAACAATTTACGTCTGTAATATCCATCAATTAAATTCGACTCGAACAGAATTCCGACAATCTGTTAATGATTTATTGTGACAAGGGCCTTCAAACTGCTAAGCTCGAGTTGAAAAATTAGACAGTCTGCTATTTATTCAGGTTATTCAAAGACCTTTCTGTTATTCACAGAACTTGAATCCCACAGCTTGGAAGTTAAGGAGTATACACGAAAGACTACTCGATGTTTGTCTTACTTCTTGTCCGTATAAAATGAAACTCCGCGGAGATTTAAAGTATTCATTCGTGTCTCGTGCAATATGAACAGCATCATGTAACTTTTTATGACAGCCGGTCGGTTTACTAACTTTTCCGTATACCCATTTCAATGTCCATACTCGTTTCAATCTTTGAGCGCTACACCGCTGCGATCACGCCGACCGATCTCAAATGTCATGCGCTGTCCAAAAACTGTTGACGCCAACGTTTTCCCAAATTAGATTTTTATCTCCAATGCGAGCCGATGATCGGAACGAATGGAATTGAATTCGAAACCGGGAAACGTATCGTGGAGCAGGTTGAGTGCTTACTCCGGACTCAGCTGGGAATAACCGGTGACTGTTCCATGAAACACATTGAAACATTTCCTGTCGCATTATCGACTGTTTGACTCGTACGAGAAACACACATCAAGATATACGCAGAACATGTCTGGGGAAAACGATGTAGGCCGTTATTGAAGGTTCGTGATTTTCGGTATCGTGCATTATTAATTTTCCGGCTAGTGCCTTAACTATAAAATCGATTACTGTGCTATTCGATGGCGCTCTGAGAGTTGTTTGATGTGCAGAAGAGCATTCATGTCCATGTTCATGTGTATTTGTTCGTATCCTCTAGGGAATAAACGTATACCAATGAAGAGAAATGTATCCATTTCTAACTATTCACTGATTAATGTTTCATTATTTAGGTCCAGTATCATGTATATGTTAAGAAGACTAATATTGTACAAAAGCAAAAACTTCTAAATGAGCCCATCAATGCGTTCGCCCGAAACACTTATGAGGGACTGTTTTTGTTGAGCAAAGCGACTGTTTGTTATACCTTGTCACGTGTATAAAACATAGGATTTATAACCTGACCAGAACAGGGTCGGAAAGCTAATTCCCTATGTGGCAAGCAAAAAGATTCGAACTTGATATCTAATTTACTCCAGACACAAAAACGTTTCTTGTCTCTCTTAAGTCGAACAAGTCGTTAGCGAAGGAAAAACTCAGAAGAAACTTTAATTTGGATCGTAAAAAGTGTCCATGATGCGAAAATAATAGTTTTCACTTAGTCGCTTTTTTATTAGCGCTCGCGCTGAAATGTGACGATGAGGCTATCTTTTTGCGATGATGTCGGAGTTGTTAAATTGAATTGCACTAAAGTTTAGTACGCCAAATGCAGTGCATGACCTTAATGACAAAGACCATCATATTTTCATTCTATTCAAGTGAGTTATCATATTGTTCAGCACATTATTTGAGTGTTATTTTACATTTTGAGATACATTTAACGTTACCTGAGTCTCACTCCTTAAGTAAGAACTAAGACAGTGTTATGCGAGTAAATCTTAGTGAGGCAAGTGTATGTGCAAACTCGACGCGGTCTGGCGTGCACAAACACTCGAGTGTGCTGTCATTGTCGAGTAAGTGTCGCCAAACACTCGCTCTATTCCGCGAGACGTCCTGAACCGCCTGTGTTTGACATGCTCCACCAAATCGACCCACAAGAGCCCTCGACGTGTGTGCGACTACATTCACGACAAACCACGACACTGTGCCGTAATGTGTCATCCATCACTAACGTAATTCTTAAGCGACACGTAATTTAGTTTACGTAGTTGGAATACTTGGGAGCGTGTGCGCGTACACGTCATAAGTTAAGGAATGATTAAGGAGGTTCTGATCAAATTATTGTAAGACAAGTGTTCCGTTTATGATCGGAATATTGTATGCCATTGATTTCGTTTCATTCTGCGGGCAGTAATTCATTTAGATTATAAATTCAAAGTCTGCAGTTACTAAATGTCGTGGTATGAACGTTCGTAGTTTTTTTTTAGTAAATTATATACGCGGTCGATTAGTTTTTCAAAACTATGTACAAAAACTAGAGTCTACCATTAATATTCATATTTTTTGTAAGTCTATCCATTTGACATTCAAATGGTGGGGCAATATTGCCAAACACTAAAACGGGACTATAAAAAGTGGAGGCACCAAAATTGCAGAAACAAACTTCGTTTTTTTTTCGTTTTTATTATTATAGGCATTTATTCGTTTGAAGGTTAGATCACACGAAATTCCAGTAAACGAATTTGGTTTAAATTGTAGAAGAATGGTCAATTTTTCAACTTTCCTTCAGGGTTATTGTTGATGCCTACATTGCATTACACCTTCACGGTCCTTGATGATGATGTAAATCTAAACATCTTTATTATTTTTGAAATTTAGCCTAGACGGTAACATGTGCTATTTTTTAGACGTGAAGAACTGAAATATTTTACTCGAGCCCTTTAAAACTGAGAATGACAATTAAAATTGTGTTCCGTCGATTTAGTTTTACATGGCGCCTCTTTGATATAACCCAGCAGATTTTCACAAAAGGAAAATTTATGACTTAATTCCGTCCCAAATTCTTTGGCAACCCCTTCTAACTCGTACCATAACCCAAAACCGCCGCTAAACGTCGCGCGTTCGGTTAACTTTACGTTTCGCGTCACGTACTTCTCGTCGATGGCTCTCAGAGGAGGCCCATTCTTCCCATTCGTTTTATAAGTATTCAATAGTGTTCACAGTTTGTACGTATTCGCTGTCGTTCGTGACTCGATTGGTTGTTTACTCGACACTTCAGACGTGTCTACAATGTTCGTTTTGAAGATTGTGTGTTGAGATAATTTTTATTGCCTTTTTTGTCGTAAGCGACCCATTCAGGAAGATCTACTAAAGTTTCATGTAGCCCAAATAACAAAGGGGAAAGTTGCCAAAACAATGGTATCGCAATTAATAAGACCGGTGGTATCCCGTCCCTTGCTGTAACTCCATTGTCGATTTATTCTGCACCCACTAAAAAATGCAAATCGCATTGGATTATCTTGCAAGAACTATAACCATAATATTATTATTCGCATAAAAAGAAGCAGGAAAGTAAAGGAATTGCTTAATAAAGGACGAAATATCGCATGATGTTACTGAAGAAAATCCCTCGAACCGATAAACACTTGGATTAGCGAACGTATGCTCTCGAGGGTTTGTATTGAGTTGATACTTATACTCTTATACATTATATTGAGTCGTGACAGATGCACGGCTCTATTTGCACGATCGGATGCTCCAAATTGTTTGACCCTGAACGATTTGGTCAGTTCGTTTGTACGTTACTACCTTAGATGATATAATATCTAATCGCATGGTCTACATTCTCATGATTGCATTGATTTGCACCCACTAGAAAAATCCTCGCCTTTTTGAAACTGTAAAAAATATGGTTCAGTGTAACAATTTATCCCAAAAGGCCAAAACCAATTTGCTAGTTTCATTACGACAATGTTACTGAAGAAGCTCCCTCGAACCGATAAACACTTGGATTAGCGAACGTATGCTCTCGAAGGTTTGTATTGAGACCCTTATACTCTTATATTTGGGTCGTGACAGATGCACGGCTCTATTTGCTCTTAGGATCGTATGCTCCAAATTCTTTGACCTTGAACCACTTGGTTGGTTCGTTTTAACGTTAGGTAGATTTACTAAAAAAATACGATTAGTATTTTTGTTATTAATGCGATCCCAGACGGGCGTCGCCGTTGTTGGCGTTAAGTCTGCGAGGCTGAAATGGGACTGGACGGGTCACCTATATACAGGATACACCTATATATAGGATACATCAATACAGATGAGCCAGGATCGTCACACAGTAGGAGGCTGATGACGGGCGTCGTCAACGGGGCAGGCCTAAAAAACACTGGCGTGACGATTTGGACTCGTTCTTGACCGATTGGCCGGAGAAAGCACAACACAAGGAAAACTGAACAAAACAATGGGGGTTTCTTTGTAATTAGTTTAACCAAAATATAGTCTGTTCTATTTGCAATTCTTTGTACTTTTCTCTAGTCAAAAATCTTTTGAATATCGTTATATTATTGTCATGTAACTGAAATCTATCTAGCCAGTTTCATTTCTGCGATATTGGTTAAAAATATGCAGCGTATCATGGCTATCAAAGAGTATTAAACCACTTGAGACCTGATAGACCGATTTCGTCTAGGCACACGACTCACCACTGCGGGCCGGGGGACGAAGACATTATAGCGGTTGTGATTGGCCGATGCAACAATGTCAGGACGAAAGTCCCAAACATAGTGAGGCACAAGTCAGTTTTGCAACAATAATATCGATATCGATAAAATCGACATCGATTCGACGATTTCCTAATTGAACAATAATTAATTTGAATTTCACTTATGAGAATTTATTGTTCTATACGAAAGTAAATGACATTGCTATTACTTATTTTTAATCTGCTGTGAAATGCCTTGAACAAACAACGCTATATTTATTTGGAATAAAATTTTCTCTGTGAACTGCATTAATCCACTTTTCTTAAGCCCAAAACACACACAGAGCGGGTGCGGGGCGGGAGCGGGTCGGGCGCGGAAGTACGGCGGGTATAATAATTTGTAATTCAAGGAATTATATGGATGTCAACACACAGAACGCGGGCGCGGGTCGGGCGCAGACCGGGACCCGCGCGGGAGCCGCGCCCGCCGCCCGCCGACACAACAGCGCGGGACGGGAGCGGGTCGGGCGCGGGAGTACGGCGGGTGTCATAAATTGTAATTCAAGGAATTATATGGATGTCAACACACAGAACGCGGGCGCGGGTCGGGCGCGGAGCGGGACCCGCGCGGGAGCCGCACCCGCTGACACAACAGCGCGGGTCGGGAGCGGTTGTGCTATTCTGTAAAAATATCTCCGTGAAAACTAAGTGTAGTAAAATATCAAAGTGAGCTTAGAGTGAACTGTCACTTTCCTTAGCATCAGTAGGTATCGATGAGAATGACTCACTCCACGCTCACTTCACCTAAGTTTTCAAGGTTAGATGGTTACAGAATAGCAATGCGGGTGAAGCGTCGTTACATTCGTTGCAATACACGTATCGATGATATTCTCCATATTGATGTCTTTTTTTATTAATGTCATGAACCTACAACCTTTCCATTTCCGCGTTCTTCTTTTTAAAATAAGTAAAAATAATAATTCTTCGTCCGTGTCAGAATCACCCGACATTTTCACACTGCAACCGCTGCCGCTTGTCAAAGTACAACCGCGCCCGACCCGCTGCCGTCCCGCGCCCGACACGCGCCCGACCCGCTGCCGCCCCGCGCCCGCGCTCTGTATGAACACGATGAACCGCGATGAAAAGGACCCGACCCGCTCCCGCCCCGCACCCGCTCAGTGTGTGTTTTGGGCTTTAAGGTTACGGAATATTTTGAAATCTAAAATGTAAACATTACTTAATATTACTTTTTACTATTAGGAAACATCGTTACTTTTATCGTCAATAATATAGTTGCTTTATTATAAAGTTATCACAACACTCTCCAGTATAAGTGCAGATAGAAAGGGACAGACGTATTGCAATACTCTAGTGAGAGAAAGGGACTTTTCAAAAAGACATCCTCGCGGTGTACTTTTTTGTGACCCTTTACGTATTAACCAGTTTATCGCCCTGCAATAAATTCATAATATTATTAAATTACAAATATATTCTGCTTACCGATGAAAAGTAATGCTATCGCTTTTATAGTTGGATTTTCTAGATGATTTTCCACACCAATTAACCGAACAATAACTCATAATTGTTTATTATTATGTTTTTTAAGATCAAAATAACCGCGTGTGCAGAGTTCCAACCACTGGTCAAAACTAAAATGGCCACTCATATCGTCATCTAATATCAGTTCAATTAAACTGATGTATCGTGAGCCCGAGTCGCCCGCATGAGCAGTCAAGAGGCTATCATTGATGGCTATAGATGTGTTGATTTCCACGGAAGTAGCATACTTTCAAGACAATTATCGGGTCGGTAATGCAACGATCGATATCAGGTGTTATTGACCTGCTTTATCGACATCGCTACACCCCTAATTACTATGGCGATTGTTTTGAATATTTATTCTAATTCCTTGTAATTTACAGTGTTGTTTTCTTAATTACTGCTAGATAAACTTCGCCTTAATTAAAAAATAAACATATTTAAGCCGTGAATTAAGTACTAATTGTTTTTTTATGACCATCGCTTCTAATTAAAGTACTGCATAGTGATTTAGTTGTAAGTAGCTAATTGAGTAAGTTTGTTTGCAGATTTCGTCAATACCCATTAGTAAACATTATCACAGTTTTCCTCAATACCTATATAGCCAGAAATTCCACTAATATACTTTTTTGTGGTCAAGGGCAGTTGTCAAAAGAGAATTGTGCGTCAGTGTACTTTTTGTGGTCAGAGATAACATTATGTTCGAGCAATATGACACAAAAAATAATATTTAGTTTTCCGGTTTTCCTCTAAATTATTATTCTTTACTCACAAAGGCAAAAAAAAAAAATGTAGTCACTTACAACTATTATTACAGGTACCAATGCAATAGTGAAGCAGACTTAATAATAACAACTTATTTTCTAAAACTTATTACATATAATGTTATCCTCGTTGTTTATGCTCGACTGAAACCGAGAAAATTCAAAAACTGACTTAGCAGGAATCGACGTTGAGTGAACAAGTGATCATTTTATTAGGTTGTCAAATAAATGGCTATAATACTATTCAACCAAAGTTATCTTGATATGATTACCGAATAAAATGAAAAAAAAACGGTCACGCACTTACTTTTGTCAAACTGATTTTATCACTTTGAAACTCGGAGAAAAGGCTTAAATTGATTTAGACCCGCCTTTTCTTGTGTGGAACCTAAGTTTTCTGAAAAGTTGGTCGGGAGGCCTGATTTAATACTATTTCGTTAGGTCTGAAAAAGTAGGATTTAATAAAAAAAAAAACTTTTCTTACTGATAAAAATACACAGGGCGGTTTTTTTTTAATTTATCAAAGTCCCAATTGTTTTAACCCTATATACATTTTATTCACTAACAAAATATTTAAGAGTAACATTGAAAATTTAGCGTCATAGTCAGACTAACGTTAGAATAACGTCTATTTTAGAATAGCAGTATGCAGTGCACAAGGTCGTTCAAAAACTATTAAGTAACTTATTCACATTATCGCTACAACATGACTGGTTTATTACTTGGCGCACTAAAGTGTAAAGCTATGAAGTTATTAATTATACTCGCTAATTGCGTTCAAAACTTGGGGCTAATGTGTTGTTCAAGTTATTTATGTAGTGGTAAACTTGCACGATCGATGGGAAAGCCGCAAATAAACTACTGTTAGAAATGCTTTTACAATTTCATGAGGTTGTAGTTTTTTCTTGATTTGATAACGGTAAATGAACTTAATTAACTGGGTATGCAAGTTGTAGGTTAATTAAAATGCAGTCACATCCACTGGTATAGATAGTGCCATCCACGAAGACGCACCCCACTCCGCTCCTTACTAAAGTACAGCTTACTATAGTACTGTAATCGCGGAGTGGGGCGCGTCTTCCTAGCTAGCACTATCAGCGGGGCAATTCCCTTATTTTTAAGACAAAAAACCATCAACTTACCAACATTTTTGACAAGTTTGACAGATTGCGACTTGAATGTTTTTTAAGTAAGAGAATTGGCTCTCTCTACACTGTCAGATTTTAATGAAAACGTCAAAATCTGATTGTGGTCCCAATTCATCTGTTAAAAAGGTTTGCTCAGATTTCAGCCTTTTATCATACCTAAATGTATCTTCCTTCATGCCTATAGTAAGATAACATTTAGTTAAAATAATAAAAAGACACGATTGCTGAAACTGTTTACATTAGTAGTTTCCCTAAGCACATCGGAGGTCCAATATTTTCCCAGCAAACACCGCATGAACAAAGTTGGTATTTATTTTTATTTTCACAAAAACAATGTGTGCGGAATTAATTATAATGGAGGTACGAAGAACGGTTGTCGTTGTGGCGTCGCCTTAATTTGTAGTTACGTTTAGTGACTCTTAGCCTCGGCTGTTGCCGCGATAATTACATTATAACCCACCACTATTACGGCGAAAATGGTTGCACCGAAGATATTTGTATTGTAAGTATTTTCGGAATAACTCTGCCTTTTAGCGGTGCGGAGCAGGATGCACCTTACTGTATATTTATTTTTATGGGTGCCTAAATAACGTGATCATGATTAACAACAAAATTATTGTCATGGTAATTGCAGCTTTCTCGCTGTTTGTTAATCAATGTCATTTGTCGGGCAACAACAAAAAGATAAAATGATTTCATGCATAACAAAGAGAACCCAAATGTAGTTTTTGAGTTTGTGCAATTTGTAATTATTTAAAAAACCACATAATTGACGCAACGAGTCACGGTCCAGGCTATGCACACACAATGTGCTATTATGTGATACCTATCATCTACATTTTACCGTCACATTACCCAAGCAACTGCATGTCATTACAATCGACGCTTTGACAGCGCGACTTGTGGAACGCGACAGCGTCGTTTGCGTCGGTTCGCAGCCGCGCCGTCGCATCGCCGACGCTCCTTTGAAAGACATAATGTAATATTCCTTTCTGAAAAGGGAACTGTGACAGGTGTGCGGAGCGTACACTTGAAATCTCGCTATGAAAAATGCGCCCAGCTCTCAGCTGAATTACATAATGCAAGAACGTGTCAACGCGTCGCACAGAGACGCGGCACGACGCGGCGCGACGCGACACGGCATACAATTTTGAGATTCTTTGTATTCATAATAAGCAGCAGACGTACGTCGAATGCTCGTGGGGAAGAGCGAGAGGGGTGTCCCAAAAATTTCATATAAGAGAGAAGCGTGTCCGCCATACTTCACGCGCATGTGTTTATTATGACTTCTTCTATCTAAGTAAATATGATTTTCATTGTACGTAATAAAGTCGTAATAAAGGCGGTCCCGGGGTGGGACGGAAGGAAGCCTCGACCTTTCCTGTGGGACAGACCCCGCCGGTATATCGCCACGAATACGGTTAATATTCGACCACCCAAATGACAGAGGCCTTCGTTAAAAATTTTATATTACAATGGTTTGGAACTAACTTACATGGGAGAGATGTTGTTGAATTTAGGAATACTTTTAATGAGGTATTTTGATACAGATTCATGAAAGTCCTAACCAAACTTAATGACAATAAAGGGGTCTAAATATTGAATGACAAATCCTTATAAATGCGAATAGGTATATTCCCTTCACTGTACGTAAGCATAAATTAATATAGTGTCAATGGACGTGAAATTCGGATGGTGTCGTCGCGAACAGTACCTATACCTAAAGCCGATACCGGACCATGAGACCATTATGTGAGTTTTATTAGAGTCCATTGTATCCAACATAATTATAATCATACTATTATCTCATTTAGTTACAGCCAGAACTTTCAGTGTTTGTCAGTTTAGTTAAAAGCGTATCGCGGAAAGCCAAACAACATTAATTTGTTAAAGTTTAGATTCAATGAAACAAAACAATGCTTCTGGCAAAGAGTTGGTGTTTATTGCAATTAAAATTATTTTGAGTTTCGTTTCCAGTTTTGAGTGATGTGGAGTTCAGGTGATGTTGTTTTGGGCACAATGAATGTAAGCTTTATAAGCCTAAGGCTTTTCACACATTCAGGCTGCCTTGAGGCACTTAAGGGCGCGGGGACGGCGTTATAATATGAAAGGAGGAGAGAAAACACCAACAACGAACGCGAAAAAAAAACAGCTGTTCCATACATTTAACGAGTTATGCGAACATAAATGTACGGAACAACTGTTTTCCCATTCATACGCTGTCGGGAAAAGAGTCTAAATCCGGTTTGAGTGCTCGGGAAAAATCAAACCTATCTATAAATTACTCAAGTATTATCGTACAGGTAATCATTTCGCTCTCGGGCTTAGTAAAACCCAAGTAGGTACCCAGATTACCAACAAGTGCGGACAATATTGACGGGCGCCGTACAAGTTTTACCTAAATCAAAGGAGAACCCTTTTATAAGTGAAGAATTGAGAGGAACCCTCAATTTGATCCTTACAATTTACGCGGGAATTGGCACACCTTGTAGGTCTTTCATTCTTAAGAGTATTAGATTCGATTGTGGAAGATTTATATTGGCGTAGGATTCATAATACAAGTTTTTTTTATACGGGAATTACTTCAGTACAAATTTTCAACCCAGGTAAAACAATATGGCAAACAAAACACAGTATTTAATTTATAATTTGTCAGTAATTGGCTTTGTATAGGGGGAGCAACACCCCCCCATTGGACGTTAATAGTTCTAGTAACAAAGTTGAACAAGAAAAAGTTTTACCTTGCTTACAGTTTCAGGAAACTTTGTCGGCATTGAGTAAAGGGAAAATACGTTATGTAATGTTATTGTGGCGGTTATTTAATGTTTAGACTAGGTGGTAGTACTATCTCTCTATTTACGCAAATAAGATACATGTAAGTAAATCTTTGTTACAATGTATCCTATTTTCGTAAATTGAATCTCTTGTTAACAAACAACAACAGCCTGTATGTTAACGTCGGTTACTGAAAGCCTTGTTTAGTTTAAACTGTCGTCAAATAATTATCACTTATGTGATTTGGTTGACCGTTTTTGAGTTGTGTGTCTGATCTGGCTATATGAAAAAAGTAATGAGGGGCAAGGTCCCTGTCTGTCCCTGTCTGTCCCTGTTTGCAATGCCTACTGCAACATCCTGAAGAAATTATCCTGACTATTATGACAAGATGTTTACTAAAACATCCATACTATCAACAAAACATCAAACTCAACCCACAAACGCGGTGGTCAGTTTACACACCAAAACACGCACCTTTTCGTGCGGCCAACAAGTAAGTAGTAGTCGATCGGTTACGTACAAAACTAGTGACTAATTGAATTAGGCGGCCCTTCTGTTCCGAGACGGCCCTCGACATCCCTGGGCGAAAAAAGGCCCATTTATTACCGTATAGGCACTGGTTGGAACGAAGACTTATTGCGATCACGGAGCCATTTTTCCTGGATCGGTCGCGCGGTTATTTATATTGATTGATGAAGATAAAGCCAGTACATCTAGAATATTATAGCTGTGTGGTTTTTAGGGTTCAGCGGAGTTTAAAGTTTTGTTAAAGCTTGTTAATTTGGTCGGTATGCAAAAATATGTATGAAAGTGACTGGTTGCATAATTAGATCGCGTCGTTTCCAAAAGCGATAGTCGCGCGGTCAATCAAGTAGCGTTTGTGTATGAAAATTCATACAAACGATCGCGTCGATCGCGTAATTCGCGGAACGATTGCTTTTAGTTAGGACACTGGGTTTATACCTCAGTCACTCTCCTGACTTGTACTTAGTAGTCCTTTCTCTTGGCTAAACTTACGAAATTCTCGTATTAAAAGCAGTAATTGCGTGTTATAACTACCTGTAAGGAAACACTAATTTATTTGCCTTTTGTTTAATACTTAGAATTAGCCATAAAATGGAATAATTTAGTGTCGCAACTGAAAACTACAAATTAGATTTTAATTAGTAATAAAAACGTAATTACCGAAGTAATAAATTCGAAATTGATGAATATATTAGGTCATAAAAAAGTTAATCGCTTACAGTACACGATAAATAATGCCGTTAAACACTAGTTAAACTTAGGTGATACATTTTTTAAATCATTAATACCGAAACTCTGACAACCAGTCTTGTCAAGGGGTATCGTGTTACTCAGTAACTGAATTGTAGAGGTCAGATAGGTAGTCGCTCCATGTGAAATACCGATATTCAGCTGCATCCGGTTAGACTGGAAGCCGACCCCAACATAGCTGGACGAAGCCTAGGCAGTAGATAATGGAAATGTACAAGGATAAAACGCGCTTCAAGTTTTCACTCAAGGAATTATCTACTCACTGCTAGTATGAGCAAAGCCTTACGCTTATAAATCCGTACACAAACGGTAGGTAAAATACGTCCATCAGGCTTGTAAGAAATTCCTTCAGGTTCATTGGGAATTAAATTGACCTAATTTTGCTTTGACCTTCTTTGTCGAGATAACGGGTCTGATGAAACGCGTGTTCAACTTCTTGTGGGACATGTCTTTGTGATTAGTGGGTACCTATTTGTGTGTTTGCCCAATAATGCGGTACTTACTGGACAAGGCTGCATGTTGAGCATTCTGGATCCAAACCTAGGTTTAGACCCTAAAATAATTAATTATGTTTTTTTTTAAGCTTTAACGTTTTTACCACAAAACCGTGTTTATCAGTTGTTTAGCCTAAATACCTTTTAAACATGACATTTCTGTATGGAGTTTGACATTAAACACGCGTTTAACGAGTGTCTAAGTTTTTGTGGTAAGGCCCTTAATCATTTTAATAATGTAAAATTGTAATTTACTTAAAATGTTTTTATTGATGACTTTGTAATTTTATCTTATTTTAATCTTTTAATTAATTATCTAATATCTTAATTTTACATGTATCTATGTATTATGGACTGGTTCTGAAATAAAAATGATATGCTCAAGAGGCTTCGGAGTTCACTCTAAAAGCTGTCATACAATATTTTGTGAATAACTCACGGTTTACCAGAAACAAGAACACCGATATAATTTTCATTAGAAGATAAAACAAACTCTGCCTATGTGCTATATTTATGTATTTTACTCTATCAAGTGTTGTGTGTGTAAATAAATATCTATGATATCTAATTATGATGAGCACAACATGACAACGAAAGTTGTAAAATGAAATCAATGTCATGTAGAAATAATAAGTTCTATTTATTATAAGTAAAAGTGGGAACTTACATAAGATAGATAAGCAAAATAAGCAGTACCTTTGTACTCATATTTTATTTATGTCGTATATATTATGTATTTTGCTGTGGGTACATAAATAATAAAATAAATAAATAGATACATACGTAAATTAAGGGCAAATAGCAATATTAAAATTGATTCAAAAAATTCTTATGAAGGTAGAAAAAAGAACCGTAACCTACGTCTACAAATCTCATGTATTAAACCATGAATAATACCTAATGGATTCCTATGTTAGATGCGACCTACAAAACATCTATCGAATCAATCTGCCTAGCCTTTTCCCACCTATATTGGGGTCGGCTTCCAGTCTAACCGGATGCGGCTGAATACCAGTGTTTTACATGGAGCGACTGCCTATCTGACCTCCACAACCCAGTAACTGGGTAATAGGATACCCATTGGTAAGACTGGTTGTCAGATTTTCGGGCTTCTGACGACCCGTAACGACTGTCAAAGATTTACGAATGACAGCCGGGACCAACAGTTTAACGTGCTTTCCGAGGCATGGAGGAGTCATACGGAGGAGTCAGGAAAACATACAGGGTGTTAGGGTAAACACCGTTATCCTTGCAACCAGTGGTTTGGTTTCATTTATAGAACGTAAAATCAATGGAAAATTACAACGTTTTTTTTCTTTTTTTTAAATCTACATTTTACCACAAGAGACGCAAGTTCGTTGTCCTATGCGCTAGGGCAACGAACTTGCGTCTCAACACGGGCGGGGGGTATGTGATGTGACCTGACCGGCCGCGAGCGCGACCCCTCTCTCAGTCAGTCAGCTGTTTCGCTAGAGAGCACGGTGTCGGATAGAAACTTTTTAAAATCTTTTAATGAAAATGACGTTTTTTTTTTGTTGTGTTCGGTCATTTATTTTTATATTTAAGTCAACTACCCATGGTTTGAATAACAAGACTGTTTACCTTAGCAGCCTGTATATCGAATAATTGAATATATTCAAATTGAAAGGGTTTTATAATTTACCGATCATGACGACACGACACAATGTAGTCCTCTCGTATAGGAGCCCTATTATTGAAAACTGTATTACCCCGCATAATATAATATATAGACACCAGCTACCGCCGTGTGAACCAACAGTTGTTCTTTATACTTGGTGTAGTAGGTATATATTGTATGTGAAGGTGCACAAGCACGCTATTGCAGGTTCCATTATACGAATACGTTGGCATTTAAAAGTTATTGGGTATAAAGCAAATTGTACACGTAATACAAGAAAGAAATCTGTCAGTTCGAATGTGTCAAAGGTGTGAAACGTTACTTTTGACTTCTCAGTGCCACCATTTTTCCAGTGTGAGAGGGAGACGGAGCTAGACAAGGCGGCTAGCATCATCCCGTTTTAGCAGTGGAATAATGATGGCATTATTACTTCATAATACTACCCCAGATCGTTGTAAATTCTCGTAAAAACATCATACTTTATGGATGTCCCCAGACTTGTACACGTACAGACAAAAATCTCATCAATTTAACTGTAGGCGGAACGATACCGATTGTAGGAAGATCAAAATAGATAGGTACAACTTTTTTCTTAATTTCCCTCGGCAAACTTATCGACTTGGAAGCATATAGTTAAGGCCGGGACGTAACCAAAATTGCCTGTCTTCAATTTGATTTTTCATAAAATTGATAAGACTTAGGTATAAAATAAAAATAGTATGAGTAACTACATGATATTTCCAAACTTTTTGTGTAACAGAAACACAAAATATTAAAATTTTCTCGATAAAAAAATATCACGAAGTTACCTCTTATTTTCACGTATTTTCGATTTGTACTTAAAATGCTAATGCCTATTATGATAAAAATTAGATGATTATATGTATTAAAACAAGGCAAAAAAAATTGTGTAGGCTTTTTTTTTATTCCTTTTATTTTTGGTTTTATTACGAATCAAAGCTTGTAGGACTTACGACGTTCTTAGTTCGTGGAAGAAGCCATCTTCCGTCGCACATTACGGGAACTTCAAGCATATTTTTGTTTCACAAATCAGTCGGCGTCGCTCTGTTGAGACGAGAGGACTGCGCTCAAATTTTTAGCTGCGCTGAGATATTATTTATTTTCGTAAATAATATTTTCGTAATTTATCACATTCCACAAAAGAAACTGAGACATAAAAAACATGAAATAAACACTAAAACCACTTCCAAAACGAATATTACAAGTGTTATTGATTGATAAATAAATAAATACCGAGTCTAAATAAACATATAAAATTCAATGTTGATATTTGAAAACTCAAGATGACATACATTTTATTTGACAGATTTTTGACTGATATAGTAGCACGGAGTATAGAAAAAAGTAGGTACAACTAGCGCCATTGCTCTGTATTGCGGTGAATTTTCTTGCGGAGAAAATTTACAACATAGCCAACGAGCCCATTCTACGTTCATTTGAAAATTCGCACTGGAGATTAAATCTTATTGCGATATACTCAGGATCCAAATTCGTTTACTCCCACTTTTTTTGACAAACTTCTTGTAAGGTGACTCTTAGACGAACAATTGGAGCGACTGACCTTCCGTAAATAAAACTTGTTTAGAATAATACCTTTATTCTTCGGTTATTGGTATAACGAACGAACTCGAACAGATTAAGTATGACTCCGGATTTTTAATTGGTCTGTCCGTGATGTCTTGTTTATATCTCTTTATTTGACTTTTTTGTCGTAGTTGGGTTTTAGTTTTTACCTGACTACGGCGAAGCAAAAAGGAGGGTTATGATTTTGACCGGTTTCTATGTATTTATCTATGTCTGTTCCCTCATATTATCTTCTAAAAGACTCATCACAATTTGACAAATGAGGTATCGTTGGAAGCTTCTTGTCCGCTGGTCATCGGCTATATGAAGACCAAAGCACAATCAGGCACACACACACACATACACTCATACACACACAACCCTACAACACACTCACGTACACACAAAACACAACAAACACACAAACATACATAAACCACTCACGAGCAAGCATGCATGCACTAAATTTATATTGTTTTAATTTTATTGCATAAATTGTTAAGTTTTAAAAAAAAACGGGTGAAGACACTGGCTCTTGTAACACAGGTTCCACCTAGCTCAGGAGTCAGGGCTTCAAATTAGAATGTAACACCTTTTTATGTCAATAAAACATTTTTTATTATTTTATTTTTATTTACATTAAATTGAAAATGGCGCCCTCTAGGTGACATATCATGAACAACAAAAAATATTTTTTAATCATACCATATTGGGTATCAAATGAAAGGTTTTAATTAGCACATTTAAAAATATATATTATAACCCCAAAAAAAAGCAGCGACAATCAAGACGTATACTGCCATATGTTTATGTTAACGCGTGGGATGATAAGTGCCGCTTCACGCGCCGCCGCACCGTAAACAGAAAAACGTCAGACGCGCCGCGTGACGCCACACTGCACGCGACGCACCACGCCCCGCGTCTCCGTAAATGAGGCCTAAAGTTATAATGCAACTTGGCATCTTTTCAAAGCTACAATTTCAACAGTTAAAAAGAGGGACCATACTAAACTTTCTACTAAGGGACTAGTTATAATAAGCGCCCGAGACGCGCATTTTGTACGCTGCGTTTCGGGCGCTCAATAAAATTGTATGAATTCCTATGTAACGAATTTTATCAAGCGCTGCAGTCTAAGCGAGCGCCCATGCCGGGCGCCGTTAGGCCTGCACATGTCGCAACTTGCCACTCTCAACTTGCATCTCCGTTGTGCGATTTACAAATAAGACTGGGAGAAGGTATGCCGCGGGCATCGCTTCATCGAGAATTGCTGCTGTGTGCGCCGTGATGAAACACCGCGTGTGACGCGGCTATGCCATTCGCGGGCTCCGCCGCAAAAAACGCTCCATTTCAAACAAACACGTGTAAAATCGCGTCTCCGTAAACGCACTCATACAACGCCATATGTTTGAATTCAGTGCGGGCCGCGCCGCCCAAAGCCACGCGCGACTCCTCGCGTCTCCGTAAATGAAGCCTAACCGTGCCCTTGACGCTTGGACGCGAGTTCCTTTTTCACTATTTTTCCTTGTCATTTTCTCCGCATTAGTAATAAACTTAAAAGAAACACGGTTCAAAAGTTACAACAAAATGTGGAAATCTTGTTGCGTTTGACGAGCGTCCAAAACGCGCCGGGCGCGCGCCCAAAACACAGCGCAGGTACTGAGCCGCGTACCTCGGGCCCTTGTTATAATTAGTCCCTTTGGTACTTTGGCACCCATTTACATAGATGAATAGATGTCAATTCTTTTAGTGGTGAAGCCGACAATCCTACATTTATTTCTTTTGTACAGAACTCGGCCTCTTTTTCACATGTTTCAAATGTTTTCGAAGGGGATTGTTCGCGTTTGGCGCAGGAAAGGTTTTCATGACACATGCCATATTCGTTGCACAATACAGTGCAAAATTCATTATACGAATATTATTTTTTACTTGGGTATCACTTTGCACGATCCTCCAAAGAGAGAAATCCACGATATAGCATTATATTTATTACTTGGTAACATAGTTTTCCACAAAGACGTCATTAGGTACAAATTGTACAAGGTCCTAAATAAAATTTGGTAACATTTAAATTTGAACTTTTTCACGTCAACATTGAGTTTCTAGTTCCAAAACATGAACATGATCCATAGTTCTGAATTCAAGCTTAGCGTATCGTATAAGCAAAATAAACTACAGAAGATTGAAATTCGAATTCTATAAACGCCAGACGAAAAGTTTCTGCTGGCGGGAAGGCATTGTGTTTTGTTTTCGTCGTGTTTAATGAGAGGGGTAGGTAAGGGTTGCGCGGGTGAAATATGATTTTTTGCTGTCAATACACGCCCCCTTAATACTCTTGTACCTTAATGTAATTTATTTTATAAAAATGGGAGGAAATAGTTTAAGAAAAATAGTTTTACAGCTCTATATAGTTCACATGGAAATCAAAACAAAACAACAATAAAGTACTTACTTCTGTATTCAAATTATTATACACGATAAATCTCATAATTGATGGACATTGAAATTAACATTCGTTTGTATTCGGAAATGCGATGATTCCCGAGGGACATTAAGAAAATAGTTGTAGGTACTGTATTTTGTTTATAGTGGTCAATCGGGATAAAGCCAACAAAACTGTCTTATTAGGTCAGACTGACACTCTATGAAAACAAATCAAACATTCGTGACCGTTACAACAAGAACAGCGCCTTCTTCACCCGCGTTGACATTAGAGATACTTACGGTACTTTAGCTGTCTTTTACGACACCCATGAGATGGAAGTGAATGGCCCATTCTTTACCAGGAACGACGGCGATAAAACTCAACATTGATAAAATCAGTGTCCTATAGCAGTGACAATAGAATCGCGATAATAAGCTGTCTTATTGAAACCCGTATTGTATAGTTGTCGTGAGTAGAAACCACGATCCATACATTTGTCAACCGTCTTTACGTGACACTGGCAGAACAGTCGATACCGACTCAATTGCCAAGAAGGGGAAAAAAAAACTACATTTGTCAATCACATATAATTATAACCTCACGCCAGCAGTCCCCTGAGGAGAAGGCAGAGGTCTCATGTAACAGGAGACGAGCCTTTTGCAATTCAACACTTCGGACTGGTAGGTACCGAAAAATTCCTGATGGAAAACCCAAATAACACTGTCCACCTGAACTCAGGGCTCCATGCTCAACAGTTGCACTCGCGACTACTAGACTAAAGGCTTCCCACAAATTAGGCGCGATATCGTGAGCGCGACAAGGGTAAGGCTGCCTGTCGCGCCCACGATATCGCGACAGTTTGCACGAGCCGTAACGAGGCAGTTTTTCAATAATTACCGAGCAAATTCAATTTATTTGCGACTTCATATTAGGTAAAATTGATGAAACGTGGTGACATTTACAGGTTTTTGCGAATTTCCCTCATATACTCGCGTGCGCGAATCTAATAGGTATCTGGGTGACCTTGTTAAAAACCATTAAATATATGCTTACTAACTACTAATGGAAAAGAGTAAGTATGGACGTTTTCCCAGAATTTCGCATAAATATTTTCTCATTCATCTTTTCTATTAGTACCTAGTTTGATCAAATCCCACACACATTCATGCCAATTTGATAAAACTGTTTGAACCAGCCTGTTTGATCAAATTACAAAAATGTAAAAAAACCGAAGGGAAGTTTATTAAAAAATAAAGGAACGGAACGTCCAGCCAGACTCGGAAGTTCGTACCAACGAACACACCGAACAACAAAAGATTTCATTACATTAAAAACATTACCCTCCTTCTGGGGCAGTCGAGTAATAATACCATCATATCAAACTTGTATTATATTTTACGTCGTTTAGTACGAACAAAAGTCGCGTGCCAATAATGTTCCGTGACACAAACCATTTGACACGGACTTCGGTAAATATCCGCCATTGAACATTGATCTTTAGTTTATATTTTACTGTACTGATAATGAAATTAAACCCGGGGCTTTAAAATATTCATAATTATATTAATTGCACTGTAATTTTGTCGTCTAACTTTTAAATAAAATTGTTACCTGCTAAAGTGTCGGTTCAATTGTTAATTTGTATAAAACTAAATCGCAAATTTCCGTTCTGTTATAGTATGCAAAATAGCAGAGATGTTGATTAATAAATTCATGCATTCTTAATTCCTACAGTATGCACAGAAAATTTAAAATTTCAGTTACGAAAAAATGAAAAAATGATACGACTGTATCGTAAAAATAGGGAAATGTTACCCTCAAATGTAGGATATTTCTTTTTTCCCCAACTTCAGAACGGTAAACTGCACGGCTTCCCAACACGGAAATCGTAATCAATGTATTGAGAGACTGCACTCATCCGCGATTCGTACCGGGTCCGGGTGTATTCGTTATTTTTACTGTAGAATACGGTCTGTATTTTTACTGGTGTGTTTGCTGTTTACATTGCACGCACGACGGATTGGGCGAATGTGCATGTCATAGGGTTGCGTCTTGATATTTTTCTGTTTTTTTTTCAAGCTCCAACCTTCAGGTTGTCTCAAACGTCATTGTTGTCTGCATTCCTTCTTCCAGGTATTCGTCAGTTTGTGTTGTCGACTTGCTGATAGGTGACAACTTGCAAAGACATCCTTTCATTTTGTCTGGCTGGAATGTTTCTGAAAAGCGAGGTAACCTAATGAACTTATAAAATCTAGATTTTTTTTTAAGAATTCAGAAAAATGATAGCTATGTAGGTATTCTGGCGTTCGATAGCTATTTCAGAAAAATGTAGACTAAATATTTGCGCAATTTGGCTATGTTTTAGTCTGATGTTTTTGTTTTGATTTCAACTTTTACCAACAAATAATAAACTGCGGAATGGCGATTTGCGTAATTCGTTTGTTTATAAACGAGCGTTTCGATTTATTTGCATCCAATCTATACAACGCAAAAGTAATGTTTTTAGCAATGTGTTACACAATGTTGCAAGGTAACAGGCAACTGTTTACTGATAAATCGTCTGCTTTTTATATCTCTTGCAAGTTTTACATCACGTTCCCATCACGTATGCAACACTTTTGAAACGAAAGTGATCGGTTTTTCCGAGAAGCGCTGGTTTATCGTTGCAAAAAGTGCCACCCCTGCGATCCAATGAATATTCACAGAACCCATCCTGTATTGATATGTTTGGCCTGAAGTGTACTTTTGGGATTATATAAGGTAGCGTATGTAACAAGCCGCTCGGGAAATAAGAGAGTTGGTGTTTTTTTGTATGTAGTTTGCATTAAATACGTGCAAATTGATTCGTTACTGAACCGTGCTTGCTGAGTAATTACTTACTGCTGGCACAACGTCTGATATTTTTTCAGTTTGATAAGTTTTCAAATTGATCTTTGTCACATCATTTAGATAGGTGAGTACTGTATTCAATATAAAGAAAGCGTCAGACTGAACATCCTGTGTAGGACAACTCGGGTTTTTGTATTTAGTCTCACGAACTCGCACGATTGCTCTGCAAAAACTCTCGGGATACGATACGATAGACAGCCGACCGTTTGATTCGCGACTATGCTCCTATTATTTATGCAACTCTAGTATACATTGCACTTACAATGACAAGCAACTCTTTGTTATGCGTTTTACGTTAGGCGCTCTGCATTCCAGAGAAGGCACTTTATTTTAAACAAAAAGAGCAATGAAATAGTGATTGTACAACTAGAATATTGTGAACAAATAGACAAAGTTGCGGTTTTATGTTTGTAGGTCAGTATTTGCAACACGCTATGTAGTTCGGAAACTATTTCGAGGAAGCCAGCAGTACCTGCGAGTAGAAACATTTATAATGAAACACTACCTTTTACATAATGTACGATATCTTCTTCAAAAATTCAGACAATTTTAAAATCCACTTAAACCTGCTAAACATCACAAAGAGCATCACTTAACATTGTGAACTCAGTCTTAAACAACACAGCTGATTACGTCACGGGAACGTAGACATGAACGAAATTAACTTCAATTGAATTTCACGAGACAAGGCTTTCATAGGTTTTGGCGTCTGCAACATCTGAGAAGGTTATTTTTATTTTCAATCCCCCTTCCCTTCGGTTCTTATAATGTGATATTCATTTATTTTATTTCCCGGCGGATGGGCGCGCGCCTGTGGCTCGGCGGAGGAAACAAAGCCATTTCCTAGACGTCGCCAATCCGTGCCCGTGTGGCCACTAGACATGAGGCTACGTACGTCGTGCTTACATAGAGGGGCCCGCGCCCGCTCGTGCCCTGACACTGACGGCTGACACGACACGTTATTAAATCTCGCTCTTTTATTCTTGTCGCCTTTTTTCTTTGTTTGCTTTTGACGGGTTGGGGTTTAAGCTAATTGGCTTATGTGGCTTATTTCTTCAAATATTTCCCAGGCCACGTTGAGGTCAGACAAACAACAATAATCGTATTAAATTCATTTTGAATTCACAAGTCACAACTGCTGTTCAAATTAGTTCTGCGAGTTAACATCATGAGTAATTGATTGGCTTTTATTGAAAGAGAAAATGTCGCGCAGCTTGTATTTATTCAAAGTCAGAGAAATAGCGAGCTACCATTTTTATAGAAAGCCGTTTTCTGTGCATACTTTATTAGTGTTAAAATTTATTCGATTTCGTAGTAAGATTATGTTAATTGTTGACTTTTACCACGACTGTCCCCATTACGTGAATGAAGATAATGATTTTAGACTAATTAAATTAAGTAGTATGTATCTTAACGAATATTTGCAATGGGTATTTTCGTTTGTTGAGACCTACTGTGGTAACTTAATAAGTACAAGTAGGAATAATACAAATTGACAGAGTTTTCAGAGATACATCACAAACATTACATTACTTCCATCTCAACCTTATTCAATTCTCGTAACAAAAGCTTGTCTTCCACATTTTGTTCTTATTTATACATCCATACTTTCGTATAATGCTTAGAAATCCACACAAAGCTGTAATACGTTCGGCAAAGAGGAATATAAAACAAAAATGTATGGCGTAAATACAAAAGATTATGTAAGATGCGTATTTTTTACATTAGAACGTTAAAAGTCGCTCGCCCTGTATTCGTATTATCTCCCACAGAGGGATGCGCTGTCTGAGACGTGTCGATTTAGCATTCCGACTGAATTTGACATTCGCAATGTTTATTGCCATCCCATTTGGCGGGCCTCCTTTGTGTGAATCTTTTTGTGGTATAATTTATCTAATTCGGAACAAAGCGGATTATATGCGGGATGTTCAGTCAATTCACACTAGAGCCAGTCTTGAATTTTTATCAGAAAATTCTGTTTTGAAGTGAATTTTAAAAAATCCGGCTAAGATTTTTTATCGCTGCTCTACGTGAAAATTCAGAATCATTAACTTGCCTAATGAAAAAATATTAGGCGTTTTTTGCCGTAATCTAGGTTGTGAAGCTTTATTTATTAATTACGAAATCCGTTTTCAGAGCCTTAATTAAGGTCGCGCTCGGATAACCTGGGGGAACGGACGAACAGTGGGTATTGTCTGAATAAATATTTTATGTCTAAAAAAATCCGACGAGGATGGGATTCGAACCCACGCGTGCAGAGCACATTGGATTAGCAGTCCAACGCCTTAACCTCTCGGCCACCTCGTCATGTAAGACGGCGGTGAAATAGCGATTCTATTGTAACTTACTAACTTAGCATTTAATATCTGTTTACCCAGTTGTTCTTCGATCGATGGTACAACTTTTTTCATAATCCATTGAAAACCCCATGATATGCAGCTGTTGTTTCGCGGCGTTTGCGTTTGCTGTAATTTATTCAAATTGTTGTTTTGAACTACTATTTTACTAAGATTTAAGGTAATGAATACAATCGCGGGAAACACGTACACACTGTATTGATTGTTATAGTAATGAAAGTATGAACGAGTTTCATTCCGTACACCTTGAAGAATAACAGATTGTTATGATGTTTTCTATTTAAATATAGTTTTTATCGAGTTGTTAAAAGAGCATTAGATTTCACGTCTTCGAATATGCAAATAACACATTTAAATGGCGTGATTTATGATAATAGAAACTTGTTTTTCTTTTCATTTGTATTTGCGTAAACTGGCAACTGCTGACTGGATTTATTACTTGCCAAAGTTACATTTCTAATACTTACCTAAATATCAAGCATCACCATTGTACGATTTTTTCTGTTCCTTTCTTCTTATCCATAAACTGTTAGAGACTGTTATAGAAATAAATAAATATCAGATTCACGTTACGGTTAGTCCTATTATCCATAATAATGCGAATAAACTACAACTCACTGTATGCAACCACTCTATATTGTTCGCAAAAGAAAATCCGAAACGATTCCAACCACTCACCATCGACGAAAATAGGAAAATCTCAAACTAACCAACAAAGTGCTCTCGAACTAACCTTAAAGTTCAATTAGGCCAAACCACACAATCGGAACGTGCCCGTTTCAAAAATGGAATGTCAATAAGACAACAGTAACGCTCCGCTTGTGTCCACTTACCGTCGCTCCAGTGTACGACACTAACGCGGCCCGCCCCCATATGGGGCCACTAGTGTCCCTCGCAACTAAACCCGGGCATAAAGCCGAAGGATTTGCCCGAAGCGCTCGGCCAAATACGGAATGCACCTGGACCGATTTAACTTAGCTTGTTCTTTGTATTATTTACTTTTGAGGACTTACGGCAGCGCGTATATTGGCAAATCCCTGGATGGGGATGCTAACGTTTTTCATCTTGAAGGTTGTCTTTTAAAGTTAATAGAAGGAAAACTGTAAAGAAATGACTCGCGTAGGTGGCTGATGAATGCCTCATGTCGGTTACGAAGCGCCATCAAGACCCGCGCACGCGATACACGATAATTGATGCTCAATCAAGGCAAGACAAGAATAGATTGAAAGAAGAACCAAGTTTAGAGAATAATTTAACTAAGTACTGACCAAAAACAGTTCGTGTATCGTTTACCCTAATGAGCAAGGTATACCGCAACCAACTCGTAATATAAGCGAATAATCTACTTCATTTAATTTAGGCAAAGTCAACTATCTGAATACATTGTTTCCGACATCATGGCCGCCGCTCATTAAGTATTATAACTTAAACGTCACAGCGCCGACCCATGTAGCAAATTGTGCTCGTAGAATTAATTCAGCTTACATAGAAGCTATAACAATAACTGGATATCATTATTATTCGCACAGGGCAGGGCTGCCAGTAGGAAATGAATATTCCATTCGTAATGGACCTGTACTTTCTTTCATTAAAACTTACATTATGTGCCCCACTCCGCTCTTGAATAATTACTACACTTCTTCGGAATTTGAATGAGCCGACGCGTCGGTAATGAATCGAGAATTTCATCGCAACCGTTGCAGTCTGCTTGTTCACTCTGAATTATTCATTTTTCTGTAGTGACTGTCCAAGTGTGTCCACGTCTTTATACGGGATTTTTTCCGAGACATGGGCCGGACGTGGCGCTTCCTGTCAAACTCCTATCGTTTAATGGTTTCCTAGTAAGAAAAGCTTGAAGCATGTAGGACGCATATTCGAAGCTTTTGAAGTCACGTGCAGGTAAAAGGTATCGCGTTCAAAGTCTGTGCAGTGCAAGTAGTGACAGATTGCTAGCACGTAGTCTGGATGGCTGGATATCAGCAGATTTCTTGAAACTTGCACGTAGTTGCTTTGAAGATCGAAGATATTAAACTTCATTCATATTATTTTACGAAGCATGTTTGACACGTGAACTTAATGTTCCGTGATAAAGGTACCTGGAATCTTGAACAGACCTTACACGCACGTAGGGTTTCATCGGAATACCTGTGCATTATTGATTAATAGGATTGAGACGGAGTAACTGAATTATTTCCATTACGAGTTGGAAATTTCCAGCGAAACGTGGCAGAGCTTTAATATATGATGACTTCAGGTTAACCTTGAATGAGAATTAGATTGTTTTAAGCTCAATATTCTACATTTGCTCCATGTTTACCTTTGCCTGAAATCGATCTTTTGCAATCTTCATGTAGTGCCTCTACTGACTACTACCTACCTACTGTACATAAACACTCCACATAGCTGATAGATAATATACTAGTAGTTCTGCGAACAGTAGACCTCGCGAGTACCACTTTGAAAGGGAGTAGGAATCCCACGTAACTTCAGCCGAATCAAATTAGAACATATCTACTGAACCCGCAATGCTATATATCCGAATAAGTGATAATTCTTAATACAGATTTAAAAAAATATTAAATATTTGTGTTCTGCCACTAAAAATGGGTCCCTGAAGGGATCCGTTACACGCAACGCAACCAAAAGCTTAGTTAAAAGTTTATCAATATATTCACCATTAAACGACAATGCGCATTATAATGCGCGTTTTACTCCATGAGACAGTTATATAGCGCTTTTACTCTACAAACAGAGTAATGTTATTTCCATGGCTTCTATTAAAACTTTTTAAGCCTAACAAAATATTGGTGTTCTTCCAATGTTTTTCCGTGGAGGCTTGCTTGTTGTTACTGCCGACATATTGACGGCCGCGTGCGGGAAGCGGGACCCGAGTTAACATAAACAGTTCTAAACAACGCATTTGTGTTTCTTGCGCTGTGTATGTGTAGCCGAGTATTAACATTTTTATGCTGAAGAAAATAAATGTACCGTGAGTTTTCTTGGTCTGTTTGCTTGCTTTTGTTTTTCATTGTATCGATACTGGGAATTCTTGTTTTAGCTGTGTTTTTAATGTTATATGTATAGGTATGAGGAACAGCGTATAAAGTTCACTCATCCTCCATAGAAAAGGGAGGATGCTCCGACCAGGCAGGCGTCGTGTCTGGTGGGCTGCTGCCTGTCGATTGATGACGTTGTATTTATGTCAATCACGCAGTAAACTATGCTTGCGCGATGCAGGATTTTGCGTGACGTCAGTTTGATGCGTAGTTCGCATGTGGCGATGCCGCCACAATGATATTATTGATTTCTCGACCTATGTAGTTATACTGACTGGGCCACCTTTTCTCAGGCAAATGAGCCACACACATTGTGTATTTGGTCAGCGAAAAAATTCGATTACCTAAAACTGCTGCTTTGACACATCTTCTAAATTGAAACAGAAATATTCGCTAATTTCTGATTTTGTTTAAATATTTAGCTTTATAATTAAAATTTGAAAATACAAAAGTGCCAATCGACTTTTGTCGCTGACTGTAGGCCGTGGTGTTTTTTCCCCTACTTTAAATATTTTTAACCGACTAAAAAAAAGGAGGTTATTCGTTATCTGCTTTTCTTACCAAAGAAAATACTTACACATTTTCTTTTTTTCTTTCAATTCTGCTCGTGACGGGTATCGCTTTTAATTGCAGCATTTTACTCCGTATTTTTATACATTATCTGAGGCAGCTCATAAATATAAATGGCTCGTGAAACATTATTAAATAATTTACATTAAATGATTGAAATGGCCGAATCATTTGTTATGATATTGTTATTTTCGTACTCATTTACTGGAAAAGGTTCTCTTGAAATAACGAAATTCGGTAAGTTTAATGTACTTAATTAAAATGTATATGAGTGCTCTCAAGTTAATCACAACAATGATAACGAATGGGCTGCTGATATTTTGTATAATAATTTTATCGCGGAATACTGATTAACAAAATTAATTTGGGGAATTCAGAATGATAAGAGAAGGTATGATAATAATTAATCAAGTGTCCGAAATGCTTCTGTTATCTTCGATTTTCGATTGATGACTATCAATGAAATTCATCATGATAAAAACATGATTATTTCGATGACTTAAATTCTACATTTACCTTGTGCACTTACCCGATACTCTTTCTGATAAACCTACCTTAAATCACCTTGAAAGGTGAACATTTGAGTCCCCAACGCACCAGCAAACACGCGTTGTGAACTTGTGATCATCAGGATGGTCTGGTCATGTGTGCAAATTATCGATTCCGTTTGCCGTCACGTCTGTCAATGTGCCGTTTACATTTGCACGGATGGCCGCTGATTGGCCTCTCATTTGGCCCGATTGTGCCTCACGCATACATAATTTGTGTTCAGCGTCGTCACCATTAAGATAATCTCCCGTTCGGCCTGGGTCTGTCGGCCTCATTGATTACTACGGAGTTCGGCGTGCCCGCAGCCGATTATCTAGGTCTGTTTGTGTTATTGCGGCTTCATTAGCAGGTCAGTCTATGTGGTGAGGTTTAATATCCATATAACGAAGTGGAAGAATTCGAAGATGATCATATAGTATTTTTGTTGATTGACGTTCATGAGGAGTTTCATCTAATATCGATTGTATGTAATGTACATGTATGTTTACGCACAGCAAAGCCAACGTATGTTTTTAAAGCATAAAGTAAACGATTAAAACTAATTTATAGGCTCGCGTTAAACTTCAGGAAATATCAATACAACATTGTAGGAAAACTTCCGCCGAGCGTGCGACAGTCTTTAATAACGCAATTTTGAGTAATAAAAGTGCGAGGTCGGTCAGTGCCGGTGCGCGGTGCGCTGTGCCCGCATCCCTGTGCTTGAAAACCACGTAACTTTGTGAGCCGACAAGTGCCAGCCACCATTAAAACTTAGTTCAGGGCGACACAACGCGACACACAGTCGGTGCGGGCGCCGATGCGAAAGTAATCTCAGTGAGGCCGAGAAAATCGCTTTTAAAGTTTACCTTATTGCTGAATACTCGCTGGATAAGTAAGCGAGTGAAGAGGCGTCACGACACTTTTATAATGATTTACGACCACCAACGCCATGAAATATAGTGCAAGCTTTTAGAATATTCCGCTTTTCCATAGTCAAATATAATAACAGTGTTAGCAGTCGTAAAGTTGTTATGCAAGTGAGCTAGCGTAGAGAACTCCAGATTAATATAGCTGCAGGCCATCGAGACTGTTATTGTCGAAGTAACTTGTCATACGACACCTTAGGGACGCACATTTTGCTACCTGGCAACGGCAACGTTCTTGTCATAGATTCTAGCTATAATTTTAAAGGAAACGGTACGTAATATGTTTTACCAGACACTGACTTGGATCAGTACGTTTTAGAACATTGCTATGCGAATGTATTGTTGTTTTTACAACAATAGCAACATTACATTTAATGCTGTCTAGGCGGGTTCTGCAAAACAATTCTCCACACATTCATCCTTTTTCATATCACGCAGGTGTTAAGTTCCAATAAAACACAGTAGGTAGCGGGTGGCGACCTCCTAGCCCCCCGGGTTGTTACTAATGCAGATTGCGTTCAGAAGGTCATATCTAAATCACGGGATAGAGCATAACGCCAGTACTTTATCTCAACTCCGCACCTGACGCCCCCCTCCGCTTGAGTTATAACGTCGGTTCTCCTTTTGTTGTTTACGAATGAGTTTTTCACGCTGTTCTTAGGCCGCGGACCGGTTCTTCGACACACCTGCTATTCTCCCCCGGTGTTATATTTATTGTACTCATTCTGTGTATATTGTGAGGGTATGCCGAATAGTACGCGATGTTGGGAACTTATCGCGTTTATATTATATTTTTTCTCTCCTGCCCCCAAAACTCGGGATGATGTTTTTATTATAAACACGTGTCAGGACTTGGAAATATTTGCGCATGTTAGCGGTGTAGTGATGTGCGTTGTTCACGTATGAACACTTCTATTGTATGGTTCGTGGGAAAAGTATGATTGATGAAATACGGTGTTATTATATTTATTATTCTTACAATTCTTTGGAAATGGTGCTTCCATTACTATTTCTATTTAAGGCTATGTCGTGTTCCTGTTTACAAAAGCGATGTCTTCACATTTGTGATGGAGTACACACAATATCATGAATATTGTGTGTACTCTCATTTTTTCCCTGGAAAATACCTGTACACGTGCTAGATTTAAGTCAAACTGTCAAACACATGTTGAAAATAATTGCCTACCGTAAGGACACAAAACATACAATACAAGACTTATTAATTTTTAATACTTATCTATAATTATGTAAGCGGAATCATTGATGAAATCTACCGTAACGATGCCAAACACGATATTCGGAAAACTAATATGTGGTGTAGCCACACTAATTACTAATAATACTTTATTGTAGCCGCGTGTTATTAATCTGTCAGCAAACTTATTTAAACACGAACTCAAAGCATTTATTTCAATTAAACTATTTACAGGCACTTTTGAATTGTCAAGGAGTCGGTCAGTCAGAAATATGAAGCCAGTTGCCCATTCCAAAGCGTAGTAGGTACCTATGGAGAAGAACGGGCAAGAAACTCCACGGACACTCTTTTAAATCAAAATATTGTTACAATATTGAATTCGTGAGGAGGAGGAGCTCGTGGCTAAGTAATAACAGCCGCACGGATAGATTCGTCAGGTTAAGCTACGCTTGCCGGGGTTGGTCCTTGGATGGGTGACCATCTTTACATATCGAGACTCCTCCGTGCCTTGGACAGCACGTTAAGCCGTTGGTCTCGGCTGTCATTTGTGGATCTTTGACAGTCGTTACGGGTCGTCAGAAGCCCAAAAGTCTGACAACCAGTCTTACCAAGGGGTATCGTATTACTCAGTTACTGGGTTCTGGAGGTCCGATAGGCAGTCGCTCCATGTAAAATACTGGTATTCAGCTGCATCCGGTTAGACTGGAAGCCGACCCCAACATAGTTGGGAAAAGGCTAGGCAGATGATGTTACAATATTGAATTCACTGTTGAATACTTATTGTGTACAGTCACGGACTTTAATTGATGAGCCACCTGGCACTGTTCGTATTTTAGCCGTGTAATACAAATCGGGTTTATTCGGTTCCCGACACGCAAAGTCATATGTCTTCGTATTAGAAGAAGAAAATTATATTTCATATCTTTACCGGTTGGCTAACCTGAGAGCAGAACTACAAACTTGACAGCAGTGACTACTCAAAGTCAACCAATTGCAGGTCTAGCAACAGTAACCTAGCAACGATAAACAATTGTTGCTAGGTTACTGTTGCGATAATAACGTTAGCGTACGGAGAAATTCTCTGACATCGATATTTCAACTGTCACTGTCTTCAGTTAAGTTTTCAGAATTATTGAGTTAATGAGCGATGATTCAAAGGAGGTCAGTATCAAATAGATTGGATAAACTGAATGCAACATTGTATTTATTTTATCATTAAGAACTTATTAGTCAACCTCTATGGATAAGACTGTTTCCGATTAAAAAGTAATTTATTTGTCATCTTGATATTTCAACTGTTTTTATAATTATCGAGTTAATGAGCTATGATTCAAAGGAGGTCGGTATCAAATAGATTGGATAAACGGAATGCAACATTGTATTTATTTTTATCATTGAGAACTTATTAGTCAACCTCTATGGATATTTCCGATTAAAAGTAATTTATTTGTCATCTTGTTTACGAGCTTGCGATTTGAGTTCGTGTTTAATCGTGTTATCTCGTGAATGTATGAAAGTAAACAAGCTTGCGATTTGAGTTCGTGTATAATCGTGTAATCTCGTGAATGTATGAAACTACAAAATTGAATAGTTTGAAGGTGGCTCATCAATTAAAGTCCGTGACTGTACCTATCCCTATAATATTGTGTATCAAAACCCATAGCGCAGTCAATTTAGTCCCTGATTGTATGTTTCGTATGAATCAGAATTTATTTACACACAATTAATTTAGGTACTATACATCGTTCAGCCATAGCATTTAATCTCAGTATTCCACAACACTAATGTTCATTGAATACAAACATATGTGGGAAAAACAAACGAATACATTACATAGGTCGTTACTACGTCAGCTTTTTTTCCCAGCGGATTTTTTCGGTAAGGCTAGTTACACACTATGCCCACAGTCTGAGTTAAGATAGGTAAGTCAGGCTACATTTTATAAGTTTGTGCATAGAGCTTTTCTTTTTATTAACTACTTTCTGAGAAAAGGGTCCGTGTTTACTGAAATCTAAAATACATTTTATAAAATAACGTAAGCTTGAACATCACCAGACCTCAGAAAAACCATTAACAAATGTAAATGGCCGCCATGTCAGAGGGCGTTTTGATTGAATTCCGACGTCCATGTATTGAGCTATTGGCAGCTGGCCAATTGGGGACATAGCGTCGCGACGCCGCGCCTCGCTTCTGCGAATGACGCGTGTTCGCTCCCTGTATGCAAATGAACGATTTTATAGAAAATTTAATAAGCGGTTTATATGGGAATGAAAACCTGGAAAACGTGATAGGTAAATTCTTATTTCTGTTTGCTATGTGGCTTTAAAATGAAGCTTTTTGTCGGTTTTGTAGCCATGGCATGGTGCTTTTAATGTTTTTGTGAATTTGCCTGAATCCAAAACTAGGAGTCTACGGTTGATGTTGAAAACTCTTGTGGTATTTTTCGATAAAATTTCAGACGAAAGTAGATACCGTTAGTCTTTATGTTATAGCCAATTCTAAATGATGCCGTAAATTCAAAATAAAACGTACCAAAATTTTATCAATTCATTTTCAGAATACGCTTGATATTTTTGTAATATAATACACTTGATATTTTTGGAATCTTGAACGAGCAAGCTCGAAACGTCGGTACACCGCAGTCGCATTAAACTAAATAGCTACCGACTACTTAGTAGGGGTAATTCCAAAAACTCAGCATCTTCTAAGCAAACAGCAAATACTGTCGTTTCTATTCCGAGGAAAATTTTTATTAACCACTCCGTATCGCAATAACAGTTATTTATACCACCGCAATGTTTACATCATTTTATATTGTCCAAGTTTAGTTCCCGTATTGTTACTATACCCATTTTAGGATATTAGAGTTGGCACTTTGCGGTATCGTTATAGTTTTCATTCCAGTAAGTACGAGCGTTAACTAGCAGAACATAGTTAGTACTTGCAAACAGTAAATAAATGAATATGGTATTTGTGCGGGCTGCAGAGCGACGAGCATACACAATATCACTCAGCACTGCCGCTGCCGCCGCCCGCTTTGTTTGCACCGCGTTCATTAATTTAATTATTGCACTTTATTTTAGAAATCGGACTGAAGTTAATCTTGTTTCGCTGTCTGCCCTCTGCTGTTTACTATCGCATGTGTTTGTTATGTAAGGCAAAAGTATTTTCTAAAATAAGCGTACATTTTTAACTCGAGTTATTATTAAATACCTATTGTGTTCCGTTCTAATAAATGCTGTCGCTCGTTACTTTAGTTTAGTCTAGACTTTATTCAAAATCCGAAAGTTTTCAAATTAATCTGTCAGTAAAACTCGACCCCGGCCACAATAAAGTTGACAGAATTTGTAATTCCGTGAACTGGTAGTAGCTGTGACACTGCAACGTATAAATATTATTACATTCTCAGAATCACGTTCATATTTTGTCAAACACACACCGAAATGTGAATTAACTTGTTGGAACTTTTATTTACAGTTTCCCCGTTGTGTCACATAATTACGTACGTCTGAACCCGAGCTCCAGCGTCCAGAAAATTATTTTACAAATTTATACAAACCGACGAAAAAGTTTACTGCCCAAAATCCTATTTTCGCATAAAATTTAAATAATATTTGTCATACAAACATCCCTTTTTGTTTTACTGAGGTAAATAACAAAATGAGTACTAAAAACGAGTTGAAAATTTAGTCGATGAAAATATATTTGCCTTAATATTATGTGACAAAACTAGAGATAGAAATTATCCCACGAGCTGATGTCATTTTATTTTGATTTAATTTTATTACTAGCTTCATTATAGCTCGCCCTGATTCGGTCTTTCTGCAAAAGTTTCTGCCCCTTTTGTTTTAAACCAGTCAAGTTCATTCATTATGCGTTAAAAATCTCAATTCGTACCCAAAATTCTATCCTAAAGTGGGAACACACCTAAGTAGCTTCTGCGGTTCACCAAACAGAACTTTTTACCCCTTGCAATTTTAAAAGCGGCCTTAAAAAGCGTATTAACAAAAGTTGCACACCATTAGCACAAGTAGTGCACACAGCACGGCGCTAGCGCAATTTGTGGCGATATTGTCGCGGGCCGCGCCGGAATGTTCGCTAATGCCCTCCAACATTAAGCCTGCAGATTATCTGGGCAAAGCCCTAAAGTCTCACTGTTCCAATAGTCCTTAGGGTTGGCAACAGAATCTATTTTAAAGGGAGCTCTTTACCTTTCATGAAATTCAGCCGATGAAAACACTTACAATGGCATAATTTCACAATTCAATGCATACCACCTAATCTTGGCTAACACAGAATCGATACCACGAAGTTCTTAAACAAGATCAACCCCCTAAAGCTTAAAGCGAACAGTGATTGCGCTATTCAGCTATCGCTGTACCATCCAGCGCTTTTCGTTTAAGGCTAATAGAAAATAAAGAGCATGCGGTGCAAAATGCACTTTACGCCATGCGTCGCTTCATAGCGCTGCGGTTAGCTGCGATCGCACAGCGGCAAGGGACGACGGCGAGGAAATCTTTTGACCACGACACAATAAGCGAAAAAGAATACCACATTCGGAGACTACCTACGTGATGGATGGTACCGCAGTACGCTCATAATTTTCACTAGAATTCGGAATTTAAATTATCTATGTTCACTAGCAAAGATACGAATAATGGAAATTAAGTTTCTCATTTAGTTTACTTCGTAAAAGATAAATGGCGTTCTGGGAAATTGTTACCACAAGACTATAGTGTGTGACTTGTTGACTCGGAATCCTTTGTCAAATTTGTTATATTAACAGCCTGGAAATACAAAAGAATTTTCTGGAAAGTTTTCGCTGATTAAAGTTGCGCTTATCCATGATAATGAGCATGTTTTCCGGTACATATACCTTCAGTTACCACAACACCTGGACTTACATACCTTTTACCTCTTTGTTGACGGGCAATCGAAATTGTAGTGAATATAAAGGGTGAGCGGTGTGGAATGCACTTTGCGTCCCGCGTCCCCCGTGGCTGCGGTTAAGCTACGAGATCAGAGGGCGTGTGCAAGCGAGAAATTCTCGTGGCCAACCATTGGAATAAAAAATATATTTCATGTACGATGTCAAAAATCCGGACGCAGAGAGGAATTACAGAATATTCGGCGTGACATCGAATGTTCGAAAAATATCAAACTGGAAAAGAGGTATTTGGTTTTTTTGACCTTACAGTCTGCCTAACCTTTTCCCAACTATGTTAGGGTTGGCTTCCAGTCTAACCAGATGCAGCTAAATATTAGTATTTTACATGAAGCGACTGCCTATCTGATCTCCACAACCCAGTAACTGGGTAATATGATATGGGCCCAATTTAATCCTAGTCCATAAAAAAAGGTAAAATATTTTTTTTATTTATAAGTAAATTGTGACAGCCCTATTAATGTCGCGTCGCGCCAGGTGAGGATTAGTGGATTAGAGGTGGAAGTGAAGACGAATCCACATCTTGAAAGAATTCAGGATAGTCGACTCTTAGCTCTATATTACGTTTCTATTGAAAAGTTTATGTTCACAAAATATTATATAGGTACCAGTTTCTTAATTGTGATAAAAATAATTTAAAAATTACCTACTAAAAGAGATGCATCGACCGGGAATCGAACCCGGGCCGCCCGCGTGGCAGGCGAGCATTCTACCACTGAACCATCGATGCTTATTTGAATTTTTCGAATTTATTATCTACATTGATTTCATTTACATAACATTTATGTAACATATTTAATGCTGGTTTGAATAACGAGGCAGGTTATGCTTGCACGACAGAATATGTGTTTAGCTGTGAATAAATACGTAATTATGCAAATCAACGTATTTACGAGGGACCACAGATTATATGAATACGAACGCCTATGATTTTACGAGTTTATTGGAATTCATTATTCCTTGAGGGTTTCTCTTTTATGTACCTGAGCCTTAATATGAGGGTTTATGAATTCGTGATAATTTTTGTCCCTACACAGCAGTAAAAAGAGGCGCTGAAATTTTTTAAATTTAAAAAAATTCAGTCGAGGCCATAACTTCATTAACTGTATCTGAACCTTCGTGAACTTAGGGCGCTTTTTTTTAAAACTATAAATTTTAATACCTATGTAACTGCAATTGAAACGTTATCCCCTGAAAAGTAAAAGTAACACCATTTCCTAAATATTCCCGAATATTTAAATGTACGCTGGCAGTTACGAAATACAGTAACATTTCACCTTCAGCTCTCGAGTTTCGCAAAAAAAAACTTGGGTACCAACGTTACTGTCGGACAAAAAAGCGGCTTTAACGATTTTACGTACAAAACGAGAGAAGCTTGCTCTTTTATTTCTGTTTGTAGCCAATACTATCGGATTTCGTTACGCGCGCGACGCGGACCGATTTTTACAATAGCAGGAATTTTCCCAGCTGCATGTCGCACCTGGTTTTTGAGGTGGAAAGTGGATTTTTAGGGTTCTAAAGCCCTATATAATAAATTCCTCCATTAAATCTTTATTTGATTCCATTTTTGCTATTTCAACTTTGGTAATTGTAGACGACGCCCATATTTGCTTCATTTACATAGTTATATTTTTCTTCCTAACTTAACCTCAGTTTGAACAAGGACGTTTAAAACAAGCATTGCATTTCCGTTCGATTTCCCTTTTACTCAAAATAAGTTTTATTTAACCTAGAAGTGAGCTGATTCAAAAACAGCTGCGTAAAGAATCCAGTAACAAAAGTCGCTCGTCTTTTCACCGTTCTTATTCCTCATGGCTTCAGTTATTCAACGCCGGCTAATGCGGAGAGCTCTTCTCGCGAGGGTGCCTTTGAATTCGACTCACTCACGGCCTCTTTGGTACTATAAAGTAAATGACGTTGTGCACCCTAGGCCTTACTGCATTCACACGGGCCGGGGCCAAACGACCTATTTTTGTCACCTCCCTCCGTACCTCGATTGGCTCAATCATCTGTTCAAATGGCACCCGACGGCACGGCGACTTTAAGTGCATCGTTATTTTGAGTGGCGATTAAATTTTTAATTTTCCTTTTTGCTAATTAGTATCTTTGCAAATTCGACTGCAGCCTTTTCGTTAGTGGAATTCGTAGGAAAAAGCTTTTGATAATTTGTTTATCTTTCTTGATTAAGCGTAATGTTTTCTTTTTGTAAAATATCACATCGAACGAAAAATAAGTTGGATTATCAATCAACATCTCAAATGCGTTTTTAATAAACGATATTTTCAATATAAATTCGTCATTGGGTGCCAGGCAATGTTTATATTAAAGAATCGCTTGTCAATACCACTCGTGTCGCCAACATTGCTGAATGGAATAAACGTTGGATTCCATATATATACGTTTTATTTATTGAAAGCTGGCTTTTTCCACGCATCTCGGGATCAGCCACCTTGCTTTACTTCAATCCCATGCCAATATTGTGATACCCCAAATATTACTTACCCACATTCTTATTTCATGCTTCCGGTGATCTCTTAAAAAAGGTTTTTTCTTTTTACCCGACTGCCCCAGAAGGTAATGTTTTTCGAGAGTATGTATGTATGTATGTATGAATGTATGTTTGTATGTATGTATGTCTATTTCTTTGGCACGCTCTGTAGCCTAAACGGCTTGATGGATTTTAACATACGAGGTGTCGTTAGGTTCGTCTTAATTGTGAGAGTGACATAGGCTATATTTTTTTTTAATTTTCATCTGGAAACAAAAAAAAGGGAGGGGAAGGTTTTTTTTAAATAAATTAAAATATTGGTATCAAATAAAAGCTAGTAATAAGTTAATTCCAAATATTTAAATTAATAAAACTAAAAAACTTGAAATAAAACAAATTATTTAAAAAACAAAAAACCCGCCTGCAAAAACGCATAACTTAAAAGAGAAAAACAAGCATTATAATCTGTAGAATTTTGGTATTACAGGCGGGGAACAAACCAATAACCTGAAATATGGTGTAACTTTTGTTTGTTCCCGCCTGTAATACCAAAATTCTACAGATTATAATGCTTGTTTTTCTCTTTTAAGTTATGCGTTTTTGCAGGCGGGTTTTTTGTTTTTTAAATAATTTGTTTTATTTATTTGTGCTCCTTAACATTAACTTCTCAATAAAGATATTTCAGTGCTATGTAGTTTGCAAACGATCTACTATGTGATATGAGTATGAGTAGCTGCTGTGTAGTTGACGTCCATGTAGTAAAATTCTTGTTGAAAAATGTAAGCAATTTTCAAGAAGATAAATCATGTGCTTAAAGTGCCGTAATAGAAAAGACAGATCCTTTTAGAAGATGAAATTTAAGAATCTACCATTATAAAAGCACTTTGTAGAAAAAGCCTCTCGATTTCGAAATAGTTCCGGTATTCTGAAATGGAAAAGGTGTAGTGCATTTCCATAACGAAGATTTTATTTTTGGACAGCTTTTGAAGTAGTTTGTTAGCGCGGCTCGATCCAATGAAAATGTAAGGTATCACGTCTATCACATCGAAGTGAGCATTGAACGAGTTCAGATATCGGAAATAAAACGTTGTCGGATACGCGGAGCGGTTTCCGATATCGGGCGATGCGTCATACAGGCGCACATTTGTAATGTATTCATCGGGACGAGTGCGAGTACTATGGATCTACGAACAAAACTCGATTTTGATTGCGTTTTGTAGTGCGGAAATTTGAGGGTATCTCGTCTCTGCAGGCGTAGCATGAGCACCGTTTTGTCGACGGAAGAGTAGACAAAAATTACGTTTCCTGTAGACAGTACGACTGAAGTACAGTAGAAAGAGTCAACTGCACTTGTTACGAAATTCACTCTTTTACATAATTAGACTCAGAATTCTTTGTTTTGTCGGTTTTGTCATAGGATTTATCGGTTGTCAGTGTGATTTTGACAGTTAGGATAGAAAACTTTCTTCCGAAATAGTCTACCTACAAAAAGACGTAGACAAAGATCGTTAGAAATGAAAGACAAAATGACAGATTGTAGAAACATTTCTACGGTGGATGTCAAAAATGAAGAAACGAACTGTCACTTTGTATAGAAAAAGCTATGTCTATTCTTCGTAGAGATAGAACGCGCCATGCTACGCCTGCAGAATGGTGTTGATTGGATGAACTCCAGAAATAATCTTGACTTCAGTTTGACTTCATTAAACCTAGCCAACACATTAACCAATTTCCTTGATCTCTATCTGTTTATAGGTATTTAAGAACCTCTTCATATCCACATTCAAGGTTTTTTGTCCATACAATTCTGTAACATGAAAGACAATTTATGAATTTTTCTTCGCCTTAAGTTCGTGATAGTTCGACAGTTGATACCTTTCATGAAGTTTAGTTATTAATTATAGTTTGGAAATTCTCACATAAATTAGTCTAACCCTTGACATGATTTGGGTGGTATAAGCAGACTAATTTGGCAGCTGATGTCATAACAGCGGTAATTGGACATCTAATCAACTGTCGAATTTGTATTAATGGATATTAATATTTGTTCTGATTTGACGCATGGTCAAAAGCTGTTGTATCTGGACGTGATGCTAAGCACCATCTGTTCTCTGTAATTAGAAATTAATATTTCCATCGATTCTGGTTACTGGTCCTGTTTGACTCAAAATGTTGTTTATGCCTATTCAAAAAGAAGAATTATGGTTTTCAGGTGTTAATTACCTTGATAATTTACTGGGAAGGCTGAATTCATATATCACTAAAGCATCGTCCCATCAGTCCCATCAGTGAATCTCGAAATTCTTTCTGATTACTGCAGCATTTCCACATTTTTGTTTGATTTAGGCATAAGATGATTCAAGAATGTTTAAAAAAAATCCCTTTGTCTATTTTTATCAGTATGATTCGTTGAATTACCGCATACATTTTATCTGTTATTCCACTGTGTACATCAAGTATTGCGATCATACAAGTATTGCAGTCGCGTCGCCTTACGCCGATGCAAACGAGTGAATTGCATACATATGTAGGTGGTGTTACATGCTCTTTATTTTACCGGCCCGCGCCCGTTGCGTCACTCACCTGAGCCAGTAAGTGAATGCGCCGTTGGAATACAAATACGGATGATAATGCCGTTTCGCGTGCAAATGTTTTCTGAAGTGGGTGCGGGGACAACTCGTGTTTTTGTGGTCTGGCTCTGAAGGTTTTCCTTTAAACTGTGGTCTTATCCTTTTTTCGTTTCGACGGTAGGTACATCTATGCTTCTTATTCTATTTGGACCCAGTAGGTGCCCACATTCATTGCGGCGTCTGAGGCGTTGTTCTACTATGGTAAAATTAAATGGCTAAATTGGCCGATAATGATCATATGGAACTTGCAATGGACTCAGTATGGATAATTTACCTACTTAAATTATTTGGGGTTTTAGGTTTTATCATTGAAATTTAGGTTCAGAAACTCGCAGTTGTAAAAGTATTAGCTTAGAAGATTTTCATGTAGATGTTCAATAAATAACCCATGTAGATGTTCAATAAACAACTATAGACGACTTCGACTTTCTCAGAACTTTGTTAATGTCTGTACAAAGAACAAAAGCGTGTTCACCAATAGCGATTCCATAAACTAAAAAGTACCACAAATTCAGTTTCGGTACATACATTCCACTAGTTATGGTTACTATCTCTCGGACTGAAGTACCTACGTGTTTGAATATGTTGTGTATTTGTACTATTTGCGATATCCGACCAAATACAGTCGGGGTTTTATCGCCGTTTCTTGTATGAGCATACTATTTACGGAAACTGTTCGTATATACTCGGATTTCTATGCTGAATGTATGAAACTGTTAGTTGAGTAATTTTTGAAAACTTCCTTCTCATACTTCCAGTTTTGTTATACTTATATGGCTGTTCTCACAAAATGTTTGAAATTTTAAACTTTTGATTTAGATTTTTGTAAACTATTTCAACCGATTTGTAATGCTCTATACGAAAAGAAAAGCAAAAAAAAAAAGATGTTGCATCGGCCGGGAATCGAACCCGGGCCGCCCGCGTGGCAGGCGAGCATTCTACCACTGAACCACCGATGCTTACGTTGTATGAAATGAATTGCGCGATTAGTCACATCAAATGTAAATGGAATACTATTCAGAGAATTTAGTCGTTCTAAAAAAATTGGCATCTGCTTCGTTAAAATGTTGATCAAAGCAATTTCACTACCGACCGAGTCTGAGTTTTTTTGTTTAACCGATTGATTAGTAACCTTTTTATTTTTGCTGATCTACACATTGAGAAAAAAACGTCAGCATTTTGAATATAAATTTATAGACGCCTATTTCTAATATTGCATCACACAACCACGGCAGTATGTACCCAGCTGTTTTGACACAGTTATGACGTCATCCTGCTCGTTAGTTCTCGTTATATTCAACACTGACGCTATAAACTCAAGCGATAACTGAGAAAACATGAACAAAACGAGCTTGCTTCCGAGACAGACACGGACGAAATGCAAGATTCCTTTCAAATATTTAGAGTTGAGTATAAATAAGACTAGCCATCAGCGGCGAGGGGTCAATTTTTATGAGAGGCAGCCAAAGCGGTTCGGTCTTAACTTACTTATGAATAAAGTTAAACATTAATTATTATTAACTTTGTATGAATTTTTAGTTCCCGATTCTGAAGTTTTGGCACCGGGTTCTTTTAGGACATTTTTTGTTGTTTGCTAGTTCAAAGCTAGAAATAGACGTTTTTGTTGTTTGAATTATAGTGAATTAAATGCCCATAGTGTAACTATATTTTTTGGCAATAGTAGACGCTATTGACTGTGCCATTTTTCAATAGCGGTAGACTTGATGATTCGGACTCCTAAGGGAAACGGTAGGAATCGTGTTCTATGGTCCTTTCGCCACTGCTAGCCATATTCTGAGTTTCCTACCGAGATTAATAGACGTCTAGAAGAAGTGTGAAATAGTGGAAGATGTATTTGTTCTGCTATTTAGCGGAAGAACTTCTGAAATAACTTTTTAAAGGAGTAATTAACGTCGAAACGACAATAAACCGAAATTACCAGAATTTAACTTCTTCATTTATGTGGTGCGTGTGACACGGAACAATTAACTCAAATTGATATTTTTTATACACATCAGGCGACTAACTTAATATATTGCTATCAGCTGGAACTGTTCCCACCAGTCAACGGATAGTTCTTTGGTTAGGTATGTACGTTGATACGATATTATTTGTTTACAATTGCTCTCTATATCTTCTTCCAGACTTCAATGCTATCTCAGTGTAATAGCTGTGTTATTACTCGCGATTCGTTGATATTTGTCTTGCAGCAAGCGCGTACGCTGCCATACGTCACAGGCTAAATATTAAAGCTAGAACATCCCGGCAGAGATTAATATGTCGTCACTGGTACTTTACGAATGCGACGCGCCAAATGTATAGGGAATTCGGTACGGGCGTCAGCGGATGTGATAAGACTGGCATATGGGAATTTTGTATTGATAACAACGTTTATTGATTACAGAATTTGGGTATTTTTGCGCTGATAGAGAGATCTGTCGTGCTTATTAATCTGTTTACTTGTATTTTATTAATTCTCCGTTCGCATATTTTTTATGTCGTGAGTGACGGTGTGTGTTCTTCACTCTAGCGGTACCCGGTGTTAATAATTTGATTCATCTTATTATTTTCTTCGTCGTGAGCTTTACGATAAAATCTCATGTCAAAAGACGGTGAAAAGATTAGGCTGTTAAAAAGATTGATAGTAAAGCCGATTGCTCGGTACACCGGACCGAGACAAAAATGTACTCGTATATTTTGTTTGGTTTGAGTCATTACTCTTCACAGTTTCGCGATTTACTCTTCGACTCTTTTCGCTCACGATCTTGGGCCCCATAATAGTATGAGGCATGACGCTCGCACCTTGCGGCATCTCCCAAACACGGGTAGGGTCTTCGTCGTTGGCCCCCGCTGACAAGGGTCCAAATCAGAGATATTAATTTGTTGGGCGCGCTGTAAATTAACGGTCGCGAGTTCGTGTAACCGAGTTACCCCGGAGTCCACATAGGGAGGGATAATTTGTAACGTGAACGAGTAATAATTTCCGCTGGCTGTCCCTTAACTACGACGTGTGCGGGATTAGACGTTAAGAAGGGTAAATGTGTTCCCTGTAAGGTATCGTATAGGTATGTTTAGATATCGAGAGTCGAGATCTTCAGGGAATATCTTACTTTCAGCCTACTTAAATTTCAGTATCTCAGTTTCTGCTTCCGGAATGACAATGTTTTTCTATCGTGGTTATTATTTGTCCCTAGACAGTGATGCGACCATTAAGGGGGCCCGGTGCATCCATTTATTTAAGTTATGGTGTACTTTTTTTCCTAATGGAAATAATTTCCTAGAATGGTGGCGGATATTTTTATGACAGGGGGAGGATAGGGAAGAATTTATGGTGATTGATGATTTTGCGGTCTAAGTTTATTAGGAGTTTGAATTAAAACTGCTTTTTATGCGAATGTTTGTAGGTATGTACGTCATATCTACCAAATATGGTTTTAATTTATAAAAAAACAAAAAACATGGCACGTTTATTAGGTAGCCGTGTTATTCCAATCTCTAAATTGGTATTCCAATCCCAGAATTATTCAAAACGACATCAGATATTCCATTTTAATTGGAATATAATTTCTTTAAATCAAACATCAAAGCTTTATAAAGTTCCATCGCGTTGTTTTGCTAGCGAACAATTTTAGTTATGCTCAGTGACTTGGAATTCTTGGAATGTAATGCGAATGCCCCTCTACTTCTGTCTCGAACTTAGACAATTAATTAAAAGTTTTAAGAATAGCCCCGCCCCCCGACTTGTGACTGATGGCTTACATTGCCAACTATCTAGGGTTTATTCCTTCGACATATTTACGAGGGGGAGTATTAAAAGAGAGGTGAAAACTTTGAATTATAATGTTGAATATTAGTTAAGTTTTATTCTTGAACTCCTGTAATGTGTGAATTACTTTTTCTGATTGAAAAATGGAAGCTTTTTATAGAATGAAACTTGTTTGGTGTTAAAATTTTTGCTTAAAACGGCCTCATAAATCAAAAATCTGATACCGTTACACTTAAGCACTTAGGCATCGTCCATATAATCGAAATACTAAACAATTTCCTCCAAAATCGAGCGGCCTGAGCTACTCAAACGTTTGAACAGTCCATTTATTAGCGAATGATTTACGATAAATACACTGGCCCTTGTAGAAAGTGCTTCCAAAAGTTCAAAGGTCTAATATTTCAGCTCAATACAGTCGATATTAATTTCAAATTTTGATTACAAGTTGAAACGAGAGGGTACTTGAGCTAAGAAACGACCACTTCAGATATGGTTCCAGTTTATCGATTTCATTTATAAGGTCTCCGCGATTTTAATTAGCTTTTAACCTCTTTTAGAGCTAAGGGCCACCAGATGTCACAATAATTACTGAAAATGAAACCGAACCTTTAAAATTTTAAAGTTCATTAATGCAGCTGGTTAAAGAGAAGAAAATTGTTTAATGTTTCATCGTAAACTACTAACAAATGCTACAAAGACCTATTAGTTAATGTGTTGTAAATTAACTCGCTTTTTGGATTCAGCAGTGCGCAATTCTCAGCTTTAAAGCTCTCCTGGACGCGGTACAAAATGTATATCCTTGGCAACATAAGAGCCGCAAACCCATTCTCTTGATAAAGCATATTTTTATAAAAACAGGTCGCATAACAGCACCGCAAGTAGATTCTGGCTGTATTCCATCTTGCTTATTCGCCGAGTAATCTCTATGTGGAAGGCTTAACTGTAATCAAACTCTAGCAGCGCTTAAGCACAGAACAGATGACAACGCAACAGCAGCTTTAAGCAGATAATTAGTTAATTTTGCATCAAACATTCGCTGCGGCGTTTTCAAACGAGCAACATAAATTGCGGGCGATGTGAAAAATAGACCTGAGTGCGGTGGCGCTGGCGGCGCGTGGAGCCAGCACGAATATATGATCTTGAATTTTACAGGTAAACTAGACCGAGAACTATGTTATATTTAGTAGGTTTAATACGATTGGATAAGCTCCACTCGTTGGAGACCTAAGCGTATTCAATATTTTACGATGTACGCAGGCGATTCGATTCGGTATTTCGAGCAGTTTGAGTTCGGAACACATTTTAGCATTTTTATTTTTATTGCCTCTAAATTCTGGCTCGCTATGTTTTTTACAGTAGACTACGGAAAGTTAATTTGATTGATTGAAGAGTGAGGCCTTTCTTTTTATTGTGAAAAACTTCAAATTATTTCACCTTGATGTTTTTTAGCGAGTCTTTTCATACAAAGTTTTTGTTGAATTTATTCATGAAGCTATTGTACCTAGTTTTACTGCTCATATTATATTGGTTTAAGTTGGCTAACAACTCCAACATAAACTTTATTAGTACATAAAGTATATCAACAATGGTTGTTACGTTCCATATTAAATATCGCTCGAATCTCCCTTCAAGTAATAAACGTTTGAATATGAATCGTAAAATTGTGTTATCTTGGTGTGGTTAACATAAAATTTTGTCTCCAGAGCAATCTATAAGTGGACGTGCTCGTTACAGCTTCATTTCCTGAGATGATGTAACGTCGTATAATAACACTTTCGTGAAGATAGGAATTACAGTCCGAAATATTGAGTATGTAAAGACAGGTTATAAGACATTCTATTAATCTATCGCTTACGGTATACTCTTGAAATACCTACTTGGAGTATATAATAACTCGTAAAGGTCCTGTACTGAACACGAGCCTCTTCCTCAGGCCATTTCAACAAAGGGTTTTTAGCCTTGATGCTACAGCCACAATGTCCAGCTATCAAACGCTTTGGTTGACATAAGTAAATGTTATCAATGTGGTCAATATTGATGCCTTGTCTACATCCAAATTCTATTCTATCTCTAAACTTGAAGGTTGGCGTCAAATTCAAATCTTTATTGCATATCTCATGTGTGTACAAGCTCTTAAAATGATAGTTACAAAGTTCACATGGACCCTGTCGGGCACAACAATTTATCATAGCTAAGGAAAATAGCATGCTTTAAAACAAAAAGTAAATAGAAATTAATTGTACGTCGTAAAAAATATTTAGTTTTCATTAAAATAAATCAATTTATTAAATAAATAACATCAAATAGTGATCCCCCCTCCCTTAGATTCTTTTTTATCTGTTCAGATTTATTTAGCTATAAGTCTTCTATGCTCTAATAAATAAAAACTGTTACTACCGTTACTTCCTTACATATTATAAAACAAAGTCCTCCACCACGTCTGTCTGTCTGTCCGCAAAAAACTCATACTACTGCACCGATTTTCATGCTGTTTTCACCAATGGATAGAGTGGTTCTCGAGCAAGGTTTTAGTATATAATAACTGACATCCACGCCGGCAAAGCCGCGGGTATCAGCTAGTATTATATAATCAATCAATTTAAAAGAACTACATAATATGACGTGCCTCTTTTTTTAAAGTTCTAATAAACTCTTTTAACATCTGGCAACAGTATATTATGCTGCAAAAGTAGCCCCATTTTAACATACTTCCTCCATATCGCTAGACTATATTCTAATAAAAACAGTGTAGGGCTGAAAAATTGCAGTAGTCTGCAAGTAGTGACAGTTTGCTAGATCGTAGCCCCCGACGCTATTACATGAACCGTATCGACTTGCGCGGAATTGTAAGCAGCTGAAGCACTTAGATATTTTCTTTCCATTGTTGACTAGGAGCGGGCGATTTATATTAATAAAACACTATATATGGGTTGTTTTTAATTAATCTTATCGTTTAAATTCTTATAGGTAGCCTGTAAACGACGTTTTTTTAACATGTTCTGAAATATTTAGGGATCGTTAGATTCAGTATTGAGCGCTTAGTAAACAGATTGATGATTGAAACTGAATTGGTTGTCATAGATTAAGAGAGATTATGCCATCAATACAAGTCCCTATCTTGACCTGCTTAGGTACAGTCGGACAAGCTATTTGGTATACAGGCAAAATATATTCATTTTCCGCTACACTGCCAAAATTCGTTTTAGATTGAGTGTAATTTAACTTTTTGTGCTTATGGCTTAGGAGAGGATAAAAGGATTGTTGACTACTGAAAACCCTCATAAAATTGTTTAAAGTAGTTGCAAGTTATTAGCCCTTATACCAAATAGCTTGTTCGACTATACGTCTGTTGTTCTGCAACCATTGATATACTGCAACTTTACAAAAAAACATAAAATTGAAGTCATACAATACCTACTTGAGTATCGCAGTCACTTATTAGAAAATAAAAGTGACACAGCAATTCCACGATTGTTTTCATTGCTGGCGATACATCAAAGTGAATTGAACGCGTACTTGCTGGCAACACGTGGCGGGCGGACTGGGATCTCGACTACTACTACCTCCGCTACCTCGAAACTATGCAACACAAAATGTACGAAGCACGTTTCACACTCCACTACCTCATTTCTACAACTACCGTCATCGGGATGCGAACTAAAAACGCAATGGAATGTAAAAAGGTAACCGGAACCGTGTTTCGCGCATTCACAGAAGATATCGGAATCCTACCGGTATATTCAGTTCAATAAGAATTTATGCCCTCATATTTCGTATCATCAATACCGTTTATTTTCCACACGTTTTCCTTGTCGGTTCAGTCGGGCGGCGGAAATACATTTCAGGGAATTTTTCTCTTGCGAGAGATAGAGCTAATTTTGCATAGGTGTTTCTTCAATCTTCTGATATTAAATTCTCGGTATCGGTAATATTTGTTTCGTTATATTGGGTTTCTCTTGGTATGATTCCAACATGAATGATGTAAACAAGATATTGTAACAATATTCTGATTTAAAAGAGTGTCCGTGGAGTTTCTTGCCCGTTCTTCTCCATAGGAACCCACTACGCTTTGGAATGGGCAACTAGCTTCATATTTTCTGACTGACCAACCCTTTGACAATTCAAAAGTGCCTGTAATTGGTTTATTTGAAATAAATGCTTTGAGTTTGAGTTTGATTTTATCGGAAAAGTGTAATATTAAGTGTTTTATACGCTGATTTGTACATAAAAATCCCTCTTAAATGTGTCTTAAGAAAGATATCCGTTTCATTTTCCCTACATACCTTGTGTCAATTATGCTAAATATTTTCACTCACATTTTTTCAGATATCGCCGTCCTAACTAACCACGCACTGCTTAAATTGAAAATAACAAATGACTACATAAAAATGCCCCTGCATTACCCGCAAAACCCTTGTAAATTCATAAGCGCAATAAAAAAGAACGTGCAATACATGGCACGCGTCTAAACGACGACTTTATAATCATAGTTATGACCCAATAAAGGTAATTCAACACTATTTTTACACGCGAAAAATCTCGCACGTAAACGTAATGAAATACTTAACTGGAAATTTCATGCCATAGGTGTGTTAAATAATAACAGCCGCACGGGTCGATCGAAGCTTAAGCTACGGTTGCCACGGTCGGTTCGTGATTCCATCCATTACATATCGAGAACCCTCCGTGTCTCAGAAACCACGTTAAGCCGTTGGTCCCGGCTGTCATTCGTAGATCTTTGACAGTCAGAGGCCCAAAAGTCGTGACAACCAGTCTTTCCAAGTGGTATCGTTTTACCCAGTAACACGAGATGTATAGATCAGATAGGCAATCGCTCCATGCAAAATACTGGCTGTTGTTGCATTCGGTTAGACTGGAAGCCGACCTCAACATAGTCGGGAAAAGCTAGGCAAATTGATTTCTGAGGTAAAAGTGATGATTAGATGTCTTCATCTATTTAAGGGTTTCGGTAAATATGACTGAAATACAATGGTAAGAAGTACTTATGTGCTTTGATATCTTACCTGAGGCCCTAGACAAAGTGACATTCTATCAGCGATAACGTAAAAGTAAAGTGAACTGAACACATCTGCCGAAGCCTTTGGGATTACAGGCGTGATATTTTATTTATTTATTTATTAAACAACCAACTTATATTTACAGTTGCACCACACATATAAGTTAACGGTCAGTATCTGTTAGGAATTACATATAAAATTAGATTAACATAACTTATAAACTAGACAAAATTCGATGAAATACAATTATTGAAATTAATCAAGATTAGGTGAAATTAGACAAAATTAGACATACTTAGTTAAGATTCGATAAAATTAGATAGAATTGGCAATAAATTATTAATAAGTAGCAAGATACACTAATTTAATTTAGTCACTCCAAAGAGATTGTACTGGGAGTGGCAATGGACTCCAGGTAACGAGCTGCAGTGTTCAGGAATCTCAGTTCAGTACTCGCAAAGATATCTAAGGATTTGTCATACAGCAAAATGTTGTTAATATGGGTGAGGGCTAGGTACAACGGACTAGTTTTGAGGGTTATGGTACTAGTTTGAGGTAATGCGAATAGAGGACGTTGGCGAGGACGAAGTGTGTGCCTAACGGGTAGTGGGATGTTAAAAGAGATGAAATGAAGCAAAAAGGAATTGAAATGGGTACCACGAATTAGGCGGATGAAATATTTGACGAGACTAAGATTTCTTCTAACCTCTAAACTTTGGTAGCCCACCATACCCAGCACAAATGGTGTAGGGTACATGTACGGGTAATAACCATACAGTTTTAAGTAGAGATAGCGGACAAAACACTTCTGAATCTTTTCGATAATCAGTGTATATACTTTCTCATGGGGGTTCCAGATTGCACAGTTGGTCTCTAGCAAACTGCGAATGAAAGAGTTGTACAGTATGGTTAGGGCTTGACGATTAGTAAAAAATTTGGCCTGACGCAAAACAAAACCTAGGTTTTTTCGGGACTTGTTGCAGGTCAATAGTATATGCTGGTTAAATTTAAGCTGTGGATCAAAGTGAGCACCCAAATCGCGTACGGTTAAAACGCGTTTCCAGGGCTCATTGCTCATAGTGTAGATGTTGTGTCTGGGTTGTGTGGCTTTTGAGTAGGTCATGACCGAGCACACACAACCCATACACAACATCTAACGATGATGGAAAAGGCAAAAATGTATAGGACTGACCCTTATGTCAGTAACTGCCCCGTTGGTCTCGTGGTCGCAAGCGCGACTGCAGAGCGTGGGGTCCTGGGTTCGATTCCCGGGTCGGGCAAAGTGATATTGAATTTTTCCATTAGGAATTTCGTGGTAACAGCCCGGAGTTTGGAAGTTGGCGGTGTGATATCCCCGTGCCTCGGAAAGCACGTTAAGCCGTTGGTCCTACGCCTGATCTCTCTCCGGTCTCAGCACTTGTGCACTATAATATCTCCCGCGCCGAAGGCTAGTCTCCGTTGAGATTGGCCGCCGTGGCCGAAAATACGGTCTGGAGGACTATTATTATTATGTCAGTCCTATACATTTTTGCCTTTTCCATATAGATATGATAGCTTACTATCGAAAAGCGTATGTCAATCTTGATGAAAGTCGTTGTAGAAATACGAAACGCTTTGGAAGCGATTGTCACTTGTCTAGGCCCTCTGTACTGTTTGGAAAATTTCAGCACCCAAATACTTACCGTATTTCCTTTCAATACATCTATAATCGTATAATAATATTATATAATAATATTTCCTGTAATACATCTATAATATGCTAACTTACCAAGGGGCAAATAGTTGTACCATTTATATTTTAGTTACTTTTACTTGTCAAATATTGTGTCTCCTTGTTAACAAGATGATCAAACTGTAGAGAAACCAAATCTCTTGCGTATATGTTATTTTTGTTTTATTATACCGGAGTTCGTGGGGTGAGCACCTGGTGATCTGTAATACAGGTGTATACCTATAATAGACACCAGCTCCTCACAAACACTTGACTGTGATTTGTCTTCAGTTATTGAGCTTAATGTTTAAGTATCATATTATAATGTCTTGTTTTGTGAGGAGAAAATATATTTTTTGAATTTGAATTTTGATTTGAATTTAATTTATTACGAGTGAAAGAGTATAATTTGCTGTGTTGATAAAGTGGTTGATACTATCTTTATTTATTTTTGTAGTTTAGTCCAGACACAAAACTCATAGTTTTAGCAACAACACACTCTGGTGTAAAACTCTTCGCGATTATAATGTCTCATTGTGAATACAAATTCAGTGTTTATTATTGTAAGGCTTACGGTTATTGCCATTAAGAATGTTGCTGTAAATGGTACTTATGGTTAATGTCGGCAGGATTAAAAATCCCATCGCATAAAATGTAAGCAGTTTAATGCCGTAATAAACGGTAAAACCCACGAGTGCGGTAAGGCTGGACATATGTGTCATGAGTAATTATTGTTATGTTATGTCGGCGTCGGCACTTTTGTTTTTATTTTATTTAAAGGAGAAATCGCAAAGGAGAGACTACCATTGTGGTTATTTATGAATGGTCTCTGAAGACAGGCTTGCGTGCTACTGAAACGCTTATAAAAGAACATGTTTCGGAACCAGCAAAATGCGAGTCAGGTGCGATCCCAAATAAAAACTGCGATAGAAAAATCACTCTCCAACCAAATCACGCTGAAAATGATAATTTCAAAATACTAAGTCTTGTCACAGCAAGTGTTCTTAATGATGAAGATGACACTGATAACTTTCGGTGCTAGTTAATAGGGAGAACGTTAGATGCCGCACCCGGTCGACCTCGTAAACCATCGGGACGTGAGCTGCCAAATAATTTAATCTCACTTCTATTTCGGCCAGGTACTGCTTCGAGAAGGATTCTGCCTCAATCTAAATAATATGTAGAATAAGTTGGTATTAGAGCTTCTGAGAGATTGATTGGGTACTAAGTTTTAGGATTGAGTCTATTTATTTTTGTTAAGGTTAAGCTACCTCGCGAAACGTTATCATGTTTATTAGAGGCTAGAGGCATAAAATAACTAGATATATGAAACTAAATAAAAAATAAAGGCTCGAAAATAAATCTAACATCTATGTTATAGCAACAGTGAATTGGAAGAATGATTGCGTAACAAAATCCCCAGTCGCTGATTCGAATAATTTATTTGAAAGATTTTATATTTCGAATAAAAATGTACTTAAATAAAATTCGTAACAATGGCTGCCACAACTACAATTTCTATAATTTAACACTTGACTGAGGGCAGGGCGGAGCATCGCGTGCTCTCGATTTATTAGAGCTCGAGCCCACCAAAATATACCCACCTACTAAAAAAATAGTTCGCGCCAACGTACTAATTCCATACGGAAAGCAATAGGAATAAATTACTGTAGCTAATGTTTTTATAGTACGTAATCGAGAACATTTTGAACGACCTCTGATTGTTGTGAAGAAAATAAAGTCGCCGATAAGCCTCGGATAGTTGGGCTAGCCCGTTAGGAAACTCCAATAGCCTTGGTGTAAGTGTCGTTTAAGGCGGGGTACAGTTGATGCCGTGTGGAAAATAGCCATTTAAATACTGAAGGGCTAGCGGAAATAGAATACATTTGCCGAATATTATAGAATACCTTTTTCGACGAACGTTTTACCAGCCATCACCGACAACTTCTTTCTTGGAAATATTTATTTTGTTTCATGTGTTTATGAAATCTAATTTATTTTCTTTGTTTGTTACAGATTGGTTCACTGAAACACTACTACTTGTTGTCACATCACGAGGTTCGAAAGCGATCCGCAGAGCCGAGCTACGAGCACCATAAAAAGTTAAATGACGAACCACAGGTAAGGAGCCAAAACGTTTTATTTCAAAATGGAAGTAAACTGCAAAATCCTGGTGACAATCACAGTTATTCATGCACAACTAAAATATAGTTAAGTAGTCCCTTGTTAAGGAGCAAAGACCACGTATTTTCCAGAACATTGTAGTAAAAGGCATTGTAGTAAAATTAACCGTTTGTAACATTTTACATCAGACCTTTACGATTTTAGAACACGTGCATTTTTCAGGATTTGGCCGCGGCCTAACCAAAATAATCGTCCCACGATCACGCAACTGTTGCAATCGCTTTGTTCGGCGGACCCAATCACGTGGTCGCACAGAGGGCGCCTTCCAGTTTTCCGAACAAAAAAGTTACATAGGCGACGATCGCGTATTCTCGCGAACGATAATTTTTCATATGATGCGGCATTTTCCCAACTCTGTTGGGGTCTGCTTCCAATCCAACCGGATGCAGCTGAATACCAGTATTTTACATGGAGCGACTGCCTATCTGACCTCCACAACCCAGTAACTGGGTAATACGATACCCCTTGGTAAGACTGGTTGTCAGACTTTCGGGCTTCTGACGACCCGTAACGACTGTCAAAGATCTACGAGACTCGGAGGAGTCTCGGTATGTAAAGATGGTCACCCATCCACAGACCAACCCCGGCAAGCGTAGCTTAACCTTATGGATCGACCCGTGTGGGAATTATTAATTAGCCACGAGCTCTAGACCAGGGCTAGGGCTTTAGGTCTCTTTTTTAAAACCACGTATAAAATCAACATCTATGTCTTTGTCCTAGCAAGATTGTTGGTCTTAGCATTTTTCCACTACCTAGGAAATCCACGTTTTCACCTTTATCATTTGCATTGACCTCATAATTCTTTCCACACCTCATACAATATTCTCCAGCAGAGTCTTCCTACTCTAAAATGCTTCAATTAAAGCTCCGTTCACGCCGCGTGTTAAGTATTCATTTCCTTTTACGTGTTAATCCGGATTTTTCTTTATTGAGCAATCTCGGTGACAGACTCGCGACATTGTTCCTCGGATTTGTGAATTATACAGAATGTGTTATTTAATTCGCTTGTCTCGTAGACTGGAAATTGTTGAAGAGAGTGCAAAATGTTAGAAAGTTGATTTTTTTTTATCCAAGCCAAGTTTACTTGGCATAATCTACGTACGTAAATGTCTGATCTTTGCGTTATCCTCGTGAACTGCTTGTCGTGTCTGTTCGTCTTGCTGACCATGGTTTTGTTATTGCGATTAGTAATTAACTGTTTCTTCGATGGTCCTAGTTTATCATTTGTGATTGCAAGTTTCAGCAATTTGAACATATTCCAGCATTGCATACTTTAGAGGGCATGCTCTTTATGTCGTGAAGCTTTTATTTAGCTACAAAGTTCTGTTTACGTTTTTATTTTTACTTCTGTTTCAGTTTACAATGTTTTATGTATGTTGGCGTGGGCTAGCTGGTCTAGGGCAATTTAATGTTTTGTGTTTCGTAATGTTAATTAAATACTATTGTATACGATCAAGTTCTTCTAACTGAATAGACAGCTATGCAGCTGGGGAGATTGTTGCGCGTTTGGGAGGTAGTGGTGAAGGGCGGGCTTTTTGGGGAACTGCCTCATGTAATTTTGTCGTTCAAAAACTGCTGATTCTCAGCCTAGTTTTGAATAAATGACAAAAATGAAAATAATTTACTGCTTTAATTTACTGCTTCGCAGAAGGAGGTGACTACTTCCCATGCCCTCTCGCTCCGTACCATGGCCTGGACTAGGGCCGGACGCGAGAGGTCACCGCCGCCAATCAATAATTTACCCTGCAACATTGTTCGACACAATTTCAATAGCAAAAAAAACATGAATAGGGCCAACTATTGAACAACTTCTGGTATACATGCATTAATAAGAACAAAAGCAGTCCGGTTTCATTCATTCATAATGTAGACCCATGTAGAATATTATTTCCTATAATTCGCATAATAATCTCATTTTGCAGCGATGTGTGTATCATGGAAGGTTCACAACCCCATCCTCCAGTTAATCCATGTCCTCACTTAATCTTTGTGACATCTGACACGCGTCTCCTGCAATCTCCACATTTTGTCTTATATCTTTCACATAATATACCCATGTCTCTCTAATTCGCTTCTCTAATTCTCTCTAAACTCTTTACAAGTCTTCATAGGTTATGTATGGGTATAAATATTAAATCTTAACATAATATAAACGATATGTACTTAATACAATTTCTGGATGACAATGTGAAAGTCACAAAGTCCTCAGTACGGTCGTAACGTTTTTATGATTGGCTTTGTGAAAGACAACTGTGTTTTTCTCGGGTTTATACTTTTTATCCATGAATAGAACAAGGGTTTAGGTTTTGTCGTATTGTCCGTCCTATGTCATGTTACGTTGTTACTATAAAAACTAGGTAGGTATTCAGCTGTCGACTTGTTCAGCCGAATCATTACGATCTATTTTATTATGAACATAAAATTACATAATACACTGAACAACATTCGTGTGTTTATCTACAATCTTTATTTACGCTTGATACCTTTTAATATTAATCAAAACATCCTTTGTGTAAAAGATACCCGAAATAACGTTTCGTATTTTCGTTTCACTAATTAATTCCGAGTAAAATTAAATATACTTATTGCTCGTGTTTGTGCCGTGCCTATGATCGTTTTGTACCGCGCTCTCTTTTGTACCAAGTTAGTTTTCATCTGAACTACTTAAATTTTACATTCAGTGAAATGGATACAACATTTAAATTTTAAACTGTTTTGGAAGCTTTCCGGCGCTAACGTAACCTATTTCGAGTATTTCTCTTTCTGTGTTCCCCGTCAGGTCTTTGAGGGTATAAATTGCTCCTCTATTCAGTTTCTCTTATTAAGTTAGCACAGATTTTAAGAAATATAAACGTCATTTTACCCCTGATATTACTATCTGCAACTTTTAGTTTTTCTCAGCAAAAGTTTCCAAAAGCAACTGTATTGACCCAAAATATCTTCAGAGTAACAGATAAACTAGCGGATTGTGGAGATAACCCATCAAAAACTTATTACTTAGTCCCATTCGGATTATAGGCTTTTTTCTTTGATGTAGTCCCGTAGTGCGTGACAAAGCAAAGAGGGCGAAATATCAGCCATCTGCATTAGTCGCGGGCGGCACACTTCATCGAGTTTCTGGTTTTCTTCTAGAGACACAGTGCTCATTGCGAGTGAGTCAGTGCCACGACATTCGTGAAATTTTGCTCTCGACGTTATCTAAGAAATGTGACATTTATTACTATTATACTTTTGTAAATACGTCGACGTCAGTGCTCCGAGAATATGCAAGCTTGTTCAAGAATGTCTTGAACGAAATATCCTTGAGCATGTGGCGCCTTTTCGTATCGTGCCCGCTCTGCAACTGAGTTGAGCATTTTTCAGCTGTATGAAATTAGTCTATGTTCAACAGAAAATACAACGCTGCTTAGAAAAATGACCGCTTTTGTTGCTAACGGCATTACATTTACAACAAATGTCGACTTCTTTATTTTATCTTACCTTTTTTAAATTCTGTACCTACATAAAGTGTTCTTTTATTCATCAATTATTCTTAGTACCAATTTTTACCTTTTCTTTTTCTGACTACACCTACGCTATCTTCGAGAAAAGTAATCTATTTATTGTAACAAGTAGAAATTAACTTTTTCTTTCTTCAATTGTAAATCTTATACCTAATCCAAGAGACATGTTCAAATTCTTAGATCCTGCAGCATGTCGGGGTGGCAAATATACCTTAATAAAAATGGCCAAGCTGTGTGCACAGCACCTTACATTGCTAGGAAAAGATGACCTTCCTACAGGAAAGTTACTTTTCCTCATAACACTACAGCGAAACAAAAGAAGCTCTATTTTCTTTTTTTATAAAGATAGTATTAGACGCTGGGCTACGAAAGTATTAGGCGAAATGAGGCGGTGAACTCCTCTAGTCCCGGTCATGTAGGTATTAGGAACAGAATCAATACCTTTGGGGCTTTTTATATGAGCTCCTGTAACGTTGTTGCGACCCTTGATAAATGTAGACAGGCACTCAGTGTAACACATGAAAACAAAGGCTATTGAACTTTCGCAAAAGTGAAAACATTCACTGAAACGATAGACACGTACTTTTCTTCGCCCACATACGTATATGTGATATTTTTACATATCGTACGCTGCGACTTTACACCGTAACTGGGGTTATCCTTAAGGGTACGAGGCAGGAATACTAATGCAATCCCTTGTTGGTACAGCGGGGCGTAGAACGCCGTCTGCAAAAGTAAAGACATTGTAGCAATTTTTATTCGAAGTTTTAAGGGGAGGCTATGATTTTCTTTCAGGCATTTTTGTTTTATTTCTTACCGTGTACTTCTTGTAATTGATTACTTACAATCTATTGTTGCCTTTTTCTAAATAAACTTTACTTACAAGATACATACAAATTTCAATTATTTCTTTGCAGGTACCCAATCTCGTCGTATTAGCTCCCAGAATCCAATTACGTATTAGGTTAAGACTTGGACATCTGAAATGCACATATAGGTACAATTTGTCACAGAAGGCCCTGATTTTTTTTAAATTTGATTTTATAACAAAATCAATCGTTATGTTATCGTGACAGTTATGTGACAGTACAGAGAGCCTAGACAAAATGACAATCGCTTCGAAAGCGTTTCGTATTTCTACAACGACTTTCAACAGGATTGACATAAGCTTTTCGATAGCTTATGTCAGTCCTATACATTTTTGCCTTTTCCATCATCGTTATCGCTGATAGAATGTCACTTTGTCTAAGGGCCTCAGATAAGAAGTAGGAATAGATAGGAAAAAGAATCTCTTCGTTCTCTAATACAAACGTAAGTGCAAAACCAACCAACTGTGATCTTAATAAGAAGGCAAATCTCAACTATTTCTATGCATGTATCGCAAACATTCACCGCTCTTACAGCTAAAGTTGAGCTTTAAGCGCTGCTCACATTGTCTCGATAGCGCTTGACGCTTTCAAGGCAAATGCGAGGTGTAAAGACTTCTTACGCCATTTGATGAGAATATAAAGTATTAACATAAACGTTACACAATCACACGTGGGACATCATTTTCAGTATCATATTTAGCTTCCGCTGAACGAGCTGCAATAATAACGAGATTTCTCTTCGGGAATGGCCCTTTTAACCTTTTTTCTGGGGGAAATGACATCATTCCGTTGGATGGCTTATATTGTTATAAGCTTCTGTATGTTTTGCCCGTGAATCTGTTGAAATTGTACCCACATGTCATTTACATTTTTGGCAATACGCGCATGGAACAAATTTTCTCCTAAACGATGTTATTTTCATTTGTTTTGTTATGTTTTATTTATTTTGAGCTTATCAGCGGAAATGCGAGGGCATGCTGGAATTATTTTGTTTTATCCGCTTTCGTAGAAGTCAAGAGGTTTAACTTCAAATTACGAGAAAAGTAGGGCGTACTTCAGAAAGCAAAATACCCATACAATTTTGCACCATTGGTTCACCTTCAAGATTCAATACCAGTTCAGAATGTATTGTATAAGATTTCGAGTTTTAACTTATCGTACTAGTTTCACAACACATCTTGGATTTACGAATAAATATACCATGTTTATATATTTCCTTGACTTATATCTTTTACCACAAGAGAAGAAGAAGCAAGACAAGTTTGAATTGTTGGCAGTTCTGAATTTTCCGTCCCAAACTGGCCTACTATGCAAAAATTTATACATGGTCCGCAAACACAAATCAATAGGCCCAAAAGTCTGTATTACAATTACAAAGCAACAAAGCATTTACTTCAATATTAACTCGGCATGTGCCGAATACGTGACCAGCTGTGCCATTTACATGGGGCAAATATTAGTCCGGGCTGTTTGTATCACTGGTCAGATTTATTGTGAACTAAAGTTTCCTTCAGCAACGTACCGTGACGGTTTTGTGTCTTTGTGGCGTAACAAGCGGAGTTGGGGTCGACTTGGGCGGAGTGGACCGTGGACTAATAAAACTCTGGGGCGTGCCGGCCCCAGCGACCGGCCTTTCTCATGTTGATGAGACCAACACCAATATAGATAACCTACATAACGTCCCTTATCAATACAGTTGGGCAATTTCTTAGAACTTAGAAGCCTTCTTGGTCATTATTTTCGTCTTTAAACAACTTTTGCGGTTAATTAAAGTTGGCACTATTTATTCAAGGCACTGTTTGTACTCTGCTTCTTTTTCTAAGGCTTTTTTCTTTCCCGAGGCCTTTATTTATAAGAGTAACCGCGTTTAGATGTAGATGACAGAGATTTGTATTATGATTTGTCGGCGGATGCGATTACGTAAAGTACTCCGCATTTATTCCAGTGACTCATGCTTTTGTTTAGAAAGTTCATTGCTATAGGTATATTGACTGGATAATGGAACCTACATTATTTATTAAGACTTCATTTGTGTCATAAAATATTTAAAGATATTAATGAGTTAAACAATTAGCGTTCTGGAAATACGAGTCCTCTGGGCATACACGTCGCACCGGCCTTCCGCTTACATTATACAACAAAAAAAAAAGCCTTTTCATAAAGCCTGTCTACATGATAATGAACTGCAAGAAAGAATTTTAATTAGACTCAAAACAAATACGTTCACCGGAGCGCAAATTGGGTCGCGCAACAAAAGACAAGGGTCAACCGCGTAGATGAAGTGCGTTTCTTTTAGGCGTAAATCTGTTTAAACCCGTCCGTGCCGTAGACTTGCGGCGGCCGTAATAGACCCCTTGGGTCTATTAGTTTAGGACCCTATTACGTTACGGTGTGTTACTACAAAGGAGCTTTATTAAACCTCATTCGGTATGTTCGGCCCTCGTGTCGACTTTTTGCCCGTCCCAAGTCGAAGGATAACTATGTTTGGTTTGCGCGACATCTGCTGTTTGTTCAGCTGAATGTACGCGCAAAAAACAATATGCGAGCCACGAATGTTTGGATGAAGCAAAAACTGATTTTTATCAACGTCAGCTGAATAAAAATATTGTTTACCTCACGACTAGAAGTTTCCGTGCCTATGTAGACATCCAGTGTTACTGTGACGTGTTGATATAAAGATAAAAACTTTTCTAAATGTGGAACGAGGACATATAGAAACTTTTCTTATTAGATTTAGAGCTCGTTTCACATGGCTGGGATAAGATTATAAAAATAAGTGCTTGTTTTCTTTGTCAGCAAATATTGTTTCTCCCAAAGAGGGCATTTAAATTTTTTACACTCACATAAAACGTTGCAGTTAAGACCACAAAACCGGTATCCCGTTGTTCCTGCTCCATAAGCATGCATTATAAAAAGAGAAGAGCGGGGATTTTTTATTAAATTACTCGAGCTGCGGTGCTGTGACAAACAGTGGACGTTTGCTCCTGAGTCGTTCATATGCTGCGGCGACCGCGCCAATAAAATACGTGTGACATTCCGCCCCACGCTCTCTCGGCACCAGCCACAAACCACGTAATGCTTTTTGTACCATTTCAATTGTGTGCAAACGTTTTATCCTTGTTTTTTGCTTGAAGTAATAAACAAGGATGTAAAGATTAAAATTGTCATTATGGCTGTACTGTACGGTGGCTTTATATATATAATACCTATATGGTTTATTTACACCACTTGTTTTATTTTGCTGGTGTGAATGTTACCTACCAAGTAATTTTTTCCATGTAATGAAAATATGCAAGTCAATGAAATCTAGAGACTTAAATGATAATAGGGATTTTCTTATTCATACTTTTCTGAGACAAATTATATCCGAGTCATAAAACGACCCCCACAAAAAGTTTACAAGCTGCATTTTAAGAAATTCCACAAAAATAAACGAAATTTCCTTGGAATTTGAATTTTTGCCTTGCGTAAGTAATTCCATTTTCCTCCAACTATTACGTGGCTTATGGCCGCTCCTCCAACGTTTGCTCTCACCACAGTTGCTAATGAAATTAGAGTACCGCAGCTAAGACAACACAATTTACAACAGCGGAGAATATTTTTAAAAAGGTACATTTTGTTCGACTTTTCTGCTGCTAAGTTTCGCGTCAGACGAATTGTGTCGTTTCGTCTCGACCTCGGCACTTGTGAAAAAGCAATGAAACCGGGTCCCCGGCGCCCCGGGCTTTCTCATGCTAATACACTACGCTGGTACTAGCCGCCCCACCCTCCCCTGTCCATTGCGTTCCAGCAACTGTGAAATTGCACCTTCTAAATGTTAGATTTAGAGAGTATTTATTTAGTTAGTCAGTTAGCATTTTTAGAAGAATTCTTTGACTTTTAAGGAATTCTAGGTTTTAGACAGAAGGATTAATGACAATAGGACTAATGACTTTATGCTGTGTCAAAAGGTTTTCATAGCGTTTTATGAAACAAGCAGATGTTCCACCAAAACAATTTTTTTGATTTTATCTACACCCACGCTATAAATCCTCTATAAAAGTTTCTGAAACAGTTAGCTTATTGCCAACATTAAAACAACCAGTGTCTACGCAACTCAGCAATTAAACTTTCCTTGAACTTACATAGAGTTCTTACAACTCTGTACACCACTCTATGGTTTCAAAACCTTTTATAGAGGCTTCATATCATGGGTGTAGATAAAGTCTTGTATGCAACTGTACATAATTGGGTATTCCTCACTCACATTCCTGTTTTAATACCCCTTATTACAACAGTTGCATAAATAACTATTTCAATTAAATGATTGCACTTTGGCTATACAATTGGTATATAAACATAAAGAGAGTCTAGAAATCTTTTCCTACATTGAAAAATATTACTAACTTATGCCCGCGGCTTCGCCCGCGTGGAGTTTGGAAATTATCCCATGGGAACGTACTACCGGGATAAAAAAGTAACCTATGTCCTAACCCAGGTCATGGTCTACCCATGTGCCAAATTTTATCCAAATTAAACAACTAGTGAACTAGTTTCATCTTTCTGACTGACTGACGAACCGCTTTTTTTTTTTTTTGATGGTGGGAAATCATCCAATGACTTCTCCCGCACTGGGCGGAGCGGAAGGGTGTGTCAGACTTACCGACCCCCTGACAATTCAAAAGTGCCTTTAATTGGTTTATCTATATCTTTATTATTATATACATATAATAAAATCGTAAACGGTCCGTGTCTGTACATTAAAGATTTTTGCAAAAAAAGTACTGGAAGCCTCGAGAAATAAGTAATAGAAAGTAAAAAAGCATTTTTTGCCATTTTTGTCTGTTTGTTTGTTCGTTTGTGACCGCATCACGTAAAAGCCACTCATTGGATTCCAAATTGAATTACCGAACAATAAGAAGCTTTATTGTGAGTAACATTTAGTCTTTATTTCATCAAAATCGACCTGCAGAATCAAAAGATATATGGATTTAACACTTATGATTTTTTTATCCTTTTTTTTAATCCACCGGAAAAGTCAGAATTGCACCCGGGCGACGCCGGACACGAACAGCTAGTTTGAAATAAATGCTTTGAGTTTGAGTTTGATTAGTTCAGCCATTTTAGCTTGAAAGCATAACAAACTTGCTTTCGGATTTACCCATATTAGTTAGGATTTTCATTTCTCTTCGATATTTACCGAAGTATTTTCTTTATCCAAGCCGATAATCAGTCTTGTTCACTAAACCCACACGACCAATTATCGTGTTTCTCATTCATTAATTAGTTTGGACACAGTAACCACAGGTCGCCGCCGGCGCTAATAATAAAATCTAATAACAGTCGAGATCTAATTACTTTTCTATCTGCTTTCTTTATTTGTCTTTTCTAATTATTAGACTAATTTAATTAGCGTTGTCCTTTGTTGTCCTATTTCTTTGTACATATTCGTATTCACAACAATACGAGAATCTCATGCTCTGGTGGAAGTCAACAAGGTTGGTTGGTGTAATATATAATACGTGAGGCACCTACTAAAGTTTCATAATTGGTGGCGGCGCCTGAACCTAAAAACCTGGTGTATAAAGTTGAATATTCTGCAGCCTCGCTTTCGGCAAAAAATATACTAAATGAGAATTGAATGCCTAATTACGTGCTAGTAGACCAACAAACTAACGTAGAAGACAAGAAGTTCGTTTGTTTTGTCATTGATTTACTGGTTAAATGGTTAATTATTTGTCCTAGTGGATAAGCAAAACAAAACATCTAAATAAAACGGTAAGAGCTTATTTTTCAATTTAATTTTTCAATTTTTCAAATTAATTGTAATTTTAATTTATTTTCAATTATTGGTTTCAATTTTATTCTAATTTTAATTAATATTTATTTCGGCATAACTAACATAAGTTTTAAGATAATGTACTATAAGGGTACTAAACTGGATAGGCGCGTTAAGGATCATAGCTGATTGAACACACGATGCAGTCCGTACATCTGTATGTGTAAGCAACTCGGTACACACACTGTCGTATCGCGTAACGTATTCGCGCGTGTCGTGCTTGTCTACAAGAAACAAAAAAACTTCCGTCACTTTTGCTAGAAACGGTCACACACACGCGTCATGCGCGTGACCTTGGCCAGTTTATGACAATACTTAATTCGAGTAAATCTTATATGTTCTGATAGCAGTGAGCGTCTTGCGTTGGACTGTGATGCAGATTACTTTGGTTCTAATCTCGTATTACACAGCGCGATTATTAGCAAATATTTTTATTTTTGTTTGCAATTATAATAATATTCTTATGAATTGCTGCCTTTTCTATTAATTTTGTTATTGCTATAAAGGGTTTAGAATAAAAAAATGCGTGATGATAAGAAATATAAAATATATTTATTCCTTCCAAGTAGGTATTTATTTTACATAAAGTTAACAAACCGCTACAAATAAGTATTTATTATTACTTCAGCTGAATAAGATGTGTAATTTAATTAAATAGATGTCAAGAAACTTAGAAGCAATTTTGTCAAAGATTTCAAGTAATATCTTTATCAATGCAATTTTTATTATTTTGACATAAAAAGGTTTTAAATTATTTATTTATTTCACCATAAACATTAAGCTTTGATCATAATCGATGTAACTAAGCAGTAAATAAGAATATTCGACTCTACTCAAAATGTAAACTACTTACCTACTTACTAAGTGATTTTAAGGTTAAGTATGGGCAGTTTGTTAACATTATGTATTTTACATTTTATTTGGTTTTAGTAAATAGTTATTGAGGTTATAGCTTAAGTATTCATTTTCTTTACGAAAAGAAGATTGAAACAAAACCTCAAATTTTACCTAATCCCTAAATAATAATATTATTATTAAATTACATAATGTAAACATTTTTATTACATTTAATATTTTGTAATAACTCCCATTATTCTCGATACAGTCAAGTAGTCGTTGAATTGTCCCAATTGAAGTCTGGTCTTCGATGATGCAAGCCAGTTCTGTGTATAACTAGCGAAATGTGGGTGTGATTTATGTTAGTTAGTCTGCATTTGATTTGTAAATACTTAACAGGTACTAGTACAGGTAGAGTACTAGTATTCTGTATTCCCCACAGGCGTGATGTTATGTTAAATTTTGATCATAGGTACTGCTCACGAGCACATTGTTTTTTTCATTGAAACTAAGCTTACATAACTATTATTAGTCTTGGCAAACGTTTTCCGTCTTTCACAATTAATTCGCTATAGAAGTGTAAACCTAGATACAGAATATGTTAGTCGGACCTTTGTCTTTTTGCTTGGCCGCCATCCAGAGCTAAGAGCGTTGTAATTACGTCTTATGGCTGGCTAAATGTTTTGTATCCAATCTAACACGTCTTAACAGCCGTGAAAGAGATTGTTTCAGCTCCTCTCTAATCTCTCATTATTTCCCGAGAAAAGTATTTAATGTGTTTACAAACTAGCTCCTGCAATGTTTCTAGTTGGTGCTTTGTTTCAGGTAGGTTTTAAAAGAGTGTTAAAGCTGGATTTTGTTGGTAAAGAAAAATAAACTTTTGGATTTCTAGCCTCTAGGGTCTTCGAAGTGGTCTTTAACTTAAGTACCTAACAAATACTACACTGTGAAATAATTTTATTTTCATTTCTCGTTTGTTTTACTCCAAAAAGGTATTTTTTAGGGGTTATTGTATATTCGGCATAAAGTAAATTCGTCACATTTTTGTACATTCCATACATTGAAAGTAAATTCGTCACATGCTATAAAAATATGTGTAAATTCGTCACAAGTCTTCATTATATACATAATTTTTGCATAAAATACTGGTAGCAAGCAAAGTTCTTAGCGCTCGAGATGAAAGACACGCATACCGAAAAGTTTAGGTACTTAATTGCTTTTTACGGTGAAAATAATGGTAATTAAAAAAAAAAAACACATAAGACCTGCTTTATGTTTCATGATCTAATTTAAAGTATTTTTTTAATACCAGCGGTTTATAGTTTTGTTTAGAGGTAACTTTGAATTTTCTTCTGGTGTTTTCGTCAAACATAGGACCTAGCATCACTCCTCAACTTTAACATATTTATTTAGTTCAAAATTAATGCTGCAGTATTTTCAGCATAACGGAGGATCATGCTAAGCAATTTGAGGTAGGGTGCTGTTAAGAAATCTATGGTTTTAAATTTAAAATAACTTGGCAAGTACCTCTCCCAATATTGTGCTTACGAACTTACATTTGCAGTTAGAATGTATGGGAGAACATGTTTTCCAACTACAATGTATATTTGCACTTGAGATAAATTCAACCCAACTACGGAACCCTTATTGTGCGTGGTCCAACACGCACTTGACCGGTTCTTATTAAAGTAAGTTTTAGTTTTTAAAGTTTGTTGTCTCGAGCAGGTGATAAATACTCTAATATTATTCCTTTAAAAATCTCATATTTATGTGTGGTATGACTGTGCCATTTCCGTTCTTTTGTATAAAGGACCATTTGCGAATAGGAAGATTCGCGAATAAGTCATTTTGCTAAAGTGTCGTTTTGATTATGGGTCGTTTTGCTAATAGGACCATTTGCTTTTAAGACGTTTTGATACGGAGCCTTTTATTCTACATTTGTTTGATTTTTCTGCTGTCTATGCGGAAGTTAATATGTGACGAATTTACTTCATGAATAAAGAGTTGTGGCCAATTTACACATACTTTTTTCCGTGGCGAATTTACTTTGTGGCAAGTTTACAACAACCCTTTTTTAGGATACATAGGTACCGTATTCTAATATTTCGCTGAGGAAATAACTCGAAGTTAACCATTTACGGTCATATTTTCACTTTTCATCGTTATTAGACTTTTTTCATCTACGGTTTGGCACACTGTTATCGTCGCGCAATAATGCTCTTTGAAGGATTTCCACAACTGATGCACACATTCCACCCTCAATTATTTTATTTTTATCATTATCATGTTATTAACCAGTCACTTTTTCCCCCAGGTCCGATGGTTCGAGCAACAGCGTGAGAAGCGGCGTATGAAGCGCGACTACTCGCCGTACGACCGCGCCGCGTTCTCGCAACTCTCGCGCCGGTTACAACCGCACCGGCCGCACTATCGCGCGCTCACCTCCTCGCCTTTCTTCCCCGACCCACTGTTCAAGGAGCAATGGTACTTGGTACGTATCTGTTGGAAGTTTGGTTAAAGATGTTGTAGGTTCAGAGTGATAGGGAGTTTCTTGAGAATAGACAACTAGAATCAGTTATATTTCCTTGTTTTTGACGTTCAAAAGTGCCTTTAATGTGCCTATTTGAAATAAATTATTTGACTTTGACTTTGACTTTATTGAGATGAAGGGTAGAGCAGAGCTGACCTCGTCATGTCTAACCAGTCAGTTTGGTAAAATTAGTAAATTGACAGGAAAGATGAGGGTTAGGCCATTTGTTCTTACCCTTGAGTTGAAAGCGACGGAGGATCATGTCAAGAAGATGGTTAGCAGCACCAAAGTGCACTCAAAGCGTTTATGAGCAAAAAAAATCTGATTTTGTATATTAATTCATGCAAAAAGTCAGATTCCGACAGTTTCCAAAAATCAGTAGACAAATTACTTAAATTATCAAAATAATATATAAAGCTTTTTTATTTTTTCATTAGCAATTTAATTTAGTCCAACGTAAGTATAATTGTATCTCATGATGATTCCCAAGAAGTTAGTTTGTTTTGTCATTGATTCTCTGGTTAAATGGTTAATTATTTGTCCTAGTGGATAAGCAAAACAAAACATCTGTAAATAAAACGGTAAGAGCATAATGTGATTTAAACACTCTACATTTTATGTCCGCCTCTGTGGTCTAGTGCAAGCACTACCGCTGAGCACGAAGTCTTGGGTTTTTATCCCGGGTCGGGCAAAGTGATATTGGGTTTTTCCATCTGAAATTTCTCAGTAGCAGCCCGGACTCTGGATTTGTGCCCGGATGCCAATATACTCGCCACCTTATTACATGGGACTTACAACATAACTGGCGTAATGTAGGTGCAGTACAGGTACACCTCACCCTTCTTATCTTCTATAATGTTGTTGTACAAAACTATATTCTATCCCTGCGGGAAATACCGACGTCATTTACCCCCAATTTTTTGTCCTATAAGCTACTAAGTATCACTGAAAACTGGTGAGGCAGAAATAACTGTGAAATATCTACATCCGAAGCATTGGCGTCACCTGGCTTCCCTTGTGAAAACGTTGGAAGATTTTCATACTTTACGTTTTATTTAGAACGGAGGTGCCAAGGACGGTTTGGACATGAACGTGGCTCCTGCGTGGCAGAAGGGCTACACCGGCAAGGGTATAGTCGTGTCCATCCTGGATGATGGTATCCAGACCAACCATCCGGATTTGGCGCAGAACTATGTAAGTAAAACTTTTTTTGACACTTATTGTTTAAAACAGCATCACAGCGGGCCTTATCAGAATACCAGCACTGCGGTTTTTTTTTTTTAATTCAGCTGCTGATGTAGGAGCCTTTTTGGCCTCGTTATTTAAGTATTTTGTTAGTTTTAAATTGTTCGTTTTATTTTAATTATGTACTTTCTTTTTATTACTGTTTATATTTCCTGTGCGTGTCCCAAATAAAATATTAGTAGAGCGACTCTGCGTCCAGCACTTGGTGTGGCAACACGTCGTGTTCTGGTTCGCGACTGTTCAATCGTCATCCTGAGGATGCCTCGTTGAGAGGTAAAACACGTGTCGATTTCTTTCAGGGTTTTTATAAAACTCATCAAGAATAGTTAAGCGGAATAGGTTATTAAATATATCTACGTCTATTGTATTTTATAATGGATTTATGCAAAGTTACGCCTGAATCATTTTCTGGCAACGAGGGCTTTGCGGTTTTGTTTGTCATTCATCTTCTTTTGCCCCTAACTTGAACTGACCAATGGGCAGTTGCCATACAGAGAAATACCAGTCGAAAAAAGGTTACAGTGTCCCTTGTTAAAATGAAAACACTTTGATCTCATTGCGTAGTTTTATTTTACCGAAAATTGAGTGTCCATAAAGCATAAATATAATCCAATTCGGTAACATGAGACTCGGTTTGAAGCTATTATAGAGCTTTTATCGAAACCTTTTAAAAAATTGACTCACAGAGCAATGCAAGGCTCATACGCACAGCAATATGGGCCGAGAAATAGTTTTAAAAAATGACTCCATTTTTAATCTCTCTACTCCCAGCGGTTTCCGATTATCCTTTTGTGTAGACCAATAAACTACCATGCAGAATGCAGATATTAGTTTTCAGAAAATTGCTCGCATCTACAATTTTTATTCGTATGGACGTTGTTTCGAGTTAATATGAATTCCCAGAAAATCTACCCAAAAAATGTAGTGGTACCAATTAATGATTTTAATTTTTTGGACATACAATCCAATATACGAATCATGTTTCTATACACAGTGATTTTTAATTCACTGTTAACCTTTCAGGGCGTGTGAGCAACTTTCATTATGAGACCAACTCAGCCAAAAAATATCAGCTATTTCATTAAAAAATGCAATATTTACGTGTTGTAAATATGTATGAAACAGATGTATTTTTTTTGCTACTTCGATTTTTTTTATAATCATGAGTACTTTCACTTCCTGGAATGTTAAAATTATGACCAAAAATTCACACAGATACAGTATTAAATTACGTTATTATTTCTGAGATTTGTTAGCAAAGTTGTCAAATTATAATTATTATAGGTTTACAACAGATACGAGAAGCACATCCACATACGTCCCAAAATTCGAAAGCAACACTATTTCAGAGCTGTATCAGTAACATATCGATAAGTTACACGGCAGTTACTTGTTCCATAGAGAGCCGTTAATGTGGGCTGATAATACTATCAGTAGGACTGTTGGACTAACAGTTGGGGTAACTGTAAAGGTCTAACACTAAAGATAAGCTGCCCGCATATTAACTTACGGAGTTAGGCTTTGGAACTGAGTTCGGTAGTGTCCTTGTTTTAGAAAAACCCTATAACTTGTATCTGTACCTATGTAAACCTTCATTAATCTCGAACCGATTCCATTTATTGGTTGGTTGGTTGGTTTCATTCAGTGGTTTGTTGTGTTTGTTCTCGATAAGATGTGTTTTATAAGCACTAGTTTCTAGAATTTGGATGTTTTTGCTACTACTTAATGTTAAATTTAATCAGGGCTGCTCATAGTTAATTACTCCAATATAATGCAATGTTCCCAACTTTTGTAAATGAGCAATTTCAAATCGCAAGATAGCAACGATACTCAGTAAGTTACGCGAAAATGAATATCTTGAATGGTATTCATTCCATTAGTGAAAATTGCAAGTATGAGTTGGAGAGGGTTGAAATTTATAATGTTAAATAATTTCTAAAACGCGCCAAATTACAAACAGTGTAAATGTATCAACATCAGAATTAATTAAATTTCCTAAAAGTACCTTGAATTTTGTAAATTCGTCAGTCCAAATGAACAAGGAAACAAGACTTTTGAAATACAATATCTGTTCTGTTTCTACGTAATTATACCACTGGCCGAGATGTTAGTCGAATTTATTTTGTATTTGTGTAGGATCCCAACGCGTCGACAGACATCAACGGTAACGATGACGACCCGATGCCTCAAGACAACGGTGACAACAAGCACGGCACACGTTGTGCCGGCGAGGTTGCCGGAGTTGCCTACAACCAGTACTGCGGCGTAGGCATCGCCTACAACGCTAGTATTGGTGGCGTCAGGATGTTGGACGGCGTCGTCAATGATGCCGTAGAAGCTAGAGCCTTGGGTCTCAATCCAGACCACATCGATATCTACAGCGCTTCCTGGGGACCAGAGGATGATGGCAAAACTGTTGATGGACCTGGACCTCTTGCTAGAAGGTAGGATATTGGACTACTTTGTGAGAAATTAAAATAAGAAAAATTGAAATTAATCTTCGCTTTTGTTCTTCAGGGCATTCATCTACGGAGTCACCAGTGGTCGTCGCGGTAAAGGATCAATCTTCGTGTGGGCTTCTGGAAACGGTGGAAGACATACAGACTCTTGTAACTGTGACGGTTATACGAACAGTATATTTACTTTGTCAATTTCTAGTGCAACACAAGGTGGTTACAAACCCTGGTACCTTGAAGAATGCTCATCTACTTTAGCTACTACATACAGTTCAGGTACTCCAGGACATGATAAAAGTGTCGCCACCGTTGACATGGACGGCCGATTGCGAGCCGATCATATTTGTACAGTAGAACATACGGGAACCTCGGCCTCCGCTCCACTCGCGGCAGGTATATGTGCGTTAGCTCTAGAAGCAAACGCAGAACTCACATGGAGAGATATGCAATACTTAGTTGTAATGACGTCACGACCACAGCCTCTCGAGAAAGAGGGAGGCTGGATCATAAACGGAGTCAAGAGGAAAGTAAGTCACAAATTCGGGTACGGTCTCATGGACGCATCCGAAATGGTTAGTTTAGCAGAGCAATGGGTTTCTGTCCCGCCACAACATATTTGTAAATCGCAAGAAATAAACGAAGACAAGCAGATAGAATCAACATTTGGTTACACCTTAGCAGCGCATATGGACGTTAATGGGTGCAGTTCCACAGTAAACGAAGTGCGTTATCTTGAACATGTTCAATGTAAAATATCGTTAAGATTCTTCCCTAGAGGTAATCTGCGTATACTTTTGACATCTCCAATGGGCACAGTATCAACGTTGTTATTCGAAAGGCCGCGTGATGTAGTCAGTTCTAACTTTGATGACTGGCCTTTCTTAAGTGTTCACTTCTGGGGCGAACACGCTGAAGGCAGATGGACACTACAAATAGTTAATGCCGGCAACAGACACGTTAACCAAGCTGGTATACTAAAAAAGTGGCAGCTTATATTTTATGGAACATCAGTTGATCCGGTAAGATTAAGAACAAAAAGGCCATCGCTTGTAGCACCGCCTTTTGCATTCCCCACCGCCGCAGACGGCTATGAAACTATCGGGGATTCTTTTTACAACACTGACGCGTTTGCCAACTATCAAAACTTTCCAAATCTATTCGCCGCCGGGTCCAACCCGGAAAAGGCGGTAGCTCTGCTCGATGGACATAACGTCCCTTCTCCGCATGGGGAGAATGTCCTCGCTGATAGTAATGACAAGCGTGTCATGCATGACTGTGATCCCGAATGCGATTCTCAAGGATGCTATGGAAAAGGACCGATTCAATGCATCGCGTGCAAACACTATCGTCTGGATGACTCTTGTGTCTCCCGGTGCCCTCCAAGAAGTTACGCGAATCAAGGTGGAGTATGCTGGCCGTGCCACGAGTCTTGTGAGACTTGCGTTGGTCCGGGCCAGGACTCGTGTTTGACATGTGCGCCGGCACACTTGCTAGTTGCAGATCTAGCCGTGTGTCTCCAACAATGCCCTGATGGTTATTGGGAAGACAGCGAATCTTCCGTTTGTCGGCCGTGTGCTGCCCACTGCGCCACTTGTTCCGAACGGGCTGACGGTTGCACGTCTTGTGAACATCATCTAGTTCTTCATGGCGGAACATGTTTGGCGTCATGTCCGTCATCTCACTATGAAACTGAAGATTATATGTGCGCGGGGTGTCACGAATCTTGCGACACATGCCAAGGGCCCGGGGAAGCGCAGTGCGTGACTTGTCATCCGTCGACTTATGCATTAGAGGGGCGATGTGTGACGTCATGTCCTCCAGCATATTACGCCGACAAAAAGAGGAAAGAATGTATGAGGTTCGTATCATATATTTCCGTGTTTATTTTAATATAAGCTTTGATGTGACCTCGTTTAGATGTTTTTGTTTCTTTTTAGGTGTCCCGTCGGTTGTTTATCATGCACGAGTGCGTTTTGCCTCTCGTGTGAACCGAACTGGGAACTTAATAAAAAGGGAAAATGTATGCCTGTGGGAACTGAGAAGTGCACTTCAGGCGAATTTGCTGAAGACCAGAAATGCAAGAGATGTAATGAAGCTTGCGACTCATGCTATGGAGAAAACGATGGAGATTGTCTAACTTGTCAGAATCCTAACTTAATTCAGGATTACAGGTGAGTAATAGTACTTAATTATCGCTGTCTTTTGTTTAGCAGAAATCTCTCTTTGATTGAGCCGAATGGAAAATTGTCTCGACAAACGTGACCCGGGTTCATGTTTATTTTAAGCTAATGAGTAAGGTCAACATTATTAATTATGTTACCTTGGGCTATTTTCTGCCAAAAAATACTTGTATTTTTATACAGATAACATTTTGAATCCCTCTCGTTTTGTTTTGTTTTAATTTTCTATACTAATATTATAAAGAGGAAAGATTTGATTGTTTGTTTGTTTGCATTGAATAGGCTCCGAAACTACTGAACCGATTTGAAAAATTCTATCACCATTAGAAAGCTACATTACATTCACCCTGAGTAACATAGGCTATAATTTATAAAGATTACACGCGGGCGAAGCCGCTGGCGGCAGTTATTCAGTAATACATTTTATGTTTTGGATTAATTTAAGGATGGTTATATGATACATAATTATATTAATCAGGATTTGGTCGAGTTTCTTTATCTAGGTGTTGGCTTTTATGGCTTGTTTTTTTGGAAAGTTTTGAACACATTTTCCTTATGATGTTCTGTTCCTTGTGATTTTAAAGCATAAATACTTTCTTACAACGAAACTAATCCATTCTTATTCGTTATAGATGTGTATCGGAATGCAGTCGAGGGTACTACGCAGAAGCGGGTCGTTGTGCGCGATGCATGCAGGGCTGTTCCGAATGCGTGTCGCGACTGAACTGCACGTCGTGTGTCAGTGCGTTGAGGCTACAGTCTGGCGCTTGCAGGACGGCTTGTGCTGATGGGTAAGTTGTCCGTTGTCTTTTTTCGTCTGGAATTAAGGTGTCACTTAAAAATAGCGGCTTGTTCATTATTAATCTCTTATAGTATCCTTGAGTGAATATGAGGAGCAGTGGTGGCCCATTGGTAACGGCCGCAACTTACGAGTCGTTGGTCGTGGGTTCGAACCCAGACTGGCGCTTTACTTTGGGTAATTCATTTCATCACCACTGCTCTCAAAACGGTGAAGGAAAACGTCGTGAGGAAACCGGCCATGCCTTAGAACCAAAAAAAAATTTGAAGACATGTGACATCTAACAACCCGCACTGGGCCCGCGTGGTGGATTACAGCCCACTCCCTCTCGAAGAGAGGAGGCCTGTGTCCCAGCAGTGGGAACATTATAGGCTGATTATGTGATTATGTTAGTGAGTATGGAACGTCGACTTTAAGAAAGCAACTGCCTCACAGGTATGAGACGACGCTCTGCCAAGACGAACTTTTTTCTGAAACTCCATTTTTGTGTGAGTGTCATGTGAACCGGGTACCCGGGCACCCGGGTACTGTACTTGGTGTATACTGGGCACATAACACCTTAATCCTTATGATGAGTAATAATTTTAAGAACGAGTTTTCCAATAAGTATACCTACTTTATTCCAATAATACCCCATTTCCGTGTTGCGCATTTTTTTCCAAGTTATTTATAAAACTTATTACTATCGCAGGTACTACGCGGACCGTGGTACATGTTCGAAGTGCTACCTATCGTGTCGCACGTGTATCGGCCCCAGGCGGGACCAGTGTGCCTCGTGTCCTGAAGGCTGGAGGTTGGCTGCGGGAGAATGTCATCCGGAGTGTCCTCAAGGTATAAATCAGGGATGTTGCGGACATCCGCATCCACATCCGCAACCGCGGAGCTTCCGCATCGATTTGGACATCCGCATCCGCATCCGCAATAATTAATGCGGATATTTATGCGGATGTGGATGTAGCACAGGTCGCGACAAGAAAGATAACTGGCGGGGCCGGCGACGGGCGCGTGCCGTATGCGAACGAAATTTTCGCTCCTATTGGTCAATGAGCACTTCTCATTGACCAATAGCACGCAGATTTTTATCAACACCACCAGCCAGGTTCCTAGTGAAATTGTTCAGTAGCGAGGGTTGTATTTAAGAACCTCTGCGTAACAGACTTGACCCCGACAAGGCGGCAATATTACATGTTATTAGGGTTCCGTACCCAAAGGGTAAAACGGGACGCTATTACTAAGACTCCAATGTCTGTTCGTCTGTTTGTCTGTCCATCTGTCACCAGGCTGTATCTCATGCACCATGATAGTTAGACAGTTGAAATGTTCACAGATGATGTATTTCTGTTGCCGCTATAACAACAAATACTACAAAACAGAATAAAATAAATATTTAAGGGGGCTCCCACTCCCATACAACAAACGTGATTTTTTGCCGTTTTTAATTTTTATACATAGATAATGGTGGCAAAACAAAAAAAAAAAGTTATAGAATATCTAAACATCCGCATCCGCATACGCGGATGTCAAAAAATCTGCATCCGCAACATCCCTGGTATAAATAATAACTTGTGATTTTCCTCGTCATGATCATCTGCCTTTTCCACGTGTTATATTCTATTATGAAAAAAAACAGTCAATAATCTGCCAGATAAGTCAAACAAAAGCTTATACGCAATACTGGTGTACAGCTGCATCGGGCAGACTGGAAGCCGACCCCAACATAGCAGGGAAAAGTCTATGCAGATTGATAAGTTAAACGCTTCTTTGGTTGGTGAAATAGGCCGTAAGTATTTTACTTCATGCGAGAACAAGCAACGGATTCCAATTGTATTTTGTAGTAATGGAATGGTGCCATTTCATGTTTTCCCTAGATTACATTACATGCAAAATGTCAGTTTTAAAATTTCTTTATTTGTTTTATATGGTACTCATGTTGTCTTTTTTATTATTTTTTTAACTTTTTAAAACTTACTGTATCTACAATTATATACTATAATTAGAAGCGCACTAGTAATTGTCCCTGTTCTTGTAAACTTGCATGTAATTCCTCTATGGAGATCCAATGAATAAATAAACAATTAAATACTCTTGGGTTTCCAACCTATGGGAGCCCAGGGAACTCGCTAACAACGACAAAACACGTTTCATTATTTTACCTGAATGTATCACGCATTTATTACCTCTATTTTCTTTATTAATCCACTGCCCAAAGCGAATAACGATGAAAATGAATATAACAATCAAATGTTTCCCCTGGTTACTTATTACAGCATTCCTTTCCTTCTAATGAATCGTGAGGGAAGCGTAAGGGAAAATAACAAAATATGTTTATTCGCAGTATTGATTAGTGTGGATAATACAATAGATGAGATTAATGGAGATGTTGCGCTGAAGGGTAACAAAGCGGATTATAATGTTGTTATGTTAGTGGACGGGACAGAGGGGATACGCGAGGGTGTCCAGGACCTTGTAATCTTATAATGTGAAGCTTTGTCTGCACTAGGGCACATTTCCGGCCCGATTGCATCTACATGAGAAATAATTAACTAAATATAATTAATTATTGTTTATTAGGAAAGTAATGAACAGTGAATACATTTTTCACCGTAAGGTGTTAAAAGGTATTGTATATTTGTACAGCGTAAGCCCTGGGCCGGTAGCGAAACGGCCAAGCCACATATTTTGACTAAGGTGTAGAGTTTGTGAAGTTAGGGCTTGTAGAGTTAGGGCATGTAGAGTTAGAAGCGTGGCTCCACATGAGATCTGATAATGAGACTTTTTGACAGTGCAAGCCTTACGGTCTCGTCTTAGCAACATTTTACATGAAAATGTTTGTGGTGGGATCAAAAGTACTGCAGCAATGATTTTGAAATAAATATTTATGTTAAAGTTGAGGATTATGTGTTCTATGTTTGACGAAAACACGATTCCACTAAAATTTTCTCTATAAAAAAAGTGAAAATTACCTCCAAGCAAACAATAAACCTTCAAATAAAATAAATTCTTCAAATTAGATCATAAAAAAACCGAACTAACTATAAAGCAGCGGTGTATGTGTGTAAAAAGCAAAAAAGCAATTACCTAAACTATTAGCGCTTTGGAGTCGCCAACACCCACTCCGCCTCGGTCCCACTCAGTTCGCGAGTAGTATGGATATCATATTATAAGATATAAATCTACATGAATAAAGTCGTAATTTATTGTTATTTTATCGCCTAGAGGATTTCGTTTAGTTTAACTGAAAGAGATTTATCACTGTAAGCATCTTACGGCCGCGAGTAGCTACTAAAGAGTCTCTCCTGAATTCAGTTCGCTCAGCGCACGTGTACTCAAATTTCAAGTGTTTTCTGGAATCTTCTACTTATAAATGGTACGGCTGTAATCCCTCGAAGGAATTGAAAAAAGATGTTATGTGCTGAACCTGTATAATTGATGACTTGCAAGAACTGATAAAACGATGAAATTAAAAACCGGCCAAGTGCGAGTCGGACTCGCGCACGGAGGTTTCCGTACTATCTATAAAAACGACAAAAAAAATCACGTTTATTGTATCGGAGCCTATATTCATTTTATTCTGTTTTTTAGTATTTGTTGTTAAAGCGGCAACAGAAATACATCATCTGTGAAAATATCAACTGTCTAATAACTATCACGGTTCATGAGATACAGCCTGGTGACAGACGGACAAACAAACAAACAGACAGACGGACGGACAGCGGATTCTTAGTAATAGGGTCCCGTTTTACCCTTTGGGTACGGAACCTTAAAAAACGTTGTATTGTATTAGAAGACCTTAGACAATGATGGGCATAACACCATTATGTCCTATGCAAGGTATTAATTCACTAGTTAAGTTAAAACCAGAATACCTTCATCGCGAATTTGGTTTCCGCACGCATAATTTAAATGTCTTGGAATTACCACTGTTTTCATAATATTGTTAATGCCCTGTTTCCTGACTTCCGCATTAGTTTCAGTTAATTTATCGGAATACTGTGAATCCTAAATTTTGCTTACCATTACGTATTTAACGTCTGTGATTTTCTCCAGGTTTTTATCAAACCCTTGATGGTTGCCGACACTGCCACCACTACTGCCGCGAGTGCGACGGCTCAGGCCCTCTCCACTGCAAATCCTGCCCTCCTCGCTTCATGTTAGATGGCGGGCTTTGTATGGAGTGTCTCGGCTCGCAGTACTACGACGCGAGCAGTGGAACGTGTCGTGGATGTGACGCGACGTGTAGAACGTGCTCCGGACCTGGACAGTTTAGCTGTACCACGTGTTCAAGACCGCTAAGACTTGATAGGTATGTGGATATTACTGTAGTTTACTATACAAGGTGGGTTATGTATTGAGTATTTTGAGGGGATGTACTACGACGCAAGCAGTGAAACTTGTCGTGGATGTGACGTGACGTGTAGAACTTATTCTGGATCAGGACATTTTAGCTGTACCACGTGTTCAAGACCGCTGAGATTAGACAGTTATGTAAATACATCTGTAGTTTATTATACATTGTGGGTTTTGTATAGAGTGCTTCGATGAGTAATGCTGTGACGCCAGCAATGGAATGTGCTGCAGTTATTAAACAAGACTGGTTTTAGGACCTTGGAGAGCAGTCTGGCGGAAAAAATACGCATGCACACATAGTCGTCACTTGTTTTGTAGATTATAAAGATAACGAGACTTAAGAACTCGCTCGGTATCCAAAAAAACTTTATTAAGAAAAGAAAGAATGAAAATAGATTTATTTGACCCAGGCTAAGGCACACAATATTCATACAAAAATAAAAAACAGAAAAATCTTAAATACTCGGCGTTTCACGGCTGCGCCAAATAGGCCCAGTTCAGCCAACTAGTGCCTGATGCTGGTTTTCAACTGGACCTCAAGTTACGAGGACGTATTACGGATGTAATCTTTATTTTCCTAACTAATCCTTACTAATATTATAAATGCGAAAGTAACTCTGTCTGTCTGTCTGCCTATCGCGCTTTCACGCCAAAACTACTGAACCCATTTAAATGAAATTTGGTACATAGATAGTCAAGAGCCTGAGAAAATACATAATATGCTACCATACCAGTTTTTATCGACATACCACGCGGGCAAAGCCGTGGGCGGAAGCTAGTAAACGTATTATATCCGGTGAATAGTTACCCACCGATTTCTCTCTTTCAGTCGTTAGTAATTTGACTTTCGAAAGAAGAAGACAAAGCATTGTGTAACTATACAGACGATACACAACGTTTATTAGTAAGGAGGTATCTCTCATCAGATATTCTGCAAGATTGATAAAAAAAACTAGAACAAAACATTCATTTGACATGCCATTTTACAATGCGCTGATTAAATTCGGGTTTTTAGAAACCGGCAGTAGCCCGCAAAGTTTGTTTTTTTTTGCGTCTGTGTGCGGAACAGTTCAATTGCCACACGGGCCTCGTTACACTTCACGTTGACTTGACAGGTGGGTCATACGTTTAGAGGTTACTTTAGTACGCTGGTTATGTATGAAATAGCTAGTGAAACAGTCTAGTTGAGCGGGCCGTGGAATGGCAGCCGGCGAGGAATGTCCAGTGCACGTGCTCAAAGCGTGTCAGTTTTCCGTTCACGTTAAAAGTGTAGGGTTTGTGGTCACGTGTGTGAGTGTCTAAGGATTAGATAACATGCAATAAAGAATTTGTTTTTAATATTTTGCTTCACGATTCTTAATTAAAAGTAAAATATATATGAAAATATAATTCATGAATCAAAAACTACCTTCACGGTCGAAAAATATCCCGTCATACTGCAGTGTCCGAAAAATAATTAAAAATAAATGAATGTGTTGGAGGCGCGAATGGAAGAGTATAATTATTTGAAATTATACTCTTCCATTCGCGCCTCCATTATTAAAGTTATTTTTTTTTGAGAATTAATTGGGTATTTTAATCCATACTATCCATACTAATATTATCAATTCGAAAGTAACTCTGTCTTTCTGTCTGTATGTTACTTTTTCACGCCTAAACCACTGAACGGATTTCGAAAAAATTTGGCAAGGAGATAGATGGCACCCCACGGCCTTCCCCGGGGTGCCCTCTATCCCCTTGTCATATCTTAAAGCCTATGTACTTACATAGGCTACTTTTTAACTACATACCGCGCGGGCGAAGTTGCGGGCGGAAGCTAGTAAGATATTTATATTGGAGGAACGTTGTAAATAAAAAGCAAACTTCTTTTATATTTTTATAGATTTATTCCAATCTTGCACGTTACGTCTTTAAGGGCGCACCCATCACAAATTGCTTAGCATGATCCTCTGTTATGCCGAAAATACTGCAGCATTAATTTTGAAATAAATATATGTTAAAGTTGAGGTTTGATGCTAGGTCTTATGTGAGGCGAAAACACGATTACATCAAATTTTCTCTATACAAAAAAAATCCAAAGTTACCTCTCCACAGAATTATAAACCGCTGGTATTAAAAAAATACTTCAAATTAGATCATGAAACTTTGTATGATAACTGAACTAACTGTAAAGCAGGTCTTATGTGTGTCATTTTTTTTAAATTACCATTATTTTCACCGTAAAAAGCAATTACCTAAACTTTTCGACGCTTTAGAGCCGCTAGCGCCCCACTCCGTCTCGTTCTCACTCAGGTCGCGAGTAGTATGGTGCGAGCGGGATAAAATCTGAGGCAGGGTGCGCCCTTAATAACCGTCGTCCATTTTATCTGTCTTTCCGTCTCTCTCGCACAGTCCTGTCATACCCATCTTCTAACATCGCTCATAATCTTGTGTGTTGCCACATTATTTATTCACACATTATTAAAATGAAATCTCGCTTCGTAAATTCAAAATATAAAAAGTATAAGCGCATTTCCCTTTACGCGCAAGTGAAACATTTCACGCGACACTACCACTTAGTTTCCACGTCTTGGGGAAAAGGTGGCGCGCCTTAAGAGTCCTCAGTGATTGAAGGACCCTGCCACACGTACTACGCATCGCGTACACCAGAAACACTTGTAACGTCTTACGCTTAAGCTAGTGGAGACTTACCTTTACCTATAAAGTGTTTGACACATAGTGCTACTATTTTTGTGGGTTAAGATCTTTTTATGTGGCGTTAGATCTAATATTTTTGGCGAATTTAGCCAATGAAACTGAACGCGACTAGTACATCTAAACCGCATTCAATAGCTGTCAGTGTCATTAATTGTTGAAATAATACAAAAATCCCAGTGTTTACAGATCAAAATAACTACTCGATTATCACAATCGATCTTTCACTCATTCGTTCATTCGTTGATGTCGGTCATTCAAATGTTTTCTATTATTCAATTATAACGGACCGTCAACCAGTTCACACGTCTTTTCTTTCCTCGTGAAACCCATTTTCCCACAGGTTATGGGCCCAGGCTACGTAGTAATATAGTGTTAAGAGTATACTAGTGTTCAATAATAATCAACCGTTAGTTCGTTAAAATAATTTGAAAATGGAGTCGCGAAGTAAAAGGAATATTCAACAATTTAACGGTGAACGATATAGCACGTGGAAATTTCGCGTTAGATCACTTTTAGGAGAATTGCAAGTGTTGAGTGTGATTGATGAACTACCTCCATCAAACCCAGATGAAGAGTGGAAAAAGAAAAATATGCTGGCAAAAGGTACGATAGTGGAATATTTAGGCGATGCATTTTTGAATTTTGCAAAAGGTGCTGCTACGGCAAAATCTATAATGGATGATTTGGATAAAATTTACGAAAGGAGGAGCTTAGCTACACAATTGGCTCTGCGAAAACAATTACTAAATTTAAAATTGCAACCGGATGTGACGTTATTCCAACACTTCAATAATTTCGACAATATAATTACGGAACTAATTTCAGCTGGTGCAAAATTAGATGAGATGGACAAAGTATCACATTTATTGTTAACTTTACCTACCTCCTACGACGGCGTTATTACAGCATTAGAAACGTTAGGAGAAGAACAATTAAATCTAGCGTTTGTTAAGACACGTCTTTTAGATCACGAAGTGAAATTAAAAGCTGATACTACAACCGAACTGAAAGTATTACAAACATCTGCGAAGAAATTTACATCAAGACCTGGATTTGACAAGAAAAAGTTTCGTGATAATACTCGATATAAGAAGAAGCCACATCCTGGAAACTCAACGCATAAGATTTCGAAGCTACAATATAGCTTCGAAATCTTATGCGTTGAGTTTCTGCTTCGAGATCATTGCGGTCGACGAAATCATGTCAAGAAGGATTGCCATTACTTCAAGAAAATTCAGCAAGATGGCGGTAGTAGTAATCAGGCACCAACTGCAAATACAATGCAGACTTCCGGCAATGATGAGGACAGTTTCGCTTTTATGTTTACAACATGTAAGTTACTTCATTCGCAACTTAATTCTACTACTGATACCATTACTTTTCTTTTAGATTCGGGCGCAACTGACCACATTGTACATACAAAGGAATTTTTCTCTTCATACTTAGAGTTACCCACTCCACTAAAAATTGGGGTAGCTAAGAACAGCACTAACATTCCTGCATTTGGTAAAGGACAAATAAATGTTACTAGTAATCTAGGTTTTCAAGGATCAATCGATAATATTCTATATTCACCAGAAGTGCCATATAATTTATTATCGGTAAATCGTATTCAAGAAGCAGGTATGTCGGTTATTTTTAACAATAATAAAGTTCATATTTACAAAAACAACAAATGCTTAATGTCCGGTATAAGTAGTCATAATCTATTTAAGTTACATTTTAAAGTAGTGCGATCTCAATGTAATTTAAATTTATCTGAGACTTCTAAACCTTATGATTTATGGCACAAACGTCTCGGTCATTTAAATAAACAAAAATTTAATATTTTAAAAGACCTAATTGAGGATAATAATATTATCAATGATGTAATTCCTAGTAATGAGTTATGTGAGCCTTGTATACTTGGTAAACAATCACGACTACCCTTTGCTAAGAAAAAAGTGAAATCCAATAATAACAGACCACTTTTTATTGTTCATTCTGATGTTTGCGGTCCTATAACACCACCCACATTTGATGATAAAAATTATTTTACTATTTTCGTTGATGATTTTACTCACTATACAGTCACATATTTAATGCATTCTAAGTCAGAAGTATTTAAATGTTTTAAGGATTTTGTGGCTAAGAGTGAGAACTTACTTAATTCTAAGATTGTTAATCTATATTGTGATAATGGCAGAGAATATCTTTCTAACGAGTTCAAAGAATTTTGTGTTGAAAAGGGAATAATGTATCATTTAACGGTACCCTACACTCCACAACAAAATGGTGTATCAGAGAGAATGAATCGTACGTTAACCGAAATGGCTCGAACATTGGTTGCAAGTGCGAAATTAGATAAAATATTTTGGGGTGAAGCTGTTTTAACAGCTACTTATTTGATTAATAAACTACCGAGTAAAGCTCTGATAAATAAAACACCATACGAAATGTGGCATGGTAAAAAACCGAAAATAAATCATTTAAAAATGTTTGGGTCTACTGCATACGTTCATAATAAAACTAGAAAAACTAAATTTGATCAAAAATCTCTTAAGTCAATATTAGTTGGTTACGATGCAAATGGTTATAGATTATTTAACGTTGAAAATAATGAAGTATTCATAGCTCGTGATGTCATATTCGATGAATTGAATTTTACACAATCGCGTCCAACGAGTAGCAGTAGTGACAACATTGTGATTCCCTCAAAAATGAGTAAGCCCGACAATGATTCGGCAAAACTAATAGAAAGTCAACCTCAAAATTCTTTGAATGATAATTCGTCATTAGGAAGTCAACCCAATAATTTAAGGCGAAGTGAAAGAATTCTCAATTTACCCCCGAAAAATTATAAACAGATGCATGATCCTGATTTATTTCTGTCATTGATTACTTTGCAATCATTGCCATCGTCATTTAAGAATATATTTGATAGACATGATTCTGATAAATGGTTAAAAGCTGTACAGAGTGAAATTGAGTCACTTCGAAGCAACCAAACGTGGACTTTAGTAGAAAAACCTAAAGATGTCAACATAATAAGTTGCAAATGGGTGTTTACTATTAAAAACAATGAATTAGGTGAACCCGTACGTTATAAGGCTCGCTTGGTTGCTCGAGGTTTTACTCAAGAGTACTTGCAGGATTATAACGAAACTTTCGCACCAGTCGCTCGGATCACTACATTTAGATTCATTTTAGCTCTAGCTAATCAATTTGATTTACATGTACACCATATGGATGTTAAAACGGCATTCCTTAATGGAATACTAAAAGAAAATATTTTTATGGAGGTACCAGAAGGTATTTTAGCTAAAGATAATCAAGTGTGTAAACTAAACAAAACATTGTATGGCCTAAAACAGTCGTCAAGATGCTGGTTCGAACGTTTAGATCTCGTTCTTAAAGATATGGGTTTTAAAAATTCGGAAGTAGATCCTTGTCTATATGTATTAGATAAAAATGGTATAGATAAAAATGTTTATATAGTATTGTACGTCGATGATTTGATCATTTCCACTCAAAGTATTGATACATTACAAGTTTACAAGAACAGTCTTATGCAAAAATTTGAAATGACTGATTTAAAAGAAATAAAATTATTCCTTGAGATCAGAATCGAAAGGTCTAAAAATACTATCTCTTTAGACCAATCTACATACCTACAAAATGTTTTAAATAGATTTTCTATGAGTGATTGCAACCCTTCTAAATCACCTTTACCTTATAAATTAAATTATTTGACTTTAAATTCTGACACATACTATGAAGCGCCCTGTAGAAATGTAATTGGGTGTCTTATGTATGCTATGCTTTGTACACGGCCAGATATTTGTGCACCTATAAGTATATTGAGTAGATACCTATCTAAAAATAATGAAGAATTGTGGAAATGCTTAAAACATCTTTTGCGATACATAAAAGGTACAGTTGGTATAAAATTGACTTATAATAAAAGTGATTATAAGGAATTAATCACTGGCTATGCAGATTCGGATTGGGGAGGCGATGAAAACGACAGAAAAAGTACAACAGGCTATTTATTCAAAGCTTTTGATAATTGTACAATTTCGTGGAATACACGAAAACAAAATACTGTCGCCGTCTCTTCAACGGAAGCTGAGTACATGGCTTTATTTGAGGCTGTAAGAGAAGCAGTCTGGATTAAATCACTACTAAATAGCATTTTAATCCAAATAAAAGATCCTATAATAATATACGAAGACAACAATAGTTGCATTTGTATTGCAAATAATCCTACAAACCATAAAAAATCTAAACACATAGACATAAAATACCATTTCATTAGGGAACAAATCGCTAGTAAATTAATAAAACTAGAATTTATTTCCACAGGAAATCAACTAGCGGATATGTTTACGAAAGCGATTCCTACCAAAAGGTTTATAGATTTAAGACACAATTTAAATTTGTATTAAACTTTAATTAATAAGATTTATTTCATCTGATTTTGAAGTGATTAATCATTAACTTAAATCAACATGTTGATTGTTATATCTATTATATGTTTTTGTTATGTGATTGAAATGAGCTTATTTTTCTGTATACTTGTATTTTTTGAGGGGGACTGTTGAAATAATACAAAAATCCCAGTGTTTACAGATCAAAATAACTACTCGATTATCACAATCGATCTTTCACTCATTCGTTCATTCGTTGATGTCGGTCATTCAAATGTTTTCTATTATTCAATTATAACGGACCGTCAACCAGTTCACACGTCTTTTCTTTCCTCGTGAAACCCATTTTCCCACATTAATGTTGTGGAATATTGGCACTCTCAGCTCTTGAACGTGGTTTAGATGTGCTAATCGTGTTGAGTTTCATTGGTGAAATTCACCCTTAGTCTGCAGTCTTTTTCCCTAGTTCTAGGGTCGACAATTTTCTGAACGGTTTACCTCGACGATGCCATGTTCAAACCTGGGTTTGAAAAAATTCCCCAGTTTGCACCCAGGGTGTGAAGGATGTAGGTAGATAGGTACCTACTTAAGTATCGTTTTGGGAGGCTCTTTTGATGCAGTTCTCACTGGCCCGTACCATAATCATCCCATAATCAACCTATAATAAGGGGCGATCACCGAGATCGTCCCTTAGGAATGCGCGGCGAGGCGGGGGGCAGCGTTGACGAATAAGCGGTGGGACGCCGTGAGTGTTGACGAATGAGCGGCCTGCACTGCCCCCCCCGTCTCGTCACGCACATACCTAAGGCGTGGTACAGCGGTCACGGTCAAACTTTAGTCAGTTGACAATAATAGTTGCACCGCTCATGGTTCAAAATCGCTTGGTACTTTACTTTTTGTAATTGAGTGCATGTCCCTGCTCTAGTGACTTGCTGATGCGCGATATCTCCAACCATCAGAAATCGAGATATAGAATCAGTTTCTGTTCAGTCATCTATTTAACACGTAGCAGGATTCAAATGGAACTAAAACGTATCCCATACAGTTTGATTATCATCTGCAAGATAATCGAATATCTAGTACCTAGAATACTCGAGAAATTCAAGGAATTGCTACCTTGTATAACGTGTGTTAGAGACATATTACCTGTTCCTTTGTGTTGCCTAGATAGTAGAGTACCTACCTCCATATTAAGTGTCTAGGATCTTCGATGTCAGGTAGGTGTGAAATATCGTTTGATAGGATAGATTGCTTGTGAACTCAGTGGGTTGTGTTAATTTCTGGACCGAAATCTAATAAAATATTTCGAAGAAGTATAAAAATCATACATAAGTATTTAATATGATTTTTATACTTCTTCGAAATAGTTTGTTTGATTTCTTTGCCAAATAAGTTTTATGTGTTTTTGACGGTATAGTTGCTTGAAAACACTAAGGCTCTCCAGAATCGAGAGAATCGCGGCGATAGTCACGCTGTGCCTTCAAACTCTCGCTACGATGAAATCGCCGTGTGGAGATTGGTTCAAAGAGTTTCTATTGAATTTGATGGTACGGTGAGACTATCGTTGCGATTCTCTCGCGGGTGGAGAGGCGCCTTAACTTTTTTATTGCTAAAATATAATATTTTGTCACCATAATGTTTTATTCTGTATCAGGCTCAACAACCAATGCGTGCCGTGCTGTTCTGAGCGCGGCGCCACCAACTCCACGCCAGCCACCGACTGCTGTCATTGTAACCCCGATACTGGTAAGTTATTTGCATATTTTTATTCTTTGCTTTCTGGTAATGAAAGTAAATCAATCAAACAAAGCGAATACGTGATAATGGCAACTTCTGCTTTAGTCGTTCTTTGGGAACATGGGCTACGTTCAATATTCGACGTTTACTCGCTACGCTAGCTGCTATGTCTTCATAAAACGTCAATTACTTTAGAGCTTCTCCAGAAGGAGCGAATTCGCCGCGATACTCTCGTGCGTATCAGGCGCGACCGTTTCGCCCAGAAAGAGCGTAGGTACCTACGCGCGAGCATATAAACAATTCCGTATCAAAATTTTGGCGCTCCATTTCCCTGGATACGTGCACTCGTTCTGGAGTACGCGCGTTAACTGGGCGCAACAAGGCGACCCTAGTATCTCGACTCGTGCGCATTACGCACGAATCACGCGCGAGTCGAGAGTCTGGCGTAGTGCACGCGATTTACGCGCGTATTTTGAATTCGCGCGATGCTTGTGGGCGCGATTTATCTCACTGAGACCTGGTACAGAAGGGACGAATTCGCCGCGAAACGTTTCGCGCGAATTCATTCGCGCGTTAGCGAGATACTAGGCGCCAGTACATTGCGTACAGTTTGAACTCGCACGCAATGTACTGGCGCCTAGTATCTCGCTAACGCGCGAATGAACTCGCGCGAAACGTTTCGCGGTGAATTCGTCCCTTCTGTACCAGGTCTCAGCTCTTATATCCAGGCAGTACAGATCTCTACATAATATAAAAGATTAAAGATTATGCAAATTTATCAACTTATTCAGCATAATCAAACAAAATACATTCAGAAACTCTAAGAGGTTTTTTATTATTTATTGTAACATTATTCTCTCGAAGCAAAAGGAGTATGTAAGGATCGTAGCAGGTGCCGTTCTGTAGTTACTGCCTACCCCCATGGGAAGGCGTGAGTTTATGTGTATATGTGTTATTCTCGTCAAAAAGCAAATTATTTAAATTGTCATCATATCCACCAGGCGAGTGCATAAACTCATCAGTAGCGGGCAAGCGACGCATCGCTGAATGGGGCGCGCTCCACACCGCGCCGAGCGCTCGCTCCGCGCCCAGCGCCGCGCTCGTCACGCTCGCCGTGTGCGCCGCGGCTGTGGGACTGTTCATCGCTGTACTGATGGTGTTGCAGGTATGTGACAACAGTTTTTGGGGTAATTTTTAGGGCTAAGGCGACTATCACACTGCACCGCGCTCCGTCGCGTAGCGCGTGGCGGCAGATTTAACATTGTATAGAAAACACAATTTGCGCGCGGGACTAAGTCATGACGTCATCAGTCGCCAGTCGCCTTAATTGGGCTGTATGGTTTACGTAGGACAATCACGATCGACCTTAGAGTGCCTGCGAATGATTGCCGTGAGTTTGATTGACACGGCAACTTGTAACTAAACAATAGGTACTATAATGTTACTGTCAAATACAGTCTTGAAATCTAGCGGGGGTCACTATACAGGTGCGAAACAGTATCTATTTGTCTTCTCAAATTATTTCAAATTTTTAGGAAAAATATCTTTGGTGTTAAAGTTATAGAAGTCATTAATTTATTATTATTTTATACTATAGAAAACATTGAAATCGTTATTTTTATTTTATTAAAATAGTCACCGAAGCATTTGTATTTTAAATGTAATATTATTTTCGAAGTTTCTATACAACTTACATTTAACACTGAAATAGGCGATAATTAAATCGTGTATTTATACATTTTTGGCTGTAAATGGTCCTTGAGACTGCTGTATTGTAAACAGGAACAAGTCATCAAATGGTGATCTGCGAAAAAGACAACAGCGAAATTCTGACACGCAATGCAGCAATACTGGGATGAAATAAAAATAATAAACATAGATGTGTAATATAGGTATTAGAAAAAACTAAGAAAACCAGCGCACTACGTCGAGCCTCATAGGATACATTGAAAAAACATAAAGTAATTCACAAAATTGTTGCAAAAGGTGAAATTGAATTAATGGGCATCCTCTTAAAGGGTCATTGTACTCATCGTTGGTCGTTCGCATAGCTTTTCAAAATGTATGGAACAGCTGATTTTTTTTCGCGATTTCATGGTTAGTCCCATACTGAAAATTGTTCATAATGATGAGTACAACGACTCCTTAAGAGGATACCCATGAATTAAATTTCACCCTGTAGAATAGGACATAATATCCGCTGGATATGTGAAATAAAGTTTATATCTCTTAACCCACAATACTAATAAACAATATTACGGTCTGTTCATCCATAAACATTCATACTTTACTTCGAATAACCTCATTAATGTCGCTATCGACATTCTCATAAGAGCAGCATACGAAATGAAGACGTTTCATGTCACATAAATACTTCTTTTATTTTTGTTGGAATAATAAACTAAGAATACGTCCACTTCATGTTTATTTTGATCTCTTAGAGAAATAAGGAATTTCTAGAATCTATTGTTTTTGTTATTATTAGAATAGAACAATACTGGGTATTGTTCATTTTGAAGATACATATACATATTCTTTTATACAAATATTCCATTATTCCTTTATAATTATGCTGTTGGAAACTCTTGTGACCATAAAAATCTTAAACGTCCTTTCTGTTCGCAGGCGCATAGTCCGCGCGAACAGAAGCAGAAGCGCACACGCACGCGTGGCGTGGTGTACTCGCCACTTGCGTGCACTGACGACGGCGACGTCGCCGTTCTCACCTCGCGCATAAACTTCCCCGCGAGAGAGAGCGAGACAGAGCGACCCGAGTGCGAAAACGAACCACTACTCGAACATTCCACATAGCGCGCGCTGTGATCGTAGAAGTAAGTCATGACGTCATCAGTCAAGTGATCCGCGACGAGCGGTAGGTAAGTCAGTAAGTGATAGACGGTCACAACTTCCTAGTTATTGAAAATTTTAGTTGTTCAATTCGATTTTTTACAGTATAGAGACATGAGCAGTAAGTCAACTTCGCTAGCTTGTTACACTTGGACACGAATGTCAATAAAAGTTGGACTACTGTTCATTTCTGTATTGTGTTTTGAAGGAGGACCATTACTATTATGTTGGATGTTGTTATAAGACACTTACCTAAAGCTTTGTAAAAGCTAATGAACATCTGAAGTATGTAAAGCGCGGATTTTTTATCGATAAAGTCAATATGATATAGTTACTTCCGTTAATTATTTATTTACTCGACAATTATCTATCGCTCGATAAAAGGTCCGTGCTTACTCGTTAGACAAAAGTTCGATGAAAGACATCTATCGAGTATCGATAAAAAATAATGGACTATAGTTTGCAGTTACCGCCTTTGCATAATGTTTGGTGAGAATGAAGGAGACTGTCATCGGCGTCTCCAGATTTTGTCCAAAATTCGAGCATAATACTGATGAAGACGACGTAGAATGTTCCTTATTAGATCAATTCTCGAATCAAATACGAAGCTCTATTTAAAATGACGTAACATAATGAACTATTGTGATACAGTACTACTTGACGTGTTCTTTTTCTGTAATATAACACAAGTCTGTAGTTACACTGAAAAAAAATGGACTTCTGCCGTTTGTCTGTGTTATGTATCGATAAAAATCGCATCACCAGTCGAAGTACTAAAGTCTCGTAATTAAAATAACTATGTATGTATGTAATATAGCTAGTTATAAATTGTAAGTTGAACAAAGAGTTCGTGTAGCGGTTTCGACGCCACACTGTTACAATGTGATACTTGGACGTGTTCTCTCCAATAGTGTTCCTTCGACATTCTCTCGGAAGTTTGCAAAAGAATCGATTCCATATCACTCATTCAATAGTTAACGATAGATATAACATTCCGTACAACTTTTCAAACTTTCGAATTACTCGTAAATAAAAAATAACGTCCAGGAAAATTATAATAATCGATTACCATTTCATTGATAATCGAGACTTAATCGATTAAGACTATGATAGCTTCGCACTAAGTTTCGTAGCTATGTTTAGGAACACAAGTCCTTATTAGTGGTTCCATGTTTGCTGGTACATCTTGACTTAGCGCTCACTCGACTTAATCAAACTTGCCTTTGATGTTAGCCGCTGAGGTAATTTGCATTACACCTGTGGTGTGTTCTGTCTCTGTCGCACAAATAACTGAGTGCCGATGACGTCATCAACCGTCCATTGTTTGTTCCCTTTTCAAATGAATTTGGGCTGTCTTGATGCATTATTGTTTTACTGTTGTTGGTGAAGTGTTGCTTTGTTATCAGGTGCTATTTTGGCTTGTCGGTCCAAAGAAAGTTTTCTTTAGGCAGTTATGCTAAAATTAAGTACCTATAAAGTTTCTACTAATGTTACTATATTGTTTTGAGACAGCCTAAAATGATTGCTTGCTGTTGCTTACTACAATTTGAGAATAAGATGAAAGCAATGTTTTGATCGACCAAATTAATATATCAGACAGATATCAGCAGACATGATTCCATCAAAAGTCAAATAAAAGCCATAAGACATGCCACAAATACACTATAAAATAATATGAATCTGGTTTACGATCTGGTGAGCTCTCTTAGTATGGCGTTACGACCCCTAACTGTAATTAAATGTATTTTAATTATAATTTAGTTCATAGGCCCAAAGTTACCATAGCGTTTTAAAAATTGTACAATTTTTAATTTTGAACCTGTTCAAGTTGACGAAAATATAGTTTAAAATGTTGATTCTATTAGGCAATTTTTTACATAGTCCTAAAATATACCTTGACTCGTCATAATTTTAACTTTATTTTATAAGTAGTAAAGCTTCTTAGTTTTAATTGTAATTAGTTAAAAAATAATCATTCATTTATTTCTGCCGCGACCTTAGATATATTATTATTTTTTAAAGTTAGATTTTTATATTTAAATAATAAAATTGTCACAAATTTCTATCTCAATTGTATAAAGTCTCGAAATTTACATGTTTTATATTCGACAGGTATTCTAATAACTATAAATAATGTGATATAAGTACTGTAGGATGATTCCTACACGATTGTAACTTCGTCGTATGAAACGGCGGTCATAGACAAATTAAATAAAGTCAAAGATGTAATGTTACCATTTACCGTCACAACTGTATATAATGTTAGCTAGATTGTTGAATTGTTAATAAAGAAAATATTGTCAGTAAATTCTTATGGTATTTTAAATATGAGTGAATGTCACAATTTGCTTTGGCTTGGAGTTTCGTCAATTAAAATGTACTCAGAATAATTTATTAGGAAACAAATTTTTATAATCTTTAACTTCTGTTTTACATATCGAAAAACTCTTGACATCTGATTTCATAATATTTTTTGCATTTCCACTATGATTGCATAATTAATTATAGGTAATCAAAATTTTCTGATTATTATATTTGTCTAATATTGATTTTAATTTTGTCTGACCCGCTCCCGGGGCCTGGATCTACCTATATTTTCTAGTTTGTTTTAGTGGGAATCTTTTTAATTAAGAATATATTTTTGTATGAAATGTTCTTATGTGCAATTAATATTTGTAATAAAAAGGAAGTCTGTGTCAACGATGCCCGTTTTTTATTTTAATTCTTAAACCAACAAGACGCATTCGCGGCTCTGAACCAGACTTTTGGATGCGCACGGCATGGCGCGCTGCTGTGCAGTGGATATTTTGTTTAATAGTTTCTACGCCGTCTACTAATCATAACTCAAAAATTCCAAGATTTCTGTTTAAGGACACAATTTACATTACCTATAACACTTGTTCATAGGCCACAAAATGCAGTTTCCGAATAAACTTACAATATACTGCACTTTTTCATGTAATATAAATCCGACAACAATTAGACAAAGGTCACGGGAAAGGTCAAAAAGGTCATCCAATAATCTGAAAACAAATATTCAAGGGGACACCCCCTTGAATATTTGTTTGTACACAAGGATGGGATAAAAATTCATTATTTCTGACCCAGATTCTGAGATAAGTACCTATTTGCGAAAAACTAATAAAAACTTTTACAAAAAATAACAACCGACTACAAAAAAAAACACAAAAAAAGTGAAAAATAACTTTAATTTCGGAAGTCGTTGTCTTTGCTTTTTAATTTTCGTTTTTTGCCACCGACTTCCGAAATTAAAGTTATTTTTCACTTTTTTTGTGTTTTTTTTGAAGTCGGTTGTTATTTTTTGTAAAAAGTTTTTATTTTTCACTTTTTAGTGGTGGTACCTACCCCACACAAGTTACTACCTGCTATGTAAATAATAGTGAAGGAATCTAATAATTATATCTTCTACATAGACTGTGGGAAAAATACGTAATATTGAAGCTAGCTCAAAAACAACGCAAGCAAACTTAATAAAATTTATATGGGACCATCTCGAGAGCCCTACGAACCCTTTCGAACTAAAAAAGAATTTTTAAAATCGGTTCACAAACGGCGGAGTAATCGATGAACATACATATAAAAAAAAAAAAAAAACAATCATCCGAACGGTACCTCCTCCTTTTTTGAAGTCGGTAAAAAAAGGGTGTGTTCCAAGTTTTCCATTTTTGGACGCACGATTTTTGTCTGGATTCATCGATGACAAAAGTGTGATTGACACTAGCATTGCCAACATGAGGGATTTTCATTTTGAAAACATAAAAAAATAGTCGACATTTGTCGCCAAATATCAGAATTTGTCGGCCACTGGTTCAAAAGTTATAAGGGTTTATAGGTCGCCGATTTGGGCAGCATCTCCCTAGCTTGGCTCTAAACAGCTAGAGCACCTAGCGAAGATTTGTTTTCTCCCAAATTGTATCGCTAATTAGTCGCGATTATTCGCCTAGACACAGATTTAGTCTGATCTTAGTTTACAAGATATAATGAGTTCAATACAATAATAGTCCAAGAGCTAGATCGAAGAGTTCAACAGACGACAAAATTCAGTAGACGAATGAACTACAACTAGTATTCTAAAGCATAAACTGAACTCTGTTTTGGTGGGTATGTATCGTGCTACTAAACCGAGGTGATGATTGCACGCAACCGGTGTCTCGAATTGAACATGGAATGGGAACTACGCTTCAGAGACGCTAAACATCAGATGCAAAAAAAAAACATCGAAAATTCACGCACATCGATACTATACTAGCAGAAAATATTCGTACACAGGTATCACAAGTATTAGTTTGGGCGGTGGGAGGTCCGTGTCATCCCCTCGCATACATTACTGGCCCAATATAGGGGGATGATATTTGCATAGTATTGTCCCGTGGTCCACGCATTAACATTTAGACTACACGCCGATCCCTAGAAAGCAGATGCCAATACGTACCTGCTTATAATAGGATTTGGAACGTAAATATTATGTATCACAATTCTTTATTGGGAGGCCGATACCAATATATTATTAGAAAGATCTGTGCGTTTGCCCCGCCTATATGGTACGCCTGCGAAAATGTACCTGGGTTTCAATAAGCAATGCCACACTGAAAGCCTTATTACGGGTAGCCCGCTAACTGTATGACCTAGTGCGTTATTTGGTAAGTAAGGCAAACTGGACAGTCATTTTTAGGGTTCCGTACCCAAAGGGTAAAACGGGACCCTATTACTAAGGCTCCGCTGTCTGTCTGTCTGTCCGTCTGTCACCAGGCTGTATATCATAAACCGTGATAGTTAGACAGTTGAAATTTTCACAGATGATATATTTCTGTTGCCGCTATAACAACAAATTAAAAAAACAAACTAAAAACCAGAATACAATAAATATATTAAATATTTATTGTATTCTGGTTTTTAGTTTGTTAAGGGGGCTCGCATACAACGAACGTGATTTTTTGATATTTTTTATAGATAATGGTACGGAACCCTTCGTGCGCGAGTCTGACTCGCACTTGGCCGGTTTTTTTTTAGTAGTTTGAATTTATACCCAACTTCGAACAACCGCCGGAGCCCTTGCACCTTGCAATCTCCCAAGCTCTGGAAATAACGTTTTTGATACAGAGAAAACTGCAATACTTACATAGTTCTTAAACTTTTGTTTTTAAACTTTCAAATCCCAAGACACATTTGCTTAGTCCCAGGTGGGACTTAGCAAATGTGTCTTGGAATTTGATTGGATTGATGGTTGCTAACGAAATCATAATTAAAGAAGTTAAAATGTATCTATTTTGCCGCTGTTACTTTTGTAACTAGCATTACCAACAAAAATCCACGAAGAAAACCGGAAACTACAGTACTAAACGATCTTACTAAATTAGGTTATTGTGCCAATAAAAAGTACTACGATCAAGTTCATTGTTTGATAAAATGTATGGGACTGATATAAAGTTTTTTGACCATAAAACCTTCATAAGTAAACCGTTAACAACGTTTATGGGTCATGAACGTACAGTGTAGGTAAAAAGGCAGTAGACTAAGGGCTGATTTTATCAAAGTCAGATTGGGCGAGCCTATTGCCATCAACCGGGCACAAATTCAGACTCCGGGCTGCTACTGAAGAATTCCACATTGCCCGACGTGGTAATTGAACCCAAGACCTCTTGCTCAGCAGTAGCGACCACTAAATCAACGAGCAGTAGAACTATGTAGAGCGAAAATATACTGGCGTCCAGCTTACGAGTACCTAGGTACACACGGCTACACGTCAAGCTATACATTTCCAGTATAAACTGGCCTCGCATTGTACGGAAATCCTATACAATGCGAGATCAGCATAAACTGGAAATGTATAGCTTGATGTGTGTACAGGTCGTGGACCAAGAAACTGTTGGCTCAAGTCCCTACCTTACGAGATATCCACATGAAACCTTCCAAATAAGGGTTTTCTTTCTTTGCAGATCATAATATGCGTGTTATTTTCCTCATTTAATAAAAAAAATGGATCGCCGAAATATCTCACCCGTTTTTTTTTAAAACCTAAACTTTTGCACATTTACGGCCTCGCAAAACCTAAATTTTTGTAAGTACGTAGTATATAATAATAAACATTTCAATGTCTCAAAATGTTCCATGAAGTTGCGTTCGTAATTGGGTTAAAAAGCTATTAAACGCATCTGGATTGCGTCGTGGAGTGGCGCCGGGCCATTTGTTAACGATCCCTAGGGGAGTAACCGGCTAACGACTGATTAAAACTAACTGTGACTCGTGAGTTATGAGCACGAGTTAGTGCACTGGTTGTTTGTGATACTACTCTGTGTCGCATTCATGCGTTGCTGTAACGTTAGACCAAGGCTCATCGAGTACGAAATAATAATTATGATAGTTTGGTTACAGTTTCCTAGTTTTAGGTAGCAATTTATTATGTTGTTATTGTTGTTGGTACTGAAGTTGGTGAGGAGTTTAACTTTTGCAGACTGATAGCAAACGCGGTCCGAGGGGGCAATGCCCTCTTTAACATGGGTTGTTCTTGATTTTCAGGTGGTTTTTCTAATGACCTTATTTTAGTTGAGATATTGCCACCCCAAACAGAGTTTTTAAACGATTTCGTGATCACAATAACTAATCAAATCTCGTGGCTTAGTAATAACAGCCGCACGGGTCGATCCATCAGGTTAAGCTACGCTTGCTAGGGTTGGTCAGTGGATGGGTGACCATCTTTACATACCGAGACTCCTCCGTGACTCGGAAAGCACGTCAAGCCGTTGGTCCCGGCTGTCATCCATAGATCACCCAGATCTCACGTCTATCGTATTACCCAGTTACTGGGTTGTGGAGGTCAGATAGGCAGTCGCTCCATGTAAAATACTAGTATTCAGCTGCATCCGGTTAGACTGGAAGCCGACCCCCAGCATAGCTGGGAAAAGGCCAGCTAGATTGATTGAATAACTAAACAAATCACTTGATATGAGATTTGTAAACAGATTATTTTGCAGAAGCTTTTAAAAACCGGTAAAGACCGTCAGAAAAAATAATAGTGACAGAGTTTTTCAATGTTTTTACGCTTGAATTATTGTATTTCTAAGTGAACATTTTGATGTACTTTTAATTTATGGTAGAAATAAAGGCTTCTTTATTACCCGACTACGGCGAAGAAAAAAGGAGGGTTATGATTTTGACCGGTATGTATGTAACAGACAGACAAATTAAAAATCCGGAGTCACACGTAGTCTGTTCGATTTATGCCCTAACACGTGTGACTCCGGATTTTTAATTTGTCTGTCTGTGGTGTCTTGTTTATACCTTTTAAGTCGTAGTTGGGTTTTAGTTTTTATTACTTGATTTTTTTTTATTTTAGTTATAGGTACATCCATACATATTTATCGTGTGCGTTACCCTATCTATCAAAATAATTTCGAAAATAGTGATTTCAATCTTAGGTACTCCAATGTAAGTGCAAATAATTTAAAAATGTGCGCATCAATTACAGAAGCTGTGCAACTAATTATCTTTATGATTTAAAAGACTATTTTCGACGTTATTTTGCTGGGGTAACGCACACCTATTTATCAACATGTATCATCATATTATATTATCAACATGTATCATCATAATAGATTATATTATTTGTTCTAGTTTATTAAGTTAATTGTTTTGATTACATGTATTTTATTTTCTCTTGAATTTTACACACGGTGTCTACATCTCTTATCTACTTTCCTATCGCAGGTGTGCTGGAAGAGATTTCTTTAGAAATAAGCATCACCTTTGTACGTTTTTTCTGTTCTTTTCTTCTTGTCTGTTTATTATGTGTGACATAAATAGTTAAATAAATAAATAAACAATAGTAGAAAAATAATAACCCTAGTAGTTATGCCATTACTAACTAAGCACCTAGTTTAACCCTTAACCTATTTTTTACGTCGCTTCATTCAATCGGCTTGATCGAAAGTAATACTGAAGTACTTACCTAATGGTCAGAGAACACGACATATTATTCCATACGTTCAAGTAATGGGGTCAAAGGCACCATAGGCGGTAATTTACTTACTTAGGTGAGGTGCACAAGTAATTTATTTAACCCATAGCGTTATTAATGGAAAGGTTTTGATGTTGACATCGATTTTATAGTGCGAGAGGTACTACTTAAATCAAAAAGTTCTGTAGTGGGAATTAGGCTAATTTTAGCTGCGTTAAGTCTCTTACATACTGGCGCGATTCACCGCGCGACGCGAATTTTAACAAAACCATTTCTGAGAAAATTTCACGGTGAACAATGCGGCGGCATCGCGTCGCGCGGCGAATCGCGCCAGTATGTAAGAGCCTTTATATGTAGTGTGTTTAGGTACTTAATTACTTATATACGGGCATAAATATCATAAGCACAAACGTCAAGATTCAGAACAACTAAGCACTTACTAACCTTGTTGTGACACTTACATAGACAATATAAACATAACATAACTATTTACATTATACAGGTTGTTAGGGTAAATACCTATCCTTGAAACCAGTGGTTTGGTGTCATCTATAGAACGTAAAATCAATGAAAAGTTACGTTTTTTTTTTTAAATTACTTTTTCCACTTGTGTATTTCACCCTTTCACCTATGCGCTAGGGCAACGAACTTGCGTCTCAACACGGGTGGGGGGCGGTAGCCTGACCGGCCGTGAGCGCGACCCCTCTCAGACAGTCAGCTGTTTCGCTAGCGACCACGGTGTCGCATAGAAGCTTTTTAAAATGTTTTAATGATAATAAGGTTTTTTTATTGTTACTCGGTCATTTATATATAAATTTAAGTCAACTACCCATGGTTTCAATGACAATACTGTTTACCCTTACACCTTGTATACTAAATTAAATTACTGATTAAAACTAACTATAGAAATAAACAATTAACTAAAATATGGCTACGCACCGCTGTCGGCTAAATTACGATAAAAAAGTGTAATAAATATGTTTAAAAAAAAGTATTTACCCAGTAACACTACAAATATCAGGTTCCATGCTGACATTGAACCTGCGACTCGCTATATGCAAACCGATTGCAGACTCACTGCGCCACCGAATAAACAAACCTCCTATTAAACATTCTTAACTAAGATAAACATCCTACTAGTTGAAGTTGGTGATGCCGCGGGGATCAAATCATACATCAAAAGTGCCGCGGGCGGGATCGAACTTCTATAGTGCCGCGGGCGGGACCGAACTTATATCCTTCTACAACATCCGGCTCTTTACCTTAGTCATAAGTAGCTCAACTTACGATAAATATCACTATCACTACATATTATTAAAAAAAGTCCCCCTCGTCGCGTCTGTCTGTCTGAACGCGATAAACTCATAAAACTGCCGAACGGATTTTCATACGGTTTTCAGCAATGGACGGATTGTTTCATGAGGATGGTTTAGCTGTATAATTGATTAAAGTTTTGTGTAAATCGGCTGAAATATGACGATGTAAAATTCTCCAAATAGGCTGGCTAAGTTACATTTTAATCTAACTCACATGCTCGACGCTAAATGCTGATATGAAACGACGCGCCAGGAAAAAAAATGTATATAATGCTCTGCTACCCTTGCAAAGCCGGAGCGGGTTGCTAGTCTAATTATAAAATGGCTTCCAATTTGCCCAAGTTGGAACTTTCAACCTCCAATCAGATACCAGAAACTGCACCTAACATGAGCTTTAGGTCTGTTGTTTTGTTTTCAACGTTCGGCACAGCACCGAAAGTTGAAAATCTAAGAACGCGCTTTTGTTTATGCATTCTTTTATGAGTTGCCTAGTGTTTGTGAAAACGGGCTTTAGCCATCTTTGTGCTAATTGCCTTCTGTAGCTCAACTTAGGATAGTTATAAAATGGCTTCCAGTTTGCCTTATATGCTCGACGATACACCTAACATGGGGTGTTGGTCTGTTAGGATGCGCAACAATTTTGTGATTTTTAAGTTTCTATTGCCTAATATAGATAGAGTCATTCAGATAAACTAAATTTTTTTAAATAGGCGATCATGGGGACTGCATATAGAAGTGAAAACTTAAAACTTTGGAATAACTCTGTTTTTTTTAATTTTAAATTAATTTATATTAATAATTATTACCATATTTTTTTAATAATTAAAAAAAATAACTGAAATTATTAACATTAGTCTGGTTTTCACATCTATTGACAATGATCCGACTGACCGAGCAATAATTATAAACATTTTACATTCGATTTTAAAGATATACTTAAATTTTACTAAAAAAGTACTCAAAAACTCACGTATTTTAAAACAATTATATACAGCAATACCTTTCCACCGATCATTAATTACCATTTACAAGATAAAGAGCCACATCCTAATGAAAGGCCCCCAAACCCTTCATAAAAGCATAAAATATCGAATAATAAAGGTAAACGTTGGCGGATCGCAGAAATTATGGCGGGTGGTTATTAATTGTCGCTTGTCGTGGTGGCTATCAGCCATCGGGTATCGGCGCCATCTTGAATACACACTGAGCTTAGGTATCATTTGTCAACGTACATGGGTTCAGTTTTAATTATTAGATTTTTTATTGTAATTATGCTGATAAACACAAACATTATAATTAGGTTGAAGATTCCGTGTTTTGAGGCTCATCAATCATTAGATTGTTTTCAGCGAATGACATGATGGATGCTTGCAAACATGGTCATCTTACTCTTAAGGAAAAGTAACTTACCAAGCTGCTATTTTATCTAAATCGATTTTGAATTTTTGAGATTCAGTGGACTAATGTAGCAGTGTAGTTAGCACTGATAGCCTAGTGGTGTGGCCGTCAGACTGCCAAATCGCACCTCTGACTTTTCGGATTCAAGTGCGTATTGTATAATTACCACTTGCTTCAAAAACGGTGAAGGAAAACATCGTGAGGAAACGGCCGTGTCTGAGAGATATTTGTTGACGGCATGTGAAGCCAAGTCAGAGCCCATGGGTGGCTTTAAAACTCTAACACCAGGTTAGTCACTAACCATTTAATAAGAAGAAGAAGTGGACTAATGTATTCCTCATTCTTCTTCATTTGAACTTTCTATTTTGGGCCAGGCACTCACTTGACAATGCTTAAATAAACTAGAGTTGCTTATCATGTACTTATCCACATGTGTTTCCATTATGGTAATGCTAACCAACATACAAACGTATTCACACATCATTAGGAGTCCCAATATTGATTACGCCGACGTTCGATAAATACATATTAATGTGGAGACTCATTCACACGTATCGACACGAAAAATCGAATGACACGCGGACGAACCTAACCCGTGTTGACATGATATATGATAACCCGTACTTTTTGTTCGAAAACCTTTTTTTCGCTTATGTAAATAAATTCAATATATTCAATAACTTGGTCCCCTGGACACGAGGATGTCAACCATCGCTCGGTGGGCTCGATAATTCAATTTATGCGAGTACATTGACGCGGCGTATCCCTTAGGACAGTACCAGTCTTCGTAAACAAAGGATATAGCACAATATCACACCCACGGAGTATAGAAGTGATCACACCGAATATAAATAATGTATGTATTCCTGGAAATAATATTTCTTTTACAGAAGTTTTGCGATATCGTCCGACAGTTTACGGATTCGCTCTGACGGATTCTTCGTTCGATTTATTATTATTTTTTTGGGGCAATCATTTGGTTCCTGTGTGATGTCTTTGTGAAGTAATAAGTAGTTGTTTTCGTTGTATAAAAAAGGTTTCGGGTGTGAGGTTGTACAAGGAAACTTTTATATTTATCGAGTCCGAAAAATACGCAATTAAATTGCGACGTGTCCGACATGTGTGACGGTGAACTGAGATAGGTTGAGTTGATTGATTGATTAGGCGATTGGCATGTTAAGGTATACTTCAGGCGACGTCCTATGTATATATAGGTAGGAACCTTCACAAATATTCTGAGTTAGAAATAGGTAGTACTTAGATGTTTTCTTTCTCGTAATTGCTATATTCTTACATTTCGAGCTCCTCTTGCTTTTACATCTTTCCCAAAAGTATAACAATTTCAATATAAACCTTCGCGCTAATACATAACACCAATTCATAACAAACCGCCCATATTATATATTAATACCTAACCCTAAAATTCTGCCGTGAACGCATTATATCATCGACAGCCACTCCACAAACTAATTTATGTGACATTTATCCACTTTATTCCAGTGTTTGGGGGTTATTAATTGAATAAATTTGGCCGTTATTGATTCGCGGATCCAATTTCAGTGGAGTTAGTCAATTTTCATATTAATTCGAAACGGTACGAATCAAACAGAGAGTACTAGTGGTATTGTTTAGTATGGTGTAGTGTGTTCCAAGCGTTTTTGTCATGGCCTTATATCATTATTAATTGTGGGAAATATTCGACTATTTGTTCAAGCTTTCAGGCGGAATTGAAAATGAAATGTTTAGGGAATTCATTTTCAGGAATATTTTGAATTAAACCTTTGTCAATAAGTACTATTGTGGAAAGAGATATCAATTGATGGGCACTTTAAATAAATATATTGTTTACCTAAAACTTGAATAGGATCTGCTCATTCTTACAAAACAATGCTACGTGGAAGCTGAGGTGACAGTGTGAGTTATGGAAAAAACTGTCGAATGTATGGAAAGATAAGAAAATTCCCTTTAATAAATACAGAAATATTTTAATCGAACTGCCTTTTAAACAACAAGCCATATTCTTACAAAGACAAAATCCAACCACAATATAATTACCTAATATCATACAAAAAATAAAAACAAAGAGAAAAATTCATAAATTAAACGTAATATAACTACCGTTTAAAACTTGACCATCCAGAAACATTCTATAATTTTGTAAAACAAAGTTTAATTAACAAAACGTACAAAGGTACTCAAACCGCAAAACAAAAAGTGGAGTCCTATTATAAAGGCTAATCATGTTCCCAACGAAATAATTAACCTGAGCTAAGAATCTTCAATACCTTCGCGTAATGTATACAGGACCAAATGAATGTCTCGAATCCGCCCCAGTGGTCACAGGACCAACAAAAAAAGGCCCTAATTTATCTTTGAAAGAGCCTGGAGGGACAAAAAAGGAAGGTACAATTTGGATAGCGAATTTTTCGGGACCCTATCTATATGTTAATGAGACGGTTGATCAAATGTATGTTAAAACGGGTGATATTATTGAGTTCGGATACGAAATGGAAATGGTATAAATTGAAATAACAAGGGTCATGGTAATTGTCAATATGTATGGAGCGTGTACCAACAATAGTAGGTATGTACAGGATCAATGTGTGTCGCGGATTGATTCCATGTACCTATAGGTAAATTACAGTGCAGTATGTATGCATAATTACGGTTAAATTGAATTGTTTGAGGATCAAGATATTTATTTATTTATTATTTACAGTTTGCACCACACAATATACAAGTTATCGGTCAACACATACAATCATAAAATTAAGTTAAATTACACAAAATCTAATCGACAAAACTAAAACGAAATAAGATGAAATTAAAAAAAATTAAGTTTTTTAATTACCTAAGTATTTTTATTTTTTTATTCTTCAGATAAACTACGTAAAAGGTAAGTAAAGTACAATTTGTGCCATTTCCAAGCTTCCACAAATTATACGTGCAGGAAATAAAAATAATCCGTATCCCTGGGCTAACAGCCGTTAACATTTTGTTCAATGGGTGTCTACAGATACATTTTCTATTCTTGGTGTCTATCCGTGTAAGCGTATGGTGACAATCCGTGTCATTATAAACAACATCCGTGGGTAAGTATCAGGGGGCCTAAAACGGCCACTTTGGCAGAATCATAATAGGATAAAATTATGAATCCTATTAAAAATCTTAAAATGTCACAAACTGACAATTCATAATATTGTCTGCGTGCAATTCTCATTACCCAATTCATCTATTTGACAGTTTTGTATGGACATTCGTAAAATGGTTCACAAATTATGAATTGCTTTATTGAAGTTTAATGTTACATTAAAACTAAATAATTAAAATTACGGTAATTTTATTAATTTAGACCAAATATGATTCGATTATTAGGAATTGAATTGAGAGCTAATATGTGTTACCATTTTACGAAAATTAGAGGAATAAATTGCTAATGATCTGCTGGGAATTCAGGAAATGAATTTTTATCTTTTAGAATAATTGCTTAAAGTGTCCGTTTTAAGCCCTTTGTTCCTACGAGTATTTCCTTCACTGGAAATGTTAAGGTTACAATTTTCTGAAGTTGGCTGGAGGAATCTCAATTAATAAATCTCAATAAGTTTCGGTGACTTACTGACAATTGAAGAAGCCACGCACGACGAATGACTAAAATGTAAATACTTGTTAATGATAGTATTTTTAATTTAATTTTGAACTACTCTTAAAACTCCAGGACGCAAATAGTATTCATCATCATCTGCCTAGCCTTTTCCCAACCACGTTGGGGTCGGCTTCCAGTCTAACCGGATGCAGCTGAATACCAGTATTTTACATGAAGCGACTGCCTATCTGACCTCCACAACCCAGTAAATGGGTAAGACGATACCCCTTGGCAAGACTGGTTGTCAGACTTTCGGGCTTGTGACGACCCGTAACGACTGTGAAGATCCATAAATGACAGCCGGGACCAACGGCTTAAAGTGCTTTCCGAGGCACGGAAGAGTCTCGATATGTAAAGATGGTCGACCATCCACGGACCAGCCCCGGGCAAGCGTAGCTTATCCTGGTGGATCGACCCGTGTGGCTGTTATAACTTAGCTCCTCGACGCAAATAGTATTGTATTTTCAAATTAATACTCAAACAGAGTCATTGACCTCCGAAGCAGTACCTATCTACATAGTTTGCGAGTATTCCGTGACACAATCCTCGCCGGTACAAAGTACTATGCCACGGATAACTGTATTAAATATTAATCTGCGACTGTCGAGTTGACGAGAGCCTGTGCCCGATGTTATTTTGATGGAAACTAATGAAACTTTACCTAGTTTCATAATGGTTAGGATTGGTTTGTAATTTACTACAGGAACTTAAGTTTTGGATTTATTTAATTGAAACTGTTCCGAAGACCGCGTACAATATAAATTATATTGAGGAAAGAAACATGAATTTTGGCACTTTGTCGCACTATCGAAAGATTTACGAAACTTAAATCCTGAGTGGGTCAAATTGGGGACGTTTGTGAATAAAGTCACGGAAATGGGTTGATCTAATAAGTATGCTTTCTATCAAGGAAAAAAGTGATCTGAATCTATATTTTACAATGAGAAATACCCTCATCTTCTATACTAATATTATAAAGCTGAAGAGTTTGTTTGTTTGAACGCGCTAATCTCAGGAACCGCTGGTTGGAATAGATAAAATATTTTTGTGTATTGTCCATTTATCGAGGAACGCTATCGGTTATATAACATCACGCTACGACCAATAGGAGCGGAGCATAAATGAAATATGTTGCAAAAACGGGAAAAAATATTCGTTTTTGAGAGCTTTCGTTGCGTGCGCTGCGTAAACGGTTTATGTTACGTAAATATCATGTATGATGGAATTATTCCTGTTTAAAAGTTCTAAAAAAAAGTCCGTGACAGCATATGTCTATCTTTTCAGATTCACTCACTATAACCTTTTTATGGTAATCAAATTTGTTCGAAATTAATGAATTATTTGCGAAGGAGTTTTATCAAAATAATATTGATTCTTATTCAAATAAATAGTTTTAACATCAAGGGTATTTATGTAGCAGTAAAATACGTTTTAATTCATTCGAATCGGACATCTAATTTTGAAGTTATTACGAGTATGAAAATGCAATACGCGAACCGTTCGACGCCGGCACCGCCCCGCCGCACGGTGGATCGAAAATCAGCTGTAGAAGACATAGGATCTCGATTTCTTAAATGTTATTTTTTTTGCTGGAAATGACTTCTGCTGATCATTACTGTTCTATAAAATGTCATATGAAGTAAATGTGTGCACAAATGGAAGAGTTATAATTTTTATAAGAAAAAAATGTATGGAGCTAGTATGAAAAATCGAATTATCTCCTAAACGGCATGTTTAACCGTAATATCCTTGGAGGTGGTCATAGTGCTAATTATTTATAATTTTTTGGTTGCGGATTTGACGAAAAATTTCATGCCGTTTTTTTTTTAAATCGTCAAAATATTTTTATTTGGTTTTTCATATGAAACGATTCCTTTTAGTGTTTATGTTGAAGAAAACGGACTTTTAACTACACGTAACATAAAATAGCATCACTCCTATATTTCCGAAGGAGTTGGCAGAGGTTTATAATACACCCACACGTAGACAACTATGTTTGAGCTAGATATTTATCAACACATCATGAGTTTTAAAACTTTTCATACAACCAAATTACCAATTGTTTACTCTTCTAATGAGTCCGAAAAGAAGTGATTAAGTAACTACACTGATTAGGTCTTCTAATGAGTCTTTATAGGTGATTTAATGATTTTCAATATCTCACGACAATGCCAACTATGGATTACATTCAACTTTTCCTGATAAGTAAACTAATTTGTTAATTAGCAGTGCTATGAGTTCTAAGAATAGTTAGTGACAATTATAAATTTTCATTAGCTAATGAGAAGATAACTAATGAGGGTAGTTACCTCATTATTGGCGTTTTGCAATAAAAGGGCTAAAGTTTTGTTTTATAATTTAGTTTGTTCACAACTGTGTAACTGCTAACACTAAATCTGCGACTATAAAATCTTAGAATGGAAAGTTTAATCACGAATTTAGACTTGTTTGTTCTTCTACGAAGTGAGAATACTTCATTTGATCATGGAGTATTGTTCAGTGCAGTTGTATCCCGCATAGGCGATTGCCTGTCTGACGAAGATCGTGTTATTCTCAAAGAATTTTGTTGGAGATTTACGCGAGCCGCTTTACAAAGGTGGCAGAAATCCAACCGATTCCTTGATAATTTCAGGAGAAAGTACGAGAATTGGTTGGGAGCAAATATTGATTGGCCGAGTTTTGTGCAAAGTTTAGTTAATCAAGAACCAAGTGTTGATGAGATACCAAGAGCGCCCTCAGTCTCTCCAGAACCGTTGACATCAACGTCCATTGGAACAATGACGAAAACATCCCGTAAACCATTCGAAGATCTGGGAAGTAAACAAAAAAAGAGAAGATCTGATGAACACACAGGCGAAGATTCCAGTGAATTGGCATATGCAGCTGCAGCACGTTTAAAAGAAGAAGGGCATGGAGATATCGCCTCTGTCATCGAATACATGATGAAAAATCCTGAAGCAGCCGCTAAATTAAATGAAACGCTTAAGAAACCAGCGAAAACAATCATATTTACGTCAGAAAAGGCGCTTGGATTGCTTCTTTCGCTAAAACTCTCAAAGTGGCAATATTTACGTTGCGAGAGGCTGCCATTCGAAGGTGCTAAGGATATTTATCCATCTTACTATAAAGTGCAACAAACTAAGCTTGATTGCTACCCTCCGAAGCAATCAGTGACAGTTACTGATTCATCGGCTAGGATTACACTTCAAGCTTTACTTGATATCACAGTTACAAGAATCCTTCAAAGCCTTTCTAAGGAAGAGCATAACAAGCAGTTGAAGCTGATATCCAAGTGGGGATTTGATGGTGCTTCTAACCAAAGCCGATACAAGCAGAAAATGGAGGGTGAGGAAGATGACTCGAGCATTTTCATGACCTCCTTGGTGCCACTTAAACTGACAGATGGAGACAACATCTTATGGACGAACCCTAAACCATACTCAGTTTTGTATTGTCGTCCAGTTCAGTTTACTTTTGTAAAGGAGAGTGAAGCAGTTGTCCTTGAGCTGAAAAAACAAATGGATGAAGAAATTGAGGCCCTTATCCCCACAAAGTGCAATAATAATAATAGGGTGACTCATGAACTAATGATGACGATGATCGACGCTAAAGTTTGCACTTACCTTTCTGAAGCTAGATAAAATGCATCGTGCTACCTGTGCTTAGCAAAGCCTACAGAAATGAACCGCTTAGATGCTGTAACATCAAAAATTGTGTGTTCTGACCTGGCTCGGGAACCACCAATGACGGGAATACTGCAAGAAAATTCTTTGAGTTTCCTAATAAAACCGCAGCTATAACCGGTTTGGATGAAGACCTCATCAAAAGATTTGCTGTAATTTTACAAGCAATTACGTCTGGAGAGCAGGTCGATATAATAAAATTTAGAGATTATGCCCGCAAAACAGCAGAAAAGTACGTATTATTATACGACTGGTACTACATGTCGTCTACCGTTCATAAATTATTAATCCATGGGGCTGACATAATTGAGAAAAATAATATTGTGCCGATTGGGACTCTCGGAAGAAGCCTCAGAGTCTCGAAACAAAGATTTTAGGAGGTTTCGAGAACATCATTCGCGGAAAAGAAGGAGGCAGGATTCCAATCAAGACATTTTAAATATGCTTGTTGTTTCTTCGGATCCTTTGCTAAGTGCACAAAGGCCTAAGTTAGATGCCAAGAAAAAGCAGAGCTTTTTTGCTGAAACTCTCGACTTAATTCAATTTCAGGAAACTGAGTTCGAGTTTTTGGATATATCCAATCTGGATGCTAACTCAGAATTGGAGTCTGACAACGAGAGTGACAAGGAAAATTTGTAAAAAAATTATATATATTTTAAATTATATATATTTGTAAATTTGTATTTGAGTCTGTTTGGTTTTTTTTTTGTAATATTTAATGATATTTTGTCTTTTTTTTTATTTATTTTACTTTATTTTACAAATGCTTAGTATTAATTCCTTAAATTAAATTATTTTGTATATAATATAACTTTATATGTTACTTAAATAAGAGTTTGATAATCTTTTTTTATTTAAATTAATAAAAATGTGTCAAAAAACAGCAATTTTTTTATTTAATTTTTCTTGTTTTGTGTGTTCTTAATATTTGGGTTAATAACATATCGAACTTTTTAACTTGGACACTAAAAGGGATCGTTTTACATGTAAAAATAAATAAAAATATTTAGACGATTTTTTTAAAAAAACGGCATTAAATTTTTCGTCAAATTGGCAACCAAAAAATCATAAATAATTAGCACTATGACCACCTCCAAGGATATTACGGTTAAACATGCCGTTTAGGAGATAATTCGATTTTTCATACTAGCTTCATACAAATTTTTCGTAAAAAAATTATATTTCCTTCGTTTTTGGGCAGAATTAACTCGGGTATCATTTTTGTACATAGTAAAGGTCAGCAGAAGTCATTTCCAGCAAAAAAAATAACATTTAAGAAATCGAGATCCTATGTCTTCTACAGCCGATTTTCGATCCACCGTGCGCCGCGACGTTCCCTACTCTAGAGAAGAGAGGAGAGGATGGGCACACGGGTAGATTATAACCTGGAACCTATTCCAGGTTATAATCTACCCGTGTGCCCATCCTCTACATAAGATAAGTTTTATCCCTATATTCCCACGGGATCGAGACCTACGTGAGTGAAACCGCGGGGCACAGCTAGTTCGTAATAATACTGTAAAAGAAATGTATCATCATCTGCCTATCCTTTTCCTAACTATGTTGGGGTCGGCTTCCAGACTGACCGGATGCAGCTGAATACTATACATAAAGAAAGAAAAGAAATGACCAATTTATAATGACCTACTTGACCAATTTATTTTTGTTTGCCTCATCATCATCTGCCTAGCCTTTTCCCAACCAAGTTGGGGTCGGCTTCCAGTCTAACCGGATGCAGCTGAATACCAGTATTTTACATGGAGCGACTGCTTATTTTTGTTTGCCTATTCCAAAATAAAGCCATAAACACAATCAGCGAGACATCATAGCATTGCATAACAAAACAGCGCATCAGGTTTTGAGGCTACACTGGACTGTTTTGTCGACGGAGCGTCGTTATGAGAGAGCACTGCGGTCTCTCGGTGTGCACCTGGGCTCTGACGTCATAATATCAAGATGGTCGCAGATTATTAGTTCGTTTTAACACCACAGGATAAGAAGATACAGTATATCAATTGGTTGGGGATTTTGATTTATGCTTGGGGTTGATTATGTTACTGCAGTCGAATCTCGAATTATTTATTACAAGTCATGTGTCCGATGGGAAAAATAGCGAACTTCCATAAAAATGTTGATCCCTACGTTAGGGGATACATTATCAAAAATTGTTCCTCAGTGCTCACTTTCGACATCATAGGGAACACTAAATTGTGCAACCATGCTTCGAGAGAACTTTCTGCTTGTGTTTAGGCTATGCGTCGTCTGTTAGTGAATTAATGAGTTGAAGATTTTTAATGTAGATTTTGTATTGTAGAATAACACCGTTTTGGAAAAAAAAGATTTTCTGCAGAGATTCGAACATTCTGTCGTCTGAATAAATATGGCACCCACAGACATGACAGACAATGGTTCTTTGCATTTGCTATCAAATTGAAATATATTTAAAAGGGTAATTTCCCAATTTTTCATGAATGCTCGTTGTGCATTTCTGTATTTGTGTTTCAAGTGGGTAAAAGTATGAACGAGAAAGTATCGAGTGCACTCGTGTGGAATGGATCTACTGTTCTCACCGTATCTACTCCCTGCACTTACTGTTGCACTGTAATGCACTGTAATTTCTTAGCAGAATATAAACGATGTTTGATGGCATACGGTGCCCAGTTGCTGCAGCACAGATCTTAGAACTAATATCCTCATCTCATAATAGTAGGTCTAGTTCAAATGGCGGGCTGTGATTGTAATTAAGGTTATGTGTTTGGCAGCAAATGTTAAAGCTGTAAATGTACATAGTAATATTAAATTGTGAAAATATGGCTAATTGTTGTTTTCATTTCCTGAATCTCCATTTTACGAATCTCCATAGAAAAATGTCGAACAAATGAATTATTTCGCAATATGAATTACACGCAGATCATATTATGAATTGCTAGTTTGTGACATTTTACGATGATTCATAATATTTTCATATTATGATTCTGCTAAAGTGACCGTTTTAAGCCCCCTGGCCCAAGTCTACTAATTTACAAACGTGTCAGTGGTGTCACAATGATCAGTTTTGACAGATTTTGTATGGCATATTTGTCAAAAACTCAACATTGTGAGACTACTGACATGTTTGTAAATTAGTTGACTTGGCTCCCAGCAGTGATGCTTGTGTTTGTTAATATAAAAGCTACAAAAGTAAGCGAAGACGGAGGCACAGCTTGTTTATATGATTTATGCTTCTATGTTACAACTTTATCAAACTAACATTCATAAAAAATACACTTCAGAGCCCTTTCAAAGCCCTGTTACATTACAATGCACTTATCTACATATTCCTTTGCGATTCACAAGGAGTAAGCAAGAACTCGTCCGGAATGGCGCACTGTCGGATTACTGACCGTCTGCTGCATTTCATTACTCTGTGGCACTTTTTAGTCCTTTAAGTAAGATGGTAGTCTGTTGACAACTAAGGAAATTATTATTGTCTAAGATAAGGCCTTTGCCCTGCAGTGGGACAACCCAAAGAATAAACAATAATAAAAATAAGATAGATATAGAATTTAGTTTAATGTAAACTAGCTGCGCACCGCGGAATCACCCGCGTAAGTATCGTTCTCGTGGGAATATCGGGATAAAAACCGCTTCTACCCTGTTTAGCCGTTTTAGCGTGAAAGAGTAGCGTTAAAATTCACTTTCGCAATTATAATATGAGTTAGGATAGTTAGGATTAAAATGTATTTTAACTAAGTATTTGGATGCGCTTACACGGCCAATTAATTGCGCACTCATAGAAATTGTGGTTAATAATGAGTTTCGGCAACAGCGAGCAATTTACGGCTGTACTAGCAGGTATTAATATGTTAATCATACTATGTAAGACTGTAACATAAAACTATTTTTTATGTTTAACATCCTTTCTCCCGCTTTCCTGCAATCTGTGGGAGTAATTTCATGAAAAGGGACGGAAGTGTGTAACAGAAAACTATTTGATTTGACCAATGAGTGCGCGCGGTGCCAGAGTTGGCCATTAGATGGTACCAACCCATACACTCTTTTCCGAGAGGTTAGTACTGCCAGCGAAGATGTCAGATGTTACACATAATATGCGACTACTGTAAGTCTCACTCGTTTTTTTTTTCGTTCCAATAACATTTTTCACTCTAATTACTGAAAAAATAATGAAACAATTTTCCGAGAGGTTAGTACCTACTGCCAGCGAAGATGTCAGATGTTACACATCATATGCGACTATTGTAGGTCTCGCTCGTTTTTTTTTCATTCTAATGACTGAAAAAATAATGAAATAATTTTAAGTTTCATAAATTTGTTTTTATTGGGGTGACTTAAAACAAGCTCAATTAAGCTACAAAGCTGGTTTTTACCATCCCGGCTGGGTTTTTCACCGATGATTCATAAGAAATATAGTTATGTGTGTAGCACATGAGGTGCTAGCTGTGAAATCAAAAATCAAAATTCCCCCTTGCACAAGCAAATTAAAAATAATAAACTTTTTGCAAAAACAGACAGTAATTTCACAAGCGCATTATCCAATAAACACACATAAGTCAGCATCCGCACGGGAATCGTAGTGCAATGCAAAGAATCGTTCGTTAAGTTAGAGTAGTTGTTCCCGCGTGACCAGCAGTTAACTATACTGCGGTGTAAGTTAGTAGTATGTAGTGTTATGGCCATCGATTGTAGTACCTACATTTCATCGTAGATTCTAGAATTTGTGTTTACTAGCTGTTGCCCGAAACTTCGTCTGCGATCCAGGAAGAAAAGTAGCCTATGTCCTTCTTCAGGTCATGGACTACCCATGTGTTTCGACTTTGTATCATTTGAACGGGAATTCCACCTTTTCAACACTTTTTTGAGATGATTATTTTATGTCTGAAAGAATATTCCAGAACAATGAAAATTGTAAAAAAAGAATGTGAAAAAAAGCCGTGTAAAAATAAATATCGTTTTTTTTTAAACGGTTCCTATGATGATTTTAAGTTTTATTAAATATCAAGAATCGCGGAACATACATGGGGTATTTGCGGATAACTCTGGGCTTGACATTTTTTTTATGACGTCACTATTTGTACCGCCTAAGTATATACAATTAGCCTATAGTGTTCCCACTGCTGGGACACAGGCCTGAGGTCTGAAATCCATCACGCGGGCCTAGTGCGGGTTGGTAGATGTCACCTTTCTTAGAATTTTTGGTTCTAGAACAAGCCGGTTTCCTCACGATGTAATCCTTCACCGTTTTGAGAGCAGTGGTGATTAAATTATTTACACAAATTAAATCACTTGCTTGGGTTTGAATCCACGACCTACAACTCTTAATTCGGGGCCGTTACCGCACTCCAGGTGCCGTATTATGAAATATTAATGCCACCATTTTTCCAGTGTGAGAGAGAGACGGAACTAGACAAGGCCGCTAGCACCATGCCGTTTTCGCAGAGGAATAATGATGGCATTAATATTTCATAATACGCCACCAGCTCTCTACAACTTTATGTGTCTAAAAATAACTTACCACAGCTTTAAACTTCACTTTCTGCAGCGATACACCAAAACTTTACAAAAGCCCTAATCCTATCATTTGCAATAAATCACAGTCATTTAAAAGTCGCTAAAATAATGTTAAAACAAGATAAATTCGTCCCGTACTAATTAGTGGCCGTACGAATAGGGTTATCCGATGAAATTCAACTCCAATTAAGGGGGAGTAGTTTGACAGCAAAAAATCATATTTCACCCGCGCAACCCTTACCTACCCCTCTCATTAAACACGACGAAAACAAAACACAATGCCTTCCCGCCAGCAGAAACTTTTCGTCTGGCGTTTATAGAATTCGAATTTCAATCTTCTGTAGTTTATTATGCTTATACGATACGCTAAGCTTGAATTCAGAACTATAGATCATGTTCATGTTTTGGAACTAGAAACTCAATGTTGACGTGAAAAAGTTCAAATTTAAATGTTACCAAATTTTATTTAGGACCTTGTACAATTTGTACCTAATGACGTCTTTGTGGAAAACTGTGTTACCAAGTAATACCCAAGCAAAGAGATCGTGCAAAGTGATACCCAAGTAAAAAATAATATTCGTATAATGAATTTTGCAGTGTATTGTGCAACGAATATGGCATGTGTCATGAAAACCTTTCCTGCGCCAAACGCGAACAATCCCCTTCGAAAACATTTGAAACATGTAAAAAAGAGGCCGAGTTCTGTACAAAAGAAATAAATGTAGGATTGTCGGCTTCACCACTAAAAGAATTGACATCTATTCATCTATGTAAATGGGTGCCAAAGTACCAAAGGGACTAATTATAACAAAAGCCCGAGGTACGCGCTCAGTACCGGCGCTGTGTTTCGGGCGCGCGCCCGGCGCGTTTTGGACTCGTCAAACGCAACAAGATTTCCACATTTTGTTGTAACTTTTGAACCGTGTTTCTTTTAAGTTTATTACTAATGCGGAGAAAATGACGGAAAAATAGTGAAAAAAGGAACTCGCGTCCAAGCGTCAAGGGCACGGTTAGGCTTCATTTACGGAGACGCGAGGAGTCGCGCGTGGCTTTGGGCGGCGCGGCTCGCACTGAATTCAAACATATGGCGTTGTATGAGTGCGTTTACGGAGACGCGATTTTACACGCGTTTGTTTGAAATGGAGCGTTTTTGCGGCGGAGCCCGCGAATGGCATAGCCGCGTCACACGCGGCGTTTCATCACGGCGGTGCACGTAGCAGCAATGCCCGCGGAATATTTTCTCCCAGTCTTATTTGTAAATCGCACAACGGAGATGCAAGTTGAGAGTGGCAAGTTGCGACATGTGCAGGCCTAACGGCGCCCGGCATGGGCGCTCGCTTAGACTGCAGCGCTTGTTAAAATTCGTTACATAGGAATTCATACAATTTTATTGAGCGCCCGAAACGCAGCGTACAAAATGCGCGTCTCGGACGCTTGTTATAACTAGTCGTCCCTCGTATGGTCCCTCTTTGTAACTGTTGAAATTGTAGCTTTGAAAACATGCCAAGTTGCATTATAACTTTAGGCCTCATTTACGGAGACGTGGGGCGTGGCGCGTCGCGTGCAGTGTGGCGTCACGCGGTGCGTCTGACGTTTTTTCTGTTTACAGTGCGGCGGCGCGTGAAGCGGCAGTTATCATCCCACGCGTTAACATAAACATATGGCAATATACGTCTTGATTGTCACGGTTTTTTTTGGGGTTATAATATATATTTTTGAAATGTGCTAATTAAAACCTTTCATTTGATACCCAACATGGTATGATTAAAAAATATTTTTTGTTGTTCATGATATGTCACCTAGAGGGCGCCATTTTCAATTTAATGTGTCTTCATATAGCCTATGACCAGCGGACGATCAAAAAGCTTCCAACGATACGTCATTTGTCAAATTGTGATCAGTCTTTTAGAAGATAATATGTGGGAACAGACATAGATAAATACATAGAAACCGGTCAAAATTATAACCCTCCTTTTTGCTTCGCCGTAGTCAGGTAAAAACTAAAACCCAACCACGATAAAAAAGTCAACTAAAGAGATATAAACAAGACATCACGGACAGACAAATTAAAATCCGGAGTCATACGGAATCTGTTCGAGTTCGTTCGTTATACCAATAACCGAAGAATAAAGGTATTATTCTAAACAAGTTTTATTTAGGGGCGGTCAGTCGCTTCAATTGTTCGTCTAAGGGTCACCTTACAAGAAGTTTGTCAAAAAAAGTGGGAGTAAACGAATTTGGATCCTGAGTATATCGCAATAAGATTTAATCTCCAGTGCGAACTTTCAAATGAACGTGGAATGGGCTCGTTGGCTATGTTGTAAATTTTCTCCGCAAGAAAATTCACCGCAATACAGAGCAATGGCGCTAGTTTTACCTACTTCTTTCTATACTCCGTGCTACTATACCAGTCAAAAATCTGTCAAATAAAATGTATGTCATCTTGAGTTTTCAAATATCAACATTGAATTTTATATGTTTATTTAGACTCGATATTTATTTATTTATCAATCAATAACACTTGTAATATTCGTTTTGGAAGTGGTTTTAGTGTTTTTTTCATGTTTTCTATGTCTCAGTTTCTTTTGTGGAATGTGATAAATTACGAAAATATTATTTACGAAAATAAATAATATCTCAGTGCAGCTAAAATTTGAGCGTAGTCCTCTCGTCTCAACAGAGCGACGCCGACTGATTTGTGAAACAAAAATATGCTTGAAGTTCCCGTAATGTGCGACGGAAGATGGCTTCTTCCACGAACTAAGAACGTCGTAAGTCCTACAAGCTTTGATTCGTAATAAAACCAAAAATAAAAGGAATTAAAAAAAAAGCCTACACAATTTTTTTTGCCTTGTTTTAATACATATAATCATCTAATTTTTATTGTAATAGGCATTAGCATTTTAAGTACAAATCGAAAATACGTGAAAATTAGAGGTAACTTCGTGATATTTTTTTATCGAGAAAATTTTAATATTTTGTGTTTCTGTTCCACAAAAAGTTTGGAAATATCATGTAGTTACTCATACTATTTTTATTTTACACCTAAGTCTTATCAATTTCATGAAAAATCAAATTGAAGACAGGCAATTTTGCTTCCTACCGGCCCTTAAAGTGACTTGCAACATCAACGGTGGTGCTGTCTTCATTATTGTGGCCATCTCTAGTAATGGTACACCCTATGGGGTGTGTGTGCGGGGGGATGTATCATTATGTTTTCCTTTACGATGTGTTTAAAATTTGGAATGTTAGCTCTGAAACTATGTGGCTGTCTAGTAAATTATAAATGAAAATAATAATTATGGATAATAATTCTATTATGTGTTTTTTTAGAAGAATTATCCGTGCCGCTAAAAGGCAGGCTCGCCACCTTTTACGTGCAATATTGCTGGAATAAAAAACCGTTCATAATATGTTAAAAAATATGTGTACCTAAGAACAATGCAGCACTAACATACAAGGGTTTCGAGTCAGCGTTTACTTAATTTTCAATATATTACTTCTACAGTAAATACTACATACATAATATAATAAATTAAAGTCGCTTTTCGGGTTTGTCTGTATGTCCGTGTTTTTCTTCTAAATCACGCATCAGCTTTTAACGAGATTTTCACGTTTAGAGCATTTATTCTGAAAGGTTTAACACGTTAGTATTAAAGTTACATACAGGCTGTTAGGGTAAACACCGTTATCCTTGCAACCAGTGGTTTGGTTTCATTTATAGAACGTAAAATCAATGGAAAATTACAATTTAAAAAAAAAAATTTTAGATCTTAATTTTACCACAAAAGACGCAAGTTCGTTGCCCTATGCGCTAGGGTAACGAACTTGCGTCTCAACAAGGGCGCGGAGTACGAGATGTGACCTGACCGGCAGCGAGCGCGACCCCTCCCTTAGTCAGTCTAGAAACTTTTTAAAATCTTTTAATGAAAATAACGTTTTTTTTTTTGTTGTGTTCGGTAATTTATTACTATATATTAGTCAACTACCCATGGTTTGAATGACAAGAGTGTTTACCCTTACATCCTGTATAACTAAGAAATCTCAATTTTGGCAAATGCGAAGCAGGATTTATAAACTTCAATTATTTATAAACTTCAAATAATTTTACATTTCCGTAATACTGGCAATATCAAACAATATCTACCGAATCGTAAACACGACAAAATAACGTGAACATGAAATATTTTTCTAATTAACAAATCTCTGAGTGACATCATTAACAATTTTCTGTTCATGCCAGGCATTAAGTTGTTCACAAAATTCATTAAAATCTCGAAGATTTACTGAAGCGATATCGTTGAAACATGTTCAATTTCCCGCCCGATATTAGACGAGTAAGCAAGGTCACAGTACCGGAGGAACAGCGAAGCTATTTCGTAAATATTTATTGTATGGAATGAGAATGAACTGAAGAAAATATTCGTATGCTAACAACTAAAATATAAAAATAATTATGTTTTACTATAAACAATCGAACAATGAATATTTCCTAACATTATAAGTCATAGGAGGAGTCTTACTTTTGTGTCATAAGCTATATAAAGGGTGTGAAATAAAATGAAATTCCTTGCAAGCGAACGACCTTATTACATTATTGTAAAAACTTGATTCACCGCACTGGCACTGTGGCCTGGTTGACAGGTAATTAGAATAATGAATGTACCTTCTAATTATACAGCACAGTGGGTTTTATTAAAGAGCGCCTGTGAAGTGAGCAGCATATTATTAATTATAGAGAAAAATTATAATTAAGCTAATATTTACTCTTCCAATGAAAACAATACGAGACGCTTACTATTGTTGTGAGTCTCAGACGCTCGCAGACTGCTGGGTTGTTACTAATGATATTTTATGTTACCTTATAAAGGTTTCCAGGTAATAGTAGTCTTTGATACGAGGCAAATTATAGGTTGTTTATTTACTGTCTTTGCAGACTTGCGTAGCTCTGCGGTTATTTGTGTTGCTACGGCGTAGCAGCTACGCGGCTACGTAATGCTACGAAAATGTTGAATCTGACTTTTTGTCGTTGCGCGTTGGAATGATATTTTGATTGCTAACATCTTAAGGCTGTGGTATTTATAGGAAAGTAAATAAATTGCTTACCTCCGTCCAAGCTTTCGTCCCACTAATTACGAAAACAACTTCATTGTTCACATCAACTTGTTCAATCAACAATTAATTAACTTTTTTTGTTGTTTATTCTTAAAGGGAATTACATAAGGAGCTTTTACGCCCACGACTGAGTATCTAGACTAGTGGCGGCTATTCTTGGCAATGGGAGTCCCCATTGCCAAGAATAGCCGCCAAGAGAAAATACTTACAAACACATTTACAACAAAAGTTTTGACAAAGGACTTTTTATGAACAAAGACGAATTTAGCTGACATTATAATGAAATAGAAAAGGCGGGTTTGTTTTATTTATATAGATAAACTAGCTTCCGCCCGCGGGTTCGCCCGCGTGGCATGTCGATAAAAAGTAGAAATGAAATGAAATCCGTTCAGTGGTTTAGGCGTGAAAGGGTAACACATTGACAGACATAAAGAGTTACTTGGTAGGTAGCTAAAGGAGCATCCTAACTAATATTATAATGCGAAAGTGAGTTCGTCACAAAGCGTCACAAACAAACATTGTGACGCTTTCTCGCTAAAACGGCTGAGCGGATTTGGATGAAATTTCGCACATTGGCTAGATCATGACCTGGTCTGATATAAGATACCTTTTATTTCGATATTTCTACGGGATCGAGACTTACGCGGGTGAAACCGCAGGGCGCAGCTAGTATTGTATAATCGAAAAGGGAAATCGCTGTATAGATTATTTTTCAGATTAAATAAATGGGTGCCGGTGTAATAATAGACATACGAGGCATTAAGAATTTGTCTCATAGATCATCTTCTTGGTCTGTGCCTATATGTGACCTAAGCCTAGGTCATAGGCCCCTAGTATCAGCACATTAAATATAGATCTTTTCTTTACAATATTCACACGAATTCTTTACATTCGCAGAACTAGAAATAAACCCATGTTCCGTACCGAAATTATTTTTCAATAAATGCAATTCTGAGTGGAAAATTTTCTTTTTACCTGAGTAAAATGTTAAAATAGAAATGTTATAGTGCTTTCGCCGCCATCTTTAAGTCAGACTGTCAGAAGTAGACAGTTCTGAGTAAGTGCATTAGCGCCTGAAATATGTGGAACTGAAATAGAAGATACAGTTATGTTATTTGCTATTAAAATAAGTGTAGGAGCACTTGCCTTTCGAAATAGTTACATGCTTTTTTGGGTTGGTACGGCAAAATCAAATATAATAAATATAATTTATGTACATATATATTATGTTCGGTGAATTACCGATCGGCTTAGCTTGAATTATGCAGCCGAGCCGAACATTTTTATTTATATATTATTATTTTTTGGAAATTGTCCCCAACATTATTGTATGTAGATGTCGAACGTCGAATAAAAACCGAATATGTGTATTAGTTGCTTCAGGTCGGCTTTTTTGTCAAACTAATTTATGGATCAATTAAAGGGAATTGCTCAGTTTGTTCGGGTGCTCTGGCCTAACGTGGACATTAACTATAACAATAAATGTCATGCGTTTTGAATATTTACTACTTAAAAGAAATTAAATATAATAATAAGGTTGCAGTAAGTTGCAAAAATCAGCCATTTTTGGCATGCGTAATATTGTGATCTTGTCACAAAAAGTTTATAACTGTAATAGACGTAGTGTGGTATCCATAATATAATTTAATGACGATAAAAAAAAGATTTACTTTACTAATAAATTCAAGTAACTTCACTAGCAGTGTGAAACTTTTTAGTTTACAACAACAAATTGATATTCGAACATGTGTTTTTAATAATGACTTGTGTCATTCACTTGCAATAAAAATTTATCTGTGCAAACAAAGTTTTCACTTCCATAACCAAGTTATCTAGATTATTTCATCAAAAAAAGACCGCTAGTGAAGTTACTTGAATTTATTAGTAAAGAAAATCTTTTTTTCTTTTTAAAGTAAAGGGCTTGAATTTAAAACTCCTTCATAATAGGTTAAAAGCTGTAGGTAGTTTTCTGCATTCTTTTTTTGTGCCAAAGCGTGGGTTGTATTTTTCTACGCGAACTGAGAAACCTAACGAAAAGGTTAGTAACTCCCACAGTATAAAATCATTTGCAAATGCCCTTCAAGTCCTATGAATACATTACCGAACTGGGTGCTTACTCCGCCTACTCAAAGCCTTTCTTTGTTTCAATAGGCTACAATTATCATAAAAGAGTTTAGTAAAAAATATATGTAAAAGGTGAGGATTCCGGATGAAGCTCGCTTCCACCTTCGGCCTGATCATGACTCACCAACAGGTGAGATGCAGGCCAAGAGCATCGCCTGCCAGGGTTAGTCCGAAAGGGATACTGGGACCTTGGCAACAGACAACTGAAGGAACATGGTGGGTTTTAGTCAGTAAAAGCCTGACACGCCCTTCCGCTCCGCCCAGAGCGGGAGAAGTCATTGGATGATTTCCAACCACAAAAAAAAAAAAAAAAAGCCTGGATCGTCGCCGTTGAGGATAAAAAAAAAGATAAATTAAATTTTCTTTCTTATTTTACTTTTGTATTTATATTTTATTTAATTTTATTCCTCTGTAGGATTTATTTTATGTCCGAAGGTGTGTCCGTGGCATCACAGCGGGCCCTATCTAAATACTAGCGCTGCGGTATTTGTTTATTTTTTTTCTCAAATATCGTAGCATTATGCTGAGATAGGAGCCTTTTTGGCCTCGCACAGGTTTTCTTTACCTTTGACACATTGCTTTATTTTTTTAATTTTTTATTTCTTGTTTTATTGTTTTTTTTTAGTTTTAATGTTTGTTTTTATCGTTTTATTTCCTGTGCGTGTCCCAAATAAAATATTTTTCTTTCTTACTTTCTTTATAAATTGGTTAGGAAAAATAATACATTTTTCCCAGCAACAGAATTAGGTAAATCTCAGCCCTCCAAGGCTGTTATAAATGTTTATATAAGACCACTTATCTCCCTATAGGTACATTTAGTGGTTACATCCATCATATTTCGTTTGACAAGCACACATGTTCCCCGTCCCCTTGAGAAAATAATTTAACATCTCTTTCCTCCAGGGGGTACAGTTTTAAATCTATGCGATCAGTGTCTTTGGTCGAGATGAAGTTCAAAGTATTGGGGTTAAGAGATTGAACTACTGAATCCTAGTTGTGAAGTTTAAACAATTTTGCTGTGTGATTTTTTTGAGTTTACCTATATTTGCTGTGACTTTTAGTTTATTGTTTCATCAAACCGATACATTTACAATAAATCTGTACATTATCTTATATAAAATCACGTGTCGCTATGTTCATACACGCTAATCTACGAAACCACCCAACCGATTTCAATGAAAGTTTTGGATCCGATAGGTTGCGTTTTTGTCGAGATTTACGCGGATTAATGTAGGTACCTTTAACAGACCGCCGAATATCTTTCCACGGTCTCTTCATAAAAATCGAAAACCAGACTTCAAGGTAGTTACTGTAAGATGCTCCAAACCAAGCTAATAAATAAAAAAGGTAAAGAAAAAAATATAAAATGGCCGTCATTAATCATAAACAACAAGTACTTAGTACCTCGGAGGACCAATTTTCAGAGGGTGTCTGCTTTAAGATAAGAGAATCTTCAAGAGTACCTACCGTCCGCGCTAATTTGCTTTAAACTCCTAAGGATTATGGAGCGCGTCGCTCCTGTAGATTATGCCGGTTTGCGTCACCTGTATTATGTTTTACTGATGTAATTAAATGAAGCGTTCGGGTAGATTTTCAGCAATATTTTTTACTCGTAAAGATTGTAAATTATTAAATATTTTTTTAAAGCGGGAATTGTGAAAGCTTTTGGGCTTTACCAGAGAGGTCTTGAGAGGTCTAAAACTTGAGGAGATTAAATGAGAAACAACAACTATGAAGTAAATTAACTATGAAATTACTACTTTTGCTGTGTTTTAACAAGTTCTACCACGTGTCTAACACAGTTGGCGGGCGACTGAACACAGAACACAAATCCTTTATGTGCATTTCTGCACATAAGAATTATTCATAAATGGTCAAAACAAGAATTCAAGAATTTGTTAATCTTGTTTCTAGTTAGAATATCACAAAAAAGGACTTTATCAACACATAGATAATGAAACGGAGATTACGTTTAGTAAAAAAATTAAAAAATGCACATCATTATGGAACTTGGCAGGCGCAGTGACGACATGATAAACTATTAACATGGATTCTCAGCACAACAATGAACTTAGTTGAATAGTTATAGTCATCATCTGCCTAGCCTTTTCCCAACTATGTTGGGGTCGGCTTCCTGTCTTACCGGATGCAGCTGGATACCAGTATTTTACATGGAGCGACTGCCTATCTGACCTCCAAAAGCCAGTAATTGGGTAATACGATACCCGTTGGTAAGATTGGTTTTCAGACTTTCGGGCTTCTGACGACCCGTAACGACTGTCAAATATCCACAAATGACAGCCGGGACCAACGGCTTAACATGCTTTCCGAGGCCCGGAAGAGTCTCGGTATGTAAAGATGGTCACCCATCCACGGACCAACCCCGGCAAGCGTAGCTTAACCTGATGGATCGACCCGTGCGGCTGTTATTACTTAGCCACGAGTTGAATAGTTGTAGTACTTTGTGAAAATAATAAAGACTTCTGCAAAAACGAATCACTTACTCAAGAAACTTTCCATACACTTCCTTGCTACACGACGGATTACCACAACGGGCCGGTATACCAAGAAACAAGGGACCAAAGCTTCAATAAAACATTATTTACTTACTCATAATATTTGCAAGCACATTTCTTGGCAGGCCGCAGGTATATTTTACTCAAAATAGTTATCCTCTAGAGTAGCAATTCTCAAGCAAGATACAAATACAAGGCAGGACCGGGGTTGCCAGCCACAATGGCGTTCGCTTCAAATATTTATCATGCAATTCCCGCCGCTCTCATTCATCTATGCTGCAATTTATTTTTCAGCGAGCAACCCTGTAAGCCGTGATCCACTTAGGATTAGTGCACATTGACCACAACCACATTTTGTCGACATTCATGCAGGAAAGAGTATTCAAATAGGTTATTCTGTGTGTAGGGATCAAAGACATTTATTATTGTTTAGTTGAGAATTGTAGATAATATGAATAAATATACAGTATGTTAACTAACAAAGGGCGTTCCCGTTAACCTGCAATAGTATAGCGTCTATACATGCTAAAAAAAATATTACCATTAAAAAAAAATGTTTTTTTTTGTTTTTGTATAGTAAAATATTCACAAAAAATATTAAATTGTTACGGAAAATAAACTCTCTGTACACGCCCACTTGTCACACTTGTTTTTCTACTTTGAAATACAAGTGTGCGTGTACAGAGTGTTTCTTTTACGTTTAAATTTAATCGTTTTGTGAACATTTCAGGACACAAATAAAAATAAAAATAATTTTTTTGCGTTGTAATTTTTTTTTTAGCATGTATACACGCTATACTATTGCAGGTTAACGGGAACGCCCTTTGTTAGTTAACATACTGTATATCTCCCGTCCTTGACCTCGCGCCCGCCAACCGACAGTGAATGACAGATCGCGAGTCCGTACGCCACACTCGCCATCCGTGTATAAATGAAATTCAAATGTTACTTTTCAATAGGTATCTCAGAGCAAGGTAGCCAAGTTAGAGGCCCATGGGCGGCTTTAAAACTCTCAAACCAGGTTAGTCGCTACCACACGAAAAGACAAGAAGAATACGTATCTAGAAAATTAAAAAAAATGATTATGAAATTTTAGGGTTTTTCTAAAATGACGTGCACTAAGTGGCAGCACTGAGACGTCAGGTCCGGGCACCTGTCAAAGCCTCTAATATTTTTATAAGTCGTATGACGTGTGGTCGTGACTGAATGACAAACGAATGAATGAAACGAATGGTGAACGTTTCGATATTATTAATGTTTATTAAATCATGTTTTAAACAATAAAAATGAACATGACGAGTGGCCTACTTATTTTTATTTGCAAGGCTGGGCAGCATCCGCTTGTAGGTATACTGATAACATTAATTGTAATCCCGCCCCGGCCGTTCTTTGTGATGTACCTGTCAGTTAAATAAGGTGTTGTTTTAAAGTTATATTCTATATAATCCAGATGTTTTAAACGGACGAAAACTCAAACGGAACTCAATGTTGTGCCTCCGTTAAGTATCATGGTATCTCTTTCACTTTATATGTGTGTGTGTGTGATGAATTTTATGAATGGAAAGACTTTTTAGAACATCCTCATGTTCCTAACAGAAACATTTTAACATCGTGGATCTGAGAGAATAATTCAATTTGGCAAATTATCTGTAATGCCACAACTCGCTGCATGATATCCACTATCAGCGTACAGGGACTTAACTTCATTGCAACTTGTGAAGTAGTTAACGTGCTAACGTTTCTGAAGAAGTTTTAGTGTTCAAAAAGAAGAAGTTTTAGTGGTTATGGTGGTGGTGGCGGCTTTCAGTCTTGTATAAAGGCGCCCGCAGACAGCTCCGACGGTGCGACGCAATTTTGCTAGAACTATTTCGATGAAAACTTCACAGAAATTGTTCTACCGGAGTAGCGTGTGCCGTCGCATCGCGCCTTTCTGCGGGAGCTTTATCGTGACGTGTCATATTTTAATCTATGGTTAAAATGTAGTATCTTTTATTATCTGCACCAATCATTCAATACATTAGGAACATCAAAACCTTCGATTCAATAAAGCCCCGAGCACATAGCAAGCCGATTAAGGTTTAATCGATGTAGTGTCGCCAGTGTGTTTTAGTCCTAAACCGTGATCCATTTAGGGACGAGTTCCCCGTTCTACTGGATTTGAACAAAACAAGTGAATGTCCCCAGCTATTTTACCTATAGTACTTTTGTTTGAAAGGGAACAATAGTGAGGCCCGCTTGCATCACAAATCACTAAATACATTTAGAAAGAAAAAAAGAAAATAAATTTATTTGACCCAGGTAAGGGCACACAATATTCGCACAAAAAACAAAGAACAGAATAAAACATAGTGCCCACCATACATCAATAGACGAAGAAACAAAATGTAAAGAAAAGGGAAGTTATGTTTTTTCTGCGATTAGGTAAGAGATGTTTCAGGATTTTGTTGGATTTTGTCTACGCATCAAAGACCTGACGTCACACAAAAATCCTGACGTCAGATAAATCCTGCATCGCGCAATTAAAGTTTACCGTTCAGTGGACATAATTATATACAAGAACCCAACATCAATCGTTGGGCAGTTGCCCTCTAGACACAACACCCGTCTGGTCGGAGGATCCACCCTTTATCTATGGTGGATGAGTGAACTTTACACTCTGTTCCTCATTCTCCTTAAACCTACTTATACAAAATACCTATTCGTCTTCGCAAACAAGCTCAAACTGTATTGATGCGGAATTATTTATCGAAAACATAATGAAACATCACGTCGACGTCATCTGCGAATCTCACCTATGTATGTCATGTATATTCCCTTTGAGCATATTCTCACAAGAAATTTATTTGGATATTTGATTATGTTATTTATGTAAACAAATATTTAAATGAAGATATTTTCGCGATTGAATTTCTTGTGATATGGTAATCTTTGGACTGGGTTGGGAGGTGAAATTAGGTTATTCATTATTGACTGTTTATTTTTAATAATAATGGGTATAAATAGCGATGGAACTTTATTGTTTGAGTAGAAGGAATCGCGACTATGATTCTGATATTTAGATGTAATGTCAGGCTTTTGAAAACATGTCTACTTTTCATCACCTTCGGATCTCGGACTATCCACCGGATACATTTAAAATTGAACAAAAATTGGACCTATTAAATAATCTGTTAGATAAAGGAGATCATTCACCGTCCATACATTGGTGGGCTAAAGAGGTGAAAGTTGCGGCCAAACAAAAAATTACTTTAATTAGATTACTTTTTTTTTACTACAAAATATACTGAAAACAGTATTTTTCAAAATCGTATAACAGCTCAGGGAATTGCCGTACAGGTTTGGCCCAATAGTGAAAAGTGAAGAAAATAACATGATCTAACGGAATATATCTTTTTTTTTTATTTGGCACTTTCATAATTTAGCCCAAAATGAATGATCTCCTTTAACCGGAACCTTCCCGAAGGTTGTGCAACACACGCTTAAAGTGTAACTACGAGTACGTCTCCGAAACAAAAGAGAATCGTCAATTAATTAAACTGTCGTCACTTGAACGCGAGTTGATCGACAACTAACGGCAGCGGTGCTTACCAAGTATGTAAGTTACAAGACTTATTGGAGTGTAAGTAGGTAAGGAGCGGAAAACTTTAATTCTTTACTGATTGAACTTGACGTGTGGAAATAACAACTGGATGTGACACTAATGGAAAACAGTAAACTTTTATTTTTAACTAGCTGTTGCCATTGCCGCGAATTCGTCTGTAATCCTGGATAAAAAGTACCCTAAGTCGTTCTCCAGGTCATAGTCTACCCAAGTGCCAAATTTCAACCAAATCCGTTCAGCCGTTTTAGAGTAAAAGCGTAACGAGCAGACAATCTCCCTTTCGCATTAAACAAGTTAGGAAGGATTAGGATAGTAGCTCAGAACAGAATGGAAATCTTTGACAATCTGGTGGAATTGCAACTCATGAGATCCATCGAACATCGATCTAAGTTTTCTGATAAAAGAGAGCTAAAAAAAAAAGATCCATAAAAAAAAATGCATAATTGCATAGCATGATCAGCCACTGCTGGGACACAGGCCTCGTCTCTTCGAGAGGGAGTGGGCTGTAATTTACCACGCGGGCCACGCGTGCGGTTTGGTAAATGTTCTAGGACATGCCGGTTTCCTCACGATGTTTTCCTTCACCGTTTTGAGAGCAAGATAATTTACAAAAAGTAAAGTGCCTGGCTTGGTTCAAAACCACGACTAAAACTCGTAAGTCGGGGTTGTTACCACTGGGCCACCACTGCTCTATATACCTTCTTGTTCAATGATTAAATAATGTAAGGTACCATTATTTGGCCAGGATTTATAGAATAAATCCAGTCTAAATCCCAGACTTTTCCTTAAGGATTTAACGAGCGAAAAAAGGAAAAAAGAGTAATTTTGGAAATCTACTAGCTAGATTGAACCTTTTATATAAAACTTTTTTTTGCTTAAAGCTTAGCTCTCTGTGAGCGATTAGCGGAAAGGCGTGGACGTGGTGCCACTCCGAGCGCTGGACGCAGAGTGACCCAACACGTCGTGTTAAGGTTCGCGACTGGTCAATCGTCATCCTGAGGATGCCTTGTTGAGAGGTGAAACATATGTCGATATCTTACAGGGTTTTTTATGACTCTTGAGGAATACTTAAGAGGAATAGGTAACTAAATATATCTGCGTTTAGTGTATTTTATAATGGATTTCCGCAAAGTCACGCCTGAATCAATTAACTATAATGATTTTAATCATCTGTTCTCGCTATTCCACTGCCATACACCCAAATCGCTTCCGTTTACTTTAAGGTACAGCCTTAACACATACACATACGCTTCAAGATTGGATTGCCTAAAATGTATATATTTAAGGCAATACGGATATTTGGAGCCGCGAGATATACCAGTAATGATGTACCCGAACAACATTACGTATATCTATTGATATACACCGCTTATGCATACCATATATACATCTACCTGTTTAGTACGTATAATAGAGCATATTGTATCATGAAATATGTTAATTTGAGTGGTTACGTAAAGGCGTGTTTCTATACCTTGTTTGAGGATATTTTACACGGATAAAACAATAAAGGATTTTTTAAGTTCGTAATTGGCAAATAATACCTCCAACATCGTCCTCCTTGACATCTACCAAACCGCACTGGCCCCGCGTGGTGGACTACGGCCCACTCCCTCTCATAGAGAGGAGGCCTGTGTCCCAGCAGTGGGTACATTATAGGCTGATAATGCTGGGGCCGTTACCACTGGGCCACCACTACTCGCCTATTTATCACCCAAGAATTCAAAACAAACCATTATAGTTTTATTCGTTGGTATTGCAGGTGCATTGTCATTCCAGAGATGATTTAAACATTTCTCATAAAGGCTCTTACATACTGGCGCGATTCGCCGCGCGACGTGAATTTTAACAAAACAATTTCTGAGAAAACTTCACGGCGAACAATCGGCGGCGTCGCGTCGCGCGACGAATCGCGCCAATATGTAAGAGCCTTAAGTCAGCTATGCTAAATCTAATTCTATAAAGTAGGCTACTTAGCCTAGTTGTAGTCCAGTAGTTTTTGAGTTTATTAATTGCAAACAAAAATACAAATATTTTCTCTTTTTAGTATACCTATTATTAGGGGCGATAATGATAATATTTCGTTCGTAAGCAACTTAGAATAATGACTAGTAATTAGACTTAAGATCCCTGAATCGACCAGATTTCTAAATATTATTACAGTATTTCCACGCTGAAGGTATTAGATGTGAAAAGTCAAGTTTGCTCATTATAATTATACCTACCTACGTGGGTTGTAAGTTATCTATCTCAGGAAACCGGGTTGTTTGTAAGTGCTAGGGTTGCATGATTTCACAATACGTGTTCTTATATGATCTATTGTTTAACTAGACGTGGCTTTGAACTCGCAATATATATAGTAATACCTTTAATGCGATGCTAAAATAAGCCATAATTTTTAGGGCTAGAGCACACGGCGTATTTCAAACGCGCAGACGACGCACATTTCAAGAACTTGACTTGAAACTTGACTTCGGACGGTGAAGGAAAACTTTGAAACGCGTGTCGTCAGCGCGTTTAAAATACGCCGTGTGCTACCGTAAAATTTGTCGAAAACAAAACACTGCATATTAATATTTTTAATATTGCTAGCTGAATATTGCTACATATTACAAACTTCACTTATGCGGCCATTGACGTTAAAGTAATTTGATCAAACAGGCTGGTTCAAACAGTTTTATCTAATGAATATGTGTGGGACCATTTGATCAAATCGACGGTGGAAAGGTAAAATGGCTAAAGCGCCAAAACGTAAAATCTCAGGAATGAATTTTAAAGTTTTTTACTTTAAAATTTTACCATTTTACCTTTCCACCGTCGAAATTATGTTGTCAAATGGCATGAAGAAATATGAATTTTCGTATTTCTTTGTGATTAAACTGTTTGAACCAGCCTGTTTGATCAAATTTCTTGAACGTCTATGGCCCGCATTATCTCACTGATCGTATACAATTCGAAATCGAACTCATTTGTTTTATCATTGCGAATTCACACTTGCTTCAACCCTGTTTGAATTTCGATGTTATTGTACGAAAACAAAATAGGAACGCTAACATAAATAAGAAGAATAGCGTAGTCGAACACTCAAACGATACTTTTGAACGCTCTTAAAAGTCTTTCTATTGCTACAATACACCTTAAAGTGACTGAGATAGCACGAGACTTAACGGCGGTTTAAAATTGAGTTGCATTTCAGTATTCGGCCGTATAACGGGTGTAAAAGCCGCTTGATGAAGGCGTGAGTCACTCGTCTTCCCGTGTGATCGTTTTTTTTTGTACTGGATCCTGCTGGTTATCTGGGAACCTTCTGGTTACGGAGATATTTCAGTTCAAAGTTCCAACTTTTTTTCACGAAAACAAGCATAATTTCTAATACCACCACAAGTACTGAAGGTACCGTTGCACGCAACCAAAAGCACAACCATAAACAGCGATTTTTTGCACCAAAATATAAAAGTCGTTTATTTTCATACATTCTTGCACAATGTCAAGTAGTGATGTACAGAATGCAAAGATAACAGCCTCTTGTTGCACTCTGTATATACAAATGGAATGTACAAGTTCTTACGTACATACTTGCTTAATATTTTGTATAAGTTATACATACTTGCTTAATACTATACTGCTTCCAATAGCCGATCGGTAGGTCAAGACCGCTAGTCCAAGTTATAGTGGTTAAGATAGTTGTCCAATGTCTACATTCTGGCAAGCAAGTTTCAGCATGTACGGCATCTTTGGCGGCTAGCTCTGATGCTTCCGATATCTAGCTATCGTTATGTACAATACTACTGAGTTATATGTACCTATTAAGGTACTGGAGTTGACTGTGACTTTAATGGTGAAAATTATTTGTCTTTGAAGCAAGATCTAAGCCGTTGGTACATCTACAGCTAAATTTTCGTTAAGAAAGCTCGCCTGGATTTGATCAAATTTATGATCTAGGTATCTTATTGTTACGTATGCATGGTCTCCACAATTAAGTAGGTACCTTTTTTTTTTGAGATTAGAAAATCTTCTAATGACTTCTTCCGCTCTGGGCGGAGCGGAAGGGCGTGTCAAACTTTTACTGACTAAAACCCAACCGTGTTCCTTCAGTTGCCTGTTGTCAAGGTCCCGGTATCCCTTTCGGATTTTCCCGCAAGCCTGGCAGGCATCGGTCCTAGCGGACCCCGCCAATTGGGCTGACATCTCTTTGAGGCGCGCGTGGAACACGACGCGCCATCGACCCTGGCCTGGTCCTAATCGGACGGCGAGCTACCCATTGCTCGCCATCCGCAAGCCCGCGCCTATGGTGGCCGGTAATCCGCCTGGGATTCCCGACGCCCAGGGTGTCTCCAGCGGCGGCGGTTAGGGGCGTCAGGGCGCAAACTTTGCCTCTCCCTCACGCGTTCCGCCTCCTCCTTCGCAAGCATTACTGCTTCTCAGGAGGAGGTGACGGCTTTTTCTTTTAAAATTAGAAAGGGTGACATGCGCCCGCTATGTGGGAAAGGAATTTGTTTGAAAATTGCCTAGCATT